>OX276482.1:10030000-12430000 GCA_946251955.1 Acronicta psi
AAAAAAAAAACTTTTTATATAATTTGCAAGATGGTTTAGCGCCTAAGCTGCCTATAATAAACCAATTGAAACATGTTGACTCACGCCTCGATCGGGATAATAAACAGCTGACATCACATTCTCTTTCAACTCAAATCTCGATAAACTCATAAAATCATCTTCAAATTTCATGTTAAGCGAATCTATTTTAATTCAGCCTGAGTGTCTTTATCTAGTATCAGTCTTGAAAACTAATTTATGAGCAGTAAGCCAGTCTTTCTCTACTTAAACGATAACGCTATATTGTGGACGTCGAAGGCTTTCAGATGGCCAGTAGTTAGAGTACTAATAATAATAATAATACTTTTATTTCGAGTGTCGTAAGACTCATATAGTGAGGTACAAATAACTTAATGCTAAGTTACAATTTTTTCTTGAAGTAATGCGTGTAAAATAATATTTACAATTGCAAAAAAAAAGGTCAGTAGGTAAAAAATAGATAGTGTAGTAGTATTTGTAAGTTTTAGAACCTGTGCTTAGAACGTTGATACTCTCAATTGAAATAAACTAAACCTTTAAAACTTAATCTTAAGTCTAATACAATATTTTATCTTTTCATATTTCTTAACATTTTCCATGCTAAGATAGTATCAGTTATTTAATGAAGGAAAATATTTACTGGTGGGCAGGATTTACATCACCTTGAGACGTTACAATGTAAAGGAAAAAAATTTTCGGGTGGGACTCGCAGTGGCTTATTGGTTATAGAGTCTGGTGTATTTAACCAGAAGACGCAGGTGCAAAACCGAAATTCGCCATTCGATTTTTTTCTTCATTCTAACTAACTTACCTTCATTCTTCTTTAACTCTAAAACATGACAACACATCTCAACACGCTTGATAGTAGAATATGATAACCTGTCATCGGCGACTGCCTCGTTGGTCTAGTGGTCCCAAAAGCGACTGCTACGCTAGAGGTCCTGGGTCCGATCTCCGGGTCGAGCAAAGTGTTGTTAGGTTTTCTATGAAATTCCCAATAGCAGCTCGAAGTCTGGATTTGTGCCCGGTTTATGGAAATAGGCTTGCCCCCTATTACATGGGACCTAAACATACTGGCGAAATGTGGGTGTACATTAGTACGCCTCTGCCTACCCCTTCGGGGAATATGGGCGTGATGGTATGTGTCATCGTCGTATCCAATCCACGATTTCCATGAGCTCATGCTACATTACACAAAGGTGATTTATAGCCCCAAGGGCCCCAAAAGGTCTTAACCGAGCATTTAATCAATATTATGACTCATATTCATACTATAATAAATTATTTTCATCAAGTGCGGGGTTTTTACCCCAGCAGTAGAATTAATTTTAATCGCCTATCTTATATCGGTATATAAAGGCCCATGTTCCAAAATGTTTACGGGTAGCTAAGTATACAAGCCGTGACCCAATGAGGGTTCGAGTTTCGATCAGGTTGCAGGGAAAACATTTTTCAAATTAATTGGACTCACTTAGCCGGGTTGTTTACAAATGTACGGTGGAAATTGTGACAGGTTGACATGTGGATGTTGTCATTAGATAGCGGCCGATATTTAAGGGTTAGGTTAGATATTGAATAATTGGACCGAGTGAAGTAAAGTGTTGCAAAGTTAAAGACTAAAGTGATATTCTATACTAGAGTGATCAAACGAATTACTGTTATTATTTCAATACCTTGCTTCAATCTCAGACTAGTAATCGTCTCACTATTGGACACCGGTCTCCTCTCTGAATGAAAGGAGTTACGTTCACCACGCTTGCTTGTGCCTAAATAAATAATTGAAGTTTTTGAAAAAATAACATGAATGTATTAAAAATAAAAACCATACATTCCGTAACTTTTGTTACTTTCAAACGTCGCTTACAGATTATTCTCGGATACAAAAACACTCAAGCTCAGAAATCTTGACCGTAGACTATATAAATTTTTGTTCCCTACGGAAATCGAACCCGCAACCCATACGGTGGCTTCTACGCCAATTCATGACGTCAAACACAAACATATTCTACCCAATACTGCGATAAACTAGGCGTAAAAAAAACTCAATATGGACGTAAAAACCCCGATACAGAGATAATCTGCAGTCTGTAAGTCGGCTTTGCCCGGCCGTTGGAACACGCAAAAGTGACATTTATGTGTCACTGAACGTCCCAGCCATGTTCGTAATAAACGGCGATCAGAACACGCCGAAATAATATTAAAACGAGAAAGATTTCGGGATTTCGCTTTTATTTTGGGTGTTTCAAATTTATGAGTCGGAAAATTTTAGCTTTAAAATTGAGTTATAAGTTGGTAAGCTGATGTTTTTTATGCCAACCCGCAATTAGCTAGCGTGGTGGACTACAGCCTGGGAGGCTAGACAAGTTGCATTTTGACATTCGAATCGACAAACAAAATGTATGGAAATGACACAAGCTAACGATAAATCGGGCTGTCACTCTGGCCCCTGATCTCTATCATACTGAGAGGAGACCCGTACCTAGCAGTGGGACAGTATATGGGTTTATGATAATGGAGATGGGTTTATGATGTTTCAGTTGGGACTTTTGTTAGTTATCCGTTTGTGTATCTGATCAAGGTATAGGCAATAGCAGGATGTTTAAATTCACACACACCATCACGCCTGTATTCTTCGAAGGGATCGGCAGAAGAGTACTACTGTACTCACAGTTCGTCCGGTCTTGTTCGGTCCTTCAGTTTGTTTAATTTCCATGTAATAGTACAACTCCAAACTCCAAGCTGCTTCTAAATAAAAACTTGATAGAAAATCCGCATGACACTTTTACTTAACCTGGGAATCGAACCGAGGACCTCGAGCGTAGCAGTCGCCCTAAGGAATACCAGAGGCGTTGCTAAAAGCCTTATTTTGTACATGAAACGCAATTCATTTTTTCAATCACCCGTCACAATAACTATTTCAATATTGTGTTAAATAAAGCAAAACATTATTTATTTACTCGTTACATTTTGTCAAAATCACGACAGCCAAATTAAATATCAAAGTTAGGTACTGATTGATTTATTCGATTTGATTATTCCATCAAAATCAAAATATAAGATTCAATTTACATTTCAAAGAACTTTATAACGTTTAAATTCTCAATTAATTTCTTTGATAACTTACCAAGAATCTATGAATTTTCCTAATTTGGTGTAGAAATAACAAAATGCTAGAGGTCACTTTAGTTTAGGATTGATTTCAACTTCAGGACAAAACGTTTACCTAATTAGGTAACTATATAGATCAAGGGAAGGCAAGTGCGGTTTTTAGTTAGTATGCTTTCGACATGCGTCCTCCAATGAGATGGCTGGTAAACATCATCGCTGGGATTAGTTTCGATGCAAGGTGGCATAATTATAACCGAACCATATGGAAGTCTATGGGGAGGCTTTTGATGATATAATTATGACAATGATGATTATGTCTATCAGTAATAGAAGGGACAAAGCCCGAGCTGTCATTGGAGCTTGTAAAGGGCACTACACCACAAATGACATGCTCCATAAAATAAAGTTCACGACTACGAAGCCTGTGGTGAATTCAAGCAAACAGTGCAGCACATCCTGTACGATTGTGATGTCCTGGCGACGAAACGGATGAGTCTTCTCGGCAACGGGTACACGAAGCCAGAAGATTTTAGGTTCCTTCCTCTGTGAGTTAGCCGCCTTCATGAACCACGTGTTCAAAGCGTAAGGAATATATGGTAATGGGGACAACACAAAAGATCCCATTGGGTCGAAGTGTTGCTGAGTATACCAGCCCCCGTAGCAAGATCATTGTTGTAATATCGATATGGGACTCATGATTCATCACATATCGATTTTTATCTTAACTCTATAGATATACGAGTGCTTATACTAATATTATAAAGCTGAAGAATCTTTTTGGTTGGACGCGCTGATTTCAAGAAATACTCCAATTTGAAAAAAAAAACAGTGTTAGATAGCCCATTTATCGATCGATCGATCAATACGACCACGCTACGACCAATATAAACGAAATATTAATGAAAAATGTTTCAAAATTTGAGTTTTTTTTTTGTAAAATATACTATAATTTGTATAATATACCCGTGCGAAGCCTGGACGTGCCACTATCGCTAGTTAGAAAATAAAGGTAAGCAATAATGTATTTGGACACGTAATGCCAATTAGCCGATGTTAATAGCGACCTCATTGTTTATTTGTCAGAGTGTTAATGTTTCTTTTGGGAATAATAACTGTCCGTTTGTAACCTGAAGTTCACGTTGGTTTAATAGGCTCCCATTATTTATGTAAAAAAACAAATATTTTGACGCAACATTTTTTTTTTAAACCACAAGGTTGGCAAACAAGCATGCGGCCCGTTTGATGGTAGACAGTTACGTATACGTTTATAACACCGTTTATATCACTCACACGTTGCCAACCCTGCAAAAAGGTCTTAGAGGTTAAAGGAGGTCTAATGGCAGCCGTTTCGTGTAAAATGCTGATATTCAGCCGCATCTGGTTAGACTGGAAGCCGACCCCAACTTGTTTGGGAAAAGGCTAGGAGGTTGATGATTGAATAAACAAGAGAAATTGCGGACAAGAGCTAGTGTAGAAAATAAAAACTAACCTTTAAATGGAACTTCTAGTAACGTCTTAACAATTGCTGTTGGCTAAATAAATTAAAAAAAAAACTCTACAGGATGTATTTTTTAATACCGCGGCAGTGGTTTAGCGGGCGCCCGCGAGTCAATCGTCAAAGTGGTAGAAACGGGGTCAGTACGGCGGTAGCCGCGGAAATAGAGCACTCGTCACGATGACGACTTGGGACCGTAATGACGACATATCTCAGTTATGGCAATGATACTTTAGGAATTTGAATAATTTTGACGGTGTTTTTGACGAAGTTTTGCGTGGGGAGTTTGAATAATTTTGACGGTGTTTTTGGCGAAATAAGGCTATGTATGCCACTCGTTCTTTTTTTTAATATTTCTCTGATCGAAGAGATTTAATAACAGTTGATGACTTTATCAAAATATATAGGAGCAATATTCTATACGTGTATTTCTTTGGTTTGGTAATCATCGGTAGTTCCATCATAGAACTGTTAATGGTACTAGTGGCAATAAAGGAAAATAACAATTATAATTTTTATGTTGTATGTAAGACACTTTGTATAATTAATTAAATTCAAACGAATAGAACATTTCAGGAAAGATAGGCTAATTAATAGAAGCTATCCTAGCCTAAAAATTATAAAATTATTGTGAGTTAAGACCACTTAACCAGTTTACGTCGGAATTTTTATCTTTACCTATTCCGTATTCTATTGTAAGCAAGCTATAAATGGATTTTATGCAAGGAAAAACACGGAACAAAATGTTTTAAGCATTCAAATCCTGTTCAGAGCGATAATTTTCAGACAAAATACAACACTATTACAACACCGCATAATTTAGGTACTCCCAGTGGTATTGTTGCGGGAATATTTTTACGAATGAGGGAGCAAATCTTTTAGTTTTATTTATTTTTGTACTGGTAGAGTAATAAAGATCCGTAGTTCGTGGGGTTGTTCTATTTTATTTTCTTGCTTCTTGTTTAACTTAATCTTGCAATTCGTATAGTTTTTGTGTTTACACTTAAACTGAGGCAGTGGTCTAGTCGTCAATGATCCCAGTGTCGAGCAAATCTACGCCAATCCAAATTGCACATCTATACTTATTACTAAACTAAAATTATAAAACTGAAGAGTTTGTTTAAACGCGCTAAGCTCTAAAACTGCTGAGCGGATAAGTAAGTTCTTTTTGCATTTGATAGTCCAACTCTTGAGGTATGTTATCGTCTATTTAATATCACCCTATGACCCTTAGGAGCTGAGCAAAAACGGCAATAAAGTACATTACAGTAAAATTTTGTGTATTTAAATTTGTGTTTATAAATGCATCTACGTTATAGGCAAAAAACTAGTACCTACCCGTAACGTTTTATAATCAAGAACTTGTGTTGTTTTACTAAAATACAAAATTACACTAAGAGAGAATCTGAACATCAGTTTCTAATCTTCAATTTAAATCAGATTAAATTCTATTAAGCGAGATAACATCCGCTTTCATAATCGAAACAATTTGAATAATTACAAGGAATTTCCATATCTTTATAGACCATAATAATTATATATAATATACCCTTAATTTTAACAAAACTGACTATAAGCAATCACTACAAAACATACATAATATCACGCCTGTTTTCCCCTGAGGCATCGGCAGAAGTGATACACTGAACGGTGAGTTCAATGTTTCAAGTGCCAAGTAATAGAGGCCGAGCCTATTACCATTAATCGGGCATAACTAGGTACAAACTGCTTGAAAAATTCATATAAAAACCCAATAACACTTTACTCGTCCTGGAAATCGAACCCAGGCCCTCGACCGTAGTAGTGTTACTCACGACTACTAAACTAACGAAGCAGTTACTAGTAATATGAGTACTGGATAGTCTAGTTCTCTGATTTTTCGAAATTATGTGTTTAGATTGACTTATGTATTACATTACTGAGTGAGAACTGGGAGGACTGCCTGTCACAATGACCCCTCCGAACTTGGCCCCAAAATGGTCTTCTCTAAACCGAAGTGCACTAGGGGCTTGGACAAATTGCAATTTGACACTCGAATCGATAAAATAAGAAACAAAATGTATGGAAATGACACAAGCTTTCGATCGGGCTGTCACTAATGTCATTTCCATAATTTTTCTGTCTATTCGTTTGTCGAGTCGAATGTCAAATTGCAACTTGCCACTATTTCGCGATTGGCCAAAAAACAAATGCCATGCGATACTTAGAAAGATAGCGTTTTTATTTTTGAGTATAGCGCACGCCCCTATCAAATGTTCTTAAGGCGGCGACATACGTGGATTGCGCGTTTTGGGGGTACATTAAAACGTTTTTTCTCCCTAATCTTTATCGGAAAAAATCCAAAAAAAATATATGTTAATCTACACGATACAGAGCAAGTGCGTCTCGGGCCAGATTTTTAAAAAAAACATTTGAAGTATTAAAAATAAATGACCAAAGTAGCCTCCGTTTTCTTCGTTACAACCTTTTTTCTTTTAAACTATGAACTGTAGGATTTTTTTTGATCCATCAGAATATTAAATAGTACTATGCCGAGAGTACTCTCGGCTCACTTTTTTGAAAAACTTTTTTAATTATTTTATATGATTTTTTTACGTAATCGATACTCGCAAGTTCCCTGAGCAGCCCCTCTGTCGCCCAATACTTTAGTGCGGGACGAGGCGCCGTGCTGAACGGACCTGTGCCACTTTTTTCCGCAAAATGGAGCTACATACTCGATACATTTGTGTATTAGTAGTAGTATAAAGGGTTTATCAGTGTGTGTCATCTTACAATGTTTTGATAGGGTGAGCACGGTGCTAGCTACAAAACAAAATTTTAGCAGCTCGGGATACTATTTTAATTTTTAACTAAGTTCAAGTACAATGTTACCTTTCGTGTTAATATGCAATTATTTTTTAAATTATAGGTACCTATTGATTTTAACTTTATAATGTAAAATAATTTAAATTAAATTAAATTCAAGATGGCGAACCTACTTATTTTTTTCATTAAATGATATGGGTATCAATTTCGAGGTTTTTTGGGGTGTTGATTACGAAATTGCCATTTGTTTTGAAATCCAAGATGGTGGACATCATTTTTTTTGTCATAATTGACATGGGTATCAATTTCGAGGTTTCTTGAGGTGTTGATTACGAAATTGACATTTATTTTGAAATCCAAGATGGCGGACATTTTTTTTCCAAAACTGTGACATGGGTATCAATTTCGAGGTTTCTTGGTGTGTTGATTACGAAATTGCCATTTATTTTGAAATCCAAGATGGCGGACATTATTATTTTTTCATTAATATGACATGGGTATCAATTTCGAGGTTTCTTGGGGTGTTGATTATGAAATTGTCATTTATTTTGAAATTCAAGATGGCGGACATCATAATTTTTTCATTAATATTACATGGGTATCAATTTCGAGGTTTCTTGGGGTTTTGATTATGAAATTGCCATTTATTTTGAAATTCAAGATGGCGGACATTATTATTTTTCTATTAATATGACATGGGTATCAATTTCGAGGTTTCTTGGGGTGTTGATTATGAAATTGCCATTTATTTTGAAATCCAAGATGGCGGACATTTTTTTTTCATAAATGTGACATGGGTATCAATTTCGAGGTTTCTTGGTGTGCTAATTACAAAATTGCCCTTTATTTTGAAATCCAAGATGGCGAACATTATTTTTTCATAACTGTGACATGGGTATCAATTTCGAGGTTTCTTGGCGTGTTGATTACAAAATTGCCATTTATTTTGAAATCCAAGATGGCAGATATTATTATTTTTTCATTAATATGACATGGGTATCAATTTCGAGGTTTCTAGGGGTGTTGATTATGAAATTGACATTTATTTTGAAAAAAATTGCGCATTGTATAAAAAATATCCTTTATACATTATAATATACCTCCACGGGGCACGCGATGCCAGCGGTACCTACGGCCTCCGGCAATATTGACAGATAGCTAGGTAAATTACATTTACTGTAACTATAGGCAAGTGTATAAATATAAGAAGTATGGTCTACGCACACTATATGAGTTAGCCATTTGGGTTATGCCTATTGTTATCAAATTTTAAAAATATATAGATTAGAAACGTACCCATTTACCATTTTACCCTTTGTCTTGTCCTCTTGAGTCTTTAATTTCGAATTATGTTTTTTACATTTTCTTTTGTCATCCATTTTGATAATATAAATAAACATAATTATAACGCACAGAATTACTTTATTACAATTACAATAACGACTAAGTATATTTAAATAATTTATGTACACCAATACATGCTAATATTAAATATTATTATGTACACAGACTAGATATGAGCGCCGCGCCGGCGCGCCGCCGTCGCCGTGAGTTCATGTCAGCGCGCCGCCGCCGAGTGTAGCATGCGGCGCGCCGCCGCAACTTGCTTTCTCGCGCGCACGACCGGCCCGACCGCGTCCCTTCGCCGCGCCTAGAGTTGCCAGGCGTCCGGATAAAGCCGGACATAGTAAGGCTTTTTGATTTTCTGTCCGGCCAAAATAGACTGGCTGTAATAAGCTTTTTACATATCGCAAACGAGCGAGTACTGAGCGTAGCCGAGCGAAGGCGAGTCGACTTTCGGACGCTCCCGCAGTCCCGCCCGCCCAGGGATGTCTGGATTTTTTACCCGAATGTCCAGCCGAACCGGCTGGTCTGTCCGGCTATTATAATTGTCTGGATTAGCGACCTGGCAAACCTAGCCGCGCCAGTGACTCACACATGGGTAGTACTGCAGGTCACGGAAACCGTGAATCGTATCACAGTCGAGTGCTTACCTGTAGCAGTACCATATATGAGCGGAGTCACTATCAAGATTGGCCACAAGCGTGCTTCAATTAAAACAAGCCGCTGAAGGAGATCAGTCAGTTTTTACCACCTGTGAAGTGTCACTACCTCTACATGATGCAGGAGTATACAAGCTTGATTGTGACTGTGGTCTCTCTTACATAGGCCAAACTAAACGAAGCGTAGGGACCCGCGTAAAAGAACACATAGCTAAAGCCAAACTCCGCCGTTCCGAAAAGTCTACAATTTATGAACCCTTGACAAGGCCCAGCATTACATCAGATTTAATAAACCACAAGTCCTCGCAAAAATTAACCGATTCCTACCCAGGATGATTCGTGAGGCTATTGAAATTAAAAACACCCAAATTTCAATAGAGAAGATGGATGGGTCCTACCACCTGCTTGGAACCCTATTATAGATTCAACATCAGCCCGTATTCGTTCACTGCTGGACGTAGGCCTCCTTTAGTGAACGCCACAGACCTCGATCTTTAGCTCTTTTCATCCAGTTGCTGCCTGCTACCTTCTGCAGGTCGTCACTCCACCTGGCCGGCGGGCGTCCTACACTACGCCTGCTTAGACACGGTCTCCACCTAAGAACTCGTTTACTCCAACGATTGTCGGTTCTCCGAGAGACTTGACCGGCCCATTGCCACTTCAGCGTGCTAATCCTTTTAGCTATGTCGGTTATTTTGGTTCTCTGACGTATAACCTCATTACGATTTTATCCCTCAGAGAGACTCCGAGCATAGCTCTCTCCATAGCTCGTTGTGCGACTTTGAACTTATGGACCGGTCTCGCCGTGAGTGTCCACGTTTCAGCTGCGTAGGTCATGACTGGTGGGACGCGCGCATCGAAGACTTTCGTCTTAAGGCAATGTGGAATGGATAGCGAGAAGACTAGTCGAAGTTTACCAAATGCAGCCAGTCCATCCCAGCTGAATCCTCCTTTCGGCTTCCCTCTCGAAGTTGTTTCTACCTACTTGCATTGTCTGCCCTAGGTACACGTATTCCGGAACCACTTCGGACGACCGGTCTCGGGGTAATAAGGTCGTTAAACATAACCTTTGTTGTATCTATGTTCATTATAGATTCAATTAAATCTAACACCAAGCCTAAAACTGCAAGACCGAAGGATACGGTGAGCTCGTTCTGCGTGAATCGGATTGGTAATAATTAACAAAAATGTAGGGTAGCTGTTAGTAATTAAAACGTCAAGACGCCTACCACCTTAGTCACCCGTGACCATGGACGCTGTAAAGGGTCCGAAACATCGGGATTCAATTAATATCAATATAACGCGATAAAATCCATAGTTTTATTTCAGTTATGTATTTTGCAGACTCCATAATCGAATAAACGACGTATTTTTGTATGTCTGATTATGCATAATTAAATACTTTCTTATAGGTAGGTATAATATTTTCTGATCCCAAGTTATTATTTAGAATACTGCAAAATTGTAATAAAAAAATAATTATGTTCCTATAAAAAGCTTTTTTGGTGACAACAGTATGATTTTCGTTATGCTATTTTTAAGACATCTCTTCCTTATTAAAAAAGACTATGGCCCACGGCCGGCCACGCCGCGCCGCCGCGACGCCGCCGCCGCCGTGGAAATTTTTTGGCCACGCCGCCGCCGTGAAATTGGCCATCGGCGCTCATGTCTAACACAGACACACAAAAATAACCCCATTATATGATTACTAAAAAGCGATGCAAGTATTACGAAACTACGAGTATGTAAGTACTTCGATTTACAAAGAAAAGTGTCGCAGGTTCATTCAGCTTAGTGTCTCGTCCCGCACTGAACTGAAGTTTTTTAGGCAAGACTCGACAAGAGGGGTAGGTCTCGCGATTTGCGAGTTAAACGTAAAAAAATAATTTTAAGTAAATAATTAAGAGTTATTATTACAAAATCTGTTAATAGTAGGTACTTGCTTGTTTTTTGCCTACACATTTTGTTTTTTCTAATTAGTTAGAAAAAACAAAATATATCTATAAGCAAAAACTTGTTATCGGCTATCAGCTGACCAAGTTGCTGCTACTTAGCTTTTAATTAACTGTAAGTTTTCCGTGCAATAAATAAATAATAAGCAAAAGGTTCCTTCAGTATCATATCTAAATTTCTTATAGAAAAAATATTATTCAACGAAAACATTTCTATCAGTAGAGGTATTATAAATTCAATACAAGTGTTTTTTAAAGAACTCCAAAACATTTTATGCCATGCCTTTAAACTGTCAATTGATATCATATATTATCTGAAAGTCTAACACTGATAATAATAACAAGCAAACAAACCTTTTTATCATTCCGTATAAAAAACTATAATATTTAAAATTATTTATTTAATCGGCCGAAAAATGTAGACAACCCTAGTCTAAACGGCAGTCGGGCGCCCAGTCTTGTGTGAGTGCAATGCGTAGTCAGTGCCAGGGGGTGCGGCAGCGCGCGCGGTGTTTTTCATCTGGAACGCCCACTCGAGCAAGGTCAACGGCGTATATCGCAGTCTTAAATCAATGTGTGTTCTTATTAATTCATTGTTTCCCTATTTTAGTTCCTGCGAAGCCTGTGGAGAGTTTACAAATTCAAATAAAATACCAAAATACACTAAACTCATAGTAGAATTATTGAGGTTACGTGAGAAGAATCAAAAATATATCTCAGACCATTTAGAAAAATAACTTCAACTGTTGTTATAAAAAGAATCGAGAAAAGGATCTAAGCGATTATAAATGTCTTGGCTCAAGTCACGATAAAACTTCTTACGTGCCACATATCACGATGACTACAGCCTTATGTCGCGAAGTTGTGAGTTACGACCGACGCGCGACAGAGTACTGAACTTAATTTGAAATGAGAAATAGAATGAAGCTATAGTTGGTTTTCTAAGAAAATATCATCTTTCTTTACTATGACTGCTTCGTGGGTCTAGTGATCCAAAGCGCGGAGGTTCTGGGTTCGATTCCCGGGTCGAGCAAAGTGTTGTTGTGTTTTTCTGTGAAATTCCCAGTAGCAGCTCGGAGTCTGGATTTGTGCCCGGTTGATGGCAATAGGCTCGGTCGCTATTACATGGAATCTAAAAATATCGGCGAACTTGTAGGTACATTAGTACTCGTCTGCTTATCTTGAGGAATACAGTCGTAATTATATTATTATAATGATATTATTTTTTGCTATGAAGTCTGGATGTCATTTAGGCACTATAAATAAAAACTCTTTTTTTATACTACTAAGTGGCAAACAAGCTCGCCTGATGGTAAACGGTTACCGTAGCCTATTGACGCTTGGAACACCAGGGTTCCACCGGGTATCGACCCTAAAAACCAGGCAACCTTACCCATTGCAGGAACACAACACACAATAAAGTGTGTTATTTGGCTGCAGTTTTTTACCCGAAGACTGCCGAAGGAGGGTTATTGTAAGGTGGAGGTACTGTGCCTCGACCATGAGTTTTTCTCACTTAACTCGCTAGCGACGCGGTAAAATATTTGTATGGAAAACCCTCGCAGCGCCTCTAGCGGTTACGTAAGGAAGTAAAATCTACTATGAGATTACGGCGTTTCGATGCGTAAAAAACCTATCGAAAGCCATTCGATAGAACTCATGGTTGACGTACTGCTCCAGATTTGAGCCATAACTACATAATACACACATACATAACATATACCACATATACTACATACATACCCACATATACACATACTCGCATGCTTCCGAACGTCTGAGGTACGTGCCGTCCTCAAATCAACAAGACTTAAATTTAAATAAGGAAAACGAATCACACACGACAACCCGTAATATTTATTTACACAGCATTCCGAGGGTAATCCAATAATGGAAGGTAACGGTCAAGGCGGCAGCCACTCCGATTGGCCACATTTGTCCAAATCAAATTTGTTAGCGATGTGAAACGAACCGAACGGTGTCAAAACGTAATCCCGAACCAACTTTCGGGTCACGTGTACCGACGAATATTGGTTCAAATTGTTTGATACCTACTGAGCTTTGTAAAACGAAGATCGAAATTGGACCTAGAATCGAATTGTTTTAGTTTTGCGACTGCTTTTTTGGCTGTTTAAGACCCGCAAGTTGCTAATGGGCTGGAACCTTGTCTAATTAATCTCAAAATGACGTCATCCGCCGTATTTGCCGAATAGTGGTGTTAACGCGCACTGAGAGCGGTTACGTCATTTTTACGTCACCAAGATGGCCGCCGGGCCCATTATCAATTTGCGGAGCTTATAACTGTTTTTATTTGCAGTGTTATCTGCGATGACCTTGTTTTACCTAATCCCATGAGAATAACCTTAAACCCGATCTTAGTTTCCTAGACCCACCGGTTAAGGCTATGCGTTTTCTCCAAGTCAGTTGGTAGGTCTTGTGGGCAATGAGTGAGGAAGTGACTTTCACCACCAGGCAGGCACAAGATTCCACATTATAAAAAAGGTACTGTGATTGGCGTAATAAATGCCATTTTCATCCCCCCTTCTCGGAAAGAGTATTTTTGCTCTTCGATATCTTAGTGCAAAAGTAATTTTTATCCTCTAGAGAGATAAAGTAAATTGAATTTAGAAAATCGTGCTTATTAAATTCGAATAAATTATCACACAACTTATTTTAATTTGTTAAAAACTCACGACTCAGAACCTTCCCTAGGTTCCGAGTCTGAGTTTTTCGCTTGCTCGGTCATCAAATTTGAGCATGCGGTTAAAAAGCAACTTTGCACTCTTGTATAACAAATAACTATTGTAGCACCTTCTTTCTCGGTAGACATTTTATGTTTATGTTTTAGTAATTTATACTTATATTTTTTTTGTAAATTAATTATAATTTAATTTTTAATCTCGTGGCGAGGTCGCAAATTCCCGATTCCCGAAATAGAAAGGAAACCAAAAACTCAATTCCAGAAATTCAAAACACCAATGTAATTAAATAATTAAAATAACAAACAGACCTTGTTAGTGACAAGTCTATACATGGAAATAAATAATAATGTAGGCTAATAAAGCCACAAAATAAACTTAATTTGATCGGCGATTTAGTCGCTTTTCAGAAGCAAAATGCAGCGACCAACATAACACACAAACGCGGAGTCGCTAAAACGCGTGATCCCGATACTGCGATGCACTCGCAAAATCGCCGATCGTCGATGCCAAAAGTTGGTTCTCAGCACTAAGCCAGTGCTGAGAATATTGATATTCCCGTGTACAAAAAGTTTAGTCTAGTCTATGATATTAACTCCCCACGTGACAGCGACTAGTGATGTATTGAGGATAATACTTAATGGGTTCCGTAACTAAATATGGCTTTTTCTATATCCATACTAATTTATAAAGACGAAAGATTGTATTGTGTGTTTGCCTCTGAAACTACTGGACCGATTTGAAAAATTCTTTCACCGTTGGGAAGCTACACTATATCTGGGTGACAAAGGCAATAATTTATCAGAAACACCAAAACCATGCGGGCGAAGCCGCTGGATGAAAGCTAATCTTTAATTAGACTTGTAATTGCCAAGCGCACAAAATTTGTTCAACAACCCCACGAATCAAATGAACAAGCCCATTCTAGTTTACGATAGCTCAATTTGCTGAACACACATCTTCTGTCCGAACTAATCCTACGAGTAGAAACGGTATCTCCCCTTCACATCAGCCAGTCCAGCAACCTAAATTAAAAGATTAAGGTGTCCAGCATGTATGAATTCTAAAATGATTAAATGGAATCACGTTTCGAATACTTGGAGCGTAATTAAAGGAGGAATTAGGGGGTAAGCAAGGGTTGGCATACAATAAGGAATGTTTGTAAAGATAATTTTATATGTATGTTCAGGATGATAGGGACTTACCGAATAAATTAGGTAAATGTCTTATTGGTCTAATGGCCGCAAGTACGGCTGCTGAGTGTGACGTCCACGGTTCGGTTTCCAGGCAGAGCAATTTTTTTTTAACTTAGATAGGCTTGCGCTTGACCACAACTCGCCTGATGTTAAGCAACGATGTGGCCAACGATGGAGCACGCTTGCCTAGAAGAAACCGATTCACTCTCGTCTTGAAGACACCCAAATTATAAGTTTCGGGTAATAAGGATTCCAGCAGTGAGTTCCACAGTAGAGCAGTTCGCACTTTATATGTGGAAGCAAAACGTTTAGTGCGGGACCATGTGGCGATGGTGACTTGTCGTAGTAAAATTATTAGTTCCATGAAATTCTCAGTAGTGATTTAGAGTTTGGATTACTGGTTTATGGTAAAACGTTCGTCTCCTATTACAAGACCTATGCGCCTCTGCCTAACACTGCGAGAAATATAATATAACAGGCGTGACAGTACGTTTATGTCTTTTTAATCCATAATGTAAATATGTACCTGTAATTTTTTGCTTTTAGTTCCTAGGTGTTTTTTGGAGGCGGTTTGTTTTTTGTTTAAAAATAATTTATTTTAAGAGTTTTAGTGGAATATAGATGTATTTTGTTTTGTACCTATTATATTATATGGGGAGGTCAACTAAACCCACCGCCCGGCACAAACAGCGACGTTTCTGAAAAAACCAAAATATCATCTACGTATACAATTTTTTAAATTTTCGTCGATTTTTTTAAAACCTCTCACCGGATTTCGATAAAATTTATATGGAACCAATCTGGAAGCACTAGCTTTCGAATAAAAAAAGAATAATCAATAAATACTATTTATTATTTTGTGGATAAAATCGGAAATGCTTTTCATTCATAATTAAATCATATTCTTTATTAAGGTTTGAAAAAAGGGAGAGAATAAAATGAATGAAACTGCGGCCTTGCCAAATCAATAAAAAAATAAAGCCCACTTAATACAAGGTTGAGCTAGATTACCTTTTTAGAAGCTACAGCCATTTGTTTCGAAGAAAATGAGAGCCTGAGCAACGATGTTCAGTAACACTGTGATTGTCGAATAAATTGCGCCTTGGGGAGCACCCAGACGCCAATTATCTGAGATTAAACGTTACGAAGCCCTGAAACGTTCAGGAAATGAAACGTGTGAATATATTTTAATCAAACGCATTGTAGCATAATTGAGAAAAATTGTTTGGCATGAATTTTTTTAATAAATATTGTGTTGAAATAAAACTACTTTTCACGGATTTTATCGCGTTATATTGATATTATAAGTGTTTGTGTTTGTCTGGGTGTTTCCTATGTATTTATAAGTATGTATTTACAAAAAAAAAGTATATAAGTATTATATCCATTATCCAGTACCCATAGTACAAGCTCTGCTTAGTTTGGGACTAGATGGTGCTGTGTAAAATATCCCAGGATATTTATTTATTATTATTATTATTATTTTTATTATTATTATTTTAATCCCGACGTTTCGGATCCTTTACAGCGTCCATGGTCACGGGTGACTAAGGTGGTAGGCGTCTTGACGTTTCAATTACTAACAGCTACCCTACATTTTTGTTAATTGTTGGCAATCCAATTCACGCAGAACGAGCTCACCGTATCCTTCGGTCTTGCAGTTTTAGGCTTGGATTTAGATTTAATTGGAATCTATAATAGGGTTCCAAGCAGGTACAAAGTAGCTTTATTTCAATATCTAGTATTCGCGTAAGTGTCAGAAATCAGTAAATATTGTGTGTATGAAAATATAAAACCCCATCACACCTCCATTCTTAGCGGGATAGGCAGAGGTGTCCAGTCACGAGTAAAAACATGTACCAAAAGTGCTAAATCGATTTTCTCCTAAAGTACTAATAGAACTTTTGTGATATTACGAACACAGTATTTACGAACCAATACTATATTGCCATTGGTGTTATTCAACGTTCATTCATGAAAGAAGTGGTTATATGGTTGTGCTCATGACTTTACATCCTATGTAACAGGGGGCGAGTCTATTGCCAAGCACAAATCCAAACTTCGATCCTTCAGCGTTCTCCAGAGAATTTCATAGAAACACTCAAAAACACTGCTCGATCTCAGGTTTAAATTTGAGTTCTCTGTCTCGGTACAATTATTCGATTCCATTTCCTGAACAGTGGTAGAAATGTATGTAGCTCAAGGCTATCAGTTAAAAGGCTTCGGTTCAAAACCGACAGTACAGCCAAATGCCATTTACAAAGAGGACCTATTAATTATAATGCAATGTTACTAACATGAGAGGTGTGCGGAGTAACACAATGGAACCGTTCAATTTATGTTCACAGCTCTAAGAGACACAGCAATGTAGTACCAGGAATACAGAAACACTGTAGTTTTGTAGAACAGAAGTAGAATTTATTAATAAAAAATATAAGTACACTGGTAACACCAAGATTTAATAGGGCCATAGGCCAAAGTAACAATTTACATAGTCAGGATCTAATTAGCATTAACACACATAGCAAAATACACAACAATCGGACAATGATCGTACGACGATCGGACAGAGATTCGGTATCACTCACACAATTACCAGCGGCGAAGGTTCGGACATAGCACGTCTGTACTATCCGAGATCTCGAGCAGAAGTGAACGAAGTGACGTTCCGGCAAGCCTTTTATACATTCGGACGCAGTCATTATGAAAATAGGCGGGTAGTCTTGAACATTATTTTTTAAAATCCCTAACACGGCCTCTCCTGACACGGCTTCGTCCTCGAAGCCTTCTTTCCTGAAGACCATTGAATCGGCAACAGCAGCTATACCGCAGCACCAGCGGTAGAAGCATCAGTGCGGCATCAGCACAGCACCAGCACCCGCAGTCATCCGTAGCATCCAGCAGCATCCAGCAGCACCCAGCAGCACCCAGCAGCGTCCAGCAGCATCCAGCAGCGCTAGCAGCACCAGCGGCACCGCAGCACTAGCAGCGCCATCGGGAGGCACCGGTATCGCTTGTAGCGCCAGCGGCACCCGCAGCGACAGCAGCGCCATCGGGCGGCACCGGTAGCGTTTGTAGCGCCAGCGGCACCCGCAGCGACAGCAGCGCTATCGGGCGGCACCGGTAGCGCTTGTAGCGCCAGCGGCACCCGCAGCGACAGCAGCGCTATCGGGCGGCACCGGTAGCGCTTGTAGCGCCAGCGGCACCCGCAGCGACAGCAGCGCCATCGGGCGGCACCGGTAGCGCTTGTAGCGCCAGCGGCACCAGGAGCGCCAGTGGTACTAGCAGAATATAAATTAGACAGAGCCCTCGGGTTGTCTTACACAAACAGTGAGCAGAGCCCTCAGGTTGCTCACGAACATAAGTGCAGAGCCCTCAGGATGCACAAGTACAGAGCCCTCGGGATGTACCAAAACACAGTAAGCAGAGCCCTCGGGATGCTCACAAACATAAGTGCAGAGCCCTCGGGATGCACAAGTACAGAGCCCTCGGGATGTACCGAAACACAGTAAGCAGAGCCCTCGGGATGCTCACAAACATAAGTGCAGAGCCCTCAGGATGCACAAGTACAGAGCCCTCGGGATGTACCAAAACACAGTAAGCAGAGCCCTCGGGATGCTCATAAATAAACAAATTTGTACAAGATTAAGATTAAGTGACACACACACTATACCAGCAAACGGAACCAATTCAATACTCACGAAGTGCTGCGTATGTCTCGGGCACCACTGTCCCACCAGGGTAGCATGTAGGTGTTCAGTCGCCAACTGTGTGGACTTGCCATAATATAAGCCAGTGATGAGGCAACAGGTAGCTACCGGTGGGTAGTACTTTCATCACTCAAATACGCATACCGGCTTTGTATCAGTTTCTTGTAGGTCACCTCAGGTACCTACAAACACACCTAAGTCTGCATACCGCAGAGTCCACGCTTCACAAAAACAAATAGCAACCATTTATCGTCGTCTAGTCAATCACAAACAAACACGACAACTCTGCAATAGGTGCACACCAATAAACACAAGATCGTCAAACGGAATGGCATTAATTTCACAAAAATAAAAACCGTTCGGCCACCCTAATTTCAATAACAAACCACGCAAGGTTTCAATCACTGTACAAGTACAGAATTACAGTCTCTGTCGACAATCACCATTACTTAAAAACATGTTGGTTTGTTCTTACCAGGATACAGCATCACGTTTCCTACCTCAGGCCTTTGTTACCATCAGGACTTGCGATGTGACGATGAAAGTTGTGAAGTCATACTTGAAGTCAAATGTCGCTTCACTTAATCACGCCTCTGAAACCTGCAACACTTTTTGACACCTTACACCTACCTACACTTTATCACACTTCCAAAAAATTCAATAAAATCAAAAGTAAAACTTGTGTAGTCAAGCATGCACTCATGACCAAACAAACCAGTTATGTTCACGTACAGAGACTCTGAACAACTTCAGTTGCAAGTAAACAGAATAGCGTCACCCGTAACACACCCCCAAACATTGTGATTTTATATTGCTTGCAAACCGCTTACAAGGGAACTGATAAAGTGACACGACTTACTGACCATTCACAAAATAACTGATAAAGTGACACGATCTACCGACCATTCACTAAAGAACTGAAAAAGTGACATGGTTTATAAACCTTTAAAAATGAACTGATAATGTGACTAACCACTTACAAAGTGACGTGGCCGTTATTACAGTCAGGTAACATAACGCCATTCACTGGTGACATGGAACACGCTAAATGCTCACCACCATGTCATTCACTCACTCCAACACCTCATAAAATTTTTACCATCCTCCATCCGATGTCCGTTCACCAAGGCACCATCTTATGCTCCACAGCAGCGTCGGTCTGCTTCCCGTAGGATCGGCGGCATCCTTTGTTGTTCATAATGCACACACGTAATCACCGCTGTAACCTCAAACAATTTTTGTATCAAACTGCCAATGACGGTATGTAGCTTTTGCATTGACAAGTCATTATTTGTTGAAGAAACCATCGCAATGCTCTGTCCGATCGAAACAACTACAAAATGTAATGATAATTGTTTCAGTGGGCGGGATACACACAAAGATATGGAAACTTTATGCGTATCCCACTTCTGATTTTGTAGAACAGAAGTAGAATTTATTAATAAAAAATATAAGTACACTGGTAACACCAAGATTTAATAGGGCCATAGGCCAAAGTAACAATTTACATAGTCAGGATCTAATTAGCATTAACACACATAGCAAAATACACAACAATCGGACAATGATCGTACGACGATCGGACAGAGATTCGGTATCACTCACACAATTACCAGCGGCGAAGGTTCGGACATAGCACGTCTGTACTATCCGAGATCTCGAGCAGAAGTGAACGAAGTGACGTTCCGGCAAGCCTTTTATACATTCGGACGCAGTCATTATGAAAATAGGCGGGTAGTCTTGAACATTATTTTTTAAAATCCCTAACAGTAGAGTATATTCTAAATACTTAAGATTAAATTTAAATTCAGAATCTATACTAAAGAGGTAAAGTATTTGTGAAGTTGTAGAGGTTAATTTCTGGATCTACTGAACCGATTTTGTAAATTCTGTCACTGTTAGAAAACTACATTATTATAGGGTACTAATGTACACCCACAGTTCGCGCGTACGCAATTGAAACACTAATCTAAATTCCAAGCTGCTAATAAGAATTTCATAGACAAATCCCTGATAATAACACTACTCGACCTGGAAATTGAACCAAGGACCTGGAGCAGTTGACAACGTGGACTTAATAAACACCCTCACAAGTGCAAAAAAACTGTAATGCCATCTGTTTATAAAGTATCATACAAATACTTGGTCTTAATATCGCAGAAGCCATAGCTCAGCGACTCGTCGTGCAGGGGAGGTGGAAGGCACCAGACCGTGCGGAAGGTCACCCATGCGATGGACCGACCATATTAAATCATGTGTGGACCTAGCATGAGTGTACTAGAATGTCCATCAACAGAAAACGATGGCAAGATATCTTGAGGCGAATATCATCTGCCCCTGAACATGCTACTACATGACGACCACGATCGCTCTGCCAAGAGCGAAGCGATATAGAAGATAGCTCAGCAATACGCCGATTGAACCATAAATAAATAACATTCCAACACTAACTCTGCAAGACACACGCAATGCCCAAATACTAAAATGAAATAATTCTACAGACGAGTAAAATATGTTACGCTATGACCCAAGGTTGTTATACGAAAGCTAGTGATGACAGATACCGTAATATTCCGAGATTTTCGAGATAAGGAGGCACAGTGCAGACGTGACACAATTAGTTAAATAAATAAATAAATATCTTGGGACATTTTTACACAGCACCATCTAGTCCCAAACTAAGCAGAGCTTGTACTATGGATACTAGACAATAGATATAATACTTATATACTTTTTTTTTGTAAATAATGTATACTTATGATATATAAGAAACACCCAGACAAACACAAACACCTAAGTTCATCACATAAATGTTTGTGTGTTGTGGGAATCGAACCCACGACCTCGTGATCAGCAGTCCGGTACTCGAACCACTAGACCACAGACGACGTCGTTAGGTATATTATTTAGCCATTATCGTCCCAATTCAGGGCAAAGGCCTCTCTACTTAGTTATAATTAATGAATATTTTATACCAGACTTGTACTAAATAAAAAAAGTTTTCACATTCGATGTAATAAGGGCAAATCTGTTGCCATTAACCGTACATAAATGCAAACTCCGAGCTACTACTGAAAATTACCAATAACACTTTCCACGACCTGGAAGTCGAACCCATGGACCTCTCGCTAAGGAGCCGCTCGTACCACCACTAGATCAATAAATCAATTGAAGATTATATATGTCAGAAGTACCGTGAGAGGAAGGTATGAAAGTGTTTTTTACCTTCTTTAATTTACTTTGCTTTGTTTTGTAGATTTTAATATTAGTTTTTTTTAGTTACTGTAATTGGTGGATCCGTAGTAATTAATTAAATAAATAAGGCATTTTTTATAGCTACATTTTATTCTGAGTAATATGCTGTCTTGGAATTTCTAGTAAGTACGACAATGAATATTGGTACCAGGAAGTACCTACAATAAAGTATGCGATGAAGGAACATGAAGAAATTAAAATAGCTGGTGCTATAAATTATGACGATTAAATTGAATGTTATATTATTGTACTCGAAACTGTAATTAATTATGCCTTTTGCCAACTGTGACGAGAATTAATTTCTAATTTTCATAAATTTTCAAAACATTGACGGTGACCAATGTTTTGTTTTATTGTCGGTACCAATTTTACATTCCTTTAAATCTGTCAAGATTGGCATTGTACATTGCACTGTACTCGACAAGTTACTAGCTGCAAATAAGTTAAGAGCCCATTTTCATTACCAACGTATTTCCAGTTTTAAAACTGCAATTTTCCAACTGGCCCCAAAATTAGTAGCATTGTAGATGGCAGCACTACTTACTACCTAAGTACCTAATGTTATGCTCTAGCCGATCTTGGCCGAAAGCCAACCGTCGAAAGCTCGTAGGCTTTTTCAAATATCGAGTAATATGTGTTCTAAATTCGAAATTGACTATCGGAGAAATGAGTTCGATATCTAAACTCGTAAAAGCAAAAAATAATGTTGAACCGTTTAGTTCGGGCGGCCATATTGCAAAATGGGTTTACCTTCGTAATAAAAGTTATTTTACGTATTATTGCGGGTTCTTGTTATAAAAACTGGAAGTAAGTGTAATAAGCTATAAAGTGAGCTTTTTATTTCATGTGTTATTATTATTACAGGAATTTATTTAGTGCGTAGGTTGTTGCTACATGAGAATTCGATGAAGTTTTTAAATCTTGTATTAACTTTATTTTAGTTTTTTCTTTATGTCTTGATTGATTAGTTATAATGTTTTGATATTAAATTTGCGTTTTTCCTGAAACAGTGTTTCATAACATTATAAAATTATTGTCTTCCCATTAATATTGTTCTTAATTACATAAACATCAAGAAATATAATATGATGATGTTTTTTTTGCCTGATTCCGTATACTTGGAGAGTGGACCAACTTTATATTACTCTTCAAAGTTTATCATAACTTTATCTAGTTCTCATTGTCTTGCGGACGCCTCAGAAGCCTTTAGAATGGTTTTTTAATTATGTTTAAGAAAGTTGGTCGGAAATGTGAAAAATTATTCGCATTTGTAAAGTCAAAAGTATTTTTAATAACAACAAGAGTAGGAGGAAAATAAATATACTTGCGGCATTTTTATGGGAACAAAATATAATGATAAGTAACGTACAGATTTTGATACCAATTGAAACGTAAAACTATTTAAAGTATAAAGTAAGAATTATAGCAAATGGCAGTGACTGTTCTTCTAAACTCTGACGTTCAAAATATCGATGTTCTGTATTTATAAAGTTAGAAAGTACATTAATAATAATCACCGTTTTCTTTCGGCATATGAAGTTAACCGGTACACTAAGCCCCTACATCCATAGACCATTTCACGTAAACTTTCATATTTGACAATATCTCCTGCACTCACCTGGAAAAGTCCATAGCTGTATTATCATGGTGCAGTTATGGATTAGCTCAGGTCGGTGCCCCATTTCAAATTAGATCAAAGCTCTCCACGGGTCTCTACGCGTTGGACCTGTGTCCCCACGCAAGACTTCCAAAGGACCGGATGTCTCCCTCACAGGAGACATGCTGAGAAATCCAAAAGCAGATACAAATAATAATAATAATAATTTATACTAATAATTTAATTTCTTAAGAAATACAAACGTAAAAGTGCACATAAATACATTATAAATAATATACATGATGATTGTACAGTAGCCTAATATAACAGTTACCACACTGAATCCTAAACTGAGACATGCTCGTATTTTAGGAATCCGTGGTTCTCTGCAGAAACATCAAAATTTGTGCACAATAACGAAATACTAAAGTAGACTTCTTTAAAAAAAATCTATTCTAAAGGTTTTTTTTATTTTTTTATTTAGGAATAACTAAAAGATTTTCAGTTTCTTCATTATGCTGAATTACTTAATTCAAAAGCAATGACAAGAAGTATCAATAGGTTTATTGATCCTTAAAAGCTACCAATATATAAACGCACACAGAATTGCGATTGAAGCCATTCGTATTAGAGTCAATGGAGTGTGGTACTTCACAAAATCTCTATTTTATACGGTGAATGTTGCGAAATGAATCTGTGTGTAAAGGTATACAATGTAACCTCTAGTTTTATGAAAGGTGACTTTGTCGAGCAGTGGGACAACAACACATACCATCACGCCGAAGGCAGAAGGGTTAGGCAGAGGTGTATTAATGTATACCCACAGGATATGTACCGATATGTTTAAGTCCCACATAAAAGGGGGCGCGCCTATTCCCATTAACCTAGCACAAATCCAAACTTCGAGCTGCTACTGAGAATTTCAACGGCTTGACCTGGGAATCGCACCCAGGTCCTCGAGCGTGGCAGTCACGTAACCCAGTACTCCTACACTGGGTCAATGAAGCGGTTGTTGGACATCAATAAAATTTGGCAAAGCGATGAACTGCATTCCAGAGAAAAATATAGGGTACCTTTAGCCTCAAAAATTCCTTTCGGTTACGAAAGAAATCGCAGTAAAAGCAATAACGATAGTGTATAGTGATAGTGTAGTAATAGGTATTATCTGTCTGTATAAATTAAAGGAAAAGGTGATTGACTGATGTATCAACGCACAGCACAAACTACTTTTTAATAATAATAAATAAATAAATATTCTGGGATATTTTACACAGCACCATCTAGTCCCAAACTAAGCAGAGCTTGTACTATGGGCACTAGACAATGGATATAATACTTACATACTTTTTTTTGTAAATACGTACTTATAGTAGGGTAAAGAACCCTATTGCTGACACCCCCCCAATTTATTGACACCCTTTTGTTATTTTTAAAATATAAGGAAACTTGGCAACCAAAGACTGTTATTTATTAAAGTTATTTTAGGTAGTTCATTTTTTTATGCCATTGTTAACACCAATCGGTCAAAAGAACTAAAATGACGCCAAAACAGCAGATACAAACAGTGCAATCGGTGTGTCAGAGAGAGAGAGTTGGTTTTCTTAGAGTTTCGATAAGGGAAGCGTTCATTTTAATCATGTGAAAATATAAAAAAAATCGAATACCTTTCTTTGAATGTTGTGTTAAACTAATATTGAAGGTTAAAATAATAGATTTCAATGGTTATTTCTCCATTAACTGTGTTCGTTGAATTTTTACAAGGTGTCGATTTTTGGTATCTCGAAAATAGTGTAATTCCAATTTATTGACATCCATGTCAATAATTGGAATTTTTAAATTAGTTTTTGAGGAGGTTCATTCAATTATCAGTACTTAGTTTATGACTTAGTATAACATTTCTAATTAGATTTAAGTCAAAATACACCTTTATTCCAAATTCTGACATGGTGTCAAATTAATATAACTACTTATAAACATCAGTGTTGGTAATTGGGCAAGGCTATGTCAATAATTTGAATAAAATGAAGACATTCTACTACTACTAATCAGAGTATTTTGACGACGTCTGTGGTCTAGTGATTCGAGTACCGGAATGCTGATCACGAGGTTGTGGGTTTGATTCCCACAGGACACATGAATTAAAAAAATCAAAATAACGTCTTTCATACGGTTTAATGTGCGAACTAATTTTCAAAATGATCTTTAGTTGTATCAATTTTCATTTGAAATTATCATTTAGGATCTATCTAGTGCTTCTATGATGATTTATAAACCAAAAAGTAGGAAATAAAATCAATGATTAAATGGAACAAAAACCCGACTGCGTAAAAAGTAATAACTAAAAATCTAATAAAAAACAAGCTCTGTGATGTTGGAAAATGTATTGCAGGCGGGACAAGCTGTTCGTTCATAAACAAAATTGTTTCTTTGCTTGTTCCACCTGCAATACATTTTCCAACATCACAGAGCTTGTTTTTAGATTTTTAGTTAGTACTTTTTACGCAGTCGGGTTTTTTGTTTCATTTAATAATTTAATAGGTACTAAGAAAATTGCTATAATAAAAAGGTGTCAATAAATTCGCACAACACCTGACGATAATAGGGAAGAATGTGTCAATTTTTGGGTAAATCATACTAAATCAATAAAACTTGAAAAAATAACACCAAATATCCTTTATATAAAAATTTTGTTTATTAGCAAGGAACTACATTAATTGCTCTATTATTTTGAAACTGATATCTAACGGGCAATACCGTAAAATGTCAGATATCAAACCATTTTGATACGGCAGCCCTTAAAGTGTCAATAATTGGGTATCTTACCCTACATAGGAAACACCCAGAAAACACAAACATTTATATGCATCACATAAATATTTGTGTCTTGTGGGAATCGAACCCACGACCTCGTGATCAGCAATCCGGTACTCGAACCACTAGACCACAGACGTCGTCGAAACTTAACGGATTGGGCGGCACACAGATAGATATTATGACGTAGGCATCCACTCAGAATGGATTTTGGGAAATTCTCACGGGATTGGGAAAAATAGATGAACGCGAGAAACATCGCGGGTATCAGCATAGTTACTATACACGGTGAAAGGGACAACGACGCACATCCTAATACCATGAGTTCAGTACATAATTCTGGACCCCCTGCGTTAAAATTTTCCGTAACTTTTTTCATAAATTTTTCAATTTTTTCTGCAGTTATTTTTACTTGAACGTGTAAAACAACATTATTTCTATCTAGCCAAATTAGATTTATAATAAAAAAAAACATTATTTCATTTATTTCGGAACGCGCTCGTGATAACATTTACCGCGGCGCGTTATAATCGCGTTTTTAGCAATACACTGCGCGCTCAAAAATGTTAATATCTGTAATAGCCGATCATTTTCTACATGAATGACCTAGGTCATTTTAATTTAGCCCTTGAGTGAAACCCTGTCACGACGGTTGTGCGTCTATGTCCCTTCCTTGTATAATACTAGATAATAGTCCAGTTTAGTAATAGTAGTAGTAAGACAGTAAGATATTTCTTGTTCCCTTCGACGAATTTTGAACTTTTGATAGAGTCAAAACTAATATTCAAATAAAACAATTCGCATTTCAAAGTAAAGTTAATAATTTTCACAGTCACGAAGCCTTGGGTAGTTGTGATAATTACGCGTTATATAATGTCAATAGCTATTTACATTTCAATCAGGTAATGGCACTAGAAAAAGAAGTATGTTAGAAACGGCATAATGTTGCATTTAAATGTAAAGTTTTACAAAGGTAAATGTATAGTTTTTACAAAGGTAAATTGCCGTTACAGCGAAGGCAATCCACAATTTATTGAACCATTCAATACGTAAGGGTTATAGCAGACATTCTACTTTTAGCATCGACGGTCGGCGATTATGCGACTGTATCGATGCTGCATCGCGTTTTGGCGACTCTGCATTCAATTGCAGTATCGGAATCGCGCGTGTTAGCGACTCGCCGTGTTTTGCGTTTTTAAGTGTGCGGTATGGAATGTTGGTCGCTGCATTTTGCTTCTGAAAAGCGATTAGATCGCCGACGCTAAAAGTAGCAAGTCTGCCGTAATATTAATACAGTTTTGGTCAGAGATGTGTAACTGTACACCCAAAGGTTGCCAAGCCTAAGCCTGCCTGTATGTCACTACCATATTTAATCTTCTTGTTTTCTATTCATCTCTATGCATCTCTATGTTGTATATTTTCATACTAATATTATATCCAACATTATCTCAGCTTCTACAAATAATACTGTAACATTTTCTCTCTCCCCACAATTCCATTACAATAGCAGTTCTTTTTCAAAATTAGTCCAAGTGGTTCATCGCGTAATTCGCGACATGTCCCGGCCACGCGGAGTGCTCTCCAGATGGCCTGGCTTGGCCTTGGCACGCTGCATATAGCACAATGGAACCTTGACATGACCTTGCCTTTGTTTGAATTAATAGAAACTGCATGTTTTGAGGCAATTCAACTTAAAGAAACGTTTAATCTATACTGAAGTAAGTTCCTGTTCCGGTATAGGTGCAAAGTGTTGATTTTTATCCGTACCATAATTTTTAGAAATAATATTGAAGTCGCGTCATAGTCGTCGTCGTCGTGAATTTTCTTAATCATTAGGAGTCTAACATTCAACTCTGCCTCCCCAAGTGGGGAGATCCAAGAGGATTTACTGCACGGCCAAAAAAGGGTCAATGTTGAAGTCTAAAATTGTTTTGCTTGCTACAAGATCGGGAGAAGTTCGTTGAGCTGAGGGCCAACCGCTAGTGATGTAGAGGCACCCGAAGAAAAAGAAGAATTACACCTACGGTATAAGTACTATGTGTATATGTAATTTTTACTCGTTCCTTACGTCTCTGCAACAGTAGATTGCTCGATTATTGCGTCATTCGAGGAAGCTTTAGGAGACACTCCAAGTTTACACTACATAAGTATTTCAATTACTTATGCATACGTTTCCAATGACAAGTAACAATTCTAAAAGCAATAAACCAAGAAGATTAAACAACTTAACTACCTACCAAAAGCGATCATAAATAACATAGTTCAACGCAAGTTTGATTGACCTAAAGACATATCCATTGCCTCATGAATATTTATCAGTACAATCTAATCAATAACTACGACTTCCTTGCTGTGACACTCCAAATCGAAACTACGCATGTCATAAAACAATGGTTCATTCATTTGATTAGAAATAAATCTTTGATATTATAGCTTGTGAATTAACGTTCTAGAAAAAGAAAATGACTTATTATAAAAACCTAACCAAGGACCCAATGATGGTCAGAACCAAAAGGTTTCCATCCACTGCCTTGACTTGATCACGACGCTGCTTAATCCACCTGAGCAAATCTCCAATGTGTGCTGCAACGTGTCCTCGGAACAATCCATGCCGTGGTGATAACCACTCCCACGGAATTAGCTCCTGGATCGCTACCAGGAGCCAAAGATACTTCTCGTAACACCCATATTGATATAGAGAGCCATGATGCCTCTCCTCTCATTCCTCCATAGCTTCACCGAAACTATCATGGCGCACTTTGTGGTACTGTGACGTAGGCTTACCATATGGTGCCTTAGATAGTGTGTCCAACGAAAGAGAGGATCTTCGAAACTTTACTTGCGTGATTCAGGATTTGTCGCTACAGTGTCAAGTTGACTATTACCGCTGAGAGTTCGGCGCGTCCGTGGTTAGTGCCGACCGTCAGTGCGAGTAATAGGTAATGGTGACGATGATTGCCTCGCCGGTGATGCTCATAAACGCTGCCCGCTAAGTTATTCTTACTCCTATAGCAATCACAGGTGGATATTGATCTATCGGAGCCGATACTGATTTTATCAGTAAGCAACAATCAGAAATCACCAACAATCTGCAACCGACTACAAACAGCTTCAGTTAAATCTTCATCAGTTGCAACAAAAGTAGGTAAACCTATTGTTTCGACCTTTAAAAGGTTAATATACCCCGCTACCGAAATACACTGAACTACCCCACAGTTCAAGTTCTTTATGTTCAAAAACACAAGGAGCTTTAAAACCAGTTTTGGTACAACAACCAATGATCGATGTACAAAGTTCAGTTCTCGTTCGCGGACACGTTGACAGGTCCATCAATCACAACGCCGGTGCTTACATAATTGAATGTCGACAATTTTTCGCAAGCATTTGTTCAAGAATTATGGATGATACGCAAACAAGATCAGAAATCTTCGGTTACAATATTTTTATGATTATTTAGGGGTGATTTGCTGCATCGTTGGTTTAGTACTGGTAACCGCGACTGGGGAGGTCTTTGTTCAGCAGTTGACTCTCGAGCTCTTTGGATTCGTATGATAAGGATGATGAACCATGACTGCTACGCTATAGGTCTCGCGAAATTCTCAATAGCAAATCGGAGATTTGGTTATCTATATCCAGTTAAAAGCAAAGAGCTTATTTTTAATGAAGGAAAAAATCGGCTGGTGGGCAGGATTCGATAGACCAGACGCTCTGACCACTAAGCCACCGCGAGCCCTTAGTGGTCAGAGCGTCTGGTGTACCGAACCAGAAGACGCAGGTTCGAATCCTGCCCGCCAGCGGACTTTTTCCTTCATTAAAAATAACTTGTAATCTTAGCAGGGAAAATGCTTAAAAAAAATTACAAAAAGATAACAAAGAGCTTACTTAATTAAGTCTGACAAATTATGTAGATACGTCTGTCTAACCCAGCAACAGAAGTCACCAAACAACCAAATTTGTGTCCGCTTACGCTCACTAGGCTAATGAGACTGTTATCCATTATGAAAGATTAGAGAACTATAACACGACTCCCAACAAAGCACTCTCCTCTCCGTTAATCCATGTCGCTTCTCATAATCCATATAATTAACAGGTATACTAATTACTAGGCGCTAATGCACGCCTTTAGGGGCATAAGCAACCCGAGCGTTACGGTAATTGTTATGATGTAGACTTGTTTCATCAAGGTAGGGTCTGCATCCGTCCGGCCTGCTCCGGACATGTCCTACTTTTGAACAATGAGAGACGACTGGGTATCTACTTATATAGTGTATGATTAAGGGATTTTGAAAGATATAAAGGTAATTATCTTTTTTTATGTAGATGGGGGTTTGATGTAAATTAATTAGTTAGTAAATTAATCATCTTTACTAATATTATAAAGAGGAAAGATTTTGATCATTTGTTTGTTTGTTTGAATTGAATAGGCTTCGAAAGGATTTCACTTTTTTGTTTATTTTAATAATAACAATTCTAAAAGCCTATTTGAAGCCCATCTTCATTGTACAATACATTCCACGAAAACAATGCCAAGGATGTATTCGGGGTTTAACTCAAATATCCAGGGTTACCGAACTCATTATCCGGCTTAGAGACCCCATAGATGCGCGCCCTACACCGGGACAAGGGTAGAAATTCTAATGTTTGTTTTCAATTACACTTTGGTTTTGCAACCTTGACGTAAAAGTTTGTGAAAGGTGCAAGGAAAGCAGAATAAAAATAAAGATTTAAATAAAAGGTGAGGATTGTATGAGGCTGAGAATGAAGACAATAATGCTTACATAGAAATTCAATTAGTGCGTGTTGAATTTATTTGGAGTAAATGTAGTATGTATGTAAGTGCACACTATATTTTAATGCTTACTATAAACACTATAATAATGATAGTTACTATATATATAAAATAAAACTGTGTCTTTAATATTATAAAATTAGCTATAATTAATTGTAAGAAAATATTTTTATATTGCTGTGCCCTAACATGGTTTATGTTTTGAAACTAAGCCAAATGTATACCTGTAAATAACATAAATGCAATAAAATTTATGATTTAATGTAAGTGGAAATAGAAAATTTCATTGCGTTATAAGCGAAAATAGCGATAAGACCGCCAATTGTACTCTTGTATCATTATTTCTTTATTTTTACTTTGTATTGTTTCTTGGTGTACAATAAAGTATATTCTATTCTATTCTATAAATATTATTTTAAATTCACCATCAATACCTTGCAGTTTAACGTCGATATGAGCTATCGCTCATTAAACTTCTACGCACTGACGTTCGAACGGAACATACTGTATTTAAATGACATTAATTTGTGAACGCCCATGTCATTATCTAACATTTTGTTTCTATTCATCCCTCAATTCGAACATCAGATTGCAACTTATCTACAATCTAGTGAGGCTACAGTGTTATGAACCGAATCACAACTCAACACAAAATCTAGTACAGATCGTTCTATTGAGCTTGCTATCCAATAAGACAAAAAATACAATGGCAAGGGGATATGAATACGACTCTTGTTACTATAGATTCACGAGGTTTGTTCCATTGAATGTTGATCAGCGAATGAAAGAGAATTGTTGAACGGGTCGGCAACATGTCTACCCATACAAATCGGGAAATTTGACTCAGCGGAATGGGCTTCTCTATTGCTTTGGGCAACGCTCTGGCGAGAAGTGATTTGTTACCCGTTCAGAGCTTTTTTTCGTAGATTCAAATTTAGAACGAGATACAAAGAAGTTTCGAACCTGTAGCGACATCTAACGCGCTACATAAGAACTTGTACGAAGCTACAAATCCTGAATCGCGCAAGTGAAATTTACCGTGCAACTTGCATAAATACAACCGCCCGACATCAACCGTCGGGCAGTGGCCCGCCAGGCATTACACCCGCCTGGCCGCCACAAACCAAATGAATTTCAAATAAATCGCCTTAGGTAGTTTTGCACTCATAAAATATACGTCGTTCGCTTACTAAAATTTAATTTAGTATCTGTGGTGTTAGTTAGCAAATCAATTGGTAATACACACAATTACCTAATGGTGCTAGTAGTAAAACTACTAGTAGCAAAAGAATGCTAAAGTCTATAAACCAATCTAGATTACAGCAACATATGAATTTGGAAATCAACGCGGAACACAGCTAGTGTATTATAAATACGTCATCTGCTTCTAAAACAATTCTTAAGAAAAAACTTAAAGCAGAATATCAAATAAATTACTCACAGTAGACCCTACCAATGGGCAAGAAAATGTAAGACTGAATAGGACTTGCCTAAACGGTATTAACAAAAAGGCAATTCTATCAAGAAGTTCCTAACAATCAATTACTTAGACTAAACCTCCTCTGGAATGTATTCTAAGGGCGGTCCAGACAACTGATGAGGCGTAAATTCTGCATGACTGACACGACCATTAGTTATACTGGTCATTACTTCTAGTTAGCTGACAATTCATTAACTTTTTCATCATACTACCTATATCATCACACTTATATTACCTAAGCAGTTAAGGGGAGATATTCTGTGTCACCGTCATCGGTATGTTTTAAAGTCTAATGTAACAGATTTTTATATTGAAATACACATTTGTGATTAAGCTGGGTGAATGGCTATGCTTTTTGTATCTCACGAAGCCCGTAAATTAATTGAAATTTGAACTTTATGTCAATGACGTAGAGGGCATCACACATCATCGTGAGATAGAATTACTGTAATAAATGTAGTCTATGTTGGAACTAATCATCTCTTATCTACAGTAGTAATTTCTCTTTCTGTGTTTATTTTTGATGAATTATCAAACCTAATAAGTATTATTTGTAGAATGAAATTGGAAATCTAAAGAATAATTTTTCGCCAATTTTCCTCAACAGGTCAATAAGTAAGTAAGGTTCAGCCCCTCAACCATAAGTTCTATCGAATGACTTACGACAGGTTTTTTACGCATCGAAACGCTGTAATCTCATAGCAGATTTTAGTTCCTTACGTAACCGCTAGAGGCGCTGCGAGGGTTTTCTATACAAATATTTTACGGCGTCGCTAGCGAGTCTAATGAGAAGAACTCATGGTCGAGGCACTGGTCAAAAGTTGTGCATTTTTTATGCTGCATCGCGTTTTGGCGACTCTCTGCATTCGATCGCAGTATCGAAATCGTTTTTGCGACTCGATCGCCACTTTTGGCCTTTTTAAGTGTGCGTTGTGGAATATTGGTCGTTGCATTTCGCTTCTGAATAGCGACTAAATCACCGATCACCGATGCTAAAAGTAGCATGTCTGCTATAGCCCTTAGGTAATAGTAATGTTCTAATTAAACTAAAAAACATTCAATCGTTGATTTAGACTTTATTCGTGACAAAAGAGTGATAATAATTATGTTCTGTTACAAGTTATTAGATGGCGGAATCAGTCAACAAATCATCGGAGTAATAGTTGATGTGGCATCATATAGAAGCCTGGAATGAGGTCCATAAAAAGGAGATAATATCACAAACTCGTGATAACGGCGATGTCACCTGTTGATGACAAACCTAGTTCTTTTTTTTCTGAGGCTACCGAGCTTCTTTTACCTTTTCTTGGCAAGCTTTCAGTGGCTGAGTAGAATTTAATTAGATACTTAACTAGATTTTATCCGCAATCCTAACCGTTTGGACTTCCTCGCCGAAATAGAATTTAAACTTGGCACTTTACTTTTTACTAAATACTTAAGAGAAATCGGAGTGTTACAATATCAAAATTTGGTTTATTTCTTATCCTATTTATTTAATTAATTACTACGGATCCACCAATTACAGTAACTAAAAAAAACTAAATTTATTAAAATCTACAAAACAAAGCAAAGTAAATAAAAGAAGATAAAAAACACTTTCATACCTTCCTCTCACAGTACTTCTGACATAATATATAATCTTCTATTGATTTATTGATCTAGTGGTGGTACGAGCGGCTCCTTAGCGAGAGGTCCATGGGTTCGACTCCCAGGTCGTGGAAAATGTTATTAGTAATTTTCAGTAGTTGACTGCCTCGTTGGTCTAGTGGTCCCAAAAGCGACTGCTACGCTAGAGGTCTTGGGTTCAATCCCCGGGTCGAGCACAGTGTTGTTGGGTTTTCTGTGAATTTCCCAATAGCAGCTCGTAGTCTGGATTTGTGCCCGGTCTATGGTAATAGGCTCGCCCCCTATTACATGGGACCTAAACATACTGGCGAAATGTGGGTGTACATTAGTACGCCTCTGCATATCCCTTCGGGGAATATGGGCGTGATGGTATGTATACTCTGGCAAGAATTGCAGAGTCTTTGACACGCTACACATATTTTTTGATTTCCTATTAGTAACTAGTTTTTTAACCCCCGACGCAAAAACGACGGGGTGTTATAAGTTTGACGTGTCTGTGTGTGTGTGTGTGTGTGTGTGTGTGTGAGTGTGTGTGTGTGTGCGTGTGTGTGTATGTGTGTGTGTGTCTGTCTGTGGCATCGTAGCTCCCGAACGGATGAACCGATTTTGATTTTTTTATTTGAAAGGTGAATTAGTCGGGATTGTTCTTAGCTATGTTTGATAAAAATCGGTCCAAGGTAGCCGCCGCCAAAAATATCGAATTACATATTTTTTCACAACTCACTCAATATGGGTATCAAATGAAAGGGCTTGACTAGTAGAATACTATACACTATGGTAAATCTCAAATACAAGATGGCCGCCACCACAAAATAGCAAATTGCTTTTCGTGTCGGGGGTTTTCAAAATTTTTAATTTAGGTTATATCTTAAGGGCCTGTTACACCACCTCTTGTTAAACCACCTCCCGTTAAATTACTTGGCAGATAATTTCATAAAAATTATGTTCTATTTTTTAATTTATCCGACGGTGAGTGGCTATCCAGTGAGAAGTGAAACGAGGCCTAGATGCATTGCAATTACATTAGTGACAGCCCGATTTATCAAAAGCTTGTGTCATTCCCATACATTTGCTTTCTATTCATTTGTCGATTCGAATTTCAAATTGCAACTTGTCTAATGTGTCGTTATGACGTTTACTTTACCAATGTCACAATAATTTACAACCAATATTCTAAATTTAAACATAGATCTATGAAACACGTCCCTCGCATTAATCTTCGATTCTATCATTCTACAACATCAACGTGCCGCATTCACTTCCATCCGTGCCTAAGGATTACGTGTCAAACATACAAACACGTGTACTAAAGCCCATCATGTTCAGCACCTAAACAGTCGTCGCGCACACACATTACCGCTAAAACTTAAGTGGTGTGGTGTACGTAATCCGTCGTCAGCCATGATGAATGGTGGATGCTGCCTAAACCCGCCGAGGATTAGTCAATTGCGGCCTCAAATCCACCAAGTCATAGTCGCTTTTGTGGTACAAAGGACAAACATATAGCGATATAATAAATATCCTGGGACATTTTACACAGCACCATCTAGTCCCAAACTAAGCAGAGTTTGTAGTATGGGTACTAAACAATGGATATAATACTTATATACTTTTTTTTTTGTAAATACATACTTATAATATTAATAAACACCCAGACAAACACAAACACTTAAGTTCATCACATAAATATTTGTGTCTTGTAGGAATCGAACCCACGACACCGTGATCAGCAGTCCGGTACTCGAACCACTAGACCACAGACGTCGTCATGACGTTTGTGGTCTAGTGGTGGTGACGTAGATATGACGTCATTATGACTGTTAGCTTAGCCTATCAATCACTGTGTTGGAGGTTGGCTAAACATAATAAGTACCACTATACCTGATTCCCCGAAGGGTTAAGTAGACGTGTACTAATTTACACCTACAGTTCGCCGATATTTTTAGGTTCTATCTAATAAATAACTGGACACAATGGGAAGACATTAATCGGACACAAATCCAAAACTTCGAGCTTCTTCTGAGAATTTCATAACACTGCTCGACCGCCAAGTCGATTCGAACCCAGAACCTTGAGCGTAGCAATTGGGCAGTTAGAGGAAAAAAGTGAATAATAAAAGGCGTTTACCTACTTTGGGCTACCTCATTAGTGTAGTGGTCCCAATTGCGACTACTACGCTAAGTGCCTGGGTTCTATTCCAAGTGTTGCTAGTTTTCTGTGAAACTCCCCGTAGCAGTTTAGGAGTCTGGATTGTTGTAACGGCAATAGGCTGCGCACCCTGTTTCATGGGATATCTAATTCTAAGCATACCTGCAAACTAAGGGTGTACATTAGTACCTACACCCCTGTCTAACTCTTCGGGGATAGATAGACATTATGTCGACTTAAGTGTCTATTTACAGTAACAGATATAAGATTCAACCCATATACTGTCCCACTGCTGGGCACGGGTCTCCTCTCAGTATGAGAGGGATTAGGTTACAGTCCACCACGCTAGCCTTATGTGGGTTGGCAAACTTCACAAGCCGTCGAGAAAATCTCTCAGGTATGCAGGTTTCCTCACAATGTTTTCCTTCATCGTTAAAGTGAGTGATAATTACGCACATGATTTCGAAAAGTCCGAGAGAGAGAGAGTGCCTTGGATTCGATCTCGAGACCTTTGACTTGGGGGTCCAGTGGTCATACCACTAGGCTATCACTGCTTTAACAGATATAAAAATCATTTATCGTACTAATTATGTTGTGGCAATATCTGTTTTCTTTCTCTTATCTGTTATCATAGACCCCAAAGACCACTTGCTTATGACATACATACGCTTACGATTACCTTACCAATACCTTCGTTAAAATCCGCTTAAGTTTATGCTTAACACCAAACGTCGTCACGGAAATTGTCTGGTTAGGTTTGGTTAAGCAACTGTCTACTCCCACAGTTTTGGATGGACTCTCTACTTGTTATTTGGTGAAGGAATTATGTCAGAATTACACTGGCCAAAGTATTACTAATTACTCGTCAAACATTTTAAATATAGCAAAAAGTTTTACATCAAACAAGCCATTGCCATTTGGGAAAATTAAAAAGCAATAAAATTAAACAGCTTTACACCAGCTTCGCCCGCGTGATAAAGGTATTTCTTATAAATTATCCTATGTTGACGACGTATTTGTGTATACTCATCTTTTTAAAGCAAATCTATCCCACGGGAATCATACATTTTACCGGGATAAAAAGTAGCCTATGTGCTATTCCAGACTATAATCTATGTCTGTGCCAAATTTCATATAGATCCGTTTAGTAGTATTTGCGTAAAAGAGTAACAAGCATCCTTCCATCCATACATCCATCCATCAATCAATCCATACATCCATTCATCCAAACTTTCACATTTTTATTATTAGTAGGATTATGTCTACTTAAATAAAATATTTAATGCCTAGTCGTAAGCACTTTGTCCAACGTCATAAGTTTCGTCCAACTATCGCTTCGCTTGAGGTCCTGGGTTGATTCCCAGGTCGAGCAAACTGAAATCGGGATTTTCCATTCAGGCAGTCCCATTTTTAAATATATCCGGCGGGTCGCGACTATTCAGAGATGGTGAAACAAGCCCTAAATCTGCAGACTATATTCGTGGCTAAGGACATTCTCTCAATGGTAATCAATTATTAAGTCAAGCTACGTGCTTAACGTACGTGTGACGTTTCGCTGATGTGGTTCATGTGAATGGCTTCAATTGTAATGGATGCACAGCACGTGACGTCACTGATAGCTTAGAGTACTGATGTAACAGATGGTATTGTATGTAATGCTTGTAGTGCAGAATATTGTGAATGCACATAGTTTAAGCCTATTGCATCACGGGACAATCAAACAAACGGCATTGCGCCACCGTTTAGAGAAGGGCTAGCGACCAGCATAAACTTTCTAGAAACATACTCTTTCTGTTTTAGGAACTTCTTTTTTATTCCGAAACTTGGAAGTTTTCAAGTCACGAGTGAATTAGGACTCAAGGTAGGACAAAAAATCATTGATGATGATGACCCATTGCGCCATGGAGTATGGGATTCAGCATAATTAAACCCAGCTTCGAATAAAAACTCGCTTGTCCACCATATGCCAACAACAGCGACGTAAGTTTGGAAAAACTGATTGTGGTCGGCAAGATCGCGCGGTCGTTCACCAACAAGATCGACCGATCAAGTGAAAGACTTGTCGTCCTCCAAATTCTACACGGTTATGCGAAACGCGCCGGACAGAAGGCGGTGAAGATAGATCATCCGCCCCAGATACAACCCTGATGCTGACCACTCTCCCCAGAGATGAGGGCCTGACACGACCCGATCGAGACCCCTCCGTGCCTCGGAGAGCACGTAAAGCCGTCGGTCCCGGTTGTCATACGAACACCTATGATAATCGTTAGTGGTAGTCAGAAGCCCAAAAAACCCGACAACCAGTCTATCCTTCGAATACCGGTATTGCCTAGAAATTGGGTTGCGGAGGTCTGATGGCAGACGCTTCATGTAAAATACTGATATTCAGCCGCATCTGGTTAGACTGGAAGCCGACCCCAACATGGTTGGGAAAACAGGCTAGGAGGATGAATTCATAAAAATACAATTGGATGTACATTTTTTTCTTAAGGTATTGTGGTCGAATTTTGTCCACCGGGTGAACAATAATCTCTATAGTTAGAAGTAGTTTTTTTTTGGATCGATTTTTAATTCAACAGTCGTCATGTCTCTATAAAGAAATCGAAATAAAATTGCTTTCATAACGCAAGCTCGGTTGTAATCAAGCCTACTATAAAACTATGCAAATTTCAACCCTGTTTATTCACCCCAATAATTATTCACAACCTACTAACACAAGTACTACTCGTAGATTGCGAAACGCAATGGAAAGTCACATCGTATTTCAAAAGTGCAACCAAGTATGTTGTTTACACAATGTTGACACTTTGTTTGCGTGTGATAAGTAAGAATTTTAATACGGTAGTGTGATGTATTTAAAACTATATCATGTGCAAGAATATAATTGTCCTTTACATTATTTTTGGAATATCCACATTTCTTTTTGGGACATATTCACACATCACCATCTAGTCCCAAGCTAAGCAGAGCTTGTACTATGGGTACCAGACAATGGATATAATATTTTTTTTTTTGTAAATACATACTTAGAATACACATCGAGGGAACAAACACCTAGATATACACAAACACTTATATTCTTTACATAAATATTTGTGTCCTGTGGGAATAGTACCCACGACCGTGAATCGTGATCAGCAGTCCGGTATTTGAAACACTAGACCACAGGGCGATCCGAGAACTCAGTATTTTGAGACATTATAGTGCTTTTCTATTTCATTGGGATGGACAAAATCTTTCCTGGATTTTTGATAATAAATATTTATTATTATTATTCACCGTCCCATCGCTGGGCATTATAGGTCTTCTGTCAGAGTGAGACCGGTTAGGCTATTGTCTATCACGCTGACTTATTCTATCTATCATAAAAACACCTCTTGGTAGTCAGAAGTATGAAAAGTTTGACAACCTTTATCCACAGCTTGCAGAGGTTTTATGTCAAACGCTTCATGTTACGTAGGTACTGAATCGTAAGTCGCAACAGGCTAGGCTGAAGGCCAGTATAGGAAAACGCAGATGAATCTTAATCAACGTCACAATAAATCCATACCTTCTACCTACGTCATACACAGGGGGAAGTTTTATCTCCTTTATAATTTACGTTCAAGAAGCCGCTTACAAAGTTGGCGGACTTAAGATGAGATTACATTTGATTTGAGTGATATAAGACTTTGAGACTCGCGTGTTTACGTTTCTAAGTGTTGACTCAAAGTTGAATGTTCGAGATGAAGTTTGAACAGGTTTGTATGGAAATAATATTTGTAGGTTCCATTACATTGTTAGAGGGCTTTCTGTTACATAATATTTTATACATAATATAATATTTTTGATTGCGTAAAATTTACGACTGGTTCTATTTGTGTTTCTTTATTGATTTCTTTTATTTATTTATAATAAACTAGGTACTACCCATGGCTTCACTCGCAACCAAAAAGATTTTTTTAATCCTGATTCTCATTCTGGTATATAAGCTACAATACTGTACATTTTCATCGAAATACCTTTATTAGTTTTTGAAAGTAATACGTTATTATCATAACTTTCCAAAGGTTAAAACAATAAGGAATCTATTGTTACAATAGATAAAGATAATAGGACAATATGTTAAAAAACTCTGTCCGACCCGAAAGGGGTATATAGGTATCCCGATCACATTACCAAACAAAATAAAATAAATAAGAAGTTAACAAACTTCCACCCACCCAGGCTCACAAACTTTCACATTTATAGTAATAAGTAGTATAAGGAAATGCCAAAAATATACCTAATACTGCCAAAAAATTCCATACCTTACTGGTCTAGTAAAACAGTAAAAAAACAAAAAAAAAAACAAATTAATTTGGTTGGTAGACATATAGATTTTTTTAAATTGTTTTTGGTCATACGTTCTGTTAACTACGTAGTCACCGTATCAACATAATATACAATGTGTTAAGAAAACCCTGTCCGACCCCCGTGAAGGTATTATTACGTATCGATATTAGATTACATTTTTGTAATTCTTTTTAGTTTTCAAGTAAAAAAAAAAAATCCGAATAAAAGTAATTTTTTTTTTATAAAACAATGAAACTTAGATAAATAGCTACTAGGGCAACAGTCACAGGTGCCTAATATACCACGGTAGGTGATAGTGTTGTCACATTCAAGAAAATTGCTAGATTTTGGGTATTTTTTGTACAAAAATCGTGAATTTAAAACTACATTAACAGCCTTACTTTTATGAATATCTTATTTATTTTGTTTGGTAATGTGATCGGGATACCTATGCACCCCTTTCGGGTCGGACAGGGTTTTTTTAACATATTGTATATAAGTACCTTTATCTATTGTAACAATAGATTCCTTAGTATTTTAAGCTTTGAAAAGTTATGATAATAACGTATCCCTTTCAACCAATTATAGGATATCTCCAAACCCAGCACAAGGTCGCGTCATACCTTTTTTATCTTCGATCTGGTAAGAGATTGATGTGCCGTGATTTGTTTCTGGTTCACGGCAATTAGCCGTGTGACGACGGTAGACGTGGAGGGTAGTTGTGAAATGTTAAACTCGATAGTTTACAACTTTGAGGATACGACAAAGTTATCTCTGAGGATTGGGATAGCGAGAGCATTGCCGCGTCCTGTAGTTTTGATTTGACGTTGTTTGTGATTATAAGTGGCATTTGAATGTAGACTTTATTAGTTTCGAAAATACAATACAAAATGCTGTGGCTATATAGAAAAGAAAAATGGTATCCAAACTGAAAAGTAGTACCCATTTTCTACCGATGAAAAAGAAAAAGGGGGAGGTTCTTATGTATTTTCTTGTGGAGATGCACTAACGAATGCAAAAGATTCGGCCCTCATCATCTTCCTAGCCTTAACCCAACCATGTTGGGGTCGGCTTCCAGTCTAACCAGATGCGGCTGAATATCAGTATTTTACACGAAGCGACTACCATCAGACCTCCGCTATCCAATTACTGGGCAATACCGATATTCGAAGGATAGAATGGTTGTCAGGCTTTTTTTTGACTTCTGACTAACGATTGTCATAGGTGTTCGTATGACAACCGGGACCAACGGCTTTACGTGCTCTCCGAGGCACAGAAGGGTCTCGATGTGTTAAGAATGGTCACCCATCCACAGACTTAACACAAGCGTAGCTTAACCTTGCAGATCAGTTGATCAGCGTTGCTATAACTTAGCCACAAGCCCCTACAAATAAACTGTGGGTACATTTTAGTATACCTCTTACCTAACCCTTCGGAGAAAACAAGCGTTACGATAAATTATAATTGTCGGCGAAAATTTTTTCATTTATTGTCATCATGAACAATTACTAGTAATTAGAGGCCCTGTTTCACCAATTGGCCGATAATTTTATACATATTTTGTTCCTTTGTTGAATTTATCCGGCGGTTAGCGCATATCCCGAAACTAGCCCTTAATTTACATAATTATAATATCTTGCAGATAAGTCATATATTTAACAACTAATTATGACTAATCTTCAACTACAAAGGTAACTCGTGCTAACAAAAAATCTCAACGTATCATACGCGATTAGTTGCATAAACGGACTGAAATATATTCTACCATTAACAAACAAAACAAAAACTGGCGGCATTCCCCCACAGTGATACAGATAGAGGAGCCTTGACCGGTATGGCGGAAATAGCTTCAAGTGGCCACTCATGCGCCGACGGCCTATCCACTAGATGAGGGCTGATTTTATACTTATCTAGGCTTAGCAACTATTAACTTTCTGTTTGAATATCCTATCCTATAATAAAATGAACAATATTTGTATACACGTATTATCGAAAGGGTTTGCTGTTTACGGGAGCGAAAAATCGGTCTTGCTAGGTCTCATTTCTGAGAAAATCTCATTTTCTCTATTTTCAGATAATGTTATACTTACCTATATATACCTAGGTACAGATTCAGCTAACGTATGTTTTATTCCGAAAACTCTGAAAGTAGTTGATATATTGACTTGAACCTTACACAATGTTGTAGGTATTTCTATATATTATGCTTTCACAGAAAAGTTTTGTCGGGTTCAGGTAGGTACCACTATATAGTCCCGGAAGATTGTCAACACGTTCCCGTGACCCCGGCCGAACGGTGATGAGGCGAACACCCGTCTGGTTTTAGTGGGTATACGTCCTTTTCGGGGCGGAGTCCCAGCCTTCCCCAGGGTGGCGTGACGGTGCATAAAGCATATCCAGGCGCAAAAAAATGTACTACTATATAAAAATAGTAATTTAAGTAATCAAACCTTGCTGCTGAGGTCCATCAAAAAGCCAGGTTTGTAGTTATCTAGTAGCAACCAGCACGTAGGTTTGACAATATTTATGAATGTGAACAAAAACGTAGAGCATATAAGCAAGTATGAAACTCAAGCTTTTGGTTACCTCTGTAGAACACACAAAAATTCAGTCAGTAATAATAATGTAAGTAATGAAAAAGTTTTAGACACAAACTTTTTACCAAGGATGCTATCAATCTTTTGAATAGTCAAATTTTCTCACTCCTCCTAATACGCGCCAAGCTACTGACAGCACATTTTTCTCTTCCAATACCAATGAAGACAATAATATCTCTTAATAAACTCCCCATTACCCGACTGAAGTGGACTAATGAGCTAGAATTGAAACACATCTGCCTCCAAATGGGTCGCATTGTTCTAACCTCCTTTCCGAAGCCCTCCTTTAAAATAAAGCTAATCAAATCAGAAAAACCCGAGGTCGTTTTATGGAGACCTTAAATGAAGCTCCTTTATTCGACTCCAGAATTGATGTCAAGTGCAGGCGAGGCGGCGGAAACAAAAATCTCTTGACAGCGGTATCATGTTGAGGGTAAGTGTTTTTACCGCGTCTTTCGTATCGTTTGAGTACGGATGGTACGGAGAGATTTAGGCCTTAAACGACGCAAGATTATTATGTTTGTCAAGTTATTGGGGTGTAAACGTCTTGGTTAATGTTCGTAGATTTCTGGCCAAGTGATTTTTGTTGGAGTTTTTCGTTTTCGTTACTGTTTTTAGCACTTACGTATAATATTGTAATATTAATTTAAAGTTGCTTCTGTAATACCTTCTTAGAAGGCGTGGGAGCGTGGGGGTTTTATTTACGAATTCCTGTATTTATACTGGTTTCCTTATTATTATCCATAACTGGATAGGACTGCGTCGGTAGCCTATTTCCGGATCAAGCAGTGTCCTAGGTTTTTTCAGTAATAGCTTAATGTAGGGAGTATGGATTTGCGCCCGGTTAATGGCGATAGGCTCGGCAAACTATGGGTGCACACTAGTGCACCTATGCAAAATGCTATAAAACTAACGCTGTCAGTCAGATAGACAGGGTTGCAGACAGACAGACAGCTGAAAAGAAAGAAAGAAAGAAGAAGAAAGATGAATAGATTTAGATAAAAATTAGCGAGTGAGATCGATTGCATCCTGAGGACATGGCTACTTTTAGTCTCAAAAAGTTCTTTGGGATGCAGATAAAACCTGTAAGAAACCTATAAAATAGTACTAGTAGATTTCTTTTAAGAATATTTCGATTAAATTTAATATGAAAGATTCTTACACCTCAAGCAAAATAATTACAGTATCAAATATAATTTGTCTCATAACGAAAATAAAATTAATATCATCATATTTTGGAGCAAAAATTCTAGAGGAATGAATTACAATGAAATAAATGTGGTATACGAAGTATAACCACATCCACAATTATGTTGAAAATATGAGAGAGATTCCTTATTTAAATTTTGACGTTTCATTTTACGTTTTAAATGTCACCTTTATTTTTTGGCCACGGTAATAGCTTTTCTGCCTTTGGGCTATGGATAAAATGACACAAACATTATCTGCTTTTGCTTTTGCAATAATTTATATTGCTCTTGAAAATATTTGTTAAACTTAGGTATCTCTTTTTTTTCTATGGGAATGATTTTATTTTTATTCTAGACTTTATTTAAATATACTTGCATTACAATTTGCTCGTACCGGAAATCGATTCTAGGACCTCGAATTAAGGTGTATCCAGTTATGAACAATATAAGGAAATCAGTATAAATTCATAAACCAGTTTAATAAAATCCCTAGGCGTAGCAGTCGCGCTTGGGACCGCTAGACAAACCTAGAAAATATAAAATATAGATAGAAATTGCAAAAAACTAAATGCTTCCTAAAGTAAACGATCTAAAACACAATATAACGTAAGAACTAAGGCTAATATTCAGAGACGATGCTAAGCATGAACTTAGGCTTCCGTATGTCAAATTGTCATACAAATTTGACATACGGAAGCATTACTTTATGCTTAGCATCGTCTCTGAATATTAGCCTAAGACGGAATTTCGGGAAATATCCACGGTATTAATTATAAAAGATTTTTCTTTGACTAACAATTGTACCGATTAAATACTTTCATAAACATTTTTGGGCCTATCTGCGGGTAAAGTTTTCGTTCCTCAAAAGACAAAAGGATTGAAAATTGGGATGAAATTGTTATTATTTAGTTGTATTTAAATTCAAGGAGTTTACTGGGGGAATAGAATTTACATTGGCATTTTGAAATGCATTCCGCGGCAAAGTTCAAAGTACATAAATGTGACGTAATCTTCTCTTATAAATTAGGGTTGTGTAAGTTTAACATTCCGTCATTTATCTTTTCTTTGTTATTAATTTTAATAATGTTTAAGCAATCTTGACTGAAGATTAAGTACCTATAAGTACATTTTTTTTAAGAATTTGGAGGTCTTTATTTTCTTAATTTTTCATAACATCGCAATACTTTTGACCGCTATTTTTTTTTGTATAAGATAAAAATGTTTAAATTATTTCTTACCGAGCTAAGAGGATTATTCCAGACGTCAGCCTCCTTAACCTCTAGACTAAAAAGTGATAAGTGCGAGGGAATGTAAATTGTGTAAATAAAATTCATCGATAACAACAAAAAAAACTAAGAACCTCAGTGAACATAAATATCCTACCTACCATAAATAAATACTACTTTTATTTTTCCTATATTTTTACTATTTATGGTAGGATAGGTAATTAGGTGCTAGCGCCCCGGCTTCGCACGAGTGGGCAATAAAAACCGATTTTGCAACATTTTTCATTGATGCATTGCTCCTATTGGTCATAGTGTGATGATATGATGTATAGCCTTCCTCAATAATAGGCTACCTAACCCTAAAAGATTTTTTCAAATCGGAAATGCAGCTCCTGAGATTATAGCGTTCAATCAATCAAACAAACAATTATATATTCTCATAGTATTTCTGAAAGCACTTGACAACCCTATGGGACTAAAATATTTTCGTAAGCACAATTTAATTTGAATTTAACGGCAAATAAAATTGACGCGCACAAAGGTTGATGCGCCAAAATACATTTTTCAAATATTTCGTTTTACTGAAGGCTCCTGGTTCAACGTAAAATATCCGAACAGCTATTCAAAGCTTTACGACTTTATCGCAACAAATGATAAGGAGTTTTATGAAAATACAAACTGTTCTAAATGTAAATTTTATTTTAAACGTTTTTATGACGACTTTTTGTAGATATTGCCCCGATTTTGTGACTTTTTTATGCCCGGAAGGTATTTTTAGTGACCCAAAAAATAATATGACTGACATTGGGTACGCCACATTCAAAGAAGGAAAATATTTTCTGGCATTGTTGGTGTTAACCATGGAAGGCCATACTAATATTTTGTCCAGTCCAAAAATTGTACCTGCGGCGCAGATAATAGAAAAAAGAAATGAATTTATTAGATTATAACACAGCTTGCACAAGATACACAATTTTAATAATAACAATATACCATCAAGCCTGTATTCTCCGAAGGGGTAGGCAGAGGCGTACTAATGTACACCCACATTTCGCCGGTATGTTTTAGGTCCCATGTAATAGGGGGCGAGCCTATTGCCATTAACCGGGCACAAATCCAGACTCCGAGCCGTTATTGGGAATTTCACAGAAAACCCAACATCACTTTGCTCGACCCGGGAATCGAACCCAGGACCTCGAGCGTAGCAGTCGCGCTTGGGACCACTAGACCAACGAGGCAGTCAATTTTAACAATAGAAGTAACAAAACAAATAGGTATATAAATAAAAAAAAAACATGCATGCAAAAACATACCTACCTACATTCAAATAAAAACGTCTTTTTTAATTCCATTAAAAATAGAAGCTCTTCCCTCAGATAAATATCATTCGGCGCTAGAAGCGAATAATTGCCAAAATTAAATTCTAACAGGAAGACAGATCTAGGCCATTTTAATAAAACGAAGCAAGTCAGAACTTTTAGAAACATCTGCCGGCTCAAAATATCATGAACAAAATTATTTTGTTAAAACTTGATAAAGTTATTATATATTTTATTGTATTATTGCTTTTATTAGCTTGGTATGCATCTATTTAACGGAATCTTTCCCGACGGACTTTCAAAACGACGTATTGATGTGAAACTTAGCACACTTATCAAGGACCGATGTCCAATGCCATATTTTTTATAGTTTGCCTTTGTAGATAACCAAACTAAAAAGTAGAAAATAAATAATAGTTAAAAAACAACAAAAAACACGCTTTTATAGAAAATCAAACTAAAAAGTAAAAATAATTATTGTATCTAATAAAGAGTAAGGTGCTTTTATTGGATATTTTCAAAATGACTACTTCTGTCAATATCTGTCAATTAAATATTTATAACATTTGACATCAAGCACTCCCAGCGTCTCTCAATCTAATTATATCACGCATATTTACCTCAAAGTGTGTTATTATTAATAATTTTACAAAAAAATTACTAAATTCTAATCTACACTACTTAATGTTCAAAAATTTTATCGATACTAATTATTCAATACACAATTACACACACTAAATAAAAGCAATTAAGTTGACTTGCCCAGTTATTAAGTTACCTATACCTAAGTAATTAAAATAATAAATTAGAAAATAGTTACAACAATTAAGTTATTAACTTAAAAATTATCAACAACTTTATCAACATCTAATACCTAAATTACTTTTTTCTTAAATGAAAATAGTTTTTGTAATGGAGCACTTTTCCAGCAGAATGATTTAGGTAAGTACTAAGCGATATTAAAGAAACCTCGTAAAAACTTTGATTAATAATTACTATACAAACTACAATTTTATGAGTACCTATGCAATTTTAATTAATTATCAATGTTTTTGATAATATCGATTAAAGTACAGGTATTTTCGTTCCACTAAAGATAGAAAAAGAGTAAAGAAGGTGTTATTAAAAAAAATAAGAAGGTACAGGGAGTAGGTATTGTTACGCATTAAAATTTACGTAACAATACTCCCTGAAACATATTAAAATATATGTATTTATAAAGTAAGAGTACCTGTAGATTAGACTGGATAATAATAATCTGATAACACAAACAAATTATTACTTACAAGCAACAACATAATTACATACCCATTTTCGTATAAAACTGTAGGCAACCCTACTGTATCACGTTATTAAAATCTCTAAAGATGCAATTACCGCCGCTATAATTCTATGAAACAACAAGAGGTAATCAGGGCTTCCACTCTGTGTTACGTGACAAAAAGCCCTATTCGAACATGAACACGCTGTCACCGATGTAATCATACACACACACACAGCAAAAGGTCACGCTATTGATTAAAAGTGATTGCAATAGTGTGTGTAAATTATTTGTGTATTTGAATTTGGAACATTAAAGGTGATTCGTTCAACCTTCGCCAAGTTATTACATTATTGATTTTTCGCAAATTTTAGGACTCACACAAATAATATATTGGCAACATTAGCTAAATACAAGGTGGAAGGGACATCGACGCACATCCGAATACCATGAGTTCAGTAGGTACATGATTCTGGATTTTCCGTAACTTATTTTCATCAATTTTTAATTTTTTTCTGCAGTGTTTTTTAATTGAACGTGCAAGAAATCATTATTTCTATATACTCAAATTAGATTTATAATTAAAAAAACATTATTTTATTAATTTCGGATCGCGCGCGCGATAACATTCGGCGCGGAGAGGTATAATCGCGTTTTTAGCAATACACTACATGAATGACCTAGGCCATTTTATTTTTGACTTTGAGTGAAACCTTGTCACGACGTTTGTGCGTCGATGTCCCTTCCACCTTGTATACAATACTAGCTGTCCGCCAGATGAGAGAATTTCTTTTTCAGAAGAAAATAACTTATAAGAGGATGTATATTTATTACATAAATAGCTTCACGCCTCTTTCCCAAAGAACCAGGCAGAGACTATAGATTTCCACTTGCTACGATCCCGGCACACCACTTTCGCTTCATCTATGCTATCTTCACGTATATTGATCTTAAATGTGATATTAACGTATCGACTGCCTCGTTGGTCTAGTTGTCCCAAGCGCGACCACTACTGGAATAGATGGAATCCATGGACGGAATGAATGGATGGACTCCAATAGATGGAATCAGAGGCTGCTACGCTCGATCCCCGGGTCGAAAAAAGTGTTGTTGGGTTTTCTGTCAAATCCCCAGTAGCAGCTCGGAGTCTGGATTTATGCCCGGCTCACCCCTATTACATGGGGCCTAAAAACATACCGGCGAAATGTGGGTGTACATTAGTACGCCTCTGCCTACTCCTTCGGGGAATATAAGCGTAATGATATGTTATTAACGTATCATTCATTAACAGATAGCTAGCCAGTATTTAATAGCACACCAAACAGAGACCACTTAATATTGGGACTAATAAATTCAACTTGAGGCTTATCTAAGCCTATCCGATAGCGAAGTTTGAATGAGGAAACATCCAGTCTGACATGGTAATTAATCAGATTAATCTTCTTGTAGTGTAACCTTACCTAATACAGTATCTAATTACATGTTAATTACTAGTCAAGCCCTTTCCTTTGATACCCATATTGAGGGAGTTGTGAAAAAATATGTACGTAATCCGCCATTTAGTGGCGGCCATCTTGGTCGGATTTCACCGGTCGGACTCCTGGCTAATTCACCTTACAACCAAAAAAAAAAAACAAAATCAAAATCGGTTTATTCGTTCGGGTGCCTGGAAGAGATCGCTGATCGCGATAAGGCCACCCTTTGTATGTTTTAAAATTCATGTTTTTCTGTCTTTGTTCATGTTTTTTGGTGTACAAATAAAGAGTATTTCTATTCTATTCTATTCAAAATTACCGAATTTAAAATTTTCATCATGCAAAGACAACACAAATATGAAAACTAACTTTTTTTAAATAATGCCCCACACATCGTCCGCTGCATCACAATATGGACAATTATTTTCTGTCCTTTTCTCTTCTAGGTCCCTAATTGCTCGCTCTTAAAGCAGCTTAATGACTTCCCCAATTTGCAACGAGATTTTGTTTCAAAATGGCTGTTCATGGCACCGGGCTATTGTGCCAAGTTACTATTGTAACTAGAAAATAAAATTTTCGTATAAATTTGACAAATGAAAATATACGAGGAAAATATTATAATTAATGTAAGTATTAAATATTTTTACTTAATACCCCTCAACGGAAGCAGTGATAGCCTAGGGGTATGACCACTGGACTGCCAAGTCAAAGGTCTCAAGTTCGAATTCAAGGCACGCACCTCTGACTTTTCGAAATCATGTGCGTAATTATTATCACTCGCTTTAACGGTGAAGGAAAACATCGTGAGGAAACCTGCATGCCTGAGAGATTTTCTGTACGGTATGTGAAGTCTGCCAACCCGCATTAGGCTAGCGTGGTGGACTGTAGCCTAAACCCTCTAACCGAGAGGAGACCCGTGCCCAGCAGTGGGACAGTATATGGGTTGATTATTATTATTATTATTACCCCTCAAAGGTGAAGAGAAACATCGGGAAAAAACCTGCATGCTTAGAGATTTTCTCGGCAGCGTTTGAAGTCTGCCAACCCGCACTAGCGTTGTGCTACCGCAGTATAAGGTAATAGTCTTGATTCAAATAAAATTTATTCAATTTGGTGCAGTTGTTCGGAAGTTATGCGCGTACAACATTTATTGATTCATTTTTTTTTATATAGAGATAGATAAGAAACACCCAGACAAACACAAACACTTTTAATCATCAGTTCATTATTTGAGTCCTGTGGCAATTGATACCGACCCCCTCGGCTCACGTACAATGGTCCACTGCAGGACTAAGTGCGGAAACCGAACCCACATAGGAGTGGGTTCTCCATGATGATGATGATGAATTGATACCGACGACCTCGTGATCAGGAATCCGGTATTCGTCGTATATTACAATCTGACTGCTTTCTAGATCGATAGAGAACGCTTAGCTATCATAATTCGATATCAAAGTGAAACATTGGCTGAGATAGGATGTAATAGGATTTGGCAAAACTAACTCAATCATAAGATGCAGGCATTAACTAAAGGGGATTAAGTGAAGGAAACATAAACTTGAAGGCAACCCGCACACTGAACGTGTATCGCTTTTGCCGCGCGTTTTTTGCGAATAATTCAATCAAGGAAGGAAGGAAGGGCTTCTTTTCAATGGTCGTACGCGCGATTGCTACGCTATAGATGCTGGGTTCGATTTCCAGGTCGACTAGTGTGTTTTTCTATAGGTACTACACCTACTACAGTTCGCCGTTATGTTGGGTCCCTTGAAGTCGCGGCAATCTTGGGACTATTTATTACATTTACCAGGCAAAAATCTAAACCCACTAATGACAATTTCTCAGAAAATCCCAATTCCTTTCCTCAACGCCATGTGAAGTCTGCCAACCCACGTAAGGCTGGCGTGGTGGACTTTATAGTCCACCACGCCAGCCTTACGTGGGTTGCCTAACCTAATCCCTTTCATACTGAGAGGACCCGTGCCCAGCAGTGGGACAGTATATGGGTTGATATTGACTTAACGACGCGCGACTAAGATCCAGCAAAAAATGTTGACAGTTTATATTGCCTTGCGCGGCACGTCGCGGCGTCGCTTACTCAATGTACGGTGTCCTTTACAATCTTAATGCACCCCATAGGACATCGGTCAATCAGATAGTGATCCATTAACTAATAGGCTTGGCTTCCTACAGTAAGTACTATCTGGCAATATTATGTATCAATAATTCTTTACGTTCTCCTAAAAGATCAATAGAGATTGAAGCGGAAGGGTTATTGGGGTTGCGTTATTACCTTTTCAAAAAGCCCCGAAGCCTGATAAAAAATTGATTTTTTCCCCTCGAAGGGGTTTGGTTCATCAAACTACTAATATAGGATAAGTTTCAATGTATTACTAACAAAAATGAGTCTTGTTACTTGAAATAAAATTTATTATTTGGTGAGTGTATCCCGAAGGGTACTACGAAAAAAATTTTTCATCGGAAACTATCGCCTAATCAAGCCTTCGGGACCGGGTGGCATGTGGGAGTATTAGGCAAAATTTATAAGTCCTTGCTCAACCAAGGGGTTTTAAGATCGTCTACAGATTTTTAATGGCAACTAATTAGTCTCTATTTATATATTTTTCTATCTATTTAGATACTTAAATAACCAAATTACTATTCACTGTAAAACAATCAAGTCTACAAATTTAAAATTTTTCGTGTATGATTTAAGGATCCTTCGTGACAAATTTCAAATTTAGGTAGAAACATAACGTAGGCATTCCCTTAAAAAGGAATTGTGGTAGTTCCCACTGGGGAATAGGCAATAACGATATCAACGATGAACCAACACGGGAGACAAATACATAGTACAGTTCTTGCCAATCTTATTGTCCGGCTTGAAGTGGGCACGAGCTACCGGGTTGAGGTTATCTCGCTCCAATTTCAAGCCGGACAATAAGTTTGGCGAGATATCAGTAGGTACCTACTTCAATAAAAACAGTCATATGGTTTAGATATTAAAAGTACGTTGAAGAGATACAAATAGGTATTTAGTAAACAAATTATGACCTCTTTGCTTATTCCCATTTTCCCCATAGTTATATATTTTGTCTAACCACAAGCCGATGGCTGGTACCTACTTTAATAAAAACAGTCATATGGTTTAGATATTAAAAGTACGTTGAAGAGACACAAATAGGTATTTATTAAACAAATTATGACCTTTTTGCTTATTCCCATTTTCCCCATAGTTATATATTTTGTCTAACCACAAGCCGATGGCTGGTCATTCGTGGTCATATTAAATTTTATTACGTAGCGTTTTGTGAACTTGTAAATTCGCTTCAGTCATGCAATGAGGTTGCGTATAATAGCTATATTATCATAATTTCACACAAAATAAATGGACCCTATTCGTGATATACCACCACTAATATTGTTGAAAAACGTCAGCGTAGTGACGTGAATACACCGTTCTTTTCTGCTTGGCAAGTCGATTTCATAATCGACTGTGCTCGAATCGGATTAAAGAATCGGTATTCGAATAACTTCACTGAACGTATTACCGTTTGAATAGCTAGGACAACAATGGAGTCTAGATCTTCTTGGACATCTTTTATAAAGAAAACTTTAAAGCAGTCGATTCCTCGAAGTAGGTAAGAGCGATATTATTGTTACGATTAAATTGAATACCAAAAAAAACGAGAAAAACCGCAAAAATAATCGACTACCGAAAAAATTGAGATTTTCATTAAATTTAAATCCTAACGTGCAACAATAACCACAAGTAGATTTATTGTTTGTTTATCCAACGATACCCATTTCACCAAATTCCATTTCATTAAATATCGAACACTGAATTGAATAATCGCTGGTTTTACCTGAAATGGTATCTGGAATCCGTAGGTATTACCTGAAACAAAATTAAAATATTACATCTATATGTAAGTAAATACATCATTCATGATTAAGTAATGGGTATAAATTTGTTTATGAGTACTATTATTTTGATTGCTTAGAAGCTGGAAGATTTCAGGTAGTGAGAAATCAGGACTAAATGAAATTTTGAAATGAGGACCTCGTGTAGGTAAACTTCGTGGCTGCGTGGGTAGACCTCTTGGTAGGTGAAGTGTGGCCTCGCGGAAGATGGCTGGAAACCACTAGAGGTGGTTGCTTAGCCAAAGGCAGGGCTGATGGCGGGTCCTGGTAAAGGCTTTAATCCAGTACTGGACTGCTACTGGCTAATAAAAAAGGAAAGAAAGAACGTTGATTCACCTATAAAAATAACCAAAAGCTTAGAATCAAGTGCCACAATCTTTAAAGTTGTAGCAATCCTTGGTGGAACCAGATATAGCCAGATATAGCCTACACATCGCCTAAGTGCAACCAAGTTGTTCTCAGTTGAGACTAGAAACTTTTGCGGGTAGATAAATAAACTAGGAGTTTGTACTTTATGTCACAGATCATGGGTAAGTTTACTGCTGCTTGGCCTTAATTTTCTATATACATGCAAAGTTTTCTTGATGTTTATAATTTATAAAATGGAGTCTTAAAATACAAATTATTTCACCGCTTGAGGTTCGTATTCAGGTAAAGTTTGTGAGGTTGTAGGGGCAATCTCTGGATCTACTGAATCGATTTAGAAAAGTCACTGTTAGGAAGGTACGTTATCCCCGAATGCTACACAATTTTTACATAAAATTATAATAATAACCCTGAAGCGAAGTAAGGGCGGATCGCTACTAATTAATAAAATTTGGTAACAATTATGCAGTTGAAAAAAACCACAGTTGGGTGTTGCCACCAACGACAATTTTTCAGACTGTTTTCACCAACGAGCATATCTTTGAGTTTCACCAATCTTCTTCTTTGTTGATTGCCTCTTCATTACTGAAAGTCGGCCGGCATACATTCTTCTAAATTCTTGCTTGTTCGGAGCAAGTCTGAACAAATCTTCGTGAGATTACACGTGAAGTGAGACGAGTGACGGAAGAAATTGGGTGAAGGAGTGAGGTAGGTTTTAGATTTATAATTCATTAAGGTTTTGTGTAAATTGACTGAAATATTACGATGAAGATATAAGATATTGCTTGCTCATGGACGCGGACAAAGCCGTCTGTCGAAATCAGTCTTTATATGTACCTAAGTCTAGTTTGATACACATTATATCTGTATTATATAAGTTACAACCATGTCTCCGTCAATCAGAATACGGCACATTAATCTCTAGCTCTCCAAACATTGCGAAATATTATTTACGCAAATACACTCGATTCGTATTAGAGACACATAAATTACGATCAAATGTACTGACAAATATCAAATCTAAATTAGAACGTGTATTAATTTACTAACCCTGCTCCAATTCTGTACTCATCGCGAATATCAAATTTATTTGAAAAACTGAAGCAAATGAAATTAGTGTTTGAACAATTTTATGAACTGTTAACACTCTAACTAGCTGATGTTATAAGAAAAAAATATGCAAGTCTGACGTCAAAACAAAGTTTTGTAGGGTTTTTTGTTTTTCTATTAATATGTTTGTATGCCCATCACGCGAAAATTACTGCACTGAATTGGATGTGAATTGCGAAGTGGTCTAACTTTTATAGATCTATAGACTAATATTATAAAGTGGAAAGATTTAAATGTTTGTTTGTTTGAATTAAATATGCTCTGAAACTACTGGACTGATTTGAAAAATTCTTTCTTCGTTGGGAAGCTACGCTATCCCCGGATGACATAGAGTATAGTTTGTCAGAAATACCAAGAATTAATAAACTGACTTAATGTTTAGAACGGAATTACGAAAACTTTTCACAATTTAAATTGTCTATCTTCCTCCTAGGCTTCTCCCAACCATGTTGGGGTCGGCTTCCAGTCTAACCAGGATGCGGCTGTATATCAGTATTTTACATGAAGCGACTGCCATCAGACCTCCGCAATCCAATTTCTAGGCAATACCGATATTCGAAGGAAAGACTGGCTGTCTGGCTGACTGTCAGGCTTTTTAGGCTTATGACTACCACTAACGATTGTCATAGGTGTTCGTATGACAACCGGGACCGACGGCTTTACGTGCTCTCCGAGGCACGGAGGGGTCTCGATATGTTAAGAATGGTCACCCATCCACAGACTGACCGCGGCAAGTGTAGCTTAACCTTGCAGATCGGTTGATCAGCGTAGTTACAACTTGGCCACGAGCCCCTCCACAGTTTAAATTGTTTGTAAACATGTACAAATAAATTAAGATCACTTACCATATTCATATGTTACGTGTACCTACTATATTTTCATAATTCAATAACAGTCAACAAAAGAGATTACAGATTTTGAATATATAAAATGTACAGACAACGAAATAAAAACATAACCAGCGCCTGTATTAGGGCCGATTTCACCGTTCGCATTCAGAACTGAGTTCAATAAAACTAAGTTCTGCTTAATCGAGTTTATATGTTGGTTCTGATCTCGGTTCACGTCTCGCAGATTTCACCGGCAAATTTTTGATCGTGTTTACGAAAACTAAGTTTACTTTGACATAGAATGTAAATGTTGTCAGTTTGTAACAATCATAGACAAATTACGATGCGCTTTGCAGTTAAAAATGGTAAGTTATAATTTTTAAGTAAGATTTGAGATGATGTTGAGGATAGTCAAGTTCGAGTAAATTCAGAGAGTATTAAAATAAAAAAATACAGCTTGTAGGCAATATAATTACGTTGAATAAATATAAATTTCTATGATAGCTCATAGATGTCTTTGTAAACATTTTGTTGGATAGTATCTTCGTAAACGTACCTGTTTCGTTTCCGTTTTATGACACTGGTGGCGCTGTTTCTCTTCTCCATTAAATAATGTCATTTCGCTTCTGCATAATTATTAATTATCGTGTTTTAAGAATTCTAACGAGCTTTATTGAAATATTGCCGAAACCCAATAATATTGACTACTCATATAATTAGAATATCTCTAATAAATTAATTAAATTGTGAATTAGGTTATCTTTTATGGCTTTGACAGGTCTTGATCGCGATCAGATACGTTAAACGTCCAAAATCGGGCGTTCAGAATTTAAACTAGGTTCAGCCTTATCTGAATTCAGTTTGTGTTGGTGAAATGCAAACCTTCGTTCTGAACTCAGTTAAACGCGAAAACCGAGATTAGCTTGAATTGATCGCGTTTAATTTAAATGGTGAAATCGGCTCTTAGTTGAAAGGCGCGTCGGTTTTGATTTAAGGTAATGAGTATTGCAAGAATGTACAAACTGATTTCAACTTTTAAGGACAAACTTTAGGGTTTAATTTCGAATGTGTGTTTGTCTTTTGTTACAGGCAGGTCGTTATGTAGTGACTACGCGTTCTCATTAAGTACGATTCACACTTGACGGAACGACGCTGGCGCAGTCGCACAGTGGTGCACGACGAAGCATTCTGCAGTACGATAAGGATAACTGACATGTGTAATGATCAGAAATCGAACCGAAATAGGTAGAGTATGATTACCTACCTAAACTTAAAGGAATTAAGTCTTTTTTTTCATCATTTCATTCATCTGTAAATAATGAGCCGTAATGGAGAGAAAATACGATTTAGATTGAAAATAACACATTTTCTTACAACAAACAATATTTTTTTTTTACAAAATTTCAGCAAACATAATAATGGTATTTTAATAACCTAACCTAAATTAAAAATTCAGAAAACCCCCGACATGAAATGTAATTTGCTAATTTGTGGTGGCGGCCATCTTGGATTTCAAATTTATCATAGTGTATAGTATTCTCCTAGTTAAGCCCTTTCATTTGATACCCATATTGAAGGAGTTGTGAAAAAATATTTAATCCGGTATTTTGTAGCGGCGGCCATCTTGGACCGATTTTGATCAAACATAGCTAAGAACACTCCCGACTAATTCACCTTTCAAATAAAAAAAACTAACTCAAAATCGGTCCATCCATTCGGGCGCTACGATGCCACAGACAGACACACACACACACACACAGACACGTCAAACTTATAACACCCCGTCGTTTTTGCGTCGGGGGTTAAAAAATACGAATCATTCGCAACTAGCCTTAGCCCGCGACTTCGTTCCCGTTCCTCGAATTTTTCCGTTTTTGAGACATTTTTAATTGATACTCCGCTCCTATTGGTCTTAGCGTGATGATATATAGCCTATAGCCTTCCCCGATAAATGGGCTATCTAACACTAAAAGATTTTTTCGAATCGGTCCAGAAGTTTCGAAGCCTAGTCAATACAAACAAATAAACAATCAAATCTTTCCTCTGTTTAATATTAGTATAGAAGTAAGTAATGTTTACCGTAAAGATAAAAAACACTGGATTACATTTCCATGTTCTATGGTTTATTTCCGTCCCTTCTAATACGGTCTGACGCGGATGCATCCCGTCAAGTGTGAATCCTACTTTACCGTCCGGTTTCAGAGCGTTGCGTTGCGTACTCCTTGCTTTCCTTTGCTCCTGATGAAGGAAGTGTGGCTGACATACTGTCATTGTATTTTCGTCTATCTTAAGTAATGTGTGGTGGAAACGTAGGTCTATATTTGTTTGTAGAAAATTGGATTGGGTGTCACATTACGTGTCGCAATCAACAATTCTGTTGTGATGATACTTTTGTTTATGCGGTCCTAGTACCTATTGCAAAACTTTAATCTATTTACAGACAGTTTTTATGTACTTCATTAAAACTATGTATCATCACAACAATTATCCATAATAAGCAAATATTAGTTTTGCCTTATTTTACATATACCTACTTACCTACTTTAAATGCGACTAATACTAGTCATAATATTTCTAACAATATTTACGGCTGCGGGAGCGACAACTTCCACTTACATCATCATATTTCAGCCAATTTACACAGAAACTTAACAAATTATTCACTTAAACCTTCCTCTTGAATCACTCTATCTTTTACTGAGAACTGCATTAAAATCCGTTGCGTAGTTTAAAAGATCTAAGCGAACAAACAGCGGGAGCGACATTGTTTAATACTGTGTAAATATTAATATCGTTGTCAGAAGGTTTCAAATTCGAAATAATTATTCAAATCACATCTGAAGTTTTGTAATAAATATAAGAGATTCACCTTCCACGTTTAATTTATTCGGCTGCGATAGGGATTAAAGTTGACGTCACAGTTGGCAACTTTAAGAATCTGAGACAACATTAATCGCCCGCTTTATTTATGTAGATGTAAATAGAAATATGGATAAACCTGTCAAAAGTTTTGAGAAATATTATGAGTTTGTTGCTTAAAATATTGAAGGACGTCGACAATAATCGTTGGGTACGTCGCCATGTAAATTTGTCGTTTAGAATTTGTTTGCAAACAGAACTTGTTTGACCAACTTCACCAAAATGTATTGCAAAAGGTTATAAATTAATTAAAAAAGTCAACGTCGCGTCGATGATGTTATCAATATTTTGTTATGAGATTTTTAAGGCATAGATTTTTAATAGATATCGATAGACTGATAATCTCGAGGGGCTCGTGGGTAAGTTATAGCATCGCTGGTCAACCGATCTGCAAGGTTAAGCTACGCTTGCCGAGGTCAGTCCGGGGATGGGTGACCATTCTTAACACAGCGAGACCCCTCCGTGCATCGGAGAGCACGTAAAGCCGTCGGTCCTGGTTGTCATACGAACACCTATGACAATCGTTAGACCACTAACGATTGTCATAGGTGTTCGTGTACTGGTTGTCAGGCTTTTTGAGCTTCTGACTACCAAGTCAGAAGCTCAAAAAGCCTGACAACCAGTCTATCCTTCAAATATCGGTATTGCCCAGAAATTGGTTGCGGAGGTCTGATGGCAGTCGCTTCGTGTAAAATATGATATTCAGCCGCATCTGGTTAGACTGTTAGCCGACACCAACATGGTTGGAAAAAAGGCTAGGAGGATGATCGATAGATAATTTAATCTGAAGATATTCATACTAAAATGAATTACGCGTCACTTTTCTTGGAATGTTTAGTTGAGTTTTTATCTGCGCGAGGTTACAGTTATCATAATTATCTATAATACTTATACCTCTTGAACTTCATTGGTCACTAGTAAAGCTTGCACCTACCACCGATCTTTGTCCCTTAAAAAAACTAACACCTCTAAAATATTGTAGCACGTAGGTTCGGTCCACAGTAGAGAGGTAAATCCCGGATAATACCGGGCAAACTCTAAAAAAATAATGCCGAGGACTTGTCGACTCCGTGAATTATGTAAAATCCCCGCTTATTTTTAGGGGCGGAAATAATTTTCGCGGTCTAAACTCCAGTCAGTTTCCTTTTGTTTTCATGCAAATTGACTCCGAAATAATAATCGGAATGTATTAATGGTACATTTTACAATGTTTTGTTTTTGTTTTGTAACACAATTATATGGAGAAACTATATGATTTACGTTCTCGTCAGAAAGCAGGATAATTATTATTCAATTATATTTAAAACGCCTGTATCATTCATTCATATCATTATCAAATAAATTAACTGCTAAGAATATAAAATCTGCTAAGAACAAAATGGTTCAGTTTCCTGATCAGGTTTCTTAATCAGGAATTGGGATTGGAACACCTGAATGCCTTTCTTAACACATTCCTAAATTTGCTAAAGCACACATATTTAAGTTTTTCAACCGACTTCAAAAAAGGACTCGACTTCCCTCAATTCGACTGTATTTTTTGAGGTGGTTTGTTTTTCTTTATTTTTTTATAAATAAACTGAACATTATCTATAAAAGGTTGGCTGACTGAGTGACTGATCACAACCGCTAAAACCACTGAACGCATTGGGCTGAAATTTGGCACAGAGGTAGTTACTGTGACGTAGGTATGCCTACAATAGATAAGATAAGATAGACTCCGCAAAAATCCGTTCTTTGGGGTCGGCTTCCAGTCTAACCAGGATGCAGCTGAGAACGGATTTTTGCGGAGTCTATCTTATCTTGTAGGGGAGGCTGGTATATCGAGAAACACTTCGACCCAAATGGAATCTTTTGTGTGGTCCCCAGCATCATAAATCCCTTATTCTTGAAAGACGTGGTTCATGAAGGTGACTAACCCACTTAGAGGAAGAAACGTGAACTCTTCTGGTTTGGGCTATCCGTTGCCGTGATGACTCATTCGTCGCCACGACGTCACAGTCACACGAGATGTGCTGCATTGTTTCCTTATATTCACCACAGGCGCTGCAACCGTTGTTCAAAGCCAGCTTCATTTTAGTTTTAGTTTAGTTTTGCCCAGCTAGCGGAGTCTAGCTACTGAGATCAGGTAACCGTACATGTGTGGTCAACTGACGGAATCCAGAATTTGAATTCTCGATTCGGAAACGTGATCAGGAAATTGAAAGTCTGCGGCCGACTTTAGGCAGACCTCACGGGAAACCCCAGTATTTTGGCAAAATTCAATTCAAAATGTCCTTTTATTTTTCTTTATTTGGAGTTTGTAGATTTTTATGCTAAAGGATGTTTCTTTTCAGTATCAAATGTAACAATATCCTGTTGCAGGAAATTATAAGGCACCGTATTTCCGGCTTTTTACTTGATGTTATTAATTCTACCTTTTTCAGATCCATGTCTATAGTTCCGTTGCGAAAAAAATATTTTTGAGAATTGTAGGTGTTACACATTTTCTCAAGACAGTACATTCGAATCGAAGATTATTTTTAATTTTGTATGTTTAAATATATGTAGATTCTACATAAGTAGCTAATTATTCAATTTTACCGACCGGCTGTGCCGATTACCAACCCAAATGTGGATCCGAGTGTGTGACACGCCTAACGCATTTTGTAATTTTATGCCGAAAATGATCGTTTCTTTAGAAACTGAGATTTAAGATAAAGTAAAGTAGATTAGATTAGTAGATTTATTGAAAATCCTTTGTGTTCGGGCAACCTACCGTGTCATATCCCACGAGTGTTACCCACTCGTTTGTCACGGCAGCGACAGAGCGCAGTTTCCTCGAGAAATCACTTGAAACAAGTCGCATTACATTACAGCGAACGTCTTCTAAAGTCCCTTTGTAAATCGCTAAAGAATTATCCTGATAAGTATCAAAAGAACATTAGACTCTATTGTTTAGTGATAAGCACCAATCTCGTTTAATGGTGAATTCCTTTAGAATATCCCGTTAACAAGTTTGGGGAAACTGTTACGCGTTTTACTGTAACAAGTTTTTTTGTCAAAGAACATCAATGACGAAACAGGTAGAATTTAGAACTAAATTAAATGCTCCAAAAGGATCAAGGGAGGAAATATTCACGTCGTCATCAACCCACATACTGTTCCACTGCTGGGTAAGGGTCTTCTCTAAATGGATTCGGCTATAGTCCATGACACTGGCCTAACCCGGATTGGCAGTCTTCACACGCCGCGCTGCGCGTCACCGCGCCGCCGCCTTCGTTGAGAAAATCCATCTGGCATGTAGTTTAGTCGACCATTAAATTGCTTTAACACTTTTCAAAAACTTCCGTCCAAATTAAATTTACTAAGGCTCATTATCAATCTGTCACATGGTCTTGTAAACAAAAATAGACCTTGTTGTTTTGTGATGTGCAAACGACATTCATTTTAGGGGTGGTAACGCTATTTCATGGTCGGCTATACCTACTACACGATGTTTTACTTGAGCATGTATGGGCGTGTGTGGACAAAATTACACTTTTGTGCAATATCAACTGACTGACATGCACTCACGCTAACGCAAAGCTCTCTTACTAGAGTAAAAACCGTCAACATAAAAAAACACTGTCGTATAATAAGATGAATAATTTCAATGTTACATTAAAGAATTACATTTTTCACAACCATTAAAATAAATAAGTAGAAGAGATAATACATTATCGTATTGCGTCTGTCAGACATCAAATAATGTGATATTTTTATCCAATTTGCGTCGTTGGCACAAGCGGAGCCATCATTTTTAATAACCTTTATGTTTCTTATTCTGTGAAAAGGGGGCAAAGACATATCAATATCATAATATCTTATTTCCACATAATGTGTTATGATAGGCTCGTGTATAGAATGACAAAAGCGTATAACACTTCCTAACAGACGTGATGGTATGATCAGTTGATCACGCCTGTATTTCTCGGCCTGTGGGTACATCAGTACCCCAACAGTATGCCGTCGGTATGTTTAATTAACACTGCTCGATCTGAGAACAGAACCCAAATCGTCACTCCAATTGCGAAAACTTATTAATAAGTTACTCTGTACCAGTGGATTAAATAATTTAGTCCAGCAACTCCAACATGTATATATTTTTTATACCACTAAGGGGGCAAATAAACATACGGCCCGCCTGATGGTAAGCGGTTACCATAGCCTATGGACGCTTGCAACACCAGGGGTATCACTCGCGCGTTGCCGACCCGAAAAACCTCTTGGAGGTTTATGGAGGATTCACTGCGCCGACAGTTTGAGGGAATATCCCTCTTACTGCCAGCGCAGCGCATCCTTAGAAGGAGCTCAGCCCCTCAACCATGAGTTCTATCGAATGGCTTTCGATAGGTTTTTTACGCATCGAAACGCTGTAATCTCATAGCAGATTTTAGTTCCTTACGTAACCGCTAGAGGCGCTGCGAGGGTTTTCCATACAAATATTTTACGGCGTCGCTAGCGAGTCTAGTCAGAAAAACTCATGGTCGAGGCACTGGCGACCTTACTCACTGAGGAACACAACACACAATAAAGTGTGTTATTTGGCTGCAGTTTTCTGTAAGGTGGACGTACTTTCCCAGATGGGCTGCTCCAGATTTGAGCCATAAATGGCTGTGCCCTACCTCTCTTTTGATTATAAACTAGAATTCCACCAGCAGCTTTATCCGCGTGGTCTGGATTTATCTTATAAATTACAGGTTATGTTACTGGGTAAAGATGTAGCTTTTCAATGGTGAAAGAATTTTTCAAACCGGTCCAGTAGTTTCGGAGCCTATTCAATTGAAATAAACAACCAAATTTTTCCTCTTTATAATATGTATAAGTGTAACTAGATGTGAAAGTTTATGAGGATGGATCGATGTTTGTAACTCTTTATCGCAAAAACTACTTAACAGATTTTGATAACGTTTTACAGTATAACCGATCTGCAAAGTTAAGCTGTTTTTGCCGCGGTCAGTCTGTGGATGGGTGATCATTCTTAACATATAAAGACCCCTCCGTGCCTCGGAGAGCACGTATAGCCGTCGGTCCCGGTTGTCATACGAACACCTATGACAATTGTTAGTGGTAGTCAGAAGCGTAAAAAGCCTGACAACCAGTATTTCCTTCGAATATCGGTATTGCCTAGAAATTGGATTGCGGAGGTCTGATAGCAGTCGCTCCGTGTAAAATACTGATATTCAGCCGCATCCTGGTTAGACTGGAAGCCGACCACAACATGGTTGGGAAAAGGCTAGGAGGAAGAGGAAGATAAGCTTGTACATCAGAATAACACATAGGATACAAAAATGTATTTTAGAGTGCGAGTGAAGCCAAGGACAACAACTAGTACATAATACGGTTATGCATTGATCATAATCACAGCGATATCAAAATGAACTAAATAAATTCGTGGAACCGCTACAATATCCGCAATAATTGCTTTTTGGCCTTTTAGAATTCAATAAGGTACCCTTGTTAATTTTAGTTAACGAACTATATAACCGTACTTCTATTGTCATTGTAATGTACATTTAATATTTTAGTTAACAAGCGAATTCTCGTTAACTGTATTTAAATTTTATCTATAATGAGGTATTATGTTCGTTGAATATTGTTGCCATTATTATATTCAAATTCAATTCAAATTAATTTATTTTTAAAACATAGGTACAAAGTTGGTGTAAATTTAAAGATAATAATAAGTATCACTATGCTTTAGCCTACTTAAGCATACAAATTTATTATATTACTTATAACTACACGTAATAAGGGTATTAATAAAGAAATCGGACTCATCACATTTATATATTGACGACGTCTGTGGTCTAGTGGTTCGAGTACCGGACTGCTGATCACGAGGGTTCAATTCCCACAGGACACAAACATTTATTGTGATGAACTTAAGTGTTTGTGTTTGTCTGGGTGTTTCTTATATATTATAAGTATGTATTTAGAAAAAAAAAGTATATATTAAGTATTATATCCATTGTCTAGTACCCATAGTACAAGCTCTGCTTAGTTTGGGACTAGATGGTGCTGTGTAAAAATGTCCCAGGATATTTATTATTATTATTTATTATTATATAAATATTCTTTCATCTATAATTTTTATCTGTTAGAAATTCGTTTATTGAGTATTATGACTTTTATATCAGAAAACCCACTAGCTTCTTTTTGAATAAACTTTCTGTCAGACTAATACCTTGAGGCAATTTATTAAAAAAAATTGGGGCCATACTTAAAATACTTTTTGAGTATAGTGCGGTCTTATGAGGTATATGGATATAATACTAGATGTTCTCCGCGTTTATCCATTTTTTCCCAATCCTGCGGGAATTTCTCCAAATTCTTTATTAGTACACACTTACGTCACCTAAGTGACATTTGTGCAAGATTACATGCTTCAAGACCAAGCGGTTTCAGCTGTACGTTGATCGATCAGTCAGTGAATCAGTCTTTCAGTTTCTTTTGTTATAGATAGAAGTTTGAAAGAAAGAAAGAAAGAAAAATGATTTATTCAGCACAATTTTTTACTTACTAACTATTTTTACAATCTAAAATAAATTGCACTGAAACGGCGCTGGTTCAGCATAAGCCAGACGGAATGACTGGCGCTGGTTTTCAACCACACCTATAGTGACCCACGGATGAAAACCAGTTTGCAAAAATAAAAATAATATTACTTAACTTACTTACACTTAAATAAAAAAATAATAGGTGCCTACATTATCATGTGATAGCAAAAATGAAATATAAAGATACTCAATGTGTGTGTGTGTTGGTTGTAGTGTGCAGTGTGATGTACTTAGTGTTCGTGGCCGTGCGGTTCTTCTACTAGATTCTTCTACTAAGTTCTTATACTAGATTGAACTGCCTAACTAGTTCTAGGTTAAATTTCGGGGTCTAGCAAAGTGTTAATGGGTTTTTCTATGACATTCCAGCTGCAGCTCGGAATTTGGATTTTTGAATGCAGTGATACCCTAGTTATATGACCATTGGAATGCCCAGTCAGTGAATGGCCTCGATTTCGAATCCAAAGCACACACCTTTGACTTTTCGAAGTCAAGTAATAATAATAATAACGTTATTGTTAAGAAAAAAAGAATACAAAAATACATCGGACATTAGCCTCTAAATTAAGATTCCCTGTGTCGTGGAGACTAGAGTCTTTCATCGGAAAAATTAAATAAAAATAGAACTACAGGTTATTTTCGACTTAAATTTGAGAAGATCTATATAAAAAGAATATGTGCTTATGTTTATGTATGTGTGCGAGTGTTTAGTTGGTGTGGTGTATGAGAAGACAGTGTGTATGATAGGTATGATTTGTGTGGAATGTTGGGAGGGGCGGTGTGAGTGGAAGAGTGGGAAAAGGGCGTAAAGGTAAGAACCGCTAAGAAAGAAAGAAGTGCTAATTAATTTAAACGTTAAAGGAAAATATCGTGAGCAAACGCATGTTTGAGGGATTTTCTCTCCGTGTGAAATCTACCAGCCCTTTTTTTTCGACGTTGGAAATCCTCATGGAAGTCCCCCGGGGAGGGCGGAGGGTCTGTCAGACTCCTACTGACTGGTGTTTCCACTCGCACTTGCGTCGGGGGCTACGGGAACAACGCATTCTTCCGCGGAAATCTACCAGCCCTAAGCCAGCCTGGTGGACTATCGTCTAATCCCACTCATTCTGATAGGAGAACCGTGCCCAGAAGTGAGACAGTAACAAAACGGGTTACTAATGATTACATAGAACCTAAAAATATAGGCGAATAGATGTACATTTGTACATCTCTGCTTAACCGTTCAGGGAATACAGGCGTCATAATAACAACGTTAAAAACTTTAGTAATCTTGCATCATAACCCACACCTATTACTCTACGTAAGCCAGGCAGCGGGCAGCACCCGTTAAAAAATGTAAAAAAAGGTAAATAAAACGTGCGTAGCCAAAATGTAAATGGTAACCTTTGTTCACACGCGTCGCGTTCGTGTATTATGCCTTTAAATAAAACAAGGCTACTACCAAAGCCTTTATTTTTTAACGTGAGGTTAACCTGAACTTAACCTGTTTATTTAAATCTAAAGTAATGCTGGTTTATTGTTAGCTGCAATATTAATTTACGCTGCTTTTAACATTTCTGCGCTAGTTTATATGCGCAGTAATTGCACTAACGACCTTTGGACTAATTTGACAATTATTATCACTACATAATTAAGTATTATAAAACAAGGTCCCCCGCCGCGTCTGTCGTTGCAATTTGACATTAGAATTCGATTCGACAAACAAATATTACCGATACCGAATATACCGATTTGTCGAAAGCTTGAGTCATTTCCATACATTTTGTTTCTATTAGTTTGTCATCAACGTCAACCATAGACTGAGTGATTCATGAGGAAGATTTAGGTGTATTATTTCTTCAAGTTTTGTATAAATTGAAAGATTGAAAGATGTCGCAGATGGGTAATCAGTCAAAATATAAATAGAAATATTAGATTGGTCTCTTCAGACCTTCGATTGCCGTCCGGGCATCTGTCAATCATCTGTCCTCGATATAATAGTTTAAGCTTGCAAAGTAATTGTTCAACGTAGATATAATTTAGCCACGAGTCAGAGGTATAAACGTATTTTATAAACAGAAATTCCCGGACAAGCGATCGACGTCATATCCTTTTAAAATAAGAATTGTATCGGCTTACATTATAACGAAGTCGCATTTACCGTCGGAGTTCTTTTTATTTAGAAAGTAATATTGTTAATGGTGAAAATGTCAGTCTATTTCTGTACAGTACAATTAGGTTACGTAGGTGTCACCTAGGTATGATAACAGGCAGGCAAGGCAGGCCTTCTTGGCCTAGCATACCCTGGTCTGACCTAGTTCTGAGTTCGATCCCCAAATCAATCAGTTTTATTTGAATTTTCTGTGAAATTCACAGTAGCAGCTCGAAGTTTGGATTTGTGCACGATTAATGGCAATAGGCTCGCCCCTTATTACATGGGATCTAAACATGGCGACGAACTGTGAGTGTACATTAGTACCTTCACCTCTGCCTAACCGGAGAATACTGGCGTGATGGCATGTTATTAATTTATAATAATAATATGCATTCTGTGACCTTTATGAAGACAGAAATTTAACAAATTTACCCACAGAAATAACTTGAAACTGATAAATGTTTAAGCTCAACGCCATTTTCGCATTGTGTTACGCAAATAAAAACTTTTTTACAACAAACCACGCAATTTATCTTTGCAGGCTGCGTATGGTATTATAAATAGCCTGTCTTTTTGTCACGCGATTACAATACGAGTGTTAAATACTGATATAAACGTACTTTTCTCTTTGTTTGTTCATAAGTACGGCGAAGAACGATAACAGTTGACAAATTTGCAACCTTTTGCTGCCAAATCTGCGAGTGTATAAATATGAAAATGAAACAATTAATGCAACCATAACGAATAAGCAAATAACTACTATTTTCTTTATCTATAATGATCTACAACTAAGCCGAAACCATATAATAATACACTAGGAGAGAAAACACTAGGAGACGAACACTAGAACCAAAACAAGAGCAACAACTATTAAGCCAAATCATTAGGAAAACAAAATACAAGGACCCAAATCATTAAGATCCAAAACAGCAGAAGCCAAAGTACTCAGATCCAAAACAATGGGATCCGTAACAGTAGGAGACAAAACACTAGGACCACATCACCCACCCACTCCAATCGGTAGGAGCCAAAACAGCAGCAGCCAAAGTACTCAGATCCAAAGCACTGGGATCCAAAACAGTAGGAGACAAAACACTAGGAACCAAATTACTAAGAGCCAAAATAAAAAACAAGGAGTAAAACACTGGAAGGCGGTGAAGGCCTGCCTTTTTAAAATAAGGAATATCTTTGTTTGAATACCTAGTGAGTCAAGATTCAATTTTTCACGACAGAATTCTTTTTACAATCTAGGAAGTGTCTCAAAATCTCAAATGCTAATAAACCAAGTAAACTCAGAAACAACTAGCATTTACGGTAACGATACTGCTAAAATAACGATGACAGTTAATATTTTGGTTTCTGATCGATAGCAAAACGAAGTATCATAACTAAAATAGAAACGTGATTAATTGATCACGAACCATGGCATGACATCGGTTTTGACAAAAACAGTGACTAGTCACTGTCAGTAGGCTACTTTTCAACAGACAAAAATTAAAAAGAGGTCATACTCAAGTCGGTTGTATGATAAAAAAAACTGTTTCCTACCAAATTTTTGTATACTAGAACTACTAGAATAGCGACCCACCCTCGCTTCGCTTTACTTTTATATAATGGAGTCTATAATTTAAGTTAGACCTCTAACAATACATTGGTGAAAACCGCATTCAATTCTTAGCATCAATTTTTGCGTGATGCGAGTACATACCGACAGACAGACAAAAAATCTTATACCTAACTGTTGTTTTGGTTTCTGTTCCTCAAATAAAGTCCCCTATTGTAGTTAAATAACTAGTGTTTTTTCAACTGACAACTTCTTGTCAACCAGATCAAACTCGGAGAATCAAACTGACAAAGTATCCAGAACAATACTGAACATGTATTTAGTGCAATGTCTCAAATAGCCTTTTGAGAAAGCAGTCCCAAATTTCCAATCGTGACATTGTGTAGCTCAACCATTATATTTTATACTTAGGGAGCTCAATAACCTGTATGAATTCTTGTGTCCTTTATCACGCTAATTGACGTGTTAAGACCTAGCTATTTAGTAACCAGCAAGCTAAAATTAAACTTTTAACCCTGTAATTAGAATAAACTAATTTATTGCGCAAAAAGTTCACAGTATATTAACAAAAATACCATTAATAACCACGCGAATAATAAAATTCTTCATAAACATAATGAAGTTGTTAAAATAGCAACATTTTCACATGTCGACTCGCACGATAGAATCTAGCCAGTAATTACATTAAAATATTACGTACACTTGACAAATGTTTGGTTTACATTTCCAAAGGATATTAATGTAATGGTATTAATATAGCAATGCACTATGAATAATTGCTTTTAGTAAGAATTTAGTTATCAGGGCTATTCGCCGAGGGAAGACTGCTGTTTCTAGGTAGAAGTAGTTTATGTGGGTCGTAAGAAATCAGCATTATAATTAACATACCGTCATCCCTGTATTCCTTCATATTTTTCGGTTCTGTCATTGTTTGGTTACAGTTCTAACCTAATCTAACTGAAACAAAAATGAATTTAGACATTGTATGGAAGTATGGGGCAGTTTACAATTTATCGACGCTGTGGAGCCAGGATAATTTCCTGCTTCCAATACTTCTTTTGCCCGGAACTTTTCCCAACATTATTGTCTGTAGCAGCTGTTAGCGCTCATGTCCTAGAAGATACGCAACTTTTCTCTGTTTTGATGGTAAATTCGGGCTTCTCTTGTCTCATACGTTAAGGACTTCGAGATCGGATATTTGAGACCGGATATTATCTCCAGTTCCAGGTTATGTGCGGCATGCATTCCAATCTCGCGAAATACTGTAAAGGTTTTCACAATTTTACGGTAACTGGTATATACTTATTCCTTATCTCAAAAATAGTCCAAGTCTAAAATAAAACTCTCCAAGTTTTAAAGAGCTTTTTACGAACTTCAATCGGAACAAACAACTTCTTCAAGAACTTGTTTAGGTTTCCTCTGTAACTTTAAATAAAAGGATTCACTTAAACTCCTGTCATTTTACCTACTGAAATTACTTTTAAAATTCCAAGAGTCGCTTTGTTAGGAACAATTTACTTTCATTGACATTTTAAAACAATAGCTTCCATCTTCGCCCAGTTTTTAAAATAAAGTGTTGTATTTATGTCGGAGCTTAAAATAAAACTTATTTTTAGAAATGGAATTTACCTAGAAATTCCTACAAGACGTGTAATCAACAGGGTAATTATAAACAATTACGGTTTTTTAATGAAGATAATTTTAATTTTTAATATTTTTTGTTGTGTTTATTATTCTTGTGTTGTGAATAAGGAATAGAATTAACTTTTATTTGTTTTCTCAACATTAACATTATACTAGATTGAGTTACCCTTAGGTAAGGGTAACTTAGTTTTGTTACCCTTAATCAAAGACCACCATAACCATATATACATATAACCATATTATAAACTACAACTTAGCAACAAATTCCAATCAATCATCAGTCGATGATAATTTGTAATTTATGATGTAGATACGATAATTTACAGTTCTAACCACAAACGAGTAACTTCTCCCTGGACGATTATGTAGCCAAACAATTACCGGACACTCAATTGGTAATGGTAAAATTGGTTTACCATTATCAAACTAGAAATGGGATTTTTTAAGCAAGCACCTATCACTCTAGCCTCTACTAGAGTGATAGGTCGCCATGACGTTCTGTCGCGCGTCGTAATCGAAATTCAAATTGGGCCTATTCAATAATCTTTGGTTTTTTAAGCATACCCATGGACAAAATATCGAACACATAGACCGAAGATTGTTTGTACTGACCACGGGGGCTAGACAACTTGCATTTTGACATTCGAATCGACAAACAAAATGTATGAAAATGACATTAGTGACAGCCCGATTTGTCGAAAGCTTGTGTCATTTTTATACATTTTGTTTGTCGATTCGAATGTAAAAATGCAACTTGTCTAGCCTAGATCTGACTGCGATCTGACACAATCGATGTTGTTAACGTCCCTACGCTGCGGTAACCGCCTACAAAAAAATATCTTGTCATCAAAAGTTTTAGAATATGGTATTAATACCGCTTTTGTATGCATAGATAGTGTTAATAAATAAATAAAATCTGCGAAATAAATCCAGGCTGCAACTCTATTTAGGCTGAGATCTTAAACATTGAATTTAAAAAATAAAACTTTCCTAAACAATTCCGGTTTTACGGGTTAACCGAATAATTAATATCGTTCCACTCACATGAAAGCATAACAATAATTCACACGGATGACGATAAAATTGGACATATTTTCAATTAAAAATTCTCTTTGTTCAATTTATCCGGCGATCAAAATGATAAATTGCACTTTATACGAAGTACGAGTATGTTAATAGTCTTCATGTCGATAACAATGACAGAGAAATAAAAATGGCGGATTTTTGTACTTTATACACCAACAGACCTAATTTCCCAGAAATTAAAAAAGGAATCGAAGATAATTCTTTTTTGTTTTTTTTTCATTTACTACGACATAGGTATAAGTATATTACGTCATTTATGCTGTTTTATTTGGTTTCCATTTTTAAATGGCTAATAGTTGCAATGAAGTAGTGCAGTCGATCAAGTTTTCATCTCTTGAAATAGTTTGTTGAACTTATCGGAAAAGCAATGAATAAAATATTAAAATCAGTTTCAGTAGTTTCAAGCTTCAGTTTTACACGATCCAAAAATAATGAAGTAAGTAAGTTTGTTTTTTAGCCTTAAATTAGCCTTGTGTACATATTTTAAATATTACTACTCAAGGACTTCTACACAACTAGCTTCGTCTGTCTGTCTGTTACTTTTATGCGCCTAAGCCGCAGGACAGATTTCGAAAACATTCGACTAGGAGATAGATTTCATGCTGCGCAAGGACATAAGTAGCCAGGTTTTATCGCAAAGTCTTTTAGGATGTGTGTGAAACTGCAGGAACTCTATCGAACAAAGGTAAGGTAAGGTTTTATACATAGTATAAAACAACAACATACAAAGTCGCTTTCTTTGTCCCTATATCCCTATATCCTTATGCTTAAATCTTTAAAACTACGCAACAGATTTTGATGCGGTTTTTTTAATAGATAGAGTGATTGAAGAGGAAGGTTTATATGTATAACATATACATATTATAGTACAGAAAATACAAGAAATTAAAACCCATGCGAAGCCGGGGCTGGTCGCTAATTATAATTAAAATTAATGAAATACTAATACTTGTGGTAAGCGAAAATTTAACAAATAGAGCTTTATTATACTGATAGGTATTAAAATCCTACCGAGAGTTAATCAGCTAGGTTTATCAGTACTTAATGGAAATTGTGTGCCCGGCTTACTATTCAGTTTTAATGTTTTAGCCATTAATATTACTAATTACTTTGTCCTGTTTTGGTAGTGACAACTTTTGACACAAATTCTAGTATGCAATTTGAATTTAGGATATCAAGAAGTTCGTTGTTTGTTCACTCCGTATGGTGTAAGGAGAAATCTATGATATTGTGCGAAGAAAAAAATAACAAAACGATGTTGCATCTTTGAGTGATGTGTTTACCTATAATGGGGATACGCATTAGATCCTGTACCTCTGTTCTTTATTATGTGTAATGTGTCATGTATATTTTGTTGGTCTACCTAATATGAATAAATAAATAAATAAAAATAAATGCACATTAACCAATTTTAAAGTAACCAATTTTCTTAATATTAAATTAAGACTCACACTTACTGCTGACATATTTTTCTATTAATTTAATCTCTCTAAATAAAACTAAATTGTACGGATTTTATCTCGTTATATCAATTAAGTCTGTTCTCCGTTTCTCACTTTGATCCAAAGTTGTTGACTTGCTGATTCGTCCCTTCGCGGGCTATCAAAAGAGATTTTACCCCAGAAGTCATACCCACATCACAACTTTAAACCATTGATATATCTACACTTCTTAATGTACTTTCTGTCATCCAGTGACATGTTTTGGCATCCCCAAATTGTATTTTTTTTTCATGAATATTTGACACAGCCAACTACTCTAAGTTCTAACTTTTGTTCACTTTACTCTCATCTAACTTTTCGCCCACCCCAGAGAATTCAAACTTACTTATGGCATTTCATAGTCTATGACAATCAATATGAAATATTCGACGCACTTGTGAAATGCCAGGAAATTGAAGACCCCATAGCTTACAGTCGTGAGGAAAATAATAAAATTATATTTGAATTATTACTTAGGTTGTACCTACTTACATACCTGCGCAAAATATAATCCAATGTGTAAAGGGTCCGAAACGTAAGAATTTAAATTATATAATTAAAGTAGTCGTGTAGTTTTATTTCAATGTCTTATATTCGCGTGTCAGTAATAAATGTATTAATGATTAACTACTCGTAGAACACGAACTTCTTTCACATTTTTAAGAACATCACTAAGCAGATGATACAGAACAGTATTATCAATAAAAAAATATATTTAAGTAGTAGTATTGCTTCTACAAAAAATAAAATAAATAAATATAATATTCATCATCATCTCGGGCTTATCCTAAATAGCATTTTCTAATTCTAAATTTAAAATTGTAGCTGTTGTCCAAACTTCTTTGCCTATCCTTATTGATGTATTTTGCATCGTATAATACAGGTATTTAGTGTTGCCATGTCTACATAACAAAAGGTATGAAAAATTGCATGTCAGTCGTAATTTATTACCTAAGCCTAGATTATAGCCTGCATACATTATACTGTGAATGGTTTGCGAATAAAGGCACATGACCTGGCATAAATTGGGTGTGGGTTAACATGTCTATGAAAAAACATCATTCGTTCTATTTATTTGTTAAAAAACATATTTTCTAAAAGAAAAAATTTATGAATTTGTCTGACGAAGGTTGGGTTGGGTTAGTGTCAAGTCACTAGGGATTATGTGTGATAAAGTAAATAATATTTGGTAACTTAAAATTACAGAAATTCGTTGACTTAATACTGGGTTTAGTGGTCTTTAAAATCGTTTAGAACATGCTATGTTTGTGTTTTTAACTTTCCTAATCCACTGTCATTTTAGAGTAGAGAGTGTGGAAAGAAAATTTAGTGGTTTTGAATCAGCAAGAGTCCAACCTATTTAACTTCACCATCGCCCTGGGTAGCGGAGAATACATGAAGTTTAAAAAAAAGATCAGTTATGTGTAATTATGTACAGTGACGTGCATTATAAAAAACCTATTTAGGAAAAACTCTCCGATCCGTGAAGGTATTATTAGGTATCGATATTAAATTACATTTATGTACATATCAAATCCAAATAAAAGTAGGTAAAAGTTTGCCAAATGTGATATATATATATAACAGGGCAGGTGATAGTGTTGTCGCTTAAAAAAAATGTTAGATTTTGCGTAATTCTGCACAAAAATCGTGTATTTAAAACTTCGTAAACATCCTTACTTTCATAAATTTTTTATTTGATACCTAATGTGTCTGGGATGCCCCTTTAGGATCGGATGGTTTTTTTAAAATTTAGTGTATAATTGTATGAACACTGCCTAATACACCAAACCGATAAATTTATAATATGTTCTCTTGTATATTATTTATCCTGACTGAACATGAAACAACTTTTCTTTTCAACAATATTTAGGTGGATCACGAATGCTGACGCAAAATAAAATTTTCTTTCACGAAACATTCATAAATACTTGTTACCATAGCTTTAAAACTCCAACCCAAAATCGGGTATCTAATTAAAAGTTCCAAACCGATTTCATTCAATTACCGTAATAAGCAAATGGGCCAATTAACAAAAATCGAATCCCTAGCTCGCATACTGGTCATAAATCATGGACGGAATCCTCTTTTGGGGTCAAACGAAATACAAACGTTTAATATTTAAAGGTATGTTTATTAAGGCGTTTGTTCGTGAGAGAAGTGGACTGATGAGGAAAATCAAACTATGGTGGTTTTTTAAGAGAAATTTAGTCACACTGGAAGTAGTTTATTTCACAATCATGGACATGACACAGACAATGACAGAACAAAATCAATAAATATCAAATATCAAAAATAAAAACTATCAAAAACAGAACTGTTGCCAGCCAGTTGCCAACAGCGTTGTTGGCTTGTATCGCCAATGTTTTTTCCGGCTGGAACTGGGAAACGGGCAGGCGAGCCACCTTGGCTGCATCTTTTGATGGCGACACCTTTTTTTGCTGCGGTAAATCCTCATGGATGGCTACCACCTAGACCTAGACCTAAAGACCGCACTTGCCTTCCCGTGCCCTATTATGTCATGGCCATGGGACCAGTTACATTCACCACGGCCATGATGGGCTGAGGTCCGTTAAAACACACTCCCATCAGATCGAGGCCTGTCTCCACCGCCCATGTGCATCTGCAATACCAGAGGCGTTGCTGATGCGTTACCGGTCCTTCAAAGCCTGTACTGACTGCAAAGCAACCGAGAGGGGGAACTGGCTTTAAAGCGCAAAAGTCGAAACATATATTATGACATACGACAGACTCCAACGTAAGACAGTCAGACCCCAAGAGAAGTTAATCTATGTCCAACAGTTATTTTGGTGTCATTTCGATCGTTTTGCGATTGAGTGGGAGTAAGTTCACCATCTCTATTTCACAACCTAAAACGATCGTGTACGTAACTGGTAGGTGTTCCTCTTTACCCGTCTAATTATGTAATCCATTAGCTACTTCTTGAGACACTTAAATACCCCAGACGACACACCAAAAGCTTTCTAATTGGCTTTCAGAGGCTAACCTACAAGACCACGCGGGAAATTCCGGAATTCTTTGATTGACTCAAACAGAAATTCTACTTTAGGAAGCCAATGAACCCATAAGGCGCGCATACACTTGTGCAGGCTGGAATTAATCGGCACGGCCGAGTGGTAAAATTGAATAAAAGTAGAATAAATGCTTGGAAAAAGGCCGTTCGGCTTAACTGCACGTATGCAATGTGTCTGAAGTAATCCAGATTCACATGTATACAGACATCACAGATAAGCCAATCGGCACGAGTGGGATGCAAATTTGAAAAAAAATTGTGATCGCTCAGCTCGGTTTGACGGTCGGTCGATGATCGGCTGTTACTACATGGCTATCTTTTCAATGCTAATACCAACTCTTTAGGCTATGCATTTACACATCAAGCTGCATCACCCTCAACAAATGTTACTACTAATCTTTTTTTTTAATAATGTCTATGGAGTTTCTTGCCGGTTCTTCTGCATAAGTGTCACTTTTTTGGAACCATGCAAGTAGTATGACTTACAAAAGTACCTATTTTAATAAAAAAAAAAATAATGTCCAATAATTACGGACGAATCGAATGTACGGACCAGCTCAAGTGTGTAACAAGCCTATGACATGAAATTTTTGAACCTTATTAAACAATTCAATGTATGTACCTCAGGCTCTTGTGCAAGTAAAGAATTCCGCCAAATTATAAGCACTCGCTGTAAAGAGAAAAATGTTCCCTTTTAGAGCCAAAGTACCGACATCGGCCATGTTTCTTTGAGAGCGGAACACTTTGAAGACAAAGGACAGTTTTGTACCAACTTCCATTGTATGCTGCGTTATAAATTATGCGGATCATAAGTTATTGTGAATCTATTGGGAGCTGTCATTTTAGTTATTAAAGGGCTCCGAAGAAATGACGTCGTTGTATTGAAAATTGATTGTTGTTATAATTAAAGTTTCAGCTGAGTACGCTGATCTTTAATCAATATGCCATGGTATATTTTATTGTATACTAGTGGCCCGTACCGGCTTCGCACGGGTGAGGTCGATATTTCGTGAGTTTTTCTAATGTTTTAATAGCTAGTTATTCTTCTAATTGGGGCAGAGACAAAACCAACATATTAAGATTGTAAAAATTGCTGGAGTCATTCTTGCGGTAGCTGACCTGACTTAGTTTTAAGTATAGGTATCTAGGACTATAATCTATACTAGTGGTCCGTCCCGGCTTCGCACAGACTGTCATTTTTTTTTTTCAATTTAAATTTTTCCGATTTTTTTATCTCTTCGGGGACATCAGTGGCGTTCCTTAAGCCTTCAAAGGTGCACACATGTATTCTTACGTAAAAGTGTCCGCACTTTTATCATCTAATTGCTGAATGCGTAAAATTGTGATACAGTGGAAGCAAAGTAAATACGATTATTTTCATCTGCAATTTTGATTTACTTCGATGAACTGCAAGCTGCTGTTGGTGATCGATTTTCACAAAGTTAAATTTCTATCTCACATCATAGACTCACACGCGTGACATGCATATTAAAAATCCCTATTATAGCCGAGAGAAAATTGCTTTTTAACTTCATCGCTGCTCCGCTGTCGCGATATTTTAATAAAAATTATAAACGTGCACATACTGTTAGTTTCCAATAAGTTTTCTCATTGCTGCAACAGAGCTGTATATTTCATCGTTAAATTAATTAAATACTCGTACCATTAATTGTATTTTTTAATAAACATTATGAAATAATAAAGCAGACAAAAACAATTCACGTGATAAGCGACATCTGTTGATCAGTAATTAATAACTTTGAGATGCCAATTGTTCCCGGTTTAAATGTGGAACACAAATTAATTTCAATTTCGAACGGACGCCGGACGGGACGGACTGGCCTGTCAAGGGATTTGGTCGAATGGCAAATGAAACGGCTATATCGATAATAGCTACCTAATAATAAATTAAATATATCGGTTTTATCGATACGATAATTCAGGGGTTTTCCTCTTCCTCACCTCTTCCTAATTCTTCGGAGAATGCAGGCGTGATGTTATAAATGTATGTATGTAAATAAATAATAAATCATTTATTTGGAACAGTTTATCGGCGGGAATAAGCGATTGTCTTAATAAATTAATTCCATAAAATATTTTAGGGAATGTATATTATAGTTACGTAATAGTATTCTATGAAATTACCTTTAAAAGATATTTAACAATACAGAATTGAAAAAAATCGATAGCAGAATAAAACTCTTAACATCTTTAGAATATCACTGAGGCATCTGTTGGCATTGATCAAAGGCGACTAAGCAATAATAGCTACTTATAAACGAGGTTCGCTTCTGAGCGAAGATGGAGGGAGAAAGCTCCATAAATTAATATAAAAGCAGCCTAATATCATCCCTACTGCTTCATTAGCAATATATTATAGGCTGCCTCATTACCTTAGTGGTCCTAAGGACGCCCTTATTAAACGATTGGTCCTAAGGACCATCTTATTAGCTATTGGTCCTAAGATACGTATGTAAGGTACCTTAGGACTAATAAACTAACTATGAGTCTAGACTAGGGTTGCCATACGTCCCGATAGGCCGGGACATGGCCCGGTTTGAGGCATGGTGTCCCGGTGTCTCGGTCTTATAGACCGCGACAAATTTTACAAGTTCGAAAACAAAAGACTGAAGTAAACAGGCATGCATGTACGAACCATGGATAGTACAGGCGTAGTCATAGCTGTAGGGACAGCATAGTTGAAATAACACACTCCGTGCCCTGTTTTATGAGTTTTATGACTGATTATGTGCTCAAAATGGTTTTTGAATTAGAGCAGATATTAAAAAAGAACCTTCTGAAGAAGGTTTCTTTTTGACCTCTACCTTCAATTTTTTTTTATAAATGTCCCGGTGTATGTCCTAATATTTATGGCAACCCTACTCTAGACTCATAAAGCAGTAAGATAGGGACTGCCTTAGGACCAATACCTAGCGACTGCTACACTTGAGCTAGCTTTGATTCGAGCCAAGTGCTACCTATTGAGGTTTTCTATGAAATGCTCTGTAGCAGCTCGTGGTTTGAATTTATGCCCGGTTAATGACAGCAGGCCGCCACCTACATGGGACTTAAACATTACTAGGTACTGTAGAGACCACAAAGGTCGCTCCCAATATTTGGTATACAACTGGCTGGTTAGCAAGCATTCATATAAAAATAAGAATGACGTAGATTGTTCGAGAAGTAAGTAGTTGTGTCACGGACACCATGACATGTTATCTTGATTTTCAGTGCTCCCAATAAACAAAGTTAACGATAAATAATCTTTTTAGTTATCAATACCCTAATCCCGGGTACCGTGGAGGACAAGAGCCTCCACAGTACCTCTGCCTAACTCTTCGGGGTATATACCTACGCGCGATGGTATGTATACATAAATATTGTTATGTCAATACATCATACAATGTAATAAATGAATATTTAGGTAAAATGACGACAGGTGAAAATTCTGCGACTTTAAAAATGAGGTTCTTTAATATTCTGCTCCCCTCCAGCAGTATAAGGATATGGATAGTCGTAAAAATGATACCTCTTTGCAGCCAGGTTAAATGGATTTATGATCAAACTGAGATTTAAATCAGTCTGAAAGAAATTCCCTACGAAATCATGATCCGACATTTACGACTTTTGGAGCTCAACGTTATTAAAGTTAACACACTTTTTTTGAAAGAGCAGCTTGAGGTAGATAAGTAGTTTAAATCATTATGAAATATTCGTATTTTGAGTATTTTGAATAGAAACAAAATCTATGGAAATGACACAAGCTTTCGACAAATCGGGCTGTCACTAATGTCATTTACATACATATTGTTTCTATTCGTTTGCCGATTCGAATGTCAAATTAATTTATGAATCAAATAATTTTAATTTATATTAAGTATATGTATAGATATCAACTAATTATTTGGATTTGGAAAGTTCAGTTCCTGTTTAGCAACCTCCAAGTAACTGACCGTTAAATTACTTGGCAGATAATTCCATACTGTTCCATTTTTTAATTTATCCGATGGATAGCGGCTATTCAAATAAACTAATTAATTTAATCTTACCTGTAATAGCCCAAAGTTCTTTCAAGCACTCCTCTCTGGACCTCTGTATCGCAGACCTCTTTTGCACCTCAGGTCCCGACTCCAAATACTCAAAGAGCACAGCACCAAGGAGTACGTAAACAATCACTAAAATCACTAGGCCGATTTGCGAGAATGCTGCTCTTGCACATCCAGCGGCCGCGCGTCGCACAAAACCTGGCCGCTCGCGTCCCTCTAATGACACTTCAGACGACATATTTATTCGTTTTTTAAATTCAGATTAAGAATTTGACAACTCACTTTTCTTTTTTATTCTCATTGTTTTTATTTGGTTCATGTTCTTTTTTATTATTTGGTCAAAATCACAATTGAAATCGACAACCTACTTACTTTACTATCGGATTAATAAGGGTTTTTTTTTTACTTACGACACTACATGAACATCCATTTTTATCTGAAACAAGAAAGATCAAGTTATTCATCACATCACTTGTCCATTAACTATGTCTGTCTGTTGCCTTTTCACGACTAAACTGTTGCACAGATTTTCGATTATATTACCCACGGAGATAGATTTCCGACGGAAGACATAGGCTACCTTTTTTTTTAAAAAAAATTCTTCAGGGATACAGTAAAACCGCGAAAAACAGCTTGTTTTACAATGAAAGCAGGTGAGGTTTTAATATGATACGATTCTGATACTTCACTCCGAATCCGCCTGCTCTGGCGGTAGAGAAATCATTTTAATTTTCGAAAAAGAACAATTAATTTAGGCATACCCAATGTAGAAAAATACTAAAATAACCTACTTCTTACAGTACCAAAATCAAAAACAAAATAGTTTTATTTTCACATAGACCTTATGCAGGCACTTATGAAATGTCGAAACTAGGTGCACGGTTCCAAATCCACGGTTCCAGTCGTTTCCTATGGAGAAGAACTGGCAAGAAACTCCATGGGTTGCTCTTTAAAATTTTGGTTTTTTACAGTTACATCTGATACAATAGTTTAAGGATACTTACACTAGTATGAGAAAACAATCTAGAAACATTTGCAAAATCCAATACAGAATAAATTTTTAAGGAAATAAAATACAGCTAGGCTTGAAATATATATTTACCTACTTAGTATAATACCTATGTACCTATTAGATCTATCTGCCCTTTCCGCAGTGGGCAGACAGTGATACAGACTGGATATATATATAGATAAACCTATTATAGTGCCTACAGTCTATTAAACTCCAAGTTACTTAATAAAACTTCGCTATTTATGGTATTCGATCCCTTCTAGCATGTATCTATAGATGAAATCGTCCAACTTTTAATAAGACAAGAACTTTGGGAAGAAAAAATTACAATAGGCAGATATAAATCAAAAGATTCCGGCTTGTTTTACCAGTTCTGGATAGTCGCTAACCGCCAGATAAAATCGGAGTTTGTCTGCCAGATAATTTAATTGGAACTTATCAGGAAGTGGTATAACAGGCCTTAATAATAATAAATATGCTGGGACATTTTTACACAGCACCATTTAGTCCCAAACTAAGCAGAGCTTGTACTATGGGTACTAGACAATGAATACAATACTTATATACTTTTTTTTGCTGTAAATATATACTTATAATACATAAGAAACACCTAGACAAACACAAACACTTAAGTTTAGCACAATAAATGTTTGTGTCCTGTGGGAATCGAACCCACGACCTCGTGATCAGTACTCGAACCACTAGACCACAGACGTCACCTTAAAAGTAAATCCGACCGAATAGATCGAAATAGGCCAGACAGCCTGGGGGGCTAGACAAGTTGCATTTTGACATTCGAATCGACAAACAAAATGTATGTAAATGACATTAGTGACAACCCGATTTGTCGAAAGCTTGTGTCATTTCCATACATTTTGTTTTCGAATGTTAAAATGCAACTTGTCTAGCCCCCCCCCCTGTTTAATCACAGGTTTAGTAGCTGGTAACAAGGTACCTACACGTCTGCTGAGCAAGAATTGAATCCAAGAAGAATACGTTTGGGATTTTGTATAAAAGTAGCGACAAGTGACATGTGCCTCTCAGCCAATATTGTTAGGTGGATATAAGAAAACATATACCTATCTATGCTTGTCCTGTAAGTATCTGGACAAGTTTTTATGATTTTGAACACGAGAAAAATAACAACCAAATCAGCCAAATTCTCGAGTTTGTTTCATAGGCGCGGCAATTGATTTTTAGCACTAGTTTAGATTAGGATCCATTGTCGTTCCAACGGACTTCAAAAAAAGGAGGAGGTTCACAATTCGACTGTATTTTTTTTATGTTTTTTACCTCCGAAATTTCGACTGGGTGAACCGATGTTGATGATTCTCGAAAAACAAAAAACAAACCGCCTCCAAAAAACACATAGGAACTAAAAAGCAAAAAATAACATATTTACATTATGATTTCTAACTAATTTGGAGGCGGTGCCAAACTACTCATTTAATTCAAATATGACGTTCCTTGTCTGTGTGGCTGTGGTATATTCGTAAACCTCTGCCAAACCCATCATCATCAACCCATTAATTGTCCCTCTGCTGAGCGAGGGTTTCCTCTCAGTATGATAGTGCACCACGCTGGCCTAATGGGGGTTGGCTGCCAAACCCATCTGGGAATAAAGGCACTAACGGTATGTATGTATAATTATTTTTATGTAATAAGATTCCATTCCTTGTATTTTTTGATTGACAAATATTTAGGTGACTGGAAAAATTACAAACTTTCCAATAAAACAAAATGGTATATATGTATAGGAAAAATCTCATGATTTTCACGCGTCAATATCACGTTGAAATAAAAATACCTATTGCCCAAAGGAAAACCCTTACCTCTGAACCAAATCCATATATCAAAGACACATTCGGAGCAAAACTATTTGTGACATGCTACCCACGTAGAGGGATCAAATTTAATGATTCTACCCTCACTTGTAAGTACGTAATTGAATGATGTTGCCTCAGGGAATAAGTTAAGAATGCGGCGGAGATGATGATGTTGGTGTTTGATTTTGTGTTTCCATAAGTACAAATGAATTATTTTTCACAAAAACAAAGACATCACGGTTGGCACAGTAGCTGAGCAATCGGCTTTTGCGATACAGGGGCCTAGCCTCTCTTTTCTTTTTTCTGGGGCCCTAGCCATGTTGCAATCTAGGTAACGTTCGGAACGACGAACGTCATTCTCATCCATTTTATTTCTAAAATGGATGGGAATGACATAAGCTTTCGCCAAATCTGACGTTTACAAATGTCATTCCCATATACGTTGGATTGCAACATGGCTAGGCCCACAGATGTATTTTCTTCTTCTTCTTATACCGATCAGCTCGTATCGGTGGAGCAATTGCCACCTTCTGCCTTCCGTTTTACCTCTCGATAGGACTCATTGCCCACATTTATTTAGGGTATTTTTTGGGGTGCGGAAAATCGAAATTGTATCGTTGTAAATTATTAATGAGAAAGGAGCTAGCTACCAGTACATAACTGATAATGGACAACTTGTGCTATAACTTTTAAAACGTATCATGTTCCCCTTAAGTCTTAACTGCATTGTGTAGAAGTATTTCTATGCTTACTTGAATGCCTAGTGGTATGACTAGTGTTTCCTAAAAAAGCACAAACGAGAAGATTAAAAAAAATGAAATTCAATTATCAAGACGAACCAGAGATAACTTAATAGTAGGTATAGATATTATAGATACTACGCTTCTACTACTATTAAAATGCATAAATTCATAAATTGTTTTAAGATAGTTACAGTGTAAAAGATATTCAGCTGTCTCCGTACCAGCAATCTAAGAATCTCCATTTCTCCAATCACGTAAAAAGTTTGATAACCATATTAAAAACTTTTTCGCTTTTAGTTCGAAACTGTATCAGTATTAATGATATCCAATTTTACTCGAACAAGAATCTCTAGAGATATTTTACGAGTGAGTAGGTACTCACTATAATAAAAAAATATACTTACCTACCTACTTACCTACTTGTTTTAGAAAATATTCAAAAGATTATGGTACCTATCTATAATGTGGCAAGAATAGTGTATATGCGAACAGTCGATTAGCGATCATTAATCGTCATTCGCTATGGCGAATAGTACCTACAATCATTATTTAAGAAGGGGTAAGTGGACATAGGTGTTAACTAACAAAAACTTTAAATTGAGATATGAGCGTTAGAAAATTTTAAATCATTTTTAAATGTTCTATCTAAATCTGAAGTGTCAATCCTTTTTAAAATATCATTTCTTATTAGATTATATAACAGAAATAAAGTATTTTCAATATATTTATAAAAATACAGAAAAAACACGAACTATTTATTTATTTTAATAAATAAATAAATGCATATTTGGTAGTTAACACCTTTGCTAGGGTGTGTATTTTTGGATATGAATTAAAATTACATATTTTGACCCCTCCAGTCGATCTATCGTCACTTAAACCCGTGTTCATGCAAGAAACTCGATTTTTTTAGTTTTGTCAGATAACACCTTTGTCCACTTACCCCTTATTATTTATATCCAAACAATAGGTAACATAGGTACTTAGACAGAAGACTTAGGTAAGTATGTAGATTCTGCTACAGATAAAAAGACTTTCTGCACCTAGGTATGCTATCCTACCCGTTGCATACTTACTTTGATCTATACAAGGTGGAAGGGACATCGACGCACATCGGAATACCATGAGTTCAGTACATGATTCTGGACCCGTTGAAATTTTCCGTAATTTTTTTCATCAATTTTCATTTTTTTTTTGCCCTTTTTTTTTCTTGAACGTATAAAAAAACATTATTTCTATCTACTGTAATGAGATTTATAATTAAATAATCATTATTTCATTGATTTCGCATCGCGCGCGCGATAACATTCACCGCGGAGCGTTATAATCGCGTTTTTAGCAATACACTGCGCGCTCAACAACTTCAATATCTGTAATACGGATCATTTTCTACATGAAAATGATCTAGGTCATTTTATTTTTGACCTTGAGTGAAACCTTGTCACGACGTTTGTGCGTCGATGTCCCTGCCACCTTGTATATAATTATGAAATTTGGTTTATTTGTTAACTTTTTTTATGAATGGTATTCAATTATAATTATGTATATTATTAAATATTTAATTTCCATTATCAGGACAGAAAATCCTGGACTAAGTTAGGGGAGGCCTTTGCCCACCAGTGGGACACATAAATGGCTCCATAAATAAAAGAAAAATGGCGAATACTGTCCAATAACGAATGATAATTATAACGCAAGCTTTAGTATTAGCAGTGTATCAATCTAAGTACTATTAATATATCGAGACCCCTCCGTGCCTCGGAGAGCACGTAAAGCCGTCGGTCCCGGTTGTCATACGAACACCTATGACAATCGTTAGTGGTAGTCAGAAACTTAAAAAGCATGACAATCAGTCTTTCCATCGAATATCGGTATTGCCCAGAAATTGGGTTGCGGTGGTCTGATGGCAGTCGCTTCGTGTAAAATACTGATATTCAGCCGCATCCTGGTTAGACTGGAAGACGACCCCAATATGGTTGGGAAAAGACTAGGAAGAAGATTAGTCTAGTACTACGCTAGAGGTCCCAGATTCCATTCTCGGGTCGAGCAAAGTATTGTTGGGTTTTTCGGTGATATTCTCTGTAGCAGATCATTTTGATTTGTGCCAGGTTGATGACAATAGGCTTGCTTTCTGTTACATAGGTAGCTACTACTATTTAATGGGTGTACAGCAGGGTTCAGCTGAGGTTTGCACCTCTGCCGAACCCTGCGAAAAACGTGCGATGAAGCATGCTTTTATTTACAAGAACAAAGTCCAGTTACCAGCAAAAAGGGACACTCTATAGGCAAGCTCAGCAACGGAAGTCGTTGAACACAGCCAAAGTTTAAAAACATCACAGTACCAAAACTATTTATTAGATTTTGACTAAGGTAAAGCATATAATAATAAATTGTCCTCTTTATGAGAATTTGTACTGCCTTCAAGGTCTGTAAATTCTGAATGTTAAAGATGTTGAAGCATTTTTAAGATTTCATCGTGTTCAACGACTTTCTTGCTGACTGTACATACCTAATCTACCTACAACCTAAAACAAACCTAACTTTTCAATATAAAAGTTTGTTCATAATCTTAGCTCAGCTTACTATACATTTTATAAAATAATTGATTGATGTAAATACTTACCTCAAAAGTAAATTTAGGTATTTACACAAGTTTACTATGCCTACCTATAATTTTAATTTTACATCACAAGAAAATCTAACAATGACGATTATTAAAGCAACTATTACACTAAAACTTTTTTAATTTTAGCAAGAGTATATCCTATAGGTATATCACACTGATAATTTTATACCATCACAAATACTACGCGAAAACATTTTTCAGATTAGAATCTACGTTCGTAACTTCAAATCAGTTAGATTGGGGAGCAAAGAGCCGACTTTACCTCCCAGAGCCTAAGTTGGTACTGAGGCATGTCTGTTTCGTATATATTATCCAGCAAACAATTTCCACTGTTCCTTTCCTTCATAGTTACGATGCGCAAACCTGCGGGAAAACATTTTCATGTTTTGGTTTGTCTATTTAACTTGAAGTTACCGCCATCTCTTGGGTGGTATAAGAAGTAACAGCACACTAAAATCTATGGGGTCTTGTAAAAATTCTTCTCTACACGATAGATGGCACTACTAGCGCTATCTATCGCCTTTACTTTAATTAGTAAATACGTCATGTTAATTAGTTTTAATGATTTTTAATAAGTACTAAGTATATAGGCGTGATACTTGTATGCTAAGTAATAAAATCTGAGTTTCGGGTAATTTTCATTTTCATTTTTTCTTTCATAATACCATAGACATATATTTACTAGCTCTTTGTCTTATACACATTAAAAATTCCAAAGAGCTAGATATTCTATGAAAAATTCCAAGCTTCAGCAGAGTTGGACAGGATCTGTCAATGTCAAAGTAGTGTCAACTGTCAATTTCAAGTTCTGGAAAATTGTACACGAATTGAGCGAGATTGACACGCTTTCCATCTATTTTTGTATTACTTATTGAAATATTTAACTTATTCCCTAACTTATTTGTTATTCCCAGTGTTATTTGGAAGTTAGTTAAGAGAAAACCGCAAAAATGAGTACAATATTGGAGAAAATCGCCGCTATAGAGTCGGAGGTTGGTAGAAGAGGTTATAATTACGAATTGCCGTGTATTTCTAACTTAATACTGATAAAATCGTAAACTAAAACATTAAGTCGCATAAAAATGCACTCCAAAATGTTCAATAAAGCACATTTTATAATTTTTTTATTTAACTTTATATTTATGCGTTCCGTTACAGATGGCTCGTACGCAAAAAAACAAGGCCACTGCACTCCATTTAGGTATACTAAAAGCACGATTAGCTAAATTGAGACGTGAACTGATCACTCCCAAGGGTGGCGGCGGTGCAACCGGCGAAGGTAATTCAATAATTACATTTGTAACCTGTTTATGTTCATGAAATTATGCTGACCAAAGCTGAGCTCAAAGCTGCTAACTCTGTCCAAAGGTACTTAATTACAGACAAGAGAATATTATTTTTACTGGGTGCTACAATTATGTTTATAATTAATGTTTTAAAGGTGGTACTTTAGTACTACAGTAATATTGGTATAATTATATCAGAATAGTGGAAGTCTCTTAAACTTGTATTGTCAGAAATCTGGTTGGCATTCCTTGTGGTATTGTGTATTTATTGCATCTCAGAAAAATACTGATGTCCAGCTACACCCTAAAACTATTTATTTTGATGATCCGAACATGACTGTCAACAGAGATTTATTAATTGTATAATGTTTCAGGTTTTGATGTCGCCAAAACGGGTGATGCCCGTATTGGGTTTGTCGGATTTCCGTCAGTAGGGAAGTCAACACTACTGTCCAATTTAGCTGGAGTGTACTCTGAAGTGGCAGCGTATGAGTTCACTACGCTGACAACTGTACCGGGGTGTATTAAATATAAGGGTGCTAAAATCCAGGTAAAATATAAGTAGAGTAGATGCTGTCCTTTTATTTTTTCTAATAACTTTTTTGTTTATTTAAAAAACCATTTATTATACCACACATAACCACATATTCATCCATAATCTTTGAGCTTATAAAGTCAAATAAAATACTTGCCAATGATTTTTAGTTTAAATATTGCCTATTGTACTATTTGATATTACAATCATTGATGAGGATTTTTTATTAATCTGCAAAAATAATAATTCTATTTATGCACTGTATTGCAGCTTCTCGATCTGCCTGGTATTATTGAGGGTGCGAAGGATGGCAAGGGTCGAGGTCGACAAGTCATTGCCGTAGCAAGAACCTGCAGTCTCATCTTCATAGTACTGGATGTATTAAAACCTTTGCAGCATAAGAAACTTATTGAACATGAGTTGGAAGGTTTTGGCCTGAGGTTAAACAAACAACCTCCAAACATACACTTCAGGAAAAAAGATAAGGGTGGCATCAATTTGAATACAACTGTAAGCTTAATATTCATATTCATAATATTCTCATTACATGGGATTGGATTACTAGGTTGAGCGGCGTTATTGAGTATTTTTGTGAAATTCTCAGTAATAAATTGTGAGTTAGTTATATTAATTATGAAAATGAAGGCTACATTGTTACCCTTATGACATAGATAAATAAGACAACCTCAAAATAGCTTTCTGAACCACTGACTGGATTGGGCTGAAATTAGGCACTCGGATAAATTTATTTCATTCCTGCTATTTACAAGGCATTAGCATATATTGGGCTTAGTTTCAAAACATGAACCCTGTTAGGCTTAGTTACTTGTTATGGTGTAGGCTTCCGCTAAGAAAGGTAATTCCCAAGGGGTTGGGAACCACTAGATAAATGTGAGTAACACCGCAAGGAATCATCAACAATCCATATACTGTCCCACTGCTGGGCACGGGTCTCCTCTCATTATAAGAGGGATTAAGCTATAGTCCACCACGCAAGCCTAATGTGGGTTGGCAGGGAATAACTAGTTTATAATAATAATAATGTGCTATAAGTATATTTCAATTTCAGTGCCCGCAAACTGAATTGGACACGGAAACAGTAAAAACAATTTTATCTGAATACAAGATCCATAACGCCGACATAACGCTCCGATACGATGCTAACAGTGACGACCTGATTGACGTCATCGAGGGAAACAGGGTGTACATGCCTTGTATTTATCTGCTTAATAAAATTGGTCAGTTGAATTCCTTTCTCTTATTATGAATGTTACCGTAGCATTAGAAATAGGTTATTCATCATTATCAACCCATTAATCGTCGCACTGCTGGACACTAGTGATGCGACTCGAGTCAGATTTTGTCATTCAACTGACCCGAGTCATTTTAAATTTCGTTCGATTGCAAATTTCTTCTAGCAGATGAATCGGACCACCATAATACTAATACTACCCATATCAATAAATAAACACCTTAATTAAGCGACAATCGCTTTAATTTTGTATGCACAAAGACATAGCCCGGACGTTGAACTCATTGTAGTTATACTAGCTATTTGTCTATTCAGAGATAGCGAGTACATAAAAATCGCGCATCCGCTGCCGAGTAAGTCAATGTACGGCGGTGATGCATAGCATTTTGTGAAAATTTTGGTTAACTATTAATCACTATCACCGGGGCCGGAACCACTACTCCCCATACCCCAAGCCCAAATAAAAGCGTGGCTGCACAGTAGCACAAAAAAAACCCATCTAGAAGAATGGAAAAACAGTGAAGGATGCAGGCAAACAAAGAACGCCGTTCCGGAGACGACAACAAAGCTTGCTCGCAACCTCCTCAGATTAAAAAGGGATAAAATCCGCAAGGTTATAGGTATTATAACCGGTCACTGTCCGCTAAACAAGCACCTCTTCAATATAGGTGTGACCGACAGCCCCCTGTGCAGAGGATGTATGGAGGCAGAAGAAACGCCACAGCACGTGCTCATGGAATGCAGTAGTGTGGCAGAACAACGGGCACAAACTATTCAACACCCAGCATCGCTTGCAGAGGCCTGTAGCAATCTCAATAGACTGCTGGCCTTTTGGGAGGGCCTGGGCTGGTTAGAATAGGGAACGATTGAAAGACACGTACAATGGCCCAATTAAGAGGCTAAGTGCGGAAAACGCCCAGCTAAACTAAACTAAACTAAACTAATCACTATCACAAGATTGCATAAATATACAAATTATAAACATGTTATCATTATGTTACCATTTACACATCGTTGAAGCAGTGCCGGTAACGACGCCACATTTCAAATAAATACATAAAATTACAGATCAAATCAGCATAGAAGAATTGGATGTAATTTACAAGATCCCTCACTGTGTGCCCATCTCGGCTCACCACAAATGGAACTTTGACGATTTATTGGAGAAAATGTGGGAGTACCTCAAACTTATGAGGATATACACCAAGCCGAAGGGCCAACTGCCTGATTACAATGCCCCAGTTGTACTACATGTGGACCGAACAAGCGTTGAAGATTTTTGTAATAAGCTGCATAGATCCATCGTCAAGGAATTTAAATAGTAAGTGAAATGCCTATATCATTATTATTTTTTAGCTGGCTGCTACTTCAGTATCCTGTACGCAAGCGCGCATCCTGAGTATCCTGCGTTCGATTCCTACGCCAAACAAAGATAAGATAGACCCATTTTGAAGTCGTGTGTCTTTAGACGGTAATTTTTGATAGGGGTCACCCCCTTATTAATATTACATATAAATTACACTGCAACCAGGACTAAAAAAAAAACTGATTAAAAAATGTATAGGTACTATAATCAAATTATAGTTTTACACAATTATCGATACACTCATCAACAACATTTTTATTTTATTAGCTCAAAATAAATAAATAGAGGTAACATATTTTTTTAAATCTGTAATATATTTATACTCAAGAAAGTAAGTGGTACCTTTATTGTAGTAAAAAAATATTAAAAATTACAAAAATTCTGCCTGTTAAACATGACTAAACACATCATACATAATTATAGTCATTTAAAATTAACATAGTTCGATTTCTGATTCCAAATCCAAATTATTCAGTATCTTTCATTTTAAAATGGATTTAAAGTGTTGTTCAACACAAATTTTATTGTTTTTATATTTATTACGAACTTTCATTACTTTAATGGTTCTCAGAACACGCAATCATAAGCTCAACATCATAAACTATGTAGCGTGGTAGTGCCCAGCCAACTAAGGATCCAGCCTTCATCATTACAGTACATGATCAATTTCAGCTGCTTTTGAGACTCTCATAACAAAGTCTAAATATTACTATAAAAGTTCAAATATAAATATGTCCTTTTTACGAAATAAAATGTGAATAATTTCTAGGGTCAGTAGTGTCATAGTGTAATAAATTCTAATAGTGAGCCGTCTTGTTTATCTAGACGCTAAATGCCGACAATCGACTAGACACTGAACATAGCTTAGGGCTGTCATAAAAACTTTTTGCAAGTACTTACGTTCCTACATGTGATATGTTTGTTAGTTCAAATTAATCTATGTGTTACTTGTAGTAGTATTGATTTTTAGCAAGATGTTACCTTTGCGATTTAATGTTTATTCTTCGCGACAGGCCGAACTAAATAAATAAAGGCAGGTGCAAAATCTACAGTATATTTATGTACTTAGAGATGCTTAACCCGGTAAATGTAGTTTGCACACCATATGTGCAAAAAAATTGGCGATTTTTTTTATCATGGAAGTTCGTAAAACTATATTTTTCCTGCTCTAATTTGCAAAAATTGTAGGGAAACGAAAAGGATGGCAATAATAGTCATATATGCACCCGCATACTGCACATTTTTGCATAGGTTGTATTCTAATCGCGTGAGAGGTTAACTGACAAATATTAGACGATTTTAATTTTCGGTTGTTAAATTTCACGATATAATTGATTCTCATCCTCACATACAAACGAATTAAAAATCTCAACGATACGGTGCCGTAACCGTAATCTCCACATGTAGAACGCATTATTGAAAAATTGTCGCATCGGTATAATACCTATAAGGGATAGCGCGATAACCACACTTGAAACTCCGTACCGACGCGCAGTGTAGGTCGGGCGGACGGGCCGCCTGCGAAATAGTGGTGGTTAAATCCTTGACCTGTCTAGACGGCCGAGTCGATTCACTGTTATATTTACACTGTGGTAGTGTATAGCTTACTGTACTTAGTTACTTACATTTTACTTGATAGGGGGAGTACACATGTATATGAGCATTCCGACCATACGAAGTCCACTTAAATAAACCACTCACCACTCACTAAAGCTCACCCTGCAATTTCTTGCCGGCAATATTTGGACAGAAAGTCCAAATATTTTATAATTTTTACTTACAACATTTTATGATATGGGTTGCGGTCTAGTGAAGTTTCAAGCAACTGCTCCAGATTCAGAAACCAAAAAACATTTAAAAAAAGAAATATTTATGTATATGACATTAACAAATTAATTAAATGTGGGTAAACATATTCATGAGCATTCCGGCCATATAGGAAATCCACATGGTTAAACTTTTCGTACTCCACCAGGTAATAATCCACCACATTTGAAAGCTGCCCTCGCAATCTCTTGACTGCTTGCTGTCCCAATATTTTATCATTTTTACCTACAACCAAAGATACTTTACAAGTAACATTCTTCAATTTGTATTTTGGCGCAGTTTTCGAACCGTACACTTTAATGTTTTTGGATCCATAATCATATTGACCAAATACGTCGCTTTTTCCGATTTGAACGTAATGGTCTACTTCTTTTCTGCTGGCTCCTGCTGGATAATAACTCAAATATGTAGGGAAGAAGTCTTGATCTAAATTGTAAGGGCTGTACCCAACTATCGCTGCCAACGCTACCTTATAACATAAATCGTAGCCCACTGTACCTTGTAAACATATATGTTGAACTAGTTTTCTACTAAGAGAATTGTATCCCAACACTTCTTGAATTCCGGTAGCTCGTAACACTTTATTTAATATTGGCCACAAACGAACACTTGCTCTAGTAGCAAAACCACTGTCTGATAAATAACAAACAGGCGACAAAGCTATAAATAACTTGATTTTTTTATTGTATTCTGGTTTAGTTGAAGTTAATACAAATACTGTTGCAGTTCCTTCGGAGTGTCCAATTACGCTCAATTCATCTTGCCCAGTTTTGTCCAATATAAAGTCTATGACGGCTGATAAATCATAATATCCCTTCTCTTGCATGCTGAACTCCCAGTAAACTTTATCGGTGTCGGGATTCAAAGTCTTATGGCTTCGAGAATATCGGTTGCCTCTATAATTTATCACCCAAACATCGAAACCACTTTGTGCTAGTATGTACGCTAAGGAGGTCTCTCCTCGAGCAATAAAAGCGTCTGATGTATCAAATAAACCATGAGAACATAAAACCGATGGGCCATTTCCCGGTATTCGAAATACCGTCAAAACGTATCCATCATTAGTAGTTACAATGTATTCTTCTACAGTTAAATTGTACGTGTGCCCAAGTCCAATAAAATCGAGATTTTCAGGTTCTGATTTCTCACTCCGCCATTTCACATCATTTGTTAATTTATGAAACAAACATTTCAGGTCGAGTACGCCATCTGGTATCTTCACATCTAGTAAACTCAAAATGTCAGTCTTTACATGGTCGCTTACATCTAAGTTTGAAAATAAACTTTTCAAATCTATCAGTCCATCGTCTGATAGAGTTACGTTTACGGAATTAAGAATACTCTTTACGTCCACGTTTGAGTTAATTTTTTTTATCAGACCGTTTATATCTGAACTGAAGTTCAAATTGCTTGCGGTTTTATCAAATGAAGTATTGGTAACACCTGATGGGAGTTCCGAAATCACGCTGTGACTATCTCGAAATACTAAAATAAAAACGAGCACTTTGAGCGAATTCATTGCTAATTGACGTATGGTGTTTTCTAACTATGACAAAGTTTTGAAATTCACTATCATTTATACTGAACAATAAAATATTGCCTTAAAAATGGCCAAGTTCTTTTTAATGTTTCTATAATTTATGCATCGATACGGCTATAATATGTAGGTAAATAACCTTAGTCGCGTTTCCGTTATAATTCTGCGTTATTAATCCAATTATATTGGAAATAGTAATTGATTATCACAATGCAATCTGCAATGTAGATATAATGATCAGGCCCTGGAAGGAAAGTGCTATAAATATCGATGTTAGTGAAAACTCAAATTTAACTTTTCTTCTTTTACTGTAATTGTGAACCTGCTCTTCTTTTGTTTTAAAGATAGACCCTAACTCGCTAGGCACTAGATTTGGGGAAGTGTCTTCCCCAACGGAAAAGGGCTTCCAAAATTTTAACTCAGCACAACTCTGCCGTGCGTCCTTAATATTTGATTGATAAGGCCCTACTCCACTTATTGTTTATACAACACGACCTTTATCATTTCTGGAATTAACTATTTATTTTATTTGTTTAAAAATGTTCTTGAGCCTTCCATTCTTTTAAATAACAAATGTTCCGGCAATGTTAGTTCCTTGTACTACAAAGATTTAGTCTTTATTATAAATCGGTAAATTTGGGTTCCGATTCCAACTCATGATTACTGAGATGCTGCCGAGGACTAAATGCCAAAAAGAAGACACAAAGATAGCGATTGTAGTGGGAATCGATTAGAAAATTTAGTATTCAACTATGAGTGCTTTAATTGATTTGCAAATATAAGCTGCTCTTGCCGCGGTCAGTATATGGATGGGTGTCCATTTCTTAAAATATCGAAATCATTCCGTGCCTCAGAGCGCATGCAAAGCCGTGGTCGTATGAACACCTAATATGACAGCGACAGTCAAAGGCCCAAAAAAGCCTGACAATCTGTCTAAATTATGCCTGATATCAGTCACATTTGGTTAACTGTGTTCCCTGACACCTACAACATGGGTCTTTTCAAGGCCAGAGTGAATGGGCATCTTATAGGTAGACGCGGTCCATCTAAGACCACATCTACACTTATCATCAGGTGAGATTGTGGTCAAGCGCAAACCCATCTACGATAAAAAAAATAAAAATTCTGGAAGCTGGTCCGACGTAGCTGGAGAAAAGGTTAGCATAATGATGGACTATAATAGTCTCTTAATAATAGAAGGACTCTCGTGCCGATGTAGCACAGCAGTTATTTGTATGAAAAAATTGTGCGCTGATTGTCATTGTCAGGGTATTCTTATCGTAGAAGTATTTCGTTAACTCCTAACATCGTGTGTCTTGTGTACAAAGGTATACGCACGTACAAACATTGTAAGGTTAATTATTGTTTGAAGTACTGTTTAGGACTAGATACCTTATCAGGTTTTTCAATGAATTGCCGCCTTGAACTTTAATTCATTATTGTACTTACATGTACTGATTGTCTGCCTACAGGGTCATAGCAGTTATTTTTATGTTGTGTCGGCTTTTAATCTTCCTATGTTCTTTATTTATTATTCACACATATTGTATGGATTTTTAAATATTGTTGTATAAAAAAAACCAGAAAACCAGAATCTTTTTGTTATTATATTATTAATATTAACTTCTTATGATAATATGGGTCGCGGTCTAGTGAACTTTGGGAGCAACTGGTAGAGATTCAGAAACAAAGAACATTTGAAATATGAATATTTATGTATATGATATTAACAACTTTACTAAATGTGGGTAAACATATTCATGAGCATTCCGACCATATATGAAGTCCACATGGTTAAACTTTTCGTACTCCACCAGGTAATAATCCACCACATTTGGAAGCTCGCCTCGCAATCTCTTGACTGCTTTCTGTCCCAATATTTTATCATTTTTACCTTCAACCAGAGACACTCTACACGTAACATTCTTCAATTTGTATTTTGGCGCAGTTTTCGAACCGTACACTTTAATGTTTTTGGATCCATAATCATATTGACCAAATACGTTGCTTTTGCCGATTTGAACGTAATGGTCTACTTCTTTTCTGCTTGCTCCTGCTGGGTAATGACCCATTACGGTATACCAAAAATCTTGCTCTAAATTTTTAAAACTGTACCCAACTACTGTTCCCAAGGCTATCCTATAACATACATAAGCCCACTGTACCTTGGGAACATAAAAGTTGAACTAGTTTTCTACTAGGAGAATTATATCCCAACAATTCTTGAATTCCGGTAGCTATTAACAACTTGTTTACTATCGGCCATAAACGTATGCCTACTGTAATAGCAATACCACTGTCTGATAAATAACAAACAGGCGACAAAGCTATAAATAGCTTGATTTTTTTATTGTATTCCGGTATAGTTGAAGTTAACACAAATACTGTTGCAGTTCCTTCGGAGTGTCCAATTACGCTCAATTCATCTTGCCCAGTTTTGTCCAATATAAAGTCTATGACGGCTGATAAATCATAATATCCCTTCTCTTGCATGCTGAACTCCCAATAAACTTTATCGGTGTCAGGATTCAAAGTCTTATGGTTTCGAGAATATCGGTTGCCTCTATAATTCATCGCCCAAACGTCGAAGCCGTTTTGTGCTAGTACATACACCAAAGAGATTTTTCCGCGAATAATAAAAGTATCTGATGTATCTAATATGCCATGAGAACACAAAACCGATGAACCATTTCCCGGTACACGAAACAACGTCAAAATGTATCCATCCTTAGTAGTTACAGTGTATTCTTCTACAGGTAAATAGTACTTCCGCGCAAGTCCAACAAAATCGAGGTTTTCATCTTCAAATTTATTCACACTTCGCCGTTTTACATCATTTTTTAATTTATGAAGCAAACTTTTTAAATCGAGTACTCCATCTGAGATCTCTACATCCAGTAAACTCAAAATGTCAGTCAAATTTACATGATCATTTTCATCTAAGTTTGAAGATAGACTTTTCAAATCCATTAGTCCATCGTCTGATACAGTTACTTTCAGTGAATTAAGAATACTTTTTACGTTCACATTTGAGTTCAATTTCTTGATCAGACCGTTTAGGTCTTGACTGAAATTCAGATTGCTTGCCGTTTTAACATGTGATGTATTCATAATACCTGATGGAAGTTCCAAAATCACGCTGTGACTATCTCGAAATACTAAAATAATAACGAGCACCTTGAGTGAATTCATAGCTATGAACGTAGGTACGGTGTTTTTTTTAATTAACTATAAATTTAAATTCACGCGCATTTATATTGAACACAAAAGTAACAAGTTAAAATGAGCCAAGTTGTCGTTACTAATATTATTGTTCATGGTTGGGAATTAATGAACGAATCATCATCACCATATCAGGCTATTGCCATTGTCCACTGCTGAACGCAGACCTTCCCCAAAGATCGCCAGCCATCCCGGTCTTGGGCAGCTCACATCCCTCTGCTGCCAGCTACCGTTTCCCACACTACGCTTGCCCAAACGTGATCTCAACTCTAACACTTCTCTACCCCATCGATCGTCTAAACGAACGAATGGGTCCCATTAAATGTCAGACGACACCGCGGTAGACCAAAGCGAAGATGGAGTGATGGCCGTCGTTAGCAGAAAATAGAGATGTGTCGAAAAGGAAGAGGGTGGCCTTGGCCCTGCAGAGGGATAGGCCCAGTATCCATTGCCTTGTACCCATAGTACAAACTCTACTTAGTTTGGAACTAGATGCTGCTGTGTAAAAATGTCTCAAAAATACAGGCTAGAATAGAATTAGGCTAGTTACGTTAATTTGTTGTCATGATATTAATATTTTAAAGACGATATTAATTACATTTCTGAATAGCGGGACTTGCAGAAACTTCTGAACCAAAAGTGTTATCTGGTAATCTTCACCGCTATTCGCGAACTAGCGAGCTCCAAAATTCAACTTAGCATAGCACTGCCGGTGCGTCCTTATTTAATTGAATAATGACTCAACGCTACGCTTTTATTTTGACAATTTGCCCTTTATCATGTCAAGAATTAAGTAACTTATTTAGAATGTTATCTAAACCGTATTCTTTATGCATCACTGCCGTATAGTTCCTGTTTTGTTTGTAAAACATATCGACTTAATGACTTTTTTTAGTTTCTTGTACTGAATCTATTTTTACGACAAAAAATTAAAGATTGTTTCATGACCTAGTTATTTCCCGTTTAATTACCGGACAGATAATTTCATACAAATTCTGTTCCATTTTTTTATGTAAGGCTATCCAAAGGTGGTGTAACTGGCGGAGAAGTATAGTAATTTTGAGTTCCCATCTACGACACCTATACCTTCGTTAGGATATGTCAATTTATTTTTGTAGTAGACATTGATCGGAGAATCGTTAATGATTGTACTTCGGTGCCTCGAGTTCTCGTCTCAACTACAGCCCGGTGTTGTACTATCTGCTAAAAATAGTTTACTGGGAACATACTCTGGTAAATGATTACCCGAAAAGTTAGGCAGAGTACCATCAATAGTTTTAGTCTAAAAAGAGCCGTACTATCGATGAAACGATCGTTTTGATTCGATAAAGAGAATTTAAAGACATAGGGTGAGTGAAAGAGATGGAAGGAGAGGAAGTAAGTGTACATTTAAAAAAACGGAAGAAATAATACATAATTATGATCAGTATTTATTAGGTTTTTTAATAACAAATAATAAAACAAAGAATTTATCTTTAGTAAAACAAGATACATAGAAAGAACATTTATTTAGCTGTAAAACAGCAAGACAAGTACATAAAACATACTAAGAAGAAAAAAAATAAAAGTGTACTACGCGTTCAAAGGGATCTGGTTCAGCGTCAGCATATGCCAAATAGGTTGCCTGGCAGTGGCTAGTGTAGATGTGGATTGGTCATCCTCGAGAACAATATCACTGCATTCGTAGCGATTATTCCCGCTGTCCCCCACCCACTTGTCCCTCACTGGTGGACACTGACACAATTTAAAAAAATCGGTTTATAAAACATTCCTATATTTTAGAACACTGCTTCTCTCTAAGTCTCGAAAACTATGAGTTCAATTTATCAATTATGTATGGGTACAAGACTTCATAAGCATTTCTACCAATTACAAAGTCGGAATGGGTAAACAACTTGTCCTTGACCACGTAATAATCTACCACTTTGGGAAGCTCACCCTGCAGTCTCTTGCCTGCTTTCAATCCGAAAAGGTTATCATTTTCACTTACAACCAGAACTACGGTGCACGTAACATTCTTTAAATTGTAACTTGGTGCATTTTTCGAACCGTACACTTTAATGTTTTTGGATCCATAATCATATTGACCAAATACGTCGCTTTTTCCGATTTGAACATAATGGTCTATCTCTTTTCTGCTTGCTCCTGCCGGGAAATGACGCAGAAATTTAAGGAAAAACTCTTGATCTAAATTACTAGGGTTGTACCCAGATGGTGACAACACAACTACCCTATAACATAAATCGTAGCCCACTGCATCTTGTAAACATAAAAGTTGAACTAGTTTTCTAAAAAAAGAATTATATCCCAACAATTCTTGAATTCCGGTAGCTAATAACAACTTGTTTACTATCGGCCACAAACGAATGCCTGCTGTAATAGCAAATCCACTGTCTGATAAATAACAAATAGGCGATAAAGCTACAAATAGCTTGATTTTTTTATTGTATTCTGGTTTAGTTGAAGTTAATACAAATACTGTTGCACTTCCTTCGGAGTGTCCAATTACGCTCAATTGATCTTGCGCAGTTTTGACTAATATAAAGTCTATGACGGCTGATAAATCATAATATCCCTTCTCTTGCATGCTAAACTCCCAATAAACTTTATCGGTGTCAGGATTCAAAGTCGTATGGCTTCGAGAATATCGGTTGCCTCTATAGTTTATCACCCAAACGTCGAAGCCGTTTCGTGCTAGTATGTACGCTAAGGAGGTCTCTCCTCGAGCAATAAAAGAGTCTGATGTATCAAATAAACCATGAGAACATAAAACCGATGGGCCATTTCCCGGTATTCGAAATACCGTCAAAACGTATCCATCCCTGGTAGTTACAGTGTATTCTTCTACAGTTAAATTGTACGTGTGCCCAAGTCCAATAAAATCGAGATTTTCAAGTTCTGATTTCTTCTCACTCCGCCATTTCACATCATTTGTTAATTTATGAAACAAACATTTCAGGTCGAGTACGCCATCTGGTATCTTCACACCTAGTAAACTCAAAATGTCAGTCTTTACATGGTCGCTTACATCTAAGTTTGAAAATAAACTTTTCAAATCTATCAGTCCATCGTCTGATAGAGTTACGTTTAATGAATTAAGAATACTCTTTACGTCCACGTTTGAGTTCAAGTTTTTGATCAGACCGTTTATATCTGAACTGAAGTTCAAATTGCTTGCGGTTTTATCAAATGAAGTATTGGTAACACCTGATGGGAGTTCCGAAATCACGCTGTGACTATCTCGAAATACTAAAATAATAACGAGCACTTTGAGCGAATTCATTGCTAATTGACGTATGGTGTTTTCTAACTATGACAAAGTTTTGAAATTCACTATCATTTATACTGAACAATAAAATGTTCCGTTAAAATTGGCCAAGTTCTTTTTAATTTTTTTCTATAATTTATTAACTTTCCGCCAGCGGCGTCACCCGCGTGGTCTTATAAATTATAGTCTGTGTTACTCGAGAAAGATGTAGCTAGCGGACTAGAAGTTTTTGAGTTTACTCATTCTTCTCCTTCTTCGAAGTACCTCTCAAATTACTGAAGGTTAGCTGTCATTTACGGCTGTTACTGTTTACTCATTGCAAACATACAAAAATACAAATCTTTTCAATTTAAATTATAATATTAGTATAGATGTATCGATATGGCTATGTACGTGGATAACTTTAGTAGCGTTTCCCTTGTAATTCTGCGTTACTAATCATATTATAGTTAAAATAGTAATTGATTCTATTTTAATTTTATCTGCAATGTGAATATAATAATCAGGCCCTGGAAGGAAAGAGCTATAAATATTGATATTAGCAAATTTAACTCGATTTAAACTTTCTTCTTTTACTGTAATTGGTTAACCTGCTCTTCTTTTATTTTAAAGACAAAACAGAACTCACTAGGTACGAAATTTGGGGAGGTGCCTTCCCCAACGGAAAAGCGCCTCCAAAATGTGAACTTAGCGTAACTCTGCCGTGCGTCCTTAATATTTAATTAAAAAGTCGCTACTCCACTTATTGTTTATACAACTCGACCTTTATCATGTCCGGAATAACTATTTATTTTATTTTATTTAAATATGTTCTACAACCTTAGTTCCAATTTTTTTTATATAACAAGTGTTCTGGCAGTGCTAGTTCCTTGTGCTACAAAGAATTAGTCTTTATTATAAATCGGTTAATTTGGGTTCCGGTCCCAATTCCTGATTACTGACATGCTGCCGAGGACTTAAGTGCCAAACAAAAGACACTAAGATAGCGATTCTAGTAGGGGATCTATTAGAAAATGTATTATTGAACTCTAATTCTTTAAGTGCAATCTATTGATGGGTGTTCATTTCTTAACATATTGAAATCCTTCCGTGCCACAGAGGGCATGCAAAGCCGTCGGTCGTTGAACACCTATTATAACAGTGAGGCCCAAAAAAGCCTGACGAACTGTCTAAATTGGGCCTGATATCAATCGCATTTCGTTAGACTGGAAGTTGGTCCGACATAGCTGGGGATAAGGCTAGCATGATGATGGACCATAACAGTCAGTTAATAATAGAAAGACTCTCATGCCGACGTAGCACGGCAGTTCCTCGTATAAAAAATGGTGCGCCGATTGATGAGGTGTCAGGGTCTTCACTCCTCACATCGTGTTTCTTGTGTACAAAGTTATACGCACGTACAAATATTATAAGGAGGTTAATTATTGTTTGAAGTACTCTTAAGGGAGTTTTACCATATGGAGTTTTCCATTGCATTGCCGCCCTAAACTTTAATTCATTATAGTACTTATAGGTACTGATTACACAGTTACAGGGTCGTAGCAGTTATTTTTCTATGGTGTCAGCTTATAATCTTCTTATAATCAATTATTATTTATTATGTTCTATATTAATTATTTACACAATCATATTGTATGGATTTTAAATATGTTTATATAAAAAAAAACAGAAAAAACAATCTTTTTATTAGTATTATTATATTACACAAGGGAACTAAATTAAACTATTTTTTAATATTCTTGATTACGGTACCAATATTAATGGTTAAATTATTAAATAATGGTTAAAAACCCATTTATGTAGGTACCTATAATAAATATTTTCGTGAAAGTATGTAGCGAGAGAGATGGAACGAGATGAAGCGAGGGTACATTAATAACTATTGAAACCAATGTTACACAAAATCAACATTTATTTAATAACAAATTTACGATAAGATTGTAGTTGCGTTTTTTTGAGTTTATTCATTATCATTACAAACAAAAATATTGCAAAAGTGTAAATGTGGATTGTAATTGGAAATAAATGTGGAGACTAGTATCGTTGCATCCTAAGTAGTAACGATCAACTAGAGATGCATTTGTTTATGATTCCGTAGATTTTTACCAAGGAACGTTGCATAGTCTTAAAAAGTATTAGTTTAACTTATCAATTATGTATGGGTACAAAGATTCATTAGCCGTCTTACCAACTACAAAGTCGACATGGGTAAACAACTCGTCTTCGACCACGTAATAATCTACAATATTGGGAAGCTCACCGTGCAATCTCTTGCCTGCGTTCAGTCCTAATACTTTATCATTTCTACTTACAACTAGAATTACGTTACACGTAACATTCTTCAAATTGTAAATTGGTGCAGTTTCCGAACCATACACTTCAATGTTTTTGGATCCATAATCATATTGACCAAATACGTTGCTTTGGCTGAAATAATGGTCTACATCTTTACTGCTTGCGCCTGCTGGGAAATGATCCAAAAATGTAGAGAAAAAATCTTGCTCTAAATTGCTGGGGTTGTACCCAAATATTGATCCTAGCACTACCCTATAACATAAATCGTAGCCCACTGTGCCTTGCGAACATATGCGTTGAATTATTTTTGTACTAAAAGAATTATATCCCAACCATTCTCGATTTCCGGTAGCTAGTAGTAACTTTTTTAATATCGGCCACAAACGTATACCTGCTGTAAGAGCAAAACCACTGTCTGATAAATAACAGACAGGCGACAAAGCTATAAATAACTTGATTTTTTTATTGTATTCTGGTTTAGTTGAAGTTAACACAAATACTGTTGCAGTTCCTTCGGAGTGTCCAATAACACTCAATTCATCTTGTCCAGTTTTATTCAATATAAAGTCTATAGCGGCTGGTAAATCGTAATATCCCTTCTCATGCATGCTGAACTCCCAAAAGATTTTATCGGTGTCAGGATCCAAGGTCTTATGGTTTCGTGAATATCGGTTGCCTCTATAATTCATCACCCAAACGTCGAAGCCGTTTTGCGCTAGTATGTACGCCAAGGAAGCCTCTCCTCGAAGAAAAAAACCGTTTGATGTATCAAACAAACCATGGCTTAAAAAAACTGATGTACCATTTCCCGGAATACGAAATATCTGCAGAATGTATCCATCTTCAGTTGTCACGTTGTATGCTTCTACAGCTAAGCCGTATTTCTGCGCAAATCCAACAAAATCGAGAGATGTATCTTCTGATATATTCACACTCAGCGAATTGACAATCTCGGTGAGGTTAACATTTTTTAATTGCTGTATCAGACTTTTCAAATCGATTACTTCGTCTAGCTTCACATTTAGTAAACTAAAAACTTCAGTCATATTTACTTCATTTGTTATATTAAAGTTTGTAAAAAAACTTTTCAAATCTAGGAGTCCATTATCGGATACAGAGTCTAGTGAACTGAGGATACTCGTTAAGTTTACATTCAATGTATCGGTCAGACCATTTAAATCTAATTTAAAATCTTCTTTGGTATTTAGCAAATCAAGAACATTACTGAAACTCAAATAACTTGTTGCATTAGCAAGTGAGTTAATACCTGAGATAATACTGGCTGTAGAACACAGGCTACTCCGAAATGCCAAAATGATTACGAGCACTCTTGTTAGCGAATTCATTGTCGAGATATTATAACTTGTAGATATTTGGTATTCGCGAATATTTATACCGATCATAAAAATACTAAAGTAAAATGAGCCAAGTTCTTAAATTTTTGTTTTATTTTTTAAATTTTATTTGAGTGTAAGTAAGCGAGTACTGGCATCTTTGGACTAGGACTCTTATTACTTATAGTACCTCGTCTACCCAGCTTATCTTGTCTAGCCAGCTCTAATTTGCATAAGATATTCTACTAAGTTTGTAACCATAAATTAGTTTCTTTGTCCCTGAAAACTAAGTTTGTCTAGAAATGTCCATATATTTGAAATTTCATTGAAACGATTTACTAATCCAGGTGCTTAATCGCTTATTCAGCACTGCCACTTACAGGGTCCGACATTATACAAAATAGGTTTTTTCCTATGAATGTGTTGTTTACACAATTTACCGAAAACCTTTCTCATAATTATAAACAACAGGTATTTATATCCAAATAAAAATTTGATGTCGTGAATTCACAGAGATACTTTAGTAAGAGATGTCTTTCACTTTATATATATAATAATGACAAAAGGTTTCCTATAAGATATGCAAAAGAATATAGGAACTAGGAACCCTTTCTCCTATAAATATAAAAATTTAATTAGCTGTCGTGAAGTTAGATTATTTAATTACAAACTTAGCTTTAACACTACCCTGCGTCCTCATTCAATTGATTTGTTTTAACAGCTTGCCGTTTCTCATGTATAAATTAATTTGTAATGTTTAAAAAGAATTTTGATTAGTTTGTTCTCTTTGTCAGGCGGAACAAGTGATTTCTTTCTTAAGGGGAAACAGATTGTAAATTCAGTTTTTTTCGTAATGTTCCGTGTATCGCTCGTAGTATTTTAATGTCTTCATTAATATTACCATTATCCTATACTATTATGATCAAATAATTATAATTATACAGGACGGCAATTTATAGATGCATCCTTCTAGCAGGTTAATCAGACCACGATATACTAAACTTATCATTTAAAAAATATACTTACCTTAATTTTTTATTTATGTCATAATAAAACTATAGAATAGTTTTTGTACCTATATCGAAAATATTAACAAAAAAATGGGGTGTTAAAGGATAACCAACAGAACCCATTTCCATTTTTGGAATTGTTGTCTGTTAGTCTGTTAATCTGTAGGTAACTTTATACTTACGTAAAAAAAGTGCGCAGCTTGAAGTAGGTATAATATGATGTAGTTTTTGTTGCATCGCAATCGGTTCACTCTATCAAGAGATCTTTACATAAAACAAAGTCACTCCAAAATCAAAATAGTTTTATTTTCACATAGACCTTATGCAGGCGCTTATGAAATGTCGAAACTAGGTGCACGGTTCCAAATTAGTCGATTCCTATGGAGAAGGACCGGCAAGAAACTACATGGTTACTCTTTTAAATTTTGGTTTTTTACAGTTACATCTGATACAATAGTTTAAGGATACTTAGACAAGTATGAGTAAACAATCTAGAAACATTAGCAAAATCCAATACATAATAAATTTTTAAGGAAATAAAATACAGCTAGGCTTGAAATATATGTCTAAAGAGTTTTCTCATTTACTAAGCGTGAAGCTAAAAAAAATAAATTATATAAAGCAACTAGCAATATTTCACCAGAGCGTTGTAATTATTCCAAACAAGAGTAAGTATCAAGTAAAAAACAATAAATATTTAAAATATAAAAAAGGCAATTAGAAAAGTGGGCTTTAGTTAATAGATTAACACATATGTCGTTAAGAGGGTTCCAGGGAAGCCACATGTGCAGAAAGTTCTAACTATTGCCAGACATCCCTATCATCAACATAGTCTTGTATTTTATAATAGGCTTTGTTTATAAGGATTCGTTTTACATGTGCCTTAAGCTTCCCCTCGGTAAGGTCTAATACAGTTTTGGGCAGTTTATTATAAAATCTGACACCATTTCCTATAAATGACTTACTGGTTTTAGCTAATCTATATTTTGGTAATTCTAATTTATGTTTAAAGCGTGTATTTATATTGTGGGTATCACTCCTCATAGTATACTTCTGCAGATTTTTCCTAACATGTAAGATATTTTCAAGGATATAGAGTGATGGCATTGTAAGTATATTGATGTTTTTAAACACGTTTCTAAGTGAGTCCCGGGGCCCCATATTATAGATGGCACGGATTGCTTTCTTTTGCAAAATAAATATCGAATCACCGTCCGCTGCTGTGCCCCATAGAAGGATACCGTAGGACATGATGCTGGTAAAGTATGCAAAGTAGACTAGCCTAGCTGTAGCAACATCAGTAAGCTCTGTAACTTTTCTCACCGCATATGCAGCAGAGCTCAACCTACCTGACAAAACCTTAATGTGAGCACCCCACTGCAGTTGGACGTCGATAATAATACCTAAAAATATTGTTTCCTTTACGGTGTCTAGTTTATTGCCATCCAGGGTTAAATCTAAAGCTACTTGGGGGACGTTTGGTAATGAAAATTTAAGGCATTTCGTTTTATTGGCATTAAGTACAAGGTTATTTGCTGCAAATCACTTCGAGAGGACCAGGCTTTCGTTAACATGTTGTACTTTACTATCTTTTCTACTTATTTTGAAGATAAGGGAGGTGTCATCGGCGAATAAAATAGTATCTGATAGAGTGGCCATAATATATGGGAGGTCATTTATATAGGCCAAAAATAGAAAGGGACCAAGGATTGAGCGCTGTGGCACGGCCATTTTGACTACAGAGCCCGAAGAAATTGCACCACTGACACCTACTTTTTGCTGTCTATCAGATGAATAGTTATAATTAAGATCAGCAGCTCGCCCACGTATTCCGTAATGGTGTAATTTACAGACAAGCGTGTTATGGTCAACGCAGTCGAAGGCCTTGGAGAGATCACAGAAGACGCCAATTGAATCCTGTGAGCTCTCCCAGGACTCCAGGTCTCCTAGGATGTGAGTTACTAGTTTCACTCCTGCATCAGTAGACGACCTGCCTTTCGTGAAACCAAACTGATGGTCGTGCAATATTCTATTTAAATTAAAATGTGCTAACATTTAAGCATAATCTTTTCAAATATTTTAGTAAATGCAGGAAGCACAAATATAGGCCTATAATTAGAGGGATCGCCCTTGCAACCCGATTTGAAAATCGGTATGACCTTACTATGCTGTAAGAATAGGCGCAACAGAATCAAAGATGGCGCTTAAAACTTTAACGGAAATGCCCCATAAGTCTTCTGTGTATTTTATATTTAGACTTTTAAAGACTTTTATTAGTGTGGCAATCGAAATATGTTTAAATTCAAATATAGGAACTTGTTTACAAAAATTCTGTTTTAGTAAGCTTTCCGCCGCTCCCGCTTCTTCTAACTTCTACATTGCATCCGTGCGAAGCCGGGATGGGTCGGCTATTAGTAAATATTTTCATTAAAAGTACATAGTAAGAAAGATGGAATGAGATGAAATAAGGGTACATTTATAATTAGTGTAACAAAAGTTATATAAAATTGACATTTATTTAAAAACGAATTTACAATAAGCCCGGTTCAAGATGCGTTTTTATTTAGTTTATTCATTGTCATTACAAACAAAATTACAAATAATTTCTTTTTAGTGTTGATATGGATTGGTGATCATGGTCGTCAAGTACAATATCGTTGCATCCTAAGTAGTAACAATCAACTAGAGATACATCTGTTTATAATTCCCTAGATTTAAAAACTTACTTTAACTTATTAATTATGTATGGATACAAAGATTCGTTAGCTCTTTTACCATATATAAAATCGGCATGGGTAAACAACTCGTCTTCGATCACGTAATAATCTACAACATTGGGAAGCTCACCTTGCAGTCTCTCGGCTCCTTTCAATCCCAAAATTTTATCATTTTGACTTACAACCAGAATTACGTTACACGTGACATTATTCAAGTTGTAACTTGGTGCAGTTTCCGTACCATACACTTTAGTGTTATTGGATCCATAGTCATATTGACCAAATACGTTGGCTAATGTTTGGCTGAAATAATGGTCCACATCTTTACTGCTTGCGCCTGCTGGGTAATGATTCAAAAATGTAGAGAAAAATTCTTGCTCTAAATTGCTGGGGTTGTACCCAAATACTGATCCTATCACTACCCTATAACATAAATCGTAGCCCACGGTGCCTTGCGAACATATGCGTTGAATTATTTTTCTACTAAAAGAATTATATCCCAACCATTCTCGATTACCGGTAGCTAGTAATAACTTTTTTAATATCGGCCACAAACGTATGGCTACTGTAGAAGCGAAACCACTGTCTGTAAAAAGACAGACAGGCGACAAAGCTATAAATAGCTTGATTTTTTTATTGTATTCTGGTTTGGTTGATGTTAATACAAATCCTGTTGCACTTCCTTGGGAATGTCCAATCAGACTCAATTGATCTTGTCCAGTTTTATTCAATATAAAGTCTATAGCGGCTGGTAAATCGTAATATCCCTTCTCATGCATGCTGAACTCCCAAAAGATTTTATCGGTGTCAGGATCCAAGGTCTTATGTTTTCGAGAATATCGGTTGCCTCTATAATTCATCAACCAAACATCGAAGCCGTTTTGTGCTAGTATGTATGCCAAGGAGGCCTCTCCCCGAACAATTAAACCGTTTGATGTATCAAACAAACCATGATTAAAAAATACTGATGTACCATTTCCCGGAATACGAAATATCTGCAGAATATATCCATCTTCAGTTGTCACGTTGTATGCTTCTACAGCTAAGTTGTATTTCTGCGCAAGTCCAGCAAAATCGAGGGATTCGTCTTCTGATGTATTGTTGACACTTAGCGAATTGACAATGTCGGTGAGGTTAACATTTTTTAATTGCTGTATCAGACTTTTCAAGTCGGTTATGTCGTCTAGCTTCACATTTAGCAGACTAAAAACTTCAGTCACATTTACTTCATTTGTTATATTGAAGTTTGTAAAAAATCTTTTCAAATCTAGAAGTCCATCATCAGATACTGAGTTTAGTGAAGTAAAGATACTCGTTAAATTTACATTCAATGCAGCGGACAGACCATTTAAATCTATTTTAAAATCTTCTGTGATATTTAGCAAATCAAGACCATTACTGAAACTCAAATAATTAATACCTGAGATATTACTGGCTGTAGAACACTGGCTACTCCGAAACGCCAAAATAACTAGGAGCACTCTTGTGAGCGAATTCATTGCTGCTATCAAGATATTATAACTTGTGGATATTTGGTATTCGCGTATATTTATACCGATTGTAAAAATATTTACGTAAAACGAGCCAAGTTCCTTTATATTTTTTTCTTTTCATTAAATAGATACTTATGATTTTATTTGCGTGAAAACTGGTATCTTCACCTCGTACCTTTATCCGCACCTCGAATACTCAGCTCATCTCGAGACGTATTTTATTTTAACGTCAAGCTAGATCTATTTTGTATATGATATTGTTCTAAATTTGTAACTAAAAATTTGTTGCTTTGTAATACCATAGATTTTAAATTTCATTGAAACGATTTAGTATTGGTGGTGCTTATTCAGCAATATTACTCTCAGGTTATTATTAGTGTCTAAAATATTGAACCTAATCGGACGAAATAGGGTTTTCTCTATGAACGTGATTTCTACACAATTTCCCGAAAACCTTTCTCATATAAATTACTAGTATTTAATTCCAAATTAAAGCTATTATGTTATGAAACTTATGAAGTCAGAGAGAGACTCGAGTTAGAGACGTCTTTCACTTTATATAATATATGTACCTATATTGAGACAGGGTTTCCAAGAAAATATGCAAAAGAATACATTTTCTAGAAAACCTTTGTCATAGGTATCAATATAAAATTTTAAGTAGCTGTCGCGAAGTAACAACAAGAGTTGATTCAGTGATATTGATTACGAACTTAGCTCTAACACTGCCCCGCGTCCTCATTTAATGAATTTGTTTTAACAGCTTGCCTTTTTTCATGTATAAACTAATTTGTAATGTTTGAAATAGTTATTTGTTATACAAGAGTGCAAAGTTGCTTTTTAACCGCGTGCTCAATTTTGATGACCGAGCAAGTGAAGGATTCTAAAATTGAATCCTGAGCGTCAGCGAGGGAATTAAGAGAGCACAAGGTGAAAAATCTTTGCACTCGAGTGCAACACGTAACTTTTCATCCCACCTCAGCGAGGAATTTACAACCACAAGATACTTTTATTTCATTTTAGGTATTAAATACTATATGATAGGTAAGTTTTACAGAATACCTATTCTTTAAATTATAACAAATAATACTAGGTATAATTAAGAGAAATTGAAAGTAACGTTGCTACAATTACTTGAGTGTAATATTTTTGTTAGGTATTGTAATGTTGGTGTTAGTGACTTAAAAAAGTACACCAAGAAAGTTCCGATAGGCTTGTTGAAAAAATATCGATACATCGATATATCGATATTATTTTTTTAATGTATCGATATTTTTGAGCGATATTTAATATTTCCATATAAAATTCAAAGTATCGAAAAGGTATAAAAATCTATATTTTTTACAGACCAATAAACATATATGTTTTAAGATTATAAAATCCCAGAAAGGAATACTTTTTTTATACTAACATCTTTTTAACAAATTATATTTAATGTATTTTTTGTTTTTGGTCGACTTGATTTGTTGTTTTATAATTTGGTTTTTAAGATATATCGCCCATATATCGATATTTAAAAAAAAATATCAGTATCGATACTGATATTTTCAAAAAATATCGATTCGACATAATATATCGATACTTTGTTGCGTTTACACTCGGAACCTAGGGAAGGTTCCAAGTCTGAGTTTTTAACAAATTAAACAAAAAGTTGTATGATAAAATCGGCGCCAGGGGGGTAAAAGCACGAAAATTCAATTTACTTTGTCTCTCTAGAGGATAAAAACGACTTTTGCACTCAGATATCGAAGAGTAAAAATAGTCTTTCCGAGATGGTGGGATGAAAAGAATTTTATTTAATTCCCTCATTGTTAGGTGAACAAGCGATTTATTTCATATGGGGAATAAGTTGTATATTAAGTTTTGTTCGTGATGTACCGTGTATCGCTCGTAGTATTTTAATGCTTTTATTACCATTAACATTATCCTGTACTATTATGATCAAATAATTATAATTACACAGAGAGGTTTATAGGAGGATTTATACTTGCATCCTTCTAGCAGATAGAAACATATCATTTTAAAATATTCTTTAATTTTTCAATTTCACAAACCCCATAATTTTGTATGTAATAGCGCGGACGTTCAACTTATTGTAGCTATACTAAGGCTAATATTCAGAGACTATGCTAAGCGTGAAGTAATGCTTCCGTGTGTCAATTTTTTATGACAATTTGACATACGGAAGCCTATGTTTATGCTTAGCATCGTCTCTGAATATTACCCTAAGTATTCCTATCCAAATTTTGGAGCACTTACAAAGTGCGCGTCCACTGCCGCGTAAGTTCGATGTCCGGCGGTGATGCATAGCCATAAGCTACCTTTTTTTTTTGCGTCTGAAAATGCTTTATGCACCGTCACGCCGCCTCAGGGAGGACGGCGCGGTGTGGGACTCCGCCCTAAAAAGGACGTCTACGCACTAAAAACAGACGGGTGTTCGCCTCATCACCGTTCGGCCGGGGTCACGAGAACGTGTTGACACTCTTCCGCGACCCCGGCGGTAGCCATAAGCTACCTAGCCTATGTGGTGCAGGTAATGAAATCTACATCCTGTATAATTATAATTATTGGATCATAATAGTATAGGATAATTCTTATTTTTCTATTTATCTTCATTGCAGAAGCCAAACAGTTGTCTGATTGATATTTCTGCAAGTTGCTCTTCGTTTACTTCATCAGTTCCTAATATTTTTCATCTGAGTAGTATAGGATAATAGTAATGGTAAAAAAAGACATTAAAATACTCGAAATATACATAATACAATCACATCCTCGAAAACTGCTCTAACGATTACGGCGAAAAACCGATCTATCTAGGTCTCGTATACCTAATCTGTAAAAATTAGGTTTGTCTGTTTTCGGTTAGTTTCTATAATAAACGTTAGTAAATAGTTCTGCTTCCATTTTACAAAAAGCTAAATTAAAAAGTACATACGACCTGTTAAAAGTCGTTGGGAGTCGTTAGATGCAGGCGGCATGTGACCGGGCCTCGACTCCTCATGGAAATCTATGGGGTAGGAGTTTGTTTACCAGTGGACCTCTTTTGGTTGATGATGATAATAAACAAAAAACAAACCGCCTCCAAAAAACACATAGGAACTAAAAAGCAATAAATAACATATTTACATTATGATTTCTAACTAATTTTGACAGAGCTTGACCTCTCCGTTGTATGCAGGCCTATAGAAACTAGAGATCCTCACCATTGGTCTCTGATTAAAGCAAACCCGCGAAAAAATCTAATAGTATCTAAAATTGCTACAAATACATTGTTTACTATTCTAGAAAGATGATCATGTTCTAATTTATTGTATTTACTTTTACAGTGCTCTAGTGTGGGGCTCTTCCGTAAAGCACCAGCCGCAGAAAGTGGGTATCGAACATATACTATCTGACGAAGACGTGGTTCAAATCGTTAAGAAAGTGTAAACTACACTTTATGGTATGCTAAGTAACAGATACAAATATATATTTTTGCGAAACAAGAGTGAAAAATAAATGTTAATTATTCTGAATATCTGAAGAGTGATTCAGCATGTTTGCAATCATTTATCCTTTTTTTGCATGACAATAGAATGAAACAACAACAACAACAACAAACCTATGACATTTTTTTACAGGGTGTAATGAAAATGCAAAAGCAATTATGATACCTTTAAACTTTTTTGTAACAGTATTAACTTTCAATAACATACCTGTAGGTACGACCTGTACAAAAACACTGAATTCTTTTCCTAAAACGTAATTTGGTAGAGTCGGGGGGTGGGGGGGTGTTCACTTATTTATGGTATAGAAACGGAAAGCTGAATGAACCTTATAGATAAGGGTGTCTAGGCTAAATTATGCATTTTGGTGGAATGTTAAGAGATTCGTTTATGCTTTCATTTAAAAAGTTTCTTGGATTTTCATATACACCTTGTATCTTATGCAATTTTTTTAGTAAAATACTAGCAGCTGCCACAAATTTGACACACTTTATTTGTTCCGCACGTACATATTTCAGTTTGTTTGTAGATAAAACACTTGGACTTATATTTGTACAAGTTCAAGGTTAATAAATGATAAAGGGTAGGAAGAGTGAAACAATAGAAAGTATTATTTAATACAGTGGAGTCACTTGAAGTTTGGAAGAATTATTTCTCACTTTCAGCATCTCATTTACTCTTTTCTTGTGATTCCTTCACGATCACCAGTAAAGTTATTTTTTTGCAAATATATTATAATTTCGCAACTTGGGTCATTATAGGTACCAGTCGCCATTTTTTTTTATTGGCCTGTTTAATAATATTCCGTTGATAAATACTGATATGTTGGAAACAGTAATAGGTCGATACTTACATTACATTAACTTTCGGCCCGCTCGTATTTCGTATAAATTGATTTAAGGTCACCGGGTCAAATAAGTTTGTCGCACTGTACCACCCTTTTAAAACCATTACCTACTTAATTTTTTCTTAACTGACTGTGAAATTAATAAAAACGATGTTCTATTCTTCAGATACTCAAAATAGATTTGTTATTGTTGGAAAAGAAAATTCTACGTAAGAAATTGGTAGGTATGTCTGTATTGAGTTTTTTTTATACTTATGATAAGCCAACAATTTGCACGCCTGAAGATAAAATAACGATCATAAATATAATTCAGTCATATTTTTTTATAAAAGAATCTAATGCTCCATAAGTTCACAGCAAAAAGTAGCCTAATTCACGTAATTTTAAGTGCAGTTGCAATGAAGTTGCTTTAAAATTTCAATCAAAAATCGCCTGTAAAATATAACCTGTCAGATACACTACAGGTACTGTCAGTTACACACTAACAACGCAACAACTGCATTCCACTAAAGTGCGGCACTATAGTGCATAATTATTATCGCAACTTGATTGGCATTGTCCTATTTGACATTTCAAATGACAGTTCTAAAAAGCCCTAAAATCTTAATTTAAGGTGAATGCTCCAGGGTAGCCCGCGAAATTCAAATTTCCGTACGTTTTTTGCAATTTGCAGCTGAGTATCGGATATTTTATTAATAGAAACTAAATTCGCGGTACTGGCATGTATGTATTTACACAATTATACTTATTAAAACCTTCAATATAATTGTCTAACTTAGAGAAAAGAGAAAATGTGCCATTTTAATAATAACTTTACGTTTAATATAAATTTTAACTTAGTGGGTTACATTGATAAATTTAACTAATATAATGATATAAATACATACATGCCAGTACCGCGAATTTAGTTTCTATTAATAAAATATCCGATACTCAGCTGCAAATTGCAAAAAACGTACGGAAATTTGAATTTCGCGGGCTACCCTGGAGCATTCACCTTAATATTAATATTTTACAGGCAGAGACTATAGATTTTCACTTGCTAAGCTCCTGGCACACCACCTTCACTTCTTCTATACTCATCAACGTCCCTTATCTTAATATTGTACAGCGTTGTTTTTATAATAGCGTAATCAATTCTATTTGATTATTTGACGGGTAAAATTTTCTTCCATATGGCCACACCGTAGGTAAGTCTGACTGCGGTGCAGTTCAAACATTACAAGAATAATACCATTCGATACAAAACCTTCAAATGCACTGCAGCTGCGTTGCAACTTCATCGGCGTGTCATGAAAATACGTGAATAAAGCTAGAGGTCGGTTTACATTACCTAAGTCGAAGATTGACAAGCGGTTAAGCCTCTAAGCTTTTTTATATATGGGTGATTTTGATTTTCATGCGAACTTGCTTGCTAACTAAATGTGCGTATAAATTAAATTTTATTATTATTACAATTGTTAAAAAAATATTAATCACTAACCCCAATTTTCTTATAAATCAGTAGATTAAGAAGAAAAAGAAAATGTTAATGTTTAAAATTGTTCCTAAAATGGCAAGTCCGACCAATCTAGATTTATGGTAATATTTTTGTTCAGGAACCAGGTATGTTAACTTATGTTGTACAGAATGCTCATTATAAATATATAAAAATCAAAATGTTGTATTATTTAAATATCCCACAATCAACATTATAAAGCGGAAGGCGTACAGTCGGCGACAAAATTTGATGATTGTTTTCACCTTGAACAATGAACTGACTGTAGATAAGCACCACAGCTATTTTGTACATCAAAATCCCATTTAGATATTGTCTGACTTCTCGACGGAATGCTAGTATCTGCCCGATGTCCCCGTACCCGCGAATTTCCTTCACTGTTAAAGTGCGTGTGATAACTTATTATTGACTATTATTATTATAGATTATCCTGTATAGAGTATATCGTCGACATATGTTTTAGTGTGGAAAATAATCATTAGTCCCTCATATTGAGAGGATGATAAATGTACATTATTATAAAATCATGCTGATGTAGAAGTAAGTGGGGTGTTGTGTAGGTACTTAATTTCGTTTTCTTTAAAATGAAATTAAGTACCTACACGAAGAAGGAAAGGAAGATGGTGATGCATGGTACCTACAGCCACTATGGATCTGGTGGTTAGGTGCTAGATGAGTTGCAATCTAAAGTTCGAATCTACAAATTGTATGAAAATATATTTAGAACGGTTAATTTTATTGAAGGCTTATTCATTAATTTATTTAAAACTAGCTTCCCGCCAGCGGCTTCGCCCGCGTGGTCTTATAATTTTTTCCCCGTTTTTGCTACATTTTTCATTACTACTCCGCTCCTATTAGTCGTAGCGTGATGATATATAGCCTATGTTACTCGGGGATAATGTAGCTTTCCAAAGGTGAAAGAATTTTTGAAATCGGTCCAGTAGTTTCGGAGCCTATTCATTACAAACAAACAAATCTTTCCTCTTTATAATATTAGTATAGACTATGCACAAAAAAGCTTGCTCTCCTTAAATTCTATTGCAATTTAGTCAGATTATATAGTAAGCAGGAGTACTCGTTTACAGGCTTAGATAAGTTTGTAGCACTGTACCGCTACCGAACCTTTTTTCCACATAGTTACAATAATTAGGAATAAAATTACATGCCCACTCACCTTGCATACCGTCCTTAAATTTGTAAGAAATGCTCTTGTAATCTGTAACAAAAGAAAGCAGCTGTTGAAAATTGCATTCTTTTTAAATAGGTAAGGTAATATAGCGCGGTGCTGAATATTTTTGTTTGGTAATGTTGTATTGTAAGCATAACTATAAAATTAAGTATGCATCTAAATAGTACTTTTTTTCTATAATGGCAATCACAGAAGTCAAGATTTAAATGTAGAAGTACCAATGGATTTAAAACACTCAATACTTTATTGCATTCCATAATGTTTTATAAAGGTGGACTATAAATAACTTAGATCATTATGGACCCTGTCGGGCACAGCAAAATTAGGAGAGAGGAAGAGGGTTTAGCATCATTTGCAAATTGATTGCCCATTAAAAATATACATTAAAATATTATATTTATGGTGTTTATATTCTTATTATCTCATTTATAACATAAATTTTGTATTTATTTGGTGACATTCATAAGTGAATTTGTGTTATATTTATAATTGTATTTATTTATTATCATTTAATTGTATTTATTTATAACGTTTAATTGTATTTATTTATTATATTATGTTTAGTTTTCATTTATATACTTATATTTTTATTAATTATTACTTATATTATATTTAGTATGGTATTATATTGCATCGTGATTTTATTCATTTTCTTTGGTAGTTACAATAAGGCTAGGTTTTTAATAATGTCTTTACATAGGGAAGGAAGGAAGCAAGGAAGCTGTGTAATTTTTTATTTTTTAAATGATTTATCGTCAAAAAATTCGGATGTTGTATAATAGCATTTAGTAATCAAGAAGTGTTTTAATTTTTTAGTAAATGTGTTGTATTTAAGTTCCTCTTTGATGACTTTGGGTAAGTTATTATAAATTTTTATGGACATAACCAAAGGGCTGGACGAGTGTATCTTGAGTTGGGATGTTGGTAAGTTTAATCTATTTTTGTGTATTGATTTCTGACACTTACGCGAATACTAGACATTGAAATAAAACTACTTTTTACGGATTTTATCGCGTTATATTGATATTATTTTAATCCCGACGTTTCATCGACGACGATGTCAAACACCGCCGTTCTGAGTCTGCAATTTGTGAGCACACCCTTGACAAGGCCCGGCATTACATCAGATTTGACCAACCACAAGTCCTCGCAAAAGAAAACCGATTCCTACCCAGGATGATTCGTGAGGCCATTGAAATTCAAAAACATCGAAATTTCAATAGAGAAGATGGCTGGGTCTTACCACCTGCTTGGAACCCGATTATAGATTCAATTAAATCTAAATCCAAGCCTAAAACTGCAAGACCGAAGGATACGGTGAGCTCTTTCTGCGTGAATCGGATTGCCAATGATTAACAGAAATGTAGGGTAGCTGTTAGTAATCAAAACTTCAAGACGCCTACCACCTTAGTCACCCGTGACCATGGACGCTGTAAAGGGTCCGAAACGTCGGGATTAAAATAATATCAATATAACGCGATAAAATCCGTAAAAAGTAGTTTTATTTCAATGACTATTTTTGTGTCTTAAGGTGTATTTAGTTTGTTTTTATCTAAGCCTGATTACTATAAACCATTGTATAAATTTATTGCTCACACTGTTGGAAAACTCTAGTAATATTGTAACTTTAGTAATATTGTAACTGAATGATAATATGTTAGGCTTAAAGGACATTGTATTCAGGGCCGTAAAATAAATAATAAAAAAAAAAAAACGTCAATCTCACAGTATTGATTGACAGATTTGAGTCTTTTGAAGTTTTGACAGAATGAAGAATCGCAACAATAACAAAATAATTAAAGAGGTTATCTTAAAAACTAAATTGTTTATTCATTACCAGCTTACTAAGTTAGATTTCAATGAGATACCACATATTTTTTACTTAATCAAAATATAATGGCAAAATAATTAGCTATTGAAGCAAAACTACTGGTTCAATAATGGCTTCATTTGAAAACTTATCTTCCAATCAAGTAAGTTTTGTTTAGTTATTTATTCTTCCTATAATCATTGACTTAGGAATCGTAGGCCTCAACAAGACTAGTTTTAAATAACACCAGAATCGTTTCTTGTTGTTTCATTTTTAAAACCAAAATATTGATTGTTTTTTGTTTTTATCACATTCCATTTTGCAATTTAAATTTAACATTCTGTAAACAGCGCCATCTTGTGTTGAAGTTACGTACTATTTTACTATAGAGTTTACTGTTACGGACGTACATTTTAATTTTTACGTGTGGCCACAGGCGGCGTGCAACTAAATTTGAGTTTCATTCACCGTTCACGCCTGTTTTCCATTGGGGTAGGCAGAAACTATAGATTTCCTGGCACACCTATTCCGCCTCATCTACAGTTCTCGCCAAACTTATTGTTCGGCTTGAAGTTGGCACAAGCTAACTTCAACCCGGCCGTAAAAATCGGAGAGAGAAAAATATCTATACCTACAGGGTGGGCAGAAAATCGTGGATCAAACGAAACAGGGTTGGGGTTGGGTTCCTTGGGATCTTGGCACCTACTATCATAAAAGCATTTTTGTAGTGATGATACATTTCCTAGAAGCAACTAGACACCATTTATTGTTTTAAAATAGGTACCCATTTTAGTCCAATTGCCTGTTTACTACTAATTTTGGTATTTTCTTCAGAAAAAACTCCAATAGTCATAACTTTTAAGGAAATCAAGTTAGAGCTCTGCCCCAGAAATATTTTTTGTTGCAAATAACCCCAACTATCGCCCTGTTTCGTTTGATCCACGATTTTTTGCCCAGCCTGTATATTTTTTAATTGAATGATTTAAAACGACAGCCTACGACTTGACCTTTCGTTTTTATTTATTATAATCTAATATTTTTCTTTCTTTCTCCGATTTTTAAGGCTGGGTTATAGTCAGTCGTGCCAACTTCAACCCGGACAATAAGATTGGCGAGAACTGTACCTCGATTTTGTTTTTAAGAAAATCCGTGCTGCTTTGCACCGGGATGTTCGAGCTATTGGCACAGAAGCGTGCCATTTCCTAGGCCTGGAAATAACAAAGTCTGCAATGGAAATAGTAGCAGAGCTAGTTTACAAGAAACTGACCGTTTACGGAGCAGATTTGGAAGCTTTTGCAAAGTTAGTAGGTTTTCTTTCTGGGTTAAGCAGAATTGTTAACTAATGTATCTACTCCCACAGTTCGATGTTTAGATCCCATGTTATAAGGGGGGATCCTATTGCCATTTTCCGGGTAATTGTGGCGAATGTAGCCGATCTAATCATCCCATGGCCAGGATTGGCAAACGGTTTTAGTCGGTATGTGTATTCCGCCTAGGGAACGAAAATAGAGGATCCACGAGGATTTGGCGCTTCCCAAGAAAAGACTTCTTGTTAAAGTAATACACTATTATAGGGTGGTATTTTACTGGCCAAATTTTTTACCAATGAAAAAATATTGGATGACAAATGTAAAAGAAACATTGTATTTGCAATTGACGAGCGGTAATGCTAAGCAATGAGGAAAATTATTATTTGATTCACCTATCGATACCTTACGTAGTGCAGGAATAATTGGACCTTATTCTTCGAATCGAATTCGAATTTTTCTATTGACAGGCATGCGAAACGAGCCACAATAAATTCTGATGACGTCAAACTGTTGGTGCGAAGGTGTCCATCACTAGTAAGTAAAGTAAACCTCTTACTTAAGTACATGTATTGTATCTACACACATAAGTATCTTCTTAGGTATTTAATAAGTAACTTCTTTAATACATTACATTACATACAGTTCTCGCCAAACTTATTGGCGTAAAAATCAGAGAAAATATCGGATTAAAATTATTTAAAACGACAACCTACGACTCAGCTTTCGTTTTTATTTATTACAATCCAATACTTTTCTTTCTCCGATTTTTACGGACGGGTTAAAGTTATCTCGTGCCAACTTCAACCCGGACAATAAGTTTGGCGAGAACTGTACAACATCCATAAAAAAATTGGATTTCGGGGTTGGTAAGGTATGGGTACATTTTTCGGAGGTTAGATTTCGGATAATAGTTTTTTGAAGGACTATGCATGAGTGTAAACGTGTTCTAATGTGCACAGATATTTAGCACCACATACACCACGGGGGAGAGTACCTATGTATTTTACAACTCCATGTTTTCTCCAACTTCCATGGCGACAGGCACAGACATTATCAATATCTATACTTTTATACTAATATTATAAAGAGGAAAGATTTGATTGTTTGTTTGTATTGAATAGGCTCCGAAACTACTGGACTGATTTGAAAAATTCTTTCAGTCTTAGATAGCCCATTTACCGGGGAAGGCTATATACTATCACTACTAGTGATAGGAGCGGAGTAGCAATGAAAACTTGCAAAAACGGTGGAAAAAAGTTATCGAGACCACGCGGGCGAAGCCACTGACCGAAAGCTAGTATTGATTGAATATTATGTTAAATATAATATTTATTGCATGCACATGCCTAAATGAAACCAATTGCAAGTCTGTAGAAGTTAACTATAACAGATTCGGCACCTCATTAAAAATCTCCTTATAAATCACGTTAAAAAAGTCACACACACAAAACCCATGAATCGAATTCCTGTTATATTAACAACGATTTTAAATTTAAATTCGATGCTGAATCTTTAAATAGCTGTGTGATGGAACTGTTTATTTATGCAATTGCTGTTTTCGCGTCGAAATAATATGCCTAATTGACTTCAAATTACAGCACGCAGATTGACGAACTAATCGGCAGGGCGTCACGATTTGTAGGGCATTGTACGCGGCTTTGTGTTGGTACACTTGATTGTAGAGTAGGCAATAGGTATGCCATGTGTTGCTTTGCTGGTCTCAAACAATACGAACGAATACTACACATTGTAAACTATTGGGCATACTCCAGTATTTTAGTAAATGAACCCACTTTCATTAAAAAAACTTCAGGAAAAGCGTCATTCTATCTCATATTTCAATCGCAATACATCACTCGAAGTCCTATTCTGATTGGATCATCCTATTTCAGACAAATCGGCTAAATGCTATAGCACCAAGTCCCAAAGAAAAGCGAAGAAAGACTTTTATAGCAGGTAAAGAACCAGAGACGCCGTCTTCGAGAGACGAGTCAGAGATTGCGACTTCGAAACAGAAAGATGCTGATATTGCGACTTCGAAACAGAAAGAAGCAGATATTGCAACTTCTAAACAAAAGGAACCAGAGAATATTATGGAACTTGAAGACCAACAAGAAATAGAGAGAACAGTTATTGATAATGCTCGTATGCTTATGGATGAAGATATGATCGATTTAACGTTTGATTAAAACTATTTAAATAGATATAGTTTGCTTCTTTGTAACTTAGTACCTGCCTAGAAAAAATACACCTCACAAGTTTCAACTAAAATCATTTGCGATCATACGACCTCCTTATAATAAGCGGCTACGGCAGCCTAAAGCCGAACTCCGACTCCGTTCGCTGGGAATTGTTGGATGCAGGCGGCATATTATAATCGGTCCTTATGGAAATCTATGGGGGACGTTTTTTTTTAGTAGTGGAGCTCTTTTGGCTCATATGGTGAAGCAAGTGCTGCAACAACCTGTACCAGATTAGGTATATGACCGTACTCACCGATCTTATGGGGAGTGAAATGAGCAAAGCAAAACACAGGTTGGTAGCGGGTCGCGGCGCCGCGCTCACCAAAAAACTCGTTATAACGAAACACAATTACCATGGAACAGAGAGATGAGTGGAGTAGATTTATAAACGGTGCTATACATTTGTAGGATTAATAGTTTTATTCTTTTACTGGAAAAATATATTTATTCTTAATTTTACATTTGCTTATTATGTTATTAGGCCTTCATAACTATGGTTACTCTACTACTATAGGTACTTAATATGTCACCGAATATTATTGAAAGCTTTGTTAGTTCATAATTTAATTCAGACTAATGAAAGCCTAATCATCTACTCACAAAAATGAACCTATTTATGTAACGGAACATCTGTCTACGGCTAACAAAGCTCTGCATGCTGCCACTAGAGTTAAAGCGAAGGAATTGGGATACATGTTTGTGTGGGTCCGTGGCGGACGAATATTTGCCCGGAAAACTGTAGAATCGGAACACATCTTAGTGAAAAATATGGACTCGTTAAGTAAATTAGTCTAGGTTAATTCTACCTCAAAATTAACACGTTATGGCCATAAAATAAACTAAAATTCACTGGTTTAAGAATTTACTATCAAAACACTAGAGGTTTACGCACTAAAACTCATACTTTCTGTCAACAACTATCTTGTGAAACATTCGATATTGTAATTCTAACCGAAACATGGCTAAACAGTTCCGTTATGAGTACAGAGCTTTTTGATAGCAGATATGAGGTATATAGAAGAGATAGAGTTAGCAAAAAGCGGGTCGGTGGTGGGGTGTTGATTGCTGTTCTAAAGAAGCTAAGTTCTAGACGTGTGTGTCAGTGGGAAAGTCGTTGTGAAGACCTTTGGGTTACAGTTGATATACCTTTAAGCAGATCATCTCGTCAAATAGCTCTGTGCGCTGTTTATTTGCCACCACCTGTACTGCGTGTAGATTTGGAACATTTTTTAGATGCATGTAATACCGTTTTCGAAAAGTCCAGCATGCATACATGTATAGTTGGCGATTTTAATTTGGGCAACATTAACTGGAACTTGGTAAGTGACTCGGATGACGTTTATACTGTTCCTGGTGTCAGTCAATTATTGATTGATTTTACACATGTCAATAAATTGGTACAAATTAACAAAACGGTAAACAATTCGGGTCGCATTCTGGATCTTGCACTTACTACCTTACCTTCTAGTTGTGTAAATCCTATTCCTACTCCACTTAGTAAAGTCGATCGCTTACACCCCCCGCTTGAAATTATTTTAAAATCAGACCCTGCCCTTAAATTACCTTATAATCAAAATTTCACGAGAATAAACTTTCGCAAATTGAATTACGAAAATATTCGTGAGCACCTGAATGCAATAGATTGGAAAACACTGTTCCAGGACATAACCGACGTTAATAAAATGTCTGCTATTTTCTATAATAATATTTACAGAATCGTCGAAAATAATGCTCCAAAGAAAACAAACCGATTCAAAAAAACATATCCCGCGTGGTTCGACAGAAATCTCATAAGAACTTTGAAAGAAAAGGAAAAGATACGTAAGCGCTTTAAAATGTATAAAAATCCCCTAGATTATTTAGAACTTCAGTTATTGAGCAAACGATCTTCCAGTCTCGCAGCCAGTTGCTATAATAGGTACCTAGAAAGTATTGAGCGTGATATCTCACACAATCCAAAACGTTTCTGGGCATACGTGAAAGATAAACGTGGAGGCTCCAGTACGTTTCCAATTTCGATGACAGATGGTACTTCATTAACCTCTGACGGTAGTGTAATATGTGAAATGTTTGCCAAAAAATTCTCTTCTGTGTTTGGCGAAGACACACTGTCCCACGCTGGTCCTCTGCCTAATGATAATATGTTATTTACAAGAAATAATAGCTTGCCACTAACGGCATTGGTCATTGATATCGAGCAACTTACAAATAAATTAAAATCTCTGGATATCAGTAAGGGTGCTGGTCCTGATGGGATACCGCCTGTCTTTATTTCAAAGTGTGCCACTTCCTTGGCACTTCCACTTCACACAATATATAATACGTCTCTCACTACTGGGGTATTTCCAGACAATTGGAAAACAGCTAAGGTCGTGCCAATACACAAAAGTGAAGACAAGGAAAGCATATCTAATTACAGACCCATATCTATTTTATCGGCGTTTGCCAAGATTTTTGAAGCTTTGATTTGCCCTATGATACAGTTGCATATGAAACATTACTTAAGTGATTCCCAACACGGCTTTGTTGGTTCCCGATCGACTTGTACAAACCTCGTGACTTTTACGGAAACATTGGTGAGTGCTGTCGACTCGGGGCAACAAGTCGACGTCATTTATACCGATTTTAGCAGCGCCTTTGACCGCGTACCTCATAACATCCTTTTACATAAATTATCAACTTACGGCATCACAGGCACACTAGCTGATTGGATCAAGTCATATTTACATAATCGTTATTTTTTTGTTGCTGTGAATGGCTTCCAATCTGGCTCCTATAAAGCGACTTCTGGTGTACCACAGGGATCACATATTGGCCCAATTTTATTTAATATATTTGTCAATGATATCCCTTTCTGCTTCTTTCATTCTAAATGCTATATGTATGCAGATGACCTAAAGTTTTGTAGAAGAGTCGATTCACTAGATGATTCCCAATTACTTCAAGACGATTTGAATAGATTAGTCAGGTGGTGCAGCGAGAATAAAATGAACTTAAACTTAAAAAAATGTTTCCATGTTAAATTTTCGAGGAGAACTCACTTGGTACCAACGGTTTACAGCGTTGAGTCGTGTGCCATTGAAGAAATAAAGCAGATTAAGGACCTTGGAGTTTTGTTCGACTGCAAACTCACCTTCGTTCCTCACCTTGAACATGTTGTCAATAAGGCCTCCAGAATGCTTGGCTTTGTAATAAGGAACGTTAAATACTTTAAACGTAGTCAAACAAAAATTTTGTTGTACAACAGCCTTGTTCGCAGCTGTATAGAATACTGCAGTACAGTTTGGAGGCCTCACTATGCAGTTCACCAACTGAGGCTCGAACGTATCCAAAAGAGATTTCTTTGGCATTTAGCCTACTCTGTTGGCATTGCAAAAAAGAAAATTTCTTACTGCTCTAGGCTATCACATTTTAAAATGATCTCTCTAGAGAAACGTAGCAAAATTATTGATTCAGTCTTCCTATTTAAAATTCTTCGATGCAATATAGACTGCCATGAACTGCTTACAAAAATCTCTTTTCGGGTCCCCGCAAGATACCCACGCACACCTATCACTCCCTTGTACCCTCCCTTACGCAGGACTGTTCTTGGTGCCAGCTCCGCTGTGCCCCGGTTATGTAAGCTGTTTAATAGCTACAGCGACTGTGTTGACATCCATGCCGTCTCGCTTAACAAGTTCCGCAAAATTTTATATGAAATACTGTAATTAACCTCTATTCATTTGTCTCTGTATAACTATTCTAGTAAATAATAATTTGTGTAAGATGTAATTAAAATTTTTGTAATTGTAATTAAAATTTTTGTAATTGTTATTTTAATTTTGTAATTGTAATTTTAATTTTTGTAATTGTAATTTTAATTTTTGTAATTGTAATTTTAATTTTTGTAATTGTAATTTTAATTTTTGTAATTGTAATTTTAATTTTTGTAATTGTAATTTTTAATTTTTAAGCTGATGTTGATTTAATGTTGTGCATGCAGTGCTTATCTGTAATAGATTGTTACACTTAACTTATTTAATTGTGATATTATTATTATTTTGTCTGAGTGTAAACAATTGTTGATGAGCCTAATAAATAAAAAAAAAAATAAAAAAAAAAATAATCAACTGCCGCATGTATATAAAAGATCATCACTTGACAACGGTTCGACTGGTTTGAGATTTATTAAATTAGATGTCCATCGGTAAACACACGTAAAAATTACAATCTACCGAAAATGTGAACTGTTTGTTGATACACTTTATTGCCCATTCCTGTCTTGTCGGTAACCCAATTCTAGGAGCAATATTTATAGGTGACTAGCGACCCGCCCCGGCTTCGCATGGATTTGAATTTCTTGTATTTTCTGTACTATGATATGTATGTATTATACATATAATCCTTCCTCTTCAATCACTCTATCTATTAAAAAAAACCGCATCAAAATCCGTTGCGTATTTTTAAAGATTTAAGCATACATAGGGATATAGGGACAGAGAAAGCGACTTTGTTTTATACTATGTAGTGAGGCAACTTTTGTAAGGTAGGTAAGAGTATGATTAACTAACTACTAAAAATAACTTGTAATCTTAGCATGGAAAATGCTTAAGAAATACAAAAAGATAACTAACTACTGTTAAACAAAAATTATACTTATCATTATCATAACTAAGTACATCGGCAATAGCCACCAACTTAATTAAAAATGTACACACCTGCAAAAAATATAACACTCAATTCCACTCCACCAGTTTTTCTGTCCACGGCAGTTAATTACTCCTATAACGACAGTTAGAGCATAATGAGATTTTTGCAATTCAACAGTAGCACATTACAGGGTGCTGTTTGTCAACCTCCCTCTCTCCACTGACCACCCCGGCCACAGGGGGAAGTTATTAGGCGGCTTTGTTAATGAATTTCATGTAGGGTAAACACATATATCAGGACAATACCTACAGGTATAAATGAGTTATGCTGAGGCCGCATGTCTGATTGTGGGTGACATAAATGAAGCCGAATATTTTTTGCCACAAAAAAAATTAAGTCACCTACTAAACACAGTCATCGTTATTCGGGTTTACCTACGTTTATGGAATACTAGCTTTCCGCCAGCGATTTCACCGCGGTCTTGTTTCTGATCCTATTGCCACGACGCAAAGGCTAAGTGATGAGAAGTGCGGTTTTTAGTCAGTACCTATGAGTCCGAAATAGGGTATGTTTGACGATGAAAAAAAAGGTACCATAGATTTCACTAACAATTTTATTAACGATCACTAATTAGCAGCGGAGTCCTCACAGACAGGAACGATGAATATGCAGGAGACAGTTCCCCACAAAGAACACTTAGGCTAATGTTAACAGCAACTATCTGAATAAATAAATGATATCGTTCGAAATGCACCCCGGTTTTTCTTACGTTGGAGTCACTATAGTGATTTTTCATAGAAGACTGGAAAGAGGAATGCGAGGCCTTGGTCCTGCAGTGGGACCATCAAGACCAGAAATAAAATAATAGGTAGTTGATAGTGTTAATTTGGGACTTCATTAGAAGTCAAAAGATAGAGAAACACGCGTACTCCTACAAAAGGAATAAAGAAAAACTTATGTTTTGGTCTAACACTTTAGTATTATATAAAGAAAAGTGAAAGCTTTATTATCTGCCTATGTTTAGCCAGCTTAATTTTTTTTTGTAACATACAGTATCAGTGTGTAACACAAGTATCTTTCGATTACTTTTTGGGAAGCCCCGGCAACTCACGTGTAAAGATTTACCGAAATAAATACTTTTTTTTTATATTCATAATACATTCAGTTAAGCTGAGAAGTCTACCTACACTCTACCCTACGTATACCATAAGCACCTAACTAAACCCACAGTCCGCCAGTAAGTTTAGGTCCCATGTATTATGTGGTCAGCCTATTGCCATTCATCGTACACAATACCAAATTCCGAGCTACCACTGGAATTTTATAGAAACACCTAGAAGCACTTTGCCTGGGACTTGAAGCCAGAACCTTAACCGTACAGTAGGTACCACCACCAGGCTAATGAGGCAGTATTTGTTAATAGTAATCCAAATCTCTCTTCCAAGAAACAATATCCTTCCTGATTTCATTAGCATAGCATCAATAACCAATAACTTGGAAAAGTCTGAACAGGCTCCGAACCCAGGTCGGCCGTAGTAAAGACAACCTCCACAAATGGGGGTTTATAGACTCTTCTGCGTGCATGCGGCGTCTCCCTGCAGACAATGGCCCATCTTTCATCTTGCCCCACATGCCCCACGTCGTATCTACAAACGCAGTCCGCGTTGCTGAGTTTTGGGCCAGACAAGTGTGAGCTCACAACGTAAAATATTATTATCTGCCATCGACACGCTAAGAAGAAGAATAACCAATCAAAAGTCACCACGTCATCCAACAAAAAAGTCATTCTAATTAATTCCCAATAATCTCAAACGCTCGCATTGAAGAAGCAAAAAGCGAATCGTTCACATCCATCAAACAATGCGGGTGAGAGTACAGAGCAGTAGGGTACCTGCGGCCGCCTACCTAGTACTAGCTAGGAGATAGGCCTCCGGTGCTCATTAAAATATGTAAATGCCCGCCGAGACATTACGCAGATAGGTGCTTCTGACTTATTGACTGGACCGCGTTATGTCGTTTCTGGAACTGTGGAAATTTGAACCATCAAATTTCCACAAAAATTTCACAAAACCATTGGTAGTAGTTTTTATTTACTACCTATTGCAAAAATTAAAAGGTTCAACTTTTGCTATGGGACTAACCCATAAATCGCGAAAAAAAAAACAGCTGATCCATAATATATATTTAGGTTCCCTCAACTCGACAAAATTTATGGATGAATTGATTTTTTTTTCGCGAGCAAGAGGTCAAACGTCGGCTCGCCTTCTAGAGGACCGATGGTCTAAGCAAATTCGCATCTCCCTGCACACCAAGCTTCACGAGGCACTTCACGTCGCCAAAGACAGGCACAGGTGGTGCAAGAATGTCAACAACATGATCAATCCAAGGCATATAATCACGACCCTCAGCAAAGAGGAAAACGACTTGAGGAGGAGCATACAACATTGGCGATTGATTAGGGTAACCGACAAGCTCAGCTCTTAAATGAAAGAAGAAGTGTTTCTAAAAAAATGCCCTTTACAAATTATCCTAAACAATTCCTCCTGTTTCTTGCATATACCCGTCCAATTGGAGTAGAGAACGCATTACTCGTTTGCAGGGCACCTACCGCGCGCAACTATTTAGTATCATTACAAATGTCGCTCGCCGCGTCCGTGTGTCCGTCCGTCTGTCTGTGTGCGCTTGAGAGCTACCGTTCCTTATTAATAAGGAGTATTGGATGGTTAGCGTGTATGGAGACGGCTTTGGAGCATTGATTTGCAGATTTTGTAGTGTTAATCCACTGGATGTTATGACACAATAGACCCTCTATTGTATCGGCGGATGTATGTCATATCGCTCCCCTTTACCCCAGCACATAAGCGTCAGGTGAAACGCACGTTCTGTTTAATAGGACGCCATATTAGTCCTAATATTGATGGAGTCTGACAGACAACATTCACCGATCTCGTTCTCCCCTTATCATGAGGATATTCACTTGCTACTAAACTTTTTGGTGTGTGGTCTGGTCTACCACCAGATTCTAGGTTAGGTAGAATGATTGGTAGTTTCTCGGCAAATGATTGTCTAGGGTTACCTAATGTGACTTGCAAAGATTCCGTCAGAAGTTGTAAAACCTTTTGTACTTAAAATACTTTTACTTTATTTCCTACGATCGTATGAATCGATTTCAATCCGCCCTCTGATCATTGTTGCCCACCGTTTCATACATTTCCAGTACGAAGTCTTCAACTTTATTAAGTAGTTCACAAGAATAATAATAATAATTTATTGAATAATAATATTATACTTATATGCGCTCTACCTGTTGAACTAGACATAGCCTGTATCTCGAAAGATAAGTGCCTTCCCTTAAGTTACAACAAAATATAATATATTAGAATGAACCACATACAGTACAAATTGAAGAAGTAAGTAGCTCTCATTCGTGCCAATTTGCGTTATGAGAAAGCGTTCTCCTTAACAACGGGTTATCCGTTCGTTACCAAGTCGCTGAGGTAAGCAAGAGTGTTGTTTTGTTCCGTCCTCCGTCCCCGTCATTACGTACCTTTCAGCTCATTACGGGAACAGATCACTCGCTTAATTTGTGCATTTCCGATCTACAGATATTCAAATTTCAACCCTAATGACGCACGGGAAATGTTAATAAAATGTTAATGCCACGAAAGCGGTTGTCTCTCTCGCAATAAGTGACAGATTTGCTTGACAGCCTCAGCCTCGTTTGTTGCTATGTATGAATAAGTCACGATTTTGCTTTTTTGTTGGAACTAGATAGGTATATTTTAAATTATTGCTTTTAGAACCGGAGTTGTGGCATTTGGAGTATTTTAATGAGTTATTATAACGAGAGTGGTTATTGAATTTATTTTAGGAATATTTTAGCAGTTAATTGTAGACTACTCTTGAAAGGTGGGTGCTTTTGTTTGGGTTCTTGCCAATTTGAAATTTTAATTATTTCTGTGATAACGATACGCAATACTTAAAATGATTGTGTTCCCTGACACCTACAAGATGGGTCTTCTCAAGGTCAGAGTGAATGCCGTATCTTGTGGGTAAAGGCGGTCCATATTAGATCACATTTAGGTACTTACTTAAGTACACTTACCATCGGGTGAAATCGTGGTCAAGCGCAAAGGCATAACCACAATAAAAAAACAATGCTAGGATAAAGTTTAATAAGTATTTTCGATCCCTGAATTTTTCTATGCAAATATCAGTAGCACTCGGAGTTTTCGGTTAAAGACGATAGGCCCACCCCCTATTCCGTGGAACCTAAACATACCTGCGAATTATGGGTGTAGAGTCACGAGCAAAAACATGTATACATTAACAAAAGCCCTAAATCGATTGTCTCCTAAAGTACTGATAGAACTTTTGTGATATTACGAACACAGTATACATTGGTGTTATCTCAAAGTTGCAATCGTTCATTCTGAAAAAATCCCTTTAGCCCTTTTGTAAGTGTTAATATGGCTGTGCTCATGACGGTACACTTCTGCCCAACCCTTCGGGGAATACAGGCGTACCTGCTAATTCATTACAAATGTTACATTCTGCAACAAGCCAAAATACAACCGAAAATTCAACAAATTCCAATATTATTTCTGTTACGAATTAATTAGGCGATAGTTAGCTTAATGGATTCAAAAGTAAAGATAACTTTAATAAGCATCGATTTGAATAAGGCGTCCCACGCGTTGTAATACTGGCCGGCTGCTAACAGATATTCGCCATTTGAATTATTCATTATAATCAGTGCACTTAAACAAGTCCCGTTTTATACAGAATTACTTGTAATTGTATCGGTTCGTGTACCTACTGTTGTCATGAATATGGGGAAAGCTTGAGAAATCGTGAATAGGACGTCTTATTTTGTCAGAAAGAGAAAAAGAAAGCAAGACATACACCGACCTGCGGTCCTTCAAAAAGGTCAATTGCGGAGTACCAACTCGCGTGTGTTATGGCAACATTGTGTGAACGTGGTCAAAGCAAAAGAAGTACCTATGCAAGAATCGAAACGATGTGGCGATCTGTAGTTTCTGCATACGCTTTTGGGAAAAAGGTATGTATGTCTGAATTATCTGATGGTAGGGATTAGTTGAAAGATTAAAGGTCTATTACCCTACCTCTCGATAGTCGCTAACATAAATTCGAAACAGCAACATTTTTAAAAAATAAATTGTCTGTCAAATAATTTACTGAGAGGTACCTACCTAATTTAACGAACCCTAAGAAACATTGCTATCATTTGAAATTACAGGAACTTTGTCATCTGGACAATACGTTAGATACCTATTGGACTGTTCTCGATAGTACCTATGTGATGGGTGAAGAGCCTACAGTCATTTATGGAGGACAATTCCAATCGCAAGCCAATCAAACTCCGCGGTACTCAAAAGGATTTTTCTTTTATCTTTGTTTCCTTTCACAATTTTTCAGCGGTTAGCTTTGCCTTCAGTTTATGGTGGTGGAAGAGAATGGTATTGGATGTTGGGTGGTAGGCAGTGGTGTTCTTCTTACATAACAGAGAAGTTAATACATTTAGTCTTCTGATACGGGCTCTTATTACATCTTAATGTAAATGTTATTATATCACTAATATGCACTTAATAATATCTTCATCAACCCATTAGTGGTCCCACTGCTGGGCACGGGTCTCTTCTCAATATTAGAGGGATTAGGCTATAAGTAGTTCACCACGCTGCACGCTGGCCAAATGCAGGTTGGCAGACTTCACATGACGTCGAGAAAATCTCTCAGGCATTTCCTTCATAGTAAAAATAAGTTATAATTACGCAAATGATTTCAAATAGTCAGAAGTTGGATTTGAACTATATTATAATTACTAGCTTTCCGCCAGCGGCTTCGCCTGCATTGTCTTGGTATTTCATATAACTTTCATCCCCTATTTCAACCCCTTATAGCCCATTTTTCGCATTAAGAAGTAGCCTATGTCCTTTCTCAGGCTCTAGACTATTCTTGTACCAAATTTCATTTCAATCGATTCAATAGTTTTGGTGTGAAAGCGCGACAAACAGACAGAGTTACTTTCGCATTTATAATATTAAATAAGGATAATGATTATCAGTAGGCTATCACTGTAACCGTAAGCTTATATAAATAAATAAATAACTACTACGGCACCCCTGAAAAGTTGTTATTACTATCATGATACCCAGACGCACATTAATTCAAAATATGCGAGTGTAATCAATCGGATCCCACTCAGCCGTGGGCGCCAACTGGCACTGACATTTTTTGGTTTAAGCTTAATTATTTACAAAATAGTGAAAAAGTACGACCGACCTATGGCTTGGTTGGACAAGAGATGCGACAGTGTCGGTTCGATTTCTGCCGATGTTTTTTTATATTTACGTGAATGATGGAGAGTTTATGGGGCTTAGTTACATAACCGTTACCGTGTGATGTTTTGGGTTCTATTCAGGGCATAGGTAGGCAATAAAAAAAACTGCCCATTTTCCCAAGGCATACATATAATAGCCGTATTAGTATATAATGCGAAGGGCCCGTTTTACCACCTCTGAATGGAAGCTGTATGCCACCGCCGGAAAAATTAAAAAAAATATATAAGAGGAGTATAAATCGATCAGGTTCGTAAGGATTTTATTTAATAGAGTAGGCATTAAAAATTCCTAATAAAACATTTAAACAACAAGGGTTTAAATACCACGGGGCCAGCCAGCTAGTGTATCTATGTAAAAAAAACTGCACCGTAACAACAACAAACTTCAACGTAAAAAATAAACCTTTTAAAAAAGAACCCTCATTGACATCCACATTCCCGCCATATTTAAACACTTCGAGTGAAGCTACCTTTGTAAACATGATCTGCGCACAAATGAATGATAGTTATTTTATTTTTCGATTGTCCACTGCGGTTCGTCGAAGCTGGCTGTCCAAGAATTAATAACGGACGGTACCGGGTTCCCAACCGCGACAATCTGCGCTCTTTTTGAGTGTGCACAAAAATTTTCATATATTTTTTTTCGTTTTTTTTCTATTCAGTGCTCGATAGTTTTTTGCGGTCGATGACCATTGCCGCTTTTATGAATGCACCGGAGTTTTTTTTAATAAACGCCTATGAGTTTGGTTATCGGGATGATTATGAGTTTATGTTTTGTTTGAAAATCGAAGTAACGGATCGTGATTTGTTTTTCAAGCTTAAACCGCTGAACAGATTTAGATAAAACTTCACAATATAAAATGCATCCTGGGAATGTCGGCTAGGTACCTTTTGTGTCAAAAAGGCTATTGGCCAGTGCTGTAGGCCAGTGAAACCTAGCAACGGCTACTACAAGCTTTTAGTTTTAGGTTAAATTTTAAGGGATATAAGTTTATTATTGGTTACATAACTGTACTTACTATGTAATAGATATAAACTGCCTAATTATTCTAGTGCTCGTGAACGTGACTGCTACGTTAGAGGTCTTGTGTTCGATTCTCAGTTCCGAATTCGAACAAAGACTTATTTGTTTTATGGAAAAGTCTCAAAAGCTCGGAGTTTTGATTTTGTGTCTGCAAAAAGCTCACTTGCACATATGTACCGGCGAACTTTGAGTATACATAAGTACAACTCTACCTTACCCTTCGAGGAATACAGGCGTGATGGTATGTTACGTGGTTCAATTGGTTGTTTGTCTTTAATAGTGATGGGCTGTTGATAATTAATTTATTGACGCGGACGCCGCGACGCGCTTACAACCATCGCGGCATGCTGATAAAAAGAGATACGGTATCTAACATAATTTTCTAGCTTATTTTATTTTAAATACTTCTTCTTCTTCTTCGAAGTGCCTCTCCAATTACTGGAGGTTGGCTGTCATTTTCGAAAACTCCAGTCTGTCCTTCGCGAGACGGAACAGTTCAGCGGCACTGTTGATGCCGGTCCACTCGCGAATATTACGTAGCCACGACTTTCTCCTCCGGCCTACTGATCTTTTTCCAGCCACTTTGCCCATCATTATAAGTTGCAGCAGTTGGTATCTATCATGTCGCATAATGTGTCCCAGATAACCAACTTTTCTCTGTTTGACGGTCTGCATAATTTGGCGTTTTTGACCGGCTCGGCGGAGAACTTCTTCATTGGTCACTTTGTGTGTCCAGCTAATAGCCAGCATACGTCTGTAGGCCCACATTTCGAAGGCTTCTATTCGTCTTTTGAGGTCCACTTTGATAAAGAGATTTAGATAATAGGTATTTTTTAAATACTAAAAAATACCTATTATCTAAATAATAATATTTTTTTTATTTCAGACAAATTATATAGATTTCTGAATATAATTATGTAATAGGTAGTAGTATTAGTTAAACAAATCTACCTTAAACTGGAAGACATTTGAACGTCTATGTTTATAAAAAGATGTGATACGATAGCCGCGAACAAAATAATAAAAAAAAGTTATGAAATCTACATTACTTAAATATTAATTGAAAAAGTGAATCTATAGAAATTGCTAATTTACGCCAATATAAGGAAAAATATAACTCGAATGATATGAAATGAATTGAATAGCACGAGTCGTTTTGCCTTATTTAGGTAATTAATATTGAAAACGTAGATATTTTTTTATAATTAAACATAACGAAGAAAATAATATAGGTATTAGAACTTTTATTAAACTTTAATAGTTATTTGTTATACAAGAGTGCAAAGTTGCTTTTTAACCGCGTGCTCAATTTTGATGACCGAGCAAGCGAAGGATTCTAAAATTGAATCACGAGCGGAGCGAGTGATTCAAAAATTAGAATCCTGAGCGTCAGCGAGGGAATTTAAAGAGCAAAAGGTGAAAAATCTTTGCACTCGAGTGCAACACGTAACTTTTCATTCCACCTCAGCGAGGAAATGACTAAAAACATAAAAACATTTACAACCACAAGATACTTTTATTTCAGTTTAGGTATTAAATACTATATGATAGGTAAGTTTTACAGAATACCTATTCTTTAAATTATAATAAATAATACTAGGTATAATTAAGAGAAATTGAAAGTAACGTTGCTATAATTCCTTGAGTGTAATATTTTTGTTAGGTATTGTAATGTTGGTGTTAGTGACTTAAAAAAGTACACCAAGAAAGATCCGGTATTTTTTTAATAAGCCTTATTAAAAAAAATATCGATACATCGTTTTTGATGTATCGATATTTTTGAGTGATATTTAATAATTCGATATATCGATGCATCCATATAAAATTCAAAGTATCGAAAAGGTATAAAAATCTATATTTTTTACAGACCAATAAACATTTATAAGTTTTAAGATTATAAAATCCCAAAAAGAAATACTTTTTTTATACTCAAAATCTTTTTAACAAATGTGTTTTTTGTTTTTGGTCGACTTGATTTGTTGTTTTATAATTTGGTTTTTAAGATATATCGCCCATATATCGATATTTTTAAATAATAATATCAGTATCGATACTGATATTTTCAAAAAATATCGATTCGACATTATATCGATACTTTGTTGCGTTTAGACTCGGAACCTAGGGAAGGTTCCAAGTCTAAGTTTTTAACAAATTAAAAAAAAGTTGTATGATAAATTCGGCGCCCGGGGGGTAAAAGCACGATGTTCTAAATTCAATTTACTTTGTCTCTCTAGAGGATAAAAACGACTTTTGCACTCAGATATCGAAGAGTAAAAATACACTTTCCGAGGTGGTGGGATGAAAAATTATTTACTTCAAACTATCATCTTATAATAATTGTCGTATCCTCCAGAATATGACAAACATACCTCCAGTGATCCTCACAAAAAAATGCTACATACCGCGTTGTTACACATCACTATCGCCCACACATTCTGATGTTCAATTTATTTTTGGCTTCCACTGATAGCTGCTTTGGGTCGATTAATACCTTTCCAGCTAATTTTTAATGGATACCGAATAGTTTTATAACAGCTTTTCCTACAGACAATTTGCGGTGACAGTATTGAAGGGAAATAAGTGAGTTTACACTTTCGACGTGTCAATTAGTGCATTTCGGTATCAATATTGAATTATAAAACGGGAGAGTTTTAAAAACGTGTGGACATTCCTCCTGACGGGTTGTTTTATTGTGTTTGTTTGTTTTTTTAGGTGACATTGCTAGTGAGATTTATGTCTAGACACTTAGATTAACAGTGTCAAAGAATTAGTATGATGTTGAATAAATTATTTTTATATCTTCCGTTCGTTGTAGATACAACGTGAGTCTATCTCGTGAGCGTTGTGGTCCTAAGCTTGACTGCTACGCTCGAGGGCCTAGGTTTGATTCCAGGTAAAGCAAAGTGATATTAGGTTTTTTCTTTTAAAGGAGGTCATCAAAAGTCAAAGAAACGCCTATGTCGTTATTGGTAGTCAGAAACCTAAAAAGCCAGACAACCAGTCTTTCCTACGAATATCGGTATTGCTTGGAAATTGGATTGCGGAGGTCTGATGGCAGTCGCTCCGTGTAAAATACTGATATTCAGCCGCATTCTGGTTAGACTGGAAGCCGACTCCAACATGTTTGGGAAAAGGCAAGGAGAAAGAAGAGGTCATCAAAAGCCCATACAACTCGGTCCAAATTTGTACCGGAGGTACATGACAGCTGTCAAGTTTATGGGTTTTTACCATGAAATCACTATGAAACTGAAAATAATCTGCCGTAATGGCGTGCGTTTGACATTCCGGACTGACACTGACACTTTTTTACTATGAAATCATTACGAAACAGATAATACTGTGCCAAAATGGCGATTTTTCTTAAATTAAAAGTTTTTTTTTTCTCATCCCCAGTCAACATTAAAAAAAGGTATGACTAGAGTTTCAACCAGCGTAATACAGGGTATTTTTCCCAATAAGTGTACCTTCCGTACATCATTTGGGCCGTTTTTGATGATCTCCTTTTCCTTTCAAAGCCTGAGATAGGAGGCGAGGAATGGACCTCGCTCTGATAAGAGTCCGGTGGTTGACCATAGCTCCTCATGGACGTGGTGAATGTTCCTGATCCTAAGGCCATGACGTATGGGGCAGGTGATCGCAAGGGGGGCTAGACAAGTTGACATTTGAATCGACAAACAAAATGTATGGAAATGACATTAGTGACAGCCCGATTTGTCGAAAGCTTGTGTCATTTCTATACATTTTGTTTGTCGATTCGAATGTCAGAATGCAACTTGTCTAGCCCCCAAGTGCGGTTTTTACTCGGTATAAGTCTGACATACCCTGCTGTCTTCCCGGGGGAAGGGGATCTGTGAGGATTCTCCGTATCCAAAAAAGGGACACCGCTTCTTCATCCAGGGTTGCCAGCAATAATGTGCCAACATTAATGTGTTGCCAGTTAAATTAATGAACTGGCAACGCGCTACTGACACAGTGTTGCTAGTTACCGCTGCCCGCATACTTTTTGCCATTTATAAAAAAAAATCGAATTACCCGATTTATAGGGTTCAAGTTAGCATGTGCCAACTTCAACCCGGACAATAAGTTTGGCGACAACTGTACATAGATATAACAGTATTACGTCAAGGTCACCAGATAATTAAAAGTAATTAAACAACACGACGTAAACAATAAAGTATATAGGTACATAGCTAAGTTCTACATAACGACTGGAATAATAAATTAGTGAAGTAATTAACGTGTGTATAGTAGATAGTTAAAACTGCGCTTAAGTACTAGACTAATTATAATATATAATAGCGCTATTAGCCTTATCGAGGAATGTAATAGATTTATTTAATATTCTACAATATTGAGCCGTGAGTTTGCTTGTGTGGCCAAGACGAATAAGACTTTAAATACATACAATCAAATAGAAACAAAATGTATGGAAATGACATCAGTGACAGCCTGATTTGTCGAAAGCTTGTGTCACTTCTATAGAATTTCTTTCTCCACGTTTGTAGAGTCGAATGTCTAATTGCAACTTATCTAGGGCTTGTGTATTCTAACTAGTTGGGTAAATAGCCTGATGGTTTGGATTATTATCAATAATAGCCATTCAATCGATGATAGCTTAGCTATTAATGTATTGTAAAAAAGAGTGTTTTTTTTTTGTCTAAATGTAATTCCTGCACTACTACCGCGTAAAATAAAATCGCGGGGGTTCTCTTTAAGCACTTCATTCAGAGGATTGGGCTAATATGACGTTTTCTCTGTGGCACGATTGCAAACAAAAAACGAAGACAAAAAAAATGAGTAGAATTAAGATGGTATTAGGAGTTACTGTCCACTATAAAAACATTAACAAACATTGACATAAGACTTTGTTTTATGTAGTAGATTTCATACAGAAAGTCATCCAGAACAAGCATTGCATTCCTAATTTTATAGAAAGTACCAATTGAATTGGAGTTTAATCTCACGAAGGCTGGAAATTTGAACTTTATGTCAATGACACAAAGAAAATACGTAGAATGACTAAAAGCACAATATAAGGTTCACATACAAAACTACATAAACTTTTAATTTAATTATAATATATTGGTAATATCCAGTAATGCAAACAAGGACCCGTTCGCCAGCTACCAATGTAGGGTGACCATGCGCTGAGAGTTACGACGGACTGTTTACTGCGGACATTTTTAAAAAGGTATGCAGTATCTTTTTGAATTTTTTTTTTAAACATTTTCCATGCTAAGATTATAAGTTATTTTTAATGAAGGAAAAAATAGATTCACAATAGATGGCGCTACGTCACCTTAAGACGTAAATTAGAATGTGGAGGAAGATTTCGACTGGCGAGCAGGGCGAGCGGTGGCTTAGTGGTCAGAGCGTCTGGTGTACCGAACCAGAAGGCGCAGGTTCGAATCCTGCCCGCCCGCCGATTTTTTCCTTCATTAAAAATAAAGGTATGCAGTGCTAAGATTTTATATTTGATGGGCTCGAATTCTTGAATCTTGTGATATAGCGAAAATCTACAAAAATTGCTATTTCATTTACTTCATTGAATTTACAAATATTATGACAGTAAGCATAATTTTGGTGTAGTTTTATTCCTACATTTTTTACATATTTGCAACCGTTAGATTAGAGGTAAGAATTTCATGATAATACAATATAAGTACTAGGTTCTATAATCCCCACAAATAAAACTTCTCTTTAAAAAATTAAAAAATCATCATATCAATAATTTCTTTCAAAACATTCTTAAGTCCTATGAACCTCTAAAAATTAAATGAGTATATCAATAAAAAAAAATTTGCTACCGTTTTCTGGTTTTCCGACAAGAAATTTCCTATAAGTTTAATCCTATTGTGATTAATTTCCTCTAATAATAAGAAATCTCCTCCAAATTCTTTAAATCATGGCCCCCCTCCTCCGCGGCCTCAGTATCTTAGTACAAGTGCATCGAATTAAATTCGCGATTAGCATACGTAATTACAACGCTTATCGGCGGCTTAATTGCGCCGTAATGAATCAACTGACGTCCGTACTATACGAAGGTACTTGGCTGCTTTTAGTTAACTACTTTTATACCGGTAAGCTGTACCTACTTTTGAATGTTGCGGTTTTAGTCTTCCGACCAGACTTCACAAAACATTTTTTTTGAATACTAAGATAAACAAATAAATAAGCGATTGCGTGCAGTCGACCGCAGTGGTGCTACTAGTTTGTATGTACCTATTAACCCCCGACGCAAAAACGACGGGGTGTTATAAGTTTGTGTGTGTGTGTTTGTGTCAGTCTGTGGCATCGTTCTCCCGAACGGATGAACCGATTTTGATTTTATTTATTTTTATTTGAAAGGTGAATTAGTCGGGAGTGTTCTTAAGATAGCCGCCGCTACAAATACTAATACATATTTTATTAATAAATAATAATAATACATGTTTTTTCACAACTCCCCTAATATGGGTATCAAATGAAAGGGCTTAACTAGGAGAATACTATACACTATGATAAATTTAAAATCCAAGATGGCCGCCACTACAAAATGGCAAATTACATTTCATGTCGGGGGTTTTCTAAATTTTTTAATTTATTAATACTAATGTTTTCAACTGTTAAGACTGAAAGGAGGAAAGGGGGGCCTTTACCCTGAAATGGGTCGATCACGGCTGAAATAATGATAATAATAAGGTAGACAATTTATAGTACGACTATCGTTTGACCGTGACTTCGTTCCCGTAGAAGTTATAAACAAACTTTTTAGCTATCTTTTTTTTTGTATTTTTTAAGCATTTTCCATGCTAAGATTACATGTTATTTCTAATGAAGGAAAATATCGTCTTAGCTTAGTTGGCAGAGCGTCTGGTGTACCGAACCAGAAGACGCAGGTTCGAATTCTGCCAGCCAGCCGATTTTTTCCTTCATTAAAAAAAAAACTTTTTAGATGCAGATGCAGAGAGATTGCAGATGAGAAGCAAAGAGCAAGCACAAGCAACGTCACAATTCACGTGCCGCACAGTGACATATACTGTAAGAGTACTTATGATGAATGCTATTTATTTATTATTTATAAATTTTAACCAAGGTGGTGATATAATGTTAAATTAAATAATAACTCGTAACGACGTACCTACGCTGCGCAAGGTCACGCTTCACAAGCCACGTTATGCATGTCTGCTACGCACGCCACGCCATGCATGTCATGTTACGCACGCCACGTGTCGCATGCCACGCTGTTTTGTTTGTCTGCTTATACACTGCGTGGCTCTGTAACGTTATTAAACTACGCATTCTATGGCAGTGGCAACTATGAGGTCTGTGTGTATGTAGCGTGTGCTGGTCTAGGTTTTGGTACTGGACGAAGTTAATCGTGGGTTGCTTTTGGCCTAAACGAAAAGATAATTGTGTTAGGTTCTACGACTCCGTGAATATTCTATTGATTTATAAACAATGATACCTCCTTAAAATAAAGTTTAACGAACTCTGCGAACACCTGCTTTCCAATACAATTCAATCATAATAACTTTGCCACTTATTGAGATATTTCCTGTTAGAATTAAGTAACTAATAGTAATTCCACAAAATATCACGTTTAATTACGAAATCATAATATTGCGGCTTCGCAATGGAGACACGCCTTAAGCTAAACTGAGTGCAATAACTTTGCAGCGTGGCGCTTTTATTTATGTACTTATTTTTTTGTTTTTTCATTGGCTCATTCAAGTCTTTTGTTCTTCATTCATGGAGGTTACTGTAGAGTAGATACGTTATATTATACAATTTAATTTATATTGAGTAGGTATATTAGCACATAATATCATGTTGACATTGTTTGACTACGATATCAAGAAAAGACGATAGCATGATAAATAAAACTGCCGTGACGTATCTTTTTCATTTTTCCATAAAAAAAACAACCACTACATAAACGTTAATAAAATTGAGTCGATAATTTAGCTGCCATCGCATTTAATTAAGCAATCATAACTCTCGTTTCGGTCAAATCGCGCGACGCTGCACGCCACAAGGGCAAACGCAGTAACTTTGTCTCGTCGCCTATTCGTTAATTTATTTAATTTGCAGCTCTGTAAATGCGGTGTTCTAATTGCTCGGGTGCCGTTCGCCCACTTATCATAATGTCTCGCAAATCACGACGCTGCGGGAATAAATCTAGCGTCGATAGGACTTGGCCACTGGTCCTGTAGGGTTGAACTGTGCAGTGTGCTGAATAGTTTAGACTCTGAAATATGTTTCAATTTTTAAGATATAAGTACTTCTTTTTCTGGTTCTTCTTTTTCTGGTTATGGAAAGTATTTTTTAAATTAACATTGAATCAAAACACAAATCTTTTACAACTGAACTTTTGCATTTTACTGACCATCACTAATTGATAATGAAATAAAAAAGATTCAGATATACCTATGTTTATAGAGAATATTTGATAGCTAGTTCTAACGAAAAATTTACGTTGGTCGAATATTGGGTTTTCTTTTTTGCAAATAACATAATTATCTCAATAAATAATTACCTACTTATTAACAATTTACCTACTTTTCCGCAGAGTAACACACGTAAAATAATTATAAATATCTTCACCTACTCATTTCTAACAGTACTGATAACCCTACAAAATCCAGTTACGCACAAAAATGGAGCTGGGCGCACGCGAATTTCTAACATAAATCGCAAACGACTCCCCATCGGCGCGCACGCAGCGTACTGCAGCCACTGCCGTACTTTATTATGTATCAACACGAAATTATTATACAATCAACGCGATTAGCGATAACATTCAATTTGCATCTCATCTTGGAAACTAATCTTTATTAAAAATATTGGGACTTTTGGTATAATTAATTTTATTATTAGGTATTACGCAAGCACAATCATAACCATTTAATTAATCAATTTTGCTCATATCCTGGATGCAAAGCTTATACGAAATTAAATCATAATAGGAAATCTTTACCATAGTATACACGAATTCGAAGATTAAATTTTGAGCTCGCCTACGTGGATGTTCATCTAGAAACCTTTGCTTTACATAGTTTATCGATCTACTCCAGCAACATACTATAAATGATCAAATATACACTGAATATCCTTCCTCTGTATTTACGTAGTACATAGCCAACACAAAACACCCACCTTGTACGTTGAGACTAGAAATCTATGCCTACAGAGGGGCTAGGCCGAAAATTATTGGGGGGTGGGGGGTATGGTGGACACAGGGGTGGGGGCCAGCCGTCGCCGGCCTGATATGTGACCGGAGAGTCTTGTTCAACAAACGATGACGATGATTTAAGCTCAGGCGTTTTAAGTGTATTACTGGGAGAAATCCGGCTTTTGGGCTTAGGCTTAGATTTGAGTGAGCCTGCTATTATGGGGGGAGGCTTCTCGATTTATGTGTGCCTGTCCATTTGACGGCGGGGCCGCCGGAGTCGGGAGTTGCGACGTCATTTAGTTAGTGCCAGCTTCTACGAAAAAGGTTTTAGGTCTGTTCGAATTTTGAATCTATAAAACATATTATGAAAAAAAAACTTTTTTGTCTTAGTACATTACAACTGGCACAAACGTATTTAAAAAAAGAACAACACGTTTCAATGTTATCACTTTTGAAAGTGAGTTCTACTTTTACAAACAACACTTTAAATTGAATAAAGACTTCGTGTTACTGTTCTGTGATGCATAAATATTAATTAAACATTCTTTCAATTGCTCATTGAACTTACATTCATTACAATAAATGATCAATACGAGAGTAATGTGTTTTGAGTGCATTCAAATCATTAATTTAAATTAAATTAATTGTTCAGTAATATTATAGTTACAACGGTTTCTTACAAACCATTGACGACGGGTTAAACAAAGCAGGCTTCATTTCGTGCAGTTCAGGATCTTTTTCAGCTCATGACATCACGATAGAAGAAGAGCAATCTAGCTAGAGATACTTATATTGTTAAAAACAGTTGTTCAAACATTGTTTTTTCAAATTCACAAGCCAACACTCAGGCCCCTCTTTCCCACTGGGCAATATGGGCACTTGCCCAGAGCCCCCGATGTATAGGGGACCCTAGTTCCTGCCAGATCACCAAACGATAACCGATATTTATTACCGAAAAACATAATTAGGTATTTATTTAAAAAAAAACAAACGATAATGACTGACTACAATACGTGCTTGCTTATTAAGCTACTTTACTATACTTTCGCCCGAAAATCAGGCTTTCCGATTTCAGTATGTACAGATTTTAAACATAAATAATACAATTTATATAGGTACACTTCTCGCCAATCTTATTGTCCGGTTTGAAGTTGGCACGAGTTTACTTTAACCCGGCCATAAAAATCGGAGAGAGAAAAATATATAGATAAAAAGCCTATGTGCTATTCCAGACTATAATCTATCTCTGTGCCAAATTTTGCCCAGATCCGTTCAGCCGTTCTGGCTTAATTCAGTGACAAACATCCATCCAAACTTTTTCACATTTATAATATTAGTAGGATTTAGTTTTTTTAGTAGAATTTTGTTCTCGAAAAACAAAACACTTTAGAAACAAAATGTATGGAAATATATGACACAAGCTTTGGACAAGTCGGGCTGTCATTAATGTAATTTCCATACATTTTCTTTCTATTCGTTTGTCGATGTGAATGTCAAATTGCAACTGTGCCTTCAGAAGATTAGATAATTAAAAATTTAGAAAACCCCCGACACGAAACGTAATTTGCCATTTTGTGGTGACGGCCATCTTGGATTTGAAATTTATCATAGTGTATAGTATTCTCCTAGTTAAGCCCATTCATTTGATATTCATTTTGAGGTAGTTGTGAAAAAATATGTTATTCGCTATTTTGTGGTGGCGGCCATCTTGGACCGATTTTCATCAAACCTAGCTAAGAACACTCCCGACTAATTCACCTTTCAAATAAAAAAATCAAAATCAAAATCGTTCATCCGTTCGGGAGCTACGATGCCACAGACAGACACACGCACACACACACACACACACACAGACACGTCAAACTTATAACACACCGTTTTTGCGTCGGGGGTTAAAAACATTATGCACTATGAAGTGATGACCTTTAAAGCCCATTCACTACGTTACATACATGTACCTACCTACCTACGTACCTACGTACCTACCTATAGCTCTGGACGTTGCTAATGTGTTTGCGTCGAAACCTCTCAGTCATCTGCTTGCCTCGTAAGGAAAATCGGACATTTCGAATTTCAGAAACATAGTTCAGCCCGTCTGTATCTATTTTGGGTAAAATGATATAGGTACCTACGCACTATCAGTATGACTGTGTCTAGTGATGATTAGAACTATATTATTGCTGGCCTCGTTAGCTTAGTGGTTCAAAGCGCGACTGCTACGCTAGAGGTCCTGGGTCCTGGGTCCAACCCGAGGAAAGTGTTGTTGGATTTTCCTATGAAATTCTCTATGTATTATTAGATAGAGAATTGAATAGTAAAGTTGCACATCGGAGTGTGTATTTGTGCCCGGTTTGATGACTAACCCTTCATCTCGCCTGTAGGAATACCTACGTGATGGCGTGATGGTATGTGGAATACTAAACTTAATCTCCGCTCTCTGGGAAGAACTCTCCGAACGCGTGAAAAGTTTACAAAAACTTACCATGTCTCTGAAACAAAATCTAGCAAAAACTGATTTGCAGATTACTATGTTCTCCTCGAGCAGTGATAGCCTAGGGGTATGGCCGTACCCCTGGACTGCCAAGTCAAAAGTCTCGAGTTCGAATCCAAGGCAATTATCACTCGCTTTAACGGTGAAGGAAAACACCGTGAGGAAACCTGCATTGCTGAGAGATGTTCTCAACGGCATGTGAAGTCTGCCAACCAGCATTAGGCCAGCGTGGTGGACTATGGCCTAATCCCTCTCATACTGAGAGGAGACCCGTGCCCAGCAATGCAACAGTTAATGGGTCGATGATGATGATGTTCTTCACATAGTTTCAATAAGCGAAGCTCACCACAGTTCAGCCCCAATCCTTTCGGTTTCAGCGAACAATCTCGAAAACGTAAATTCGATATTGAATTTTTCTCGAGTTAATCTTGTATTCAAATTTTAATTATATCATTCTGGCTTTTGAATAAAAACGAATTCATTTCGTCCCAACGGTGAATAATAATGTACGGACGAGTCAACGCTTGAATTACAGAGGCTGTGTGTCACACCGTACTGTAATGATTAGTATGCGAATTATGAACTTTAATCATATAAAATTTTGATGTTCGTTTGGTCATAAGTAGTAAGTTTTACCACTGAATATTGAATTAAGAACTTCGAAATATGAATTGGTAATATTGTAGAGCCTTGAGTAGAAAAGAATAGCATGTTGACTATACACATAGACCTATCTATAACTTATAAGATTGTTCCTCACATTGATTTTTGCTGTGAAAAAGGGAATCCAATAAAGGATATTCTATTATAAGGACGTCTGTGGTCTAGTGGTTCGAGTACCGGACTGCTGATCACGAGGTCGTGGGTTCGATTCCCACAAGACACAAATATTTATGTGATGAATTTAAATGTTTGTGTTTGTCTGGGTATTTCCTATGTATTATAAGTATGTATTTACAAAAAAAAGTATATAAGTATTATATCCATTGGCTAGTACCCATAGTACAAGCTCTGCTTAGTTTGGGACTAGATGGTGCTGTGTAAAATGTCCCAGGATATTTATTTATTTATTATTTATTCTATCTGCTATATTATCTGCATCTGGTATACATTTAGACTCAGGCTTTTTTCCCATGGGGTTAGCGAAACTATGTACAGAAACTTTTTTTTTATATACCACTAAGGTGGCAAACAAGCATACGGCCCGCCTGATGGAAAGCGGTTACCATAGCCTATGGACGCTTGCCGACCCGAAAAACCTCTTAAAGGTTTATGGAGAATTCATTGCGCCGACAGTTTGAGGGAATACTGCTCTTGCTGTCAGCGCAACGCATCCTTAGAAGGAGCACTGGCGACCTTGTCGTCTAGATTGGTCTACGTCGACGTTTGCTCACCGTCTCTTAGGTACCAATAAAATAATCGCTTGTCTGTCATTCATATTGCACACGCTTACAACACGGTGTCACAAAAAATTTTTGAAGCTCAACAATTAATTCCTATGTCTGTATCCGGAAAAGCACTTTTCATGATCTCATATGCATATTGAAATTATGGCGTATGATTACGCTTAGAATATATTCCGGACATGCAATCAGGCCTAGTACGCTGTCAGCTAGTCTGCTGTCAACCAACTCCTGGCGATGACTGTCATAATACTAATTATAACCATTTTCGTTTTGAATTTAGAATCTGTGGACTGTTGAGTTAATTAATATGAGTAGAACTGGCTTTTAGGAGTACTTGTGCTATGAGTAAATATTTAACGATTAAAATATTCGGCTTAATAGTTTTGTTTTATTTGTAATTTACAAGTTTGCCAAAAATACAAGACCACTGGACTCTTTTCTTTTAAGTAAACTTTGAGAGGGGTTAATGGGACCTCTGAAATCGTTGGTAACATCTGGGAGAAGTATGTGGACATAGGTAATCTTAGCAGTTGATGAGAAAAATGATCGTCAAATTGACAATCTTCTCCATTTTTAAATTCGGTTAAAATCCATGACATGCTCTAAACTACAGGTTTCATAGCACCTACTTAATCAATGATTTGATTTCCATTACTGAAGACAGATCATACTAAAAATTAAGAATAGGTAGATGTTATATCTATCTATGACTCAAATCTGGAGCATCCCATCTGGGGAAGTACCTCCACCTTACAGAAAACTGCAGCCAAATAACACACTTTATTGTGTGTTGTGTTCCTGCAGTGAGTAAGGTCGCCAGAGCTCCTTCTAAGGATGCGCTGCGCTGGCAGCAATAGGCATATTCCCTTAAACTGTCGGCGCAGTGAATCCTCCATAAACCTCCAAGAGGTTTTTCGGGTCGGCAACGCGCGAGTGATACCCCTGGTGTTGCAAGCGTCCATAGACTATGGTAACCGCTTACCATCAGGTGGGCCGTATGCTTGTTTGCCACCTTAGTGGTATAAAAAAAAAGTATTTAAATAATTTCAAGGAACGAATCTTAAAATAGCCTACATTGGAATAAATTATACCTCCTTCGATATCATTCGTTGTACCTATCCGAAATAAGTCTCATGGGATTATCAACACACCGCCAACATAATAAGATCACATTTAAAAGGAAATTAGCATAATGAATTCAGCCATTAATTCAAAAGCACACTTGCACATCTATAGGTATGAAGCACGTTACTAACACAATCTCTACAAAGGGAACGAGCACTCCCATTTATATAATACTCGTCAATAATAATTTCATTAAAATGTAGATCTAGTTAAAAGCATTTTTTCTGATTAATTTTCAGTCGCGGGCCCCGCTCTTCTTTTTTTAATTGAATATCAGGCCACTTTGATGGCGCGACGAGAAAGGGTTGAAAAAAAGTTCGCCCTCATTTGAATAAAATAACAGCACTCACACTTTGCATTTACGGAGATATTTCAAATTATATCTGGACTCTTTTTTTTTTTTTGTTTTAATTTTTTTTTGTTCCTCGTATTTATTTTATTTTTCCATCACCGCTCCCGTCTAATTGAGTTAGGCCTCCAAATCGAAAATGTCGATCGAGTTGTAATTCAATTTATTTTTGTTTCTAATGGAGTTCGGAGCTTTTTATTCTCTTTTTTTAACTGTAATTTGGAATCATTTGCCTATTGAAGGGTTGGCTCTTTTACCGATGCGAGGACTTTGCTATGAAATGTTATTTTCCCTTTTACTTGCGAGTTGTGATTTTAATGTCTGTGCATTCTACGCTTAGTGTTATCACTGTTTTAGATGTATTGTTAAAAAAATAGCAATATCGTAAAACAAAGTCGCATCGTTGCGTCTCTCGGTGTTACTGAACGCGATAAACTCAAAAACTACCAAACAGATTTTGATAATTAAGTATGGTTTTTAATGATATTTTGATTTATGGACGGTTTGATTCCTTCCTTCCGATAACACTTCCAGGCTCATTTATTTTTTAGTTCAACCAGATGTTTAAATAGAACCTCTATACAAACAACTGGTTGAACTCAAATATACAACAATAAACACACACACACGCTATGTATTTTTATATTTTATTTTGTTATCACATAAAACAAGTTTATGATGTTTATACAGATAATGTAATATTTTTATTATGTATTATCACATTTATTTAATTTTAATTTTTGTAAACTGGTTTACCATCCGTTCGTCATTATAGGTCTGGTTGAAAACCAGCGCCAGGCATTCGGTCTGGCTTATGCTGAACCAACGCCGTTTCAGCGCAATTTATATTAGAATATAAATATAGATAGTAAATAGCGTTTAAGGTAAAATTGTGCTGAATAAACCATTTTTCTTTCTTTCTTTCTAAATAAATAAATACTATGCAATAAGTTAGTAATTTCGTAAAAAATAGTACCTACTGTATAAAAGGTCACTGCCATCCAGCAGATTGGACTCTGGTATCAACTTACAATAATTATAAGTTAATGTACCTAAGTAAAGTATTTTTTAATTACAGTTAATAGAACTTAGTCATACTATTAAGTTATTTACCCCTTAGTTATCGATAACTAGCGCTAATCTACTCCAAAACTTCTCAGCTGGGTCCCATACAAAAATGTCAACTCGAACTGAAATCTGTTCATAAAATCAACAGGAACAGAACAGATTTGAGGTCAACAGAAATGAGGTCAATTCCCCACCTTTGGCACGTAACATAATGAAGATAATACACGTATAGCATTATTATATTAGCTGTATACACGCTGCAACAATGTCTCGCGGACGGCGCCTACTCAAAAGATACTTGTCGCTTCTACGCGGATTCAGACAGCTTGATACTTGGAATAAAAAATATTTATTTATCGACTTGCTGGGTCGGTCTCGCGGTGGCTTATAGGTCGTAGCGCCTGGTGATTTTAACCAGGAGACGCAGGTTTCAATCCTTCGAATGAAAAATGAAATGAATAAATGAAGGATGTTCGAATGAAAGAAAAACTTGGAAAAAGGTTTTTCCTTCATTAAAATAACTGGTATTATTAATAGCATGGAAAATGTTAAAAAATACTAAAAGAGAATATTTATTTATTCTAGACTAAAGTGCCTCATTCATTCATTACTAGGCTACTAGTTACTCTAGCTCGAATGCCTCATTAGTCTAGAGATCCTAAACGTGACTACGTGGATCGATTCCCGAGTCGAACAAATTGTTGTTGTTCCCAGTAGCATGAGTAGTGGCAATAAGATCGCCCCTGCTGTTAAATGGGACCTAAAGACACCGGCTTAACCCTTCAAGGGATAAAGGCGTGATAGTATGTATTTATTCTAGACTGTAGACACGTGGAATATACCAATTCGAAATTAAATTTATAGAGATAACATAAACTTTGACAAATCAGGTGTTTATAAATGAACTAGCTTTTCGCCCGCGACTTCGTCCGCGTGGAATAGTTACTTTGTTCCATATGAACTTTCATCCCCTATTTCACCCCTTCATAGGTCCGCCCGTCCGGCCCGCGGCCCGCCGCTTCGCTCGCGTTAAGAAGTATTATATTAATTAGGTATATTTTTTGCGGCTTTAGTTTTGTTTAGCGTGTGTAAAAATCTCAAACAAACTAATACATTAAACATCCTCCATCATCCCTTATTTTATCCTCATAATTTATCAAAATCCTATTTAAGCGGACGTCTTCATCATAGTAGTTCCAATCCTTAATTTCAGTTCAATCAGTCGAAAATCTAAGAAGATTTATACAAACTATCATCCCCTATTTTATCCCCTTAGGGGTGGAATTTATCAAAATCCTTTCTTAGGGGATGCCTACGTCATAGTAGCTATATGCATGCAAAGTCTCAGCCCGATCGGTTTAAAATTTACAAAGTTTCATCCCCTATTTTATCCCCTTGGGGGTAGAATTTATCAAAATCCTTTCTTAGCGGATGCCTACGTCATAACATCTACCTGCATGCCAAATTTCAACCCGATGCCTCCAGTGGTTTGGGCTGTGCGTTGATAGATCACTATGTCAGTCAGTCAGTCACCTTTGAGTTTTATATATTTAGAAGATTATCCAACATTTTGTTTTTAAGCCGTTCGTTGATTCGAATTAAATTGATGTACATTGTAAAGATGAAGTATTTTTAAGCTAAACATTGAGCGAAGGGAAAATAGAAACGAAAGTAAGATATAGTATTACAATAGGAATGTTAGTATTGCATTGCTTCAATCTTAATTATTATTTCTTTATTTAGATGAGGTAAAAGGTTTTGAAAATATTTTATTTTTAATCCTTCAACCATAAAACCTAAATGTCCTAGACAACCACTAAGCCTCTTACGTAAATTTTTCAACAACCTCATAAAGTTAAATTTTCCGTCGAGTCAAAAGTATCAAGATTGAATTACCGCACTACATTTAGCGAGAGCGTTTAAGAGAGTGAGAAAAGCTCGCCGCCCCGGCCTATTCGTTTCAGTGAGGGCGCCCGCCTACTTTTGTCTTCGTTGCCGACAACCCTAACTGGGTAAGTCGAGATTTTACAAGATTTTGTTTGACTTTTACGAAGATTTTTTATTCGTGTTTACGTGTAGGGTTGATACATTTTGTGTATGCATTTCAACAATAGTTGTGATACAATAAATAATAATAATTGTTACAAAAGAAAGCCATAGGTAATAGCTGTGACATTGCGGAAAGAATAGAAAGGTTAGGTTTTTATATATTTTGATAATAAGGCCATAGACTTATTTAAGTTTTATTTAAACAAATTGTAAGAAATTGTGTTTAAATAAAATATAAACCTGATTAAGAATCCTGGTGCAAATGTGAGCCTAAGAAGTTTTAGCACAATTAAAAACTTATTATTAAGTAAGTGCAAAGATGACGAATCAACTATAATAATTGGCGAAACTGTGGGTGTACACCAGTGCCTTACCCTTTGGGGTTGACAGTCGTGATAGCAATGTCTTAAAAATAACACGAAACCAAACTTACCCCGGTTCTTTGTTTCATCCCCAATCTGAGAAGTATCTCGGGGTGAGGTTGAAGTGAGCCCGCAGTGGTAGGGGTCGGCACCCCGCCGGACTTGACACTCATTTAAGTAGCATATAATTCAGTTTATTTAGCTGAATTCAATCTTCAAGACGCCCAAAGGGTTGGTGAAGAAAAAATAATAGTTTAAGGAGGTTTGAACATCGAGTTAAGTTTTTGTGAGCAAAGAGTTTTAATGTTTTCATTGCTTAGTTTATGGTTTTGATTTAAAATACAACTCTGCGCGGCTGCTGGCCGCTGGCAAGCCCTGGGTTTGGATTCCCATATTGGGTTTTTCTATGAAATTATTAGTTACAGTTTACAGTCATTTATTTAAACACTAAAGATAGGGCCGTCCGAACATTTGATAGACGCGTTCTCTCTTCATACACAGAAACACTAACGTCATGTTTGTTAGTATCGCATGGCGTTTGTTTTTTAGCCGATAGCGGACTAGTTTCCTTCGGTTTAGAGAAAACCATTTTAGGACTAAGTTCGGGGGTGTCATTTTGAGTATTGTGACATGCGATCCGCCCAGTCGTTACGCAGTAGATAATAATATATAAGTCAATGGTTACAGAGTTTCTATTTCTAGTCAGTTCGCTCGTATTATGTGGGACCAAAACATACCAGCTAATTAGGGGTGGGCAGCAATACACCTCTAATCCATCACATTGTTTGAGGTAACAGAAAGAAAAGAAAGAAAGAAAAAAGTAACAGTTCGTTGTACTTATTACATCAGTGATGTGCTTACCCCCTACTCTGTGACGTAAATACACGTAAAATGCATATTGTGTACTTGTGTACGTATAATTATACGAATTCGTGTATTTACGTCACATAGAGTACCTAAGAGGTCGTGAGTTCATACCCAAGAACTTGTACACGAACTCTGAGTACACCATACCCACGAACTCTACTGGTATGTTATTAACACCATGTTTTTTAATTAGAATTTTTACTTATTAACTAGTTTAGATATCTCTTCGTTCAAAGGGTACCTCGTTCAACCCGCATTTTCAAACTTCTTTTGATAAAATTAGAGAACTATTATTCTATACAAATAATACATAAAACATAGTAGGTATGTTGTTTGTTGCAAAGTTGCAAGTATTTATTACACATAATGTTTTTTTAATAACCTGCCATCCGCAAAGCTATGAAATATTCCATGTCAATCTAACACTATAAAAGATTTATAAACTCGTAAGTACGCCTAAAACATTTTTTTTGCCCGAACTCATAGCATGGACGAAATTCCTAAATGTCATAATTATGCTTACAGAACGCAAACAACATACCATCACGCCCATATTCCCCGAAGGGGAGGCAGAGGCGTACTAATGTACACCCACATTTCGCCCGTATGTTTAGGTCCCATGTAATAGGGTGCGAGCCTATTGCCATCAACCGGGCACAAATCCAGACTCCGAGCAGGAATTTCACTGAAAGCCCAACAACACTGCTCGACCCGGGGATCGAACCCAGGACCTCTAGCGTAGCAGTCGCGCTTGGGATCACTAGACCAATGATGCAGTCAGCAGCATTTTTGTCATAATTTTTTTGCAGCTTACAAAGCAATGATGACAAAAAGATTAAAAATAAAGGAGAACATGGTTTTAAGCAACAGAAAATACGATCTCAGTCAAGTTTTCAAGCTACGTCCTCCAGGTAAGTGCTGAAAATCTTTATGGATACCCGTGGGGAGGCGGCAGGGTATGTCAGACCCATACCGACTAAAAACCGCACTTGCCTTCACCTGCCCCATACGTCATGGCCATAGGATCAGGAACATTTACCACGACCATGACGAGAAGGTACGGACCCTGCCCGTCCGTCCCGTCGTATTTTTAGGGAGAAAATGAATGTGAAATACACGAAAAAGCAATCTTATACACAAAATAAACAAAAAAAAAACTCGTCAACCTTATAACCTTTATTTATTTCATTTATTACGAAAGAAACAAACAGTCATTCACAAAATAATAATCTAGAACAAATAACACAAAAAGACCTATAGTTTCCTTAAATACCTTATATAACCTAAACAGAACTAGTCACAATACACTTTGACAAACAACAAATAAGTCACGCAGAAGTTAAGTTACACTATTCTTTTAAAACTTACCTATGACATTTTTTTTTCTGTCACATAATTTTATTGATATAACCTTATACACAAAATAAACAAAAAAATACAAATGTCATGCAAAACACCTATTGTGCGCATTATAAGTATTAGAAGCGTGTGTTTTATCACTGCGACAATCAAAACGTACGTTCCCAACCGCAAGTTTAATTATGCAAACATCAAGCCGTCGCCAGATTTCTCATTAGAGCCAAGATAATGACGGTACACACTGTCGCAAAATTAGATAGCAAGCACGCACCCAAACAGATATACGCGCCACATTAACATAAACCGAATTTGCATGTAAATTACATTTTACAGCATCTTAATTAAAACATTTTGGCATTATAAATGATCAAGCGGGGGAGGGTGGTGTACCCCTGACCTTAGCGCCCCCTCCCTTCGGTTAATTCGATAGTTGGAAATTACGAACATTTGAATTTGATGTTCGATTTTTAAGTTGCATATTTTGATTTGTTTTAAAAATAGAACGCGTTATGTGGTGGTCAGGAGATGTAAAAATATTTGTATGTAAGATTTTGTTTGTATTTTGATAACGCCTTCTTTTAAATTAGTGTAGCTCAGTAAAAAGTTCTGGGTTCGATTCCCGGGTCGAGCAAGAATTATAAGATTCAATTTCCTAGTAGCAGCTTGGAGTTTAGATTAGTGCCCGGTTTATTATAATTGCAAACTCGTTTATTTCACGGGATCTAAACATACTAGCTAACTGTAGGTGGACAGGGACAGCAGTACCTACACCTCTGCCTAACTCTTCGGGGAATATAGGGGTGATAGTGTATTTGAGATAAGAGTTTGTGCTTATTGAGACAAAATACATTTTAGTAATTACAAATATTAATTAAGTAACAAAAACATGAATGCAGTGCCAACATAAAATAATTTTGTTACATCTATGTTTATAATAATGTTTAAAATGATTGTTGTCCAAAATGGTATAAATTATAAAGGCAAAACATTAAAACATTGATACATTTTTTAAACAGCGCCTCGCAATCTCTTCTACCTTTTAGATGATATGCATACACAAATTTTCACATGTAAAAACACGCACGATATCACAAATTGCAGCATCTAAACACTCACGATAATAGCATTTTTAGACAGAGTAAACGTTTTTCAGATGAAATTCCGTATTCAAATCTAAGTTAATTATTTTTTTATTGCTTGACCAACCCCATCGGATTTCTTAACAACATTTACATGAGATTAAAGCGCTTTTTTTTCAAGACTACCCTCTTTGGGTATATTAACAGAAACTTCTTTAAATAAGTTAGCAATTAGGGGTAACATAAAATTTACATAATTGTATAAGTTCCCCGCTGTTTATGTTTCGACAGTAACGATTTTGTCTGTTGCAGTCGCTGTGGCTCCGTAGAATGGGGGTAGACGTACTTTTAGTTAACAATGTTAGTATTAGTGGTTTTACTACGAATTATATTAGTAAATAATAACCTAAATAAAAAATTTAGAAAACCCCCGACACGAAATGTAATTAGCCATTTTGTGGTAGCGGCCATCTTGGATTTGAAATTTTTCATAGTATATATATATTGAGGGAGTTGTGAAAAAATATGTAATCCGCTATTTTGTAGCGGCGGCCATGTTGGACCTATTTTCATCAAACATAGCTAAGAACACTCTAATTCACCTTTCAAATAAAAAAACAAAATCAAAATCGGTCCATCCGTTCGGGCGTTACGCCACAGACACACACACACATACACACACACACATACACACACACACACACACACACACACACACACACACACGCGTCAAACTTATAACACCCCGTCGGTTTTGCGGGGGTTAAAAACTAGTGATTAGTCTAGACTAGGGGTAGTCTAGTAACATTTGCACAAATAACATATGCCCTGAGCTTAGGACAGAAAATGGAATGATGATGATGTCAATAGAATCTCACGGGTCTCCTTGTTTCACAGTTGAGGATTCACATTCTTTTGATGAACCTCATTTAAGGTGTGATCATTATTTTATTAATAACTACCTTTCCGCCAGCGGCTTTGCCCATGTTTTCGGCGTGGTCCACGTTTTTACTATTGTCCACACATTTTTTTTATAGTATTGAAACTTTCCGTGGACCTTAAGGAACATACAAAAAAATAAAGTAGCCGAATTGGTCCAGCCATTTTTGAGTTATGCGCTTACCAACTTTCATTTTTATTTTTATAGAAGAATAGAAGATAAAGTCAGAGATACTTTGGATTCGAGCTCGAGAGCTACAATAAAGTGATAATAACTGTGGATTGAACAAGACCTAGCTTAGCTTAGCTAAGTCTAAGGCTAAGGCTAACATTCAGAGACGATGCTCAGCGTAAAGTAAGGAAGCGTAAGTTCATGCTGAGTCTCTTCTCTGAATCTCAGCCTAAGACTTAGCTGTCCAATCACAATATATTATCAATGGGCTATCACTGCTATTGTCTGTTGGTGTAATAAATTCCCCTAAAAACTTAAACTCGGAGACAATCATGACATGATATTTATTAGTGAAATGCATCTGTCAAATATTGTTTTAGGATCTTTTTTTTTGGAAAGTGACAGAAAAGAGGTTGTTTCTGGGAAACACAAGTAGTAATCATTACATATACACGTGGTAAATAAAGTGAAATGTGTGTCAAATATTATTTTAGGAACTTATTTAATGTTTTTTTTTCTTTGTCAAACTGACAGAAAAGAGGTTTTACCTGGGAAACAAAAGCTATCATTATTCCATAAAAGAGTTTTACTTGACACAAATGTTTTGTCACTCACAAGTGATGTGTCCATTGTCCCGGAACAGGAATAAATGATGAACAGTGAACACTGCTACTTTTGTTACTAAAGAAAGTAACAAGTAACAGGGTATTGCCGTCGGCGATTCTCCGTGCGCTTTGTTGCGCTGCACTAATTTTAGCTGAATAGGGATGCGAATAGTAACGTCAAGTGATGATCAAAGAGATATTTTGGAATGTTTAGTTTTTTTTAATTATTATTTCAGTGTCAGGGTTGCACATTACTAGTTTATTCAAGTCAGGTAGTTTTCTTAGTACCTGTGCCTCGACCATGAGTTTTTCTCACTTAACTCGCTAGCGACGCCGTAAAATATTAGTATGGAAAGCCCTCGCAGCACCTCAAGCGGTTACGTAAGGACTTCGATCAACAATAGCGTAAGGAACTTAAATTGGCTATGAGATATATATGGCGACAGCGTGTCGATGCCTAAAACACCTATCGAAAGCAATTCGATAAAACTCATGGTTGAGGTATCGAATACATTCTTATTGATACTTTTTTCGAAATGTCTTCACTCTTCAGTATTATGGGTTTTAAAACCTCCTTCTGCAAGAACTGGAATCTATACATAAAAAAATGACAATTTAAAATACTACGTACCTAATTTTTTTATGTAAGTTTAATGTCTACGAAAGTCGACACCAATTAGAAAGGACTAAATTCTCTCACACACCTGGATCTATTAATTATTTCAATTACAGCAAAAATACTTAACAGACTATAAATATATCAAGTGAGAGTGCAGTCTTGATGTTGTTTAAGCATTGCGTGTATTGACGTAATCAATTATTATCTGTGGACCCGTTTGAGGTGTGAAGCCATCTTATGCGCGATTATGTTAGGCTGTGGTCGTATAGTGATGTAATTAAGTCATTATATTAACCGGTTTTTGGTAACAATCATAAAATACCAAGCCGATATCTTGTGAGATATCGTTTTTCCAACAGTTTTTATTATTGGTAATTTTATTTTATAAAAAAAAATTACTATATAAAATTTGGAAAGAACCCCCTCCAAATTTGAAATTGTATTATTTTTTAATAGACGTAAGTACCTACGACATTTGCGTGTCTCCAACTTTTTTGGATTTCGAAAATATTATAAGTATTTATATAATCAACAATAAATTAAAATAAGTACCTACATTTCACAGATCCAAACTTATTTAAGTTGCCACCTATACAATAAATAGTATCTATGTAGTTGAAGCACAAAAATAATAACTACACCAACAATACATTCAACAACTCTTGACGTAAAAAGAAAACGCAGGAAAATAATGATACAAAGCTCTTTATTTCACACAATTACAGCGATAGGTGGAGGAGACGAGCCGTTGAGCATACACAATTAGTCGCTTTTTCGCACAACATGCCACAGCGGAGGAAAATTTTAAACCAAAAAAGTTTTACTTCTCTAGTATGACAACGAGTTTGCGGTAAGTTGTTCTAGCATGTGCCAATTTTCAAAATAGGTTGTTTTAGTGTAGACGCTCAGCGACTGCAGCGCCGTGAAAAGTAATGAAAAACAGGCGCCTAGTGTCAAGTGTAAATCGCCTTGTTAATTTCACTAGCCCTGCGGCGAATTTCGCCGAGGACGCATTGTGTGTGCCGGCTTTATGTCGCGTCTTCCCGTTGTCTGTACACGGCTTTAATTGCGCGCGTCATTGGCGCGCTTTTTGAAAAAAGAATGACGTGTAATTAACGCGCGAATATGGAACGTGACAACGCGCGTTCTGAGGGAGCGATTTTTTTTAATTTTTTTAATTAGGCACACGAAGGGTTCGGTGTTTTGTTTTTGTTCGCTTTTTATTATTTTGTTATTATGAGTACAGTTATAGCAAGCGAATTTAAATTATAATGAATAAATTAAGTAACTTTTAGTAAATCATACGAAACGATTAATATAACTGTATTGGACACCTTGACATTCTTGGTTCAATATAACTTTTAGTTATTCAATAAAGTTAATCATTTTCTCAGTTTTTATTAATTACTAATTAATTAAAACAAGATAAGACTAAGATTATTTTATAATCTTATATGCCAATGCTAACATAGCTCGAAAAAATCCTATGAGAAAAATAAATGTAATTAATGATCTAAAACAATTCAAATACATCATTTACGGGGTAATTAATTTGATGTATACTTTCGCCGCTTCCCGTGTCTGTGGATTGTAAATAAATAAAAAAAATATATAATTTTTTTTGAGGACAATGACTGTCCGAAAAAAGCGATGATACATGATCCTCGTTTGGCTGGCTCGCGTATACTTTTTTATTAAAAAAAAATCACATTAACGGCCTTCATTGGGGCGGCGATAAATAATGCCCTCCTTATTCAAATTTTTGTTTTGTTCATCCCCCGCGCGTTATAAATGAGACTTATTTGGAAACGAATGATAGCGAACGATAAAATTCTCGATTATGTTAGAATGTGTGAGTGCAATGGAACGAGTTGGTAATCGGGCCATTTATTATACATTTTTAATTTTATTTTTTCGTGTATTACCTGTGCGCGATATTTGGTTCGTACAAATCGGGTTTTTTTTCAAATCGGGTCAGTAGTTTCGGAGCCTATTCAATTCAAACAAACAACAAATCTTTCCTCTAGTCTTTATGATATTATTATAGAATAGCGGCCGCCAGCGGCTTCGCCCGGTGCAACATCTTCCATCATCAAATTCCAGCCAATTTACATAAAACCTTAACACATTATACACCTAAACCTTCCTCATGAATCACTCTGTTTATTGGAGAAAACTGCATGACGATAGGTCCAGTAATTTTTGAATTTATCGCGAACAGACAGACAGATCTGGCGCGGGACTTGGTTTTGTATATGTAGTTACTAGCTTTCCGCCAGCGGCTTCGCCCGCGTGGTCATGTATTATACATATAAACCTTCCTTAAGAATCACTATATCTATTAAAAAAAACCGCATCAAAATCCGTTGCGTAGTTTTAAAGATCTAAGCATACATAGGGACAGACAGACGGCGGATAGCGACTTTGTTTCATACTATGTAGTGATAAGTAGCTTATGTTACTCGGTAAAGATGGTAGCTTTCTAATGGTGAAAGAATTTTTCAAATCGGTCCAGTAGTTTCGGAGCCCATTCAATTTAAACAAACAATCAAATCTTTCCTCTTTATAATATTTAACGATCCTAAGGACTCTCGACGGTTCTCAATCACGACGGTAAGGTCGTTGCGATTTTCCCACTGACCTTCTAGCGTTGCCAACTGGTGCAGCTAAGTGGGATGCTCTGTCTCTTTCTAGCCGAGAACTAGACCGTGGTCTGGTCCTAGTTTGGGAGTTTTGAATGAGGAGTATTTTTATTTTTTTTATGGCTACAAATATAATAGGCTCGCCCCTATTAAATAGGACCTAAGCTTACCGCAGAACTGTTGACTCTGCGTACTTTGATCAATACTTATTAATTTCTTATCAAGTGTCTAAACACGAAGTTTCGTGTAGCTATATTAATATTATAAAGAGAAAAGATTTGTATGTTTGTAATGAAAATACGGGGGGGCTAGACAAGTTGCATTTTGACATTCGAATCGACAAGCAAAATGTATGTAAATGACATTAGTGACAGCCCGATTTGTCGGAAGCTTGTGTCATTTCCATACATTTTGTTTGTCGATTCGAATGTCAAAATGCAACTTGTCTAGCCCCCCAGGGACGGATTTCAAAGATTCTTTCACCATTAGAAAGCTAAAGCTACATTTTTCCTGAGTAACTGTTATAATTTTGTAAGACCACGCGTGCGAAGCCGCTGGCGGAAAGCTAGTCTAGCTAGCTTCAATAATTACGGACTGCTATACAAAATGTTATCCATTAACATGTTTATATTTACTTAATTTATATTTAAACCCATTATTTGTATTTATTTACTTATTATATGTATTGTGAGTAACGCAATTTTGTAGCTTGAAAAGAGCTACAAACTTTAAACTTTATCTTTTGTGATGTAGTTATTTTGCATGGATAGCTGTCCGATAACCGTGAAATCGCTCAAGGACCTAGCAGAATACCAGCGCCACGACATTGTGGAAGTGGCATATGCTGAGCTGGGGGACTTTTTTTGCACACAAATCAGCAGATTCATAGATTAGATATTTAAAAAAATCATTTTGTTGTTTTTTTTTATTATGTCTTTTGTGTTCTGCTGTGAGAGCAAAATAGACGTGTTTCTTTCTTTCTTTCATTAAGTAATTCAAACCTTTTTTTTAATACTTTTTTACTAGATATGTTCTAGTACCAAATAGAAACACACCGTCTGCTCCCCATACATAATGTATGAAACTTAAAGAAATGCAATGAAATGATGATATGATCGTTCCATTGTAGATAAACGGGCCATTTCCACTGGCACAATTGAATGATGACCAACCATTGTGACTATGTTTAGAGATCCTGCATATAATGCCAGGATAGGTGCTCCCAAGTCTATTCCATCCACTTATTGCGATTACTTCGCTTATTGGGTCACTATGCGCATGCTCATATGGTAATAGGTAATAGGCGACGATTGCTGTGGACAATTTTTGCACGTTGCGGTTCGGATGATTTTCTTGGGAATTAATTTAGATGTATGAAACGTGGAGGAAGCAAAAGAATCGTAACTAGTTTTTTTTTATACCACTAAGGTGGTAAACAAGCATACGTCCCACCTGATGGAAAGTGGTTACCATAGCCTATGGACGCTTGCAACACCAGGGGTGTCACTCGCGCGTTGCTGACACGAAAAACCTCATAGAGGTTTATCAAGGATTCACTGCGCCGACAGTTTGAGGGAATATTCCTCTTACTGCCAGCGCAGCGCATCCTTAGAAAGAGCTCTGGCGACCTTACTCACTGCAGGAACACAACACATAATAAAGTGTGTTATTTGGCTGCAGTTTTCTGTAAGGTGGAGGTACTTCCCCAGATGGGCTGCTCCAGATTTGAGCCATAAATAGCTATGCCCTACCTGTCTCAAAAGAGAGTTAGTTTAGTTTTAATTTAGTTTTGCTGGGCATTTAGCCTCATGATGGCCATTGTACGAGTCTCTTCGTTATTCCAACCAGCCCAGGCTTTCCCAACAGGTTAGCAGCCTATTGAGACTGCTGCAAGCGTCGTAACAAGCCGGTCTCTAGTTTCTGCCTACCTCTGTGAGAAAAGGGTGTTGGTGTAAATATAATTGTTTTTGATGTGCGACTGCTGCGCTCAAGGTCCTGGATTCGACTCCCAGGTCGGGTGTTACTGGTTTTTTTTTATAAAATTCTCAGTAGCTCAGTGTTTGGATTCGTGCCCGGTTTTTGGTCGGGATGCGAAGATCCAATCTTTTCGAAAATTCGATCGGGGGTATACGAACTAATCGATTTTCGGATCGGATGCTGACCATGCGATCCGATCCACAACGATCCAAAAAATCTAATCCCTAGTTAATGGCGTCTGCCTAACCCTTTGGGGTAGGTTATGCGTGATGGTATGGTACCTATGTTAAGGATAAACTCTATTCTCAATAGTCTATATTACAATATTTTAGATTTCTAGTAATAAGTGGTAGATCGATCGTTTCCAACATCTGAGAAGAAATGCCGAAACAAATAGTATTTTTCTAATGATTACCTACTGAGAAATTAGTCTCTAAAGTTCTAAACACTTTCAAAAATAAGCACATCTCTCGAAATCTGATTATATCGACCATGCATACGCATAATATCAATATCATGTAGTCAAATAACAGCACGTTTAGTTAGTTGTGCTGTGTAAAGTCACTAACCTATCTATACTAATATTATAAAGAGGAAAGATTTGATTGTTTGTTTGTTTATATTGGCTCCGAAACTCCTGGGGGGCTAGACAAGTTCCATTTTGACATTCGAATCGACAAACAAAATGTATGGAAATGACATTAGTGACAGCCCGATTTGTCGAAAGCTTGTGTCATTTCCATACATTTTGTTTGTCGATTCGAATGTCAAAATGCAACATGTCTAGCCCCCCTGGACCGATTTCAAAAAATATTTCAGTGTTAGATAGCCCATTTATCGGGGAAGGCTATAGGCTATATGCCATCACGCTACGACTAATACAAGCGGAGTAGCAATGAAAAATTTTGCGAAAATAGGGGAAAAAATTCATAAGACCACGCGGGCGAAGCCGCTGGCCGAAAGCTAGTGAGGTATATGGAGCGAATGCCTGTCGAGTTGCCAACATTTTTACGTTATGATAAGTAGCTCAGTTTTGGTAGAATATTTATTTATTGAGTTACTTTTTTTAAATGAAAATGGAACGTGAATTAAATACAAGATAATACCTATTTATTCTTCGCCGCCGTGGACATCTGTAATAGGAGAGGCTCTGCTGATGATACCATCACCCCTGTATTCCCCAAAGGGTTAGGCAGAGATGTACACCCATATTTTGCCAGTTTTCAGGTCCCATGTAATAGGGGGCGAGTCTATTACCATCAACTGGGCACAAATCCAGACTCCGAACTGCTACTGGGAATTTCACAGAAAAAACCCAAAAACACTTTGCTCGATCCGGGATTCGAACCCAGGACCTTTAATGTAGCAGTCGCACTTGGGACCTTTAGGCCAACGAGGCAGTTGATAGCAGGCTTCTTTCAAAGAGGCGTTGCCGATCCTTAAAAGAAGAACTGGATCTTACAAAACTTTGACGTCATCGTTGTCGCCAGCCAGTTAAACTCTAAGGCGGCGCTAAGCTTAAACTTACGCTTCCGTATATCAAATTGCAATACAAATTTGACATACAAAAGCGTTACTTTACACTTATCGTCGTCTCTGAATCTTATCTCGCCTAAGGCTACACAGACGACGCTAAGCGTAAACTCACGCTCCTTATGAGAAATTTTAATACAAATTTTACATTTGGATGCGTTACTTTGCACTTAGCGTCGTCTCCGAATAATAGCCTAAGAGGTCCTATCGCCGAGGAATTCAGATCTTTCCTCGCCTCTTCCGAGGTGGATGTGGCAGTGAGGAATTACTTATATTTTATCCTGTCCTCAATATAAAGATAGCATCTTAACCAATTATTTTCCAATCTACAAATCGCAGCCCATTGTTTGGCATTCTGTCTGAGGGGTCAAACGTGGCAGAAACCAACAAAGGCTTAGTCATAACACGGTTTGCCTGAAAGTTGAAATTGGAATGCAATTTTTAGAAAATACTCCTGATCTACTACCATTGTTACCAGTTCGCAAAACTCTAAGCTTTCGTGAGAAACTCGGGAAAAGCTAGTTTTGATACACTATCGCATTATTTTAATTTGCTGATCGTACTTTTAACTTACTGGCAATCGGGGGTTATTTGAGGTATCTAATAATCAAGGGGGCGAGTCGATACACTTAGGCAATTAGAGGTAAGAGCCAAGGGGCGGGATAAGCCTACAGCCCTACACCCCGCCACACTCCTTACATATTATAAAACCAAGTCCCCCGCAGCTTCTATCTGTTTGCCTGAACGCGATAAACTCAAAAACTACCGAACGGATTTTCATATGACTTTCACCAATGGCCAGAGTGATTAATGAGGAAATTTATGTCATTAAGGTTTTGTGTAAATTGGCTGAAACCTTACGATGAAGGTTGAGGATGTCGCTGTGTATTTAATGATTTGTGTCACATTTAGCACAAAAGTAGCAAATTGCAACAGTCAACACAATCACAAGGCTTTTAAACAAACGCAATAATGATGAGAACTTTGAATATTTCCAAATGTATACCTCGGGTTATCGACAACTGGTAGGACGCTTAAATTACGGGGCAGGCACATTTTTATCTGCTTTTTTTGCACGAGCCTAGGGGTGGTAGGTTTTTTGGACTTATTTTTTATCGAACGCTTCGAATGGACCACTTCAATGTAGGGTTAAACTGCCTGCGCAACGAAAACTATGCGTTGTTGCGAGTACCCAGTGATATTTTATGTTGTTATTTCGTTATTAAAACGTTTTAATTGCTAATCTGAATGTATGATTGGACGAATGAATTTTGAACGAGGTGGTGTGTGAAAATTTTGTTTTGAAAAATACATTGTTTCATGTCGGTTGTATTTTTTGTTTAGCGTTTGCTTATTCTGTGTATTCAGACATAGACAGGTAACAACGATAGGTAGACTCAATCTTTGTGGGTTAAAGGACTGTTCTTCACAAAAACATTTCTTTCTGAATTAATTTTGACACGAACCATTAATTAGCGATGCTTGATGAACTATTGTCTTCAGGAAAGGACAGTTAGTAATAATGTTATCAAAGAATTATGTATCGGAAATAAAGTTTTTTTACAGCGAGAAGGCAGTTTGTTTTCTTAGTACCTAGGCGTTTACACACTACTGGTGATGGAATATAAGTGTCCACACAGTGCCCAGTATACCCATGATAAATGAGTACACTGGGTAAAATTATTGTCTAGCATTACCGTCTATGGTTACCATGGAAACCATGGCCCCGTATCATTTCAAACTGCAGTCAAAACACGCATTGTACAAGATTTTATTTGCGGCTCAAAACAGCATGCAATCTGAGTAGCACAATCTAACCCAACGGCTTTTGTGCTTACTTTCATATTCGCTGCATTGACAGCTAAAGGACGGGATAGGGTTGCCCCGATGTGTAATTAAAATTATGGGACTTTTTGTTGATGTGTGTGTATATTTTATACCTGCAAGTGTAATAAGGCTTTGGAGCTTTATATAGTTTCTATGTGCGCCTTTGCAGCGAACGAATTTACGAAATAAAAAATTACATGTATTGTATATGTTAATGTAATATCATCATTTACATAAATACCAGCTAAGAGGGATCATTCTGTTTTTTTTTATCAGAGATATCTCTAATTGTTTTTAGTAATTGAATAAAAGAGCTACTTCCATATAAATAGAGAATTTCGAGGTTCAATAAGAAAATAATGATAAGGACTTAAACGAAAAACATAAAATATGGAGGTAAAGAAAATTCATCAAGCAATATTCGCATTGATATCTACAAAACCAACACCTTTCAGTAAATCCTTAAAAAATAATTACCTTAATATACCTACCTAAAGAACAGATAGATCCCATTATAAAATATTACAAAATATAATAATTCTGTTTATTATATTATCATTGTCTATGTTTGTATTGTAAGTGTTTTTTAAATATATTATTGTAATAGTTACTACTCCTGACATCCCAAAATTTGTATGCCAGTACCTGGGGGGCTAGACAAGTTGCATTTTGACATTCAAATCGACAAACAAAATGTATAAAAATGACACAAGCTTTCGACAAATCGGGCTGTCACTAATGTCATTAACATACATTTTGTTTGTCGATTCGAATGTCAAAATGTGAGACAAAACCTAACTATAAGACCATTGATGTACCATGTTTATTGCAAATAAATTATTATGAAATTATTATTATTTTTCATGACCAAACAAGCAACACAGTCCCTAAGGCATTTATCAGAGTCAATCGGACTCCATTCGACAGCCCTACGGCTACCAACACATGCACAGTAGTCGGCGTATCGACCGCCTTATTAATAAACATACGCTAACAATAAATAATTGTTTATAATGAACTTTATAATATATTAGTGCAGATAGTTCATTATCTCGCGGGCACGCACACTGCGACGCTGGTTCACGCGAGACGCATCGGGTTTACGTAGTGTTGACCCAATCGATATCGATGAATTCTAATCGATTTATGCAAGTGAGTCATGGTATAGGCTTGCGTGGTTTTGTATCATTTGATTTTGGTCAGGAATTTGTGTAAAACTTGACGTAACTTGCCCCCTAGGCAAATCTACTGCCATTAATTGGGCACAAAGTAAGATTCTGAAATGCCAAGAGTTTTACTACAAGATCTGAGTTGCTGCTGAAAATTAACAGAAAATTTAATAGAAATGAACCCAATTAAACCTCACGCTCAGCAGTCCGGCTTGTTATCACTACCAAAAACATACAGTTGAACATAAAACCTATTCAGGTTATAAAGCATTTCAGTGTTAGTAAAACTGATAATTTGGAAGAAATATATTAGGTACAAACATCCAACTCGTTCAGTCACACTAATTTCGAGCAGAAAATATTCGACATACTAACAAGTAGATAATAAGTATTTTTATTTTTTATTTCGTCGATAGAAAAAATCGACAGTCGCATCTCTACATTGCGCAGGAGCATCGCCGCTCGCATTTTCTTTTATCAACGCATTGATTAATGCTGGTTGATTTGAATAATAATTTTCTGATACAAACGTTATTGTATGATAAATTTAGTGCAAATTGTAATGTGAGCCCGCGCCTGAGTTATTGCTAGATGCTGCTATCTGTACTCCTTGATTTAATAGCTCAGCCAGGAAGTGAGCTTTTATTATTTTATTGTTGTACAGGTAACTAATCTGTTTTGAGTTGTATTATTAGGATTATATTTTATTTATTAGGAACAAGCAACAGCTATATTAGTTAAAACAAAGAAAAAGTTTTAGGATAATTAAGCAACCTTCTGTACTAAACTTCACTTCAAGATTTCTTCCTTCATTAAAAAATTAAAAAACAAATAAAATAAATACATGCTGTAGTTTACTTATCCATCATACTTTCTTTCTTGTAACTTAAGATTCTATTTTAAGAAAAAAACTTCGCAAAATAGATTTTTTAAACGTCCATTTAGTATGAAATTGAATAATTTCAGGTGAGGATCAATATTTTTGGCTCGTATAAAGTAAACAAAAACATTTACATAAGATCTAAACATACTAGTTACTTGTGAGTGTACTTCGGAGAATAAAGACGTGATGGTATGTTTAAGTTAGGATTCTGGTGAGTCTCGTGGTTTCAAGATCGACCTCTGAGCATGAGCTTTTGGGTTCGATTCCCTGAGCTAGCAAATAATTGTCATTGCATATTTAGAAACTCTCAGAATCATGTTTTTAATTTGCATCTGGTTCCCATCGCATTATAAAACTAATTATCACTAATTTGCAATAAGAAAATAAATTCTATTAAATCCTCAATTCGTTCATAACTACGAGTACTTCAATACTAAACTACCAACCACAATTAAAAGTCCCATTCTCAAACCACAGACACCCACAGAGGTCAACAAATCGCTCAACATGAAAAAGGAGATCAACATAAGCCAAAAACAAACAAACATCGCGCGAGGTGAAGGTCGCTCCACAAAGACGAAGCGTGTATGCATTGCTAATACATACACACGTGCATGCTCAACATACATACATACTCAGATGGACAGTACAACGCTACTCACTTACACGGACCAAATAAAAACGTGTTTGGGAGAAATTAAGAATGGTATAGAGCTGATAATGTGATAATAAAAAGTTTAAGATAATTATAGGATTAAAATAATTTAAGCAATATATAACTAGTAATAAATAAGTTAGTAGTAGGTAGTAGTATGACTTATTTATGTTTTTTCATAACATTTTTAACTGTGAAATCTACTTAATTATTATGTGATGAAAAGACCTCCACTAAAAGAGGCCTACTGCTGAAGATGAGGCTTATGATGATCATGATGAGTGACGACGTCTGTGGTCTAGTGGTTCGAGTACCGGACTGCTGATCACGAGGTCGTGAGTTCGATGCCCACAGGACACAAAAATTTATGTGATGAACATAAGTATTTGTGTTTGTCTGGGTGTTTTCTATATTTCGTGTATAGTAAGTATCTGTTTACAAAAAAAAAGTAGTAGTAGTATATAGGTAGTAGTAGTATATAAGTATTATATCCATTGTCTAGTACCCATAGTACAAGCTCTGCTTAGTTTGGGACTAGATGGTGCTGTGTAAAATGTCCAAAGATATTTAAAAAACAATTATATAAATGCTATGGTGTACTCTGAATAATAGTTTTGCTATAGAAAAGGTGCAAGAAAGCAAGTTAAATACTTTTTCAATGGACGAAGGAAAAAGTACTTTACAGCCCAATCTATTACTTTGTGTTAAGCATTAAAAAAATTAAAAAGCAAATAAAATAAATACATGCTGTAGTTTACTTATCCATCATACTTTCTTTCTTGTAACTTAAGATTCTATTTTAAGAAAAAAACTTTGCAAAATTGATTTTTTTTTAGTTTGGGACTAGATGGTGCTGTGTAAAATGTCCAAAGATATTTAAAAAACAATTATATAAATGCTATGGTGTACTCTGAATAATAGTTTTGCTATAGAAAAGGTGCAAGAAAGCAAGTTAAATACTTTTTCAATGGACGAAGGAAAAAGTACTTTACAGCCCAATCTACTACTTTGTGTTAAGTACAATTTACGTAAAGATGTCTTTCTACAAAATATCTTTACTAATATTATAAAGCTGAAGAGTTTGTTTGTTTGCACTAATTTGAATAATCCTTTAAGTGTTAGACCGTTTTTTTTAAACTTCTACGAAGTGAACGAAGTCGCGGGGGAAGGCCCGCATCATTTTACACAGCAACATCTAGTCCCAAACTAAGCAGAGCGTACACTAGGCAATGGATATATTAGGCAATGGACAATCCATATATCCACTGTTAATGCATATTGTATAATATCCATTGTCGGATATTCGTTCTGACTTCGGCGAACTGTCACAATAAAACGATTGCAAAACATACCTATTTTAACATACATATTCATGCAAATAAAGAAATTAATATTATTATTATTATATAATTTTAACAGCTCTATAGAATTCCCTGCACTAGGGCGGGCGTCGGGCGGCGTAAGTCCGGTGGTCCCGCATATCAGGCGCCACCTCCAGTCTTTTATAGTTAACACGACGATGATAGCTCAGACTCCTTGTTTCTTTGCTCCTGTTCACATTGCCGCTTGTTGCTGCAACTAAATTTACTGCTTAGATCATTTTAGGGTTGTGCTTAATAATAGAAGCGTGGAGTAGAGTTGATTTAATTTTAATTTTTCGACTTACTTAGAATATAATTTACATACCATCACTATGTTCTTCGTTCGTCTATGTTCCCCGAAGGAGCAAAGTGTACTAATGTACACCGAGTGAGTGAGCAAGCGAGCTTACAATTCATTCTCTGAGCCTAGCTTTTAAGATAACCCACAAACCTACACTTTGTTTGACCTGAGAAACGAACCCAGGACTTCGAGCGAAGCAGTTGCACTTGACCACTAAGCTATCGAGGCAGGTCTTTTTTTATTGCCTAAAGGTCTAATAAAAAAATTATTAATATTTTCGTAATAATACGAATAACATTAAAAAGAAAAACTGGATACGTTTCCCGGAATAATAGAAAATTCGGGAAGAAATAAATGTGACTTCTCTATGTGATTTATTAAAATTTGGGCAGGACAACGTCAGTCGGGTCAGCTAGTTTAATAATACCCAAGTTAGCAGAGCCAAGTCACGTGTTTGCAAGTTATTGCAATAAAACAAGAGCTCATTAAATGCGTTCGTAATAAAGCGACACATTACTCTCATACAGACACAATGTAGCTACAGCTGTAAATTACTTACTGTCGCCAAATAGCGCATCACTGAATAGTTCGCGCTTTTCCATAGAGTACGATTAGAGAGGAAACTGAAGTGAATGAAATGTTTGTAGAAGTTTGTAATCTAGAGTCATCGACTTTTAAATATATATAGTTGGTAAGTTGTTAAAGTGTTGTCAGACTTGTTACTTTTGAAAAATAAGTACAGATAGAATAAATCTCAAGTTTATCAAACCTAAGATATAAAAATAATAACAATGCGAGTTCGCCTTTTAGTGGATAATTATGTCGAGCTTGACTAGTGACGCGTTTTGTTTCACAAAACAGTTTAAGTATAAAATTTTATAGGCTTACTTACTCTAATTTTTATAATTGAGTGCATGTTAATGCATGTATTAACAAAAAAAAAGTAAATAGGTATTACATCTAGTACCTAATTACAAGCTCCGCTTAGATTGGGACTAGATAGATAGTAGTGTTCTTCTTCAAACGAGGCCTAAAAAGAGCTCTCTGCCATACACAGTAGGCAGCGGCTCAGCATTGCCCCTGGCGTTACTGCTGTCCATGGGCGGTGGTTACCACTTACCATCAGGTGGGCCACCTGCTCGTCTGCCACTGTAGGCAATAAAAAAAAGATAGTGTTGTTTAAAATATCCCGAAAATATTTACGTATTTACTATAACTACAGAAAATTGCTTTAACACGTAATAATATGGTTGTTACTAGAACAGCAGTTGTAACACCATATAAAGACAAATACGACACAATTCTCAAATGAACTGAATGCAGGACGGGGATTTGTGTCGACAGCATTGGAAACAGCGCAGACGGGGCGCGAACTTGTGTCCCATCCTATTGTGTGGACTTGAAACAATAATCTGGAACCGTAGTAATGAGTCGACGAGCCAAGGGGCACTGTACAATGGTCGCATCGTTTCATTGTAATTATACATTATAATAATATCTTAGGACATTTTTACACTGCACCATTTAGTCCCAAACTAAGCAGAGCTTTGGATACTAGACAGTAGATATAATATATATTATGTAAACTTTTTTTTTATAAATACATACAAAAAATATATAGGAAACACCCAGACAAACACAAACACTTATGTTCATCACGTAAATATTTGTATTCTGTGGGAACTTGTGATCAGCAGTCTGAGAACTCGAACCACTAGACCACAGTCGTCACATCTTTAGACCTATCATAATAGTAGTATTTTTTTAAAAGGACTGTGAAAAAAAAATTAAGTTAAGTACTTAGTAATGACAAATTTGGGTCCACTGTAGAGAATAGTACCGCAAGTCGTCTGCCTTAAGGCTGGCTTCTTATGCAGATTTTACGAGAGGTTATAGCTGTAAGCAGCGCTCGAATCGCTTAATTGTTCGAATCAGACGTCTCGCGAACAAAAACTACAACATTCGATGTTTTTGGCAACAAAGCGATATGGCACGCTAACACCGCTTCATTTGTCTAGCCGCTTTGAGGGCTCTTGTCATTATTTTGTCTGAATAAAGGTGAAGTTTAGTGAAGACTTGTGAAAAAAGTTTGGAAGTTTCAAGGTTTACTTGAAGCAGGCTATGAGGCAGCTCAATAATGTCAGCCTACAGCCTGGGTTCAATTGGAAAAAATAGTCAAATTCTTAATGATTTTTTCAATAGGGGCTTCAAATTTTTCTATTATTTTTTTAGTTCGGAGTTTAGTTTACATTTCTTAAAGTTTTTCTAATGAGAGTTTATGTCAGAAAGAATAACGATCACATTATTCAGCTTGATTGAAATGCTTAAAGTATTTATCGTTTAAACTTCCCGTTAAAACAGGAACAATAAGGTATTTTAAAATAACAGGAATACAGCCCTTAGGGCCTGTTTCACCACCTCTAGATAGCCGTTATCCACCGGATAAATTCAAAAATGGAACAACACACACATGTATGAAAATATCTACCAAGTAATTTAACAAGGACTTATCAGTAAGCTGTAAAACATGCCCTAATAATTCCATTACACCTTAGTGCTTGAACTTGGTAGGTTAAAAGCTAGAAGTCTAGATTTGGATTTCGGAATTCCGGATGATTTTGGTAGGAAGAACCGGTAACCGCTTGAAAACAAAATTATTGTTGATGAAGGACAAAATAGTTGGCTGATTTTATTTATAGAAACTGGCTAATGGCTTATGTTCTGAAACAAATATACTCATGAGTCACCCAACACCTCTGAATCAGACTAATTCCTGCCATCAATCCTTAAACAGCTCGACCGCAGTGCAGCCTGTAGTCAGAGCCACGTATAGGCGCCACCATAAAAGTATTAATTGCACGATCCGTTGTTATTCCTCTATAGAACATTGATAGATCTAGAACTGACACTAATATAAAAAAATGGAACGTATCAAAATCGATTACATCAAATTGAGAATAATGCCATCTATCGATTTATGGTTGAACTATTTTGTTTCAGAGGTCTACATCGCGCAAGCGGAATTTGCTTGCAAATTACCATGATTAAAATCATTATTTGGAACGTTTTAAATTTATTTTAAACATAGTATTACAGGTGGTAAATACGTTGTTTCTTACCTACTTTGTTAATTATTTTCTGCTTAATGTGTTTCAATTAGCATGTAAATTAGTAATTAAAACTTTAATTTATCTTTACTAGCTAGCTCAATTTCCTTTGTGCTGTATTAAAGTAAAATATTTAGTTTAGTTTAAGTTAAATTAAATTGTAAGCATTTAAGAATATAAAGAAAATTTACTTTAGAGTCCCTCGCAATGGGATGGTCATTTTTTCTAAAAAAATGACACTCTGCGAAGCCCAACAGGTTGGCCTAATGCCTACTACTTGACTCACCTCGCCGAATTTCTTGCTCTCATAGATGTAAAGGAAAACACAGTGTAGGAGATGGACGACGAGATGGACAAATGGTATGATAAGGTTGCTGGGAGTCGCTAGATGCAGGTGGCATATAACTAGTCCCCGTGGAAGTCTATCGAGGCCTCCAGTGGACTTCTTTTGACTGGTGTGAAGGGAGCTTTATGTACAAAGAGAATGATGAATGAGGAATGAACATTACTTAGTCTAATTCGACATCTCCGAGTTTTGAGCAGACTTCGAGCTTTGGATTCTTTATACGAGAGGCTAGTGCTATAGCTATAGATTCTTTCTCTGACAAAAAACGTTGCCCTCTTTTCTGATTTCTCGTGCGCTTATAAACAAATTCAGGACGCGAAAGAGCTACCTTGCAAGCCATAGAAATATTTAACGGTGCAGAAATAACACCAGGTACCAGTTATGCACAAGTTCATGGCTCCAATCGTACCGTCTATATGCGACTGCTCAAGAGGTTCGATTTCCAGGTCGACGAAGGTGTTATCTATCGACTTTTTGTATGAAATTCTTATTATCGGCTAGAAATTTGTTTTGTTACATTTTGTACACCTCTACCTAACCCTTTGAGGAGTACAGGCATGATGTTAAGTTATGAATTTCTTTAATTTTTATCATCAGCATTAACCTAAGAAACCCCTTGATGAATAAAATGCGATGATATTGTATGTAAAAAAAATGGATTCTCAAGAGAAAATCCATCTTCGATATCATATTCTACGTCTATGTATTGTCTAAGTCGGTTCACAAATAAGTCGTAACAATTAATTGACATAAGTACCAGGCTTGGCCCGATAATTGTACTGTGTGCTAGCGGGTGACTCATTTCATACATCTTACTATAACACATATTAATTAATGATGTCATAGCAATTATTATAAGTGAGATTATGTTTAGTCAGATTCTCGATTCTTTTGTTGAATTAGTTTCAGGTTACACATTGGGAGTTTTTTCCCGGTTATGGCAAAAAACTTGTCTCTGTTACATGGGACCTAAACATACCGGCAAACTGTTGGTGTACATTAGTACACTTTTGCCTATACATACTATTTATATATACAAGCGTGATGGTATCACTATCACTACATATTATAAAACAGTCCTCCGGCGCGTCTGTCTGTCTGTTCGCGATAAACTTAAATACTACTGCACCGGTTTTTTTGCTGTTTCCACTAATGGATAGAGTGGTTCTCGAGGAAGGTTTTAGTACATAATTTGTCAAGTTTTTGTATACATTGGCTTACTTTCGATGGTTGCGATAACCGACAGCTCCACGTGTGTATGTATAAAAATAAAATTCCTTCAATAAGTTTTAAATCTTCAACTTTAAACATTTACACATTCAAAGTACTCATCAAAACCACTTAAACCTTCGTTTACACCTGTACCCATTTATACACCTGTTTTGTTTAAAAGTTTTCTCAATTCCCACGGAGTGTTGGACGAATTGAGGTATTAGCCGATTCGCCACGATGCCGCTATGACATCGACCTTTAACACGCAGTCATTTCTTTTTATGTACCAACAAATCGATTAGGCAAACGATAGCTTTGAATTTCGGCTATGATCTCTTGTAGCTCGGATAGACTATTCAAAATAGTTTGGTACGTACCTACAGTTCGCGCCAAAGTTATTGTCCGGGTTGAAGTTGGCACGAGCTAACTTTAACCCGGCCGTAAAAATCGGAGAAAGAAAAATATTGCATTGTACTAAATAAAAACTAAAGCTCAAGTCGTAGGCTGTCGTTTAAAATCATTTTAATCCAATATTTTTCTTCCTCCGATTTTAAGGCAGGGTTAAAGTTAGCTCGTGCTAACTTCAACCCGGACAATAAGTTTGGCGAAAACTGTACTAGTGTACCAAATTATTGAACAATTCATCTACTCCAAATTCAATAGTGCAACTTTCTTTTGTTTCAGTTGATCATTCTTACATTATGACAACATCTGCTTTTTATATTTTGACAGTTTTTCTGCCAAATATGTCACTCCTTGCATCATTACGTCATTGAATAACTTCTCTGCTACAATTTTAATAGCAGTTGTAGCTCCAATTTTAAGCGCAGCTGTAGATAAGAACATTATAAAATTATGGACGTAGTAACGTCGTAGGGGCTGAGCCTGTTGCCAAACTCCAAGTGGCCATCGAAAATTTTATAGAAAAACTCATATTACTTTGTTCGACCTGGGCCTGGACCTGGACCATCAAACCCAAGACCGCTATCGTAGCACTCATGCTTAAGATAGGTAGATTAATGAGATTTTCAGGCTTTAATGTAACTGACAGCATTATATCAAAGCCAACTGTTCAGCAGATCCAACTCCCGCCTCAATGCCAAGTTCATCATCATCATGTTCCTGCCCTTGTCCCAATTTATTTGGGGTTGGCGCCTATCCTTATCTTCCATTCATCCCTGTTAGCCGTCACCTCTTCATTCACTCCCTTTTCCATCATATCGACCTTAAAACAATCCAGAAGAAAGAAAACTTAAATGGATTGTTTTACAATCCATTCAAATTTTCTTTGGCCTTCCTCTATCCCTCCGTCCTTCAACATTCAATGTCATTACTCTTTTAGTCACATGCGTTTCATCCCTCCTCATCACTTGCCCATACCGAGCCAAACGATTCCCCTTCCATCAGATTGTTCAGCAGATCCAAGTCCCGTCCTAATTTATTCCAACAGTTACATCAAAAACAAACTAGCTGGCTCGCTACAGGATATGCTAATTAATAATATAACAAAACAATCTGCGAATAAGCTTAAAGCGTAAGCGGTTGCAGTTAAGCGAAACGTACATAGTCGGCTATCGCAGACTGACCCACCCTTATAAATAATAGTGGCAAGGCGCCCATCCGTACCCCCTACCCCCTTAAGGGTACCCTCCGGATCTCATTTCCAAATTGCATTTCGAAACCGAATCTCGACCTTACAATTGAGGAGATACGATCAAAATTCTACTCTATCCTCCCCTTATTTAGAAACGATTCTTGGTTGTTGTTGCTGGTGGAATTGAGTGTTGAGTCCTCAGGTCATAACCCAAGGAGGCAGCATCTCCGTGCACAAGCACTAACTTGTATAATGAGATATGATAATAAACGCTTCAGTTGAATATTGATGTCGACGAGTTAGGAATGCACTCGCCATGTTTACGGCTGCTTGGAACTTCTAATTAATTATAAATAATTTCAGAGGATTGTTTTGAGCTTACGAAGCGAATACGTGTATGATGGAGGGTTTCCCTCTTCATTCTACTAATTAAACGAGCATTCAACTGTTAAGCTGTGAATATTTTAAGAAGGAAAGTTTAGGATCGTTTGTCTGGCGTAGTGGATAAGGCATTGTGTTCGCATACGGGCCGTGGGCTCAATAACTGTAACCTAACCTAACACGCCTGCCACGACATAATTTTATCATCGCATTATCTCGTGTCCTGCCATAGTTTCGGCAAGAGTTAAGTGACGACAAATTATTTCGTGGTGTGTAGCCTAGGAGTATAGACAGATTCTATAGCGACTACGGGTCGGCTAATATGCGTGTAACTAATAAGAGGACTCTTTCTCAAAAATAACTATTTTAATTCTAATAAGTCACTCCATCTCTCCATTAAATATTTATGTGATGAACTTCAAGTGTTTGTGTTTGTTCGGGTGTTTCTTATGTATTACATAAGAATATATCATTATATCCACTTTCTAGTACCCATAGTACAAGCTCAGCTTAGTTTAGGACTAGATGGTGCTGTGTGAATCTTCTCAGAGTATCTAATTTATTAGACACAGATGGCCGATATCAATTACTTGCGTGTCTCGTTGTAATATACTGTAAATAATAATCAATTCTAGGAAACATTAATTATAACTAACTTGTTAAATGTGGTAGTTTAATAAATTATTTATTTATTTATTTAAATAGGTACACCAACAGCATATATATTTTTACATTCAATAAAAAAGGTACATAGAAAAGGTCTGATACATATGCCAATTACAGGTATACACAACATTTACCACTAAATAATAAATAAATAAATAAATATCCTGGGACATTTTTACACAGCACCATCTAGTCCCAAACTAAGCAGAGCTTGTACTATGGGTATTAGACAATGGATATAATACTTATATACTTTTTTTTTGTAAATACATACTTTATAATACATAAGAAACACCCAGACAAACACAAACACTTAAGTTCATCACAATAAATGTTTGTACCTTGTGAGAATCGAACCCACGACATCGTAATCAGCAGTCCGGTACTCGAGCCACTAGACCACAGACGTCGTGGTGTGACGTTAATAGAGAGATACTGTAGATAAACATTACATACGTATCATATACACAACGGTATACACCGAAGGGTTAGACAGAGATGTACTATAGTCCACGCGGAACTAGTTGGCCGCGCAGTAGGGACGGGGGTGAGGCGGCGGGTTACTGTGAACAAAAGCAAGCGCCCCCGCCCCTCCGACGCACCGCGCGCAGGCGACCCCGCCCCTCCGTCCCGCCGCTCACTTGTCTAAGGCGCGGCCAACTAGTTCTGCGCATACTATATTAACTAACACCCATAGATCATCGGTATGTAGAGTATCCAAACTCCGACTTGCCACTGAGAATTTCATAGCAAAACCCAACAACACTTTACTTATCCTGGTGACAAATATTGCCAGTTGCTTTATATAATATATTTTTTATATTAGCTTTGTAAATGGGAGAACTCTCTAGACATATATTTCAAGCCTAGCTGTATCCTATTTATCTTTTAAAATATAATCTGTAATATATTTCGCAAACATTTCTAGAGTGTTTTCCCATATTGTAAGTATCCATATAATTATTATTGTAGCAGATACCTAACATTGTAAAAAACCAAAATTTAAGAGTAACCATGGAGTTTCTTGCCGGTTCTTCTCCATAGGAAACGACTAATTTGGAACCGTGCACCTAGTTTCGACATTTCATAAGTGCCTGCATAAGGTCTATGTGAAAATAAAACTATTTCGATTTTGACTTGAGCTAGGAATCGAACCTCGAGCGTAGCACTCGTTAGGACCAATAAACTAACGAGGCATCAAGACGTGAGTTTCTGTATGTCTGCAGATTTCGACGAATAAAATATCTGATAAATGGGTCAACCGTCTCCCGCTTGTCACCCCCTACAAATTGCGATGTAATTGAGGGAAGTTGCTTATTGTGATGCGGCGATCGGTCAGGCGCTGTTTAGCTCTCGTGGTCACTGGGTCGGTGTCCCCTAGCTTTAGGAGCTGCGCATATTCGGTAAGAAGCGACAATTCGAAACAGATATTTAATGTGTACTTAGATAGTTTTGACGACTTTTGTGGTCTATTCAATGTATTTTTGTCTACACTAATATTATAAAGAGGAAAGATTTGATTGTTTGTTTGTATTGAATAGGCTCCGAAATTCCTGAACCGATTTGAAAAATCCTTTCAGTGTTAAATTGCCCATTTATCGGGGAAGGCTATAGGCTATATACCATCACGCTACGACTAATAGAAGCGGAGTAGCAATGAAAAATGTTGCAAAAAAGGGGGAAAAAGTTATCAAGACCACGCGGGCGAAGCCGCTGGCAGGATGCTGGTAACTAATATATTGAGTGTCTCTTAAACGTTTTCGTAGAACTACATAATTTTCATATTCTTTTTTAGGGTTACGTACCCGAAGGGTGCGAACGGGACCCTATTATTACTAAGCCTCCACTAAGTCCGTCCGTCTATCTGTCAGCGGGCTGTATCTCATGAACGTTGGTAGAGAGTTGACATTTTTAAATAGTTTCTATTTCTAGTGCCGCTATAACGACAAATAAGTACTAATGTTATTGATATTAATAAAAAATGGAACCCTTTATGTGTACTTGACTGGTTTCTTTTTTATTTTTTAAGCTGGTACTTATTTAATTAATTTCATAACAAAGTTATGAAATTGACTGGCTATCCTGCCAGCCAGTCAATTTTTCCCTCATTAAAATAACTATGTTTTTTTTTGTTTATTCTAGGCCATATCTGGGAATCAAATACTTTTGGAGATATTAAAGGACATGGAATATAATTCCGTGAAAAAATTAGAAATATATTATGGTAAGTCCATAATATTTTTCTACTTTTTATCTCGGAAAATAATTTATAATGTCGTTTCTTACTAAAAATACTTTCTAAATATATTTGATTAATTATTTTTGCACATATGTACCGAGGCGGACTTAATGCAATTATTTTTTCGCAATTTAAGGGGTGGTCCTATAATAAAGTTGTTCATAAAGATAAGTACAATAACTCCTTAAATACACGTGATCATAAAATCGCACTGTATGCATATTGGAATGTTAGGCTATGCTGTTTATCTCTGCCTTGTTCCCAAATGAAATAGCACTGTGTTAATTATTCTGTTCGTTCTAGCATATTATTATACGAAAACAACATTAATTCTTAGTTCATCAACACTTCATTGTTACGGTATTTTCAAATTAATGACGTCATGTGCGTTACGTATCCAATTATCATATAAATATTACACCGTGTTAATTCCTCATAATTTTATAATGTGAGCCATAAAAATTCTATTAACAATATCCATATAATGTTAAGACTGCCTTTGACTGTGCCGACCTAAGACTCAATAACCACTCCAAAAATTTATGATAGTAGAAAAATAATTATGAAGTCGGTTTAACGACTTCACATGTTGTAGAATAATAATTTCACGGCTATCTAATTACGGATGTAATGTCTCATTGTGGACGTTTCCATTGTTAAGTGTCGGACGCTGTTTTATTTAACAAAAGTACTTACATTTTAATATTAATGAATGGGGGTTTTCGCATTGGTTGGTGGGTTGAGCCTAGACGATAGAGCGACTTTGGCACAAGTCACGATGAATGTGCTGCCTACTTACTATCTACGCCACGTCTACACGGTACTATGCGACGTCTTCGTGGTACTGCGCGACGTCTACGTGACGTCTACGCTGCGCTACGCGGCACTAAAGTGCTACTACGCAGTACTACGCGACATCTACGCGACACTACAGTGCCACTACGCAGCACTACAGTGCTACTACGCAGTAGTACGCGACGTCTACGCGGCACTACTGGTTGTCTACGCGGCACTACGCGACGTCTACGCGGCACTACGGATTGTCTACGCGGGGCTACGTGACTACTACGCGGCACTATAGTGCTACTACGCAGTACCACGCTACGTCTACGCGGTGCTACGCGTCGTCTACGCGGTGCTACGTGGCACTACGGCGCTACTACGCAGTAGTACATGACGTCTACGTGGCACATCGAGATTACTACGCGACGCGACGTCTACGCGGCGTCTACGCTATTTTTTTTAGTTTTAACACGGCGAAGAACCGGCAAAAACTCCTTTATATAATAATGATAACAAAGGCTTTCATCATGGAAACATACTCGACCGTCATCTAACCCCGTAGCTTGAGAGCTAGTATAAAGTTTGAGGGCCGTCATCGCATCACCAGCTGCAGCCGGTGATTTGTCGCCTCTCTCCCGGTGTAAATCATTCGGAGCACCGATCAATCAGCGGACAAGGCGCTATCGTGTTGACTACGATTTATCCAACACATACGGTATTATTTTTCGTAAAGCCATTATTTTCAAAAACGTAGGACATCTTTGAAAGTGATTTGGCATTTAACCTTTTTTCTCCGCAATTTGAAATTGGGCAGCTTTTTCAGTAGTTTATGGTGATTTCAAACTCGGAATCTGTTCTACTTTTGAAATTTGACATGTAACATAGTCAACTGTTTTAGATAGAGACGTTCTATCTCACGAAGGTCGTTTTTGAACTGACACTTTTATGATGGAAAATTTCGTGACGAACTAGTGAACGCCTTTTTTCACTACCTTCTGATAAGTTCGCGTTAAATTACTTGGTACATAATTTATAAAAAAATATTCCATGAATTTGAATTCCGGCGGTTAGTGAATAACTAGAGTTGGTAAAACAGGCCCCTATTCCTATTGGTGAAATAGGCCCCTATCCCCCCCCCTACTTCTTGGTGGATTGATAACTCAAACAACGTGACGAATCGTTTTATCTAAAACATTACCCTTCTGGCTTTACTGTAGTCGGGTAAAAAAGTACTTTATTCTTCTTCTATAAAACAACCAGGCTCGTTAGCCAAGTGTGACTGCCACGCTACAGGTCCCGGGTTCGTTTCCCGGGTCGAGCAAAGTGTTGGGTTTTCTGTGAAATTCTCAGTCGTCATCGTGTGGATTTTTGCGCGGTTGATACCAATAGGCCCCCTATTACATCCCGGCTAACTACGGTTAATTAGTAGTACACTTCTGCCTAGTCCTATGACGAATACAGGCGTGATGGAGTAAAAATTTACGCATTTGTATTATAACTTGACGACGTCTGTGGTCTAGTGGTTCGAGTACCGGATTGCTGATCACGAGGTCGTGGGTTCGATTCCCACAAGACACAAACATTTTTGTAATGAACTTAGCCGTTTGTTTGTCTGGAGTTTCTTATATATTATAAGTATGGATTTACAATGAAAGTATTTAAGTAGGTAAGTATTATATCCATTGTCCCCATTGTACCCATAGTACAAGCTCTGCTTAGTTTGGGGCTAGATGGTGCTGTGTGAAAATGTCCCAAGTTATTTATTTACTAGCTTCCCGCCAGCGGCTTCGCCCGCGTGGTCTTATAATTTTTTCCCCGTTTTTGCTACATTTTTCATTACTACTCCGCTCCTATTAGTCGTAGCGTGATGATATATAGCCTATGTTACTCGGGGATAATGTAGCTTTCCAAAGGTGAAAGAATTTTTGAAATCGGTCCAGTAGTTTCGGAGCCTATTCATTACAAACAAACAAACAAACAAACAAACAAACAAACAAACAAACAAATCTTTCCTCTTTATAATATTAGTATAGATTATTATTGTAATAATCAATTAATGGCTTCCATATCCTTTTAAAGGACGGAGGAATAACTTTTCAAACTCGAAATATGGTCACCTTTACAGCAAAACAAAGATTCAATGAGAACATCCATAGACAGAACTCAACACTCGCAAACAAACCTACTTAACTCACAATTTTCATAAATTACGCATAATCGTGTACATTTTAATTTGATGGTTGTTAATAAGATTGTTTCGAGTAAAAAAATACATAATTTTATTCATGACACAGCTACTCAGAGATATCCCATACGTTATATGTATGATAAAATTGTGGTAAATTACATTCTGTTTGTTGTATGTAGTTGTTAATTAATTGCTATTTAAATGCTAATCATTAACGTTTTTGTAGAACGTTTGTTTTTTTGATAAATTTTGACCTTGGCACTATTGTTGCTTGCTTAGAACAGTCTGGCTCGGATTTTCATTTAATTTCGAGTTGTGTCGTGTTTTTGTTCCCCAAAGGGTTTGTCAGAGGTGTAGGTACTTATGTACATCTACAGGTCGCCCATATGTTTAGGTTGTGTAAGCGACCCTGTTGCCATTAACTGGACCAAATTCCAAAGTCCGTTCGTGTTCGTTCCGGGAGTCGGATCCAGTACCTCTAGCATAGCAGTCGCACTTGGGACCGCTAGACCAACGAGGCAGTATGTACACGTCCAATAATTATTTTGATAATAATAGCTTTATCGACACAGTGTACTTCTACTATCCTCTATAAGAAAACTAGTCATTAAGGGTTTATGATTTGTGGTCACAAGTGATCCTGGTTCAATTCCCAGGACGAGGATTAAAGAGTTTTTTTTATAAAATACTAACAGCTCTAAGTTTAGTATACCTCTGTCTACCCTCTTCGGGGAATACCAGCTTGATGATAGGTATGTTATAACAAACATATTGAATTTTTTTCTTCCAAACTTTAGCTAAAAAGCCATTAAGTTTCCAAGTCCAATATGTTTTTTTTAAGTAGTTTATGTAGACTTTAAAGAAATACCAACTAAGTCAAGAAGTCGACTACTATGAACATTTTTACAAGCTCAAACTTTAAAAGTTGACACCAAGGGTTGGGGGTAGGGTCGATAGTTAATTCTGTCGGTACTTCGAAGGGGGTTAATTAATAATAACGGCGTATGGGTGATTAATGAAACTGTACCCTACCTAATTTATAGTTGGACTTAAGCACCCCGCCCCGCGCGCCCCGCCAGCCCAAAGCAAACTAAATATCCAATACCTCGATGTTGACTGCCGAGTAACACGTCTTGATACTTGCATTATTTATTGGTTGGTATTTTCTTTAATATATAAAACAGAGTCGGGTTTGCTTCAACACTGAGAACTGCGGGATTTATTTTATGATCATGATATGATGATATGATGAGACGACGTCTGTGGTCTAGTGGTTCGAGGACCGGACTGCTGATCACGAGGTCGTGGGTTTGATTCCTACAAAACACAAACGATTTATGTGATGAACTTAGGTGTTTGTCTGGGTGTTTCTTATATATTATAAGTATATATTTACAAAAAAAAACATTGTCTAGTACCTCTAAGTCTAAGCTCTGCTTAGTTTGGGACTAGATGGCGCTGTGTAAAAATGTCCCAAGATATTTAGGTACTTTACTTACTATCTTTGATTTGTTGGATTTGTCTCCACCCTGAGTAACGGAATAAAAATTATAACGGGATTCAAAATACTACTTAGTAATAAAATAAGTTGTCGTGTAAACGAGAACAAATTAGCCTCTGTCACTTTGTATACTTACAGGTAAAACAATAGTAATATACATAATATTACATTAGTTTTTCTTAAGTCAATTAAAGTGTTATTGGGTATTTCTGAAAAAAGTTGATGTATCCAGCTAATTCGAACTTTGAACTTGAACTTTGTGATATGTACGTAACGCAAAAAATATCATGTTTTCATAAATTAAATTGTTCATATTTTGTCATCCAATCTATCAATTACTAATCGTTAGTCTTGAGGTTTGACAATGTATCATAACTTTAGCACTATAAAAAGTCTGGTTCACTACGACAAACCTTTAACGATCCCAATTCATAAAAAGAACAAAGTATCAAACACAGGCGATCCGCTCACATTATTATGAAGACAAGTACGAGCAGTGTATTCGGACTTTGAAAATCTAATTACGTAGCCGGTACCCTTACCTCGATCGCTCCTTCGCGCCGCCCAGCCCGCCGCCCACGGTGCGCGGTCCACTGTGTCCGTGTAACAGAGAACTTAAATCCGACACTTGAACAACCTCAAATAAATTATGAATAAAAAATTTTTTGGTTGTTTATTATTTAGGAGATGGTTAATGTAGTCTTTATTGTACGATAGGTACATTATACGTGTAAAATTCGTTTGGATATTGGCCTTTTATTGGGTCACAGCTTGGCACAAATCGCCCCTCAGTTTATTTGACTTGACCTTGTTTTTTCTAGTGTCTGTGTTTTTCTTGCATATTTTAATTAAATGATAATTAATTACCTATATATATTTAATTTATCTACTAAAGGTGTTCTTATTGAGAAAAACGTAAAAATCAATCAAAACAAACTTAAAAATTTAAGTCGACACAATTGGAAAACGCTTAAGTTTGTCCAGGGCGCACGAATTATACATGGTGTATTAATACGCTGTTCAACTCAACTATTGCTAGTGAAGTTTTAATTCGATAACCCACCGGTTGGCCGCGGCCCGCCCCTCACCCCGTCTGCTTCGTCTGCCCCGCAATAATGTATTTATGGACGATACCGCGCGCCTAATGAGCGAACCTATGCCTCTTTACGCGACCCTTGTACTTAGATTTGGTTAGGATACGTTAGATAATGTACCGTTTGCGTTTTAGGGTTAAGGGGAGGGGGATCGCAGTGTGGCTGATAGTTTCGTGTTGGCTTGCGTGTAGTAGAATAGCCCGAAGGTAAACAAGTAATTAAAAATGTTTGAAGCAATTCCGATCTAGTTTCAAGGTCATAAAGCTCACAAAATATCGACAAAAGAGTATATATACGTACCTAATGACAACTGTATTTTGACAACGATTGCGTAATATGTATCACACAATAAGACATTGTGTTAAAATGTAGGTAGTCTAAGCTACTTATGTGCCTACCAAATTCTTTGGTGGATAATCCCTACTAGTATTATAAATGTGAAAGTAACTCTGTCTGTATGTATATCTGTAACGCTTTTACACCTAAATCGTTTAACTGGTTTTGAAGAAATTTGGTACAGAGATGGATCAGACCTTGAAAGGACATAGGTTACCGTTTGTCGTGAAAAAAGACTTATATAGGGGTTCAAATAGGGTTTGTATCGAAGTCTGTCATTGTTTTAGAAAAACTTGATAAAAATAAATAAACATATGCTCAAGCACTTGAAATATCGACTTACATGGGTTGAAATAGGGTAGGGGATCAAAGTTCGAGATGAAACATAACAAAGTAGGTAACAAATTCACGCAGACGAAGTCGCGAGCAAAAGCTACGAGAAGTTGTTTTTAAGGCAATCTATGTCAATACCTACGCAGATCTGTTTGGCTGTCTGGGCTTGGAGACAAGTTGCATCTTGACATTCGAATCGACAAACATAAAGAAACAAAATGTATGGAAATGACAAGCTTTCGACAAATCGGCCTGTCACTAATGTCATTTCCATACATTTTGTTTCTATTTGTTTGTCGATTTCAATGTCAAATTGCAACTTGTTTACGCCCCCAATTGCCCTCTTTCATCGATTGTATAGTAAAACAATGCTGGATAGCCACACTCGACTCCAACAAAGAGATTCCTTGAACAACAATAGATACTTCCATCTAAATTTTAATTATAAGTCATAATGATTAAAGCCATCAGCGCGACAACGGGCTGACCTACCGTCTCACACCCTTTGTCTAGGAGCTACCGTGGAGGTTGATGCGGCATATTTTTTTTTACCCGACTGCCGGAGGAGGGATATGTGTTTGACATGTATGTATGTCTGTTCCTATATTCACTCGTAACTACTCAACGGTTCAAACAATTTAAATAAATGATACCCCATTAAATTCATCTTGATGGCACGAGTGTCACTGGGTACATGAAATTCTAAAAAAAATATTTATGCGCTCTAATGTGCAAGCTGGTTTTGAAAATCATCTTTAAGTTCAAAAACCATTTTTCATTTCAAATGATCATTTATGATCTATCGAGTGAATCTATGATGATTTATAAACTAAAAAGTACGAAATAACATAAATTATCAGATGAATTAAAAACCCGACTGCGTTAAAACTACTAACTAAAATCTATAAAGAAGGTCTGTGATGTTGGAAAATGTATTGCAGGCGGGACAAGCTATTCGTTCAGTTTAAAATATAAGCAATTCAGAATCACTACATAGTATAAAACAAAGTCGCTTTCTTTGTCCCTATATCCCTATGTATACAACGGATTTTGATGCGGTTTTTTTATTAGATAGAGTGATTGAAGAGGAAGGTTTATATGTATAATACATACATAATATTAAAGTACAGAAAATACAAGAAATTCACAAACCCATGCCAAGCCGGGGCGGGTCGCTAGTTATTAATAAATTGTAGTTAATACTTTTAAAGAGTTTTTGATTCATTTAATAATTTATTATTAACTGTACCTCCTCCACGTCAGCTATGCTTCGAACATCACCCGTTCCACCCCCAGTAGGTACGTACGTCTTGAACCAACTTCCCATAATTAATTATACTCATTATCATTATTGTTTGGAAGGCAGTTTTGCTTCGATAATGAATTGTTCGCCTCCATCATTAATTAGTTTATTATAATAAGAACCTAAACTTTCTTGGCAGATTAATCAAGTTTATCTGATGCCCGGTTTAAGAGTAGGTTGTATTTTATATTATTTTGCGTAACTGAAGATTCGCCTACTTATTCGTTTTGATGGATGGCTTAAGTTTTTCGTGATAGCTGTGTTTTGCTTGGAGATCAGGGGGCCAACCACAAGCTCTTATAGCAGTATTATTATAATCTTACTTCGACTTTTCGTACCATGAAGTCCTTAAAACAAGCTTATTGTCAGAGTGAAAAATATTATTTTCTTAGCGGTTTTGGTGACGTCACCTCTAAAAGTATACATATTTTGGTTCAAGATCGGAATCCGTAGTAGCGATTCGGATAAGTGCGGAAAAGAGACAGCGCTATACCAGTTTATATAGCGTTGTTTGTTTTCTGATAGCAGGGAATAGACAAATACTTCATTCTTTCCCAACACTAAGCAGGAATAAAACAATATTGTACAGTGAAGGTCATGGTACGAAAAAGAGTAATGTTATTATATCCCTGAAACAAAACACTATTGAAATAAGATTGTTTCCTAAAAGATTGTAGTAGGCTCCCAGTTGTTTTATTTATTTAGTAGCTTTCTGCGATAGTGCCAGATGGTCTGGATGTTCCTTATAAATAATAGCCTACTAGATTTCCGCCAGCGGCTTCGCCCGGGTGGGTATTATTTATAACTTTCAACGCCTTTTTTTTTTTTTTTTTTTCGAGGTTGGAGATCCTCATGGATGTCCCCCGCCCCGTTCTGTCAGACTCCTACTGACTAAAACCAACCCCGGTGTTCCCACTCGCACTTGCGTCGGGGGCTACGGGAACAACGCATTCTTCCGCGAACTTTCAACGCCTATGTCAACCCCTTACAGCCCCTTTTTTTTTAAAGTAGCCTATGTCTTTTCTCAGGCTCTAGACTATCTGTGTACCAAATTTCATTCAAATCAGTTCCGTGGTTTTGGTGTGAAAACGAGACAAACAGACAGAGTTACTTTCGCATTTATAATATTAGTAAGAATATTACTCGGTATAGATGTAGCTTTCTAAAGGTCAAAGAATTTTTTAAATAGGTCGAGTAGTTTTTGACTAAAATCGTAACAAACAAACACAAAATAAAATCTTTCCTATTTACAATATTAGTTTAGATTTAGATTAAGAGTGATTTGAGGCCTTTGCCCAGCAGTGGGCCAAAAAAACCACTAAAAACACGCACAGAAAGTATAAATGTCTAGGATCCCATAGTACAAGCGCTGCTTAGTTTGGGACTAGATGGTGTTTTATAACTTGGCAAAAAAAATGGTATTAGCAAGGTGACTATTACTACTACTACAACTACGACTACCTTAACCGCTACACCAAACGTGCGTTCTGATGTAGTGATTCATCGTGGGTTCGATTCCCATCCGAGACAAATATTTGTGTGTGTATTATTTCCATGTAGGTACCTACGTGAAGTCCCTTACGATAAAGGGTTTAAACTCAATAGGGGTGAGTGAGTTGTTATAAAAAAAAAGTATAAAGAAAGAAATACCACTTACTCACTTACTGAAATCTCAAACAGTTCCAACAGTTCAATCTCAACAGCTCTTTATACGATATAACCTAACCTAAATTAAAAATTTAGAAAACCCCCGACACGAAATGTAATTTGCCAGTTTGTGGTAGCGGCCATTTTGGATTTGAAATTTATCATTTGACGACGTCTGTGGTCTAGTGGTTCGAGTACCGGACTGCTGATCACGAGGTCGTGGGTTCGATTCCCACAAGACACAAACATTTATGTGATGAACTTAGGTGATTGTGTTTGTCTGGGTGTTTCTTATATATTATAAGTATATATTTCCAAAAAGATATGTATATAAGTATTATATCCATTGTCTAGTACCCATAGTACAAGCTCTGCTTAGTTTGGGACTAGATGGTGCTGTGTAAAAATGTCCCAAGATATTTATTATTATTTATTTATAGTATTCTCCTAGTTAAGCCCTTTCATTTGATACCCACATTGACGGAGTTGTGAAAAAATATATAATTCGCTATTTTGTGGCGGCGGCCATCTTGGACCGATTTTCATCAAACATAGCTAAGAACACTCCCGACTAATTCACCTTTCAAATAAAAAAAACAAAATCAAAATCGGTTCATCCGTTCGGGAGCTACGATGCCACACACACACACACATACACACACACACACACACACACACACACACACACACACACACACACACACACACACACACACACACACACACACACACACACACACACACACACACACACACACACACACACGTACACACACGTCAAACTTATAACACCCCGTCGTTTTTGCGTCGGGGGTTAAAAATTGCAGCTAGAAATTTTGTTCTAAAATTTTTGGGAATATTCCACGAGAAATCGGAGACCAATGAGGTATACTATTTATGTTGGTTACGTTACCAATCACTGTCAATACTCTGAGTCCTTGGAGAGTAAAAAGCAGAGATGTTTAATCCGAATGTCAGTCCCCGGTCGCTCACAGGTCACATACGAGTTTGTTGATATACGTCATGACTACCAGTACAAGCATCTTGTAGAAACGTTTTAGCGTCTTCCTCAAATCTACCTAAATCATGTAGAGACTTTACTTAAGAATATCAGAGCCTCATTTACACAAAAATACAGTTTTAACTGTCTCCTTAGCGTCGTGGTCTTAAGCGCGACTGGTACGCTCAAGGTCTTGGGTTCAATGGTCAGGTCGAGCATTTATTAGTTATTGGGTTTTTCTATGAAAATCTATAGCAGCTCGGAGTTTGGAGTTGCGCCTGGTGAATGGCGATAGGCTCACTCACATCACATAGGACCTTAACATACACAGGAACTGTGGTGTACCTTAGTTCATCTCTGCCTAACCTACCCTACGGGTAATACACAATAGAGGCAACCCTGATTACCACCGGGCACAAATTTATAATAGGTTCTGCTCGACCTGGGAATCGAACACAGAATCTCTGACAGCCGCGCTTAGGACCACAAGGCTAACGAAGCAGAAGACTGTAAACTGCGGGTGTACATGGGTACACCACTGGCTAACCCTTCGGTTTGTGTTAAGGATTTCATAGAAAAATTTAATAGCACTTACTGATAAGTCCCCGTTAAATTATCTGGGGGGCATGACAAGTTGCATTTTGACATTCGAATCAACAAACGAATAGAAACAAAATGTATGGAAATGACATTAGTGACAGCCCGATTTGTCGAAAGCTTGTGTCATTTCCATACATTTTGTTCCTATTCGTTTGTCGATTCGAATATCAAATTGCAACTTGACTACAGGCCCTGGCCTATAATTTTATTCAAATTTTGTTCCATTTTTGAATGTATTCTACAGTTAGTGGCTATCCCGAGGAAGTGCAACAGGCCCTTATGTGTGTCAAAAAACAATTATATTAAGCTAAAAAATGCATCCGTGAAAATATATTAAAAAAAAGGCATGGGTCCACATAGCTACATTACTAGTATCTATATTCCACGTACAGCCTAAGCAGCTAAACCGATTTGGATAAATCGGAAAAGACAAAATGGAACGAGGTTTTTCCATTGAAAACTCGCGACCAGTTAAAAATTTTCCGATACGGGTGCAGATAACAAAACTAAATTAACTTGTTGTAAAAATGGAACTGAACGATCGATCGGCCTTTTAAGCCTATATTTATAATTATCATTTAAGACGAGATACATTGATTATTAGATACGTGAAAATTAAGTGTATCGCGTAATAATAATCTTACTTCTTACTAATATTACAAAATGTGAAAGTTTGTGAGGATGGATGGATGGATGGATGTTTGTTACTCTTTCACGCAAAAACTACTGAACGGATCTGGATGAAATTTGGCACAGAGATAGATTATAGTCTGGAATAGCACATAGGCTACTTTTTATCCCGGTAAAATGTATGGTTCCCGTGGGATAGCGGGCGAAGCCGCTGGCGGAAAGCTAGTATTATTTAATATAACTCGATAAAATCCGTAAAAAGTATTTTTAAAATTATAATTATGACAGTCTAATATACGCGTAAGTGTCAGAAACCAGTATTAAAAAAATGTTGGCACACACAAAATATAAATATTTAATAAGTAATATTTATAAAGTATTCTTATTGTACTTCGCATTTAGCAACCAAGGTTTTGCTGAGTATTTTAAAAAATGTGTGAAAAATTAAGCCTCTGTCTTGTTTCCACTTTAAGAAGACAATGTCTGTCTGACAATATGGTTGGCATACATACATACAAGCTGATATTCAATTTTAATCTCCCATATGCTTTTGGTACTTCAAATTATAAATAAAAAATTATACACAAAACCTTAGTTAAATTAAGACATATATTTTTCAGAAGTATGATTAAAACCAATATTATTCGTGATAAAATTGTGGCGACTAAAAAAAATACTTGCTTCTCAAAAAACTCCTTTCCCCATTTATGCAAATTCGTGAACAATTTTTATTAAGTTACAAATTTTAAAGTAATAATTACGCATTGTAAACACTAGGATCCAATAAAAAAAAGTTTTTGTTCACAAGTTGTTTTAAAGATTTTTCTCTTTTGGACCGTCTCTCATAATTTATTCATGTCTGGCCACCCCATTCTACAAGTTTTCGGGTTCGCGGTTGCCATTTTATTTTCATGTTCCCGCGTTTTTCTTCGGGTTCTGTCATAGACTTAAATTATTTGGTTATAATTAATGAAACAAAAGTTATGATTTCAATTTAATTAATTTCTATGTTGAATTTGATTAATCCTACTAATTCTACTAATATAATAAATGTGAAAGTTTCGATGTATAGATGGATGGGTGGATGTTTGTTACTCTTTTACCCCACCCCATAACTACTGAACGGATCTGGAATTTTATAATCTGAAGAAGGAATAGTCTGGAATAGCACATAAACTTTTTATCCCGGTACAATTTATGGTTCCCGTGGGATAGATTTGTTTAAAAAAATGAGTAAGTATAGACAATTATACCATACCATCACGCCCATATTCCCCGAAGGGGTAGGCAGAGGCGTACTAATGTACACCCACATTTCACCAGTATGTTTAGGTCCCATGTAATAGGGGGTGAGCCTATTGCCATAAACCGGGCACAAATCCAGACTCCGAGCTGCTATTGGGAATTTCACAGAAACCCCAACAACACTTTGCTCGACCCGGGGATCGAACTCAGGACCTCTAGCGTAGCAGCCGCATTTGGGACCACTGGACGACGAGGCAGTCATAGGCAGGCATAGACAATTATGTCATCAACATAATATATTAATTTATAAGAAATATCTAGACCACTCGAGCGAAGCCGGCGGCGGAAGGCTAGTCTTAATCTATTCTAGATCAATTTTTATATACATTCGTTTATTTATTATTTATGGTCGCCCGGTAAACGCAGCTTATAGACGCCAACAACCGTGGTATAACTGATGCATTGTCATCTTAAGACCCCAGTTGTTAAGTCTTACATTCCCAGTAATTTCATTGGCTACATAACCGTACCTTTTAAGAGAGGTAGGGCACAGCCATTTATGGCTCAAATCTGGAGCAGCCCATCTGGGGAAGTACCTCCACCTTACAGAAAACTGCAGCCAAATAACACACTTTATTGTGTGTTGTGTTCCTGCGGTGAGTAAGGTCGCCAGAGCTCCTTCTAAGGATGCGCTGCGCTGGCAGTAAGAGAAATATTCCCTCAAACTGTCGGCGCAGTGAATCCTCCATAAACCTCTAAGAGGTTTTTAGGATCGGCAATGCGCGAGTGATACCCCTGGTGTTGCAAGCGTCCATAGGCTACGGTAACCGCTAGCCTTGAAACGGGCCGTATACTTGTTTGCCATCTTAGTGGTATAAAAAAAGATAGACAGGCAGACCGACCTCAAACTCATAATACCCCATTTTCTGACAGCGCTACTAAAATCGTTTAACACAATTTAAACTGTATTGTAACCGTAAACAAGAGTCGACATCAATCCATTATCCGTACTGGATTAGTTAATTTTTAGCTCGACCCAGACTGAAACAGTACAGAGTATCTCTAACAAGACCTATTACGTATGAAGGAAAGACTATTGCCATGGCCTTTGATAATATATTTTTTTCCAATAGCATACATTTTTGTTACAGTCAGCTGTATAGTTAAGTTCATTCAACTCGACAAAATGTATGGAACAGGTGGAAAAATTGAAAGTACTAAGGATCGGAATGATTTTCCACAGCAAAAGTTATTTTTAAATTTAAATACAAGGTCTTAATTTTTGCGTAACTGTCAGTAAATAGGACATTTATTGAAGGCGTAGGTATTTATTTATTTATGCATTATATACAGAAATGTACAAAGGCGGTCTTAATGCCCTAGGCATTTTCTGCCAGACAATCTTTGGGTGATGCAGAGACAAACAAAGTAGATGCATTTATAGGGCAAGTTTGATAGGTAATATAATATTATTTTGTGTATGTGTAGGTATATTCCCTAATAAATATTCCCTAATAAATATTCCCTAATAAATTATTCTGTTTTGTGTAGGAAAATAGGATGTGTTAATAGAAGTTTTACAAAATATTCTTTATTTTATATTATTTATCAAACAAATAATTATAAAATCTATTTATTTACATTTATTATTTGTATAATAATTACTATATTTTTATTTTTATTAAATTAGAGGGTTAGGTAAGGTGTTTAAAAAAACTCTAGTGAATGGAAAATCTAGAGATTATTCAAATAATAAATCTAAATAAATAAATTTTATTACTCAATACTCAATATTTATTGGTGCCATAAATATACAGGTATAAATATATATATATATGGGGGCTTTATTGTGCGATACTAGGCTTGTAACACAAAGCCAGTGAAGGGTTGATTTTAAACTTGCACGTGCATATAACCTGTTGAATTAAAGATTATGCAGTGCTCGGAGCTCTACCCTGATGGCGCAGTGCGTGTTTGATTCCTGTGTAACATAGAACTATTAACTAATCTCTGACAAGACATATATAAAGCCTTTTTTATGCTGTAAAGAATTTTCCACGCAAAATAATACATAAGAGCAGCTACGGCTGTGGGTATGTCGACGTCTGTGGTCTAGTGGTTCGAGTACCTGCCTGAGACTGCTGATCAAGAGGTCGTGGGTTCGATCCCACTGGACACAAACATTAATGTGTGATGGACGTAAGTGTTTAAATTGTATTTGGCTGGGTGTTTCCTATGTATTATAAGTATGTATTTACAAAAAAAGTATATAAGTATTATATCCATTGTCTAAGTACACATAGTACAAGATCTGCTTAGTTTGGGACTAGATGGGGCAGTGTAAAAATGTCGATGTAATGTAAAGCTTGTACTATAGATACAAGTTTTTTTTTTGTAATAAATACAATACACATTTATGTACTTATAATACATAAGAAACACCAAGCCAAACACACACAAAGTAGATCAACGAAACAGTTCAACAAAAAAAAACTATCCTAATATTGTAAGCTATAGAGTTTGTTTGGTTGAACGCGCTAGTCTGAGAAACTGCTGGTCCGATTTCAAAAATTCTTTCAGTATTAGTTAGCCTGTTTAACGAGGAAGGCTATAAACTATATATCATCACGCTACGACCTATAGGAGCTGAGTATAAATTAAAAATGTTGCAAAAGCGAGTGATACCCCTGGTGTTGCAAGCGTCCATAGGCTTATGGTAACCGCTTACCATCAGGCGGGCCGTATGCTTGTTTGCTACCTTAGAGCTATAAAAAAAACGAGGGAATAACTTCAACTTCTACGGGAACGAAGTCGCGGGAAAACGTTAGTAAAAAAATACAGTCGAATTGAGAACCTTCTCCTTTTTTTGAAGTCGGTTGAAAATAACTTTAAACTTTACTTAAAAATAATATCAGATAGAAACTCCTTTATCCGTTTAAAACGATACACGTAACATTCAGTCGGTGTTAATTATTAATCGAATCGGCAACTTTCGTCCGCTGCAAGTTGGTCGGGTGAAGTCGTCTTCATTCTATTCGGCTATTTACGTAAGTGACGTGTTACCTGAGACGATGTCTCGATTCTTTAAGACATTTGTTACCGATTTATTTATGTATCGATTTAATCTGTTTCGTGGGGAGAATTTTAAACTACATTGTAGTGTGTTAAGGTCTAGCTATTGTTGTATTTGGGATAACGGCAGGAGAATGAGGATGATGGAGTCTAGCTATTTGTAGATTCTCAAAAGAATTAAATTTAAAATCTTAGCAATAAATAATACAAAGAGATTATTAAAAAAACTTAAATCAAGTGGTCGATGAACTCCCTTGTTAGCGTGGTGGTCGTTAGCACGATAGCTACACTCGAGGTCCTAAGTTTGATTCCTTAGTCGAGCCAAGTGTTATTGGATTTTTCTATGGAATTCTCAGTAACAGGTTAGGGTCCGAATTTGTGTCTCATTAACGGCAATAGACTTGCCCCTTGTTATATGGAATCTACTGTAACATTGAATTGTCGGCGTAGGTAGGCACAGCATCACACCTCTGCCTAACACTTCGGTGAATAAACTCGTGATGGTATGGTATGTATGTAAAGTCATATTATGTATTATATAGTTGAAGAAAATATCCTTATCCTCTTAGTCTTTTCCCCAATCATGTTGGGGTTGGCGGCCAGTCTAACCAGATGCGGTTAAATATCAGAAATTTACACGAAGCGACCGCAATCAGACCTCCGCAACCCAATTTCTGGGCAATACCGATATTCGAAGGATAAACAGGGGGGCTAGACAAGGTGCATTTTGACATTCGAATCGACAAACAAAATGTATGTAAATGACATTAGTGACAGCCCGATTTGTCGAAAGCTTGTGTCATTTCCATACCTTTTGATTGTCGATTCGAATGTCAAAATGCAACTTGTCTAGCCCCCCTGGTTGTCAGGGGCTTTTGGGCTTCTCAATACCACTAACGATTATCATAGGCGTTCGTATGACTACTGGGACCTGACGGCTTTACGTGCTCTCCGAGGCACAGAGGGGTCTCGATGTGTTAAGAATGGTTACCCATCCACAGGCTGACCGCGGCAAGCGAAGCTTAATCTTGACGATCGGTTGATCAGCGTAGTAAAAGCCACTCTATCATTTCGTTGAAAACGTAACAGGTCATTTTCAAGTTATTTTTAATGAAAGTTAGTTATAAAGGTTAAAAGTTATTTTAGCATGGAAAATGCTTAAAAATATACAAAAACATAAGTAATTTTCACTCAATAGATATTATATTATGATTCAATACATAATACGTTGAGGAGCAAACTATCAAGTTGATGTGATTAGGAAGCGCAGGCGACCCTGGCTAGTCGGTAGTCACATGTGATTACGTTACCTCGATAATGTGCCTAGAATGTTCTAACTGCTCCTAACTGCTAGGCCGAGGTCAGACTGAACAGTTTAGAAGTAAACATAATATGAACTTGGAGTAATAAATAACAACATATTATCACGGCTGTATTTTTTTTTATATATCTTGGGACATTTTTACACAGCACCATCTAGTCCCAAACTAAGCAGAGCTTGTACTATGGGTACTAGACAATGGATATAATACTTATATACTTTTTTTGTTGTAAATACATACTTATAATATATAAGAAACCCCCAGACAAACACAAACACCTAAGTTCATCACATAAATGTTTGTGTCTTGTGGGAATCGAACCCACGACCTCGTGATCAGCAGCCCGGTACTCGGACCACTAGACCACAGACGTCGTCGTGTATTCCCCAAAAGGGTTAGGCAGAGTTGTACAAATGTAAATTATTACCCACATTACGCCGGTATGTTTAGGTCCCAGATAATAGGGGGCGAGCCTAGTGCCACCAACCGGGCACAAATCCAGATTGCGAGCTGCTACTGGGAATTTCACAGGAAAACACACTGCTCGACCCGGGATTCGAAGGCAGCAATGACTACTTATCATCTGGTGGCTCGTCGGCTATTGCGCGTATACACTGTGCGTGTACACTACGTGCTACTGGAATTTTTACAGAAAAACTCAAGGACATTTAGCGTAGTCGCGTTTGGGAGCACTAGACCGACGAATCAGTCGAGGTACCTGATAAACTTGAAGTTTTAAATAATGAATGATATTATCCCTACTAATATTACAAATTCGAAAGTAACTGTATGTCTGTTACGATTACATAGACTAAACCTTGGAGAACCTGGGCTTAGGCTTCCCTTCGTCGCGAAAAAGGCTATGAAATTAATTTGTATGCAGTCTTTTTTATAGGAGACCATAATTATATTGAAACTGTATCTAATAAGACACGAATGAACGCTATTTCAAGCATTTTTCAATTTTTTTTTGTCATTCAATATTTTAGATTATTATTTCAAATTAGCTTTCACTTACCTACAATCACATTATTTGAAACGTTAAATTACTCTAGTTGCACGGTTCAAAAAGTTGATTTTATGGAGAAAATTTGCCAAGAAACTCCATGGAGACTCTTTTAAAATAATAGTTGTTATATTTTGCACTGGTACAATATTACGACAACAGCATGTGTGAATATTGTGGGTTAATGTTTCAGTTAAGTTGAAGTCAAAATTGTTAAGAAAAAATATATTATAAGTTAATTATTTCTAAATGGCGCCTGCGTTTCCTACCAGACGACTTTTGAGACGAAAACCCTTAGAATCATTACAATAAAAGCTCTACTCTATGCAGGTTCTTGTAGACGAGCATTCTTCTTAGCGTAGATCTCAGCTTGGCGCGTACGGTGTGGCCCCAGACTTAGCCTACAGAATATATTCCATCTAAACACAGCCTAGCTTGTATATCGGCAAACATCGCTTAACACAATTACTTAGAGCTTTTACAGTTAAAACCTCTTTGATATGAGCGGTCAAGCAGATTATTGATTAGCTAGCTATAGCCCGCGGCACGGCCCGTACATGGAAAACTTACGTTCTAGATTGAATTTGTTGTGACAAACATTAGGTTTATACTTTGACGATTTCAATTTACTGTTACTATTAGGTACGCTAGAGGTCTGATTCCCAGATTGAGCAAAGTGTTTTCTATGGAATGCTCATCCTCATATATCCTCCCTATATACCCAAATAATCTTAACATAATTTAAACTATGCAAGGTGAAGCCTGCCGCGGTTATTCTATGAATGGGTGACCATTAAGACGTCGGTCCTGGTCAACATACGAATCATCAGCATCAACCCCATATACTGTCCCACTGCTGGGCACGGGTCTCCTCTCAGTATGAGAGGGATTAGGCTATAGTCCACCACGCTAGCCTAATGCGGGTTGGCAGCATACGAATACGATAATATAATAATTTATGGTAGCTGTCAGCCAGATTTAAATATCTGGCTGACAGCTACCATAAATTATGACAACGAAACAAGAACTCCACCTCTGACCACGCTTTGCGATTCCAGAGGAATCTCCTCTGGAATCGCTTCCTTAGCGATGCGAGCTTAGCTTCCTGTCGAGGTTTTCCGAAGAGACTACAGCATGGGCTGTGAAAAGATTTTTCAGGGTCGGCAACGCGCGAGTGATGTCCCTGGTGTTGCAAGCCAGCGTCAAGCCAGCAAGTCAGTCCATAGGCTACGGTATGCCTGTTTGCCACCTTAGTGGTATAAAAAAACATTCGCTTCCAGCTTCAAATTTTAATATTAATTTATCGGTGGAAGGGACATCGAACCCATCGCACTTCCGAACACCATAAGTTCAGTACATGATTCTGGAACCCCTGCGTTGAAATTTTCCGTAACTATTTACATCAATTTTTCAATTTTTTTTACTTGAACGTGTAAAAGAACATTATTTATATCTACCCAAACTAGATTTATAATTAAAAAATCATTATTTCATTTATTTCGGATCACGCGCGCGATAACATTCACCGCGGAGCGTTATAATAGCGTTTTTAGCAATACACTGCGCGCTCAAAAATGTCAATATCTGTAATAACCGATTATTTTCTACATGAATGACCTAGGTCATTTTATTTTTGACCCTGAATGAAACGTGTCACGACGTTTGTGCGTCGATGTCCCTTCCACCTTGTATAACAAACCCATAAAAAGAATAGATTATTATTATAATTATTATTATAACTACTTTTGCAGGATTTCATCCCGATATTTAACGAAATATGAACGAAATGATAGATTGAGAAATAGTGTAATAAGGGCACTTTGCAGTTTTAAAGATGATGTAGTGATTCATGCCAAGAGAATAGATGAACGGCATCTAACAAAAGGGATTTACAAGGTGAATGTCAGTGGAAGCGGCGGAGACGCCCTAGAAAGACTTACACCAACCTTATTGTAACTAACCTTATTGTACCAACCTTATTGGTCCTTTAAGAAGGTCAGGTGCGTAGTACTTACAACCGGCGCGTGTGTGCGACAAGATGTATGACATGAACGTGGAGAAAACAAAAGAAGTAGGTATGCAAGAATCGCAAATGGCAGCCTCTAAGAGTTTTTGCCTACTGTGGGTGACATAGTGAGTGTATAAATGATATAATCCGTAAAAATAGTTTTGATTCAATGTCTTCAGAAATAAATAACATTCCCACAAGTACAACAAATTCAAACTTTTTTTAGAATAATAAGCTCGAATTCTGTTCTATGGTGTCCATTATTGACCATGCATCAGGCCATTTTAGAAGTTAATGGCATTTTTTTAAACTCTGAGAAAATTACACTCAATGGTATGGAAGAAATTGTTCATTAGAAGACTGTAGTACCAAACTATAAGTCTAATAAAAGCAGTTTGTGTTGAATTTAGGTACCTTCAGTCTAAGAATAATCTTGAAACAGATAAGTAGATACTTTTTGGATAGAATGATGAAAAATAAAAAAGTTTGGGAAGAGAAAAATAAAGGTTTTCTTACAAAAGAGTCGATTATCATAATTATGTAAGTCTCTACATAGACGTGTATTTGTAGGATCCTAAACTTCTGGGTGAAAATGGTGGAAACTTCTTTGCATTAAGAAAAAACAAGATTTTGACGTTATATTAAAAGATTTTGACCAATCTGTTTGATGTTGAGGCAAAATAATGAATAGTAAAACAAGCAAAAAAAGTTTAGAAAATACAAAGTTACTTACGAGACTATCAGAGAGATTCAATAGATACGTAAAATTCAACCTTAAAGGTGCATTGCACCTGTGATTTTTTAAATCCTATTAATCATCCTTTTTTAAAGTTCAAGAAATCAATTCAATGATACACTCAAATCATTTTATGGCATATTTATTGATTGTAACTCATTTGAGATACTTATATTTGATATCCGTGAAATTTTTAATTGCGTTTAATGCTTTTTGTTGCTCTTATACATTGTAGAATGTACGTAAAGTTTGTCCAGAAACATGTTTGGGATGTATTTGAAATGGTAAAGCCATTATAATCACCAGACTGGCTATATTCCATTCAAATCCAGTTGTTTTCGAGTTCAAATGGGCCACTAAGGTGATGCGTCCGATTCGCCGGCAGTGCTCGATAATGCATTGTCCAGTTACGCGAACACCCCCGAAAATACAGCATGCGAAAAAAGCCATCCTCGCCACCTCTCCCGCCAGCATTAATGTCCCCCCACCTCGCACTAAGCTTCTTTTTTTAATACATAACTTTTTTTCAAGATGCATTTTTACATGTTTCGGCCTAAAACTTTACACACCCAGAAGTGAGAGCTGATGGAAGCGGTAACGCCTATCAGCGATCGGATTTCTCGCTCGCTCGCGCGCCCCGAGCCCGCCGGACGATAGTGGCGCGAGCGAAACGGACACATCCGTGCCCACTGTTGCGTCTTAAACTAAGATTAAGGCTCTATTCCGCTTTTCCGAACGCTGATTCTTAGTTCGAACGCATGTAACGTCAACATTTCAAGAGTTAGATTCGATTTCTGTTGCAATACTTCGGACTGCATTAACTAAAACAATTAAATATTATTTAATAAAACGCAGCCACTGAAATAAGGCGAAAGCTATACGTCTCACTCTAGCGTCCAGTGCGAAGGCATTCGCGCCACGACAATTGAGTTGAGTTGAATTGAATTGAGTCGGTTAAACCGTAAAAATGGTCGGGCGGGCATAGCCGCGCGAGAGAGAGACGAACGAAAGGCGTGTTGGCCGAGACCGCTGCCTTCTTCTCCTCGACTTACGCCGAGTCGCGACTAGTGAACGTCAGCGTACTGACGTGGACGGCCGTATCTACGTTTGTTCGTGTCACGTTTGACAGTTGAAAAAAAAAACGTTTCGCGCGTCTTCTGTCATTCAGATTTGAAACTTTCGAGTGCGTTCGGATATTGGACTGAGTGTTGTTGTAGGATTCATTTGGATTTTATTTGAAGGAAACTGGTATCGTGTTTGCAGTGTAGTAATTAACTATTGGCTTGAACTAGCCGCTGAGACGCTATAAAGTGATGAATCAGCGAGCGCCGGCTAATTAACAACGTCACTGCTACGAAAACAAATCTAAAGCTCTAACAACTATAACACAGCTTCTGGAATATTGTAAGTGTTTAGTTTTGAACTATAATATAATTATATTTTTGTATAATTTTTTTGTTTTTAAGTTTTATTTTTTTATGTTAACAATAAGTAGTTGTTACTCATATTTTAACTTGTGAAACTAATGTATTTATAATTAACTAATCAATTTAGTTAAATTCAATAATTATCTAAGTAGTCCGGTCCTAATAGAGAAAAAACTTTGTCTTAATATTTCTTGCTCAGAACCTCCTTTTAATAAAAATGGGTGAGTGAGCGATACGCGAGACAAAAATAAATTGAATACGAATGTTAAAAAAGTTTATCGCACGCATCGGGAAAATGATGGAATGGTGGTTATATTTGACGTGCCGAAGAGGAAAAGTTACCGCGGGGCGGGGCGACCGATGCCAACAAACAGCTGATTGGTTCGAATACATGTGTCGCGTTTTTCTGTAGGTATTTTTTTTTACTTTTTTTCATTTCTTTGGACAACTTTTTTTGTGAACTCTATTGATTTTTCGTTGCAAGCACATCATCACGCATGCTGTTATCTGTGTCGAATTTATTTCTTTGAATGAAGTTATTTTTTTTACATATTATTTATAACGAAACATTATTTGAATATTCATTTCGACAGCAAAACACCTAATTTGAAAAGTAATTAGATTTTAACGATAAAAACAGGTGCATTATCATTAGAGCATAAATTTATTGCTGCGTCATTAATTTTCTCATTATTATGATATTAAGTGGATCGTTATTCATTACATGAATTTGTTATCACCCACTTAATTTTTGATAAAAATCACTATTGTATTCAAAATGTAACAACTAAGTAATTTGAATTCCGTAAGTTTTTTGATAAATCATTTACAAAATTAAGTAACTGCAGACAAAATTTTTGTTAAAAAATGTTCGTTAAAAACAGAGATTCTTTCGTCTCTAATAATTTTCTAATTTTACTTATAATCTGGCCTCCTGAAATTGTCTATTTTTTAACTGGATATTTACTTAAAATGAGACAAAACAATGGTGTAACAGAAATACATTCATGAAACTATTATAACTACTTTTCAAAAACTAATTCTCATTGTAAAGTACCTACATAGTTTTAATTCATACGACATTTAAAAAATGATAACGAAAAAAAATCATTATAAATAGGTAATAGCGGGAGAAATAAAATAAAATGCCCCTGGATGGAAAAAAATATTATAAAATCAATAAAAAGAACAGAACAGAAATAATGGACTAGTTAGACTCAATAAAAGTATCTATGATTAAATTACAGATTGATTGCATGATAACTTTTTTCTACCTGACGTTAAACATGCTCTTGCGCAGACAATGTTCGTTTTTCTCTTCTTTCTATAATACCGCTTTTTTAAGTTAGTATTAATTTTGTTAACTCTTTGTTCACTTGTAACTTGTTATCTTTTTTGTATATTTTATACTACATTTTTATTTAAGAACTTCAATATTATATGTTTTCTGTTAATATTACAATAAATTTTGAAAAGAAAACTAAGGTAAAATAATTATGTTCTCAATACATTCAATGTCCTTTATTAATCATACAAATATCAATTTTATTTAACAAATAAATGTTATCAAAAATTCATAGTCCAACCTAAAACCAAAAAACTTTTAGATATTTCAAGAAATCAGACATTCTGTGACTCCAGTAAAAACTTCAAAAACTCCATAGATAGGTACAATAAAATAAACTAGTAGAGTACAGAGATACCAAAAAAAATACACAAATTAATTATATTAAGTAGGTATATTTTCTTTAGACTGGCAAGAATATAAAACATCAATATTCTTCAATACAAATCATCATTTTTCTAACAATCATTCTCCTCTCTATTTTAAAAACTCTGGTGTCAGTGCTCAGAGTAATATTACATCTTCAAAATAAGTCGATACATTTTCGGTATGTTCCCCTCACTGGGGTCAAATGTAACCCTCTCTACGCTGCCACAGACTAATCAATTCGCTAGTCTTATTTAGACGTGATCGCATCATTTTATTCCATTGAATTCTTAGTCCATTGTACCTAATTAGAGTGTCTCACGTGACTCATTTGTATCCCAACTTCGTTGCTATGAATCAGTCATTTTAATTGTACACGCGGTCATTAAAATTTCTGTAGCTTTGATTAATATTTAGATTGTTCAATTGGAACAAGCCACAATAATCGAACACGTTTTGTATATTTGTATATAAAGCACCTACATAACTTTATTTTTAACACTAAAACGTTGGAAATGGAAACATCTCGCCATTTTACGACAAACAGAACACCGTCTCTGACATCAACTTTTATAACCGTTCAAACAATTACATCTGATCGCGGTGTCCCCTCACTCGTAGGTCACTGGGCCCCGAGAGCGACAGAGACAACCATAAACTACTCCGCTACGCCCATCAATGTCTAATTGCTTTTATTATTTTAAGGCATCGTAATCATTATGGCCGCAATAAAAATTGTAATTACTCCTCATTAGTTCAATTAAGAATTTTCTAGACACGGTTTAGTTGATATGTTGATTGCAAAATGGTTTAGTCTAGTGATGCATTGTGTTGAGAAAGCGGCTTTTTTATTACTATTACGTTATTATTAATCCCCTTGTCTGTGGGTGAAATCTGATGTCGATAATCAATAAATTTTATGAGTGTTAGACACGGCTCGTATCAATCAATATTAATGATCATTCCGAAATTTGGAACTAATCGACGTATTTTAATTTTTAATATCCATAAGTTCTAATCTTTTCGAATAGGTACTTTAACGGCTACAATTCGAATTCGAAAACGATTTTGTTTAAACCGACAAAACCGTTTCGAACAATTTCAAAAATTACGCACGTTAAGATATTTTTAAAACGAGTAACTGTAGAAACAAAAGAGTATTATTAAACACAATCAATGCAAGTAATCAGTAACGAGAACATGCTAAGTAATAAAACGGCAAAATGCAAGCTGTAAAGTATTTAAAAAACGAACGCGTAACCTGTACTCGCGAGGAAAAACTTCACCAAAAAGTTTTCATGCACGTGGTTAACACGTGGTCTTGGGTGAAAAATCGCGCAGGCCCCGCACGTTTCTTGCACACCCCCCCTCCCCCTATCCAAAGCCGGGTGGACTCGCCTGAGGAGTCCTTTCTAAACGGAACTCGGTCTCGGCGGGAAGATGCGGGCTGACGGGATATTGAAGTTTATTGCATCAACTTGACTTTTTCCGTTGTTTTTTAGTTTGTTTAATAATATTATGCTATTTCTATAGAATTTCTTATTGTACAGTTGCGGCGGCAGTCCCCAGGACGGCGGCAAGCTGTTTTACCCCTACTTGAAGACGTCCTCCCTACAAAGGGACTTCCTATTTGCCAGTGGCTCCGGTACGTAGCTTGTAGTTAGGCAACGTTTATATGTAGATTACGATAGACTTGATAAACATAAAGTGGACTTTATCGAAGCCATTTTAATTACCCTGGAGTTACAAGAATTTAGACATATTTAATTAAGAATTTTCATAGAAAAAAATAAGGATTGTTGTCAGTCAAGTCTTAAAAATAACGATATATTATCTTACATAAAATTTAAAATTCGAACGCAAGAAAAAGAAACAGCATGGCATCTCTCACTGGCCAGTGAAACAACATTTCACAGAATCCGAACGAACAAAATGAAAACTTATTTTAAACATAATAATTAAGGTGAAAGTTTTAAATTCATTCGGCTTAATTATAAAAACCAACTTGCATACGGTTGAAGTAATTAAAATTGTCAATGCATAAATTATGTGAAGCGCGTAATAACAGCTTTGTGTGCATCTGTAAACTATTTTATCTTAAGTACAATCTCCGGAACGACGTGTGTAGCATTAAGGGCTACTAAAAACTATTAAGAATCCACTAGTTTGTTTATGTAAAGTTAATTCTTTCAAAGTATTATCCGTCTTATTTATCGATACAAAAGTCGATTTCGGAGATTAACTGAATTAGTTTACGTACTGACTGATGTCCCATGTTTGACATATGGAATCGATTAAATTTTATCGATTTTACGATTTAAGCTGTTGTTTGTCGATAGCAATTGTGGGATTACTAGCGACCACACTGCATTTAACCTAAATAAGAATTTATTTTAATATTTTTCTTTAAGTAAAGGTATTTTTTTAGAATTTAAAATAATGTTTTAGAATATAATTATTATGTCGCATAATTTATACATTATAATAGGTAACCAAAATTATCATGAGCGCTAAAACTTAATAAAACAATTTAAATAAAAAGAAAAATATTATACCTATTTTCTGAAAAAGTATGATAATTTTTATAACAAACGTACACACTTTATAATAAAATATTAAAAAAATAGATATTATATTTGTAATGAATAAACACATTGATTCTATTTTAGTGAGATCAGCTTTCATTGATAACTCTAGCCGTATTTTCGTTCATACACGTCGTAAGTTACTCAAAAACCGCTTCTGCTCGCCATAAATATTCTTAACCGAAACTAGAGCAATACAATAACACATTCACATCAGAATTGAGTTATCATTACTCCGGTTTTGCTTCGGCTCAGCCACTCAACACACTCATCGACATAGTTTTATAGCAACCGCCGAGGCGCCCGAATTACATCGCAAACAAGCACGATTAGATCGACTCCGAGAACTGGCCATAAATTCAACCCTAAAACAACCGCTCTGTTTAGTTTGGAAGCCCATCCCAGTAATTATACAATAATTCATACTTTAATAAATACTAATAAATCGTTCCCTCACTCCGCCGTCTCGCGGCATTATCGACCATTATTACACGATGTAATTACACCCAATAAATTACCAAATAATACATCAATCAGATGTGTTATAATTTTCTTATTATTACTTTATTTTTTACTTTTTTATTGGACAACGGGCAATTTTATTAAAATTATAATGCAGCGGCCGGCTCCAAATTGGGGTTGCTGGAGGCTAAGTTTCGGTTTAATTATATATGTAATGTTTAATGATATATTCTTATAATAAGCTACCTGATGCTCTTGGTGGGCATAAATCAAATATTTCATTAAAATTCGAAGAGCTTACAACCCTTCATTTGGGTAGTTATTAGTCTCGGGATACGATTGTTCGCGAAATCGTCTAAGTATAGGTGACTGCCTAATTTTGTGTGGAAATAGCAGTTTTGTAGTGACGTTGATGAATGGGATCCATTTAATCCGTTAATGTAGGTATATTAAGTGAAGTATCGACTTAAGTTTATTGTCGTAGTCATCGATATCGACAAAGGAGCTATTGTTTTAGAACATCATTAGCTATACTTACTTCAATAATGTAGAACTTTATTATCATAGGAAAAGCTTTCAAACAACAGAAACTTAGTGTTTGTAAGTGTAACTACTTACTACGCTTGAGCTCCTGGGTCCTAGACAAGTTGCAATTTAACATTCGAATCGACAAACGAATAGAAGCAAAATGTATGGAAATGACATTAGTGACAGCTCGATTTGTCAAAAGCTTGTGTCATTTACATACATTTTGTCTGTCGATTCGAATGTCAAAATGCAACTTGTCTGGCCCCCCAGTTCGATACTCAATTCGAGCGAAGTATTTTCTATTAAATTCTCAGTAACAACTCTGTGTTTGGATTGTTGTGCAAAGGACAAAGTACTTGAAACTACCGGTAAAGTGTAGGCGACATTAGTGCCTTACCCTTTGAGGAATACATGCGTGATGGTATATTTATTTCCGCATGAGGCCCTTAGAAAAATCATGAATAGTATCAGCTGAGTAGCCACACATAATATATAATTAAACAGGAAAACTAGTAATTTATTAAATTATTTACCTTATTTAAACAAAATTCCAATATACATTTACAGGAAAACATATATATATAATATATATATATATATATATATATATATATATATATATATATATATAGGACGCGATTATAAATATTCTGTTCAGTGGATTACCATACATTGAACTTCTAACCCACAGTTGACATATTGTGATGCAAAAGATTCATACATACCATAATTATTAATGTGAGGGTTGCCTGTAAACCCATGTATGTTTTTTGCATTATGTTTTATTTGGTGTACAATTAGCATCAAAAGTCGATGCATCTTTCAAAACGCTTTAACGTCTTTACTATACAAAAATTACCTACCCGAAATGGTTGTACGAGTTTTCAGTTAAGAGGACTAATATATTGCTTACCTTCATTATAATCGAATGAAAATTTTTAGTGCTGAGATGTTTTCAATATTTGGCAGTGTTTAGCTACTTTCGTTGCTGACCGTAGAATAAAGTTTATAATAAAACAATCACGCCTATATTCCCCCAAAGGATTTAGCTAAAGCACGTAAACACGCACAGTTCGCCGATCTGTTCAGCGGGCCCAGCCAAGTTACAATCTAAGATTCGGATCGACGAACGAATAGAAACAAAATGTAATGGAATAGACTTTTGTAAACGTCAGATCCTACGTCATTCCAATACATTTTGTTTCCATTCGTTCGTCGATCCGAAGGATAAATTGCAACTTGGTTAGGCTTCCTCGTCCCTTGTCATAGAAGGCGACCCTATTGCCATTCTTCTTCTATATCATTTCGCCCTTGGCAGAGCGGTCGTGGTCATCATGTAGCAGCTATAGTGGGGGCAGATGTTATTCGCTTCACGATGTCTCGCTATCGTTTTCTGTTGTTGGACATTCTAGTACACTCATGCAAGGGTCCACCCCACACGAGATTTTGGTCTATCCATCGCTTGGGTGACCTTCCGCGCGTTCTGGTGCCGTCCACCTTCCCTTGCACGACGAGTCGCTGTATGGAGTGGTATTCCCGTCTCGACACGTGTCCAAAGAAACTTCAGGATACGACAGAAGATAGACACTGTTTGATGCCGAGTTCTTGGTGATATTGCCATTAACTGGTCACAAAGCTCCAAGCTATTACTGAGAATTTCATAGGACAACCCAATAACACTTGTAATAGTCATATCAGGCACACACATTGACAAATTTAAAGCAATTTTGCACAATGATCATCCAAGTGGTTAATAATTAAAACTAATTGTTTCTATTTTTAGTAATTTAAATAGTGCTTGAGCAACTAAAACAGTAGTTATAAGGCTAGATGATTCATTTCATCAATCTAAAATTAGCTCGGAACTCATTGTCACTTGTTTGGAACCTCCAAAATCCGTTGATTAACTCAATAGGACTGCATGGCCGGTCTAAACCCGTATTGTACTAGATTTCTGAATGAATATGGAAAGATTGACAAACGGTTTCAGTAAGGAAAGCTGAGTCAACAAAATTTTCTTGATTGACTGCCGATTTATTGAACTTTTTCGATTTTATACACTAAAAGGTTTGAAATAATGGAAGTGTTTCGAATATGTACTGCGCACTGTATTGTCTAAAAGGATTAAGCATTAATTATATACTTCAACTAAAAACCAATGGCCATAATATTATGAAAAATCATCGAATTTACTAATTTTTAATGCGTTATTGTTAGGACGGGGTTTGAAGGTTTGACGGCAAAACTGCGCACGAGTCGCTAGTTGAAGTGTAACAGCATATTCCTAACTTACGGATCATTAATGAATCTACAAGCAAGACCACTACATAAAAGTAGTTATCATTGAGAAGTTAGACAAAGGTGTGCTTTACGTCCTACATAATAGAGGCCAAGGCTTTTAGACCAATTACTGTAAAATCAAAAATCCAAAATCCAGACTATTGAGAATTTCCAGGTGGTGTGTGTGTGTGTGTGTTTCCAGTTAGGTGTAGGCAATGGCATTCACTCAATGGGACCAATGCGAGCAACACCGATACAGCTAGTAAGGAATATTGTATTTAACAAACACCAGAGCATCAAACTGCTGTAGTAAGTAAAACTATAGCACTATTGAGTAAGGCGATATGAATTAATTCATCACCTGCAACACATCTGGATAAATAATTACAAGAAGCGTATGGATCATAATTATAAATAAGTGGAGGAGCAGGCTGTTTAAGGAAAACTTGAAAGATAAGTGGCTAAGATCTAAAATGGCTAAAAAGGAGAGTTTCTTATTGCTAGTAGTTAATACCAAAGGAGGAATAACATTATTGTTGAAGGTACTGAAAAATTACATTTGGCAATTTTACTTAAATTCATCCATATACTTAAAGCGTATATAAAGTGACCAGGAAAACAAATCATATTTTCCAGATAAAACATTCCCGATTTTTAATCATCATAATAATATGACGGATTCGGCTGCCTTCGGATTTTTTGTACTCATTTCCTGAAGTTGTTTACCAAAATTAGCTTGACATTGAATTACCCTTAGTATTTTCCATAACAGATAAGAAAGCATAATTAAATATTACGAAGAACAATATATATTTGAGCCAATCCTAGAGAGACTATATTAATGTTTTTGCTTTAATTGCTAGCCCCGTGGTGAACTGACAAGAAGCTGTTTGCAGTGTAATTGACGTATCTATCTTTAGAAGACAAGGTGCTATCAGAAACGATCTTGTATTATATTTGTTCCCAGTTTTCTCAACAATGTTCGGCATCATCTTTACCTTACCAAAACAAATTTAAAGAGAAGATTTTCATTCAGATTAATATAACTTCTTTCATCATCGTTGTAAGCATCAGTTCATATTCGTCCTGTATTGTGAACACCATCAAAATCAGCTATTTCATCATCACCATCATCATAGTTATCAGCCAAATTACATATTAATATATCATCATAATTATTATTAATACTGGTACACAAAGACCTCCCCCATAGACTATACAATATACTCTTTACCTCAATGTAGTGTGCTAATTTAATAAATTTAATTTCAGGATTGAAATTTAGTATTCGAGCTTACTAGTCCCCTTTGCATAGGTCTAAATTTAGGGTCAAACCACGTCGGTGCACTCCATAACAGAATGTCATTATCCTACTAACCTTTTCCCAAGGCTATATTAGAGTCGGCTTTTCCTAACAAATGCGTCTGAAGATCAGTATTATACACAGAGCAACTGCCATCAAATCTCCTTAATTGAAATTGGAAACGCCAATATCAGTTGTAAGGATTTTATTCAACAAAATGTAAAGTGTGAAAGATTGACTCCATTTCTGAGTAAACGCATCGTTTGTTTGTTTCGTACCTCCGAGACCGTTCTTCCTATCCTTTTTCGCTTTGTCCTCGTTCACTCTTCCCTCCGGTATTCTTTCAACACGTCCCAACCATTGAGATTTGCTCTTTCTTATTTGCGCAAATATTTTTAAGGCTTTTAATGCTATTGCTGTTTTTGGAAAAAAACTTGGCATGTTTTCGATTTGTTTCATGAAAGAGTTTATTCCAGAAATAGACTGGAATATGATGTTGATGATCATGATGATTATACTTATCATACAATAATCAAAGCTTCTGAAGTATATTTTTTTGGATATTTTAAGAGCGAATAATATAATAAACTTACTTAATTTGTAAGCTGTGACGAACCTCTGGAGGGTCAACTCGCATTAGGCCAGTGTGGTGGAAGGCGCGGGCGACTAGTTCCGCGCAGTCTATAATACATCTCATACTGAGAGGAGACCCGTGCCCAGCAGTGAAACAGTATATGGGTCGATGATGATGATAGAGGGTTACGATAAGAAGACAATAAATTATGAAACAAAAGAGAATGCACTTCCTTCAAATCCTAGACATAGATATCAATTATTATTAGTGCGTTTAATATCTAGACACGGTCTTTTGTAGAAATAGTCATAGTAGCTTTAAGTTGACCTATTTTTTCTCAGCCTGCTGCGTGTAACTTAAGTACAGCTGTTGTATTTTTGCTCAGAGCTCATTTAGCGAGCGATTTAACCCCAGTTTCACATTAATTGAGTATTTTCTTCCTACTCCTTCACTTACTTTTCAGATTAATTTTGTTGTTGGATTTAAGACAATTGAATAATTTTCTCTTAGATTCACTAATCTTCATTTTTTCTGCATTTTTCTGTTTGTTTGTTAGTGTTGTGACTATGCCAGAACCTTAAGCTTATTATGTCTTTTTGACGGAGTTTATTCATCCACATAAGAAGTACTGGGGACCTAGACAAGTTGCAATTTGAAATTCGAATCGAAAAATGAATAGAAAAAAAAGGATGGAAATGACATTAGTGACAGCCCGATTTGTCGAAAGCTTGTGTCATTTCCATACATTTTGTTTCTATTCGTTATGCCAAATTGTAACTTGTCATTGATGGGTAACAATTGGGTTACGATTTTGTTCGTCATAAAGTCTTTGCTAGTAAATAAATATACCTATAGACTATTTGTTATTTAGAACGGCCGTAACATCGGCAATTAGCCTGCTTCCCTTTCAATCCTACCAACCGACCTTGATAGGCCCATACAGCCAATTTAAAATATTTCGAGTGTATGCTAACATCACTTCTATGTGTGTGTGTGTGTATGCTACTCATGGATGTGGCTACTTATAATGATTGTTTAACCGTCTCCCGTCGAATCGTTAGTATAATAACCTTGTTTAAATCAAGTATCTTCTTCCGAGGGGGAATAGAAGCAGAAGTATTTTGCACACCAACAAAGAGGGGTATTCGCTTCATGATTGGTTTCTGGCCTACTGGACTTCATGTTGTGGAGTGCATTCAATAAGAGATCTAAAATGCATGGTTATAGAATACTGTTTCAAACTTTCTGGGTGTTTTATTTACCAATAACATACCATAACCATTCAAGAACCTTTTTTCCTCAAATAGTCGTTAATTATTCTATGACTAGGTATACTTATATAATAATACCTTTCCGCCAGTCCATTGTCTAGTACCCATAGTACAAGCTCTGCTTAGTTTGGGACTAGATGGTGCTGTGTAAAAATGTGCCAAAATATTTTTTTTAAATACCAAATTAAAGGTCAACTTTTCAGTGCCTTTATATGATTTCAGTCGCGTAAAGCGTTCTAAAAATACCCAGAAACTGTTTGTTATTATTCAGTCTGCAAATGACAAAACAAGTTACCGTATCTCCAATTGTACTTTAATAAGTAAAATAATGTTGTTCGAGTCTAATTAAGTATTAATGAAGGCTCATTAGCGGTACAAGGAAACTGGGAATCAATCGCTTATCTATCCTAATGTACCACAAAGTTACACAATGTTTTACAACGGTGTTTTCCCAGTACGTAACTTAATTAAGAAAATATTACGCCTCATTAATGAATGTGGTGTTTTTAGAACAGAAGCATGGAGTCGACACAGTTGTATTTTTTTTGAGACAAACTGTGCTATTTCTCTCTTGTATCAAGTAAGATGACTTGTAGTTTTTAAAGTGTTAATTTTAAAGTTATTAAAAATTTATTTTAACTTTTTTAAATTGACATTGGAATGTATTTGTAAAACTAATATCTATTGTTTAAATATATATTCAATAATACTTACAATTACAATAATAGTCTTTTCAAATAAATACTATTTTAAAGTTGAATTGTATTCATAACATAAACTATCACGCCTGTCTTTTCTAAAGAGTTAGGCAAAGATGTAATCATGTACTCCTACAGTTCTCGGACATATTTTAAGTTCTCTCCAAACAATACAATTTATTGAATACTAAAAAATTGATGGTTGTTGCAGGTGTAGATTTTTTTAATATTGCCGATATCTGTCAATTCAGTATCAAACAGAAACTTTATTGTAGAACAAATTTTATTCTTTTTATTAAAACCAGCTCCGTGAAATGATAAACTAAGACTCTACGGAGTTTTGTTCTCTATGCACTTAAAAAAAATAAAATAATATGCAATATTTACGCAGAAAAGGGTGCTACGGCACATAGTTTTACATGATAATAAGTTACAAATATTCGATAACTTAGTGTCGCAATAATTGGCAGCGTTGGTATTTATTTCAAAATTGAAAAGGTCACAGAATAAAAAATCCAGAACAAACGATCTTATTGTGTTTGGCCCAACGTAATTACCTGTCGATCTTGGATGTACCTTTTAATTAGGAGTTGTTTACACCGCGATAGCGCAGGGCTAATGTTATCCGAACTAATAGTTCATTCGTGACGTAAAAAAATCATTATAAAATAATAATGGGCGGCCATCTTGTGCGGTTTGTTTGAAGTGATAATTTTTCAAATCATTAACATAACAACATATTTACGTTCGTTTTGTTTTTTGTAACGCAAGTTTTATGTCTTTGCCGAAATGAGAAGAAATGTTTTATGAGTTCAATGGTAGCGCTAAAATGTGCTTTAATTTATGGGCGTGTCGCGTCTGCGTTTGTTAATCTATGATTAGATAAAGCAGGAATACGCGGAGGCGTTTGCGCATTAAAAACAGTAATTAGTTTTTAAGTCTCGCTCATTTTGAATTAAATTTTCTTGAGTTACGTCTCAATTTAGTTCAGATCTACATGATAAAGTCTAATTACTTATAAAAAGTAGACACTTGTTATAGCCGTGTCAAATTTTATTCTGTGGCACCAAAGCTCTGCCCGCGAAATTTAAATTTTATTTGTTTTTTTTTAAGAACACGTTGAGGTATCATGACGACAGTATCTATTTACGAAGTTTGCTTTACCATAAAGGTTGTGCACTAGAATGTTAATGTTTCAATTAGCTAGCTGTTACCCGCGGGTTTACTTGCGTCCGAAAGAACATCGAAAGTCGTTGAACACGCCGAAAGTTTAAAAACATCACAGTACCAAAACTATTCATTAGATTTTGACTAAGATAAAACAAATAATTGTCCTCTATTATGAGAATTTGTCCTGCCTTCAAGGGACAGTGAATTCTGAATATTAAAGATGTTATAGCGTTTTGAAGATTTCATAGTGTTCAGCTACTTTTGTTGCTGACTGTACCTAGCCACGTCCATTCTCATGTATCTATCTTTGTGGCGAATGTTCCTGATTCCATGGTCATGACGCAAAGGACAAGTTACGGCAAGCGCGGTTTTTTGTCGATATGAGTTCGATATCCCCTGTCGCCGCCCCAGGTGACGGGGATCCATGAGGATTTTCCGCACCCTAACAAAAAGGTTACAATCTATATATTATTTGCTACATTTTAACAAAATCCTTATTAGTGGTTTAGGCGTAACATACAGGTAGTCAAACCTGCGATCTGTTGCGCGTGAGCAGATTGTCGACAGCATCAATCGTGCCATCAAATCTTTCAACGCAAACTGACGCGATATTGGCTGTTGTGATTATATAATCTTTGCGATTTAAAAAACAATAAAAAGTGGGAGTTCTATCAATAATGATTATGTAATAATAACTTATTACCTAATGCATTGGGTCGGTATTAATCAACAACAACTGCAACTGCAACGCAGCGTAGAGTATATTTTAAAACACTTAACAATAAACTTTAAAGCTATTGATATAAAGTGCATAAAAGTTTGAATACCTACCTATAACAAAAAATACTCGAATAGTCTCGAGGCCACGTGAGCAAACAATTATGACATTTATCCTAATAGCCTTAAAGTTTAATTATGAGTGTTATAAAAAATGCCTCTCGGTCGGCACTGACCCTTAATCACCGCTTAGATAAGGCGAAGGATTTTGTCGCATATGTTTTTTTACTGCTTATACAATATAAGCCTAAAATATTGATGATTTGTCTGATGACAAGCGGTAACCCTAGCCTATGTTGCTGGCAACACCAGGGCTATCACTCGCGAGTTGTCACTTCAAACATCCATTGTTAATTTTGCCAGTAATTTTACTGGAATATAATAATGTTACTTAGCACACTATCTTCATCATCATCAATCCATTATTTTTCCTACTGCTAGGCACAGGTCTCTTAGAATGAGAGAGGTTAGGCTGTGTACTCCACGCTAGCCTAGTGCGGGTTAGCAGACTTTACATGCCGTCGAGGAAATCTCTTAGACATGCAGGTTTCCTTACAATTAAAAAATAATACTACTACTTACGACTTTGGTCATACCCCTAAGCTATCATCACTGCTCCACTATGGCAACAATTTGACCAGTTGACCACTCTGGGGGGCCAAACAAGTTGCATTTTGACATTCGAATCGACAAACAAAATGTATGGAAATGACACAAGCTTTCGACAAATCGGGCTGTCACTAATGTCATTTACATACATTTTGTTTGTCGAATCGAATGTCAAAATGCAACTTGTCTAGCCCCCCTGGTACTTTCAAGTGAAGCTATAGATGATCATGAGTATCAATAAGTAGCCAAATTATGCCATGTTTGGTTTGTTTAAGAAAATAATTGTAATTAAAGCTTTTACCAATTTAATACTAGCTAATATAATAAGTGTGATCAGTTTGTTTGTTTATTCAATTTTGTTTTGTTGGATTTAAAAAAATATTTTTGGATTTGATAGCCCAAATATTATTAGCAAGCACTAGGTAGCAATAGTATCATCGTTACATAATATTATTATTATTTTGCATAATTAAACAAATAGATTACACTGTGACGGTTTGCACCTAAATACTTATAAACAAAACCATTACGACCCAACATTTTCTCACACCATTTACATGAAATAGACATACAGCCATTTGTATCGTCATTTATATCATAATATAAATATACCTAAACAATGGCAATACGATTGGTCGTAAATGTTAAAAATCGCGATGCCAATCGTAAAATGGTAGTCGGAGTTATAATTTCAACGGAACGAAAAAAAAAATAGACGATTCAGAATTAAAATCGCTAATGACTAAGACCATTAAGTTAATCATTTTAATTAGACGTTGGTGTACGCTTGCGTTTCTATATTTTTTCGTGTAAAGGGGAGAGCGGGGTAATATTGTAGCTGTTGCCAACGACCTTTTCGCTCGACGCTTATACAACACTACGCCACTGCATTATTCCGAACTTAGGCTTCTGTTTAAGGTAGCAGTGTATAACAAAATTAATTGTAACTTAATTTAATTAGGTCGGTGTACGGTAGCAGCACTAAAATCTATCAAATGTCATAAATAAAGACACAAACGAGTCTGAAGCCAGTTTGTCATTTATTGGGGTGATAAAATTTGTTATTTTTTGTTATACCATGAACGATCTACTTAATTGAATTTATTAACTTTATTACACTCATTATTAAGAGAATTGTAAGGTCATGAGATTAAATAAAGCGTTAAATAAAATAAAAAGATTTGTATTTGTTAGCAAGAGTTATAATTAACTTTAAATTTAATGGCAAACAGAAATTCCCGATTCAATACACTGATTAAGGGAAGGCTTCTAGATTTGTAAGTATTACCATTTTACTGAATTAAAAACCCCTTCATTTAGTCCCTGTCTTCGTCAGTCGTGATTTCGTGAAGGATGTGTCACGGAGCTGCGAAGGAGTGGATGTCGCTTCGTTGAAGTTCGGCAATACCAAAGTTATCTGATGTTTAATTCATAAAAAAATAAAAAAAACAGTTATTATTATGAATTACATACATTTATTTTTGTGTAAAGTGAACCTTGTGTTCAAAAAATGTTCAAAAAACGTGTGTTCAAAAAAAATTCACGTTTGTTAAATTGTTATATAAATCCTTCCTACATGTTAAGATTTAACATAATATAACATTATGTACACGAAGATTGTATCAAAATGAAACTACATAATGACAATAACAATGACTACTACATACTAACTGCTTAAAAAATTGTAATTAATATCTAATAAAAATCTCATCAATGGTAAAATTAATAATTACAATGAGTTAATTAAATTAGTTCAGTTAAACGTAAATGACATCATCTATTTAAAAAACCCAGCTTGTAATTAAAATAATATCTCCTTTTCCAAAGTCCACCATATTATACCACATCCAAATCTTTCCAGCTGAACGGATCGAAGAGATCCAGACGGACATCTGAATAGCGTCTCATTATCTTTAATTATATACTGATTCTTCGGCAGAAGGGTGCCCGCTTTACTTATTGCTGCGTTCCCAATTATAAACTGCTATACATTTAGTTTTATACTTAAATATACTCAGGTTTCGTAATCAAGACCTTTAATTTCTGTTTTGAATACATCTCTGTTTATAGTCATTCAATCTATACTCTTTGGAAGAGTAACTGTTCCTATACTCATCCGTATTGTGTCGTTATTTTATACCTAGATAGTTTTCCAAAAACTAGTTGCCTAATGCGTTTAAAAAACATATTTATATAGTCCCAAAATTATGGAACTTGAACCTGCTTAATTTATATTTTTTTTAAATTTACATACTTATAATTACTCCTTGATGCAACATACTTGTATGATTACTGACTCAAAATGAATAATGTCGAGCGATATAATAATAGGCCGCTTTCATTGCCTTGTCTTCTTTATGCAAGCAGTAATTATAGTGACAGGATATACCTCTCAATCTGTCTTCGAATAGCAGTATCGCAACACTATCGTTCTTAATTCAAAATTAAGAAAATACAAACTGTCACTTTTCATTCACGTTATAAAATAATAAAGTGTCATTATAAAAAACTGCGCATCAACTATCATTTCCATTAAAAAAGCCTCGATATAAATAGAGAATCTTTTCAACGGTACTTATTAGAGGGTGAAAAGGGGATGCCAAGGTAAAAAGTGTAATTATGTTGATTATTTAGGCCTTAATGCGCCGACTATCCCGCACCTCCCCAAGCCGTCATTAATCGCCCCCCTCCCCCCTTTCCTTACAGCCTTTATTATTTCGTTTCAATTATTTTTGTGATTATCTTTTTATGGCGGGCGCGCATTAAAACTCGAAAAAATAACAGTGGACATTAAATGTAATTAGAATCGAAATTACGAGATGTCACCCAGTGGTGTTTGTGTTTTTAATATTATTAGGGTTCTGTGCGTTTAAGCTGTACGTTTGTCGTTTTATGGCGTGTTTTAGATGTGACTGTTACGATTTGTTATTTGTTGAGAAGATCGTGTCGGTTTTCTTTTGTATTGTGTCCTTTTAACAATTTATAATTGTAGAGAAAGAGAAATAATATTTTGCTTTTTACCATCAATCTTTACAGTAGTTCTGCTTATTTAATGTTTTGGTATAAGAAATATACGGTTTGAATTTTATGGTAAGTAAAAATAAAAGTTTGTTTATGATAAAGACATAATATTTTGAAATAAGTTTTTACAAAATAGGTGTTGCTTAAAAGTCCTATAGGTAATGTTGTTCATAAAAAAACCGTATTGTTATGAGTGAAAATAAAGCATATTATCCAAGCAATAAAAATAACTATTCAGGCAAACATTAACATAATTCGGACACACATTTTTCTACCATCGATAAGCATAAAAAACCTTATTATAAACATTCATACAAAATGTAAAGCATTAATTTCTATAGCAACGGAAATATAAAAACACGTATACTTAATACTAAGTTAGACGCGTGACTATTAACAATAGAACTTGGATTTGCCAACCCTTTGATTCGAGTCACTAATGAATAGACGAGACACACAATAAATTGACAACCTTAATTCTCGGTCCATAGAGTACAGAATTAATTTTACGTGGTAGCTAATGCATATTATTATTAAGAGTATTTTATGGATGAGCAATTTTTATGATTGTACTGCTATTGTGCAGTAAGTGAGTATTGCACAGATGTTAATTTATTGTTGAGTTAATCGTTAAAATCTTTGGTCGCTACTAACGGTACGTCTTGCATAGTTTATAATTATTTGTTATTTGATTTAAATAACAAAACGATAAAGTACTTTACCGAGCGCAAGCTTTTTTATTACGTAAATTCCTATTGAAGTTTTCTGTCAAGAAATCAATTATCTTCTTTTAAGTGTCGTTATCCGTATCACAAGACCGAATGCGAAAAGAATATAATCTTATCTATATCTTATAATAATGGGGTGAAGTTTCGCCAAATTATGTCTGTTTTAAGAAGTGCTACAATGCTAATTGTGACTGTTGTAAGTAGTCACTTAAATTCTAAAAAAATCGACGATTATTATAGTCTGTAATTGCGAAGCTATACGGTCAGCTTATTTAATTATATCTGCTTAAATTACCACGTTATGCATTTCTTCTTCTTTTCGTATCAATGGTAAATAGTAAAACTATTTTATTCATAGAATTTGAGCCTAGTAGGTGGTTAATTGCCATTTTAAACCTCACGTAATGCACTATCCATGACGATCATAGTGCGATAATGACAGAAAACCAAAAACAAACAATTTAAAATTACCATTTCATATAAAGCTGAAATAATTATCCACATTTTACGAACGTGTGGTCAGTGGCGATCACGCGGGATTGGCAGGAAGCGCAAACTGTAGGGTGACCATGAAGTGCAGTCGATACTCTGGGACATTGAAGCTGATTTATTTTGTGGATACAATAATTGAAACTGCATGCGTAACCTATACGGATAACAAATATGAGCGACGAAATATTTTGATATTAAATATTGGTTAATCAATGGATTAAGCAAAAAATATTGAGTAGATTCAGCAATAATTTAGTAACAAAATGTATGAAAATATGTAGGCATATTGGATCGAAACGTTTTTGGATCTTAAAGTAGGTAGCTAGTAGTTCAGGTATATAAAGAAAAAAATATCAGATTTATTTTTATTGTATAAACTAAGAATTGTCTGTAATTTTTTATCTATATTATACAGTAAGTAAGTATACTATTACATAATGTGTACCAGTAGAGTAACATGATATCGATACTGTAGTCCGTGTACCGTGTATAAAAAATATATCCGAAAATGTTCAAAAATAAATATACCAAAATTACAAGTTTCCAATTAGTCAAAATTATGGTGGCCACGCGTTCGAAAATGAAAGTGCCGCCCCGAAAACGCAGTGGACATTCATTGATGTATCTCTTCATCTATTATTATATTTACGAATGCGTTTATGCCCGGCCTCACTGAAAGCGAAACCGTTTTCAATTGTTATCCCTCTCACCGCTTAATTGACCGATATTTGTAAAAGCCAGCGGTTAATTTGCGTTTTCAGCGATACACTCGTAGTTGCGTTCTGGAATATTTTTGCGCTGTGATGGTTTTGGGAATCCTTTCCAGTAATAACAGTCAGTAATCCATAACAGCAGCAACACGATATTCGTACTAAACTCCTTGGAGCTCTTATATGATAGGCAGGCAAACAATTTAGGTACTTCAATTTCTCAAAATCGTAGAATGAGCAGCCAATGATGAGTTCTGGTTATGTTTGATTTTGAGACTAGTTAGATAACTCCGATAAAATGAAAACTGACGTAACCGAACATAATCCTAAACCCATTTCTATATGTAAAACTAATAAAACACGTCTATGAAACAGCAGACATTATCGTCAACAGACGGAACTTTTTACAGCTCATCCCCTAATCTCGTTTGCATTCTAAACAGCTTTTATGTGGTTTAACATACTCTCATAAACACTATTTCTACAGTGTACAGAACGATAATTCTAATAAACACCATTTTAACTGAGACGGAGACGATAATTCCATTGTGCAGTGGATTCAAATACTTTGAGTGTGCGTGACGACTGCAGACTCCATAAACACCTCATTTTCTTGGAATTTCTGTCAATCGACCAAGAGATGTGTCGCCATGTGGTCGAGTTGCGAAAAAGACCACCCATGTTTAGGCAAAAAGACTATCAGTTACAAGCAGTACTAGAACTAATATACAAATAATAAAAAGAAATATAGAATGAAACACTAAAACTACATAAAAGTTTGTTAATTGGTAACAAACGGTAAAAATTGGTCCTTTTATCCTTATTCAATTTAGCAGGGAATTACTTTAGGTTTATACGAAGATGATGATGTATAAATCGATCTCGTTGATATACAGAAAAGGAAACAATTACAGAAGGAGCTTTGACACTTTTCATAATCTAATCTTAGTAGAAAATTGCAAAGCATTTCGAAAGGACCAAAGCAATTTCGAACAAAAGGACCAGTATAACTTTAACACTCCTTAACGGACTGCCACCGTGCTTAAAAACAATAGCATCATGAATTTACGCGCTTACCCGTCTCTAAATAACACATTAGAGGGAATTTTACGCGCTTGCTGCATTTCCTTGACCATAACGATTGTTCTTGTGATGTGTTTGTAATAAAAGCTTGTTTCTATGCCGCCGTTAATATTTAGTTCAAAGGATTTGTCGACGCTTCATTTCGTACTACTCGTAAGGGATTAAGGAGATTTTTGTCTGTTTTTCTTTAGTTGGGTCGTTGAGCCGCGCTCTTTCATTTGTGTAAATCCATATTTTGCTTAAGTGTAGAGTCAGTAAATACCTTTTTTTGGCTGACATGACTTACTTTAGCCTTATCCCTCACACTGAGAGGAGACCCGTTCCCAGCAGTGGGACAGTATATGGGTTGATTATTATTATTATTTACTTTATATTTAAGGTGGAGTTTTCTAGCCCCACCAATTATTGCGATAACTACTATTCATACCATCACTCCTGCTCGTCTCCCTGAAGGGTTAGGCAAAGGTGTACTCATGTACACCTCCGGTTCACCAGAATTTAATATGGGGGAATACATGTCATGTCATGACATTATATTTTCATACTAGCCTTTGCCCGCAACCTCGTTCCGGTAGCTAGAACTAGAAGTTGAATTTTTACCCCCGTTTCAGCAACGTGACATCGTAACGTGATGATATATAGCTTATATCCTTATTAAACAGGCTATCTAACACTGAAGGAGTTTTTCAAATCGGACCAGAAGTTCCTGAGATTAGCGCGTTAAACTAAACAAAGATACTCTTCAGCTTTACAATATTAGTAGGTATAGATTTCTAGACGAATGATAGATTGAGTGAAAGAGTGAAACAAAAGAGTAATAGAATGAATGAATGAAGGTGAAAAGTAAGATGGCGATTTTGCACTGTAGAAGGAAGTCAAGATTGTTAAAAAAGTTGTGAAAAAGGGCGTAATAAATAATTGTACGAAGAAAAGTGTTTTTTCTGGCAATCCCATCACAACATAAAAAAACATAATGTCCCTTTTTTTTAAATTGACATTTTACTTTTATTTTCTTAGTAAATTTTCAAATTACCCGGGATACAAGCCGTTACAATATACCATTTTTTTGTTTGGTCCTCAGATTCAGATCGACATGGACATAACGGGGACTTAGAGTCGCAATATAACATGTACAATTGTGCATACCCTTCAAAAGATACCTGGATGCTTACAGCTCTGTTTACCCACTTCAATCAAAACCGTGAGTATATTTCTATCCTGATTATGTCCATGTTGATCTGAATCAAATTTGTTAGGTTAGTTAGGTGATAAACACACGTACAAAATAATAATAAGACAACAATAATTTACACACTAAGCACTAAAATAATATAAAAAAAAAGAAATGATTATTATCAGTAGCACTTTTAAGTTCTAACAAATGTTCTATAAATCATAACCTATAACAAAATAAAAAGCTATAAGATAAAATAAAAATATTTAACCACCCATCTCCCGCAGAAAATGATAAAATAAATGCAACTGTGGGATTCGCTCCCCCAACCCTGCCGCGACCGTGAATACTGAAATGCTCGGTATGTCGACGTGAAACGTTAAATAAGCCGAGAAATTAACGATTAAACTGATTTCATTTCAATAAAGGAGGTTGACCGTGTTGGGTTTCAAAAATAGAATACTGTGACGTCACTTATTGTCAGTTGTTACGTAACATATTCCCCGAAGTGTTAGGTAAAGATGTACTTATGTATACACATTTCGCCGGTATGCTTAGGTCCTATGTAATAGGGGGTGAGCCTATTCTCATTAACCGGGCACAATTCCAAACTCCGAGCTGCTGGATATTAAAAAAAAACCTTCAACAAATGTTATCTGGAAAACCAAACCCAAGACCTCCAGTGTCCATATTTTTTATTTTATTTACAAACTGTACTTACTTTATTCTTAGCTTTGAACACTCATCGATCTGGGAATTAAACCCAGGAATCTTTGAGCGAAGTACTTAGTAATAAATTGTTCTACGACTATAGTCTGCGCGGAACTAGTTGGCCGCGCCTTAGGTATGTGAGCGGTGGGACGGCGGGGTGGGGTCGCCTGCGCGCGGTGGGACGGAGGGGCGGGGGTGCTTGCTTTTGTTTACAGTAACCCGCCGCCTCACCTCCGTCCCTACCTAAGGCGCGGCCAACTAGTTCCGCGTGGACTATACACCGAACCGTATTTTCACAGATTCGGATCGGACATAGTGCGAAACCGCTCTTAGTATAGTTAAAGTTAGATTTTTAGCTTAAAGCCGCCGTTACACTAGAACTATTTCTCGAATGCGAGCGGCGAAAAATCGTATACGAAACTCTCCAAGCGATTCTCTCCTATGGTGTTTACACTGTGACCAAAACTGTCACTTATGCGATAATCGTAACCGTATCACTTATGCAATAATTCGAGTGTCAAAGGCGAGACTCGCCCCATGCACTGGTTACACTACAGGAAAGTATTTGTAGGGCGATACACGCACACGGAACTCTCCTAGTGTAACGGGGCACGGGCGCTTTAAGAAAGCCCTCAGTTATAATAAGATGCAATTCAAAAATGTCATAAAACCTCCCAGACCCGGAGGTGTGTACTCACCTCGGAGGGTCCTCGTCCCTCTCGGCGTGACAATAGCACTCGAGCATCATTCCTCCCGCGCAAGCACCGATCACTTATTATTTCCTTATTATTATTGTTTGGCTTGAGGCTATTGTTAGAATTTTTCGCAAAAGTTATATGGTTGAAGTATTTTTACATTTTCGTAAGGATGTAATTATTACAAATGTTTGAAGCGACCTCGTATTGGGATAATCTGACGACTGCTATAACCAATTTAGAACACAAAAAGGTATGTGATAAACATGTATTTGTGTCCCCGTGTTTCTTATGTATTATAAGTACATATGTATTTACAAAAAAGTGGTTAAGTATTATATCCATTGTTTAGTTCCCAAAGAACAAGTTCTGTTTAGTTTGGGCATAGATGATGCTGTGTTAAATGTAAAAAAAAAATATTTCGAAACTAGTAGACTAGTAGACCAATAGACTAGGTACTATTGCGTTATTTACACACGAGAATCACCGTATAAAAAAAAACAGTCACAAAGGAAACGTAAAATTACTAATTTATAAATCAATATTTTGAGTGTGACGACCCAATGGTCCGGTGCCCCACAACGGCCCCGTATCACAAGCACCCCTTTTACTCTCTATCATTCCGATACCGACACCGATACCCATTCTAACTACACACGCGTGTACGAGATGGTAGTCGTCCGTGACTTTTTTAGAGACTACAGACACTACCGAAGTAGGCATGTATAAAAGGTTTCACAATGAGAAATAGTATCTTATGCATTAAGTTTAGCCCTGTTATAAGTGCATTTCAATCGCCTGCAGAAAATTAATATTCATATTTTCGATCGTACCTGAATTTAGGTAACATCCCGGTGCCTACGTATGAATATTTCAGGTAGGGTAAAACAAAATCCAATTTCGCATATTTATACCAAAAAATATCATAAGTGACTTTCCGAATAAACCCTCGTTAGAATTAGAAATCAACCGTCACTGGCCGAAAAAAAAACAATAATTATAAAGCGCGCGTAATTCTAATTCCGAATTCAAATTAAAGCCGCTTAATGCGCGGGAGCGACCCCGTTAAAAAAAAGAGTTGACGAGTGCTCGGAGGGTGGTAATTTTTCATTAATTTAAGTTCACCATTCCCTGTTTTGTTTGCTTTTAATCGCATTTCTAATTAATCCCGTCGAGAATAACGTGACAACTGTCGACTATGGCCGCCATTTTTTCGAGCCGAGTATAGCAGATGTCGGCCGATTTCCATTTGTTTCTGAGATTAATGATTCGGTACGATTGTGAATTTTTCCGGTCGGCTTTTGTTGTTTTAGAAGCAATTTGTCCGCTTACTTTTGTAGAGAGGTAGTCGTTAAAGCCTCCACAAATGATATTGGAACGAAATAAAAAAACCGCGACAAAAAGGTTTCATGTATTCGATTTCAGGTGCATGTCAACTGAATTCCAATTTGTGAAAATATAATAGTCATGTTAATCTATAAACAATGAAATCAATAACAGTTCTCGTGTATTTTATTTTATCGAACTTATTTAAGTACTCTTACAAATCTGGAATGAGAGTTTTCATGACTCTTCTTACTTAGATAGTACACAAAAAATGTACTTTTGAAGTCAATTTAAGTTCTTTAAGTTCTCGTCTAGAAATCTGAAGTCTGCCAACCCGCATAAGGCCAGCAGGTTGACTTTTAATCCATAAGACGAGATCCGCACATAGCAGAGATACAACTAAGAGTAGGTCTTTACCTATAGTAATTAATTTAATTAAAGCTTCAAAATTAAAATATTCGCAAAGAAATTAACTAAAATTATCATACTAATTAGTAATTTGAAGAAAATCCTAGACAATTTTTAAGTATTTGTATAAATGATGATACAACTCTCATAGATATAGCATAAAAATTTTACATATCAAAATAGAAATATAAGTACAAAATCTAATATTAAGCCACAGTGGGACGAATTGTACGAACATTTCGTCCCATTAGAAGAATAATGTTCTATTTGCGAATTGTCAACTTTTCAGTAGAGCGATTATAAATTTCGTGCGCACATATTGCTTATTATCTTGAATGACACTAGCCACTTAATATTTTTACAGTATACAAAGAAGTTAGTACCGTTTATGAAGTTATAATTATTTAATCTATAAACTATGCCTTTCCAAATATAATGGGTCGCATGTGCATATATAAAGTTTTTCTGCCAAAAGAATAATTGAATGAGGTGTCTTAAGAATACATAAAACAATATTCGACGAAACTATTCACGATACATCGGTATATCAAACGTTATTTTACGGATTTTGGCGGTTGTATCCGTGTTTTATATGAAACTTTTATACTAAGTAAGTATAATAGGCTTCAAATTCATCATTATATAACCCAAGTTATATATTTTCGTAGAATAATGTTTCATGAGTACGTGCGGACGACAAAAATACAAAATTATGCGTCGTAAAATGTACTAAGTGTATAAGAAACTGAAAAAATAGGGAAACAAATAAGACAAGCTATATTATATTCTGTAATGTTATATAAGTTATTATTAAAGTATTTATTTCGGATTAAACTTCTAATAAATAAGTTTTTGTCCTTTGTAAAATAGTGTTTTATGTGACTGTAAATACTGTCTTTGTGAGAAATTAATAAAACTTAGTATAATTGTATCAAAACTATTTATACAACAAATTTTATCCGCTTAAACCGTCGTGTGTTTATACTAGAGTTTAGGTTAGTAAAGTAATTAATGTAATATAAAGCGTTAACATAAAAGAAAAGAATTCTTATCATTTTGATCGCCAATTTTGGTAACAAACACCACTCGCGGCCACTTCGTCGAACAATGTGACTTAGAATGAAGCGACGCGGCGCGCGCAGCTGATTGCGCGGGAGCAAACAGAGAATATCGTTGTATGTGATCATGCGTAGTTATTGTACGTAGTCGGCGCGGATAAAACTTTATTCGAGCGTTATATCTTTGGAATTTATGGATAAAAAAATAAAAAAATAGTATCAATCAATAGCTAACGTTATAATGATGAAGAATTTACCATAATATCATTTTTGACACATATGATAATAAAACTTTATTCTTCCAATGGGACGATTTATAGACGGAAAACGAAGTCTGTTTGAGTGTCTGTTCAAAATCGCAGTAGAGGACGGTAACTTAATGTCACTCAGTTATTTAATTATTAAAAGGGTAATAGCTTTGATAGGAAATGTTTTAAATTGAGAACGTAGTTAACTATCAAAGTTGGTCTATTTTACGTGAGGTTAACTTTTACGGTAGTAGTATTAGTATATATTTTAGTTTTCTATAAGATAGAAAGGTATTTTCGAGATTATAATAAAATATAAATTCTAATTCAAGAATTACTGTGAGCACTGAGCAGGCATTAATAAATACCCCGTAAGGGGTACCGCGAGATACCCCAGGTACAGAGAGAGAGTAGATACTGCGTAGGCCCCTTGTAAATACTGCGTAGGCACTACGTAGTCACCTCGTAGCCACTGTGTAGGTACGTCGTAGATTCTACGTAGGGTAGATTCTGCGTAGGCGCCTCGTAGATCAGATACTGCGTAAGCGCCTTGTAGATACTGCGTAAGCGCCTCGTAGATACTGCGTAGGCACTGCGTAGTCGCCTCGTAGGCACTACGTAGCTCCCCTGTAGGCACTACGTAGCCACCTCGTAGCCACTACGTAGGCGCCGCGTAGCCACTACGTAGGCGCCGCGTAGATACTATTTAGAAGACGCATAGGCTACTACTACACTATTACATACGCTTTGTTAGAATCGCAGGCAAAAAAAAAATATCCTGGGACATTTTTACACAGCACCATCTAGTCCCAAACTAAGCAGAGCTTGTACTATGGGTACTAGACAATGGATATAATACTTATATACTTTTTTTTTTGTAAATACATACTTATAATATATAAGAAACACCCTGACAAACACAAACACCTAAGTTCATCACATAAATGTTTAGGTCTTGTGGGAATCGAACCCACGACCTCGTGATCAGCAGTCCGGTACTAGAACCACTAGACCACAGACGTCGTCAAGGAAAGAAACCTAAATGTGTACCTAACCTGAGGAGGGCTAATAAGAGTGGCCTGAGAACTTTTTTTCACCTCACTATCTCGTCTTTAGCCATACTTTTAGCACGGAATATGAGTCGACAACAATATTAATCGTGACGCATGTCAAGTGAAAAATGTAATGCTTGTCTTGCCATTTCCAAGTTCATTGAAAATTGAAGACTAGCGCGCAGCTAAATATTTCCCGACAAAAGAGTAAAATATCACAATGTTAAACAAACACCATTTTCTGCAAAAATAGTTTCATTTTCAACAGGCATTTTGTCCCCAACGGGACGTGTCGCACTCAATAATTCAAGATTGGCGTCCAGCTTATAACACGTATCAATGACACCTCGTAATAAAAAGTGACTAGTAACTAGTTGGCCACTCAATTGAGTGGAATAAAGTATTGATTACTGATTTCTGACACTTACGCGAATACTAGACATTGAAATAAAACTACTTTTTACGGATTTTATCGCGTTATATTGATATTATTTTAATCCCGACGTTTCGGACCCTTTACAGCGTCCATGGTCATGGTCATGGTGGGATCTGTGACGAGCAACACCTGGCTGCAGAGCTTCAACATGTCAAGCAAGTACTGCACGACAACAAGCTCCGAATACCACGCCTTCGTCACAGAAACCGCGTGAAACGTGCCACAGTCGAGCGCTTACCTGCAGTACTACCATATGTGAGAGGAGTCACTGACAAGATTGGCTACATCTTGAAGCGTGCTTCAATTAAAACTTACTTCAAGCCGCTGAAGAAGATCAGTCAGTTTTTACCACCTGTAAAGTGTCATATACCTCTACAAGATGCGGGAGTATACAAGCTTGATTGTGACTGTGGTCTCTCTTACATAGGCCAAACTAAACGAAGCATAGGGACCCGCGTAAAAGAACACATCGCTGATGTCAAACACCGCCGTTCCGGAAAGTCTGCAATTTGTGAACACACCCTTGACAAGGCCCGCCATTACATCAGATTTGATCAACCACAAGTCCTCGCAAAAGAAAACCGATTCCTACCCAGGATGATTCGTGAGGCCATTGAAATTAAAAAACATCCAAATTTCAATAGAGAAGATGGCTGGGTCTTACCACCTGCTTGGAACCCTATTATAGATTCGATTAAATCTAAATCCAAGCCTAAAAATGCAAGACCGAAGGATACGGTGAGCTCGTTCTGCGTGAATCGGATTGCCAACAATTAACAAAAATGTAGGGTAGCTGTTAGTAATTGAAACGTCAAGACGCCTACCACCTTAGTCACCCGTGACCATGGACGCTGTAAAGGGTCCGAAACGTCGGGATTAAAATAATATCAATATAACGCGATAAAATCCGTAAAAAGTAGTTTTATTTCAAAGTATTGATTATTTCTAGGGTTAGATATACAGGACGTTGACTTAGTTACCAATGAATTTGCTACTGATAATCAAACCTATAAAATTCCTTTTTAACCCCCGACGCAAAAACGACGGGGTGTTATAAGTTTGACGTGTCTGTGTGTGTGTGTGTGTGTGTGTGTGTGTGTGTGTGTGTGTGTGTCTGTCTGTGGCATCGTAGCTCTCGAACGGATGGACCGATTTTGATTTTGTTTTTTTTATTTGAAAGGTGAATTAGTCGGGAATGTTCTTAGCTATGTTTGATGAAAATCGGTCCAAGATGGCCGCCGCTACAAAATAGTGGAGTACATATTTTTTCACAACTCCCTCAATATGGGTATCAAATGAAAGGGCTTAACTAGAAGAATACTATACATTATGATAAATTTGAAATCCAAGATGGCCGCCACTACAAAATGGCAAATCACGTTTCGTGTCGGGGGTTTTCTAAATTTTTAATTTAGGTTATTAGAAACAAGTTATTTATTTTTATAGGTAAGCTTGGGGGTTTTATTGTATGAAAGATATTTTAATAAAATATTGTAGGCAAGCCGCAAAATATTTATTTATTTGTTTAATACAGGCAAAACCTACAGGCTACACTAAGCCAATTACAAATTAATTATTAATCATATAACCGTTAATCAAAATTCTCGGAACGATAAATTAATAAAAAGATTATTAATTTAAATCCATAACAAAAGGAATTTTCGGTCCCGCGGTCTCGAAAGTCACTAAGGGAAAGATTGTATTTCTATAAATTTAATGGGCAACACTAATGTCACAACCATAGTCAATCCGTCAAAACGTATAAATTGTCAGTCATTCGGCAGACACGAAAGTACATGAACACATAAATACTATCTTTTGAACAGATTCCTAAATAAACGAAGAGCGAACACGGAGATCACAAATCGGTATAATATCTGTACAGTTACTAACGTTAGCCTTTATAGTGTACGGCTATAAGTGTCTGCTGCCTGTAAATTTTCGCAGTGGCGATCTGTGGCCGGTCTTTGTGCTATTAATTTGTAATGTCCCCCTCTGGCTGCCTAGATGCATAACCCGGGTATACGTGAGAGCGTACGGGGGGATAAGTCGACAGTTAGGGGTTAAGGTTTTGAGGTTGCGATGATGGTTTGGTGGTGGGTTAGGGAAATTAGGCTCTATTTGTGTGTTGGCTTCTACTTTATATTAGTTATGGGGTGTAGTTTTAAATACAGTGATTCTTTAAAAAATATATAATTAGGGTCGGCACGTATTTCAAAGTTTTATACAGAAACATTGTATAGTATACCTCTGTAGGCTGATACGATGATGATGCTACACAAACTTCATCTTTCGTGATTTTAGTTCTTCAATCATCATTGTAAAGTAATATAAGCCCCATACACCTCGAAAGCAATATTTTTTGATGATACAAAATTGGAATGCTACACAATGCAGTTCACAGTTATAACAAAGATCGGCGTATCGTTTGCCAAACGCCGGCCGATGACACGAAACATATTTGGAATCTTCAGACATGTCGTCGTTTTAGTACCTCGTACTGAGCCTTTGCCGATCTTCAATGGGGGCCCGCGTTTCCGATAGGATTAAGCCAGACTTACTGCTCGGTCAGGAACACGGCGCGACGCAGTAACCCCTCCCCCGCACACCCGGGCCACACACCCTACAGCCTAACCTCACCCCCTCCATCGCCCGCCGCATTAGGAGCAATCATATTCGACGGCTGCTAGGTTTTGGCATCGGTCTGTGTTGCTTAGCCTCGGCCAGCTATTTGTGGAACAATGATTGGTCTTGTCTTAGTTTGTTACGTCGTTTAAGCCTATTTTCGTTTAATACAATTATTTCTCAGTATTCAAAGACCATTTAATTAATTTGGCAAAAATAGCTGATTAAGGAACTAAGGGCCGCACTCGGAAACGTCAATTAACATTAACAAACAGCTACTATATTATCTTGGTCTATTTTTCCATATTTGAGTTTGTTGTCAGTCTACAAAGATATACTGGGTCTCTATTAGCTAGTAATTCATTACGTCAAGCGACATCTCTGAGTTCAACAGTAAGAGATAGACGTGCTTCTATGGATCTTTAAAGTCAACGAAAGATTACTTTGAATAAAATACCAGGCCTTTACTACCCTAAGACTAGGCCTTGTACACCTCAGACTAGTGCCAAAAGCCTAAGGCTTTGTGCGTAAGTTTATTACTTACGTTCAAAGGTTTCTTGTGTGCGGTGTGGTGTGATATCACGACCACCTTTCACTTCCGTAAGGGGCAGCTAAAGGAAAAGCCACGGCACAAGGATACACTACAGCTTCATGATTATATGAACGTTGAATAAAGCTTTGAATAGAGTCTCTATTGGTCTGATATACGAGTTGAAAGCCTTGTCAGTCAACTAGCAAACTCAATCGAAAAAAAACTATCTTTACAATCGTCTGTTGAATGAATGTAACTTTAAATGACAAGAATATAAAATTAAATATATGAAAAGTTGTGAAAAACAAAAAAATATTGTAGGATAGGGACTGTATCACCACCTCTAGATAGCCGCTAACCGCTAGGTAATAATTAAAAAAATGGAACAAAATTTGTATGAAATTATTTGCCAAGTAAGGTGAAACAGGCGAAACTACAAAAAAGTTTCTTACCATTCTTCCACTCCGAACGCAACCTCGCCTTGAAAATCTGAAAACAAAAAAATAATTTTAAATTAAATAAAGAACACAGAACTGGAATTGGTACCAACCAAAAAAATAATTATGATACGAGTATAGGCAATACCACAGCTTAAATAAAGGTTGTTTCTCTGTGTCGTGTAACTGAACCTGTAGGTACCAGTGACCGACAAGCTAACTAAACAGTCGCTGTGCATTCGACAGGTGAGGGGTGCAAACATTTGGATGGTTGAATGGATGAAGGAATTATGATGTTTGGCAGACTACCTGGTAGATAGGCTAGAATAATTAATAATTACGGTAAATCTTAAACTTCTTTTTAATTTTTTATAGCATTTCGTTTACTTGAGGTAATAATATTTTTAAGCAAGATTTCAATATTGTTAAATAATGTAGGTATTATAATGAAAATATTTACATAATAGAAAATACCCATTAACATTATTTTCAAACTCATAAAAAAACTTACAATTTTGGATGTGTCCGATTGATGGCAATAGGCTCTATCACAATAGGACCTAAAATACTGGCGAACTTTGAGTGTTATTGTACAGCTCTGCATCCCTCCAGAGAATACAAGCGTAATGCTATGTAGGTATATATTGAATTCATGATTATTATTGCGTTAGCCACCAGTACTAAACTTTAACAACATTTGCAGCAAGTTCATCAGCACAAATCACACTGCAAATAATTCCTTACTCAGAATCTCCTGCAATGATGTTTGTTCTTCGTTCCTCTAATACATTTCCCAGTACTGTAGCTTCTGCTTACGCTAATACTGTGTTATAGTCTGAACTCTTATAAACATTTACTTAGCTCATTCCAGGTATTAGTGCATCTAGTAATTAATGTGTTATCATTGAAAATATTCTTAGATTTTATCGAATAAACTCGAAAAAATCTAATAATCCGATTCGTTGAAAAAAAAACGCACGCCATTTTTACACCCTAATATCATAGTGATTTCATAGTAAAAACTGTCAACTTGACAGCTATCTGCTGTTAATGTCAGTTTCGGAATGTCGAACGCACGCCATTATGGCACAATAATAATAGTTTCTTATTGATTTCATGGTAAAAAGTATCATTTTGACAGCCGTCATGTACCTCAGGTACATATTTGGGCTGAGTTGTATGGGCTTTTGATGACCTTTGCCTTTCCAACTCGATCGATATCAAATATATTTTTCATGCTCTCAATAAAAACATAAATCAAGCACCTCTTCCAATAATATGATTTCAAGATATAATAATAACACCCGTATCTATAGTCTAGACTTACTAAGACCTATAAAAGGATTTGGTGCACTATTGGTGCATTATTAGTTAGTAACCTGCAAAGCCCGAACATAATTGCTCCTACGTTACCTCTACACGGGGTATTAGAGCAATAAGATATCGGATAAACATTATCTTATGTTAAGACTAGAATCCTGCTTAGGGTTTGCTTGCTCAAAGTAGTGAGAAAGTAATTACCTACATACATTATCTTAACGAAAATCACGACTTTTTCCCACAGTATACTAAAAGTGACAAGTTCAAATTCATAGTCTACTTTTATATATTTTTACTTTTCCTATTTATTATAAGTATGTATTTACAAAAAAAAAATATAAGTATTATATCCATTGCCTAGTACCCATAGTACAATCTCTGCTTAGTTTGGTACTAGATGGTGCTGTCAAAAATGTCCCAGGATATTTATTTATTTATTTACAGTAAACGAGAATGAAATGTCAATATATCGATATCAAAACTTCATGAAACTTTCATGAAGAAATTTTGTCTCGAAGCAATTTCTGTCGAAGCAAACTTTTTTAAAGCAAAGGAAAAAGAAACAGAATCCTAAAACAACAAACAACAACCCGTTCTTACAAACACCATAATAATCCGTCCTTCAATTCACTCGCGATACCGAACAGCTGATACACTTTTTCTTCCTCCTGTCCCGACGTAGCGTAAACCGAACACCACCTTATATTTGAGCTTCTAAGGTCGATATTTGTATGAATACGTGAAGTGCGAGTGAAAGAGGGTACAAAGGAGACGGGACCACGTGTCTTGACCTATTTGTGTCGTGCGATTGGTGTAGGTCGTGTTTACTATGTCTGGAGAGACTTTTTGGAACGTTTGAGCGGTTTAGGGGTTAGAAAAAAGTTGGATGGAATTGTTTCTTGTCGATGTGCATTTGGAAAATGAGGATTTAAGAATTGAAAAAAAAGTTAGAAGTGATTTTAAATATTTTATTTAAGTAACAGTTCTTTGTAAGCTTTAAGACTTGGGGAATGGTTTATGTTAATATTAATATTGTCTGTATGTTACGAGTTTTGCTCACGAAAGCCAGTTCCCCCTTTCGGTGGCTTTATAAGGTAGGTAGGGTGCTTTTAAGGGTCGGCAGTGCATCAGCAATGGCTGCTGTTGCATTAGGTGGCTTGTTTGTTCATTTGCCAGCAGCAATAAAAAAAAGATAGTATCAATTATTATTACCCACACACAACACAATCGATTTCATCGCTAAACATTATTCTCATGTATGTCATTATACATTGGTTGGTTGAGTTAAATGGGAGAAGCTTTTACCATGTTATTACTGACTTTTCTTTTTAAGGATCGTGCAGAATGATTACGTCACATAAAAACTATTTTGGTTTATCTGTCGCACTCAGAAACGTTTCTTAACGTAATGAATCATTAACTAATAGAGACCCAGTATATCTTAGTACACTGACAACACACTCAAATACGGAAAAATAGGCCAAGATATAGTAGCCACTGTTTGTTAACGATTCATTAACGTTAATTGGCGTTTCTGAGTGCGGCCCATTTGCGTATTATTAAAGCATTGTAAATTTATGTATCTGATAAATGAATAAATAAATACAGGGTACAAAATATATAATAATAATAATTGCTAATTTCTTTACACTATTGTCAAGAAATTTGAAAGGAAGAACAGTGATCATCATCAATCATCATCATAATCATAGAATTAGAATATTCTTTATAAGATAATCATTTTAAATTATTGTTTAACAACCCTAATTTGTTTTTTTTTTATAGACGAGTCGGGATGCGAGGCTGATATGCTGGAGGGCGCGGAGGTGGGACGGCACTCGCCGCCCCGGCCGCAGCAAGAGCCCATCAACCTCAAGAATGAGGTGAGTTTCTAGTACCACTACAACTTCACTGTCACGTACTTATGCAGTGTAAACTTTAGCAAGAAAATTATTCAAAGATGAACCTTATTTATTATTAGCTAAATACTGTGTGTTATAACAACCAATTGAATAGGTTTTTTTTGTAATTTAGCTAAGTCACGGATTACATATTCTATTTCCATCTCTTTCTAATAGCATATGACAAAAACTGAATGAGATATTTATTTAATATCTACGTATGTTCATTTCTCATTTTATTAAAGTTGAGATATAGGTACAATTAATAAATTATCTTGTTGTTAAGGAGGAAAGACCCTTTGAAACGTTTTTTTTTTGTAAACAGAAATTATATTAAAGTTGAAAATTTACATAGCTACTGATATTGAAAGCGTGGCAGCTCTGTTACTAGTTGGGTAAAATTGGTAACATGCTAAAATATTTTTAACCACAAATCGCAAAGCAGTTTCAATGAACATTCTATAAAGGTTTTATATTTCCCTAATGACTTTACACATAGTCTGTTAAAGCACTGTTGCGTCAGCCCTTATTTAAGAAAATGAAGTTCCAAATTCAAAATCCAGATTCTACTTTTTGCATACGGCCAGTGCCAAATTCCAGTGGCTAATAAAAAACAAGGCTGTCAAGCTTACTGCTGCTACTTAACTAACACGTGGCCTTTAAATTGAAAATGCGGACGAAGTTGAGTGCGAATAAACGCGCCCGATCCTCAAGTGGCCGCCCGGCCCGCCAAAAAGACGAAGCCGTCCCCCGGCTCAAAAGGTCCTTGCAAAGACCAAACATTCGTCGCTTCGTTAGTCCTCCGGGTAAAATCGCCATGCGATTCGATGCCGGCCAATCTGCTCCGCACTGCCGCAACCTACTTGCCTCAGAATCTATAGTATCGATTAGTGAGCGCTTTTTTACCCACACGCACTCACACACCGCCGCGGCGGGGCCAGCCTTTTTAACAATCTTTTTTTCGTCCACCCCTCTCCCCCAAAACCGCCATGTCCATTGCGCGGATGCAAAGACCACCCCTCTCGCCCCACCCCTCATATAGCAGCATTGAAAGTGGAATTTCCATGAGTGATGGAGTGTCAAACGGGAAGTGAAAAAACGGAGAAAAAGTACATTATGTTAATTATTGAACGCGTGCTCCGTCCGAGTTTAAATTGAATGTCATGTCGTACGCGTCCGTCGCGTCCTCGTGTCGTGGAAAAGCACGCTTTTACTCTTCTATTCCGTTTCGTGTGTACTGTATAATTTTTAATTTTTACTCTCTGTTCGTGCCAAATTAATAATCGTACATGTCGAAATTCGAACAACCTGTATATTTTGTATGTAGCGAATTTAACAAAACACGATTGCTAACTTTTGGCCCGCACACGTGGACTTAGCGGACCACATTACTAGCTTTTAAGCAAAATTGAGCTCTATTAATATTGCAGTACAACTGTTAATGCTAGTTTGGTGGTCTGGCTAAACGCCGGTAGCTAGAATGACTTTTATTTTCATTCAAGTACGGGAAGACAGCGTGTGTAATCTTTTCTACTAACTTTCTCGACTCTTTAGACTCTTGAGTTCGACTTATTTAGAAGTATTTTTGTATTATTAGCTTCTTCGAACTTGAGAAGATATTGGAGATTAGGGTCTTTACTAATAGTAGGTATTAATATAATATTATATAATATACGTCGTTTTTTCCTCTGAATTGCAGTTAAACTAAAGATAGATTCATGACCAGTTCGTGGTGGTACTTCGTATAATTTTGTAGGTTTAATTGCTGTCCTAGTCTCGTCACAATGAGCGAGAATTGTACTAAAACTAATGTATGTTATGCAACGATAATACCTCGACCGCTTGCTCTGTTTAACTTTTAATGAAATCTACTATCTAAGCGAGCAATGCACAAAAAGATCTGACAAAGCACTTATTCACCGGACAACACGAACTATTCGGACAGTCGCATTGCTAATGGAAAATCCCGAAAAAATATTGGCGGTGAAAAAAATAGTTAAAAAAATCGTCGAGCACATTTGAATGAAAATTGGGTGGTGAAGGGGTGGCGCGCACGGCGGCCGATCGCCTATTATTATTATTATTACTTGCATTATATCTGCATTTTTTTCACGCACACAGACGCGGCCGCGCACGCCATTTTTATTTTTTTCTTCCTTTTTTCTTTTTTCGGGAATCGGCGGGGGCGCGGCGCCCCCACACATGGGCCGGCTTGCAGCTCGTGCCCACCAGAATCGAACTATGCGATGTCTACAAGTGGACGAACATTTAAATTGGCTCTCATCAAATATTGACTGCGTGTAGTTTTTTCATTAACCATTCGACTTTTTGTGAGGTACGGGTACGTCGGCCGCCGTTCAATTTGTATCTACTTCTTTTGAGCAGGTACAGAAGTGCATCATGAGCTTTTTTATTCAATAAATATTTTTTCAACTGGAAATTTGAAGTGAGTTTATGTTTATTTTACTATAAAGCAAGCAGGGAAAATATCAAACATGATTTTTACTTTGAAATAAGTACTTACATTTTTAAAATACCAACTACATGTAAATAAACCTGCTCACTATATATTAGTAGTAATAGCAAAAATTCTAATCAAAAGTCATCAAGTGCACAAAAACACAAATCAAAATCAAAAAATTTCCAAAGAGAAAATGCAATATACAAATTAAAATAATCTTACTAATAAACAATGTGAAAACTTGCTCCGTATTCCATTACATCGGGTTCTCATTTGCAACTCGGTTGGACTGACCTCACTTCTCAATGCACACTCCAGTAGGTATCAAGAACTTCGAACTTTTTATCCAGAGCTTGGCATACTTAAAATTGCAATGCAAATACCCTCAAATTACGATTTTCGATGTGTTCATTTTTGACATTTTGTAAAAGAGAATTGTTGTTATTTGTAATTTTCATTACAAATACAAGAGAAAACTATTTATGAAAATTATTAGGTACTAGCGGCCCGTGCGCAGCATCGCCTGCGATTCCCGGTGGTTTTACAAAATAAATCTTACATACAAACCTTGTCCTGACAATAACGAACACTGCAAAACAAGAATTATCCAATTTGGTACAGTTGTTCGTAAGTTTTCCGCGTACAAACATTTCGGAGATTCATTTTTATATGTGTCAATATCAATCTTTTATCTCCACCCAACATCTTAATAAGAAAAATAAATATTAACAAGTGCGATTCGGATCCGCACATAAAGAGTTCCGTACCATTTTTAATTAGCATTAATAACGTTGTCGTTATAGCGGCACTAGAAATAGAAACTGTGAAAATTTCAACTCTATCTATTACGGTTCACGAGATACAGCTTACTGACAGACGGGCCGGACACACAGCGGAGGCTTAGTAATAGGGTTGGCACCCTTCGGCTACGGAACTCTAAAGACGATCTTATCCATAACTTTATCACGTTGTAATAAGACGCAAAATAATGTATGGCCCACGTAAAACAACGGTACTGCAGCCAAGCGAATTTATTATCATTAAAAAATGCAAAAAATCATAATTAACGGGGTGGTTGTGGGGTGCATCTCATTTTTTATTTTAATTGGCTTGTAAATTACCAAAGTTATACCTAGTGGAGACGGTGAGACCGTTTTTCGTTGTCATTATGCGGTTTTAAATTCTGTCGTTTACCAAGGTAAAAAGTATTTTACTAAGGTAATAAGTTTCGCCTGATTAAATAAGTTATGAGGGAAGCTCGTTACACTAGTGGTCTTCAGCGCTACTGCTCGACGTCCTCGGTTCAATTCCCAGATTAAACATTGTTGTTGTTTTTCTATGAAATTCTCAGTAGGGATATAACAAGTTCAAATCCAAGACACGCACCTCTGAATTTCGTAATAATTTGTGTAGAAATTATTAATTACCACTCGCTTACAACGGTTAAGGAAAACGTCGTGATCATTTTTAGACTTGGGAATCGAACCCAGGACCTCTAGCGTAGCAGTCGCGGTCACAGCCGCTAGACTAATGAGGCAGTCAATGGCTACTAATTCTATATAGATACTTACCTATATGCTAATAAAATCATCGACATACTTATAATAAAAACATAATACCAACTTAATAAACTAAATCTAGCCAGCTCTACTAATACAGCTAGTTGCCAGACAAAAGTAGGCTTTACTTAATTAAATTTACGACTTGAAGTTCCATAATCACTTATGTCGCCATCTTGTTACTTTCGGTCACCTATTTAGGGTTTATAGTGCTATACAGCAGCAGTGTACAGCAGTACAGCAGTGATAGCCTAGGGATGTGACGACTGGACTGCCAAGTCAAAGGTCTCGAGTTCGAATCCAAGGTACGCACCTCTGACTTTTCGAAATCATGTGAGAAATTATCACTCGCTTTAACGGTGAAGGAAAACATCGTGAGGAAACCTGCATGCCTGAGATATTTTCTCGACGGCATGTGAAGTCTGCCAACCCGCATTAGGCTAGCGTGGTGGACTATAGCCTAATCCCTCTCATACTGAGAGGAGACCCGTGCCCAGCAGTGGGACAGTATACTTATGGGTTAATTATTATAAGTAGTGCTATACAGGTATTGGCAATTTGGCATACTTTTAGTCTTGTAAACTCATAATTTATTACAACACGATAAACCTTAAAGCAAGAAAATAAGTAATATTATAAGCTTATGATCACTTTTAACAATCACGTCAGAAAAAAAATATATTTCATTGATACGAAAATCTAATTTCCATAAATAACATAGACGAGCTAGATACTTCTTTACACACTTGAAAGTTCAGTTTGTAGTGTTCAACTTTTAACTGATTGAACATCAAACATTTTACGCTACTTACTTCCACACTGCATAAGCTCAACAAACAGGATTAGATTATGCAGCGATTCTCACGTCATAAAATAATATCCTTCACATCTATCGGCTTCTCACCAAATGCTTATCCAAGAACTTCGCAAAAATATCCCAGCACCAACAAAAACAATACAAAACGTTATTTTAAAAGAGATAAAGTTCAAAATTGCATCAAAATTAATATTGACAGCGGTAAATACGGTGTAGCGCCTCCGGAGCTAGGGTTGCTACAAATATAAATCTCGGCGTCGCAGCCGCGGCCAGGGCTGCCCACGGAGGACGGACGTGATTGATCAAAGTCGTTTGTCAGGCTCGCGTCGCGACTGTTGGTAGCCCTGTGCAATTAGCACATGATTCTGGGCGTCTAATGCACGAATTTGGTTTTAATTATGGAATGCTGTTGCTATGGAATCTGTACCTTCGAATATTTGAGTTTCGAATATTGTTTGAAAAATTTTAATTTATAAAAAGACTGGCGTCAAAGAAGTAGTAAAAAGAGCCTGTTTTTACAAGCTTTTTTTTTAGTTTATGAAATGATGCTGTTTTTTTTAAATTATGTAGCAGTAACAATAATTTATCATACTGTTTAAAAACAAAAAAGTTCTAGAATCAGAGCCAGAGTAATGGCAGACACTGTAATTTTACAACTAGATATTTCCAAGATAAAGTTCTGTAGTGTTTTATCGTATTTATGTGCTTTCTTCAGAATTTTATTAGCAGGTTGGTACTTTTATATAATGGTACGTAATACCCAAAGGCCAGTCACTAGCGAATTAATAACAGATATCTTACACGAAGTAGCTCCCATGAATGAGCTTTGAAACCTAAACAAATAGACTAAAGTTCGTAAAACTCTTTACATGTCCTCTCCAGAAATAAGTTGGCAATGAAATATTGAATACTTAAATATTGAAATAATATACTGATTCTGCTCTAGGACAGGAGTTTACCTACACGTTTAATAGTCCACGACTGTAACTTAGAACGGGTAGATAGAAATCAAACGCACGCCCGTTGATGAAAAAAATAGTAGGTACTTAAGGCATCACAGATTTCCTCACGATGTGTTCCTTCTCTGAATAAGCGAGTGATCATAAGTAACTGTAAATACGCACATAATGACGAAAAAGTTACGAATTTAATATATACACTTAATTATAAGAGTAGAAAACTCTGAGAACTTAACCTAATTCACAGCCAAATATATTAGAAACTGGCTGACTAACCAGAACATATCTATCATAAGTTATTTTTAATGAAGGAATAAATCGGCGGGCGGGCTGGATTCGAACCTGCGCCTTCTGGTTCGGTACACCAGACGCTCTGACCACTGAGCCACCGCTCGCCCTGCTCGCCAGTCGAAATCTTCCTCCACATTCTAATTTACGTCTTAAAGGTGACGTATGACGTATGACTTAAAGGTGATGGCTTAGTGGTCAGAGCGTCTGGTGTACCGAACCAGAAGGCGCAGGTTCGAATCCTGCCCGCCCGCCGATTTTTTCCTTCATTAAAAATAACTTGTAATCTTAGCATGGAAAATGCTTAAAAAATACAAAATGATATATCTATCATATTTCTTTTTTGGGTGCGCAAAATTTTCATAGACCTCCGCGACCTGGGAAGGTGTTGCGAAGGCACTTGCCTTTGAACCAAAATTCCATAAAGGACTCCACACGTTTATGCCACAGAAGTGTTAATACTAATTCATTCATTGCTAGAGGCATTTAACAAAAAATGAACACAATATGATAATTTCACATCACTTTACGATCTTAATAACAGAAATCCAATTATCTAAGTATGAATATTCAAAACAGTTTACGACTGCCACGCATCAATCAAATAATGGCACAATAGTATTAAATTAATGCTATAACTTGTGCCTATGAGATCCAATGCAAAGTGCGCGTAGATATGCAAGCGTACGTCTCGCGCGCTAAATAATGCGCGAAGAAAAAAATACGCAATAAACATTTAAAAAGGGAATGTCCCCACATTACCGGCGAATCAAAATGCGAAATCACGTACATTACAACCAGTTTCGATCGTTTTTTTTTTCAATACACTTATAAATTCGCACAGCGGAACGTGTGGAGTGTCTCGGTTGTATTTTTTTTAATATTTGTGTTATAATTGTTTTTTGATGAAGTTTGCTGAAGTAACAGTTCAGGATATCGCGTTTTGTATCATCGTTTTTTAATTAAATTCGTTAAATGGAGTGTTTGTAACTTTAATTAAAATATGAAGTAACATTTCGCATTTGTATTTGGAATCGCGTGCGGGATTTTTAATATCGTATATTTAGTAGGTGTCTCTATTGCTTTTTGTCTCGTAATGTTGGCGGTCCACATTAAAATTAATGGAAACACTGCTTAATGGTCGGTTCTAATCCTGTATTTATTTACAATTTCCATTTATATTGAATGTAGAAGATAAAAGAGAAAGCATAGCTTTAATAAATACATACGTCATAATATTTTAGTACACCGCAACTTTTTTTAGTCGTTTTTTTTTATATTATATTAAGTAATATTTTTTTTTATTCTAGTTGCCACTAACGCATGCTTAACATTATTAAATATATTATAAATATAAGTGAAATAAAAATTTGTCAGGCAGGGTTCCAATCTGCGTTCTGGCAGCTAAGTACTAGTTTTTCTTTCGCTAATATTTAAATATTCTTCCTAATAGTAATAACATTACGGTTCTTTCTTCCGCACAGTCAAGTAAAAAGAATGAGCACATCTTTAAATCAAATCAACAAAACCCTTAAAACATCTAGCAAATTGGTCTACTAATCCGATAGGTAGTCACTAAAACTCAAAACATACTACCACAATCCTATTACGGATATAAAAGAGATAAATTACAAAGTCTATTAAACAAAAATAAAAGTGTTGCAATCATCAATTTATTCACCAATAGGACATCTCCCATCGCAACGCAGAGAGTGGCCAGAAACAATACACTTCACCTATCGGAGCCAACAAAGAACCTATTAACAATATGAGTAATGCACAACTTAGATCGAGTGGCTATCTGATATATGAAACCATGGGTACAGACGGGCGACCGCAATCTCCGTTTAAAAGCAACATTTAACAAAAGCTTTATTAAGGCAACGGTCCGTCGAAAGTTACCGTAGCGCAGACTCGTTAAAAATTAAAGCAAAATATAAACTAATCTTCGATTTACTTAATTGAAACCGTGAATCATAAACGTTCGTTAACAAAAATTTCTGACAGGCGATTACTAATTAATAATTGTGTTTGAGCATTTAATTCGATTATTATTTATATAAAATGACTGTGAAATTGTTTTAGAACCAGAAATTGTGTGAAATATTTTAATTTTATGTCGGTTATTGATTAATAAAAATTTAACCTCGAATTCCACGTCATGGTGAAAATGTTTAAATATGTGTAATAAGTTCGTTAAAAATATACGTAAAACTTAATCACTTCCTTGGTTGATTAACGATTTGGACACAGGAATTACCATAATGCCGCTTTTATTGATTTTTTTAATACCGGCGTTCAAAACGCAGCGTTTTTTCCGCTCGTATGTAACCTTCCGCTCTCCACCCATCCTCTGAAAATGGAGCGACCGATAAAAAAGGTAACGAATTATAAAAAAGCGGAGGCGCACAATCGCGAGCGCGGACGTGTGGGCGGTGGGCGAAATGAAATGAAATAATGAAAAAAATGGGCAAAAAGCAGTACAAACATGCATTGTCCTCGCCACCACCACCCCTTAATGAGTGGGTGCGGGCGAAGCGGACACCCCACCGTACGCGCTACGTGTGTCTGAAGTAGCTGATTATCACCTGATTCCATCTGCGTCAATTGTTGGTCCGCTAAATAGGTCGTGTGCGGTGTGTGTACCATTCAATGTAAGAGTTGCGTCTCAATCGTACGTATGTGCACAATGTGCTGGACTATCAAAGATTTCTCTTTATGGCAGTCGTTTTATATGTTTTTCCTAGAAAATCTTATCTGTTTCAATTACGCAATGAGTTCTTTTTAAAAATAATTATAGGTAAAATAGCTCTTCTGGTCCTATAAAAAAAAAAGTATTTGTGATTTAATTTTTAAAAGAAGAGAACTACAAAGCGTAGGCTCTTTGCCTTGTAAGTCAGTTACTGTAGAGTACCTACTCTCATGTTAAGTTAAAGTTTGACGTCCTTCAAATTTATTTTTTTGAAATAATTTTAAAAAGGAACAACACAGTACGTATTCCTGTCATAATATGTAACTTGATAATGCTTGCCCAAAGGTTTCTTCTCATCCAATTGGTCCCTAGCGAAAAAAAAACCCAATTTTCGAACATATTAACCATCAAAAACAGCGTCCGAAATTAATTTGTTTATGCGAAACAAAGGTGGGTGCCGGGCGCATGCACCCGCGTCACCCACTCCCCGAAAAAAAAGGAAAAAAAATAGGAAAAAAGGGGGGAGAGCGGGGTTCCCACACCCCACCCGCGGCGCGATCGGCATCAGACTTCTTTTTTTAATCGCGTCGCATTCAGCATGGTCGTTTTTGGTAAGCACACACTGCGCATTGCCTATTTTCCAATTTAGATTGCTTTGTATTACCGGTTGAGCGATGCGCAATAGTTTTTGAGGCTCGTGACATGTGAGTGCAGGAAATTAAATTTCAGTGTAAAATAAAAACAAAGGGGAAACAGGGGCTTAGAGGAAACGTGCACTAGAACTGTAGCCATGATCAGTTTGGAATCAAATCTGATATTTTACGGAAAATAAAACAATGTAAAGAGGCTCTAATCCTGACTCTGTTCTAATTCTACTAAGAATACTTGTCGTATTGAATCAATCCGACTTCCTCTGTTCATTATTTGTGCGTAAAACACACATTCAATACAAATTAGCTGTGTATGACACATTTTGTTCAGAAGAACTCAAAGTCTTCAAGTATCCCACCGTTTCCAAGTATCGATACTTATCTTAGTGTTAAATTATTTTCTAGAGGAAAAGTATGTCACAAATAATTATATAGTGATTTAAAAAAGTTAATCAGGCTTAAACGCTGATTAAAGCTTTCTTAATTAATAACCTGAAAGAAACAAGATTTGCCGGTGGTAATAGACATACAAGAAAATAACACACGTCGTCACAGACAGGGTTCGAATCTGCGTTCTTCCCGTTAAGTAAACCGATCGCTTTAGCCACTTATTACTAAATTTTACTAAGCTAGGGCTCGGTAACTTAATAAAATGTATAAATCGAAATCCTTGCAAAACTAAGCCTCCTAATTGTCTATTTAACATGTTCTACATAGACTTCGCCATAATATTTCACAACTATCATTAACAGATCAATTATTACAGTATTAAAATTTAATATAATTAACGACTTGCCGGTCGGGAGACCGATAAGTCAGTATCAAAATTCCTTGATAATTAGCCGGCATAGCAATAAATATTGCCAAGACGATTATTAAGCGGCGAGTACTAATCACAAGAAGTTTATAGTGACACTCCATAGACTAGAGACGTTGCTAAAATTATAGAGCAGGAATAATTGTTGACGTAAAAATGTGTTATTGCGGTTATGGTTACCGGAGATGGCCGTTGGATGCAAATTAAATTTTATTTATTCATAATTTTCTTTAACAACTTATAAAATAAAGGGTAATAAGTTTAACTATAAAAAATATAATACGATAAGATACATTTGTTAGTGTTTAAAAAATCCTAACTTACAAATACTTTTGTTTAGGTACTTTTGAAGGCTGCTTACGAAGATTTTCTTATTTAGATATTATGTTACTAAAACCAATGGTACAAGACATAACTTACTTACTGTTGTATAATTATGGCGCACCAAAATTTATCTCATAAATGTAGCCGGCTCTTTCTTCTTAAACAGAATCCCCTTACGTCTAATTCAAGTTCTTATATTGTAATTGCTTGTTCTTTGACTGCTGGCAACACTCATACTTTTGCGCCTGTATTCAATCATCTTTATTCAATAAAGATATTTGTATTTTATACTAGCTGTTGCCGCGGTTTCACTTCAGTCCCAACCAAAGCACATTCAGTAAAACAAACGAAAGCTTATGAAAGAAGTATACAATCATAGATACACAGAAGTATACAAGCTTATGAAAGAAGTATACAATCATAGATGGAATTAAAAAACAATATCATACTTATAAAAAGCTCCTTTCCTACTTGTAATACTGCCCTTGAATTTGTATACGGATTAATATCACGTTAGTATCTGTAATAATATTTAGAGACATCGATGCATCTAAGATTCTTAGTTTAATGTCGCAAGTCCAAAGTTTTCCTTGTGGCACAATTCTCGCCTCAAGCAACGCCAGTTTTCTGCACCCTTCCATATAATTAAAATGCACACTTACTTTGTGTAATTAGAGAGTACAAAGAAATGGTTTGGTATAGATATTATCATATAAAACAAAGTAGCATGAAGTTATTAATGATATTATATGAAAGTGCCCTAAAGTGTGGGTTATTATAATTATTAGTACGTGTAAGATTGGTGATAAGACAGTTTCTAATAAAGACATTTGAAATTATATATGAAAAGCAAAAACAAAATAGACGAATATAAAAATACATTTATTTGTAAAAAAAATGTAATGATCTCAACGAAAAACGGACTTACGACTCATAATCAGAAATGATTATTTTTGAATTGATTATTTTATTATTTTCTATAAATACCTACCGTTCGAAATTTTTCAGAACTTTCGGAATTTTCGGAACGCATTATAAAATATAGGTATTCAATCTAAGAAGTTATAGTAGTACAGAAATTTATTTCTAATCATTTAAAAAAAAGTTAATAATAATTTTTATTATTTTCTAAAGACAACTTATTTTAATACGAGTATTATACTAATATTAACAAAATAATAAATAAAAATAAAAACCAAAATTTCCGCACCTAGGCGTCAAAGTACTCCTCATCGCTGTCATCTGGTAATGTGCCCAGAAGACTGGCAGCATTGCCACCTTGAATGGCAATGCTGATTCTTTGGCTGATTATAGTAGTTGTTCAATATAATGTAAGTCATAATAATTATTATATTATGTATATCAGTCCCAACCCTCTCTCAATCTAAAGACTCGTGCGCAACAGTGGTACTGTAATTATTTATTGATAAGTAGTACTTATATTCGTAAAACATCTCAAGTATTTCTCTCCTTACGTTTTCCAACAAAACACATTTATTTTATGTAAGTAATATTAAGATGATTAGCTTACCGGTAGACTGGTGGTAAGATAACAACCACTGCCTATAGTCGCCAGTAACGCCAAAACTGGCGTTGTCATTTGCCACCTATAGACGCAAGTAATACCGGAGATCTCGGTTGCTACTCGTCATTTGCCCAGTAACGTCACTATCTACATTGCCCTTCAAACCAGTGCCTCGACCATGAGTTTTTCTCACTAGACTCGCTAGCGACGGCTTAAAATATTTATATGGAAAACCCTCGCAGCGCCTCTAGCGGTTACGTAAGGAACTAATATCTGTATCAGAATAAAGCGTTTCGATGCGTTTAAAACCTATCGAAAGTCATTCGATAGAACTCATGGTTGAGGCACTGTACTTATATAGATATTATATACTCGTAGATATGGAGCATAATTAAGTATTACTAGCATTTGTCCGCAGCTTCACTGACATCAAGTTTGAACCCCTATTTCACCCCCCTTAAATTCTAAGTTTTTTCTTCATAAGAACCTTCCTCGGAATTCAACGAATATTTACCAAAAAAAAATAGCTGAAATCCGGCTGTTCTCAAGCTCAATGGTCAAGGAAAATAGGCATTCATTTTTATAAAGTTAGCGTAATAGATAACATACATCACGCTTGTCAGGTTGAGGGGCTGAACACAGTAACGTTAGCACATTATTACTTACCAGCTGACGAACTCAGCCCACATACTTATGTTGGTACCTAATTCTGTTAAGTGTACACGCAAAGCGCTGAACACTCTTTGTACCGCTAGCTACAAGCAATCCTCTCGAAAAGCGCCTAAATTGTCACTCCTTTACTAGGCCTGATTACACAGATTATATCCCATGATCATAAGAGCGACACTAAGCATGGATAGACAAACAGATTGCCGAAATCTTTGAGGCTGCTTATCTACGTGCCTGATGGAAAGCACAAAGAGAGTCTAGCTAGGATGGGTGTGCCATTCAGGTAAATCCCCTTTCAGGCTCTCACACATTATATCTACTTGGTGTAAGGTCTTATATGGGCACATAAAAGAAACATTTTCAAGAAATGTGTGACGCATTTCTTAAAAAAAAAAACGCGAAAAGAGGTTTCTTAATCTTAGCCATCCTCCTGCAGTACGTCGTTCTAAGTTTAGACCGATTAAGATTTAAAAAGTATTGGTTTCATCATTTCGACAAAATTATATCGTTTTACCTACTTTTGTTTCAATATCTCACCTCCAGATATTTTCTCGATAAAGCATACTTACAATATTATTTGGTAGAATGGCTACAATTTGATACTCGTGGCAAAAGGGTCTCAATGTCATAGATTATTTAATACAGTCCCGGCAAAGTCTGAAGTTAGAAGTCACTTAAAAAGTGCTTTTGTCAAAAATATCTAAATTATCATTGACAATAATCTCTATATATTGCAAACCATTTACGACAGCAACTGTCTTTACACGCAATCTTTAACACTGAACACCTACTTGTGTACAACTTCAGACACGCACAGTTATTTCGTCCGAACTGTTCAATTGCAGATCAATAGATAACCGCGGTTTATGATCACTCTGCCTTTATAATGACTAGATATACTAGGTTAATCTATCATAATCGCTAATTAAAGCAAAGAATTATTTTAAAATCAGTTCACAAATTTCCTATCAGCTTGTACGAAACATTCTTAAAGGGCCGGATAGGCAAGTGTACATTTACGAGGGATATAAATGTGTATCATTAATCAACGTAATTAGATCATTGCCGGGATCGCGTTGCCTCCCGACCGCTCCCGACCATCCCCGAAGCGGGGAAACTATCTTGTGGAGTTCTTTTTTCAATTAAATCAAGTTTGGGTATTTGTCTTTTAATTATACGGGTAATGTGGTTTAATTTGAAACGTAGTTTAAATAAGAAGTAGTTGTTTTTTGGGATTAAGGCCATTAACTAAATACCACTGCCTAAAATGTATCAAAATGATCACCAAGATTTGTCCAAGAGCTGGGAGCCTGCTGATCTGTTACACAGGTTTACCTAATGGATACTGACACCAGCCACAAAGGAATGAAAATTGCCTTATAAGTGAATATTGTGAAATTTGTACTTACCTTTGTGAATGAAAGAAATAAATACTTTAAAATAAAACTACTTTTTACGGTTTTATCGCGTTATATTGATATTATTTTAATCCCGACGTTTCGGACCCTTTACAGCGTCAGCGTCTTGACGTTTCAATTACTAACAGCTACCCTACATTTTAGTTAAAATGTAGGCTAAAAGTAGTTTTATTTCAATGTCTAGTATTCGCGTAAGTGTCAGAAATCAGTAAGAAATTAATACTTTTATCATTATAGTATATAAGTATTATATCCATTGTCTAGTACCCATAGTACAAGCTCTGCTTAGTTTGGGACTAGATGGTGCTGTGTAAAAATGTCCCCAAATATTTATTTATTTATTACTATAACATAAAATTTTAGTGAAACAAAAAATCTTCTCTGACACTGACGTGACCAATGTGCAAATAAATTCAACATCAAGGGTTTCGGGAGCTTAGTGGCTGGGTTTTGAGGAACTGTCAGACTTCAAGACCTTTATAAACCGGTTTCATCATGACTGTCTTTTTAAATCTACGGACAGGGAGATAATCCTACTGATAATATAAATATTAAAGTTTGTTAGATGCTTGTTACTTCTTCATGCTGCAAAGGCTGGACGGATTTGGCTGACATTTGGATTGAATTATTTCAAAACCCGAATTTCACGCAGCCAGACCCGGGGGCAAGTATTAGTTGTCAGTACATTATACGGACAAAGTCTCATCACCCCACACATTATTACCTCACCTACTTAGGTAATTAAGCAATTATGATGTGCAAACATTTCACAGAAAAAACATGTACTAGTTTTTTCTACAAAGATCGAGAGGCTCCGTGTGAAAATGATATCGCATTGTTGATTCAATTAATAGTCATTCTATCTCACGAAGATATGAAATTTGAACTGTATATCAGTGATATAAAGTTAAAATTTCAATTATTTAACGAGCTTCATAAGGCCATCTATAGTTAACAACTTCCGAGATGGTGAACAACTAAAATTTTCAAAGGAATTGATGCGCACGCGACCACATACGTTACTCCTTTTGTTGACAGTATCTGGGCGACCGATATTTGCTCGGGTAGTTTTTTTTTAATTTTTAATTTTCGGAAATGCGACCTATTTATATCGATTTTTCACCGCCTTAAGCAGCTCGCAGTTTAGAGTGTTGGCTGTAGGCCCGCCTATTACATGGGACTTAAACAATTAGGTATGTGATGTTAATTCCTACGCCTCTGCCTAACGCTTCGGAGAATACAGGCGTGATGGTATCTATGTAAAAGTTTGACACATAATTGCAATTCAAAACAGCATTGAAGTTGCATCTCCTTCCGCGTCTTATGTAATTTAGTAGTGTGAAATTGCTGGATAAGGTGCAGCATTAAACTTACCATTTAATATTATCAAATCCATGTTCGTTTTCTCTTACAACGGCCATATTTTTATTACTAAGTCTACTAATAACTTAAATGTGATTGCGATGATTCTTCTTAGCTCGATGGCAAAAAAAAGGCTCACATTTTTGACTACGAAAAATTTATAAAAATATTAATTAGTACATAATTATCGCAATCGATGATTTCGGAAATAGTTATCGATTTAATCACACCACTAAACGTCAAGCCTTCCTCTACAAGGAAGTTTCAATCGAATAATTCACTTGAAACGGTTTTTTCCGCGTTCCTTAGTAATTTTATCCGATCTAAGCCGACCACATAATTGGAACACCTATGATTTATTATCAGTTAATTTTATGATAATGAGTCTATGAATAATCGGCGCGGGAGCCGTATTCTGATACCGTTTTAGTCGATCGTTAATCGAGTTACGTTTATCGATGATTACATGTTGCTTGACATTCGAGTTTTTTTAATAAAGATCGCTCAATTGTTTGTGCTTATGGTTCCATTTATTAAATGTCACTCGAGGGTAGGGTTTTTATGTGAATGTAGTAAATGTTATCATTACCGTGTTTTTTTTTTACTATTAAACATTTACTTAATATTTAATTCTTGATTTATTGTATTGTCGTTGTCCACCGAAAGTGATTCATACTGATGGCATAATTAAATCTAAGCGTGATGTAGAATAAACAAAGAAGGTCTGCTAAAAATGCCCAAGGGATTAAGACCGCCTTTGTTAACTATTGTATTTAAGCATTAATAAAGAAATACATTCATAATTTCATTCTTATTAAAATAACTTCAAATTCGTATTTTACCTTTATCTATATTTATTCGGTTTTTTGAACTATCGACTACAAAATTATCGAAAGCCGATTTTTTGAAACTTTCTAATAATAAAATATACAATCTAATTGAAAACCTCCTCCATTTTGAAGTCGGTTAAAATCAAAAGTAGAGAAAGTAGGTAAACATTTTAGAAATATTCACGAATACATGCAATAACATAACATAATTAATTAAAGATATTAACGCTGCATCTCTCCTATAATAATTATTATAATATAAGTTATCTGCAATTACTAATACATGCGCCGGAGCACCTTAGGGCTAAGTGAAACAGCGATGTCAAGACATTAATAACTTCAAACACCAAAGGGAAAGTTGGAAGAATTATTATTATGTAAAATCATACTTATTACTATGTGCGATCATGTACAGAAGTGGACTTTAAGATCATCAACTGTCATAATTATTAAATAATAATATGTAAAGTCATAACATGACATACCATCACGCCAATGTCCTGTATTCCTTGAAGGGCAGAGGTGTACTATGAATAAATAAATAAATATCCTGGGATATTTTACACAGCACTAATAGTCCCAAACTAAGCAGAGCTTGTACTATGAGTACTAGACAATGGATATAGTACTTATACATGGTGGAAGGGACATCGACGCACATCCGAATACCACGAGTTCAGTACACGATTCTGGATCCCTTGCGTTGAAATTTTCCATAACTTTTTTCATCAATTTTAAATTTTTTTCTTCAGTTTATATTTTACTTTAACATGTAAAAAAACATTATTTCTATCTATCCAAATTAGATTTATAAATAAAAAAATCATTATTTCATTTTTCGGATCGCGCGCGCGATCATATTCACCGCGGAGCGTTATAATCGCGCAATACACTGCGCCCGCAAAAATGTCAATATCTGTAATAACCGATCATTTTCTACATGAATGACCTAGGTCATTTTATTTTTGACCTTGAGTGAAACCTTGTATACTTTTCCACCTTGTATACTTTTTTTGTAAATACATAGGTACTAATAATATCTAAGAAACACCCAGACAAACACAAACACCTAAGTTCATCACATAAATATTTTTGTCCTGTGGGAATGGAACCCATGAACACGTACATCCACAGCTCACCGGTAAGTTTAGTTCTCTCTTTTACTATAACATAACATCTTGAACTCATAAACGGACCCACTGCTGGGCAAGAGTCTCCTCTCAGTGTGAGAGGGATTAGGATACAGTCCACTACGCTAGCCTAGTGTGGGTTAGCAGACTTCACATGCCGTCGAGAAAATCTCTCAGGCATGCAGGTTTCCTCACGATGTTTTCCTTCACCGTTAAAACGAGTGATAATTTTATTACGCTGGCGATTTCATGTAGGTACCTATATAAAATTGATGACTGCCTCGTGGGTCTATTGGTCCCCAGCGCTACGCTAGAGGTCCTGGGTTCGATCCCCGGGTCGAGCAAAGTGTTGTTGGGTTTTCTGTGAAATTCCCAGTAGCAGCTCGGAGTCTGGATTTCTGTCCGGTTGATGGCAATAGGCTCGCCTCCTATTACATGGGACCTAAAACATACCGGCTAAATGTGGGTGTACATTAACTACGCCTCTGCCTACCCCTTCGGGGAAGACAGGCGTGATGTATGCTATGTGGTATGTTACCTTTATAAAAATGAATGCCTGTTTTCCTTGATCATTTCATAACTTGAGAACGGCTAGACTAATTCAGCTATTTTTTGTTAAATATTCGTTGAATTCCGGGGAAGTTTCTTACGAACTAAAAATGGAATTTAAGGGGGGTAAAATAGGGGCTCAAACTTGATGTGAGTAAAGCGGGCAAATGTTGGTAGGTAATACATAATTATGCTCCATATATATATAATATCTATATATAAGTACAGTTATATTGTTTAGGATGCGATCCGACTAGCGTAACGGAAGCAATAACTTATTGAACTCACAAAGCGACTCACACGGCGTTTATCTTAATTATATACTGATCATAGTTTTATATATTGCTCGCAGTGACATCGTAATTAGAGAGCTCGAATAGATACCTATGAATTATTATGAGTTCATAGTTAAAATCTACGTGCACAGCAAACCACTTAAACCGTTAAGACCTGAAAGTCAACTTTATTTGACGACTTCAAAAAAGAAGGTGGTTCTCAGTCGTCTGCGTAAAGGATAGGTAGATCATCATCCTTCTAGCCTTTTTCCCAACCATGTTGTGGTCGACTTCCAGTCTAACCAGATGCGGCTGAATATCATTATTTTACACGAAGCGACCTCCGCAACCCAATTTCTGGGCAATACCGATATTCGAAGGATAGACCGGTTGTCAGGCTTTTTGGGCTTCTGACTAACATTAACGATTGTCATTGGTGTTCGTATGACAACAGGGACCTACGGCTTAACGTGCTCTCCGAGGCACGGAGGGGTCTCGATGTGTTAAAAATGGTCACCCATCCACAGACTGACCTCGGCAAGCGTAGCTTAACCTTGCAGATCGGTTGATCAGCATTATTATCATACTATTATTAATAATATGATAATATAACCTTTCCGAAGCTATTTAGATAGGTTCTTTCTGCTTCTGTGCCACGTGCCGCAGGCTTGATCCCCATAAGAAGCAAATTATTTGTATACCCTACAGGGACTTATGTTACTGGCTTTGGTTTTGGTCTTGGTCCGGTTTGTAGATAATATGTACAATGTCGATTTTTAAAAGGAGCTTCCAGTCGGTTTCTTCTTCATGGGATCAGCTTTTTGGAACCGAATTATTAGAGTAAGTAATAATGTTTCAGAAATGCTTATAAGTAAAAGTTAATTTGAAACAAAAACATTTGATCTCAATTTTGCTATTTGTAGCATTTCCCTAACATTATGTCAAGAGTACGAATTAACGAACACCTTGTAAATTGAATAATATAGTTTTAAAATCAAATTGCACTAAAATATCAAGTGGTAGGGACACGTCAGTATATAATACTACCTCGGGGCAGCGTGTATCGGGAGCGGATTGTAATAAGTCGCCATAATTTATGTTACACGCAATTAAAGTAAGATTGTTGCGCGGTCCGCCCGCAGTAGCGCAGGAGTCAGGTTTTATTTTTGATTGGCATTATTTAATTTAAGCGGTATCGGTGTTGTGCCGGTAAATTAGATAGAGGTATTTGTGATTTTTGACAACAGCATTTGACTGAACCTTGTGACCTATTGAGTGAACCTCTTTTGACTGATGTTATGATGTTGATGATTAATGTAGGTCTATAAAGATATGGGTGAGATAGATCCAAAAATAAGATAATTATTTAAAGAGTTGGTTTTCCAAAATTAAATCAACTTGCAGCTAAACCTAAGCTTTAGGGTTTAAGAAATTAATTTCTCTTATGAAAGTTACTCAACCAATATTTGTCTTATATGACGCTCACTAAAATTGTTACGATTTATGCAATGAGAAGTACTGGATTAAGTTCCTTAGCTGTGTATGAATCTTTTGAAAAACTTTAAATACAATTTTTGTTCTAAGCATTGAATTGGCAACGTGTTTTTTAGAAAAACAAAAACTGATCTCGGATTTTTAAAAGAAAATATAGGTAACCCAAAACACAAAATAAACCCACATGTTGTTGTGTTGTTGTTGCACCGCGCTCCTACCTCCCGGCCTACAATTGCGGTTCTGTTACTAGGTTTCCTGTCACTAAATGAGATTAAATGCACCACAGAATGTTTCTCAATAGCATAAGAACAGTTAATGAAGCCAGTTCGTTTTACGACCGCATTAAGGACTTGATACATTCGTAGTGGATAGCCCGCAATGCACTGGAATGGACACTTCAAAATTTATTATAGAACCTTTTTTGTCTTTCGCGTGTCCATCACGACATCTTGCTGTGTTAGAATATTTTTTTCAGAAGAAGTAGGCTGGTTATTATTTGTAATATGACTACATATTTGCATGAAAACAAAGTACATTAGTATAATATTTATACTCGTATCTCCACTTCTAATATAATTATATTTTGTAATTTTGTTTGTAATAGGATAAACTCAAATTTGAGCTTTAGAAAAGCTGCACCGATTCAGCAGATTTTAATTGTTGTGTTTCGTAATTGTCAGGAGAAGTATGCAGGCGAAGCAGCGCATTGTCGCTAGTCGCTTATAAAATTTAAGTGTCTGTTTGTAATTACAAATTAACAGCTTTTAACTAAATGCATTATGAAATTATATACGGTACTTACATCAAAAAACTAATTTTTAAAAGTTTCGTCTTTCTGTCTGTTTGTTCCGGCTTATCTCTGAAACGGACAGATCGATTTTGACGGGACTTTCCCTCGCAGATAGCTAATGTTATAAGCAGTAACATATGCTACTTTATTTTTAGAAAATTTATTTATTTCAACAATTTTGATGAACGCCAATGTGTGCGGTCCTTTAACCAGACCAATATAATTATTATATTTAATGATTTTATTTATCGTACCAATTACTTCCTTGTTATGCAAATGTATACAAATGTCTGCGGGTAGTTACATAAAATAATGGTGGTACTACAAATATGGTTTAATGAGTAAGCTGTTAATCTTGATTGGTTGTGAGATAATTATAAAGATTTGTCGTACACGTTTTCTAAATATCGGATATATTATAACTTTCCGCTTAGCCTAGTGATGCTAGGCGTGACTGCTACGCTCGACGTCCTGGGTTTGATTCCCAGGTCGAGCAGTGTTATTAGGTTTTTCTATATAACTCTCAGTAACAGTTTAGGTTTGTGCCCCCTGTTCTATGGGACCTAAACAAAGCGGCGAAATGCGAGTGAACATTTATACACTTCTGTCTAACCGTTCGAAAAAAGACAGGGGTGATGTTATGTTATATTATTTAGCTTTAAAAAAAAATGCTAATTTCCGTTATCCTTAAGGTTATACAAATATATCCAAACAAAATTATAACAAAACACTATTGCATGGTATTAGCAATTTAATCTAATTATGCTAAAGTAGAATGTAATCTCATGAAACAACAATCAGGTTTCCTTTCCGTCTCTTTCTTTCTTAATCGACATTTTAAAGTGCGAAAGAGAAGACAAAACACGTTGTTGGATGTGTTTGCGCAGGAAACTGTGAGTAGCTTACATAAATTGTTTAAGGCGTAAAACACAGCTACCGTTTGGCGCGACATGCGATCAGACGCGATTTCTACCGGGTACTTATATTTTTTTTAAAAATTCAAAATTCAAAATTCAAAATATTTTATTTCAATTAGACCATATAAATAGGTACTTTTGAAACGTTAAATTAGTTGCACTAGTTGCACGGTTCCAAAAAAAAGTGGGTCTTATGGAGAAGAGCCGGCAAGAAACTCCATAGATACTCTTTTTAAAAAATATGTGTGGTAACAGTAACAGTAGTCTAATAAACCTGTTTTTTTTTTCTAACAAATCTAGAGAACTATCAAGCTGAAACTGAGCTGAGCATCGGAATACTAGAGAAAAGATACAAAACAAGATAGACGGCAAAAAAACTTTTTAAACTTTTCAGGAGACATTCAACGATTTTATTTTGTATTTTTTTTTCTTAGCCGTTATTGATGGAAATTCCTTCCATGTACTCTTTTCTAATGCCGCCTCGAACCAGTTTTCGGAGTTCAGTATTTTAACTGTTATAATATTTCAACGCTACGATATTTCGCTGCGTTGTACAGAAAGTAAAATGCCTTACGAAAGAAATTCGATACAACTTTCAACAGCGTTCTTTCCAAGCTCCACACTCTCATAGTAACCATAAGTAATCGCTACAAGATTAGCGTCGTGTCGCACGTATATCGCGGCGACCAGGAGCTGCGAGGTGCGCCTACGCCGCGCGCCCGCGCCGCGCCGCGGCCGCCTCGATCGGTGATTCTAATCAATATGCTAAGTGGCGATACGAGATCGCGTGCGACCGCGAAATACTCGCTCTTTGTTTAATTAACTGCTCGATTAATGTTACATTACGCGGATATCTCATTGCTACAGTTATAAACTAGTCCCTTTTTCTGTATGGGTATCGTAAAAATGTAGATCAAGATTATTTATAAGATCTGTCGCTAGAACTTGTATGTTGACTGTTTAAATTAATTTACTTGATCCAGGTATGTAGATTAATTTTTACTGTGATAAATTGCGATAGAACGATATATCTATGCAAATAAACAAGATAAAATTGTACTGCTGCATACTTATACTACTACTGCATAAATTTTTCAATTTAGAAACAAACAATTGTTTATCTAAACACCAAAAGACCGTTTACGCGTAAAATATAAATCACATTTAAAATTAAAAACAGATGTATATTTTACTTCATTAAACAACACTCAAGATTAATGCTTTAAGAAAATAAAATGGCTTCTCCAATCAAGGATCCAAAAATTCAGTTTATTCTTTTTGACTGGCTCGTATCAGAGCAAAACACTTATGGATGCAATTTTATTAATTAATTTCGAGATGCATTTATCTTCCTCGCATGATGCAAGCGTTTAATAAGGCTGAGGCACCATTATGGGGATTGCGTTTGAGGGAAGTTGGGGTGAAACGGACAACGGGCTGAGTGGGCGATAATTCATCGCGCGGGAAATTAGGATCGCTCTGTTTTTTGCAACACCTCCGGGTTTGCGTCGGCATTTGTCCGCGTGAGATTTTCATTAGGTACACATTTTGACGTGAATTAGATTTACTTGTTGCTGTGGAATGATTTTTTAAAGTTAATTGATTCAATTTCTTGCTGTAAACATTAATACGTACAGTTTTTGCATACGATGCCGCTAATAGCAGAACTTTGGTAAAAAATAATCAATGAAAAACTGGAAAATATTGATCAGCTAAACGCAAATTAATTGTTCACTTTCATAAACCAAAATTATTATAAAATATAACAAACGTATATTCATTGATTAAAGAAGGATATCCTGTATAATTATAATCAATATTATTAACAAAAAAAAATCAACGATAAGTACCTTTATATTTTTGATGTAATTAAAAACATCACACAAATTTACCAATTTATTAAAATATTCGTTCATTGGACAACTAATTTACACAAACAGATTGAGTTGTTAATATAATATTGCTGTAACAATAAACACGCTTATCGATTTACACAATATTAGGATTTTAAAGCCGGTCCACACAGCCCCGGCCTCCCCTAATTTGAATAATAATCTCGCCATCAATCTGTTTGGTTTGCCTTGCTCCTTGATTATTAAAACAAGACCTCATTTAGATTATGCGTTCAACATTAAGTTAATTTGGTATCTCGCTTATTTCTGGTACTATTGACTTGAAGTTAGGTATGTAAGGTACCTTATCATATCAGCCAAAAGATATCGGCCGGTCCTTGTTGAAGAACTGATGAATACAGGCCTCCTGTTCTTCAACAAGGACCGGTCACATGCACCCTGCATGCAATGACTCCTGGTGACCTTTCGAGGTCGTCTGTTCATTTCGTTGGAGATCGTTTTCCGGTGTGTGGATCGGTTTTTTTCGTTGAGTCTAAGATTTGTCCTGCCCTGTCACTTTTGCTAAGCTTTTCAGGCATGGTAGGTTCGGCAGTTAATTAATTATAGTAATTTTTTGATGTTTTTAATGATAGAAAAACTTGTATTCTTAGCATGGAAAATGCTTAAAAAATACAAAAAGATGGTAACTTTTTGTTTAGGTCCCATGTAATAGGGGCAAAACATATTGTCATTAACTAGATACGAAACCAAACTCCCAGTCATTAACTAAGCATTTCAGACTCGATAAGGGGATCGAACTCAGAGTCTCAAGCGGTTTCGAAACCTAGGCTTACGAGACAGTTCATTAATTTTTATAAACAATTAAAAAAAGGTTGTTACATAAAAGTTAGTAAAAAATGAGTATAGGTATGTAGTCTGTCGCCTTAACACATAACAGTTAGTCTTATTCCCGGGTTGCATTTTATGAGCTGCGCAAGAGATAAAATGGCGATAATAGATGTATCCATTCACACATCAAAATTAATTTTATGTGAATATTTCGTGCTCCTGTTTTAGACTTAATATTATGTTAGAATAAAAAATATAATACATGATATAAATAACATTATTTAGGTAGTAACTTTATTATTTTCGAAACCGAGTTCGTAGTGATCAGTTCACAGACGTAGTGTAAATTCCAATTAATGGAATAAGTAGTAGGTACTATTTATCTATAATAACATAATATGTTTTGGAAACGTATGTACTAAAACTTTTGTTAAAAGAACCCATTTACTAAATAACTTTTTCCTTGAAATTTAAATTTTGTTGGTACCCAGTACCTACCCTTCGATCAATAATAGTAGGTACTATTGATCGAAGTACCTACCCTTAGATATTTATCACTAAAATATAAATCGTCTCTTTAATATTTGTATTAAAATCTTTATTTTTAATATTTTAACGCATTTCATAATATTATCTAATATTCATATGCATAAAAATTCTAATACGAATAACTAAAAAGTTTAAAATTCCCAAATGGTACTGTATTTCTTCAAAATACAGAACAATTGAACATTTATATCGTAAAGTTAATTTGATAAAATAAAATAAAAATAACGCCTTACCCAACTAACCCAAAAAGTTGTACAAAGTATATAAAAATCTTAAAAAGGGTTGAAAGATAAAGTACGGCTACAACAGTAACAATAGGAGCAATCACAAAAAAAATTAACACATTTATGATAAAGAAACTTCGCAATTTTGTATGGAAGATTTGAATTTTTAGAACACTGTGTAATTATTTTAATATTACTATTATTCTTGGTAAAGGATTTTTAAGTTCTTTATTTAAAATTCTTTAAGTTTATTCAACTATTCAAGAAACAAGAACTCCTTACTTGAAGACTTTTTCAATTTTAGGGACATGTAAAAACTCCTTGCGTACTGAAATCTCCTAGAAAATCTAGCTAGGGAATTTCACAGAAAACCCATCAACACTTAGCTCGACCCCGAGATCGAACCCAGGACCTCTAGCGTAGCAGTCGCGCTTGGGACCACTAGACCAACGAGGCACCAATATTTCATCAATCACACTATAAGTCAATCCAATTCGGATTACGCATTTATAATATTATAGTAAGGATAAGGATTAACCCTAGTTCACACTTGCAAACCGTACCGCATTCGAGTATAATATCGAGTATATAAATACTGCTTTCTTCATTCCCCACGGTATTAACATACTTATTAATTGCTGCCTCCGGGGTACACTGGTAGCTTTATAATATTTCTCCAATGGTTTACGAGTCCACGACTCCGCCCTATGCGTCGGAGTTGCAGACATTAATGCGTTGCCATCGTCGTCAGACAAATGAGTATGCTGATTAAACTCGTGTGCACTATTCTTTATTTTGCTTTTTGTATCGGCTACTTATTTTAGTTTCAAGATGGTTGTTACAATATTTATGTGATGTGCTAATATATTATCGGTGAATTGCTTTTGTTTTATATATTTCGTTTATTAATTGGCAACGAATTGAGTTAATATCTTCATAATATAAATGGTACATATATTATTACCTTAGTTAGTTTAATCTTAACTAAAGTTAACTTATGCCCAAAATATTTTACTAAGTAAACTAGTGGTCCTAAGCACGACTGTTATGCACGAGGTTCCGGGTTCGATTCCCAGGTAGGTTTTTTTTCTATGAAATCCTAAATAACAGCTTGGATTTTGGATTTGTGTCGGGTTAGTGGCAATAGTATTGGCTCGTCCTCTGTTAGGTACTTACACGGGAACTAAACATACTAACGAACTGAGGATCTACATTTACCTATAATAAACCTCTGCTTAACTCTCCAAGGAATAAAGGCGTGATGGTATATTTATTCAATTTCATGTTAAATTGTAATGATTTTAAAATTCTCGGGTCTTCAAATATATTTAACTAATGTGTTTTATCTTTTGTTTCCAGGTAACGTACCTCACGCACACATCCCCAGTGAGTTGACAACACACCACTCACACATTAAAATAGACATTATGATAACACAAACAAACTATTTGACGAACGTTACCATACCCACACAGCCGCGTCTCCAATCAAGGCAAGTCGCATTTCGAAAGCAAATTATCAACCTAGAAGGGGGGGAGGTATAATTAAAATCCGTTGATTAATATGTAAATGTAATAAGATTACCCTCCCCTGAATAATTTAAATGGAAGCCGGGGAGATGAGTTATATACGGCGGACTCTCATTATACTGTAGTTGTATCGGCCACTATAATGTATGTTGCGTCCCGTTTGATAAATGCTGTCTGTAGGTGCGAGGACGTTCCGAGTTTCCGAGTTTCGCTCGTGTGTCCGCAGCTTGACTTCTGAGTGCATTGTTTTGAGTTCGCGCACTCGGTAAATGAAGAAAAGTGGATGGGTTGATTGAGACTTGTCGATTGAGACGACTAATCTTCTTCCCCTTCTTCCCCTGGTTAGACTGGAAGAAGATTTATCGTCTGAAGAAATGCATTGTTGCAAGTTGCATTTCGACCAAAATGTATGGAAGTAACACAAGCTTTCGATAAATCGGCTGTCACTAATGTCATTTCCATTCATTTTGTTTTTATTAGTTTGACGATTCCAATGGCAAATTGCAACTTGTCTACAGGCCCAGGGTGCCTACCTAAGTAGCAATCTAACGTTTGAATCGACAAACGAATAGAAACAAAATGTATGACAATGACATTTGTAAACGTCAAATTCGTCGAAAACTTATGTCATTCCCATACATTTTGTTTCTATTCGTTCGTCGATTTGAACGTCAAACTGAAACTTGTCTAGGCTTGGCTACAGATGCGGCGGAATATCAGTATTTTACACGAAGCGACTGCCATCAGACCTCCAACCCAATTAAGACGGCTTCTGACTACCGCAACGATTGTGGTAGATGTTCGTATGACAACTGAGACCGACGGCTTTTCGTGTTCTTCTTCTTCTAAGCGTGTCGATGGCAGATATTAATATTTCACGTTGTGGGCTCACACTTTTCTGGCCCAAAACTCAGCAACGCGGACTGCGTTCGTCGATGCGACCATCAGGTCTTCACGTGTGCAGTTAACGGGACACGTGAAGGCTCTCGAAGGCACAGAGGGGTCTCGAAAAGATTGGTAACCCTCACAAACTGACTGGGGCAAGCGTACCTTAATCTTGCAGATCGGTTGATCAGCGTTGTTACGAGTATAACTTAGCCCCTAATTAAGACAACCAAATAATGTAAAATGAAATTAACCTGAGCTAATATTTTTTATACTTTAACGGATAGTGATACAGCTTTATATTCAGGTCTTTCAAGATACCGAAATAAGCTAAAACAATTCACGTTTCTTAGATGATTTTTAAACAATACCCTAGTTGCCTTAATCTAATACAACCTGCATATACATACATAATCAGTTTACCGCCGTCCCAGTACCGCCAAAACGGCCATGTTTCCGCCATCTTTATTAAGAACGCATGGCCACCCGCCTCCTGGCGTTGGTCAACAGCCAGCAAGGCGTTAAAGGCATCAGCTACACCACCCACCAGTAACGATAGACCTCCCCACCCCCTCGCAGAGTCAAATGTTACTAGTCGCATCGGGGCGGCGAGACGGCGTAGACCGGTCAAGTTAACCTGGTTCTAGGTGCTTGGCTCACTTGTCTAATGGCTTTGATTAAACTGCCAGTTTATTTGACGGTACGATGCGTGCGTGCGACCACGTATGAATTTATGTTTAGACGACGTTCGAATATGGAATTATGATCAAAGATCGAGAATCGTTAGGAGGCCCGTGTATGTTGGCGTCTGATATTTCTTCATACACCTACACTATGTAGTCACAATATAGTGAACACATAAACAAATTTTACGAATTTTATTGCTTCATATCGATATTATTTAATTCCCTGCCGAGTATACCCGTGAATATGGATGCGGTAAAGGATCTGAAACGTTAAGAATATTAAAGATAACATTCAAGCATGTATTTGGGTTTAAGCACTGATAGCCTAGAGATGCGACCACTGGACTGCCAAGTCCAGTTCAAGACCTCCGAATTTTTATCACTCGCTTACTACGGTGAAGGAAAATATCGTGAGGAAACCTGCATGCCGAAAAGATTTTCTCGACGGCATGTGAAGTCTGCCAACTAGCATTAGGCCAGCGTGGTGGACTATAGCCTCTCATTCTGAGAGAAGACCTGTGCCCAGCAGTGGCACAGTTGATGATTGTGATGATAAAACTAATGCTAAAAATAATACGGAGTAAAATCCAGCATACACGTCACTATAATGTCACTTTGATCAAAAAGTTTGGATGATTCTATTGATGACTTCACCAAAATATACGAACAACTCTATTGGTAAAAGAAATTTGGTCAAATCTTGGATCAAAACATTGGACAAATATATTTAAACAGGCATACCACCTTTATAACTAGAAATTTGAAGAGAATATCGTTATCCACCAACGCGCAAAGGACACGCGTGGTGGATTAGAACCCAGTCCTTCGATTATGAAGGAGAACCCAGCTTCCTACAAACATTGGGGTTACGGGAGGTCAAATCTAATTGCTTTTTCATTCTACGATTTAGTGTTTAGACCTTATATGGTTAAGAACAGCCTCTTTAGCCTTGTAGGTCCTAAGCGCGACTTTTTCAGGTCCTAGGTTCGATTCCCAGATCGAGCGATTCGATCGATTTTTCTATGAAATTCTCTATAGCAGGCAGGCAGGCAGGCTCTTCCAGGAATACAGGCGTGATGATAATTTAAAGGTATCATTACACTCCTAGTAGTGTATAGTCGTTGGTAGCACAACAAATTATATCTATAATCCTCTTTACGGCCGCCTAAACGTAGTGGCTTTAGGCATTTAGGTAACTGGCCACTACGATCGGAGATCTGCATGCTATCGACTTGAGACATAACAAAAAGTTCGAATATAATGAAGGAATAAATGGAAATAAAACTATTTTTATAAAATAACATCTTCAATTGTTTATATCTGTTTTGTTTTCATTACACGCTTTATTAGACTGCACCAGTTTAAAAAATAAAATCGATTTAAAATCATTTAAAATTTCGAAATTCAAAACGCGTTCGAATCTTGAGTTAAAACCTCTTTAGAATTTTTTCGGGACACTAAATTTCAACGTCGTTCAAAGTTTTTAGTCAGAATCAAAGAAGAAAATTGCAAGACAAGATAAAAGCAATACACAGAAAGCAATTATTATATACCTACCTAGGTACCTATAGCAGACGTACATCAGCAATAGTGTACGGCCGAGCCTTGCTTCTGGCCTCTCAATAATTAGGATAGTGCATCTCCGTTTACCGAATGAGAATAAAGCCTACCCTTTGTGTTGGTGTGAGAGAAGACCCCCTGTTTGTATGTGTGTACGTTTATGCATGCATCTTGATTCTCTGTATTTATGTGTGCCCGTTGTGGGGGCACGTCCTCCGCATGCCACTCTCCGATAGTAATGTCGTATATTTCGGTCGTACGTACAACTAGCCTGTCTTATTATGTTTTAGCTGGACGCCGCACTGACGGCTAAACAGCCATTATCGTGCAACTAAGAACCGCAATTCCATGACCTGTTCAGACTAAGTTTTGGGCAAGTAATTTTATCTTGCCACGCAAATTCATCACGAAAAACCACACCAATAATATGGAGAGCGAATTTTTCTAAATTCGTTTTAATTTTTGTCGGTCGAAAAATTTGTAATCAGAAATCCTTTAGAGACTTCAATTTTTTATTGAAATTGGCGTCTCGTTAATTAAAACCAAATCGAATTAATTACTGAGCGAAAATTATTCCACCCCTTCCATCGACCTTAAAAATGTAAGACACAGACTAGGGTGAATGTACACAAAATCGGTATACGTATATTGTTGGAAACACCGCATGCCATAAACTAATATTCGCTCGGACACTACTTGGAGTTATTGGACAATGTAAATGAACGCTATCTCCTATAATGCCTGCCTTATTTCCCCCTCAGCCAGGCCAGTGCCCGAAGCGACCCACCCAGTGGGAGGCGCCCCCACCCCGACCGATGTCTCATCAGTAAGGATTGAACCCTTTAATGTATTCACCGTAACTTCGGGATGAGTCTTGTATTAGTGTTATAATGAGACGTGGCCCTAAGGAATTATGGCTATACTTGTGGATCTCTGGGGTCGGGATTAACCCCAACCTAGTTTCAATTTCTATATATGAGAGGTTTCGTAGGATGAGGTCGATAATATCATATCTCAACGTTTTAAATCTGATAGCCTCCGTTGTTTTGATTTAAGTGCGGACGCGGTATATTGTCGTATGCTCTATTACGCTTTGAAAACCCAGCTTAGTATGTGAAACTTCTAAAAAATAAAGATCTACTACATTATCTTGTTGCCAAGGTAACAAAATTACTTTTCCAACAGTCCAAATTATATTAAGAAACAAATCTTGAACCACTTTAAAGAGTGCTCTCTATTAAAAACTTCTTTGATTAGAGTCCATTAACTGAGTTAGAGTTCAAAATTTGGCTTTAATCATTCGCCAATAACCGAAACGGTTTCGTTAAAAATGTTATTTACTGAAGCTTCTTGAGTCGCCAACAGATCGATAATGCTGCCAATTAGCCGGTACCAATTTTCCAATAAAACTTCAAACTGTTTTCCATTCCATTATCTCTCACCACCCTTTATTGCTGGCGAAGTTAAGCCACGACTCCTCTTTCCACTCCGCTCCGAAATTATTACAATAATAATATTATTATATTAATAATTGTATTGATAAGGAGACTCTCGTAATAAGGGTAAACCGTCCCCTTTCTGCCAGCCATCCTCAATAGGAGAATTTATGTAACTAATGAAATAAGCGAAGTGGCGCACCCCGCGTCCCGCGACCCGCCCCAACCCGCTCCCATCCACCCTTCATTATCGGAAAGTTTGAAATATAATTTGAAATTATGCTCAATGTTATATTGAAGATAAGAGAAACACAAATTCCTTTAATTGGACTTGTTAAAGTGAGTCAAATTAAGTTAACACCGAGTTGATGGTATTACTTTTGAAGTTGGAAATTATGACGGACTGTCCGTAGGTTTCTGCGGAATTCATGGGGTGATTAGCGGTTGAAAGAACAGTTATCGGTTCCTCGACCCGCGTATTTTATTTAACGGCTTGGCGTTTATGGGAACTTATTGCATTGTATTATTAACTTCTAACTGCGTTAAGTAGAGCGGAGAAATGCCGAGTCGTGTGTACTGAATCAATACAATAGATTTTAGTGTAATCAATTATAATTAATGAACTACAATTAACATTGATTATTCGACGGTTTTTAGCATTGCATTCGAATTCGAATGATTTCTTTTCTTAACTAACGAGACAAGTTTTCCATCTTGCAATTCAAATTTTAGTATAATTGACGACTAAATTAAATATTAATCATATTTGTTTAGTGAATCCTTGAGGGGTACGTTAGGTCAACTATTGATTTTGGCGAGCGCCCCGCACCTAGGGGCTCGCAACTTGAGACCATGACAATTAGGCGCCGGTCTCAATCTAATTATATTTCTGATTGGGATGGCGGTGACGCATTGCTTCATGTTGTGATTTACAAGATGTTCCTGTTAAAACAGTGACGTTCCGAGAAGTAACACGACACTGACTGCCTTGAGGATTAATTATGTAATTATTATTTTTGATTTATATTGTCCGAATTAGGTCATATGATGATTTGTCACGATCACGACTTTAATAGAATGATTTACAAACGACATAAAAATAAGAACTAGTTTATCTAAAAGGTTATTCATAAACAACCTTATTCTTCATAAACATTCGAATATGAATACCCATAAAAGGTAATTTTAACATAGTAAATAACATTTTTTAATCAAACAAAAATAATCTTCAAGAATAACCTTAATAATATGTCAACACTATTAAGTAACAGTGATGATTTAAGACAATTATACTTACCGTAAAAAAAATGTGTCAAAATTAAATCAATAAAAAAACCACAAACCCAGACGTAGACGTTTAAAATTCGATTCAAACCTAAAAAAACACCTACTTTTAAAACAATCTGTTCCAAAACTCGTTTCCTTAATCAATTATATCCGTCCCATAAACAGAGCTATATGATATAAGGACTTACAGTCATACCAATTAGATGCAGATCGAGATCTAATTATTCGGATTCGGCTCGAGCTGGCACAGCACTATTCTGATTGTCGACAAGCGATTTCGGAAATTACTAAGGCGTCGACGCCGCCCGCTCATTCCGACCGCCCTGTTCCTTGCGTTTCGGTTAGAGACGGTCAGTCACTGGTACCGTCACCCTATAAATTTTAATGGAGTTGCAAGTCGCAATAATGTTTTATGGTTTATATATCATCCTTAAAATGATTTTGATGCATTGTTTGTGTGAATTAGAATGGATACGTGTTTTAGAGCCTGTTCCACAGGTTACTGATAAGTTCCAGTTAAATTAACTAGCAGATAACTTCATGTAAATTTTGTTTCATTTTTTAATTTATTCGGTAGTTAATGTTACCGTTACCTATCTAATAATATAATTCCAGATTTTATCAGTAGTTTTCTGTGAAAAGTTATTATTGATTTGATGTTGAAAATATTAAAAACATTTTTTTTATGTGTTGAAAATTGAAAATCTTCAAAAAAATGTCTTCCTGATGTTAGTACTCAAAAGGCAATAATTATACGGCTAAATTTAAATCACTATTTGTATGGTATGTAGTTGTTAAAGGCAAATGATAATGACGACGAAGAACAAATAAGGTATCTACCCATACAAATCGCAATAGAACAACGCTGACGTATCTAGGACGTATTCATATCGACCAAAAATCCCCGTCTGACATTAGCATAACAATTTAATTAATCAACCCACTCCACATTAAGATATGGAGCTAGTATTATACTTGAGAATGAGAAGAACAGAATATGCTTGTAACATGCGGTTTAATCTGGGTATTCATTTATTTAAGTCTAAGTCTAACTTCCCTGTTAAAAAGTTTTTAAATAATGAATGTCAATCATCAATTGTTTTGTCACTATCAATATCTATAACACTTCCCCCGTAAGTCAAACTTCTATAACTGATGAAGAACCAACAGTAAGCCATTATTTCTAATGCTTATAGAGCATATAGTTTTAAATATTCATTTGCTACATAGCTATAAGTTATTAATTATTAAAAAAAAACGTGGAATGATTGGTAACGGTAATTTAGTGTATTCCAGTAGAAATATTACGCAAAAGAGGTATTATTAAAACGTCATACCATCTAACCAAAATGTATCCACTGCTGAAGAAAGGCTTCCACAAGGACCGGTCATAAACTCTAGATTTATTTTTCTTTATTTTCTATATTAAATGTCTACTATTAAAACAAAAAGAAATAAGACAGATTGAAAGTCAAGATAAAATTTTTTGGCTTCAATAATATCAGGGATCAAAGAGTTTCTATCCCCAGCGGTAACCAAAACAACCCTTCGCCATCGATGATGAATACAAAAATGCTTGAGTACAGTTCTCGCCATACTCATTGTCCGGCTTGACATCATTTTAACCTAATATTTTTCTCTCTCCGATTTTTACGGCCGGGTTGAAATTAGCTTGTGCCAACTTCAAGCCGGACAATAAGTTTGGCGAGAACTGTATCTAGTACAAGACAGTTCGAATTGCAGCAATAATTACATATTTAAAGTAGTATAATGTCTTGTATTATAACGGAATTAATAAAGCATGTTAGTGATCTAAGATTATGCATGAGTAAATTAATGTTTACAGAACAAGGACGTCATACATTATGTGTGCTAGATATCGCTTGTTTTATTTAATGAAGGATATTATACAGGTATATATCTTTATATTTTTTAAATGTTTATCTGATAATCATCAGTTTCTTAATTGGATTTAGTATTACTTTAAAAGTATTATATTTTTTCCTGATTTTTAAATTATTTATTACTAGATTTCCGCCAGCGGCTTCGCCCGCTATCCCACGGGAACCCTACATTTTCCCGGGTTAAAAAGTAGCCTATGTGCTATTCCAGACTATAGTCTATCTCTGTGCCAAATTTCATCCAGATCCGTTCAGTAGTTTTTGCGTGAAAGAGTAACAAACATCCATCCATCCATCCTCACAAACTTTCACATTTATAATATTAGTAGGAAGTAGGATTTTAACATCCGTATTAACTTTACCACGTATAATAATTAACTAAAGAATCAGTGCATAAAGTATTAATAAATAAATAAACGGTGACGATTAAGAGGATTTTACCCGGTTACCTATGACAGTCATTAGTGGTAATCAGAAGCCCAGTCTGATAACCAGTCTATATTTCAAATTTCGGTATTGCCCAGAAAATTGGTCTGATGGTAATCGGTTCGTTCGTCGCTTTCGTTCGCTTCGTGTAGTGTCTTACACGATATTCAGCCGCAACCAGTTAAACTAGAAGCCGACCCCAATACGGTTGGCTCGGAAGACGAAGAAGGATCCTCTTGAGGGTCGCAATTTTTTTTTATCTTGGTATTTGTTATTTTAGTTTATTGACAGGTTAAAAAAATACCAATTGGTGTTCGTAGCTGCGCGTACGTTCAGTACTAACAAAGTATCGCGGCCAATAATCGCGGCGTCCCACCCGTCGCGTTTCCTCGCGTCTCGTACGTCTCCCCGAAGACCGGCCCACCCCCACCCTGGCTGTACATCATCTCATTTGAATTTCTAACTAGGAAACCTCCATGCAATTATTGGATTAATGTAAATTACGCAGTCTACAGCTCTACGGTGCACTATCAGGGACAGGGTTTAATTAGAATCCGGTTAAGTCTAATAATTCTATAGTGTTTCGCAAAGTCGCTCTTAAGTTCACTGAAGAATGGTCGAATTTAGAAAAATGTATCGAAGAAGGCAATTAGAATAATTATTTTCGCAAGTAGACGACATTTGGGTCTGTCACCCTACATTACGGGGAAACTAGTCCATTTCTATCTGGAAATGTAAATTTATTTCTGTTCAATGCAAAGCATTTGAAACGTAATAGGTCTGAGACTAGCCAGATATTGATAATTGGGAATGCTTAGAAGTAATTTTTAAGCCTTTTCTTAAGTCAAACTTGCTTAATCAGTTGCTCAGAACAAATAAATGTTTGTACCCTTGAACTACTGGTAGTTATACTTGCACTGCGTATTTTGTTTATGCAAAAACGAAAATGTGCTTAAGCGCACACACGATACAGAAGAAAGTTCTAGAGCCAACGTTCTATCTCAGAAAAAAACGACTTTCCTTTAAACCATGAGCCGAAATAAACAGCAAGGTAATGGAAATGTCCCTAATTTCAGAAAAGCAACTCAAGAAAAAAACCTACTTCTTATTTTTCCGTGTACAGGAGTACACGGAAAAATAACCCAAACTACAAGACGATATAGATCTACATAAGAAAACGATTCTAATTTAGTTTAATAAATTTCAATAAAGTAATATTTGGATGTTATGTCTAGTAAATACTCCAACCCACCCTCGTCACTCTCTGTCGTCGTCATGTCTCTTTCGCATTAGTATATTATTACAGCGGTAACATTATACCGGCACATATTTTTCCTAACAGCATCCTAGTACCCATAGACAAAGGGTTCACCCAATTCCAAAACATACCCTCGCTATCATTCGAAAACATAACCTCAAAACATTCCCGCCGTGACCTCGAAAATGCACGTAGGTGAAAGCCCTCGGGAGTTTCACGTAGGGGAACAAAAAAACCCCTAACCCCCGCGTAAGGAGCGAGGGGGGCGACCCGCCCGTGAATGAACGAAGGAGGATTGCGTCCTTGGAGCAAAAAAGTCACGTGACCCCGTTCAACAGGTGGCGCCGTGAGTGTGTCCTTCGCCGAGGATTAGAAAAAAAGTTACGTTCTTTGACGTGTTTTGTTTTTTGAGTTCGCGCGCTTTTTTATCTGTGGTTATGGTGCGTCAGTGTCATTAGGGTTGTTGATTGATTGGACCATTTAAATTAGGAATGCAATGAAGTAAAACACGTAGAGTTTATTAGTCTATAAATCTTTGCTGAAATAGAACCAGTATCTACAAAGGAAAAAATTAGAGAACTTAACTTCTGTATTTAGGTGCAGTTTTAAACGAATTCTCTCTTTGGATCCGACAGCCTTTCTAAATATGTTTCGATGGAATTTAGACGTTGAGTTTGTGTATTCTTTGAGAGTTTGTGTCTTTGTATTCAATGCTCTACATAATTATGTTTAAACCTTATTGTAGAGAAACTACGTTAATGATAAGATAAGAAATGTATTTATTTATTTTTATTTTGGATCTCCAACAAAGAATACACAATGCATGTTACAAACGTCTTACAAAAATTTAAACCTTGTGCTTCCTTTTACACCACAACATGCTTTAAAAACAAACAGATATATTCAAATTAATATTTGGTGCAAAATTATTAACAAATTATTATTATTGCACAAGAATTTACACACTGCTTTATCGAAAAATATAAATTTGTAGGCATTATAAAATTTTGCAAAAATAAATAAGCATTATAAATTGCTTAAGAATACCCTAAACGACAATCATGCATGAAAAGTAGGTTTACTTAATTAACGTAAATAAAGCGAAGAGGAATAATATTCTACGATCGCATATTATGTATTTATTATTTGTACCATTTTTTTTTAAACTCAGATGAGCATCTCAGACAGCATTTTTTTAACATAGTAGGTAGGTAACTACCTAGTCTGATTATTAGAAACTTAAAAACAGAAGTCAAATATAAATTACCACATTATCAATGCTACCGAAAATTTGCGATCAAACGAAATTCTAGCAATACAGTTTCATACATACGAACCTCAGAGAAAACGGCGCATAAAATGTTCAAGCAATTAGTATAGTGAACACTGAAAACAAGCGAGTAACAAAGCAAAGTTCCGTGCAGCCAAAAAGCGTATATCCAAAAAGTTTACTTCGAAACAAGTAGTAGGTTGCTCCATTCCTTTATGAATGGCGGGTTCCCTCGGCCCCGCTTAACACAAATGTCACGGCGCCCCGACGAGCCGGAAAACTCTCTTTTCTTCCTGAATTACCGCACAAACGATACACATAAAAACACGCTTTATACACTGAAACTTAAAGCAGAAATTCCTTTACGAGCCCTGTGAAAATTTAAGGAATTTTCTGCATTACACAGTTGTTGGATTTTCAGACGTGTTTCGGTTGCACAAGGTTGGTTATTCAGTAATGCCGTTGGCGTCGAAGGCATGAAATCTTGCGTCTCCCGCGGCAAATTGTTTCCTCGCTCAGCGTGTTTGTATTTTATTATACATTTTTATTTCTCGATAACATTAGCTTAACCGACTTTTCATTGCCTCGCCTAGGGCTGGCGCTTGCGTTTTGTGTCAATCTCGTTTAGAGTTCCTACTAATTGTTTTATTTGGAGTTTAATTTGGTAGAGTGTTGGCTTACAGCTTGCATTTTGAGTAAGGTCATTGAATACATTGTATTTTAATAGATAATATTTTTATGTAATGTTAATATGATAATTTATCATGCTAGATGTTTTATTTCATATACTATGACAATGATCCTAATTATGAAAATTATTTTAAAACTGAAACGGTTGGGTTTATATAATTATATTGTAACTTCTAAATCCATAACAGTTTAAATGAAGTTACATGTTGAATAGTATATTCCCAACGTACATGTTATCAACTAAATATAAAGAAAATCTTTTTCACCAGCCCTAATCAAGTGTAAAGTGTGCGTAACAGCCCTAAGAAAAGTTGAGGCGAGGTAGGAATGTCAAAAACGTCGGGGTGCGAACAAATATGTGCTTTGCCGACGGGCCGGCTGCTGGCATCGCGGCTTAAACGGAGATTAACTGACGTTTACAAAGCCTCGGTTTTGTGTTAGGTTATTGTTGAATATTTTTATGGATTTAAGAGACTTATGAATGGAAGTTTTTACGTAGTTTATCTCTACTGACATTGCATTCACAATAACTGGTAAAAAATATAATTATTATTCTTATTAGTGATACTGTTTTACTTTGCTCTACATTTCCCCCATATAATATTACGAATAAGATGGAATAGTAAAACTAAAAACAGCTGTGAAAGCTTGCAAAATTTATCCTACTAATATTATAAATGTGAAAGTTTGTGAGGATGGATGGATGGATGGATGGATGGATGTTTGTTACTCTTTCACGCAAAAACTACTGAACGGATCTGGATGAAATTTGGCACAGAGATAGATTATAGTCTGGAATAGCAATAGGCTACTTTTTATCCCGGTAAAATGTATGGTTCCCGTGGGATAGCGGGTGAAGCCGCTGGCGGAAAGCTAGTTTCCTATATAAATGTTTAGTACTCAACAGTACATTACCAATCACAGTATTAATTATCCGTTACACCAAGGCTTATCGCTAAACCGTTGTTAACCAACCATATCACCGGCCCGCTTAGCGGGAACCCTCAACGGCATCCTTTGCATTTCCCTCCGCACTTTACCGGATTTTTTTCTGTTTTATTTACTTGGGCGCGAACGTTAGACGCCTCGGGCGCCACTTACTACACTCGCCTTTATCCGGACGTCGGCGTCGGGTTGTGGGCCGATGTTTCGGATGCTGCGAAGTTTTGGACAAATTATGTGATTTGTAGCCCGACTGCAGGCGAAACTTTAGGATTCTTTGTAACTTTTTTACAGTGTTTTTACGGAGATTGAGGTTTGAAATTGTTTTTGCGGTTCTTTCTACGTTAGTTTTAGTTTGGATCTGGAAGAATTACATTATTTGTATCCAAATTTTAAGTACTTAAGTAGATTTTTTAAACTCAAAGATTCTTAACTTCCACGTACAATTTACATGTTTGGATTTCTTGTCTAATAAAGGATTGATAAAGTTATTTGATCTGTACTAGTAGCTTTGAACTGGTTACTTAAATGGGTGTTGAATTTGACGATTTTTCTCTATTTATAAATTAATCTTGAATATTTTCCCTTGCCCTACAGTGAGATATTACAGGCTTATAAAAAAAACTTGAATGCATAATCTTAATACATTTTGTAGCATACACACCGGTGCTAGTAAATCAATAAGTTCATTACTGGAATCACACACGGGATTGCAACTGTTCCGCACATTTGGATGCGATAACGATGTCTTAGCAGAATGTACATTCTTATTAATTTAAACTAGCTTTTTCGCGCGGCTTTACACCTCCCAGTCTACCTATTAAGTTCCAATTTTTCTCTTCCTAAGTACCTTCTAAGTACTGTAAGTACGATTGAAGAAGTAAGATTTTCTCGACGGCATGTGAAGTCTGCCAACCCGCATTAGGCTAGCGTGGTGGACTATAGCCTAATCCCTCTCATACCCCGGAGAGGAGACCCGTGCCCAGCAGTGGGACAGTATATGGGTTGATTATTATATATTATTATTATTAAGTACCTTCTAGCGAATACAGCGAATATTCAAAAATAACGGTCCAGTCAATCTCTAATTTTGCGTATAACAACATTTAGCTATTAATTTTCATATTTATGTAGGTATAGGATATGACAAATAAGTAAGACTGAAATAAACAGACCAAGAATAAAGTTAACATTTCTTAAGAATGTCGACACAGATCACAGGGGGCTAGACAAGTTGCATTTTGACATTCGAATCCATAAACAAAATGTATGTAAATGACATTAGTGACAGCCCGATTTGTCGAAAGCTTGTGTCATTTCCATACATTTTGTTGGTCGATTCGAATGTCAAAATGCAACTTGTCTAGCCCCCCAGATTGACAATCCCTTGTCGAAATCAGCCCCCAATAGCTACATATCTATAAAAAAACTACAGGAACTATAGTGACAGTTCATCAATAAATAAATTTTGAATCGGTTTAGTGAGTAGTTTTGACTCCTGAACTACTTACCAGATTTCATAGGGCAACAAATGTAACAAAAACTTAAAGATCGAATTTAGACCATCATAATCAACCGTGTAAAAACCGTTTTAAAATCAAACTATTTAAACAACTCTTTGCTATGTCATTTCCCAAACAGCCAAAATCCCAACCCTACTACAACTAACAAAAAAAAACTCAAAGATAGACCGTAAAACAACAACAGAAATCACTATAAAACAATAGTTCAATCACAAGAGGCTGCAACGTAGGTTATCGGCCATTGTTATTAAGCCTTGCATGTCTCTAGTCCAGTTTCTCATCCAAAATCGATAGCTACCCCCTAGGGGTGCAACCCCCGTTGTTATATCTAGAGACGGCCGCTCCTAATTCGTACTCCATACGTACGTCGATCTTTCTCGTGTGTACTGGCAGGTGGAGTTTTGCTTCTACGAACTATGGTTGCCTGGTACTTGAAAGCATGTAAATAGACTTGTGTTGTGTATTTCCTATTTATTCTTTCTTTGCTAAATAAATAATTGGATAGTTGCAGTCTTAAAATAACTAACACTGTGTTTTAAGACTAAGTTGATTCTCTTTTGTCTTTGTTGAGGCTAAATTTCGTGAAACTTAGCTTCTGCGAGCTATAGTTGCCTAGTACAACGATATAGAGAGATGTAGTACTACAGATACAGGCTTCCCGTTTTTGACATGTACATACATAGTTTTTTATGATATTTTTACTTTTAAGGAAATATGAAACGATGAAAAATTAATTAAAATTATAATTAGGTACCTTTCTTCTGAATACCTGTATCCCCTTCTGAATCTACACATTGGGCCTGTGTAAGTTTGTAACAATATGAAAAAATATAAATTAATAATTTGTCATAAAAATATGTTTTTTTAAACAAGTTTTTAATAAATACTAAACATTTATCATTATGTAAATTATAATAAAGGCATGTTCTCCACCATTTTATTATACTAAGCCGATTATTATAAGATCCAAAATTACCGATTATTAATCAATCAAAACTAATTATACTGTCATAGCAAACTGCCCATAGTGATATAAAACTGCGGTGTGCCCAAAAAAAAACTATAATCCGACAAAATTAAAAGCCCGGGATACCCTAACAAACGCTTGGCGAAAGGCCACCGTCATTATCTAGGAGCGTAGCATTCTGAACTACATCGACCTCAAAAACTTATTACAATCCGCCCTACCCAGCTCATTATCTCTGGCCCATAGTCTCAATCGATACTACCTAAGTACAAACACATACAAACTATTAACACACACAAACACAAAGTAAATGAAAGTCTACGCGTACCCGTAACCGGCGCGTCAACTTAAAACTTAATTATAATTAATTAATTCCAATTGGACGTTATCTCTTTCTAACACACTATATCTTAAATACATCCATCTCTGTCTGTCGCAAAGGCGAGGGTAGACGCGGTATTGTGTTTTCGAAGACCTTTTATCACGAGGCATTTCACGAAGTAGAGTAGTCGTTAGTTCGATTCCAATACCATTTTATTAGTCCTCTGATTTTAATTGGCATCCTATTTTAATTATGTTTTTTTAAGTCTACCTACTTATTGGCGGCTGATTTTCATTAATATTTCGATGGGATGATTGAGAGCAGCCACTTAACAAGAGAGTGATTGAATTAGTAAATGTACTCATAAAAAAATTATAGAGTTTTTAGACGCCTAATAGAGTAACCATACATTTATGTCTTGATAGAGACTACAAAAGTATCTACTTGATAATAATTATAATTTGAGTAAAACATACCATCACGCCTGTATTCCCCGAAGGAGTAGGCAGAATCGTACTAATGTTCAGTTGTACACCCACATAATATTTAATCTGAGTAATTTTAGTTATTTTTATTTCCAAACATGTCATAATCTCCAATCTAAAGTCCAATTTTCACTGCTTCTAAAAAATAGGAACTAGGAATGAACTAGGAATCCACAGAAACTTTTTTTATTTGACATCCCCATTAATGCGTAGAATTTCTTTTGCATTCTCCCTATTTGAAAATCATTCTGATTCCAGTAAAGTTAAAATAATAAAATATCAGATGTTATATTTAACATTTTCCATTTTTATGCCGTTAAATGTAGGTCAAAAAACTTCTTGGGACGATGCAAAACAACGACATAGAACGCACAAAAGGGGGTAAAAGCATTAAATCAGAACAAAATGGCCGAAGCGCCCTGAATGGCGTATAATTTAATTGTAATCATCACTACATCGGCCTGTGACGAGTATCAACGAGATGCGACTAGAAGGGACCACCCTCAACCCCTTCACGACGACTTCAACCCCCCCAAGAAGGGGTTTTAACACCCCCCTCATTACCATATTTCATTTACTCAACGAAATTATGCTAATTACTTATATTGCTTTGTGTAAAAAGGAAATTTATAAGGATTAAACTTACACCCCCTCCGCTCCCAACCGGTTGGATCCAGACATAACTAGTTTGAGCGAGTTCGACGGATGAATTATTTAGGAGATGATTCTTCGAATTAAAAAATCGGGCGATCCGAAGGGCTCCCGGGTTCGCGTTCGCTTGATTATAATCGTACGCAATTAAAATTCAAATTGGAGAATTTTTAATTTTGTTATTGATGACCCTGTTCCGCGGATGGATTGAATGGTGCGTTGTTGAAAACTTTTTAAGATAAGTTGAAAGGTCTGATTATCGGGAAAAAATTGCTTGTTTATTTTATTTCAATTTTATAATTAAATGCAATTAAAAGATACAATAGTTGATAACCAATGGGGTTACGTGTACGTTATAATATGAGAAGCCAAAACAATGTTATTACAATAATTTTCTTGTGAACTAAAGTTTTTTATACATATTTCACTATATCTTACGGAAATTAAAATAGTATAACTGTACTTACTTTATCATACAACACTAAAATCTCTGGAAAAACTGATCCGATTCTGAAAACTTCACCGACATAGCCACACTTGAATGACTGAATGACTTGTTTTTGTGGGGGAACGGTTGCTCGCAGCTTTTAAAAACATACAAGCTATTGCCTCTTAAATAGTAATCGCAGACCAGAATGCTGAGCTTGAATTCCTAGATTCGATTCCAAGATCCAGCATGGTTTTCTAAAAAAAACTTGAAGTTTAGAATTAGATCTCAAAATACTCGTAAACTATGGATGTGCCTCAGTACAACTCTGACTTACCGTTCGAGGTTTTAAGCGTAAAAATATCTAGTAGGTTTTTTTTATCGAACGCTGTTAACATATAAAAATACACGTTAACATGTGCAGTGTACGAATTGAATTATAGTAATGAAATAGTCCGGTAGCTTTGGGCTAGCGAGCGCCTCTGGCCGGTAGTTTCGCAACTTATCCCGGCTAAGGCGAGTCCTTATTTAAATGTAAATTAGGTTCATTTCACGAAATTAATGTCGTGAAGACCCCACCCCTGGCGCGCGGTGACCATCCGCCGCGCACTTCTCGGTACAAGTCCTGTTATAATTATGAAGTTTTATCATTGTGTCATGTTTAATGAGTGTTTATGATCGTGTTAATATCTTCGTGATACTTTGTATTTAATATTTTTTGCGTCGAATTTTGATTAAGGTGCTCTTATAAGGGTATAATTATTTTAATGTAGCTCTTGGAACTCGTTCGATTAACATTGTTTCATTTATAGATTTCAAGAAACTTATTACTGTGTTCAGATGAAATTAATTTTTCCAAATTTTCGAATTAAATAATAGAAATAGTTTTATAGTCTCTCGTTTTTTGAACCAACTAAATATGTTCTAATTTTATTCAAAGCAAGGATAAAGGATCTCTTTTTTATGTTTTAAAAATTAACTGCACGCTGTAACCTTTATCACTCTTATACCTACTTTAGTTTGTTTCGGATTCGAAAAGCTGGCTTAAATCAAGATCACTCAAACCGTCTTTAACGTTTGGAATGTTGTGAAAGAAACTAATGATCGTATTGTCTGTTAAATAAGTTTTCTGTAATAATTAATCACTGTTAAAAATCAATGCTCATTTGAGCAAACTCTTATACTACCTTAAACGTTTTTACTCGGTGTTATTGGAGAAACTGTACTACATAAATAAATTTTCACACTCATGTTATCAAAGTCCTTTAAATCCTTGTCTTCATAGTCACCCCACGCTTAGGGAGTAATGGCTGCTCTATGATTATATGGACAGACGAGTCATTACTCCTGTGTAAGTGTTGTTGCGAATTGCTAATGTCGTGCTTTCACAGTTTTACACACACAAATTAATCGTTACTTTAACTTCAATTACTGTTTTGGGGCGCTCACCTAATGGCTACATTATGTACACCGTACGCGTATATAGCGAACTTCCCTTTACTGTCATTTAGGATCCTCTTCTTACTTCATGATAAGCATGAAGTCTGGTATGCTATCTGGTCCTGGTCTCGATTCCCGGGTCGAGCAAAATGTTGTTGGGTTTTTATATGAAATTCCTAGTAGCAGCTGAAAATTATTATATGGGTCCTAAATATACCGGCGAAATGTGGGTGTACATTAGTACACCTCTGCCTAACCTTTCGGGGAATACAGGCGTGATGGTATGTTATGTTATATGAAGTCTGGTATGATTTTTGAAGAGTTTTTTTTAAATATCTTTGGACATTTTCACAGCACCATCTAGTCCCAAACTAAGCAGAGCTTGTACTATGGGTACTAGACAATGGATATAATACTTATATACTTTTTTTTTAATACATAGGTACTTATTATACATAGGAAACACCCAGACAAACACAAATACCTATATTTATCATCTGTGGGAATCGAACCCACGACCTCGTGATCAGCAGTCCGGTACTCGAACCACTAGACCACAGACGTCAGTTTTGGTTGGAGACATAGAGGAAAGTCATCTGTTTCTCGTAACCTAGGGTGACTGTAGGCTGTCAAGTCTAGTTTCTCAAAATTCAATCGCAGGCATTCTATATCTTATTAATTATGTACATCGAACGCTTTAGACATTCAGCTACCGAGATCATTGCCCGTAGTATCGAATTTCTTTTTCACTATGCTTAATCGAATGGACGCAAGTTCGAATTATGCCCATGAGTTCGAATTTTCACGAATTAATCTGTTAATAATGTATGGCATGCGTTAAAAATAAATATGTTTTATTTATTTATTAGTACCTACTAGAGTAAGTACATCCACAGTTCGGCGGTACGTTTGTTTGGGGGTAAGCCTATAGCTCTCAAGCGGGCATAAATCCGACTCTGAGTTGCTACCAGAAATTTCTCACAAAAACCCAACAACATTTGCTGGACCCAAACATCGAACCCAGAACCTCTAGCGTAGCAGTCGCGCTTGAGACTATTAGATTAATGAGGTCAGTTTGTTTGTGAACTGTATTGATATTATAAAATTCAATTTACCATACCTGTGGAACTTTTCTGAGTGTACAATTAAAGAGTCGAGAACCTTCTTAGTAAACTTGCAAAGACAATATTGGAATATCTGTTTTTTTTTTTTTGTAAATTTATACTTATATCTTATACATAGGGAACACCCAGACAAACACAAACATTTATATTCAACACATAAATATTTTTGTCCTGTGGGAATCGAACCCACGACTTCGTGATCAGCAGTCCGGTACTCGAACCACTTGACCACAGACGTCGTCGGCGATAGGCTTGATACCGCCAGACTGTGGATGTACCTACATTAGTACATCTCTGCCTATTATCTGACTGTCCTAAATGGTTAGGGCTTGCATTCTTTGCTTGGATTATTTTGCCAATGAATTGACGACCTCTGTGGTCTAGTGGTTCGAGCACCGGACTGCTGATCACGAGGTCGTGGGTTTGATTCCCACAGGACACAAACATTTATTGTGATGAGTTTAAGTGTTTGTGTTTGTCTGTGTGTTTCCTATTTATTATAAGTATGTATTTACAAAAAAAAAAGGATTATATCCATTGTCTAGTACCCATAGTACAAGCTCTGCTTAGTTTGGGACTAGATGGTGCTGTGTGAAAATGTCCCAGGATATTTATATTTATATTTAATGAAACTCATCAGATTTTAAAAATATCTCCCAAACACGATGACGACAATCTACAAATAACATTAGTAGCTAAAATAAAACAAAACACGTACTAACGCATTAATCGTGATATTACGATCGCGATCAGTCCACGACGCGATATGAAAGGGTTGGGCTACCCCTACGGCACATAATTACACACACACACACACACAAACACACAACACAAGGATAAAACAACGCAACTACTTAGCATTTTCAAATTAAATACACTAATCACTTGTATAAACGCAGCGTGTACGAATAGGCCGCTAGGATCGATACTTTGTGTGTGTGCGTAGTGATTATAATGAAGGGTAGAGGGTGATATTAAGTGGCTCTATTCGTGTACCCCTCGCCGCTACTTGCTGTGTAGTCATGCTTTCGCCACTTCATACTTTGGTGTTGATAATTTTGTTGAATTTTTAACGCCGCTCCAGACTTTACTGTTGGTACAATTTATAGTTTTGTGTTTTTCGTTTCAAGCGTTGTACATCACTAGCGCCGCATGGGCTAAAAGTGAGATTTAACATGAATCTACTAGAAAGCTATATCGTGTCTGTATCGTTATATATATCGGAGGGCTCGTGGCCAAATTGTAACTACGCTGATCAACCGATCTACAAGGTTAAGCCACTCTTGCCGCGGTCAGTCTGTAGATGGGTGACAATTCTTAACATATCGAGACCCCTCCGTGCCTCGGAGAGCACGTAAAGCTGTCGTTCCCGGTTGTCATACGAACACCTATGATAATCATAAGTGGTAGTCAGAACCCTATAAAGCCTGACAACCAGTCTTTCCTTCGAATATCGGTATTGCCCAGAAATTGGGATGCGGAGGTCTGATGGCAGTCGCTTCGTGTAAAATGCTGATATTTAGCCGCACCCTGGTTAGACTGGAAGCCGACCCCAACATGGTTGGGAAAAGGCTAGGAAAAAGATTGTAGCTATATCGTTGACAAACTTGATTAATGACAAACTTAACCCCTACTTTACCCCAGTACCCCAAGTATGTATTTTAATTTCTCATTTTACTGCCAATGCAGAGGACTTTAGCAGAAAAGTGAAGAAAAGACAAAAGATCAGGGACAGACGTGAAGAAATCATGGAGTTTCCTTAGGTTTAAGACGGTTTACTGCTTCCAACTAAAAAGTCTAGTCTTCCTAGTCTCCTAAGTTACAGATAGGTTCATAAAACTCAACCTTACAGAGAAAAAAATAATATATAACCCTGTATAAAACAAGTTTTTTTAAATATATCATGATCCAAAATTTTGCTTTAAAATCCAACCATAACACATCTACACATGTTCAACATAATCAACACCGATAATTTCGAGCCGCAGAGCACACTCGAATTTCAAAAAAAAGTCCTCTTACCCACCGATCGATTAATTAGCGTTATTACATGTAGAACCATCCATCTGTCGTAATTAGCCGATCCCTTTCCCAGCGCAAAAATAATGACGCACCCCTAAAACACTTTCTTTTTTTTCATCATTTTTTAATCCAATTTGCCGAGGATTATGTACGTAATTATATTTTTCCAATTGCTCCGTTCGTTGGTGGAAATTCGTCCGCTTGATTGCGAAACGAAAAATCCGATGTTGATTAGGCTTTTTAAGCTGTGATTGTGTGGGTGTTAATGCGTTTGTGTGTCATGTGTGGAGGCGGAATCTGACGTCACTAATTAATTTGTGAGAGCAAAAAATTTTTCAGATACAGTCCACCAAGCAGTCTATCAGTTTTAATAAAACCTTCTTCAAAAAGAAAATTAAAACGTTCTTAAAAAAAGTTCCAATACGTCAGTTTTAAATATAGGAACGCTTCAAAAATCAATCTTTTTAAAAACCGTTTTTCGTTAGTAGGTACTTCCCAACTTAGCAACGTAACAATGAATAACAGTCTTGTTTCTGTAAATTCTTGTCTTGTTCAAATTCGAATTCCATCTTGTTTTTCAGAAAATAAGAATGTTTTTCTTTCTTTCTTTTCTTGGCTAAAACCACCGGCTTTTAGTATAAAACCTTGTCTTTCTGTTTCATTGGAGGTATTACGGCGGATTTCTTTTTCGGGCTTTTGACCTCCGATACTTAAGTCATCACGGATCAGTTAGAAATTGAAGAGTCAAAGATGCTTAGGTCAAAATGAAAGTTTATAATGCACAGACCTAGAGAGAGGAACTTACCTTGGCTTAAGCATTCGGTAATTAATCGGAGGGACAAGTTCGAAACCTACATACCTGAGATTATATTTTTCTTTCAAAAATAAAAAATTAAGAGCCCTGTATGTCAAAGATCTATATAGTTCGAATCCAAGACAAGCAGACTCGCTTTACGGGGAAGGAAAACATCGTGAGGAAACCTGCATGCCTGAGAGATTTTCTCGACGGCATGTGAAGTCTGCCAGCGTGGTGGACTATAGCCGAATCCCTCTCATATTGAGAAGAGACCCGTGCCCAGCATTGGGACAGATTGTCGCAGTAAATTCCTTGCTTACTTTACTGCATTTTATAGGGAAAACTGCATTAATAAAGCCACTTATAACTAATATAACCTATATTTGTCACACGTGAGTATTAAAACTCACGTGTGACAAATATAGGTAATTATTCAATAGTTCTAAGAAAATCTGAGTTACAACGCCATCTCGGCGACAAGTAGTCATATAACCGCAGCGTTTTAAATTAATTCGTAATGATTACTGTTTAAAGCATTATGTGTAACCTATTTATAGTTAACTTACATAATAAATTTATTTTCATTCTATCTTAGAGCAGTTTCGCACTACGTCTGATCCGAATCCGGTCCGAATCCGATCCGAATCCGATCCGAATCCGATCTGAATCTGATCCGAATCCGTGAAAATACGGTCTGGAGTAGTCGTAGAACTATTTGTTTATAGAAATCGGATGACGGACATCGGATCTAGTGCGTAAACTACCATACAAATGGTTCTAGGACTACTCCGGACCGTATTTTTACGGATTTGGATCGGATTCGGATCGTACGTAGTGCAGAACCGCTCTTAGATGTTGTTCGTTCGTTCGTTGTTCTAGTGTCCGAAGCGCGACTGCCATGATAGAGGTCCTGAGTTAGATTCCCGGGCCGAACAAAGTGTTGTTGCAAAATTCCCTTTAGCAGCTCGGAGTGTGAATTTATGCCCGGTTGATGGCAATAAATAAGCTTGCCCTCTACAATATGGAACCTAAACATATCAGCGAATAATGGGTGTACACCGTACATTACTATAGCTCTGCCATACCCTTCGGGGAATATAGGCGTAATGCTTTTTTAGAGCATAAGTCACTACATAGTATAAAACAAGGTCGCTTTATCTATCCCTACATCCCTATTTATGCTTAAATCTTTAAAACTACGCAACGGATTTTGATGCAGTTTTTTTAATAGATAGAGTGATTCAAGAGGAAGGTTTATATGTATAATACATGACCACGCGGGCGAAGCCGCTGGCGGAAAGTTAGTTTAGATATAATTATATGTTTCAAATCCTTCATAGCGTCGTCTTAGATCATGAAGAACTAAATCGCTGTAACCTAAACGAATACACTAATTCACAATAAACACGACTAAAACATGTTTATCTGCAACTTTATAGCGTTAACCGATACAAATTATTAATAAGTATACATTCTTGAGGTATAACCTGGCTTGATTAAGTCGTATTGATTATTTTAGTAGTTGCACGGTAGCTGGGGCCATCTTAAATGGGTTGCGTTGGCGAGTTAATAGCAAGTTATTGTCATTAACGCCCCGGCAAGGAGCAATGGCTGGCACCTCCGAATGAATGATAGTTTCCACTGTCTCACGTTTTAAATTAAACACGGTTTTATATCAAGCTTTGTCTGCCTCGATAGCCCAGTGGTCTAGCGCGACTGTAAGGCCCGATTCCCAGGTCGAACAAACGGGTTTATTGGGTTTTTTTATGAAATTCTCAGTAACGACTTGAAGTTTGGCTTTCTGTACAATAAAAGATCAGCTTAATACTGAAAATATATAGCTTAATATGTGCGTACTAGGTACCTAATATTTGTATTTATCATGCTTAGTTTCAATTAATGTCTTGCCTGCAATGTGTTGAGACGTCTTTTGCCATAGATACGAGAGTGCTTTATTTGTTTACAGGGATTTTTTTTATGAAAGAAAGAAGAAGACTTTTGTGTCTTATTGACTCATTATAATCACCTTATAAGACGAGATATTGAGCATGACATACTTAATGTCTAGAAACTAATTGGTTTTAATCGCGTATCATATTTTGACACCATTCAGTTTACAAACGTGTCAATATCTAAGGAATATGTCAGAAAAACTAGCAGAAAGTACCTACTGGTATTATTTATTTATTTTATTTAGGTTTACCAACAATTGATTACATTCAAATAAACACTAAATACATTTAAGAATAGAATCAATAACGTAACAATTACTTTATTATAAGACATACGTATGTCAAACCTAATATTAATTCTTGAAAATTTTTCAATATTCTCTTGGATTATTTATGTCGTCCTTAGAATATAATATACTACTACTTCAAATGACCTACAAGAGAAAGAACAGGTTATAAATCACAATTTTTATTAAACCTGTTCCGTCACGTCACTATTCTCGTATAACATTGGAGCCGCGCTCCAGTAGGACCCGCTCTGACGCAGCGATCTCGCCCGCATACTTAGGACCATTAAGCATTCGACTAATGAGAGCCACTGCCCGACACACACACTTAATAAGGTGTGTATGTATTGTTTGATGTTCCGATAGTCGTGTAAGGCATATAGTTCGCGAAAATACCAGATTTTATAATTTAATGCTGTGAATCTTTTAGATATCGATTGGTTTTGATGTTGTGATATTTTGAACGGTTCTTTTCGGTATCACTGCTATTAAATATGATTCCGTCCTTATTCTCTTTAATTCTCTTAATACCCGTCGATCTCTGAACATAGTTGAGCACATGATTATGGCTGTAAGGATAATATCTATAAGAACTCATGGATAAAATTATAATACCTACAATACTAAATCGATATTTACTGCATATCTGTAACATTAAGGACTTGTTTCACCACCTCTGGATAGACGGTAACTGCCGGATAAATTCAATAATGGAACGAAAGTTGTATGAAGTTATCTGCCAGATAATTTAACGGGAACTTATCAGTAAGCTGTGAAACAAGCCCTTAAACTTTTTGATCGTCGCTTTCGGATAAATTTCGTACTTAGGATTAGTCGCAATCATGATGAGGTTATAATAAAACTGTTGTAAGAAACGCAACTAATGACAATGGAGGTGTGTAATCTTTAACGTTTACCATTCAACGTTCGCGTGACCCTCACACTTTCAACCAACATGAATGGACGTTGTCCATTACCATATCATTGCCTACAAGGAATAACTTCTTGCATAAAAATGCAACAGTGGATACAATACTACTGAAATGGGTCGAGGGCGGTAAATGTAATGTGAAGGGAGATAATAATGTCACTGGTTAGTTATGTACGCGTTCTTATTTTAAATATCACTCTTATTATGACTAACCATTAAAAGTACAAATAAATGCTTGTTCCATTCTTAAACATCTCTTGTAACTTTTAATTTTATTGTAATACCTACCTACTTCTAATTTCAAAATGTTGTTTTTTTTTCCTTCTTCTAATAACATCAGGTGTTAACTCCAAACTAACCAGTACAATCGCGCATAAAACCTACAGATAAAAAACTATAATTACGTTACACACAGACACTCACTCACACATTTAAACGTCTCCTTGAAATACTGCGTTAGTGTGGTACCCTAATTGCTTTTGTCATTAATAGTCGCGAATACTTCTTACTTGTGTATCGTACAATTAGTTATAATGATGTATAATTAGCTGGTTGTGGGTTTGTGTGTGTGTGTGTGTGAGAGTTTGTAATAAATGCTTGCCGGGGAATGTTGCCTACTTACGTTTGTGGGTTCGTCTGTATGCTTAGGTAATAAGCGGAATTAAGGGTTTGTATGCATTTGTAAATTAAAAAGTTTGTGTAGTCGGAGAGGTACTAACTAATTTTGTGAGTACTAAATAATTGCTGGTCTAGCTAGGTATCGATTAGTAAACTATTGGTATCCAAGCAAGTACCTACCTTATTAAATGTAAACTTTAACTTTTGACATTCAATTTTCCTTTAAAACTGACAACAATTTCACTATCTAAGTGGGAAAACAATTATCACAACATATATATTTACAAACACGCATCTTAAAGCCTATTCTATAACAAAAATAAACAAGAACATTGCCGCGAAACAATTCACAGAATATACAAGTATTGGCCACAAAACAAACGTGGTACATGCCATTAATGCTTAAAGGCGCAAAGGCTAGTGCACAGTGGGCGCGTCGCGAACAATACGCCCGATAAAATATGCAACGCCTCGGCGCGATCATAATCGAAACGTAATTAGCTGATAATGCATGCGACGCGATCGAACGCAAAACTTAGATACATATCGTATAGCTTACAATGGAATGCTAGGCTAATATTGATTTCGGTTCCAGCGGTGTTTAGGTACTCGGAATCTAATATACAATAAAATAAAGTCGGGTTTGTTACAACACTTATAACTAAAGAACTGCTGGACCAATTTGCATGGTTTTTGCTTTGTTGGATTACCCGAATAACAGAATATCTAAAAAGATGGTATAACAGGGTTTAAACGCGAGCAAAGTTGCGGGAATCAGCTAGTAGGTAATATATTTTACGTTGTAAATGTTTAAAGATATAATTTTAGCGAAATAAAATTCTAAAAATAAATACATGGAATCAATTTTGATTTTGAAAAAAATCTACCCTTGAACATCGTGCAAACAGGTTTTACATTTTTAAAACTCTTTTTACTCTCAATTAATAATCCGAACTGTGAGTAAAACTGGGCTGGGAATTGAACCCATCTCCCGTAGCACGTCGCTGTTACAACCACTAGACTGTAAGAAATAATCATCAATATAAATTAGCCTGAACTGTTTGGACGCAGTCACATTTTTATGGGGTGCCTTAAAGTTACACTTAAACAAATTATAAACATAACAAGTACCTATGACTTACTGATAAAATATGGCTACAGTTCTCGCCAAACTTATTGTCCGGCTTGAAGTTGGCACGAGCTAACTTCAACCCGGCCGTAAAAATCAAACAGAGAAAAATATTGGAATTTAAATGATTTAATAATAATAATATAAACATTTATTTCAGACAATTCACAGTCCATAATTTTACAGTACAAAATTATAAAAGTTTTACAAATTACAAAATTACATTTAGAATATTACATTACTTAATAATTAATAATTAAATTAGTCAAAATAAAAAAATAAAAACAATAATAATATAAATGGAATGTCAGTATCATATTAAAATTATATTAGGTATTATTTAAAACGACTGCCTACGACTTGAGCTTTCGTTTTTATTTATTACAATCCAAAAATTTCTTTCTCAGATTTTTACAGCCGGGTTAAAGTTAGCTTGTGCCAACTTTAACACGGACAATAAGTTTGGCAAGAACAGTACATGGCAACATATACCAGTACAAGTTAACCTCTCAGTGTACGGACAGACTATACAATTCGAGTTCAGTTTATATTGGATGTTCAACCGGGTGTAACTACTACATAATCAGGTGCATATTCAAACGATTATCATAACTTAACCCAGATTTGTATTCAAACACCTACCGCACGTTCGCAGGGGAAATATAATTATCAATAATTATCGGAATTATACAAGATATTGTAATGTATAATAAATTATAATCAACATTCTGAATTCGAAATCAATATGTAATTTATTTAATGTCCGACCTTGGCTCGACTATTAATTATATTTAACAATTCACGATTATGGGTATTCAAATTGCAAATTATTAAGATTTTTTTTTATCGTTCTGCAATTATACATATGTCTAATTATGGAAGAGTGCTAATTAGTTATATAATTAGTATGTGGGAAGCTGTTTCTAATTAAATGTTTTTAATCTCTGCACGTATATGTTTGTATGATGCAATTAACGTTAATGATTGATTAAAATGATGGCTGATTCTTAATTCTCATACCTTCTCATACCTTCACGACCATAGTCTTCGAAGATGTAGGCAGAGGCGTACTGATGTACACCCACATTTCGCCAGTATGTTAAGGTCCCATGTAACAAGGGGCGAGCCTATTGCCATAAACCGGGCACACATCCAGACTCCGATCTGCTATTGGGAATTACACAGAAAACCCAACAACACTTTGCTCGACCCGGGGATCGAACCCAGGACCTCTAGCGTAGCAGTCGCGTTTGAGACCACTAGACCAACGAGGCAAAGATTTGAGGTAAATTCTTAATTGCTAATGAAATTATTCGCGCCTGGCAACCTTTAGGGATTTTGCAAGTGTAACGGTCTATAACATTTGTGACGTCTGGAGCTGAAGCTAGTAAGAGTATTTACAACTTAATCTTCAGTGCCTCGACCATGAGTTTTTCTCACTAGATTCGCTAGCGACGCCGTAAAATATTTGTATGGAAAACCTTCGCAGCGCCTCTAACGGTTACGTAGGGAACTAAAATCTGCTATGAGATTGCAGCATTTCGATGCGTAAAAAACCTTTCGAAAGTCATTCGATAGAACTCATGGTTGAGGGGCAGTTTAGCTTTGAGTGAAAGTTGTTTTACATGTTATGCATTGGTTGCGGATTTTAAAGCTTCATTTTTGCAATTTTCAACGGATTCAGGAAAATAGATTTTTAAACTCAACATACCATCACGCCTATACCCCAAAGGGTTAGGCAGATGAATATAAAATGTACATCCACCGTTCGCCGATATATGTAGGACCTATGTAATCCCCTATTACAAAGGACCTAAATATAAGGACCTAAATATATCAGCGAACTGTGGATGTACATATCTGCCTGCCTGCCTGCCAACCTATTCTCATTAACCGGGCACAACACTTTGCTCGATCTGGGAATCGAAGCCAGGACCATGAGCGTAGCAGTGGCGCTTAGGACCACTCAGATAAGGCAGTTCAGGTTTCTATAGCTTCGTCAGTGCAACTTTATTCAACGCATTTAAGGAAATTTTATGATAATTAATGTAAAAAAGTAAAAATACATTTAGCTTTAATGACAATATTTTGCAATCTTAATGACACACTAATAATATGTGATGTCATCAATCAAATCACAATTTATTGTGACATTTCAAATAAATAATCAAATATTGCAACTTTAAGATAATTAAATAACCAATTTGATAAACACGATTTTATATAATAATTAAATAATTATCTTTAATTATAATCATAATTGGGAATTGTCGTGATCTTTGGATACTAAGTATTATTTTCTTAATTGATTTTTAGTTAACAACATTTTTATTATTATAATGTTGACATAATTTATTCAAATAGTAGAATAAAATTTAATAGTTCGTCTGAGCAGTTCGGCAATGACCACCAATTTCTATCTCTGCATCACCCTGAGGTCGACTGGTAGAAAATGCCTTGGACATTAAGTCTGTACATATTTGTACATATTTGTACATACTTGACATTAAGTCTGTACACTACATAATGTGCATAAAGTATTAAATAAATAATAAATAAATAAACAATGAGCATAACCAAACACTTCGCAAATTTATTCCAGCGTGACAGCTACGTTCGGAGTCCTGGGTTCCATTCCCAGATCGAGCAATGTTAGCTGGTTCTATGGAACTCTCAGTAGCACCTAAGAGTTTGGATTTGTGCCCGGTTAGTGGCAAAAGGAATGCTCCTTATTGCTTAGGACCTCAATATACGAGCAAACCCAAACTGTACCATAACCACAGAATAAATAATAACAGAATGGCCACTCTCCGCCCCTCCCTAACATCAGATACCTCAGGTCCCCCGGACTCCCCCGCATTCTGCCGGTGTTCTTGCCGGACTGCCAACAAACCCTACGCACCTTCACGCACACATTTGCACGTGTACAAACGTAATTTTGATAAGTTTGACATTTGGTATTGTTGTGTGCAGTGGTATCGGAAAGTTTGTATGGAGTGACACAGGTGTGACATAACACCTGTATTCCCCGAAGGGTCGGCAAAGGTGTAGCTATACCCATCACAAAATAGAGGGCTAGCCTATTGCCGTGAGCATAGCAAGCATAAATCGAGACTCCGACTACTGCTGAGAATTTCACCGAAAAACCCAACCACACTACTCGACCAGTGAATCGAACTCCTACGTAGCAGTCCTGCTTACGACCACTAGACCAACAGCGTTCTATTAGAAAGAATCATCAAAGAGTATAAATAAATATCTTGGGATATTTTTACACAGCACAGTCTAGTCCCAAACTAAGCAGAGCTTGTACTATGGGTACTAGACAATGGATATAATGTAATATATAAAATTCTCGTGTCACAGTTTTAGTTGCCATACTCCTCCGAAACGGCTGGACCGATTTGTATGAAATTTTGAGTGCATATCGGGTAGGTCTGAGAATCGGCCAACATCTATTTTTCATACCCCTAAATGTTAGGGGTAGTCCACCCCTATATGGCAAAACAACGTTTGCTGGGTCAGCTAGTACTTATATACTTTTTTTTGTAAATATATACTTATAATATATAAGAAACACCCAGAAAAACACAAACACCTAAGTTCATCACATAAATGTTTGTGTCTTGGGAATCGAACCCACGACCTCGTGATCAGCAGACCGGTACTCGAACCACTAGACCACAGACGTCGTCAAAGTAAGTATCAATACAAATTAGCCTACTTAGTTCACAATTATACCATAATCTAACAAATTAAAAACTTCGCGACCACATTCCATAACACCAACATGTTTGTGCGTACAACGTTTAACACGCATTTTAATTATGCTTATTAACAATTAAAGGCAATACACGAATCTAGGTCAAGTCGGTTAAAAGGAATAAATCAAGCACCCGGCATGATCTCATGAATTACCGTAGAGATTTCATGTGAATCTTAGTCCTTTGTTATAAGGTTGATTTTCGCGTGGATGACGTGTCTACTTAGACTGGGATTACAGCTAAGGCCAGTTGTATCATTACGTTTTATATTTGAGATCATTAAATCGCTACATTGTGAGAATACGTGATTGATATAAGTAGGTGTTATTGATATCCTTATGGGGTTTCAACTAGTTAACAGATTATGAAGATCGATTGAATGTAACTCGAGATGTGAACTAGATTTTTGTCTAACCTTACATGACACAAAACATAACATAACGCCTGTATTTCCCGAAGGGGTATGCAGAGGCGTACTAATGTACACCGACATTTCGCCGGTATGCTTAGATCCCATGTAATAGGGGGCGAGCCTATTGCCATCAACCGGGCACAAATCCAGACTCCAAGCTGCTACTAGGAATTTTACAAAAAACCCAACAACACTGTCCGACCCGGTGATCGAACCCAGGACCTCTAGCGTAGCAGTCACGCTTGGGACCACTAGACCAACGAGGCAGTCAAATCAATTGCTATTAAACACCTTACAACTGCTACCAGATATTTGGCTATCCCAATACTTTCAAGATACTCTGGTTTCCATACTTCAAACCTACCACTAATGCTTGTCATAGGTCTCACGGCACTACGAGCAGGGTCCTCAATGTGTTAAGAATGGCCACCCATCTATAGATCGACTACGGCAGGCTCAGCTTAACCTTGTAGATCAAGTAGTACGTACAGTCACAAGAAAAAACATGTATATGTACACTAACAAAAGTGCTAAAGTGATTTTTTCATGAATGAACGATTGCAACTTTGAGATAACACCAATGTCACTATAGTATTGGTTCGTAAATACTGTGTTCGTTATCACAAAAATTCTATTAGTACTTTAGGAGAAAATCGCTTTAGAACTTTTGTGCAGTGTATACATGTTTTTGCTTGTGACTGTACGTACCACTTGATCTACAAGGTTAAGCTGAGCCTGCCGTGGTCGATCTATAGATGGGTGGCCATTCTTAACACATTGAGGACCCTGCTCGTAGTGCCGTGAGACCTATGACAATCATTAGTGGTAGGTTTGAAGTATGGAAACCAGAGTATCTTGAGGGTATTGGGATTGCCAAATATCTGGTAGCAGTTGTAAGGTGTTTTTGGTCGTGACTGTACCTACTTAGCCTCTCAACATTTAACAGTTATTAACTACTAAATTATTTATGTCTTATTGTAATTAGTATAAAGTGTGTTTATGGAAACATTTACAGCAGGTAAAAACCCGACGTGTATACAATTATATTGTAATCGTGACTAATTATAAAATTGTAATTCTTATGAAACATAAAGACAAGTTCGTAACCATGTTAACTTGAAATAAACGTCATTTATAAACAGCACAGAATTATCACCCTCCTTGCCTATTCCCAACCATGTTGGGGTCGGCTCCCAGTCTAACCAGATGTGGCTGAATATCAGTATTCTACACGAAGAGACTGCCATCAGACGTCCGCAACCCAATTTCTGGGCAAAACCGATATTCGAAGGATAGACTGGTTGTCAGGCTTTTTGGGGTTCTGAGTACCACTTGTTGAGATAGTGATCATAGGTGTTCGTATGACAACCGGGACCGACGGCTTTACGTGCTCGCCGAGGCACGGAGGGGTACGATGTGTTAAGACTGCAGATAGGTTGATCAGCGTAGTTATAACATAGCCACGTACATAGTACATACATAGCTTTATGCCTGTTTCCCATAGGGGTAGGCAAAGACTATAGATTTAATTAATGATTAGGAATTAATATTAGTTCTAACAGCACAGTAGGTATTCAATGACAAAAATGGTGGACGAGAAACGCACATTACCTAAATACAAACCCCATAACTAACAAATTTCACTTAACATAATAAAGATGATGAAAGTAATTTAACCTTCTACAATACAATAGAAAGGATATGTTTTATGCAGTCCACATTACTTGTAATTTTAAAAAAAAACATGCGTAAGTTGACTACAAGGAAGCCCAAAGGCTACCTGTAAGTAGGCAATAAGCAGTAAACTTTACCACTTAGTTTTTCTACGAATGGGGAACTATTACCAACTTCATACACATTGTCAAGTTTTAGGTAACAATTATCATTTTACTGCTTAACACATCCATACATACATGTCGCATTACCTCACCTTAGACACTCCATAGAAATGCTCCGATTCTCGATACCTACTACGACTACATTTACTAAATGACGTTTGTACAGTCAACAAAAGAGTTTGGTATACAGGGTAAATACATATTGTGTGTTTTGAGAAAAAAAAAAAACAATGTGTCAAAACGTAGGTGCCTGACATTATAATGCATCCTTTTGTGGTATTATTATTGAAAGGATCCCTTACTTAGTCAACTCTCAATTGAGTTATGCCGCGAAAAACCACTTAATATAATTTTTTTTCTGATGAAGTGTTGTGTTACTTTCTTGTTTGTTTTTTGTCTTGTGACTTTTCAAAATCGAGACGAGCGCAATACACGCCACGAGATAGACAGACATAACCTAGTTATCTTAGCGCAGTAGTGCATTAAAGTCAAAGCCATATAATAATTTCTCAAAATAATTATGAAAACGACCCCAAAATTAGACAGTGGAATCTTAAGCCGGTAATATCGACGTCAAAACGCTTACACTATTTAATCACTCAAGCTAATAATAAGCCATATAGGTAATAATTTCTCAATATTATGAAAACGACCCCAAAAATTAGACAGTGAAATTTTAAGCCGGTAATATCGACGTCAAAACGCTTACACTATTTAATTGCGTCACAAGCTAATAATAAGTAATGTACCAAGCTCCAATCAATAAATTTTCCATAATAAATCCATAACCGAAGGCCCGGACATGTGCAATTTATGCTATGTTAATACTAGAATACCGCTAACTAGACTGAATTATTTATTAAGAACGACCAAAGGACTGTGCTGTCGGTTTCCGAGGCGAAATTATTGATAGCCTTGGTACCTAACCCTTTAATTTCGTATGGAGTTAAGACGTTGTGTTAAATGGATTTAATCCATAATAGTTCAAACTTAGAATTTAATTTGGTTAAAAAACTTTTATACTACGAATAATTTTAATTTGGTAAAACTTCATTCTAATTAAGTATTTTTCTGCTATCGTTTTGACATGACCTATGTTTACCTTAATACTTTCCGCATAGTGTGTATAGGGCACTCTTATAACAACTTATCGAAGTCGTTCTCTCTTCGATACCTATAAATAATTTAATTTTAATAAGGAACAGGTTACGAACAACTTTTTGAAAAGGCCAATATTATAATGTTGTCTGTCTTGACGCATTGTAGTACTTTAAACAGGTATTGTGTTAGGAAATAATGGTCGCGACATGTTTTATTGTATAAACCACTTTGATTAATGTAACACTGTCAAAATTTTAATATATTATCGCGATTATCTGTGCTATACAGCTTTTGGCAAAAACATGATTACAAAAATGGAAAAACAAGTAATTAGACCACTCTGTAGTACGGTTATATTTAATCGCAATGACTTTAGTAAAGGTCAAAATATATAAAACGCGTTTAACTTTTTAAGTTGTTTAAAAAACTTAAGTGTACATTTTGAATATTTTCTAACCAATTAATTGTTCTACTTCGCTACTAATTACACTGATACTCAATAAAAATAAAAGCTATTTAACTTAATTATACCACCCAACAGTTGTTACGACAATATGTAAACATATAATATGACAACCACACGAAATATACTGTGATTATACGGCGCTAAACTACAATCATAGTTTCTGTAAAAAAAAGTAAATAAGTACCTAGTACTTAACTAACCTACTTTTCATAACAATTCATAATTATAAAGCACACGATAAGTTTTTAATAAACGTTTTGAAAAAAAAACTTAATTGGTGAAATCGACTAATATAACATGTTAACAATCAATTTTTAACTAACTATTATGTTGAAAACTAATCGGACGGTCATAAAGAACTCGATAAAATTACAAAAGAAATCTATAAAATGATTAAAATTTCTAATCGTGCCAATTAGGTGAATTTATGGTTTCACTTATAACAACTGAGGCGGTTTACGGGTTAAAAGTTTATAGGAGCACTCAGGGAGTGCGTGAGGAAATGTTTTTTTTATAAGTACGTACTCATTTTACAATGTACAGTCACGAGCAAAGATATATAAACACTTACAAAAGTGCTAAAGCGATATTTTCACAAATGAACGATTGCAACTTTATTACCACCAATTACACTATAAGGTTCGTAAATATTATGTTCGTAATACCAAAAAAATTCTATCACTAGGGATACCGGAAATTCAAAAAGTATCGATATATATTATCGTATCGATATTTTTAAAAAAGACAATCAATATCGATATTAATATTTTCAAAAAATATCGATATATCGATATATCGGCCAACTTAAAAAACAAATTATAAAACAGCCAAAAAAAAGGTGATCTTTTAACTTAAAAATGTTTATTGGTCGGAAAAAAATATCGATTTGATACCGTTTCGATACTTGGAAATTTATATCAATACATCGATATATCGAAATATTAAATATCGCTCAAAAATAGCGATACATTGAAAAAATAATATCGATATATCCATATTTTTTCAACATCCCTATATCACTACTTTAGAAGAAAAAAACTTTTGAATTTTGACAAGTGCAGACATGTTTTTATTCGTGACTGTACCTAATGCCATTGAGTTATAATTCCCGCATAATCATAGAAAAAATGGCTGCATCGCTGACAAGGCGCTGTGGCTCGATAAATGCTCAATGAAATGCTAAAAACAATAACAATTGAATCTAATAGGGTGTTAATTTCCAAGTGAGAGGTTTTATTTCTGTTTTCTTGCGAGTATAGTGCCAATGTTACTGCGATATTGTTTGAACTTTTAATTAGAAGGTACCTACGTAAAATAATAAGACTTTTCACTCCAATTACAAGATGTACGAAATAGATATTTATTACAAATCAATTATTTTTAAGATCGCCGTCAGAAAAAAGTTTTATTATCCCGGATTAAGTTGAGATTAATTATTATTGTTTAATATTTTGGCTATAAATTGCCAGCATTTAAAATAAATTCGAAGTTAGATTCGTAATTCAAATTTAGAATAAGCGCGCGCGACGCGACGGCGCGCTCATAAGTGCCCCTACACACGTACCCACACAAAGCACCGCACACACCCCAATGCTCATAATTTGCTGACAAGAAAACAAAAAAGGAAAAAACTCCGCACCCGTTCTAATTAGGTCGTCGAGTGAGAACAGGGCGTTCGTCAGCACAATAATAATTAACACTGGCTGTAATGAAGCGTACCATAAAAACTAATTGGAGACCCTACGATCGTTGTGTCGCGAGGGTGAGAGAGAGAACCAGTTCTCTACGATTTTCGATAGGTTCGACTTTTGCTGGTACCGCTCACACAAGCCATGAAAATTAAATTATAATCAAATCCAACGTTATTATCTAAATCATACCTACAAAGTACTTTTAATCAACTTGAATCAAATCAATTAATCAGCGTGCTTAGCAACCTGATTTTAATTAGAATGTTTAATTTAGCATAAATTATCGTTTAAATACTAATGGTGAAATAGATCAATTATTCAAAAATGCAGTAAAAAGTGTAGTCGTTAAAGAATAAAAGAAACACAATCATTATAGCAGCAATAACCATTCCATTTTTAAAACCACCCCATATTCAAAAACATTAGCGCTTAGTCACGATGTAAAAAATAAACATCAAAATGTAATCGATCAAAGCTAATGCAGTAAACATTCAGCCAGCGAGTATTTTAAATCGAAAAGCTAACGCGAACTGCCGTCTATCAGCTAGTTGAAAAGGGAAATCAGTCAATAATGCACTAATTTCCCCTCCTTAATGGCGCAGTCCGGCCCTCTACTCAGACACTATTACGACACAGCAAGTTAGTGTTTAATGTAATAACTTGGTACACACTAGGAACATTTTCATGTAAAGACTTTAAAGTTTTACGAGTTTCAAGGCTCGTTGCGGATTCTTATTTGATGTTACTTGTGTAATTATTTTAAGTGATTATTTGCCGTAAAATTGGTAGTTTAATTTTTTTGATGAGAATTTTGTGAAACACTGCAACTTATAATTTCTTCACGCAAGCCTTTAAAACAACACTTAAATTTTATGAATACTTTATCTCAACCTAAATTAGGAAAGGCTTTAACACCATAATTATATGAAATTAAACCACACTTCCAAAGCTTGTATTAGAATCGATTATTATCGTATGATTAGTTCATAATTATGTCCAAAAAATTATTGATTTACTTACACTATGGCGCTTGAAAATTTAATTAAACACCTAATGTTCTCCATTCTTATTACTTCGTTATTTCATTTACTAGTACCACACTAATTGGTTTCAAAACATTAGAGGTCTTCAAAGTCAAGCCTAACAATTAAGTCATAGCAAAAGACAATTAAATGGCCGACTTTGTTAGTAGACTTGCTTAAGTAGTGATGTGCTAGTCAAATACACATGGCCATTTTCCATTATGCCTTCTCGAGTACAATTCCGTGTAAATATCACATTATTGAACAAGCTGTCAAAACGTCTTGCGTCATACGATACGCCATAATTACAACTTTACGATAAATACTCCGTTTAATAGCGGGCATAGGGTAGAAAGTTGAATAGGAAAATTGCTACATGCCACTGTTGAGTCGAGATTCGTGCTTGTCTTACGCATAAATAATCAATATTAGTCGAAGTGTTATGCAAACAATGTTATTAAAAGAGGGAATGATAAGTACCTACACCCGTTACCTAACAATTCTAGAAAAAATATTGATCCAACATTTTTTATGTTGATGTTGCAATTTTTCAACATTGGATTTTTAGGTTCGTGTAAAGTCACCTTTAACCAAAAAAGTTTTAATACAAATTCCATTACGTTTTCATTTAAATTATTTTTTTATTTCCAATGTTCGATTTTGTTTGTGATTTTCGTTTTACATTATTGAAATTAGTAATATGGTCATGATAATTATCCCCAACTATAAAATTTTAACTTATCGCACTGATCGGTGTATTAGGCGCCTCACACACCGCCGACTAATACCTACATAAGTGGAAAGCCCAATTATTTCCCCATTAGAAGTTTTACTCGAAAGAAATTGCCTATTTGGATTATTAAAAAGTAGGGTTTGGTAACGATATCCGTGTTTGGTACCGGCTTTATTAAATGCAACTTTGTTATCCAATTTCTATTTTGCATTGGTTCACTAAAAAGGATTGTCTTCCTTCGATAATATGCTATTCTCTACTGGAATTTGTTTAGTTAACACATTATTTAAATCGATACTACCTATTATTATAATTGCGAAAGTTACTCTATCTGTCTGTGTGTCTTTCGCGCCTAAACCATCGACAAATTGCGTTGTTATCATCATCATCAGCCCGTACTTCTCCACTGCTGGACGTAGGCCTCTTTTAGTGAACGCCACAGAACCCCATCTTCAGCTCTTTTCATCCAGTCACAGCCAGCTATAAATCTACTATATAAAAATAAGGCGGGTTTTCCTTCCTGACGCTATAACTCCAGAACGCACGAACCGATTTCCACGGTTTTGCATTCGTTGGAAAGGTCTCGGGCTCCGTGAGGTATATAGCAAAGAAAATTCAGGAAAAATTTCCACAGAAAAGCGGGTTAAAAAGGTTATCAAGACCACGCGGGCGAAGCCGCTGGCGGAAAGCTAGTCTATACTAAATTATAAAGCTGAAGTTTGCTTGTTAGTTTGGTTGAACCCGCTAATCTCAGGAACTACTGGTCCGATTTGATAAATTCTTTCAGTGTTAGATAGCCCGTATAACGAGAAAGGCTATAAGCTATATATCATCACGCTACCACCAATAGGAGCGGAGCATCAATTAAAAATGTTGCAAAATCGGGGGGAAATCTTCATCTTATACGTGAAAGAAGTCTCGGGCAAACTAGTTGTGATATAATTTGACATAGTGCATCTTGAAAAAGGACATAGAATGCTTTTTGTATTAAAAAATACTATAAGGATCCAAGTTATGTTAATAACACCATTGACATTATATTTTTTTTCTTAGAAGGGCATTATGTTTGAGCTGAATTAATTTTATTTAAGTTATTTTTAATGAAGGAAAAAATCGGCGGGCGGGCAGGATTCGAACCTGCGCCTTCTGGTTCGGTACACCAGACGCTCTGACCACTAAGCCACCGCTCGCCCTGCTCGCCAGTCGAAATCTTCCTCCACATTCGACTGGCGAGCAGGGCGAGCGGTGGCTTAGTGGTCAGAGCGTCTGGTGTACCGAACCAGAAGGCGCAGGTTCGAATCCTGCCCGCCCGCCGATTTTTTCCTTCATTAAAAATAACTTGAAATCTTAGCATGGAAAATGCTTAAAAAAAATACAAAAAGATAGTTATTTTATTTATCTAATATCTGATGTCTATATATATAACTTTATTAATTTTTGCATACTATGTAGCAGATTATGGTGATACGAAATTCATAAACTGTAACAACCCATGTATGTATCCATATTTCGCAAAAAAAAAATTGTTTTGAAGTGAAAACACGCGTAACACAAGTTACAGAGTCCTTTGAAGATAATAATATCCCAAAAGCATTCCCTATTCTGTAATTATGCGTCACCAGAAAAATATATATAAAAGAAATGTAAGCGCCAATTAAAGCCTCTGTTTGCAATTAAAATAATGGGTGTCACACCTATGAGACAATTAGTTCGTAGAAAATAAATTCTATGTTTTGGTCGCAGCACGCCGTATTTAATTAGGGCTAATCAAAAAAACTTAATATTCCATAATGGTACTTAATAGCTGTTTTAACGCGGTCTCCTGATACTCTGATAATTATAATGTATGCTAATTATACAAGTTCTGTTGTTGTGTCATGCCTTACAATTTTTTTTATGAAAAATGTTTTAAGTATGTAATGTTTTTTTTTTGTTTTCGCTAAATAACAAAAAAATAATAATAATGTCCTTCTGTAGTACAGTCAGCAACGAAAGTCGTTGAATACAGCCAAAGTTTAAAAATAGCACAGTACCAAAATTATTCATTAGATTTTGACTAAGGCAAAGCATAGTATAATTGTCCTCTATTATGAGAATCTGGGGGCCAGACAAGTTGCATTTTGACATGCGAATCGACAAACAAAATGTATGTGAATGATATTAGTGACAGCCCGATTTGTCGAAAGCTTGTGTCATTTCCATACATTTTGTTCGTCATTCAAAATGCAACTTGTCTAGCCCCCCTGTATTATCATTACAAACATACAAATCTTTTCTCTTTATAATATTAATATAGCTATAATATAGTGAATTATGAATATTAAATATGTTAAATCATTTTGAAAATTTCATAGTGTTCAGCTGCTTTCGTTGCTGACTGTATCAATATGTAAATTTTATTAAATAATACACTATTTTATAATTATTGGCAACGTGATCAACATTTCTTGAATTATTATAAAACCTCTAATCCGACTGCTATTATTGTGGTCATAAAGCGCGACTGCTACGCAAGAGGTCCTGGGATCGATTCTCAGGTCGAATTTAAATTTGTGCCCGGTTAATGGCAAGAGACTCATAAATAAATGTCCTTCCAAATAATGCACTTTTCACACAGATACATAAATTGTTGTAAATGACCTTTCACGCGATCCTACTAGTTGAAGTAATAGAATTGTTGCCAAGTAGTGATTCTATTTTTGTCATTTGTTTGTTTCCTTTAAACGACAGTGGGATGTGCAAGGTAGTCTCAATCTACACTAATCTACATCTACACTAATATTATAAAGAGGAAAGATTTGTATTTTTGTATGTAACGAATAAACTCAAAAAGTACTGGACCGATTTGAAAAATTATTTCCATGTTAGATAGGCTATATATCATCACGCTACGACTAATAGGAGCGGAGTAGTAATGAAAAATGTTGCAAAAACGGGGGAAAAAATTATAAGACCACGCGGGCGACGCCGCTGGCGGGAAGCTAGTCTGAAATAAAGGCAGAAACCCACAGCGGCGCAGGAAAACGCTACGCACGTGCGTCAAGATTCGTCAAGCCCGGTTAAGATTCTAAAGCTCCTGAGCTAGAATCTACATCCGTCCTAAAAAAAAAAAAAAAAAAAAAAAGTCAAGATTCGCTTTGCAAGAAAATGTATGGAAAACGCTACAGTTTTATGTAATCCTAAGTTAATATTCGTGTAAAGCGTGTGCAGTAATGGGTTTCCGCCTGAAGACTTTCTAAAATGGAATTTCATTTTAAATTTATTTGTGTCAATCAGAAATCAATTAGTGTATGACTTGTAAGTCACAGTGTTTGTTTGCTGAAGCCGAACCATGTCTATATACATGGTTACCTTTTAGCTACATATTTCCAGCATAATTGGAACTCGCATTGTATACGCTTTTTGTACAGTGAGAGGTCTGGTTATACTGGAATCATACAGATTTAGTTGCGTGTACCTAGGTCATGTGTTACAAAATATTACACTATGGTTGCAATGGTAATATATGAATATATGTTGTCAAATTAAAATTAAAAACAAAATTCACTTAGACCAAAAAAGTACAAATTATACTGATTTCTGACACTTACGCGAATACTAGACATTGAAATAAAACTACTTTTTACGGATTTTATCGCGTTATATTGATATTATTTTATTTTAATCCCGACGTTTCGGACCCTTTACAGCGTCCATGGTCACGGGTGACTAAGGTGGTAGGCGTCTTGAAGTTTTGATTACTAACAGCTACCCTACATTTCTGTTAATCATTGGCAATCCGATTCACGCAGAACGAGCTCACCGTATCCTTCGGTCTTGCAGTTTTAGGCTTGGATTTAGATTTCATTGAATCTATAATCGGGTTCCAAACAGGTGGTAAGACCCAGCCATCTTCTCTATTGAAATTTGGATGTTTTTGAATTTCAATGGCCTCACGAATCATCCTGGGTAGGAATCGGTTTTCTTTTGCGAGGACTTGTGGTTGATCAAATCTGATGTAATGCCGGGCCTTGTCAAGGGTGTGCTCACAAATTGCAGACTTTCCAGAACGGCGGTGTTTGACATCAGCGATGTGTTCTTTTACGCGGGTCCCTATGCTTCGTTTAGTTTGGCCTATGTAAGAGAGACCACAGTCACAATCAAGCTTGTATACTCCCGCATCTTGTAGAGGTATATGACACTTTACAGGTGGTAAAAACTGACTGATCTTCTTCAGCGGCTTGAAGTAAGTTTTAATTGAAGCACGCTTCAAGATGTAGCCAATCTTGTCAGTGACTCCTCTCACATATGGTAGTACTGCAGGTAAGCGCTCGACTGTGGCACGTTTCACGCGGTATCTGTGACGCAGGCGCGGTATTCGGAGCTTGTTGTCGTGCAGTACTTGCTTGACATGTTGAAGCTCTGCAGCCAGGTGTTGCTCGTCACAGACACACATGCGGCCTCTGAGCGTGAAGTCTTGGGTATGATTTCCAAGGTCAAGCAAGGTGCTAAGTGGATTTTTCTGTCAAATTTGGACTCGAAGTTTGGACCCGGTAAAGCTCACCCCCTAATATTATTTGTATACTCTGCCTAAACCCTTGAGTTATACATGCGTGATGTCATGATCAAGGCATTTTAAAAGAGACATACTCCAAAATTGTATGAAACAAAGTATAAGACAATTAACCTTTTCATAATAATATTTTCACATTTAATGATTACCAGTTACTTCTAAGTTAGGTGTTCAAAACGACGTCTGAACAAAAGAAAAACATAAATTATTAACAACACTAATTAGTTTACGTTTGCAATTGACGTAATGAGCAAAGAACAATCGATTAGAGTCAACTAAAAAGAGATGCACTTAATTATATCCCCGTCTCTTTCACTAAACATCAAAGTTCATTGCACACCCTTTGAACTTAAAAAAAAAGTGTTTAATTTGCTTACCAACGAGTTGCTATATCGTATAACTAGACTGGCAATTACGGCTAATGATAATAGCCTTTATTACTTATGTCCATTAGGTTAGGTTGGTATTGTGAACATTACCGTCTACTTGTCCAAAGCCTTACGTTGTTAAGTTGGTTGTAGCTTTTTTTATGGCAAAGAGGTGTTTATTAAAGAGCTTGCATAAAAGATAACCTAAATTAAAAATTAAAAAGAAAACCCCCGACACGAAATCTAATTTGCCATTTTGTGGTGGCGGCCATCTTGGATTTGAAATTTATCATAGTGTGTAGTATTCTCCTATTTAAACCCTTTCATTTGATACCCATATTGAGGGAGTTGTGAAAAAATATATCATTCGCTATTTTGTGGCGGCGGCCATCTTGGACCGATTTTTATCAAACATAGCTAAGAACACTCCCGACTTATTCACCTTTCAAATAAAAAAAACAAAATCAAAATCGGTCCATCCATTCGGGAGCTACGATGCCACAGACACACACACACACACACAGACACGTCAAACTTATAACACCCCGTCGTTTTTGCGTCGGGGGTTAAAAAGGTGAGTGACTGCTTCAATGGCTGATTTATCAACGCACAGTTCAAACCAATGAACGGATTGGACTAATCTTTGGTCCAAAGGAGGTCATCGAAATCGGCCCAAATGATGTACCGAAGATACACTTATTGGAAAAAATACTCTGTATTACGCTGATTAAAACTCTATTCGTACTTTTTTTTTTAATTGACTGGGGGATGAGAGAAAAAACTTTTAATTTGAGAAAAATCACGCCATTTTGGTACACTATTATCTGTTCCATAATGATTCCATAGTAAAAACTGTCAGTGTCAGTTTCGGAATGTCAAACGCACGCCAATTATGGCAGATTATTATCAGTTTTTATTGATTTCATCGTAAAGACTATCAATTTGACAGCTGACATGTACCTCCGGTACAAATTTGGGCTGAGTTGTATGGGCTTTTGATGACCTCTTTTACATATTTATTAAGGCAATGTAGGCATCCGCAATAAAAAATTTAGGAGATTCTAAATTATCCTAAATATTTGATGTATTCGAGTAACCGCGGGGAGCAGCTAGTAACTGAATAGATCTTTAAGAATAATAAAATCATGATTTAGGGTCTCTATCAATTTCAAGTGATTACGCCTAGCTTCTTCACGCAACTTCGCCTGGGTGGATAAGATAAAACAAGAATGTATCCTATTAGGTATATACATATAACTCCATCGCGCCTATTTTGAAGAGAGGCAGAGTTCACCGATGTGTACAGTAGGGAGCGAGCCTATTCCCATTAACCGGGCACAATTTCAGACTTCAAGGCATTATACAGAAAACCTAACAACACTTCCCAGTCCGAGATTCATTCTCGAGACCAAGACCTCTGCTTAGCAGGCACTTTCACGACTAGTGGACCAATGAGGCAGTTTTTTAGATACATAAGCTTTTGATTTGAACTCTAGCTTTGACATAATAAAGTCAATAACGCCATACATACCTACAGTAACAAATTATCCCGGGTGGCACAGGGGGTTCACATTCGACGCTATTTACCATACGTGGGCCTACTATTTCCACGGTTTTTTTCCTCTTGCTTTTACGCCATTTTCCGTGGCCCCACCGGGCGAACGGCCCACAGCCCGAAGTCTTCTTTTTTTAAATCAGTAAATTGCATATTTGAAAAACTACTGCACAGTGGGCGGGATGTCGAATGCACAGGTGTACTTGGTGAGTTTCGGCTGTTGACTCTTTACTTCAATGCAAATGTCAATTCGATTTAATGTAAAATATACTCGAATCAGAAATAGATGACTGAGATATTTAAAAATAATTTGCTGTCAAAATTAAATACTTACTACGAGTATGTATAGTATACCAAAAACTAATTCGATTTAACCAAAATTAATAAATGAAATTAATCGATATTTCTATTATCACATTCGTTTTAACGTTTTAGCAGTTTTAACGGTTTATAATTTCTTTTGTTTTAACATAACAAAGGCATAATTACTAACGTACATTAATTGCATCGTCAATCAAAATTTAAAATAGAACATAACAATGGTTAATTGAAAATTTTAAATTTAGACGATTATGTCAGGACAATCGAATGAGTTGAGTCGAGTCGAGTGCCCACGCGCCGCGCCGCGCCGCCGTGGGGGTTGATTCAATATCGGTGTCCCTATGACGTCAGTTAAGTGTCGCAAACCTGAGGGTTACCAAGTATTGTGTGAAAAAATAAACAATGAAGTCAGATATTTATAATTTGGTTTAAGTAAAAAGTCACAACTCAAACTTTACAGAATTTAGTTTGTCGCTTGTTTTGAAAGATCATTTAAATCATCTATTAAATAAAATTCGTTTTATTCGAAATTTTATTCCCCCACTACAGTTATTAATGTAACTATGGTCCACAACACAGAATAAAAAATTGTACCGTAAGACACAATTCTAAAAATATGGAAATTCTAATAAACCCCGCCCGAACAATAAAAAATAATTGAATCCATCAAATAAATTTCACATTACACACACACAATTATACCGGATACGCTGATAGCTTCAAATATATCAATCTAGATAACATCGACTAAACTAATCGACTGCGTTATTAACATCACCAACGAAAAACCTCCAAAAAGTATGCATGCACTAGGCAAAAATATTTCAATCGTTCATCACATCTCTAATCCCGTTACAGAGCGATAAATGAAAGGTAATTGAAAGGAAATTACGCAATAAATGGGAGGTTATTATTGAATTTAATGTTAAATTAATCGTGAGCCCCCCCTTCTAACCATCTGTCGTGTGTACCCCCCACCGAACAACCGTTTTATATTTTCGAGATGTACTCTCGATGTTACAATGAATTTGATTATTTTGTTATCGAGTGCTTTTATATATTAATTGAATGGTTTCAAGTTTTCTGTACGATTTGAAATGTTTAGCTTCTCTGGAACTTTTGTGGGATTGCCCAACTTTTGTTTTGAGTATGAGATACGGGACTTCGTGGACAAAATCTCAAAATAGACTAGTACCTATATTATATTCTGTCTTAAGGTGAAAATTACTGAAAACAAATTGCATATCAAGTTTATATGTCTAAAATAAGTTAGACTTCCAGATAAAAACTCCCAAAAAGTTAATTATGTAAGTGAAATAACGAAAATGTTTTTTAATTATTTCCATAAGTTAGGCAAACTAATTTACGGAGACATCTAAAATATATTGCAATAAAGTGAGCATTCAAACAGTGTACAGATGTCGAGTCGAGTCGAGTCGAGCTCAATGTTCGACAGTGGACATCGTGTATTGGGCGGTCCGCGACGCCCGAGAACGTGTCTGCATAATACATCGCTGTACGCTGTTGCTGTACGTTGGACTTTAATTATATATCTGCTACAATTTCGCCTTTTTTCGAGTATTTTTCACATTTCAACCCCCCATGCACCCCTGTTCGCCCACTGCCGAACGACCGCGGAAAAAACGCTCCACGCGTGTGTGTTACGTGACAGTGTATTGTTGCAGTACAGACGACGCGCCGCAACACACACGCCGATACAAGAAAACACAGCCGCGCCTCAATTAACAAGACAATTAACATCTCCCAAGTAATGAATAGAAAAATTGTCGTAATAAAAATACACTTTTAATGCAATTAAGCTTGTAGAACACGGCCAGGAGAGGCCGATAAGCCGCGCTCAACTTTTCCTGTAACAGGCTGTTATTTCACGATTTAAAATCGGTTCTCAACCCGTTAATGACGCGAGGTACAAGTGCAGATCGGCGGCTCCGTTCGGCCGCGGACCAATCTATTTAATAACCCCCGTCGGTGACACCCCACCCGGCGGCCATCGCCAATTTTCGTCCCCCTCAACCCCCTCAAGCCCCCTAGCACCCGCCCTGAAAAAAATCCGGAGCGTTTTAAAATTAATGAGTAAAAATCTACACACACACCCGAGCGGACAATGCGACGCGTGTGTGCGCCAACGCCCGATAATGACCCGCGCTTTGCCGCCCAAATGAGGACGCCATACAATCACATGCTTCTTCCACCGATCAGGGGTCGCGGCTCGCGGTCCTACGATAGTGCACATTCACTGCACATTAGGCGACTAGAAAACTAACAGCCGAACAGTCGCCGTTTCAGACAGAATCCGTGATCGCCTAGCCTTTTCCATTAGGACCAACTATCCGAGAAAAAAATGGAGTACAAATTGAAATTTCGCCGGTTCGGGCGCTAATTCAGAGCGAAACGGCGCCGCGACGCGAAACGAACGCAGTTAGATAACATTTGTAGAGGCGAGGGGGGACGGGTGTCACCCCTACGCAACGCCGTTTTTATTTTGGCCGGCCCTTGCCCCCTTACCCCCTTCGTTCGTCCAACTTCATCTGAATAATTACTGATTTTTTCCGTGTACCGCTGATTATTCCGAATGTTACTTGTTGATGATAATTTTTTTTTCAACTTTTTTCATTAGTCAGCGCCCGGTGGAGTTTTGATTGTGCTTTTAAGCTTTTTGTATTCAATTTGCTCTCAATGTATATGTGTTCCAATATAGAATGTATGAAATTAATTTTATTTTGTTTATTCTGTTCAAATTAAAAACGATTGCGAAATGCTTTGGTTTCCCCAAAAAAGCTGGAACACTTCACCCGAACAATTTGCTATACCTACCTACATACAAACATTTTTACGATCAAGTCTCATTAAGAACCTTCAAAATATCGAACTACCAATGGAAGAACTAACCGCACCGGAGGCGAACATTCTGTTCTGGCAACTTCAGACGCGTTAAGAAAAAAATCTTTTTTTTGTTTGTACTTATTTAATTTTGCTCTGATATTCTTATAAATATGATTAAGTAGTAAAATATATATATATAAATAGTAAAAAGTAATAAATGGACTTAAATATTATTTAAGTGTTTTAAAAGTAACATGATCATATTTATGCTATTTAAGATTCATAAGATTACAAAAAGTAATCTTTGAAATCTGAAATCTAGAAATATTTGATAGAAAAGTCACGAATTATTCTAATCAAGATCATTTTAAATCAATATAAGTAAGTCAAATATGACATATCTAGAAAAAAAAAGTATTACAAATTAATACATAACTTAATGATCAAAACACTCGATCGAGTTAATTGAAAGCGAATTTGCGCGAGACACGTGCTGAAAGCTCCAAAGAAATACGTATAAAAAACCTAATCGAAAACTTTAATTATCATGCTTATTCGACAAGTGACAAGTCGGACCGATGCCGATCGCTTTGGCAAGGATTTCGGTGGGACCACCCAACGCCCCGCGGGGCCGCATTTTTTCCACCCACCACCAAAGGGGTTGATTTTTTAAACTGATGACGCGCTTTCATTCCGCGCTGTGCAACTTGCCCGCGCGGCTGTATGTGTTACCGGCCGTTGATAAATAAATTAAAAAAAAAAGAAAAACGTGAACGCTTTGTCGATAGTGCGCGGCGTTTCTTTTTCGCGGGCGTTATCTGTGCTCTATTTTTCCGTTCTAAATACAACTTTTATAGAGTAAAGAAAAGTTTTTCGCGCGTTCGGATAACCGTATGTGGGTGGAACATTTTGAACTTAGACCAATCGACAGTCATATTTATCGTTCGTTTGAAGTTTGTCAAAGTTTTCCGAAAGTTTCGAAGTTCGCGTTCCATCAGTTTTTCAGTATATTTCGTGCATTTCATTCAGTTCTTCTTATAATGTTATAGTAGTTTTGAAGAGACAGTGACAGTGAATTTTTTAGGCCTGGAGAGAATGACATTATCCTTCGTGAGTAAAATACAGTAATTATTTAATTATTAATATAATTAAAACTTATAAAAAATATAGAATATGTGCATAATATATTTTTTAATGATTTTGTGTGTTATTTTACTAATTGTCTATGTTAAAGTACACTAGAAATGTGTAAAATTGTCGTTATCAAAACAAAATAATTATCTAACGTAAATTATAAGTCCAAATAATTTCCAAAAAAAAATTATAAAAAATAATCCTCGGAAAAAACTTAACTACGTACACTACATAAAATAATTTTAAATAAAACCTTTTTACCGTTCAATTTATTCAACAAGATTTTTTGTAAAACAATGTTGCAATAATTATTTTCTGAACATTTCACTTAGTCAACTTTCTAGCGGTCGAAGGACCCTATAATTAGTTCTGTAACATATTTTTTACCTGTGAATATTTATGTTTCAAGTAACCGGCACTGCCGACCGGGTATAATTATTACAAATTAAAGATTCAAGGCGTTTCCTTACAGTTATATTTTAATAGGAGTTAATAATTAAAAGTCAAGTAGTCTGACCTTATTCTTTACTTATAATAATTGCAATATAAATAGTTTATGACTGTACAAGCTGCACAATGAGAAACGGATAAAAGATGGTTTCCGTAATTAAATTATTAATAGCATTCACCACAAGACATGTATTTCAATGTCATAAAATTTTAATAATCTGTAATTTTGCTTTGTTTTATTTTTCGGCGATTTCGTAATATCTTTTTCGTCTTTAAAATTATTACAATTATTGAAGACATGGCTAATAAAAAGACCGTTCCATTTCTCGATGAATCATAATATGTATTCACATAAGCAGGCTGTAGGTAATGCATTGCACATAATGCACATAACCTAGGGATTCTAATAATCCTCAAATAGCTCAATATGACGTTTTTCCCCACAAAAATCAAGTTAGAAATTGCATAAATTTTACTACTTATAACCATAACATAAACCACTCAAAACATCTTTTTATTCCCCTCATACTAACATAACCTAGTACATAAATATAGATGCGTGAAATCGTATACCTATATTAAATTTATTTTTGATGTAAAAATAGAAAATGTGGTCATTTCCTTTTTGCGTCAATCCGCTAGAACCTAACTCAGAATAAAATTTAAGACCACGAATACTAATTAGATCTGAATATAAAATTTTTGCACACGAACTAAAAGCATTAATGCTTGTCAATTCAATGGTCGTAGGATCCGTGTGTCTGACGATACTACGTACCTAATATCTGGATATGGAAAGTAAGCACAGAGTACCTAGGCTGTAGTAGGAAATACCCAATTGCTTCACTAGAATACTAAATATAGCCAAATTTCCCAAATAATTACAATGATAATGTTTTTATCACTTCATTTCACTGTTGTATAATAAATAGTTATTATATAATACGTTAAAACCTACATAAATATATATGACATATTTATTTATTTATTCTTAATGTACTTAAAATTTCTAAAGGCGGTCTTAATGCCTTATGCATTCTCTACTAGACAACCTTATGGTGATGCAGAGACGAAAAATGTGGTAGATGCACTAACAGTAGAGGTGAAAGACATGAGGCGAAGACTATTGCCTAAATTCTACGACATATAAACTTACATAGACATAAATATATTTATAATATAAATATTACAACATAACATACGATACAAAATAAGTTAATACTTTTAGGTACCTGACTAAACACACCACAGACACATTTTAAAACAAATTCTCAAAGATTAATTTTATTATTTTCTTCCTCAGGCGGAGTCGGACCGGGAGAGTGGCGCGAGCTCGCCGGAGGGGGGAGCGACGCGGGCGCAGCTAGCCGAGCCGCGCACCCCCTCGCCGCGCGCGCGCACCCCTCACCAGCAGCCACATCTGAATGGCTCCAGTGAGTTCGTACTACATTCATTTAATTACTTACATTTTAATATTGTTTATCGAAATTATCCTGATTAACCTTATCTACGGGTCTAGCCAAGTTGCTATCTAACCTTCGGATCGACAAACGAATAGAAACAAAACGTGCGAGAATGACATAAGGTTTCGACAAAGCTGGCGTTTACAATGCCCCCAGGTTCAGTAGGTCTATACTCCTGGAAGAGTCGTAGTCCTGGATTCTTTTACATCGAACAAAAACTAAAAATCAGCTTTCAAACTTCTACTAGTAAAATCTCTTTACTATTTTTTTTGTACCACTAAGGTAGCAAACAAGCATACGGCCCGCCTGATGGTAAGCGGTTACCATAGCCTATGGACGCTTGCAACACCAGAGGTATTACTCGTGCGTTGCCAAACCTAAAAACCTAGACGTTTATGGAGGATTCATTGCGCCGACAGTTTGAACAGTTTGAGCTCTGGCTATCTACTAGAAAGCAATAAATGCTCAAAACTTGAAGGCTTAATTAACAGACCTAACTTTACTACCTAGATGAATTTAATGTTTAAAAAGCTGATAACATGAGAAAATTAAAAATATGCAAAGAGTTCTTCCTTTATTGGCCATTTTATGCAACAAACATAAATAACAATACTTTATCCTGATTTAATTCAACCGATTGCAAATATACCTAGCTAATCTTGATAATTTTCACTGAAAATAGCTTTAAAACTTGAGTAGTGGAGGGGAGGGGTGGGAAAGTCTTTGCATTGCAGTGGGACCGACCAGGCTTATAATAATAATAATTGATTTAATATAATAATCATCAAATACTTTTGAACCCTTAAACCAAGTAGGCCAATTTGTCCATCTTCCCTTTAATAAAGCCTTTTCATTATCCACAGTGGCGTCAATTATAAAAATAATAATTGTTTTAATATAATCATCGAAGACTTTTGAACCCTTAAACCAAGTAGGCCAATTTGTCCGTCTTCCCTTTAATAAATAATTTTCGTTATCCACAATGGCGTCAATTATAATTATAATAATTGTTTTAATATAATAGTCAAAGACATTGGAACCCTCCAAGTAGACCAATTGGTCCATCTTCCCTTTAATAAAGCATTTTCGTTGTCCACAGTGGCGTCCATGTTCCAAAACCTGCAAAACCTGGCGAACATGCAACAGAACATGCCACCGATGTCGCAACAGCTACAGCAACAGATGTCGCAACAAATGTCGCAACTTGCCGCCAATCTTCAAGGCCTCTCGTCTATGCCCTCCAACCCTGTTATCAATTCACCTTTGAACTTGAGCGTTAGTGCACCAGGTAAGAAAAGTGTTTATTTTCTTCATCAATACTTCTATACTAATACTAACAAGCTATTTATTACCCGCGACTTCGCTCCCGTAGAAATAATTTTTTTTCCCCGGTATTTGCAACATTTTTAATTGATACTCCGCTCCTATTGGTCGTAGCGTGATGATATATAGGTAGTCTATAGCCTACCTCGTTAAAGAGGCTTTCTAACACAAAAAAAAATCTTTATAATCTATATTAGTATTAGTATATCACTACATAGTATAAAACAAAGTTGCTATCCGCCGTCTGTCTGTCCCTATGTATGCTTAGATCTTTAAAACTACGCAACGGATTTTGATGCGTTTTTTTTTAATAGATAGAGTGATTCTTAAGGAAGGTTTATATGTATAATAACATACCACGCGGGCGAAGCCGCTGGCGGGAAGCTAGTTATATTATAAAGAGAAAAGATTTGTATTTTTGTATGTTTGTAATGAGTAAACTGAAAAACTACTGGACCGATTACAAACATTCTTTCACCTTTATGATATCGAATTTGTTTCCAGATAACTTATTTATTACTAAGCAACTTACGTCAACTTACCTATCACCTAAGGGCATCGTAATAACTATCTTCCGTTATTCTACTCCTACTTAAACACTATAACAAAGTGCTTTTGACCCTCAACGAAAACGAAAACTACATAATCTTCCCATCATTACCATATTTTGTTAGTCTAAGCCATAAGTGCGAACCACACAATTTTTGAAATATTAAATGTTATCAACCCGCATTAGGCTAGCGTGGTGGACTACAGCCGAATCCCTCTCATACTGAGAGGCGACCCGTGCCCAACAGTGGGACAATTATTGGGGCGATGATGATGATGGTGAAAATGTTAATGTCACTTATTTGATTTCTACTTTTTTCATATATTACATTTATATGACTATTTTCGAATAGGAATCTAACGTAGAATTTTCATTGCAGCCTCTAGGCTAATCACAAACGCACAAAAAAACATTTTTTTAGCAAATCTTCAAAGTCATACTTTGTTAAGTGATGTAGCTCGTTATTTGCCCAGTTTTTGCCACTTTATGCAAAGTACATTTATTTTGCATCGTCATCCTATCAAGATAAAACAAACATTCATACATACCGCAACCAAATTCGTTGACAGGGAAATATTTACGTTACGCAAAGTAAACTGGATTTATATAAAAAAGTTAGTCTATTCTCTATTTTAACTAACATTATACAAATTGTCTCATTGGTCTAGTAGTTGTAAACGCGGCTGCTATGCTCGAGGTTCTGGGCTCTATTCCCAGGTCGAGCAAAGTGTTATTGGGTTTTCTAAGAAATTCTCAGTAGATGCTAGGAGTTGGGATTTGTGTACGGTTGATCGCATAATGAAGAAATCAAAGTAAAAATGGTTTTATTTTTATATAAACCATAAATACAGGCACTTATGTCAAGTTATCTAATGTCTAGTCTAGGTGCACAGTTTCAAATTTCCTATGGAGAAGAACCAGCAAGAAACTCCATGGTTAATCTTTCAAATTGTCTTTTTTAGCTGGGGCTGTTCACTGCAGTACATTTCTGCCTAACCCTTTAGGAAATACAGACGTGATGGTATGTGTATGTAATTGTAACCATCACCTACGCAACTTAATTAAAAAAAAATTCAGAGTATCAGCATTTCAAACTGTCTGTTATTCTCCGACTAGGGGTACGCCACTAATTAGGGTGAATTAGACAGATTGGGATAATCAGAAATACACGTTTCGCGCATTAAAACTCTTAACTTTGAAATCACGTGAGCCGTAATTAGGTGATTACCGAATCCAATCGATTTAATTAATTCAAGATAGCGGCTTCACTCGCCCGCCCATTAAAGCTATGCTGTAATGGACGAAAAAACCTATTTAAATAATGAGAATAATTACATATTTTTTTCACGAACTCACGGATATTACCACTGTTGCGGTATCATTAAGAGTTTTATTGTCTTAATAGAGCTAATTATACATTTTTTTCGGTTCTTAATTGATGCGCCGTAGGAAAGAACATTTATTACAAAATGTGAAATGTCATGGTTTAAATGAATACGTTATGTTAATGTCGAGTTTAACGGGCTTGTACCGATGCAGATAATATTTTAGATTTTCTTTAGAACAGTTTTGTTCGCAATGAATTAGTTTTGGTCGGTTGCATATGGGTTTTGTGTAATTTCCTATCGTTACTTTATCTTTGGTGCAGTTGGACGCGGCCGGTTATAATTACAATATAATTTTATTCTTTAATTACTTAAGTAGAAAGTTGTTCGACGGTTCTTGCATTGTACGAAGTTTCATCACTGGCCGCCCACCATGACTGACATGTTAACGTAACAACATTTAGTCATCGATACTCAAATGTTTTATTTACCAAGCCTAATTTTAATAATATGAGTCTATAAAAAACAACATATTTTTATGAGTTTTACATGTTTATCGATTTAGTATGAATTATAAAACGTCATGTTAAATTTTCAACGCGTTTTTTTTTCTGTGATTATGCAGTAAAAATGTATACATTAATATTAATATTCTACGATTATAATACGTGACTAAAGCTTGCTAAATTATACGGACATTTGTTAATACTAAAATAGAAAAAACTCTTGTGAAATAATAGCTTTGTGTCTAGATTCTATAAAAATGACACATACCATCACGCCCTATTCTCCTAAGGGTTCTATTTCTATTTATCTTCGGGGACGCCTGCAGGCACCAGGCGGGCGATCAGTCCTCTTGTTGGGATTATTTCGCCCAGTTCCCCATTTTTGGTGGATCCCTTCATGGGTTACTGGCGCTCGGCGTGGCGAATCTTCTGATTGCTTTGCAGAAGCTCAACAGTTGTTTGATCGATATTTCTGCAAGTTGCTCTTCGTTTACTTCATCAGTGCCTATTATTTCCCATCTGAGTATTGCATACATTTTGCATTCTGCTACTAGATGGAAGCTTGTTTCTTCTGCTTCCTCGCATGCGGGGCATATGGGGTCTTCTTTTACTTTCATGATTGTCAGGTGTCTGTTGAGGCCACAGTGTCCAGTTGCAATTCCTACTGCTAGCCTTATGTTATCCCTACTCATTCTGAGTAGTTTTTGGGATTTCCTTTCATCTTTTTGACTTTAGGAAGATTTTTGACTGTCGACAACCTTCGGTTGTGTGCCATCTTTTATTCGACTCGTGAGTGTTAGGCAGAGGTGTACTAATATAAAGCCATAGTTCACTGGTATGTTTAGATCCCATGAAAGGGCGAGATAATTGCTATCGACCGGTCACAAATCCAAACTCAGAGCTGGCACTGAAAATATCAAAGTAAACTTAGCTCTTTGCGCGACCAGGGAATCGAACCCTCCAGCGTAGCAGTCAAGCTTACGACCACTAGTCTAACAAGGCAGCTACATGTAGTGTCGTGGATTCTTCAACTAATAAAAATCCTTTCTCCAAAGGTATGGGGTCACCAAACCCCGTGAGTAACAACAACATGCTGCCCCCGGCAATGCCGTCCCCTATGCCGCAGCTAATCCTCGCCTCAGGCCAGCTGGTGCAGGGCATCCAGGGCGCCCAGCTGCTCATACCAACCTCACAAGGTAATAACAGTACGTTGTACAAATAAATATTAGAAAATACTTATTGTAATAGACTAAGGCTTGTTTCAACACCTCTGGATAGCTAACCGTAGGATAAATTCAAAAATGGAACAACAATTTATATGAAATTATCTGCCAAGTAATTTATCGGGAACTTATCAGTGAGTTTTGAAACAGGCCCTATAGAAAGTAAGGTATGTTGAAATTTAATAATGAAATTGTTAAAGATTTCACCAAAATCAGTTAAAAAATGTTTTTCTTAATATAATTTAAGTCTACATAGGTAATTTTTGCATAGCACGCACATGATGAGTTAGCCTTATTTACGTTGAAAAAAAAGTGTCGATCGGCGTTACTGTCATCGAAAATTGCCTAGAACTATTCCAATTAAGTACACCAGCTTTCAAAAGAAAACTTTATTGAAATTAGTACACCAAGCAAAATCTATGAAGATAACTCATCTATTCTTGGCAAAGTGCATTTAAATTTAGTAGAGAAGACTACAAAATGTTAATGATTATACTGATTTCTGACACTTACGCGAATACTAGACATTGCTCGTTCTGCGTAAATCGGATTGCCAACAATTAACAAAAATTTAGGGTAGCTGTTAGTAATTAAAACGTCAAGACGCCTACCACCTTAGTCACCCGTGACCATGGACGCTGTAAAGGGTCCGAAACGTCGGGATTAAAATAATATCAATATAACGCGATAAAATCCGTAAAAAGTAGTTTTATTTCAATGTTAATGATTACTTTTTCTCCCTACACAGGCATAGCAACACAGACGATCCTCACGATACCCGTGAACCATGTGAACTCCAACGACCAGATGGTGAATTTAGCCCTAAACAATGGCCAAGTCGTGTCCACGTCACTCGCCAACCTCCAAGCCATGGCCCAACCGCACCAGCTGCTAAACTCCAACCCCCAACAATCTGCCAACATTCGGCCAAACATGCTGAACCCAACACTATCGAACGCTCTCCTAAATCCAGGGCTGCCAAACTTTTTGTCGAACGGCGCGGCCAATGCCCAGGAGCTGCTTCAAGCGTTGCAGCAGCAACAGCCTCAAGGGAATCACAACCTTCTGCAGACGGTGCAGCAGAACAATATGCCTCAGCAGATGCAAGGGAGGCGGTCCTCTTCGCCTCGTCCAGAGAGGCATTATAAGGAGAGAGAAAACTTTGCTGATAGATTTGGTGGAGGGTCAAGAGAAAGAAATGAAAGGGAAAATGCAGGATCTGCTATGAACAGCATCAACAGGTGAGTTTTGTTATTCTTGTTGCCATAGTTACGGTTGTTATCGACTAATTTCTCTTCGGTGCCTTTATTTCAACTGAATGATGTTTAGAATCTATTTAAAACACAAAGGAAATTACAGTTACATCGATCCATCCTTCAAACGACAATTCAGCGAATTACCAACAATTATCACAAGAATTGATTTTTAAAATCAATTACTCGATAATTGTCCAAGTCTAACATTGTTTGATGTGGATCACCAATGTAAACGTCCGTTTGCGTCGTTGGAAACCCACCCCTATGACGTAGGCAGTTAAGTTGATGTGGAGTGCAGATAACGTGTTCTAGCGTGGGTGCACCGACAAGTGTTAGTAGTAATTATGTGACAATGAATGTAATTACAGTGTGACGCCAGTGCGGATCTTGTGCGTGTGAGTGAATTACTAATCAACGTTTCGTTGTGTTCAGAGGGGAGTTTTTTCGTCCCTAATTAGAGACGAATTTTCATTATTTTGATGGATTCTGTCATTAAATTGACTGTAAAATTAGGAATGTACTTTCATTTCTAAATTGTACCTCGTTTTGTTGTCCAAAAGTCTCTTCTGCTGGATATTTTGTTGCCCTTCTTTCACTTACATTATACTCTTCTGTGTATGTATGTATTTAGTTGGTATCGTTACTTAGGGAAGGAAAGAGTAAGCCAACACATATACGGTTTGGTTTGAAAGGGAATGATTAATTTGAATGTTGTCTATGATACATATACTCTCACGACACTTACTAATATTATAATTGCGATAACTCTGTTTATGTGTTTGTACTTTCATGTTTTTTTTTGAGATATCAGTAAATCTTGGCAAGGAGATAGATTGTATTCCCAGAAAAAACATTCACACATCACGTCAAATTCAAATTCAAATAATTACAATTATTGATTACAAATACAAATACTGATTACAATTTTTTTTTCTTCTCACAAAAATTCCTTCCGAGCGAAAAACTGAGCCAATAGCCTCACTTGTTAATAAATTACTGTTTCACACATGAGGTATTAAATACTCACTTCGATTTTTGACTTCGACTTGCCAACACACGAATACCACGAAACGCATTGTTTAACGCACTCACAATGGAGGTTACACCTCAATGTCGCGTAATTTAGTTAATTATACTTTACCATGTGCGCTAAGGCTCTCCGCAGACGAAGGACTTTAGTCTGCCAAAAAGCTGCGTACACGCAACCTTACTTTTTTGCCACATGCGTGAATAAACGTCATTGATTGCATTGCTATGCTTTCTGAGAGACGACCAGTGCTCAATAATCAGACAGTAAAATTGTTGATGATGTGGTATGTTTATATAGAGTCTAGATATATCGGAGACTCTTTCAAGTTCAAGTATATTATTTCTTTCATGTGTCATATTATGGTGTTACGTTATGACACAAATAGCAACAGCATGTGAGCAACATAATAATGATGATTGTGTTTGTGAATGCCTCTTATATATTGAAACTATGTACTAGTATTTGCAAAAAAGTATATATTTATGTATTATATCTATCGATTGTCTGGTACCCGTAGTATAAGCTCTGCTTAGTTTGGGAATAGACGATGCTGTGTTAAATGTCCCAAATATTGATGTGACTAATATCGATAATAAGTATCGACGGACCAATATCGATAGAGTGACGTCTTGTTTGTGTCCCAAAATATTTTTTTTATAAAATACAGGTAATGCGGTGCATATTTTGGAGTGTTCGGTTGTGCCCATGTTTGCATTTTTGGCGGATTTCCGCGGAACAAGTGCGTCCCTTGAGGTTCATATATGAATTTATATGATTAAAATAATTCTGACAGATTTCATATCAATACTAAATCTCAGATTCAACGCAATACCTACCTCTTTAATTTTCCTTGATTAAGGGTATTCCCTGTGGCAAATATATGCACTTTCCTTATGTGTAGGACGTCAAACGTAATGAAGTGACAAATCCCCATTTAAATATACCAATTAAATATTAATAAACAGCTAATTAGAGTTACCTGGAGTTGGTATTAAGAAGGTATAAGGTAAATGTTTTGTGTAAATATTAGTCATAAAACTGAACGTCGGGTTGATCTAGTGGTCCCGAATATAGGCCGAAATAGCGACTGCTATGATGCTAGAGAACCTGGGTTCAAAATGTTAGGTTTTGTGTGAAATTCAATTGACCAAATGAAATTTACATGGGACCTAAACATTGAAATTGAAAATTGAAATTTACGCTTAGGGCTTAGGCATGAGGTTATGTTGTCATAAAACTTCGTCATGCCTAAGCCCTAAGCGTAAATTTTAAGCTAAACTGTAAACGATGTAAACTGTAAATTTCAAACTAAACTGTAAACGATAGTTCTTAATGGAAAATATGTACCTATACATGGAAAAAGAGCTTTACTGTTACGCTAAGAATAATAATTTTCTTTACCTTGTCATCTTCATTAATTGCAATTAAGCCAACCCGCATTAGGCCAGCGTGGTGGACAATCGCCTAATCTCTCTCATACTGAGAGGAGACCTGAGTCCAGCAGTGGGACAATCAATGGGTTGATGATGATGACAATATCATGTTCATATCCCAATAATACCTATTAATATGTTTAGTAGCCATAGTGCAAGCTCTGCTTAGTTTGGGACTACATGGTGCTGTGTAAAATGTCCCCAATATTTACCTATCTTCGATTTATTCATATTATTACATACTTTTTACATTTTTAAATATTTTACAAAAAATACAAAAAAAAACATTTAAAAATATTAAAAAAATAGTAGCCCACCAGTATCGGGAACAGTGTCCAAGCTACCGGTGGTCAGGACTCCAGGGAAAGGAACCTCCTAACAGTACGTGCCGTATCTAGGAGTACCGCTTTCTGTATCCTTGATCCAGCCACCCAACGAGAGCCTCCTTAGATATTGGTCGAGACTCTTGGCTATTAAGTCATTGGCAGACACAACGATCGGTACAATGATCGCAGAATTCACCTATATTTATTATTTTTATTATTAATTACCTGTAAACAAAACAAAAGCTGAAATGATTACAAGTTTCTTGGAACATTATTATTTTAATTCCACTATCATTTAAATTCGATTCGCATTTAATTAGCACGTATGTTAATTAATTTGATGACTAATGCCCCACGTGAGCCCATCACGCAAATATTATCGTTTTTAACACAAAAAGCTGTAAAAACAGATGCTATCAGCCAGGGGTAATGTCCTTTATTACATGTAATTGTGCAGCAAGTGCACAACTAATGATATGCTTCGGGAAATACATTTGATATCAAACAATGGCGTATTAAAAGTTTTATTGAAACCAAGGAGTAATTGTATAACAGTCGTATTTAATAATCGGAAGCAATTGTCTAACGGTGAACCGTTCTGGCGTACAATTGAACACCGTTGAATTTCTGATACAAATATGGAACAAAATTAAAAGAAAGATAATTATATTCTGTGCCTCCATTATTAGGTATAATATTTCTCACCTGTGTGCCTCTGTTGGGTTATTTTTATATTGAACTAGCGACCTGCGCGCAGCTTCGCCTGCGTTTCCCTGATTATACTTTTCCTCATATTTTTTTTCTTTCCATAAGAACCTCCCTCAGACTTTATAAAACACAACAAAAAAGAAATCAGCCAAATCGGTTCAGCCGTTCTCGAGTTTTGCGCTTAGCAACATATTTAGTTATTCGTTTTTATTTATATAGATAGATAAGCCTCGATATCACTGTGGTCATAAGAGCAATTGACACTGGACTGCTACGCTCAAGGTCCTGGGTTCGATTCCCAGGTTGAGGAATATTATTGAATTTTTCTATGGAATTCTTAATAGCAACTTGTGAATTAAAAAGAATGCTCTCGGTGTTTGAATTCATGCCCGGTAAATGGGAAGGCCCCTATTATAATGGTAACTAAACATACTAAACTGTTACCTCTGGGAATACAAGCGTGATGGTATGTCATGTGGATAGGCATGCGTTTGCCCACTATCTCACTAGTTCACGTCACCTACCCGTAATTCATTAATATAGATAAACGTTGTTATTTAATTAAAATATTTCAAGAGAGGTAGGGCACAGCCATTTATGGCTTAAATCTGGATCAACCCATCTGGGGAAGTACCTCCACCTTACAGAAAACTGCAGCCAAATAACACACTTTATTGTATGTTGTGTTCCTGCAGTGAGCAAGGTCGCCAGAGCTCCTTCTAAGGATGCGCGGTGCTGGTAGTAAGAGGAATATTCCCTCAAACTGTCGGCGCAGTGAATCCTCCATAAACCTCTAAGAGGTTTTTCGGGTCGGCAACGCGCGAGTGATACCCCTGGTGTTGCAAGCGTCCATAGGCTATGGTAACCGCTTACCATCAGGCGGGCCGTATGCTTGTTTGCCACCTTAGTGGTATAAAAAATAATAATAATAATAAGTTACTATGCATTTGACCATGCACTTATCTTTAAACACTTGTTAAAATAAATAGGTTTATAAACTTGATATGAAAAACCATGTATGTGATAGCCTAGGGGTACGACCACTGGACTGCCAAGTCAAAGGTAGGGAGTTCGAATCCAAGGCACGCACCTCTGACTTCGAAATTATGATCGTAATTATTATCACTCGCTTTAACGGTGAAAGAAAACATCGTGAGGAAACCTGCATGCCTGAGAGATTTTCTCAACGGCATGTGAAGTTTGCCAGCCCACATTAGGCTAGCGTGGTGGACTATAGCCTAATCTCTATCATTTGACGACGTCTGTGGTCTAGTGGTTCGAGTACCGGACTGCTGATCACGAGGTCGTGGGTTCGATTCCCACAGGACACAAACATTATTGTGATGAATTTAAGTGTTTGTGTTTGTCTGGGTGTTTCCTATTTATTATAAGTATGTATTTACAAAAAAAAAGTATATAAGTATTATATCCATTGTCTAGTACCCATAGTACAAGCTCTGCTTAGTTTGGGACTAGATAGTGCTGTGTAAAAATGTCCCAAGATATTTATTATTATTTATTTATTTACTCAGAGGAGACCCGTAACCAGCAGTGGGAAGGTATATGATTTGATGATGATGTTATGAATAACTATGACACCGTTAAATTGTAATAGGTACTGTTAGATTATAATCTGTCTCGAAAGATTGTAAACTATCGAAATATTTGTGTCCTGTGGGAATAATAAATAAATATAATAAATATCCTGGGACATTTTACACAGCACCATCTACTCCCAAACTAAGCAGAGCTTGTACTATGGGTACTAGACAATGGTTATAATACTTATATACTTTTTTTTGTAAATACATACTTATAATATATAAGAAACACCCAGACAAACACAAACACTTAAGTTCATCACATAAATGTTTGTGTCCTGTGGGAAGCGAACCCACGACCTCGTGATCAGCATTCCGGTACTCGAACCACTAGACCACAGACGTCGTCAAAATTGAACTGAACTGAACCCTTGAATTGAACCCTCGACTTCGTTAACAGTCCGTGTACAATGTGAATTGTACATGTTTTGCTGACGCAGCGTCCTACATCAGGCGTGCGTCATTTCTGCTAAATTAATATTTTAATTAATTTTATTTCAGTACGTAAAACTCGGTGTATGTGCCAAGTGGTGTGTGTTAGAGAAAGAATAGCCTATATTATTAGTTCTTAACTGAAGTGAACTTGAAATCTTTCTCTTTTCTCACATCTCAACTTAACTGCAACTTTAACTATTAACCCTGTGCCAGTGTGCGAAACCGTACAGTCCGATACCGGTTCACTAAACTACAAAGGTCGTCGACTGTCGACATCTCTACAAATTCTTGCCAACCTCATAAAATGTTAAATTAAAAGATCCTGAATAATTAAAAATATAATTATCTTCATAATTAGGTATCTCTTTCTTATACTTAGTGCATAATACTTTAGGTGGGTACAATCAACAAAAAAGATAAGTATGCAGGCAGATAATTAGGCATCTGTGTTTTGACAAATTGATTGATAGATTTTGCAAAATGTGTCAAAACGCATATATCTATATGTTGTTAACTGCCTATATAGGTAATAAACCCTTTAGAACATAAGTAATAATTTTATTTAGGTGCTAGCACCCCTCCCCTTGGCTTCGGATGGAGCGACATCAACCACATTAATTCTGTTATTTCAGTCAATTAAAACAAAACCTTAACTAATTTACAACATACCATTACTCCTGTATTCCCGGATGGGGTAAGCAGAGGCGTACTAATGTACACCCACATTTCGCCGGTATCCCATGGTCCCATGTAATAGGAGGCGAGCCTATTGCCATCAACCGGGCACAAATCCAGACTCCGAGCTGCTAGTGGGAATTTCACAGAAAAACTCAACAACACTTTGCTCGACCCGGGATTCAAACCCAGGACCTCTAGCGTAGCAGTCGCGCTTGGGACCACTAGACCAACGAGGCAGTGCAAAAGTTATACACATAAACCACTCATATATCACTCTGTCTATCGTTGAAAGACCCGTTCAGTAGTTTTGAAGTTTATCGAGAACAGACGGACAGACAGACGCGGTGGTAGACTTTTCCGAACCGATAAACCGATTCTGATTTATTTTTTTTTTGTTTAAAAGTTGAATTAGTTGGGAATGTTCTTTACCTACTATGTTTGATGAAAATCAGTCCAAGATGGCCGCCACCACAAAATTGCGAATTAATTTCTTTCATTTTCCGTCGGGAGTTTTATTTTTAAATTTAGTCCTGTTTTACCATAAAATGTAGTGATATCATAATCTTTGTCAAGACACTGATGGCCTGCATACTTATTAATTTTGTTGACTGTACATACTTTAGTTATTTCTGTTTGGGTAAGCACACACATGCACAATAAGGAAAACAGGTACTTACACTCACACTATTATCTACTTTAATGAGGTATTTAATGTTAATTATATACAGGATGTAATTTAGGTGATCGTTACAGATATAATTACATATATAATGCCATGTTCACGCATTTTATATATACAATTTTCTGGTGTTGGTAGTGCGGAAATATAATAAAAATTGTTCGCGGTGCACGCGTGACATTAGCCTGCTTTGCTTAGATTTAATTGTAAATTAGTCCTACGGTTATAATGATTTATTTTTGTAAGTAAAGACATACATACAGTTCTCGCCAAACTTATTGTCCGGCTTGAAGTTGGCACGAGCTAGCTTCAACCCGGCCGTAAAAATCGGAGAACGAAATATATTGGATTATTTTTATTATAATCAACCCATATACTGTCCCACTGCTGGGTACGGGTCTCCTCTCAGTATGAGAGGTATTAGGCTATAGTCCACCACGCTAGCCTAATACGGCTTGGCAGACTTCACATGCCGTTGAGAAAATCTCTCAGGCATGCAGGTTTCCTCTCGATGTTTTCCTTCACCGTTAAAGCGAGTGATAATTTTATTACGCACATGATTTCGAAAAGACAGAGATGCGTGCCTAGAACTCGAGACCTATTGGATTATAATAAATAAAAACGAAAGCTCAAGTCGTAAGGCTGTTGTTTAAAATCATTATAGTCCATTTTTTTTCCTCTCTGATTTTTAGGGCCAGGTTGAAGTTCGCTCGTACCAACTTCAAGCCGGACAATAAGATTGGCGAGAAGTGTACCTACCAGCAAGCCTATATCCCTCAAAGGGTTATCCCTACAGTTCGCCAGCTTATTTTTATAATCCCGTTTCTCTTGAAGCAATTAAAATAATCATGAGTAATGACCAAAGTTTCAGGTTATTTTAATTTTGACCTTAAAAATAACATACTTAAAAAATATATTGCTTGATTGATTCCCAAAACCAATTAGACAATACTAACCACCAAATTACCCATACACAAATTAGCTACCAACGACCGCTGTCGCATAATACGATCAGATTTATTACAAAAGAAACGGGAAAATCAACAGTTAATAAATATCTTGATTATAAACAAGTAGAGCATTCTGGTCTGGCTACACACACACTTATACAATAATTACACACCCACTCACACACATGCTGTGTACAGAAGTTAATGTATAATTGCTTTTGCATTGCCGAGCGACGAAACAAACTGCTTTAGGTTTCTGTCGGATAATGTTAGAATCTTCTTGCGGTACTTACATTTGTTTATTGTGACAATGGAAATTCGGTTATATTATCGAGATAATGATTATTTATAATAATCAATACTCAATACATTTATTGCACTGCTCAAGTTAAATCAATATCAAATAGGTACTCCCTATAGGCTTAGTGGTGGATCGACACCAAATAGTTTTGTAAAGATACAGTAATGTCATAATCATAAATAAATTAATGTTTATATTGAAATAAAACTACTTTTTACGGATTTTATCGCGTTATATTCATATTATTTTAATCCCGACGTTTCGGACCCTTTACAGCGTCCATGGTCACGGGTGACTAAGGATTAAAATAATATCAATATAACGCGATAAAATCCGTAAAAAGTAGTTTTATTTCAATGTCTAGTATTCGCGTAAGTGTCAGAAATCAATAATGTTTATATGTTTAAATCGATAATTTTATTTCAGTAAATAATATAAATTTACTAACTGACCTGGTAAACGTTATTTCTGGATAGGGCTACGCTTATCACTTAGGGGTATACAAATAATAATAACCTAACCTAAATTTAAAATTTAGAAAACCCTCGACACGAAATGTAATTTGCCATTTCGTGGTGGCGGCCATCTTGGATTTGAAATTTATCATAGTGGATTATAGTATTCTCCTAGTTTAATCAATCCACACACACACAGACACGTCAAACTTATAACACCCCGTCCTTTTTGCGTCGGGGGTTAAAAATTGCCACAAAAAATCATAAATTCTGAAAAGTTCTATAAGAAACCCTGTGGTCATAGCACACACATACACACGACACACTTAAGAACGAAAAACACATAGTCGTTAATTTGGAAATACGTATTTAATTTATTATAAAATCTCTACCGTCGAATTTCTAAAGTTCTAGGAACAAAATCAGCTAAACATTTCGAAAGTAAGCTTCAGGCGTCCGGAGACACTCGACTAATACGATATATAATTAGGTGCGGCATTAAGTATGCCGCCTATAATTATCGTAGCGCCCGTGACGCGTCTAATCCGGCAAGTAATGGTGATAAATAGATCTATGCGAGGATATCGCGCTATATATTAGTGTCTAGCAGTTCACTGTGTTGATACTGTGACTATAAACAAACCTTAGAATTGGGATATTTTTGTAGATGTTGTTTTATATTGCGGTGGCCGGAATAGGAACTAGATCGATTTGAACGACGCCATTTTGATTAATTTCTTAGTTATTTCTGTCCTTCTGCTGGGCCTCCCCCAGGTCCCTCCAGATAGGTAGGTACTTTTTTCTCGTACCACCCTCAAAACAGTTCTAGATCGTCCCGCCACGTCTTTCTCGGCCATTCATCCATCATTCAATGGTAAGCGGTTACCACTTACCATCACATGGGTCATCTGCTCGTCTGCCACTATAGGCAATAAAAAAGGCGCAAACAACGATATTATGCCGCCTCCCTCCCAGCAACCTTTACCTGAAGGCCGGTCGAGAACCTTTCTGTCCCAGCGGCCATGTATCAGTTCCATGAACTATGTTACTTACCTGCCAAAATTACTTACCGATTATAAATTATTTTCATCTCAGAATCCTCCTAGACTTTTTCGTGCAAGAACATGAATAACTTTTCCTATTAATTGTCATCATCGTGGGGCACCGTCTTCATAATGAAGTTTAAAGATCAGGAGGGTTTTTTTTTGCTCTTTTAAGTCCTGGTAGCTTAGTCCAATCTTCCTTTCCTAACAAAAACTAAAGAAACTATCAACTATTTTTGTTACGATTAAAATATTGTAAACTTATCCAGTGATTTCAAAATCATGCCGTATAAATCATGAGCAGTATCATGAGTGTTGCTAATCTTCTGATGCAATAATTAGGATCAGAATAATAATTTATTGGTGAAGTCCTCAAAAACGGGCGCCCGACAAATGTACGAACGGAGATGAGTAAATAGAACATACTTAGAAGACATAAGAATTGCAAAAAGTGGCGTTTTATATGTAGTTTTTGTCTACCCATACGGTAAAAAGTTATTTAAGACCACTTACAGGAGGCAAGTGTTGTGTGTGTTATTACGTAAAACGCTATCTAATTCGAACAACTTATAATAATGATATCAAATTATATAACCTAACCCGTTTCTCGCCATGGAATTGCATCGATTGCAATAGGTACCGGTCTACTACTAATAATAATAATGCACTTAATTTTAATAATGCTCGTTCATAAAAGTATCATTTTAGTACGACGCATTATGTTAACCCGTAACACGCTACATTTCGACATCACTACAATAATTATTATTGTCGTTTCATATCTGTGTCTATTATACGTTTATGTGTAGCGTGTGTCTGTGTGTGTGTAGTCAAAGACATTAAGTTAATGCCACCTCATAATTACTGGTTGGGAGCATTAATTCTCGCATCCATAATTAAGTTTAATACCTCATTTCTGTTGGCCTACAATCTAGATAAATATTGTCTGTCGTTTGACGTCTATTAAAGTTACATTAAAATTGTAAATCATTGTATAGATAGTCCGGTTTTATATGGAGTTTTATAATGTATCAAGTTCTCAAGGCTGCACTATTTTACATTCATATTAAGTAGGTACTTACGCTATTAACGCATTTATCCTTATAAATAAATGTGTTTTGTAAATGCATCTAGGGCTTGAATTTCAACTTATTTAAACGAAAATGGGGGTATGTCAGTAACTTTGAGAATTTAATGAATAAGCCAAACGTCCGCGAAATCTGTTTAAGTGGCCGTGAAAACTGTATGAAAATCCACACGGTACTCGAGCAGAGAGGATGAAACCAGCCAAAAACATTGCACCCATCATATTTTTAGTGATATTTTAGGTGAAAAAAAAAAAAATATTAATTTCAATAATTATGCTTAGGTATATACAACTTTATTGTCTAGTATCACATACTAAATATATTTACATAAAATTAAGATGCAAGTCATCAATTTTTATTTCTTTGCTATAATTTGTACCTATTTACCTGTACCTGTACCTTATTGTATTAGCTATTCGATAAGCCTATGTCACTTAACTGCATTGGTACGTACAACAAAAAATACAAGGGCTTTATTCATTACGATTGCTAATCTTTTAATACCAGTGGCTGCAAATTTCAAGTAATAATTCACTTCTCAAGGAATAAATAATAATTATAATTATACTTAGCGTCTGTAGGGTTAATATTATTGTTGAACAAATGTCACTTGACTCGTGAAATGTTACAATAAATAAATATATTTTCATTTAACATTCATTTTGACACATTATTACCAACAAAATGAAGTGTTTTCAAGTTTATAAGCAAAGTGGTTAGCAGTCTTAACTTGATATACTACGCTTCATAGATGACAGAGAAATCTCTGGAGTATCTGCAATTTATTACCTATTAAAAACATTGCTGATAAATAATGATGTTTTATGCATACGGCCTATTTTTGTTTATTGAATAAATTCATTAAATAATGTGTGCTCTGACAAGTAATATTTTGATGATCATTTCAGCAAATAACTCTAAGGGACTGCTTCACAACCTCTCAGTAAGTTCCCGTTAAATTACTTAGCAGATATTTTCATACAAATTTTGTTCTATTTTTGAATTTATCCAGCGGTTAGCAGTTATCCAGAGGTGGTGAAACAGTATATTCTTGTAACTGAAACTTCAATAGAAACAGTTTTATTATGTAAATAAAAATGTTATGGGTTGGCTGTGACAGGTTGGCGCAATGATACGAACCAAAGTAAAGAATGAATGAAGGTGTGACGTAAAGTAAAATCAGTTTGTTCAACCAATTTGTTCCTCATTTACATTCACCCATTACATGAGTGTTTTTTTTTTGTATATTAAACTAATATTTTAAAAGTATGTACGCAGAAGTCATGTGTCACTTGACCTTTACAGTGACAATCAGAAAAAAAATGACATTTTAAATGTTAGGTGAAAGTTTCGTAGGTTGTTGTTAATAATTGAGTTATTATACGAGTATAGTTTACTTTTATGTAATAATGAGAGAAGTGTTATACAAAAATATCACTAAAAAAATATTGCGTACATGTTCGACTCCACTGATTTATGTGCTCTTTTTCTCATAGAGTGCAAACTTTTTATCCGCCCTTTTTTCTTTTTAAGTTAACACTACCGATTCACTGCATTAAATATTTATACAATGAACTTATTTTTAAACGTTTATTATGTTTTAGGTTAGTGTTTTTAACCTTAAACCAGATATAGTCTATAGGATGGTTAGAAGAACTAGCGACCCAAAAGTTGTTGTTATGTGTTGAAGCCTAGGCGTAATACTAATGACTTGTGCCCAATCAAAGCATCTAAATCCATTGTCAATGATGATAGACATTTTATTAATGTTATCCTTAGTTATCATATTACCATACTGAAAAAAATACCGTCCCGAATAAAATAAAATATGAAGCATAGGTTATGATTATATAAATGATAGAAGATTCTATGTAGGTAATAGAAAACGCTACCGAGCAAACCTCCAAATCCCTGGGATCCTTATCGAAAAACAAATACATCTCTTTGCCGGACCTGAGTATCGAACGCGGGACCTAACACTCAACAGCTGCGCTTACGACCGTTAGACCAAAGAGGCAGTTGTATCTATCTCTTTATTTTGCAGCAAATTTCTTTCATATAGGTACTAACGTATCAAATAAGTAGTATAAACATTATTTTGTCTCTTCTACGTAGAATAATTTCAATGGTATAAAGTTCAGATGCGTCAAACGGGCTTGAGAGTAGGTTCATGATGATTGGTTACCTACATGCAGCCATCATTTCACCGCTTCTGTACTGCCCCTTAATCTTTGACAAACACTAACGAAATGTCAAATTGTGACGTTAGCCTTGACTGACAATTCAACATGGAGGACACGTACACGGAGGCTGAACGATGATTGTCAATATCTGACCACATAGATTGACGATTTCGGCTCATACCTGAAATTGAGTGACAACGAAATGTCAAAAATGGTACTTAGTCTTTTTTAAAATAAAATAACGGCACTCAACATTTATGAAAATAGTGATAGATGGTGCTTTTTAAAGATACGTAGAAAGTTAAATAAATGACAAAACATCCATAAAGGTAACTTCATTACGACATTAAAGCCGAAATATCATTTATTACCCTAAAAGGACCACTCCAACACAAAGTTAAGTCCACTCATGCATGATGTCACGCATCATCTGATCATAATTCCAAGTAAGCGGATATTTATACAATAATTATCGCCATAAACATGATCGAATCTCGCTAACTACGCATTATAATTATATCTGACAGTACACCACTGACAAGACAGTTTGGTTTTTTTTTGTCACAGACGATTTAAGTGTATTAAAAAGCAATTATTGAATTTTTATAATCGTACCTTTAGGCGGACGTTATTTCACTCAGCCATATTCGTTTTAAAACAATTCCATTTTTAAATAATTATCACGTTGATCGCATTACTAAACTTGAAGAAACGGAAACTGCACTTTTATTTTTTTAGTAATAATATAACAGTGCACCTCTGAAAAAAGAAATTAACATACGTATATATAATAAATAAATAAATATGTTTGACATTTCACAATTAAATTGACTTTTTAAAATTGACACAATTTTGAATGCAATTAAGCCCTTTTGTAATAAGCGTCACAATTTCACATAATGTCACTTCAATACCATTGTAATTTTTATTAGGTACCTTTAAATCAATATTTTTTATAAATTCGATGCATGAGTTATTAAAACCTACCCTTTAATATAAGGTCACATGTGTATGACAAGAAAATGAGTTTGCAATTAAATTTACAACCGACCGTTTTTTTTTAAAATAATTATCTCGAAAAGGCAAGGTTTCAATGTCGGGGTACCTCTGATAAATTTGAAGGAACAATTAATGACTCATTTATTTGTGTGCGTAACTTATTCATTTACACTGTACGTGTAAGCACGAACTCATATTCGTGTGTATGTGTGTGTTATTATCGTTGCACGACATACAAGTGTAGTATTTATTTATCGTAGTAAAGGGTGCTAGTTTAATTTGCATATTAATTGATTACTAAGAAAAGATAAATAAATTAACGTTTTCGCTATAACCTATGATTAAACGTCGCCAAACAGAACATGATGACATATTACGGTACTTTTAATAAGTAGGTAGCTATATAGGTACCCTATGTGGGTATTTGGGTTATAGAGCCTTAAATAGAACCCCTGAATAATAATAGGACTGATAAAAAACTTGTCAAAATGTAAAAACTCATGGGTAAAAGCCCTTTCAAAAACTAATTTCAGAATAAATATCTAAATATTCAAATTAAAAAGATTTTGTATTATGTCAAAGGTCCAACAAATTAATAAACGAAACTACTATAATTCTTATATAATATTTTATAATATAAGATGCATTATGTAAGTAAAGAGAAACAATGAAATTAAGTAAAAAAAAACAATTTTTCCTCATCAATAATAAACTTACTTACCACATATTCTTACACAACTTGTCGACAATCGCATTAAAACGAGTAACCACCGCACCGCAACACCGTATCAGCTCCACGTGCACAACAAAAGTGCATGTGTGTGAGTGAGGTGCAACGGATGAGGCCCTAATTAGCCAGCAATTACTGCTAATGCAGGCGCACTTAATGAAGCGCGCACCTCATTTGTGCCCGCCGCACTCGTGTGAGACACTCACAAACATTATTGTTACACGATGCACAGTTTTACAGAAAAATAAAATAAAAGAAAAACTCGCTTGATCCTAGTCGAGGGTTGACAAAGTTCGTCCCCCTTTTTGCGTAAATTTTTTGTGAATCATGGAGTTTGTATGCGTTTTGATTGTAGTCGACATTTTTGTTATGATAATTAATTATAGAATGTTACAGGATTATAATTAATATCACACGTTGAATCTTAACAGAATTATTTTTGATATGTATTTTAATTAGTTACCTACGTTCGCTACCTCCAAAGTTCTAAATAAAAAGATCGCACGTATCTACATTACCTATAAATATTATTTTCCCCGCAAGGGTTTTCAAAAAAATAGCTAATATACTCTTTTCTTATTCTGATCAACCCATTTGCTGTCCTACATCTAGGCAAAGAGTGTGCCATGAAATAGTTAAACTCCCTTTTAGATTCGATCACACGAATTTAAAAACATACCTACCAAGTAAAATAAATTTAAGTTTGTATTGCAGTGTTTCCCGTACCCTCAGTTATTATTAAATGTTTACGGAACTTACTCAACTTGACAGTAAAACCGCTGGTCCGCAACAACAGTGAATCATAACACTGTCAAGAGACAAACCACAGAATCAAGAAACGCGTCATATTATTTCGTTCTTACTAAACCAATTATGCAATACACATACATCCTATGATGTGACTCATAAAAGGAAAACGTATGGAATTTAGATGTCTTATTTTTGCGCTGGTTGAAAAAATAGCGTCTATTGTGTTTTGATAGTGAACACACTAATGTGACGTGTTTCAATTTTCCCCATTTTACACTGAAGTGCATAAAGTATCGACTGGCATCCCTAAGGACTGAGATAAATGGGATCTCGCCTATGTCATTAATTAGAGTGCAATCTATCTGCTTGTCAAATTATAAATAATAATAATAAATAAATAATTTTGAGACATTTTTACACAGAACCATCTAGTCCCAAACTAAGCAGAGCTTGTACTATGAGTACTAGACAATGGATGTAAAGCTTATATACTTTTTCTTTAAAATACTAAATAATTATACGTAAGAAACACCCAGACAAAAACAAACACTTATATTCATCACATAAATATTTGTGTCCTGTGAGCATCGAATCAACGACACAATCAGCATTCTGGTACTCGAACCACTAGACCACAGACGTCCTCTTATTTGATACTGATGTTTTCGCATGATTATCATAATGACATAGAAGTTAGTGTTATAGATGGTAGCGATTTAACATAAAAACACCCTAAGAATGGTGACCGTGGACCGAAAACCTTGCTTCATACTTAGCTATGACCGTTTTAATACAGAAACAATAAAAGTCGCTAAAACTTCGTAGGTATCATTTTAAAAGTGTATAAAGTTCGACGTATTGCCCCATAAGTAGAAGAAACGAAAATAAACTACAACAGTCTTCACAGTATGAATACGACAAGAATTCTTTTAAATTCAAATGTATCTAAGATAAAAATACCAACATCTAATTGACTTTATCCGACATTTGTCTAAGATTACCTTATAACTTACGGTACGGTGCGGCCTCGCTACGTCGAATGCTAAAATCACAAGAACATTTTGCGTGAAAGCATTTCGTCACAGCAAATGACTCGCGACCGGTTTCATATCTGTTGCGATACATTAATTGCTGTTTTAGTCAATGGATTTGTGGAATATTCGATAGTGGTTAATTTTACTAACTGATGATTGAAATTCAGTGTGGATTACACGCAAAACTGTTATTTATTGCAAAAAACTATTTATTTGATTTTATTACACTTAAAATAAATTCTCTAAAGCATCAGTAGAATGTTTCTAACCAATAATTATAGTTAGACAGACAGTAGACACATACTAGAGTACCCCTACCTCTACGTTTAGAGTACATTACAACTACATATGTAAAATGATAATATCAAGCATCCAATACTTCAATCTCCCCATTAACATGCATATACAAAATAATGACGTCATAATCCTAATGTTACGCAGGCTCGCGGCATCGAATGGCGAGATAACGATCACTACATCACACAACGCTAACGCCGGACCGGCCAGCAGCGCCGGTAGCGCCGGATCCGGGCCGATTCCGTCGCCTCACGCACCCGTGAAGATGTCCCCGGGTTCTGTGAAGTCACCATCGCAAGACGACAGCGATCTGCTTGCTGATTCGCCAAGTAAGTTTTTAATTTCTACACTCATTAATTATTCATTTTGTAAACCACGTACCGTGAATATTACGACAGACGTCAAACTTTATATAGTCTACAGTGCATAATGCATTTTCTATTCACCTTTTCTATTTACTGCCTCATTCGTATAAATTATTCAAAAATGCATAGTGCAATTAGAACTTACCCAAAAGGTGCATTATTTAACTGACTTACAACTGTAACTTTATTAAAGCATTTTGACAAACTCTCATTCGCCATTTCAACACAACAAAAGCAGAACTAAGAGCAACTTAAACGCTATTTTCGACACAACTACTAACTCGATTCTACTTATCCATAAAAGTTGTACGTTCTAAGCATAGAGGAGCGATCCATTAGCTTGGCGAAGTCGAACAGTGTCCTAGGAGTTATTTTACCTAATACTATAAAGAGTTGTTGTAGAGACTGTCCGTACAGTGTTTAGAAGTTCCGAGTTTCCGAGTGCGTTCGGTGACAGTCCAGTTAAGTTGATTAGCTGGAAGTAGCCTCGCGTTCATTCGACGTAGGCGAGCGGCCACTCCGCGATCTTATCACGACATTGTAAAGTTAATTTGGTTGCGTTTCAAAAAAAGGTTTGTTTAATTTGATTTTTAACTTGAACAAATCTAATTATATGTTCAACGGAGCGCTTAAACATGATTTTCTCAATGATTTTAGTTAGTTTTGTCGTAAATTTTATACAAAATTGTATTAAGTTAAAAGATTGAATTTCTGTTCAATAAAAACTATTAGTATCTCAACTGAGACCCTTTTAGTTTACAAGATTATATCGCTTACATTTTATTCGTACACCGTGTTATCACCTACAGATATTTAAAGCAATAATGTATTGGAATTAAGTGCATTACGAGTAGCAGTTTGTCGGGTTTACTTGCCTACACCAACAGAAGAAATAATTACCTTCGTAGAAATTTTAAATGAGCTGATAAAGAAAGAAACTCTGGGTGGCCTATTTAAATAAAACATTTCAAACTAAATTAATTATTTAAGTTGCAATCAATAAAGAAAACTGCTGCTATGAAAATAAGTATGCTCTCTTTATGCTACGTCCCCACCTGCGTTAACGTTTTAACGTTAGTGTTAATGTACAACTACGCGTTAAATAACGCAACTTCGTTAAAACATCTGCGTAATGCCGTTATTAACGCGTTAAGACACAGGTGGAGACGAAGCATTAGGGATGCAGTTCTACAGACCGAATAGCGCTCTCTTTCACAACCTTAAAATGGTCGCGTCAAGTCGTACGGCTTCTGTTCTCATTCCAAGAAAGTTCAACTACAACTTGTAAGAACAAAAGACATTTTTAAACCAACAGCATCTAGTGCAAACTCGCTGTGTACACACAAACTAATTGAAACTAATTCAGCTATCCGCCCAAGTAGCCGATGCCAATTTATTTAAGACGAAGTTATTTTTATTGGCCCATTTCATTCACTTTTGGAACGGAACTGTACGATTTTTATTTGCACCGCGCCTCGAGAACGATGTTTGACCTATTCCAAGATAGATTCAAGCTAGACGGTCTATTTTGGGAATTTAGCTCTACTTAGGTGAATTCGCGACCTCTTTCTGTCTTATTGTAAAGCGGAAGGTTTTGCATAATGCATGCTATGATATTAAATCCATACTATCAGAAAGTAATGCAAAAGTTACTGTGTTTGTTACTGCTTTACACCTAAACCGCTCAACAAATTTCAATAATATTTAGCAAGGAGTAAGATTGTATCCTGTCGACGGACTAAGTCTAACTTCTGTGTCAAAAAGTTATCTAGAATAAAAGTGAAATCGCGGACAACAGCTTGTATGCTCTATTAAAAATAGTTGGTGCACATGATTTTTTTAGGTTGGTGATACTGTTGTTGAAAAGAACGATATCAATATTTTGAGACGGTTCGTTGAAACATCTACCCACTCTTACTAGGTATGAGTTCTGCCTATAAGTACAGTTAGCTAATATATATTATAATTAATAATTATACTGTCATACTTACTCATATTTTTATATGGTGTAAGCAGGCGTTTAGAGAAATTCCCAATGAAAAAAAACTTCTCCAATATGCAAGCAACAAGTACTTATGCCTTGTTTTATTCACTAGGGTAAAGCTTATTTTCTACAACACACATCGCGCCGTTTGTGTCCTTAGAGAACACTTGCTGAAATGCTTTGAACTTACCTATATCGACTAAAACGGTCGATACACTTTTTAATTTCCAATCTTGTTTAGACATTTGGATTTTTATCATAACACCTGTATTTCCCGAAAGATGGGCAGGGGTGAAATGTACACCCACCGTTTGACTGTATTTTATTAGGTCTCTTAAAATAGTGGGTGAGTCTATTGCCATTTGTACTACCGTTAGACCCAATGGCTCGATCTGATCCAGGTCCGGACTTAGAGTCGAATCGAGGGAGAATCGAATCTAGGCCCACCTAGAATAGTGTTTTATATGTATAAGCCGGACCTATATATATAAAACATTAGAAAATTACTACTGAATTCCTCGTTAGTCTAGTGGTCCCAAGCGCGACTGCTACGCACGAGGTCCTGGGTTCGATCCCCGGGTCGAGCAAAATGTTGTTGGGTTTTCTTTGAAATTCCCAGTAGCAGCTCGGAGTCTAGACTTGTGCCCCGGTTGATGGCAATAGGCTCGCCCCCTATTACATGGGACCTATGAAACATGCCGGCGAAATGGGGGTGTACATTAGTACGCCTCTGCCTACCCCTTCGGGGAATGTAGGCGTAATAGTATGTTTGTATTAAATAAATATATATCCTGAGATATTTTTACATAGGACCATCTAGTCCCAAACTAAGCAGAGCTTGTACTATGGGTACTAGACAATGGATATAATACTTATATAGTTTTTTTTGTAAATACATACTTATAATACATAAGAAACACCCATACAAACACAAACACTTAAGTTCATCACCATAAATGTTTGTGTCCTGTGGGAATCGAACCCACGACCAGCAGTCCTCATGATCAGCAGTCCGTCACTCGAACTACTAGACCACAGACGTCGTCTTGCAAATTACAATAATTATTAAAAAATAATTAGAGTGAACGTCATCCGATGCCCACGTAGGTACCGCCAGTCGCGACCTACTCAGTTAATTGTTTCATAATGAGTCCATCGATTCCTTGCTATTTCTGAACGAAGCCGATCCATTGCTAATTACATATTGTTTGCTGTAAGTACTTCACGATAACTGAAAATATGTCCGTATAATAATTTGGACTCCAAAAATATGCATTTTCTAAAATAGCTTCTTAAAAGGTCTTCTCAGACATTGCATCTCTTGCCTTCTCATATATTGTAATACTCACATATTTTGTTTTTTATTGCCATAAGGTAAAAAAATATTATATAAAACAAAGTTGGGTTTGTTACAACACTTATAACTGGAGAACTATTCGACCGAAGTTTCATAATTTGATTTGTTGGATTTTTCTCCACCCCGAATAACAGAATAACAGAACTATTAAAACATCAGAAAATTTCCCATTTCCCTAATGGCAAGTAAGGGGGTCAACCTTGACGCGAGCGAAGCTGCAGGCCAAAGCTAGTATAAGAATAATAGAAAATTAAGAAAAATATCAAATATTTTTGCTACTGTTTGAAACTATTGTTACGGCAGATTATTATGATAAATAAATAAATCTACCTTTTAAATATTTCTATACCTACTAATACTATAAAGAGGAAAGATTTGATTGATTGAGGACTGGACTGTTACTGAACCGATTTGAAAAATATTAAAAAGCTAGCTACATCTTTACAGGGGGGCCAGACAAGTTGCATTTTGACATTCGAATCGACAAACAAAATGTATGTGAATGACACTAGTGACAGCCCGATTTGTCGAAAGCTTGTGTCATTTCCATACATTTTGTTTGTCAATTCGAATGTCAAAATGCAACTTGTCTAGCCCCCCTGATTAACATTAGTCTTAATTAGGCATAATTTATAGGAAATACTCAGACCATGCGGGCAAAGCCACTAGCTAGCGGAAAGCTAGTATTACTTATATAAAATCCTGACGTTTCGTTCAGAAATCAGTAGCTGTAACTAAGTTAGCAAAGTACCCGCATTATTACGTAAGTCTCAAGGTATGATAGTACATTTAGTGAAGCTAACATAAACCCAAACACGCGACATTAGGACCCGAACTTTAAGCGTAAGTACCATTTAAAACAATAGCCTCACAAATATATCTGTCTTGTTTATAATGTAAGATTTTTGTTAAATCAGGGCGTAGACAAGTTGCAATTTGACATTCGAATCGACAAACGAATAGAAACAAAATGTATGGAAATGACATTAGTGACAGCCCGATATGTCATGTCGAACGCTTGTCAATTCTTCTCGCCTCGATATGTCTACAGGCTCAACGTTAATAACTTCAAACTGCCTCGTTAGACTAGTGGTCGTAAGCGTGGCTGCTACGCTCTAAGTCCCGGGTTAGATTCCCAGGTCGAGCACAGTGTCATTGGGTTTTTCAATGAAATTCAAAAACTAAATCGAACAATACCACGAATGAAACCACGAACGAAATCCAGAATCGAAAACTACTGAACCGATTTAAATAAAATTTGGTACACAGATACTCTAGTGCCTGAGAAAGGACATAGGCTACTTTTTAATGCGAAAAAAGGGCTGCAAGGGGTCGAAATGGGGGAAAGTTAAAAGAAATACACAGACGACGTGGGCGAAGCCACTGGCGGAAAGCGAATAGTGACATAAATAGTACTTGGTCTAAGGATTACTCTCATATTTACTAGTTAGTGTAAGTCTTCTTTATTAATATTCTAGTTCTAAACGTGAAGACTTGTTATTGGCTGTCAGATCACTGTTCAAAAATGTAAAGTGTTTTAATTTGCTGTAAGTCTTCCATGCTGTATAAATAAATAAATAAAACGTTTACAAATCGTATCGTCCCCGTCCCGTTGGCACTAAAAGCACCAGGAGGTTCGTGCTCCGGGCCCCAGTTCTATTGATTACTATTTAATTTGTTGTCAGTGGATACAATTACTAAATTACTCAGTTCCTCTCAACTATAGTTCAGTGCGCTGAACCGTCTAACATAAATCTATTTAGTACTATCATAAACACGTGTTTTTTAATCGCACATACCGTACAGTCAATGTGCAATTTTTTTAAGTGTACCGTGCTAATGGAGTGATGGAACTTTACATACCATCACGCCTGTATTCCAAGAGGAGTTAGGCAAAGGTGTACTGATTCTAATCTATCACTACCGAATACTTAGGTCCCCACTTTATCCCACCATTCCACCCCACTGGTGGAGTAAAATAGACAGTTCACAGTGGAATCTGGTAATATGGAGCGAGAATATTGCGACTAAACAGTCGCAAGTCTAAACTCCAACCGTCTCCTACTAGGAATTTCATTGAAATGAAATGAAATGTTATATATTTCTGTAAGTAGATCCTTTAAAGACACTTTTACAAGTCATTAAATATATTTTTTTAATACTAGATGTCACCGGCATTTCCTAACTGACGACCTCTGAGAAGAAACGCCGAAACAAACTCAGAGAATAGAAGGTATTCGAATAATTAAGGAATACCTGCCTTAAGTGTTATTTCCTTTGATCGACCTGGAAATCGATCCCAGGACCTGGCCATGTACGTGATAAGACGTGCTACTAGTCTGCTATCGAGACCTATAAACTCGGCAGCCCATGGTCTCTACTGCTCTATTTAATGTTTCTTTTGTAGAAAGTTTTCGTGACTTGAACTGAACAATGTCACAAATATTTCAAAAATATATACCTACTTCATTTATACCTCCCCTCTCCTCCTCTTTCGCTTACACCACAATCCTCGGCAAGCTGCGAACAAAGGAACCATACCCAAAAATACATTGACCTATTAATACATAATTACACATAATTCCTCGTAAACACACTAATGACATTAAAATATACAATACAAAGAGTCTGAACCAAAATAAAGGAAGTTCCCGGCATCAAAGAAACCGACTAACAACCGTACCAGCCGGCGTACCGAACTAAATTAATTAATTAACTAATTAAAATCCATTACAAATAATTAACGTCGTCGATAAAATTGAACGCAATCGATAACGTAAGCGAAAACAAAGAGTTGGACCGACTCGGATAGACTGAGAATCGATAAGTGAACTTTAAATTAATTGGTATTATTAGGAATGTGGAAAAGGAGTAAGCGGTTTTGTTTCTATACCATCACGACTACATTCCCAGAAGGGTTCGGCAGATGTGCACTAATGAACACAGTTCACCGGTATGTTTAGGTCCCATGTAAAGGGCGAGCCTCGAGCCTATTGCCATTTACCGGGCACAAGTCCATACTCCGAGTTGTTACTGAGATTTTTATAAAAAAACCCTATAACATTATTGCTTGAACTGGGAATCAAACCCAGGACCTCGAGCATAGAAATAGGACCACTAAGCTAACCGACCTGTAGATGTACCTACAATATGTACATTGGTATGCATTTGTCTCACCCTTTTGGGAATATGGCGTAATGATATGTAATGTGGTTATGAATTTAAAATGGTTTAAAACGGTGCTGTGTAAAATATCCCAGATAATTATTATTATAGATTTTAATTTAATTTAAATTCATTTGGAATGCTTTTCAAAATAGATGTAAAATGTTCCCCATCACTTGTAAATTTTTTGCTTATCTAATCAATTAGAATATGACGGACTGTAGTTTTTATATTTTAATTTGTAACTTTTGTAACTCATAACATCAAAATACAATAATGATTCTTAATCTCATAAAAATACAAACGTAAATGCTTTTACTAAAATTCGATCTTAAAAGACATCGACAAACTCATCCCACGACCAATAATACAACCCACCATTGACAAAGATCAATAAATTCATGCAAACTATTTTCAACTAAAATGAATAGAACAGCGATCCGGTGCTATTTAATATTCATGTAAAAAAAAACAACGATTCAGATTTTATTTTTCTATATTCATGCCTTCGGTGTATTACCTGTTGATTCAGCTAGAAATGTGCCGTCATTCGCGTGATCTGTGTGGACTGTAGCATGACTCTTGGGACCAAATGTTGTTGTGAAAATTATTAATATTGACTTCAACAGATATATATTCAACCCATATACTGTCCCACTGCTGGGCACGGGTCTCCTCTCAGTATGAGAGGGATTAGGCTGTAGTCCACCACGCTAGCCTAATGCGGGTTGGCAGACTTCACATGCCGTCGAGAAAATCTCTCAGGCATGCAGGTTTCCTCACGATGTTTTCCTTCACCGTTAAAGCGAGTGATAATTCCGCACATGATTTCGAAAAGTCAGAGGTGCGTGCCTTGGATTCGAACTCGAGACCTTTGACTTGGCAGTCCAGTGGTCATACCCCTAGGCTATCACTGCTTTTTCTCTTGCTTCAACAGATACTTAAGTCAGTCGAAATCAAATTGTTTTATTACAAAAATTAAGCATAGATTGTACTATGGTTACTAAGGCAAGATACTGGATAGATATAATATTTTTGTGGGTAATAGCAGTGGCGTAGTCTTCGCAGGCCCTAATGAAAAACAAAAAGATAAGTATAACTTATCTATCCTGGGCTTCTTCATACCACATGAGAAAGTGGTCGAAATAATCTCGTTAACGCCTTTCCTGCCGGGCTAACATGCACGCCGCCAGAACATTTTGTCGACGCTTATGTCGTGCTTTTGTCTCGTTTTCGCACGAAGAAGAGCGAGACAAAAAAGTAGACAAAATTTTGTCGTGGCGCGCATGTTGGCCTGGCAGGACTGACCAAGGGGAGGCCTTTTCCCAGCAGTGGGACATTAAAGAGGTTACTTAAAAAAACTTAGTTATCACATAGGTATCTAACTTCTAAGTTACAATATAGTTATCACAAAAAAGTACGTATTATGGAGAAGAGGCGGCAAGAAACACCATTGATACCGGTTTCAAAAAATCATTGTAAATAATTGTTATAAATTTAGAGTTTTTTTTCTGGTGGCTAAAACAGCACAATATTTAAATTTAACGCTTGTTTTAGGGGGACAACTTACGGGGCAAGGAAATGCGGTTTTTAGTCAGTACGAGTCTAATATACCCTGCCTTGTCCCTAGGTAGCCGAGGACCCATGAGGAATTTCCACAGCCCAAAAAAAGAGGTCATTTTGTAACGTAGGCGAGACCTTAGATGGGATTTTGGGATATTCTCAGGGGTATACGGTTTTTCGTTATATATTTTAGAGTCAAATCCCAGTTTAAGTAGGTATATAAAACAGTCCAATATTTCATGTGAAATGAAACTATTTAGAAATAATTCGTTATTCATTTGCGATCAAAGCGAAAACACTCTCCATTTACGCATAATTGTACGTAAGTAGTTTAAAATTTAAATCAATTTATGAAATGTAACCATGCCGATCTAAATAATAATAAAAATATACCAAGTAACATATAAACCAGTTATTAACAAGGAAACGTCAAGAATTACAATGTCATTTAATTTAATTAAAGTATAAAAATGTCTTTTGTAAACATTACAGGAAACTATGTAGTAATAACTTTTATTAAACTTTATAAGTGGTCCACAGGTAAAAATTATATCAAATTTTGATTCCCCAATACCTATTTACTTAATTATCATTCTACACTTAATATCAGATCTTTTACTAAATGGCTTTTTAATAATAGGACAAGCAAATGAAAAGTCCTCGATGAATCGAAGAAAACCCTCAAACTTTTAAACAGTGCTTAAATTCTTCAAGAAACTTGTTCAAAAGTGCTTACAACAGTTACTTTAATAATACGCGTTAATTATAATTGATAACGTATTCGATTCTACATCGTAATCGTAACACGAATCGAGACGATTCGGCGCCCGTAATTTCACCCATTACGTGAGCTCACAAATTTATAATTTGCGTGTCTCGATATGGTATTTATACGATTTTATTTCTTATGTCATTGACACAGAGAGTCGGTATTAGAATATTTTATGAATATAATACCTGTATGTATACATGATACACCTAATCACTCGAAATCTTTAATTAAGAATAATGTAGCGTTGAATGTGAAATGTTCGGAATAGCGGCCTGATTCGATTATTAGCTGTGACGAATTTTTCATTGTGATGCTATATTGGGTATATCTTCGCTAAATTTTTAGCTCGAAAGTTAGCTGATGACCTTTTATGGCTTTAAATAACTTTATACGATTCCAGGGTGTGCATAATATCTATCTTGTGTCTAAGTTTCCTAGTTTTAGAGCCTGTTTCACCACCTCCTGATAAGTTCCTGATAAATTGCTTGGCAGATAAATTCATACAAATGTTGTTCCATTTTTTTATTTATCCGGTCATTAGCGGCTATTCAGAGGTGGAGAAACAGGCTTAGGCTTTTCTGACAGCTCCTGTTATTTGGCGGATAATTTCATATAAATAATTGTGTTCGATTTTTTTAATTTATACGGCTGACAGTTGGTGCCCAAACTTTGTAGCCCAAGAACTCAAATACATTTTTTTCATACGACCTCGTAAATATATTATAGACATACCCATCACGCCTGTATTCCCCGAAGGGGTAGGCAGAGGCCTACTAATGTACACCCACATTTCGCCGGTATGTTTAGGTCCCATATAATAAGGGGCGAGCCTATTGCTATCAACCGGGCACAAATCCAGACTCCGAGCAGCTACTGGAATTGATCGAAGAACGAGGCAGTCAATTTATTAAACTATTTTAATCTACGTTATCGACATGAGGCCATTGAAACATTTGGATACTTAGACGTGGGTAGCCTTAATTTAGTGTTCTTTCCAATTTGCATAGAGTTGGCATGAGAGCGCCGCATTAACAATCTAAGCAAACGCAAATCTGATATTAACGGATCATTTTCGGTAGGAAACGATTACCTTGCGGTACTTCGATAAGCAAAATTTGGTAAGCAATAAAATAAATAGCTGATGAATAAATCAAAACCTCGAATAATGCCGAACAACATTAGGTTGCTTACTTCAATCTTTGTCGAATTTAGCTTTAAATTAAGGCCGAATTAATTTAAATAGTACACGATACAAATCTGGGTGTAGCAGCTAAATTATTAATGCTTCATTAGAAAATTTCAGAAAATTTCATAAATGTTCTACTTTTTTAAATTATCCAGCGGATAGCGGCTATCAATGTAGACAGGCCCTAAATAAAGAAAAATAACAAAACAAATTTTAACAAAAACATGGTTTGGAATGATCTCGAAAACCTTCTTGTTTTTTGCGACGACGGTCAAAAACAATAAAACCTTTTCATCAGGCGGAGCGAAAACTCTTAGGATGATTAAAAAAATTAACCCCCTGCTAGCTTACCTACTCTATAAACTGTCAAATGCCAACCTATTTCTGTAGTTGTCACTCTTAGTTAGCGCCGGAGTCGAATTCTCGGGGTAACCATACTAACTAAAGAGCACTTGTCGGTGTCAATATAGCGTGAGACGAACAACAGTCGTTCATTAGGTTACTCTTCATCATCATACCATCACGCTTGTATCCCCTGAAAGGTTAGGCAGAGATGTTTCTATTAAAATGTCCCTACACAGTTTTCCGGGGCAATTCAAACTCCGAGCTAACAGAGAACTTCATAGCTAACACTGCTGGACCTGGGAATCGGACACAGGACTTTGAGGGTAGCAGAAGCACCAACGACCACTCTAGACTAGAAAGGGAATCCTTCGGCAATACTTCGTCATAGTTCTGTCCTACCTTTCGGGGCACATGCATGATGTAGGTACAGTTCTCGCCAAACTTATTGTCCGGGTTGAAGTTGGCACGAGCTAACTTTAACTCGGCCGTAAAAATCGGAAAATTAAAATATTGGGTTAGAATGATTTAAAACGACAGCCTACGACTTGAGCTTTCGTTTTCATTTATTACAATCTAATATTTTTCTTTTTCCGATTTTCACGGCTGGGTTAAAGTTTGCTCGTGCCAACTTCAACCCGGACAATAAGTTTGGCGTGAACTGTACTTATTTATTATGTACAGAATATTATCAACTCACCTTTACTGCATACAGGGAAAAACCGTTTTTATAGCTTCTTACACTACACTACACTATAAATGAACACACAGAATTAGCAGTACCTACTTATCTTAAAGGTACTATAATACTAAACCAGTCCACTTTCATTGCACAAGCGAAACGCAAACACTGCAAGTACGATTAATTATTTATTCTCTCCAAATCACCGAATAACTATGTATTGTTCCAAATAACAATTTATATTATCTTATTATAAAATATTATTAACACACAGCACATACTGGGTTTATCAACCCACAACTAAAGACTGGATTTCTCAAAATACAGGATAACTTATTGTGGGTAGGTAGCTGTCAAAAGTAAAGACACCGTTTTTAATCGAAACGTTTATCGATTACTACCCCATATTGACAACTTGGTGCGTTGAGAGGATTTCGGATAAATCATTCGATTTGCACCACAGATTATAAAGATATTAAGTTTATGTAGGTAATAAATGTACGAATTAAATGTTCAGTGAACAATGAACATTAATATTAAATGTTCCTTTTGCATTAATTAATTACAATCGTAATGTTTTTTCAATAAGAAGTGCACTTGACGACGTCTGTGGTCTATTGGTTCGATTCCCACAAAACACAAAATATTTATGTGATGATGAAGATAAGTATTTGTGGTTGTCTGGGTGTTTTCTATGTATAATATAAAAGTATGTATTTACAAAAAAAAAGTATATAAATATTATATCCATTGTCTAGTACCCATAGTACAAACTCTGCTTAGTTTGGTAGTTATTATTTATTATAATTATTATTACTTAGCTTGAATAGACTACCTAGGAACCCAAATATCTACTTGTTCTACACTAGTGAGGCGACAGCAAGACGACTTTTAGCACAGTTATTTTAATCTGTATGTACTTTTTTTCTTATTGACAGCAAATATTTGTTTGGCTTAGGTATAATGTTAGGTAATAGTGTCGTTCCCGGTCAAACTGTTTGTGCGTGTGAAAATGCGTTCTTTATGATCAACTTTTAGAATAGAATTTGAAATAAGTAAATAATTTTATAATGTAAACGTACTCACGGTCACGATACGATAAAGAAAAGCATGGTAGGTATTCGTTTTTTCTTTCGCCATTTAAATTTTTATAATGTAGGTACATAGGATGAAAGAAAAATTCGTCTCAGGCAGGGTTACGTCTCGGACCTTAACACTACACTACACTTAACCGGTAGAACGCAGTTTTGAACCGTCCCTGGGACGATATTTTCTTTCCTTTAAGGGAGAGGCCTTTACCCAGGACACACCTGTGACACTCCATATAAACTTTTCGATACCGCTGCACACTACAATACCAAATGTCAAACTTGTCAAAATTACGTTTGTACACGTGCAAATGTGTGCGTGACGGTGCGTAGGGTTTGTTGGCAGTCCGGCAAGAACACCGGCAGAATGCAGGAGGCCTGAGGTATCTGACGTTAGGGAGGGGCGGAGAGTGGCCATTCTGTTATTATTTATTCTGTGTCCAGGAATGAGAGTGTGAGACACACTGAGCTTTATAAAATTCCTGATATAAACACTACGTTTTTAAAAAGAAAACTTTTTTGCCAAAAGTTTCTTTGACTCTTTAACAGTTAATATGCGTGAAGTTAGTAAGTAAACACTGGGTCACAAGATAATAACAGCTAATTACCGTGTCGTGTGACGAAGAATAAAACACATTACATTTAGGCAAAGGCCACTGTCGCCATAAAGCCAACAGTAATAACGACCCTACATAAAAGCCAGCCTATTACTCGAATAGAAAGTATCAAGTAAAACACTTAATCGCCATAACGAATTTGTTAAAAGAAAAAGGCAGAAACACATACACGTAACGCAGGTCACACAGACGAACGCACAAACACGCAAACTGTAATAGTTTCTAATTAATTTATTACATGTATTAAACAATTAAGCGGTATCTTGATGTATTGTTATCGAATTCAGGACGCCATAGTTACGGGCGACTCTTTGCCCAATTGACTTATCTTTGTAAGCTAATTAATGGGTGCGCTCATCACGCGATGCGGTCTAATTGGACGTCGAAAACAGACGTCATTTCGTTATTACTTTTCCATTTTATAAAAAGGATACGGGAGATGGGTGATAAGCTGTCGATTGGCGATTGATACCGATGTGGTATGTCGTGCAATTTTCAATTATAAGCCCGTAGCTATAAGCTTGTTAATGCAGAAACGTCGCGTTTACGTGCGTACGGACGTATCTACACGTCCGATTAACGATTATCTAAAAAAGACTAGCTAGGGAAAAGACAGGTACCCCTTACTCGTACAATTGTAGAAAATCAACTGTCAATTTAATAACATAGCTTGCAACTCAACCATTATTAAAATTACAATTGTCTTGTGTATTTAAAAAATAAGGACCTTCATTATTTGAGTCCAATGTACCTACGCACCATTTACACTGTTGCACTGCTGCGCGCGGGTCTCCTATCAGATGAGTCTCCTCTTGCACACAATTCCGATTATATCATAATGGATACAACAAATAATAAATTTTGAGGCAGTTACAATATTTTTGCAGGTCTGCTGCACATACTTCGGTATGAAGGGTAAGTAAGGTAGGTACTCAAAGGAAAACAATCACAACATCGGATATGAATTAATATTACATTATCTAGCTCCCCTAAAAATCACCCCATAAACTTATTACGTGCAGTAATAAGATTCGGGGAACAACACTATGTTCACGTACATAACAAAACGAAATTAGGAATCGTCTGAGTTACGAACACCGGTAAATGGTGAAACGATTGCCAATTTACCAACCCTACCCTGTCTTAATTGACGCAGACTACTCCTTAAACTAACGGGGGTAGATAGCGAAAGTAATTTGTCATCGGTTAGCTAAGCATGGTGGGGGGGAGGGCGCACTCGCGGGCCAACCTCCGCGGAGGTAGCACGTCTCCACACTAATGACATCCCGCATAATTAGGAACCGCCACCATCTACTAATTACATAAATTGCCCACTAAACTTGGCTATAATTTTGCTTCGCGTTTAAACCGGGTAACTGCTTGAGAGTTGGTACGGACTGGTTTAAATTATTACAATGTGATATACACACGGAATTAATGTATGTATGTGCAATCTAGTTTTGTTCGATATCGAACTGGTTACAAGCAACTAGCTTAGCATTCTAGATTCTAAAGTGTATTATGCGGTAGCGACAATAGATAACTCTACCTGTAAGATCTGAAGTAGTCTACACTACTATGTACTGGGTAGCGGGAATTCCTGCAATGATTACACTCGATTGACTCTGATTCCCTTACGGGGTTGCGCGGTACACACTTAATAATCAGATCTCTGCTATGATTCTCCACAAAGGAAAACGTGCTGAAACATATTTCAGCGTTTCCGAACAGTTTCATGTCATCTAGGTACTTATTTATGGAAAATATAACGTTACTAAAAATGAAATTTGACAAGGGTTTTCATAACAGGCTCTTATTTTTATCAGTATTGTATGGACGCGCTCAATAAAATTAATTGCTTCGATTTTCTGTAATTTTTACTTCTGCCGGTCTATGTCCTGACAACTTTACCTCTTAGGCTAAAACATTTACTTAGATTAGGTATCACTTGGACTCTCTTTTTACTCTGCACATAAGATAGGCAATTTTCTTCCTGATTTCCAAACTTTTATCTGTGCGTAAGCAGATTCTACAGACTTAAGCTCAGCTACATCACAAGATCGTGCATCATAATATCTTTACTTGAGTACTGATGAACTTTATCTGAATAATTATTATAGTAAACAGAAATATTTGGCCTTCAAATATAAGTAAACCTTCGTATGTTAGCTAAATGTTGCAACTTTTTATGGTGTACAATAAAATAAAGATTAAGTATTTCATTCTATGTATCAGTACATAGAATGAAATAATCTGAGTGTTTGACATTTGGAGAGCAGAGGTCAGCCTCTGCTCTCCAAATGTCAGTCTCTATCAGGAAACAGAAGATTTTACCGAAGTCTTTGAAACCCTCTCATCATTATAATATCTTCGCTTATTAAACATAATATATTTCCAACAGATCAACCGACAATCAGCCAGTCATCAAGCAACGTGGTGGACGGCATCAACTTGGAAGATATCAAGGAGTTCGCAAAGGCCTTCAAGCTTCGACGACTTGGTTTAGGCCTTACTCAGACCCAAGTTGGTCAAGCTCTGTCCGTCACAGAAGGCCCTGCATACAGTCAAAGCGCCATTTGCAGGTAAGGCCTAGTTTAAGCACTTATATCTGGTAATGGTAGGTTTTTACCTAGGTCAATTTTAGGTCGTACTGTTTATGTGTTGTTGGACTCGACGTGGCACCCAAGAGACCGTAAATAGATTGTCAATACAAGTAACCCCCGTTACATCTTCAACGTGTTCTTAATTAATTGTCAGTAACGGTATCTCAGGAAAACGTATTCGTGTTCATTTTACAGTTTTCCTCGAATCTTGAATGCAGAAACGAATTCATCTCTTTGCATATGTCAATAACCAAAAAGTCCAGCAACTTTCGTAAAAAATTACGTTGCTTTGCACAAAAAAATTACGAATTTAAATTTTTCGAACATCGAAGAATATGTGTAAAACGGTTACGGAATTTTAAAATACACAACCACAGCTTATAAATTAATGTTGCCACTTAATTGTTGTTGTTAATACAGTATCTAATTTGTCAAAGGAGAAGCAAAAGAAATATAAAAAACGATCTGATGATATCTTACTTGTAACCGAGGGAGATAAAGTCGCACGCTTGTCAAAATAATGTGACCGTTTGCTGGCAACATCGTGGGGCTGACAAAAAAAGGTTCAAGAATCGTTTTTATAAATGTCGTCACGCAGGCCGCCTCGGTTATCATTCCAACTTTTTAATATCGTTAATTGAAGTGATTTGTAAAACAGCATGACTCCTTTCATTGCTTACAATTCGTTTAATTAATTACCATTCGGGTGGCTTCCGTTCCGCTCACTGTGTCGTGGCTTACACCATTTTTTACTCGGCTAGGCGCGGGCGCGTGTTTCCTAATTATTTTTTCTGTTATTACGAATTGATTCGTGGCTAACCTACCATATCTTTTAACAGTAACTCACGATTCTTGGGCTTGTAAAACAGTTTGGTATGCAACATAACTCATTCATGCAATAACGTTGCCTTATGTAGTAGGTATTACAAGCTTTTTGTGAAAAGTATACGAAGCACCAACTCGAATTTCACAGTTGATTATTTTGTTTTAACACATAAATATTTCGCTGAAGTGATCACAATTATGCGTCAAAAATAAACCCGAAATGTAGGATTTTAAGACTTTCTTAATTGATGTTCCTATGTTTTACAATTACATCATACCACAAATTGTAAGATTTTATTTTGAAATTGCTACAACTATCTACAATTATACAGGTTTGACGGCCATGCAGCTGTTGAGTATCATACTTTTTTTCTTACGTTACCTTATACTACGTAAATCGACAAATTAATCACGCTTCAACACAACTTTACGCTCATAATGTTTAATTGAATCAAATCACTCGAAACAACGTTGCCCGTGAACAAATCGAATTTCGATGCAAAACGGAATGCGACCGGCACAAGCCGAAGGAAATTTCAATTCCAAGCCACCCCCCGACGACCTCCTTCGTATAATAAAATCATTAATCGTTACTTCTGTTCCAGTTAATTAATTATCTTGCCGTAATTACTTTTTTCGTGTAATTAAAAAGAGTAGAATTCCCCTGTCTTTGTTCTGTCGTGATTTCATTTCCCATTAATTTTTCTTTCGTCTCCCTCCAATTTGGTGTCGTGACGTCGCTACATGGTAGTTACCCCTTTCATAATACTGGACTTAATTAATTTGCATTTTAATTAAAACATATTATTATTGTTTTTGAGAAAAAACCTTTTAGTGTTCCTCGTCCTGTCTCTAAAAGACTTGTTTCAAAATTCACAATGAACGAAAATCAACATGACTCGATTAAATAATTTTGTTAGACTCAATTTGTTTAGTTTCTGTAATTTAATTTCACCGAAGAATCCTATCTAAACATCTCAAAATTGTATGTGCAATACTCTTTTTCTTTTTACGACGAAAGGCAACAACGGGATTATCATAAAATGACTTTTAAAGTGGTGAAGTTACAGCATTTAAAAATGTAATAAACATGTCCGTTTATGTGATATGTTTTGAAAACAATCAGGCGTGGTCATTGCCACTTGGAACGATGTCAATAACAAAATATTGAATTAACCATTAACCCAGGTTCGAGTGCATTACAATTTCATATGAAGCACAATGCGTCAGGGCATCTCGTCGCACCAGCATAGCATTAATGTTAAATAACCAATACATAACACGTCCTAAAGTGTATAAAACTGGAATCATTTCGTTATTATATTGATTTACTGCTATAATACCTAATACTACTATTATCATATTGAACACTGTTCAGTTCCATCACAGCGTGCGACTTTGTTCCCAATGTTTATAGATTAATTTGTTGAAATATAGTGATGTTGCTCCCGTTCACTACGCCGGAGTCCCGTCACCCTCACTGGATACGATATAATCTAACATATTATCTGTTACCGTCCCCAGTGCCCTGGCTTCGCAGATGCTAGCAGCTCAGCTGTCTTCACAACAACAAAACATGTATGTGTTTTGTTTTTTATCCCTACACACAATATCTCCAAATTTATCTTCATCGTTCCTGCGTCCATTTGCATGACACTTATACATTATTTAGAAACACTTCTTGGTGCTACGTTAATGGAGATAAATTCGAAGATACTTAACATACATTAAGTACACGCTTTGGCTCACTTATATCGGCCGAGTCCACACGCAGAATGTCTTTAAATCAAAATGTTTCAACGCTGTTTAATGTAATCTTATCTCGATCGGCGATCCGTGCATACCTTTTGAATGTATGCCGTATATAATTATTTGTAATTACCGGTTTTGACGTTCTTTCTTTTCCTTTTCACACGTGTACGGTATTTGCATTCGGGTAATTACAGCGAAGGCGCCATACATCATACGGCCGACTTACATTTTGATGTTAAGACAAACGCGCTGCACTAATGTGCCGGCTACCAAACCATGTCGATTCGACGCTATGAGTAATCGCTGTGAGAACTTTATCACTTTTATTATTTGTAACATCTCGATGAGTAATTTCTAACTTTCCATCTAATATAGCATGATGTATTATTTTCATTACTCTTATTTTTATTAATATTCATTTTGCGCAATTCAAAGCCAGGGCATTGGCATACGTTACCTTTCGTTTCAAACTGAATTTGTTGTTTTATTGTTACCATGTTCGGTATTAATCAAACTGATTACCTCGGCAGACTAAATTGCCTATTGTTTTTTTCTCTCTTTCTAAAATCGTTAACGCAATGTCAATGTCCTGTGTTTATGCCTCAGTTAATTTGGATCGGGTAGAGAGTTACTTCGCGTTCTCTAAAAGGTGCTTCGCGTTAGATTTTCATTTGACCGGTGCTCGCATAGTAAAGTCTAACATTACATTTATGTTCGATACAGATTTGAGAAATTGGATATAACACCAAAAAGTGCGCAGAAAATCAAACCGGTGCTCGAACGTTGGATGAAGGAAGCCGAAGAGAGGTAAATATTTGTTTGAGTGAGTTATGTTCGTGGTTATGTGCTACTCCGTGTTCGTGAAACATTTGGCCTATAATGCTTAGCAACGTTGTGAAAGACATTTCTCAAATCTGGACTAACTAATGCTTTTACGGGCTAGGCTTTATGTTTATTTGGATCCGCTGTACGACTAACATCTAACACTCACGGCTACCCGAAGTTAGGAATAACTAATTTCTTCACGACTATTCCTGAAATCAGTTGTTCCTAATTTAGGTGATTATATTCGAAGGCGGGTTAAATACACTAGCTGTATCATGCATGTATTAGTTTTAATTGTGCGGTTGTTTAGTTTTGGCGTGAATATTATTTACGTATTACTGTTTTGTTTTAGACGGTTTCTTCATTAGGACATTAGGAATCATCATTAGTATTACGCTCTTCGTTTTACGCGTATCTCGCACGTGATCACAATACCTCATTGTTTCTTAATTTCGTTTCGACTTTCTAAAGCACTCTTCGAAATCATTAACATTATACTGTAACTCACCTAGATCTTACTAACAATTTGTTATTCTCGTTTTTGGTAATGTCACAGAAATCTCTAAGTAAATCAATTCAAAATGACGGAAAATCTTGCGAATAAAATAGAAAAATTGGTGTAAAGAATACGAGATGCTTCAAAATTTGAGTATGCATATTGTTATGTTCAATTTTCGGAGTTCAATGTGACTTTCGTCTGTCTTCATAAGAACATTTCTGAGAACGAGTTGAAACCCAAGCGTTTATGAATCATTTAAAGTACCTAAACATAATTCTGGTAGCGTGTTTAAGTAGAATAGACTTAGGCAAGCAACTATAAGCAACAATACCTATGTACTTTTTAATATTCTTACTATATTAAAATACATTATTATATACTAAAGAGAAAATATTTTAAATAAAGTTGTGCCATAACGTCAACCAAAAATTTCTTGATACAACATTTATCTCGTTCTTTCCATAACATTTCAAACTAAGCCAGGTGTCACTTAAATCTTCAACGGAGCTGTAATGATGCTGTAAGATGCCCAACAGGATCTATCGATCGACATTTTGCATCATTAAAATGCATTATCTGGGTGCAACGCGACGACTTAACATTGCAAATGGGTGCATTGAATTTGCAATCGGTCCCTCTCGGTGGTAATTTTTAACGACTGCCTCTGTTGGCGATAGTCCTCGAATTAATTCTGTTGTAACTTTGGGATCTTGTTAATTTATTATTAAGAACTATGTGCATCTTTTGTGGTATTTTGTTTTATTACTAAGATAAACTAACAGGCAAACGCCCCGCCTAAGTAACCGTAGCCTATGGCTGCAGCTTTTACGGCAAGGCAATGCATAGAGAACTCATTGTCAATGTGTATTTTTCCCATTATCTGTCCCACTGCTGGGCACGGATCTCCTCTCAGTATGAGAGAACTCAGTAGTAGAGTACTACTACCCAAATCATGGTGGTAGAACTAAATGTCTTCGGCTGAATCAGTTATTGCAAAATCAATTAGGAACTCCAATTGCCTGAACTTTTCACCTTGTACCGTCTATTTTGGTTAGGCAAGAAATCCATCACGGACTGGATGAAAGACACCCATGGAAAAGTTCTTGTTTCATGTAAAAACGTAAAAGTAAAGACAGGTACTGATATTGCGAAGAAATAATAAAACTACCTATGTTTGTATTGGAAAATCATCATTAATTCATTTAAATGTCCCGCTGTTGGTCACATTTCTCTTCTCAAAAGGGTTGACAACCGCAGGAAATTAAAATAAAAATAAAAATTCATTTATGTAAGACAATTCAAATGACATTCGCATTATGAAACCAGAGCAAGGCTTATTATTAACGTTGCTTCGATATTAATGTTTATACCAACACTGAATGTACCCGGGAATGCATTTATCTTGTTTTTCCCAAACCAGTATGAATTTCCATAAATATTCCTCTGAGGAACCAAGCAAACAATATAGTATATAGTAGGCTTTATAGTTTCTGAAATTTCATCATAGGCTTTGAGTAATATTCTGCTTTTATACTTACAAACTATAAGGCTTATATGGCTAAATTATTATTAAATAAGGCTCATAATAAGGTTTGGCGACCCTGGCTTTGCTCGGGCGAAAATAGGTATGGAAAATGTATTATATATTCAATAGTATATATTCAAATTCAAATATTTTCAATTAGACGATATAAATAGGTACTCCTGAAAAGTCAAACTATATAGTTGCACATTACCAAAAAGTGGGTATTTTTAAGATTTACTTACGGTAAGCACTTAGGAGAAGAGCCGGCAAAAAACTCTTAAAAAAAACAGTAATAATGGTACCAGTTACAATTTACATTTTCCCAGATTGGTACTATAATGCGCCCTAGCTATATCTATTTCGCCCCTTTCATCTAAATCGTTAGAGTCGTTTTCGAGAACGTTGTTACAAACCTAAGTAGGTACTGATATAGGTAATAATTTGTGTTTGAGCTAAATGCTTTCATTGGAAACTTTTGCGTCTGCCTACTGTAATGATTAAAAAGCATGACAATTGCAGGACACCGCTCATTGAGCTCATCTTCGACTTCCATTTTTTTATACTACTAAGGTGGCAAAAAAGGATACAGACCGCCTGATGGTAAGCGGTTACCGTAGCCTATGGACTAGCTTGCAACACCAGGGGTATCATCACTCGCGCGTTGCCGACCCTAAAAACCTCTTAGAGGTTTATGGAGTATTCACTGCGCCGACAGTTTAAGGGGCAGTTTCCTCTTGCAGCGCAGCAAATCCTTAGAAAGAGTTCTGGTAACCTTCCTCACCGCAGAAACACAACACACAATAAAGTGTGTTATTTGGCTGCAGTTTTCTGTAAGGTGGAGGTACTTCCCCAGGTGGGCTGCTCCAGATTTGAGCCAAAAATGACTGTGCCCTACCTCTCTTAAATATTATTTGTGATCTCGTCTCATTAGTGATTTTCTGTCCTACTCGGAAGGTTCCTTATTTGTTATGCTTTCTCTACATCTATGTTGTACAATCAAGCTTACGTAACATTGGAAGCAACCCCTAAAACTTCGGGATATCAAGCTTGTTTGTGCTAAAAATAGTACTGTTAAAATGCTCGTATTATGATTTATTGCACGTTTTTTGTAAATACTTAGGTACATACAAAATATAATTAAGCTTTAGTGGTTTTCGATGTCCTAAGGTTGTGGCGTAAATTTTTTTGTGTGTTAAAAGTTTTTTTTACCGTTTTGTAACTAGGTATCTTTTTATCCACACGACTTAGGATATCGCCGTGCCTCACAAAACAATTTAATACTACTAACGCTTGTTATTTCATCAATTCATCACCTTTCTAGAGGCCACAATGTGTTAATGCTATTAATTTTAGGTAGCAAGAAAGAGATGGCTCTATTGGACCTATATCGACATCCCTTTCGCTCCATATAATATTAAAAAATGATCGCGTTAACACATTGCAGTATCTAAGCACTTGGTATATAAACAGGGACATTTTATTCGAAAGACCGGTCCGATTATAAGTTCTTACAGCAACTCATTTAAAATTCTGTCTTAGGTCAATGGTATTAAAGTGTAAAATTCCAATTATTACAGGTATGCGTCCGGCCAGAACCACCTGACAGATTTTATAGGCATGGAACCGAGCAAGAAACGAAAACGGCGAACTTCATTCACACCCCAAGCTTTGGAACTACTCAACGCGCATTTTGAAAGGAACACCCATCCCTCTGGTACGTTTGGCTATTTCATTATGTACAGTTCTCTCCAGACTTATTGACCGGCTTGAAGATAGCATAGCTCGTGCCTCAGCCTGGTCAGCTCAGCTCAGCCCTCAACCTGGCTATAAAACTCGGAGAGAGAAAAATATTGGATTAAAATGACAGCCCACGACTTAAGCTTTCGTTTTTATTTATAACAGTCCAATATTGGGTTGAAGTTAGCTCGTGCCAACTTCAAGCCGGACAATAAGTTTGGCGAGAACTGTAGTCTTGTATTGCTAGAGGTCAGGCTGGAGGCATATTAGTCCGTTAAAGCGAGTGACTAGTAAATATTTTTTATTAATACACGTAATTAATTTCGAGAAGTCAGGGGTGCCTTGGATTTGAACTTGGGACGTTGGCAATTAGGCTGTTGATATCAGTGCAATAAAGTATCACTAGGTAGCTTTTTTTAATCGATGAAGTAATACATCGGGAGGAAGCCTGCATGCTTGTGAGATTTTTTTCACAGCATGTAAAGTCTGCCTAACCCCGCATTCTACATGCAACGCCTGCTCCAAAGCTGAACAGTTTTTACTTTATTTTATAATACACAACTCCCACACTTGGGTGCAAACCCTTTGGCGCGGGGGACTTCGCAAAATACACCCAGACTCGAAATTAATCTCCGTGAATTAATGCAGAATTATTTGCTTCGAATGGCAATGGAAACCATAACAACGGTGCAAAGGTAGTGACGAAACATACATTGCTTGATGCAGATGCAGTTGATAGAGATGTATGAATGTTGAATGTTGTGTAAGGCTCAAAATCGAAGGAATACAAACTATTAAAAAATGACGTCACAAGTGTCTTTTTGTATTTTTAACCCCCGACGCAAAAACGACGGGTGTGTGTGTGTTCTCTCTCTCTCTCTAGCTCTCGAACAACCGATTTTGATTTTGTTTCTTTTATTTGAAAGGTGAATCAGTCGGGAGTATTCTTAGCTGTTTGATGAAAATCGGTCCAAGATGGCTGCTGCCACAAAATAGCGAATAATATATTTTTTCACAACTCCCTCAATATGGGTATCAAATGAAAGGGCTTTTAACTAGGAGAATACTATACACTATGATAAATTTCAAATCTAAGGTGGCCGCGACCACAAAATGACAATTAATTACATTTCATGTCGGGGGTTTTCTAAATTTTTAATTTAGTTTAGGTTATAAACATTTTTCATGCCAATATTACCAGTTATTTTAATGAAGAGAAAAATCGACATTCATTCACAGCTTTCGCAATAGATGTCGCTACGTCACCTTAAGACATAAGTTTAGAATTTGAAGGGAGATTTCGAGTTCCAAGCAGGGATCGCGGTGGCTTTGCGGTCATATCGTCTTTTGTACCGAACCAGAAGACGCAGGTTTGAATCCTGCCCGCCAGTCGATTTTTTCCTTCATTAAAATGACGTCAAAAGTAATTATTTAGGCACTTGCATATTTTCACGTTTTCCGTGAAATACAATAATCATGTTAAGTACCACATAATTAGCCGTAATTGTGTGACCTTGTTGTAATATAATCTAATGTGTCACGCAACAATCTACCTTGAACCATAAAAAATATCTCATTGTTATATTTTTTCAGGCACTGAAATCACTGGACTGGCACATCAGCTCGGCTACGAACGCGAGGTCATCAGAATATGGTTCTGCAACAAACGGCAAGCGCTCAAGAATACAGTCAGAATGATGTCCAAAGGCATGGTCTAAATATTACACTGAACAACAACCCTACCGTTATTCTAGACACAATTGTGAATATTGGATGCATTTCCAAGTACATTAAAAGTCCATCGGATTTGTTTGTCCATCAATGGAAGATGAAATGCATCGTTTCCTTGACAATTGTATTCAGGAATCTAAAAAAAAACGAAGCTTAGTGATGAGGTGCGGACGACGTTATCGATATCGATGGTTTCGCTTTAAGATCTGCACATAGATTGATGATCTCGTCTCGATATTCAAATTGATTATAATTTGCATCGATAGTGTCTTATTTATGAAGGCGAATGTTTCTTTTGGTTTTTTATTAATGAAAAGTCTGGCCTTAACCGCAAATCTTTATGCGATTCCAGCCAATATAAAACATGGAAAGTAGGTAAATAGTATTAAGAGTAACGTAAATGTATTATAAAACAAATTTCGACTGAAATATTCGTCTCGATGTAGTTTACAATGATATGAATGGAATGTCGTAGCGATTAATGTAGGTGTTTACTAGTACAAAGTAATAAAATTGAATTGTCAAAATCACTTCACCTTGCATTTCATATTTCCATTCCCATCATTTGTATTTTTAAAATCAACTGCTTATAAATGAAAAATAACAACCTATGTTAATGAAATAGAAACTTTTAGTCTTTTCATACACATCGGCCTAGCGAATCACAATGATGGCAACTTATGTTTCATAAATAAATAAAATAGTGTAGCTTCCAGGTTTTCTTTTGTAAAAAGATTGCATTTTGTAAATAAGTACAATGTGGTTAATTTTCTATAATAACAATGTAATGTAGCTGATACATTAATTTATTAAAAATACTCTGAGTTGTTTCGTTCTACTTAGCGAATGTTGCACTTTATAGTTATAAGATTAATATCGATATTATGAGAGTAGTTAAAATGTGTCGTCATCTTAGTAACCTACTAAGATTTTTTTATTAATCTAGTAGGTTTTTGTTGATAGATAGGTATAAAACGATATGTATAGAATAATTAATTATAATTATCTAATATTGCCGTAAATTGTAAATATTGTTTTCGTAAATTTGATTTAATGAAATGTATTATTAGTTTTATGTATTAAGTATAATTTCATAGCTTTTTAAAAAAGTTTTATTGTAATTAGGCAGTTTTCAAGTTGGATTTTGTGGCGATATTAACGATATAATTTTGATTTGCATCCAGCAGTTTTTTTATAATTGGAATAATTAATATTCACATTTTAATAGAAATACATGTAACAGGGGGTCTTGAAATTAAAGTTAGATAATTTTAATGCGCATATTTCTCGTACGGTGACTGTTAAACTAATAAAATTGCCTCGCATTTGGAAATGTAGATTTTGAAGAGTATACTTATGATATATAGATTTTCCAAAAATACTAAAATTTGACGTTATATATAATTATGTTTTAAGAAATAAACACGTGCGAGAAATGTGCTTAAATAAAATTTAAATCCTAAAACTCTCGATATAACTCACAACTTTTTAGAGATTATTAAGGAATACTCGCGGCAAATTCGACAATTATATTCCGTGTATTCTTACAAACTAACAAGCATATAATATTACAAAAATATTTGAGGTCATCGGCAAACAAAATTCACGTTTTTTGCAATTGTGCATTGCATTATATCACCACGTCTGCGGAGACAGGTGCCTTATCGATATTTCGGAATACAAAATTCAAAACCGTGATATTTGCTGTTTTATTTAAACTTTAATAGTTGAATAGGTATACATTTAGATCCTTATGAAAAGTACACCTTGTTATTACATAATTTGTACTTCCAAGTGCATACCTTTTACGCAAAATATCACATACTATGTAAATAATTTAGTTAGATAGTTTTCTAATAAAGACCTGCTGTTAACTGTATTACCAATAGTAATAAGGCTGTAATTGTAATATTGTATGTTAATGACCAATGAAAACCAACTTGTGATCATTAATATTTGTACTGTTACCTACTACTTAACAAGAGTCGTTAAAAAAATAATATTATAAAAATTGAACATATTTTTCGGCTGTTGAAAAATTGTAAATACAATATTAAGGATAATAAAACTATTTGGATTAATATTTAGGAACAAAGGGAAAAAATATTATCAAAATTTATATTTTCAAAAATATTACAAATGCAAAAAAGTGTATTTAAAAAAGGGATGTTTGGCCATAAACTAAAAAATCACATTCACGGAAAGGGTTTTTTATCGACTTAAACACACCACAACACTACACAAGCCACAAGCAGTAAGGTAAACAGTGACTTAAAAAATTGTGCGATGCGATGTTGTATGTAATCTCTGTACTAATAAAAGGAGTCAGATTTCTCATTTATAAATAAGTAGATACCTACTGATAAGGAAGTCATTTCTTTATAAACCTTCTTTCACTTTTCTAGAAGAAAAACGCCAACATTGTCGTTTTACACAATTAGAATAGTACATTAAATCTTTTCAATTTATATCACATGAAAAATCTGATTCCCATCAAACATTAGCGTAATAGAAAGAGCATAGAATGCTAAGTACAAATGATATAATTTAACGATAAAACTGCTAGTCCCGTTAATGGTATAATTAAAAATATATTATTACAAGGCAAAATCGCGTTGCACCCAGGTTTTCATGATCCACGTGTATCTATAATAATAATAGTAATACAATTATAAAAATCTACACATAAATTCAGCTGTAACACATATTCAAACCAAACTGTAACAATATGTAATAGTGTATTAATTTTTTCTTCCTATAATGGTACCGAACGAATGATTATGGCTGCTGGTTTATGAAGAGAAGCAGAATAAAGAAAGATAACTGTTTGATTGCTTGTTTTATTCATTTTAAGATAATACTTTCCTTTGTCTCTATGTCGGGCTTAGTTCCACTTTAGGGGTAATATTCAGAGACGATGCTCAGCGTAAAGTAATGCTTCCTAATGTCAAATTTGTTTGACAATTTGACATACGGAAGCCTACATTTATGCTGAGCATCGTCTCTGAATATTAGCCTGAGGCTGAGATTCAGAGAAGAGACTCAGCATGAACTTACGCTCCCGTATGTCAATTTGTCATACAAATTTGACATACGGAAGCATAAGTTCATGTTGAGTCTCGTTTCTGAATATCAGCCTGAGTCTCTTCTCTGAATCTCAGCCTAGGTTCTTACCAACGATTTGAGTTATTGTTTGACTTGTGTTTCACATATCCGATGACTTATGGGTAGATTTTGCACCGAGTAGAGTCCACAAGGAGTTAGTTATGGAGTTATGATTTATCTTAAGAACGCAAGACAGAGATAGCGAGAAAAAGTAAACTCCTACCATAATGTAATTATACACTGTGCTAGTAGGTCTGTAGTAATGGCCCTATACTTAAGATTAGGAACAGCTTACTTTAATAATACTTACCTACACTTGATCCTGAATATTAATATTATGACATAGATAGGTACTTAATCTGCCAAGCAAATCATAAACTAGGTAAGTACTAGGTACCTAGGTGTTTAATCATGAACTATTATAATTAATGAAATCAGGCGTTACTTTGCGGAAATCCATGACAGTAAATTGCAATGAAAATATTTAGTTTTAATTCTGCTGCAAGAGCACCGCCCTCCCGCCCGCTAATTATGCACATGCAGGGAGAAAAAATGGAAAGAGTATAAATATTACGTACCTATTAATTATTGATATACTTGAACTTACTTGAAGTCAATCACGCATGTCGCATCTATTTCTTCTACGTTATGTTATGAGTAGTTCGCAATTTGAAAAGCCCGCTCGTGCTCAAGCTAAACTACGTTTAGTTTTATCGTAGATTGAATGTAGTCATATCACTTTTTAGCTTATTCTATGAATACTTCGCTCAAAGTTTAGATAAATGTACATAAATAGTACTTGAACAATTAAAATTTTCTTTTTTTTGAGTGGTATTTTTTTGATACAGTAACTAAAATATCACTCTCATGCTGCGGAACGTAGACGCTTCCTCACTTCGTGAAATAATTAAACGTGAAACGTAGTGATGTCAAGTTTTTGTGTTGTAATACGAAATTAGTTGAATTTATCCGATAATGAACCAGAAAATAAAAAAATAATTAAATTAATTAAATAATAATTTGAAAAGGCCATATTATAAATCAGTTTAATCAATTATAAACCCGTACTCAAAATATGCTAAACGCTAACAAAAACATCACGATACAGTATGCAGCACGGAAGAACCTGACTGGACTGAAGTTAGCAGCATTTTTAGTGACATAAATGTCAGAGGTAAAATAACTCTATACGCACAGTAAACATTCGCGTTAGTCAGATAACAACACACATTTGAACGCCACAAATGGCTAATTTCAGTCCAGCCAGGTTATTCCGCGCATACTGTAGGTACCTATTTTTATTTTCGCTTAATTCAATCCTGACTTAATACTTAGAAGTTTTTTACAATTTAATAGAACACACAAATCACAAATTCACAATAGCAACAGCAGCACATAGATAATTTCTAAGCTTAGCGTGGCTTTAACGAACGTACACACCGACCGCAACACTCTCTAGTATATAATAGTAGTCTATGGACACACAGACAAACTGACAGTTAACAGTGTTGACACATAAAGCTTTTGGATCGCATGTATTCCGTGCGTGGCTAGATATGGGCAATAATAATAATACCTATGTCTGTACAACCTATCCTACAGTATAATAGTTTGTGTTTTCAAATTAATACTGTACAGTTCTCGCCAAACTTATTGTCCGGGTTGAAGTTAGCTCGTGTCAACTTCAACCCGGCTGTAAAGATCAGAGAAAGAAAAATATTGGAAATACAATCCAATAATAAATAAAAACGAAAGCTCAAGTCAAGTACCTAGGCTGTCGTTTTAAATCATTTTAATCCAATATTTTTCATGCTCAGATTTTTGCGGCCTGGTTAAAGTTAGCTATGTAGTGCCAACTTCAACCCGTACAATAAGTTTGGCGACAACTGTACATAGTTTGACATGCCGAACATGGTGCATGCCGTGTCGGCGAGCTAAATATTTTTTGACAGTTAAATGACAGACAATTTCGGCGTATCGTGCACTAGTGCACAACACTATTTACTGATACCATACCAAAAACCAAACCAATATGGCGGATTTTCTTATCAGCTACAGTGTTTTTTATAGTATCTGACCAAAATAGTAATTTTATAAATAGAAATTATAGCAAGGACAAACTATTATAAGATTGAAGGACCTTTTTAACACCCAGCTGTATGTTTAGCTGTATAAATTGGTCGATAGATTCACCGCACACCGAAATACAGGATCGTACATTTTGACAATAATAATAAACATGAATAAACTGTTTGCAAAGCGTTCGGGACGAGAAATTGCGTAGAATATTACGTCACGGTGGCCTCATGTGTCGGGAATACCGTTTGTGCATTGTGGAAGTATCATGTCGTGGCGAAGGTTCACAATGATTCACGAGGTTAATTGAGGTTTTACATCGATAATACGTAATTGGTTCGCAAGCGTTACGCGATAGTGCAGTTTCGCCTTCGTCGGGCGTTGACTCGTCTCGCAGGAATCCGGTAGAAACGCGGGTGACTAATCGATGAGATGATCGAGAGTGTATCAAGACGGGCCTTCAGTAGTTCTAGTGGGACGTACAACGTGCGTGCTTCGGAGCTGGCGCGCGAACGCAAGCTCAATATCTTCAATGTCACTGTGCAGTTTTTGGATGATACCCAGCATTCCTTTCAAATCGAGGTGAGCTCTTGTTTATTTTTTGATTGTTATTGTTTATATCATAAAGTTTACATATGCCACATACCTATAGGCACTTCATGAGTTGCTAGCTCAGACCCAAGTCTTAGTTGCTCTTTTTACAATTGCTCTTACCTCAAATTATGTAGGAATCAGTGCTAATAATGTAAGTACCCAATCCCTAGTCATAACTATTCAGTGTAATGAAGCTTGGGACAATGTTTAAAGACATATAAACGAGTGATACTTACACATCAAAACAATTATTATCACTGGAAATGCATGAGTATAATCATTGCTACTCATGTAGGTACTGGTAAAATAAAGGCAATTTAATTATCATGATCTAAATAAAAAAAAACAGGATTTGTTTGTTGTTTATAATTGACAGGTTTATCAAGAAATGACCCAATAACAATAGTTTTATCAAATTATGATAATGCATATTAGATTCTAATATCTTCAGACTACCTGCTACCTTGAAGGTATATAATCTCTTTGGATTAGAGCTGCATATAAATGTGCCGATGATAATCAGACATACTTACTCATTCACTAGAAGTACTCACGGACTGGTATTAAATATTAAATTTAACTTTTTTTATTTGAAAATTGTTGTAGTTGCTCTTTCGTGTATTCCAAAAAGGTAAGCATTAATTAAGGGAGTTGTTGGATGCAGGTGGCATATGGTCCCGGTTTGGATGTAGGCGGCATATTATGGTCCATCACGTCCCAGTGGAAGTCTATGGGGGAGGCCTATGTTCAGCAGTGGACCTCTTTTGGCTGATATGATGACGATGATGCATTCATTATGATTTCAAATAATATTTAGAATCAATATACCTACTTCTTTAACAACATAACCTTCATTTTGGGGTAGTAGGAGTGAAAATGACAATTCCATTATTTTTATAGTTTTATCATTCTATTCCAGAAAAAAGCAAAAGGAAGTGTGCTGTTAGAACAAGTATATCAACATCTGGAATTAGTCGAGAAGGACTATTTTGGATTACAGTTTACAGAGAATGGTACACAGCCCAGTGCTACCAACACAGAAATAACGGTAAGTTTTTATTATGTAACCTCTTTTGTCTCCATTCATCTTATCAGGTGGTTACTGGTTCGACAATTTTTGAATAATGTGAGGTAGGCAGTAACAAGTTTTGATATAATTATTTAAATATGTTCATGTTTTGGAAATTAATTTAAATACAAAGTAATTTGATAAATATTTAGTATTAAAGTGTTTTTTAAATTTGCAATTATAATTTTATTGTGGTAATGAGTAGGTTAGGTGAACATTTTTTTAAAATATTTTACTGTAATTTAAAATAACTAGAAATAAAATAAATAAACAAGTGTTATATTAATTTAACCATGTTATGTACATTAGATATGAGCGCCGCGCCGGCGCGCCGCCGTCGCCGTGAGTTCATGTCGGCGCGCCGCCGCCGAGTGTAGCACGCGGCGCGCCGCCGCAACTTGCTTTCTCGCGCGCACGACCGGCCCGACCGCGTCCTTTCGCCGCGCCTAGAGTTGCCAGGCGTCCGGATAAAGCCGGACATAGTTAGGCTTTTTGATTGCCTGTCCGGCTAATATAAGCTGGCTCTGATAGCCTTTTTACATATCGCCTAAGCGAGTACCGAGCGTAGCCGAGCGAAGGCGAGTCGACTTTCGGACGCTCCCGCAGTCCCGCCCGCCCAGGGATGTCCGGCTTTTTTACCCAAATGTCCAGCCTAACCGGCTGGTCTATCCGGCTATTATAATTGTCCGGTTTGGTGACCTGGCAAACCTAGCCGCGCCAGTGACTCACACATGGTAGTACTGCAGGTCACGGAAACCGTGAATCGTATCACAGTCGAGCGCATACCTGTAGTAGTACCATATGTGAGCGGAGTCAATAACAATTAAAACAAGCCGCTGAAGGAGATCAGTCAGTTTTTACCACCTATTAAGTGTCACTACCTCTACATGATGCAGAAGTATACAAGCTTGATTGTGACTGTGGTCTCTCTTACATAGGCCCAACTAAACGAAGCGTAGGGACCCGCATAAAAGAACACAGCTAATGTCAAACTCCGCCGTTCCGGAAAGTCTGCAATTTATGAACCCTTGACAAGGCCCAGCATTACATCAGATTTAATAAACCACAAGTCCTCGCAAAAGTTAACCGATTCCTACCCAGGATGATTCGTGAGGCTATTGAAATTAAAAAACACCCAAATTTCAATAGAGGAGATGGCTGGGTCCTACCACCTGCTTGGAACTCAATTATAGATTCATCATCAGACCGTATTCGTTCACTGCTGGACGTAGGCCTCCTTTAGTGAACGCCACAGAGCTCGATCTTTAGCTCTTTTCATCCAGTTGCTGCCAGCTACCTTCTGTAGGTCGTCACTCCACCTGGCTGGCGGGCGTCCTACACTACGCCTGCCTAGACGTGGTCTCCACCTAAGAACTCGTTTACTCCAACGATTGTCGGTTCTCCGAGAGACGTGACCGGCCCATTACCACTTCAGCGTGCTAATCCATTTAGCTATGTCGGTTATTTTGGTTCTCTGACGTATAACCAGGTTACGAATTTTATCCCTCAGAGAGACTCCGAGCATAGCTCTATCCATAGCTCGCTGTGCGACTTTTAACTTATGGACCGGTCTCGCCGTGATGCCATGCCGAGTGTCCACGTTTCAGCTGCGTAGGTCATGACTGGTTGGACGCGCGCATCGAAGACTTTCGTCTTAAGGCAATGTGGAATGGATAGCGAGAAGACTTGTCGAAGTTTACCAAATGCAGCCAGTCCATCCCAGCTACATCGTACTTTCGGCTTCCCTCTCGAAGTTGTTTCTACCTACTTGTATTGTCTGTCTAGGTACACGTATTCCGGAACCACTTCGGACGACCGGTCTCGGGGTAATAAGGTCGTTAAACATAACCTTTGTTGTATCTGTGTTCATTATAGATTCAATTAAATCTAACACCAAGCCTAAAACTGCAAGACCGAAGGATACGGTGAGCTCGTTCTGCGTGAATAGAATTGCCAATAATTAAGAAAAATTTAGGGTAGCTGTTAGTAATTAAAACGTCAAGACGCCTACCACCTTAGTCACCCGTGACCATGGACGCTGTAAAGGGTCCGAAACGTCGGGATTCAAATAATATCAATATAACGCGATAAAATCCGTATTTTTATTTCAGTTATGTATTTTGCAGACTCCATAAACTAATAAACGGCGTTTTTTTATGTCTAATTATGCAAAATTAAATATTTTATAATAGGTAGGTATAATATTTTCTGATCCCAACTTATTATTTAGATTACTGCAAAATTGTAATTAAAAAATAATTATGTTGCTATAAAAAGCTTTTTTTGGTGACAACAATATGATTTTCGTTATGCTATTTTTAAGAAATCCCTCCCTTATTAAAAAACACTATGGCCCACGGCCGGCCACGCCGCGCCGCCGCGACGCCGCCGCCGCCGTGGAAATTTTTTGGCCACGCCGCCGCCGTGAAATTGGCCATCGGCGCTCATGTCTAATGTACATGTACATGCTGTAATAATTTGCATTATCTGCAATGTAAATTTTCTTTTACAATACTACTTTTGCAAAGCAAAACTTTATGGATAAACCTGCCTAACAAAATTCATAAAATTAAATTTAGTCTCTTCGACGTTGCAAGGGTCTTATTGCCTATGCAGCAATCATTCATTAACAGCTAATGTGGTATACTGACTAAAGTTAGGTTTCTTTTAAGCCATTTTTATTAAGATCCATTGTTGGTCTGTAAAGCTGATTGTGGCAAGTGTGGCATTGAGGTAAAACAGACATGAAAAGGTAAACTTTGCTTGTATATTCCTCATAACAAAAATTAACACAGGATAAATATTTTGATGTGAGAATTTGTACTCGTGGATGCACCTCCAATACAGGAGGAAAAGAGGGCAGTGTATGACACCTAATTAAAATTAAGTACAAAAGTGATAATCTAAATTAGGTTTACTATGGTATAACCACATGACTATAATCGGATGAATATAGGGAATCAATTCCAAGAGATGCAGTTAGATTTTGTATGGGTGATACAACAGCTAAATATCAATAATTTCCCAATGCTAACATTACTTCATGGTTTCCAGTTTGAATCTCAATAAAGCCAGTGAACTTACCGGGCATATTAATAAACAAATGAGGTCTCAAAGTGACAATGCGCTGATGATCTTACTGGTATTGCTAGAGCTGTGGTAGCTCTTTACTATCAGATGACCCGTATACTTTGTGCTTATCTTGTTACTACCAAAAAAAATGCTAAGTATTTAATGCCTAAAAAATGGTGTTAAAGCAGAACAATATGCCACCATACTGATTAGTTTTATTGTTCTTTTACAAAAGTCCTAAGTGTTTGTGTAGGTTTTTTAAATTAAAATCTATGATATTTGATATGTCTGTCTAGTTATATCAAAACAATATTATTCTGGGGCAAAGATGCTGTTTGATAGTAATAAATTACAACTGATGAATCCTTAATTGCATAATTGCTTAGGCACAAGCGGGTCACTAGTTAAATAGGTCAATTGTTGACATTATTACCAATCTATCTTTTTGTTTATAGTCACAAGCTGACACATAAATTGTTTACACTCCATTTGGAAAGTGTCAATATTTGTGAACTAGGGGTTCGGCCAGACTTCTCATTGGTAGACATAATAAAATGCTTAAACATTCCTAAACTCTTTCTTTTTCTAAAATATAGGTAGTGTAAGCTACTGCTTATCAGCAACCTGCCAGTGAATATCCTGTCAAAATCGATAGATCCGTTATGGAGATTAGCCAGAATATATAAACCCACAGACAGACTGAGAAACATTTTATAATTACTGTTTCTGTTATAATTATGGACCGTTTATACTTTTATATGGATTTAGAAAAGGCTTATATTTTGATTTTACATACAAACATACACTTTAAATTTATTAATTTGTAAAAACTATCTGTTACCCGCGGTGTCACTCAAATCTCAAAATAAATTTTTAGACAAAAAAAACATGCTTTCTTCCTATCTAGATTACTTAAAACAATATATTCTAAAGCATGTTTAATGAATGATTTTGTAAATAAAACATTTATTATGACAACAACATAAAATTTGATCAACTGTAGTGATCCGATTATGGGCATTGTATTAAAGAATTTATTTAATTGTTGGTTTACCTCTTATTTCAATTGACAATAGCAATTGAGTGTATGTAGGTATGTAAGATTTCATTGTTTTAGATAAAGCATTGTGCTTGATAACTTTCATCATATTATGCATGTTTAGGATAATTATGTATTGTTCTATGAAATAGGATACACATTCCAGAGTAATCCATACTTCCATGCTAATATTTCACTTCTAACATACCACGACGCCGTCTTTTTTGTCATCATCATCATCATATCAGCCAAAAGAGATCCACTGCTAAATAAAAGCTTCCCCCTAAGACTTTCATAAACGCCGATCACCCTCATAAAGACCGATCACATACCGCATCCATCCAACGACTCCCGGAACATTACCAGATCGTCTGTCCATCTATTTGGAGGCCGCCCTTTCGGTAGTTGTTTTTAAGTGTACGGGAAATCTTTATAAGTCCTCTGCCAGCAGCCACCTGGGGGAGGCGGCAGGATACGTCATATCCTGCCGCCTCCCCCAGGTGGCTGCTGGCAGAGGACTGGTACCGACTAAAATCAAAACTTGCCGTCTTCAGTCACAGCAGTTTAAATCCGAGACTTCCGCTACGGTCAGACTGACTGAGGTCCGATACAAAAACCGGTCCTCAAAGATACCATGACGCCCATATGATCAAGTCATTATCTGACCCACTGTGGATCAGAGGGGTCCTGGAATAGTGTGGATTCGGAGACTTAATACACCGTCATGATTTACGAGGATTTCCTTTACCGAATAAGCGAGTGGTCTGGTTATATGCCGCCTGTATCCCAGTGTTAGTCTATGGAGGAGGCTTTCTTCAGTAGAGGACCTATTTTGACTTTTTAGAATATTTTGATTTGTATTATAAAGATGATATTGTTATTATATAAACATTGGCGTTCCAATGCAGGGCAAAGGCCTCCCTATCCTTTTTCCATTTTTCACGGATCAAGTGGACCAATTCTTACAGAAGTCAAGCTCATCTCGCCATCTCCGACTGGGCCTGCGCTCTGTCGTCTACCATTTTATGGTGCCCACTTGGTAGCTAATGATGCTATAGTAAAAATTAATTGGCAGGTTTCAAAGTTAGAGGTACCTAGGTATGTCTTGGTAGTCCCTATTCGTGTCACTAGGCTATCACGACTATTAAATGAATAATTACCTATGTATGATTAGCAATGAATCATAATTTATCAGTGCAATTCATGGTAGAACCTATTGATATTTTTTTAAGACTATACTGTCATGCTGTGAGTCACATCTCTAGTGTTCCAAGTATTTTATGATGTCTTAGACAGCTGTATGTAACTGTCGCTTCTGTTCGTTGAACCGCCTTGTATGGTATCATTAACTCTAGCCTTGTAATAAGCAACAACGTTTAATGACTGAATATGGGCGCGTTTCGCAAATGATTCCGTTCCAAGAATTAGTAGTTTCCTGTACCTCAAATTATTATATTAGTAGATTTTTCGTGTTTATAACATAATCACACCTGTATTCTCTCAGAGGACCCGCAGCTTCAGATTCCTCCTTGCAAAAAGGATACTTCTGGTTAATACACGCAAGCCGGAATTATCTTTAGGTCCCTATAGTACCCGTCATGGTCGTGGTGAATGTTCTTGATCCCATGGTCTTAGTCGGTATGAGTCTGAGATACCCTACCGCCTTCTGAGGTGGCGGTGATCCATGATCCTGTAGTAAGGGGCGAGCCTATTCCCATTTATCGAGCACGTATTCAAACGCCGAGCTGTTAATGGGAATATCCAGGATATTCTCGGGCACGGTATTTAGTCTAGCATCTCACTCTCCACAGCCACGTTTGTGGCCATTAGAACAATGGAGTTGTTCGTGTTTAATTACACACAAAAGAACATTATGTATAACATGTACCCAGACAGAGTAAAATAAATATCTAAGTACGTATCTATCATGCAAAATATTTGTATCGACACTCCCCGCAACGATAGAGGCAATGTGACTTATGGCTACTTTAGCTGCTAGACAAAACGTGCAGTTCGAGTTGACACGATTACCATTTGTTTATACGACCTTGTATAATCAGATTCAGGAACTATGCAGGAAAATAATCACTTGATAAAAATACAATCGACCTCAAATAACAGATTTAAAAAAAGAACCTAAAAATGTGATAAGTAACTTCGTTATCATCCTTATCAATAATTCGGTGGGGCGCTTTGTGTGTTTGTATCTACGTTCGTTCTATTTGTTGTTACAACTTAAGGCGAAGCTGTTCTAGTCGACGTGATTATGATCTTGTGAGATTTAACAGGTTTATTGTCCGTAGTAAACACGATAAGGAAATGTTTTTTTATTGTTAATTGTAAACAATTAGTTGACTCATTGGAATCCCTTGATTGGACACACCTTCATCTATTTGGAAATACTGCTGTGACTAATGATGTCGTTGCAATATGTATCTGTCATTCAATCTGATAATATCAACATACTAATGTACCTATTGTACCTACACTCACAATTCCCCGGTGTTTAAGCCCCATGTAATAGCGGGCGAGCCTATTGCCATAAACCGGGCACAAATCAGAGCAGCTACTCGGAATTTCACAGTAAACCCAACAACACTGCTACTACTACTCTAGTCTTTACCCGGGAATCGAACTCAGCAGTTCTAGCGGAGCTGTCGCGGTCTGTGTGACTTCGTTAGTGGAACATGTTTCTTTGACTGTTGACGGTATAAACTTACGGTTACGCACATGGTCACAGCTCATGGTTGACTTAAATAAACACAGTTACCATTGAAACAAGCGGGTTTTATACCGGAACACTGCGAGTTGGCTATTTTCACACAGGAACTATGGGTGGCTGAAAGCGTTTGTTGTTCTTTATCTTTTACCAGCGGCTTCGCCCGTGTGGTCTTATAATTTTTTCCCCCGTTTTTGCAAAAAAAATCCTTACTACTCCGCTCCTATTAGCCGTAGCCGTAGCGTATATATAGCCTAGTTCTTTGTCGCTTCATCGAGTCATACTAGTTTTTGAAATCTGCATTCCATATTCGCAATGTCATTTCGCGTGACGTAGGTAAGGTCAGCACAAATGTAAACATACTGTCACCTGATATTATTCTTATTTTTGCCTGCTCTGAATGATCTTGGCAGTCGACTAGCATAAATATTGGACGCAGTGATGATAATTATCTGTTTTTATTATTTTAATTATCAACACATTCATTATCTTCAGGAGCTCTGGCTTCTGGGCATGGCATTTCCGTCAGAATGGGTAGGGTTAGCTATAATAGCTATAATATTTCGCACGTGTTATACATGTGTCATAGAAAGTTGGATTGTTTGTGTACACTTTATTGTATATCCTCGCGTATTGTTCCGATGGTTGTAAATGCAATCAAAACACAATAAAAAGTGATTTAAAATCCATTATATTTTCTTCAACAGCGTTGGCTCGACGGCTCAAAATCTGTGAAGAAACAAGTTGGTGTCAACGCGCAGTTTTGGCTCGCTGTCCGCTTCTACCCGCCGGAACCGTCCCGCCTATCAGAAGAGTATACGAAGTACCTACTGTGCCTTCAACTGAGGAAGTTGCTACTGGATGGTAGAATGAACGCGCCGAAAAATACTGCGTTGTTACTAGCTTCATTCACTGTACAAGGTATGTTGACTTGTTATTTAGATTCAACCCAACACTAAGCATCTCATCATTATTATCATCATCATCTGTAGCCCGATTTCACCAACTGGATATAGGCCTCTTTGGTGCCATCTCCACGCTCTTTTTTATAGGTAAACAAGCATACGGCTTGTCTGGTCGTAAGCGGTTACCGTAGCATATGGGCGCTTGCAACACCAGGGGTATCACTCGCGCGCTGTTGACCCTAAAAACCTCTTACAGGTTAATGGAGGATTCACTGCGCCGAGAGTTTGAGGGAATATTTTTTATATTAATTTTGAGCAATAAATGGCTGTGCCTACCTCTCTTGAAACCGCTGTTGTGCAAGTCTCATCCATATTTACCCTGCTATGGTAACAATATCGTCCGCCCATCTCGCTACCGGACGACCGACATCATCTTCCATTCTTTGGCCGCCAGTCTGTCAGAGCCTTACTCCACACCTAGCCAGGTATACCGCACGACCTATTTGAGTTCCATAACTTGTTTCCCTACGTCCTAAACATCTAGGTATCATCAATATAATTGTTACCTCTAACTGTCTTAAAATCCAGTCGAATTTACCCCAGTTCCCATATCCCTATTCGTTTAGGGTCGGCGCAGTATGACTTTTCTATCATTTCATGCGTCATTCCATGAATTGGAAATCCCATTATGTTGAAAGTTGATAAAAGTATTAACTTTCAAATGACTAAAGAGTCATTAGAAGTAAGTAGAGGAATAGTAAGAGGAAATAATTAAAAGAAAGTCAGAATAGGTACCTGGTTTAAATATTGGATGTCTGTAGGTAATGTTGGTCAATTAATCATTAAAGCTATCAATAAAATATCTGGGAAAGCGGCGATAAGACACCAAAGTCTGTCTTTAAGATAATATATGTGAGAGAGTTGCGAGAAGGTGTCTTAATTTCATCGAAATACGTCACTCAAATACAACTTTTAAAGTGGAAGGAAGGAATATGGGCCTAAAGCCCCACGTCTCGTAGAGCGATGAACGATGTACCTATATAATAATCGGCAATTGTGGCGGTTGACCGATTTTATCCTCATTAATGGGAGCATAAGGTCGAGTGCCAATCGACAAGAGACAATGAGACCAAGAGACAATCGAGCATGACTATACCTATTACCGTAACTAGCTGTAGTTAAGTACCCCGGGGTGTTATTCGCGACTATTTAGCTATTCCCAAACTAGTGAGATTTCCTTCTCCTCCCTGGGAACTCCTTTCTTAGCGAACGGTTACGTTATAAAATAAACCTGTTCCACATTACAGCTTTCTACATTTCGTCCAAGTCCCCGTTTCCTTTTTTTTATACTACTAAGGTGGCAAACAAGCATACGGCCCGCCTGATGGTAAGCGGATACCGTAGCCTATGGACGCTTGCAACACCAGAGATATCACTCGCGCGTTGCCGACCCGAAAAACCTCTTAGTGGTTTATGGAGAATTCACTGCGCCGACAGTTTGAGGGAATATACCTCTTGCTGCCAGTGCAGCGCATCCTTAGAAGGAGCTCTGGTGACCTTACTCACTGCAGGAACACAACACACAATAAAGTGTGTTATTTGGCTGCAGTTTTCTGTAAGGTACTTCCCCAGGTTCCCCAAACAAAACCTACATTAATCCATCCCATCGTCATATCCTAGTCACTTTTTCTACCCAGAAGGGAACGTGGTCTACTCATTGGGAACCACGCACTTAAATTTGTGTTTTTATTCATCACTTGCTGTTAAACTCGGAGTTGTCACTTAGCGTAATGAATCATTAGCTAATAGAGACCCAGGATATCTTAGTACACTGACAACAAACTCAAATATGGATAAATAGGCCAAGATATAGTAATCACTGTTTGTTAACGATTCATTAACGTTAATTGACGTTTCTGAGTGCAGCACTTAGTCAGTTAAACAGGAAAAGGGGAAATTATGGTACTATTTTTTTTTATACAGTCTAATACTGTCACAATTGTTATACCCAATATCCTTTTAAGGGTCATTAACTATAGGAAAACTATTGTTGTTACATATGAAGGTAGAATTATGTTTCTTTCTGTAACGTCATTTGTATTATTCTGGTCATAAAGTTGGCTTCCAGTACCCGACTATGAGTTTTTCACAATAGACTCGCTAGCGACCCCGTAAAATATTTGCATGGAAAACCCTCGCAGCGCCTCCAGCGGTTATGTAAGGATCTAAAACTGCTATTAGATTACAGCGTTTCGATGCGTAAAAACCTATCGAAAGCCATTCGATAGAACTCATGGTTGAGGTACAGATGCGGCTGCATAATAGTATTTTATATGAAGCCACTGCCATAAGACCTCCGCAACCCAATTTCTGGGGAATACTATTATAGAGAATGTCAGTTTTTTTGGATTTCTATCACTAACGATTTATCTATCTGGGATTAATGCATGGCACAATATATAACCCCTACCTATCTATGCTACTAAGACAACTACGAATTATCTTGAATTAATTAACCATATTGAGTTGTTAATTCATATTCGGGATTCACAACATAACAACAATTTATTTGTAACAATATCCTGTTGTTTTTCCTTAAGTTACTTAATAGTCATATATAAATAAGTATTACAATTTTATGGACTGCCTTTAACAACATAGGTAATAATCGTGCCCATTTGTTGTCATGTACCTACCTACTCTTAACCACCGACGATTTATACCAATTTAAGGGCTGTGCAACACTGGATACGTAATTTAAAAACGTTACATAAACTTTGTAAAAACGTTTCATCGTTTCTTCTCAAAGGTCGTGTGAAAAGTGTCTTGAAAAGATCTATTTGCAAAAAAATATAACTTAATTTTTACCTGTGTAGAAATACTAAATGTTAATAATAACATTAAGATGCAAAACTGTGTAATGTAAGATTACATAAACTATTTTTATTAATTATGCATAGAACTATGACGTCACTGTATTGCAATTGCTAAGTTACATCTCACCACACCACAGAATAAGGTTGCTACGCACCACCCTCCGACAAAATTATTCTAATTTCTATGTATTATTAGTTCAGTTTTATTTGCTATATTTTTAATTGATTCTCCGCTTCTATTGGTCGTAGTATGATGATATATAGCCTATAGCCTTCCTCGATAAACGGGCTACTTAACACTGAAAGAATTTTTCAAATTGGATCAGTAGTTTCTGACATTAGCGCGTTCAACCAAACAAACTCTTCAGCTTCATAAAATTAATAAAGATATAGCATAGTCACTCTCCATTCCTCCCTAACTTTGGATAACCCAATTTTGGATCCCTAACTTTGGATAACCCAATGCTGTTCGTTTCCTAATCTAATATACAAGGAGAAAGGGACATCGACGCACATCCGAATACCATGAGTTCAGTACATGATTCTGGACCCTCGTGCGTTGAAATTTTCCGTCACTTTTTTCATATTTTTTTCAATTTTTTCTGCAATTTTTTTTTACTTGAACGTGTAAAAAAACATTATTTGTATCTAGTATCTACCCAAATTAGATTTATATATAACATTCACCGCGGTGCGTTATAATCGCGTTTTTAGCAATACACTGCACGCTCAAAAATTTCAATATCTGTGATAACCGATCATTTTCTACATGAATGACCTAGGTCATTTTATTTTTGACCTTGAATGAAACCTTGTCACGGCGTTTGTGCGTCGATGTCCCTTCCACCTTGTATAACATGCGTCAGCGCACGAAGCGAAGGAAGATCAGTGATACGTCTCTACCGCATGCACACAAACGCAACCCTACATGCTGATTACACATTTTCCTGTATACAAACGTCAAATTGCATATGTAGTTGTAGTAGGTTTGGGAAAGTTTCTACGGAATGTCCGAGATGGGTTCTCATAAGAGTTTCATTGTATTAAGTCCCTGTTTACAGCACGCAACTCATGCGCATCGCACTCATATTCAATGTGACTCAAGCTTATAGGTTAGGTACCTTAACTATGTATCTCAGTGTTTCAGTTAAACTGTGTTTCATTGCGGTTACTGTTGTGTTTCCGCTTTAAATTGGTTCTAATTATACTATGTGATTTGTTTGACTGTTTGACCGACGTGTTTTCCAAACAGATGGACCGGTTATAATATTTTTAATTGTTTAATTGTTGGTGCTCCTAGCTATGTGTTTAAGAGTAATCACCTCAGTCTTTTCGAAGATGATATTCTGCTCATTATACGGATCAGGTTGGTTCTTTTTCTTACTTTATGTTTTTTTATTGGAGGAGAATGTCTATGGCTGATAGTCTTGAGCACGTCTAGTAACACCTAGTTAAAATACCTTACGGTGTTGCATGTCATCACATTGGATTCAACGTGGTCGATATACATATATCATTATATATTTATGTTGTAAGGTTGTAATAAAATACGCGCCATCTGGCCATCAGTTTGACGTTTGGGGAAATATTTATATATCGTAAAATGAGATAATTATATATCCATTGCTTTTCGGTTTAATTTTAATTAAGTTAATTTTACGTAGGTATTGCAGCCCTAGCCTTATGTTTAAAAATAAAGTGTATGTCACTAATGTCCAGCTGTACCAATGTGGTCTGACTATCGTGACGTAACTTATGGTCTTTGGGGGAAGCCTTTGTTTAGCAATGGACCTCTTGATCAATATGACTATGACAATAATCATCTTCCCCTAATAAAAAGCTTATCCTGACACCTAATGTGGGGCACCTACGCTTTACTCAACAAAAAAGATTTATATATTATCGATTATACTTGGATGGATCCTCATTACTATTAACAACAATTGTTACTGTTACCACACATATTTAAAAAAAAGAGTATATGGAGTTTCTTGCCGGCTCTTCTCCATGAGACCCACTTTTTTTGGAACCTTGCAACTAGTTTAACGTTTCGAAAGTTCCTATTTATATGGTCTAATTGAAATAAACATAATTATTTGAATTTGAATGTATCCGGATAGTTATAAAGATTTAGTTTAGCAATCAACATAAGGCTATGTACCAACAGTACTCGTTCGTGTTACACATGTTCATTTTTTTTCCGATCCCGTGGGAATTTAACACCATTCTTTCGTAGCGGATGCCTACGTCATAATAACTACGTGTGCCAAATTTTATTGGTTTGAGCTTTGCGTTGATAGGTCAGCCAGCAAACCTTTTCCTTATATATTATTTATTAGAGATGGTCATTGTGCACGGCATTTTAGCCATACATTAATTTATGCTCTATAGTATATGGGGTATATGGCAAAGGCAAAAAAAAAGTCAGAAACCATGATTTTGTGCCCGTTATTCCCCGGAAATTAAGGCCCGGAGTTATAATAAAGACTAGCCTTTGCCCGCGATTTCGTTCCAGTAGAAGTTGAATTGCTTCTTCCCCCGTTTATGCAACATTTTTAATTGATGCTCCGCTCCTATTGATTATAGCTATCAATGATATGTAGCCTATAGCCTTCCTCGATAAACGGGCTGTCTAACACTGAAAGATTTTTCAAATCGGACCAGTAGTTTCTAAGATGAAACTAGCTAGACGAACTAACTCTTCAGCTTTATAATATAAGATAGATGGACACATTGTCCGTCTTTAATATTTATAGATTCTGTTTATATTTATCAGTACATCTACTTCCCATTTCTCTCTTCTCATTACTCATTTTTAAAATTTATTATTTCTTCATTACAGCGGAACTAGGGGACTACAACGTATCGGAACATCCGCCTAACTATCTATCGGATCTGCGTCTATTATCCAAACAGAGTGCAGAGGATGAGCGCCGTATCAGAGAGCTTCACAAGCTGCACAAAGGCCAGGCCCCCGCGGACGCCGAGGCCAACTTCCTGGAGCACGCCAAACGCTTGGATTGCTACGGAGTTGAGTCTCATCCGGCTAAGGTATCAAGATATTTTTCATTGTAACTAGTTCTTTGATTTCCAGTACTTGCATCATCAACCCATTAACTGTTCCACTGCTGGGCACGGGTCTCCTCTCAGTGTGAAAGGAATTAGGCAATAGTTCACCACGCTGGCCTAATGCGGGTTGGCAGACTTCACATGCCGTCGAGAAAATCTCTCGGGCATGCAGGTTTCCTCACGATGTTTTGGCGCACACATTACTTATGGAGCTCTATTAAACTTCTGTTTCTATTTCAGGATTACAACGGCAAAGACATATTTATTGGCGTCACGTCAATAGGTATCGTCGTGTTTCAAAACAACATCAGAGTGAACACATTCTCTTGGAGTAAAATCGTCAAGATTTCATTCAAGAAGAAACAGTTCTTCATTCAGTTAAAGAGGGAACCTGTAAGTATTGGATTTTATCTATCGATTAATAACCATGTCGTAGCATAATCTTAACATACTATCACGTAATATTTCCCAAAGGGTTAGGCAGAGACGTACATATTGTACACCTTCCAGTTCACCGGACTTTCCCAAACATGTTGGGGTCGGCTCCCAGTCTAACCAGATGCTGAATATCAGTATTTTACACAAAGCGACTGCCATCAGACCTCCGCAACCCAATTTCTGGGCAATATTCGAAGGATAGACTGGTTGTCAGGCTTTTTAAGCTTCTGACTACCACTAACCATTGTCATAGGTATGACAACCGGGACCGACGGCTTCACTTGCTCTCCGAGGCACGGAGGGATCTTGATGTGTTACAAATGGTTACCCAACTACAGATTGGCGCGGCAAGCGCAGCTTAACCTTGCAGATTGGCAACCCCTCATTTTCAGAAAAAGTGTTAAAGAGACCCTACGAAATCAAGTAAACTGACGAATCTTTAACCAAGTAATTCTTCTTTACCAGTCTGAATCCTACGACACGGTTCTTGGCTTCAACATGCGTTCCGGTCGTGCAGCCAAAGCTTTATGGCGGTGTAGTGTGGAACGTCACGGGTTCTTCCGACTGCGGGCGCCCCGGAGACGAGCTCTGCTGGCCGCGTTGGGCGCGCTGGCCGGGCTGGCCGCCCCCACCGTGCCTAGAACTGAAACCATGGCGTTAGAAGATGCGAGAAGATCCAGATCGTCTAATAGGAGCTTTGTTAGGTAAGTTTTTTAAAGCTAAATTACTATAAGCACATAATGGCCACTCTCCGCCCCTCCCTAACGTCAGATACCTCAGGTCCCCCGCATTTTGCCGGTGTTCTTGCCGGACTGCCAACAAACCCTACGCACCGTCACGCACACATTTGCACGTGTACAAACGTAATTTTGTCAAGTTTGACATTTGGTATTGTAGTGTGCAGCGGTATCGGAAAGTTTGTATGGAGTGTCACAGGTGTGGCAGTAGTACACTTAGATGAGCTGGACTGAAGTTTGCCGTTTGAATGCGTAATGGATTATTTAGGTTGTATATTGCGCAAACAAAGCGTTAAAATCGCGTTTTTCGCAATACACAGATGTCATGTCAATATCTGTAATAACCGATCATTTTCTATAAGAATGACCTGTCGTTTTATTTTTGACTTTGAGTGAAATCTTGTTACGATGTTTTTGCGTCGATGTCCCTTCCACCTTGTATATACATGTCGCGGTTTCAAACCAGTTAGTATGGGAATGGTCGTTCCTAACGTTCGCCATGTTGATCTTCGCCATCGCCATGTCATCGCCATGTTCCAAGGCAAGTTAATGTCTGAACGAACGCACTACTGAAATACTGACAGTTACATTGACTTTGACAACTAGCCAACGGTTTGACGTTTGACAACTCGCAAGACGTCTCTTACATTTATTACCAACAGGTGGCGTTGACGTCTCTAATAGTCGATTCAGGTCTCGTATAAATCCATTCTCCGACATACATAGTAGTTAATTTTGTACGAATCAAGTAGCAGCACATAACAGTGTGGTGTGTGCAGGCGCAGCAGTTCGCGCACGCGCGAGCGCTCGCTGGGCTGCGCGTCGCCGGCGCGGCGCGGCGCGCGCGTGGCGCACAGCGAGCCCGCGCCGCGCGCCGCCTGGCTGCTGCCGCAGGGGGGCGCCACCGACCCCAGCGACCCCGCACCCGCCACGGAACCCTCGCCACCGCCCGCCACCGACATACAGTCAGTACACTAGTATATATTCTTGTCTTATTATATTTAAGTATTTATTTCCTTTGTGTTGTTTCTTGGCGTACAATAACGTATATTCTATTCTAAATATGCGCAGTCACACGGTACATGGATCAGAACGTTCTAACCAGTACGAAAGAAGCGTGGCTTACGTACAGTTCTCGCCAATCTTATTGTCCGGGTTAAAGTTGACACGAGCTAACTTTAACCCACCCGTAAAAATCTGAGAAACAAAATTATAGGATTTTAATAAATAGAAACGAAAGCTCAAGTTGTAGGCTGTCGTTACAAATAATTTCAATCCCATATTTTTTTATCTCCAATTTTTACAGCCGGGTTAAAGTTAGGTCATGCCAACTTCAACCTTCAATAAGTTTGGCGAGAACTGTACGTAAGCCACGCTTCTTTCGTACTGGTTAGAACGTTCTGATCTGCGACGTAGGTTCTTACCGGGAAATGTGTAACGCGTGATACGTTTTGTATTGCATTTTTGCTTTCCAATTTCAATTCTGTTCTGACCTGTTCTGGTTGAATAGAAAAGAATCGGTAGATTCGTGACCGTCCTAAGCCTCGTAAATTGCTACTGCGCCTGCCCGCCATTTTGGTGACGTAAAAATGACGTAACAGCACCACCAGCCGTCGAGTACGATGGATGACGTCACGTGGATTATTAGACTAGGTTCCAGCTCATTATGGACTTTTTAGAGTGGATATTTTTAGGGTACTTTCAACTTAAGATAATATGCCATGCCAATGAAGTTCAAGGTCCTTTATACGTCTTTAAAACTGACATATTCATGAAAATGTCCAACTTTCTAGTTCGATCCTTAAATTAAAAATTACAGGGAAGGCGATTTTCTAGAACGCGTCCTCCGCATACCATTATCGTATGTCGACGAATCCGAGTCGGCATCAGATGGCGACGAGTCGACCGAGTGCAGCGGCGGGGTGCGGATACGCCTGGAGGCCGGGCCCGACGGACTGTTCGGGTTCAACGTGCGCGGCGGCGGCCAGCTGCCCGTGCTCGTGTCCAGGGTCGCCAGCCGCACCCGCCAGCAGCTGCAAGAGGGAGACCAGGTCTATATGTTTACTATACCATGATCCCCGCATACCCCCAACAGTAAATCAAAGGTGTACTGGTGCTACGAACATAAATATGTTTATCAGAACATATAAACATACACGCTTTAATATTAATACCTATTATTAATAAGTAGGGATGGCCCGCACCTATCAAAAGGTTTCCCATCCCTGTCCTAAAGTTTTGCTATCTTCATTTCATGAAAAATTAGAGAACATGTGTGTGGTTTGTTTAGGTACATATAAGAAGGGGCGATCCTACTGCCAATAAACGAAGACAAATCCAAAACTCGAGTTTCTGAAATTGGCATAGCAAAACTAAATAACACTTTTCGATCCAGGAATCGTACCATTAACATCTCGCCTAGCAGTCGTGAATGAGGCAAATTAACACAATTTGCAGACTAAATATTTCGTGTAAAATAAACAAGAAGTATTTATTTACAGGTAATATCAATAAACGGTACAGACGTAGACGAGCTCACTCACGAACAAGTAGTGAAACTCATCAGGAATACAAGAGGAGTTCTTACGTTGGTCGTAAAACCGAATGGTGAGTTTTTTACGGAACTTATTATATTCTGCGTTTGTTGATAACAATATGGAGGGGTGGAGAGGTAGAAAAGGTTATACAACGTCAGTTTTTGTTTACACTAAAGCCGAAACACTTCAACTTCATTTTAATTAGATAGGCAAGAAAAAGATACAAAATAAAAGAAATGGTTAAAAGTTACGCGGTGACGGGCTCCGAAATTTAGTAACCGCGCGCGCGGGTTGGCCCAATCGGGTTGGTTGGTATCTAAGGGCGAGTGAGTGACTTCCATGTTCGGTTTTTGCGCCGAATTTCTAAATAAAAATGGGTATCCTAATTGAATAATTTTTTTAAATTTTTTTGAGAAAAGAATATAGCATACATTAAAAACCATTGCAATCGATTCTGTTACTGATTTTGAACAAATTACTTTCAGCTTTCGTATAAACAAAAACTAACGCTGTAAAAATAATACTATTTCTGCAATACTTAATTAAATATATGTCCTTTGACAGCCGTCTACGCGCCCGAGGAGCCTGGTCCGCAAGAGCCGACAGCATTCTTCGTGCCCCTATCGTCTGAGGGCCAGCCCCGGCCGGAGGGCGATGCCCTGGAGCAGTCGATGCTGTTGCTGGGCGACGGGCTGGCGAGCGGCGCGGCGCTGACGCAGTACGACACGCTGCTGCGGCGCCTGCCCGACGAGCCTACCGCCGTGGCCAAGCTGCCGCACAACCTGAACAAGAACAGATACAGGGATATCGCGCCTTGTAAGTATCATTTTAAGCCAGTTAAGGTACAGCCATTTTTGGCTTAAGTCTAGTGCAGCCCGTCTGGGAAAGTACCTCCACCTTACGGAAACTGCAGCCAAATAACATACTTTATTGTGTGTTGTGTTCCTGCAATGAGTAAGGTTGCCAGAGCTCCTAAGGATGCGCTGCGCTGGCAGTAAGAGTAATATTCCCCTAAACTGTCGGTTCAGTGAATCCTCCAGAAGGGCCGTATGCTTGTTTGCCAGTTTACGGTATAAAAAAACGTAGCAAGTGGTGACAATTAACGATATGGAAGATAAGGACGTTTTACGTGAGCTGTAGACATTTTGCAAATTGGAAATTTTGCAACTTAGCCGTTTTTGTATACTGTATTAAATTTTTGTTCCACCGTATGTATATCTTGTCGCCGCTCATCTCATATCTAAACTATGGCTAGGGAGGAGATGATTGTGACGACAAAATTGTGTCACGAACCCACGTACTCACGACATGTAAATATAATATCCTGTGTTTCCTCATAGATGATTCGACGCGGGTGATATTGAAAAATGGACCAACAGGCGACTATATTAACGCGTCGTATATCAACATGGAGATACCAAACTCTGATACTGTGCTTACATATATTGCAACACAAGGTTAGTCCAAAAAGTCCTAAATTTTAAGTCCAAATAAAATAGAGAGATAGACTACATAGTAAAAAAATCGAACTAACAGATAACAACCAATGAAATGCCAGCAAATGAAACTTGATTTTGTCACAAGATGACTTCTACTTTTGTTGCGTTTGTGGACATACGATGTTGTCTTGTGACCGCTTACCTTTGTTTAGCGACAACAAACACTACAATAAAGTGCAGAGGTGGTGCAGGTACCTTAAGGCGGCGCGGAAGATTGGTTATTCCGTAGTATTAGTTACTAGCAGTAACCCGCAGCTTCATTCGTATCTTATAAGACTTGTATACTGTGATATATCTGTGTTATTCTAATGCATAAGCTAATATTTTAATTTAAGTATCATCAAAATCCGTTCATTAGTTTTCCCGTGAAAGAATAACAAACATTCATCCATCCTCACAAATTTTCACACTTATAATATAGAAGAATCCAGTTCTCATATTTTTTTTCTTCAGGTCCCTTATCATCAACAGTGGGTGACTTCTGGCAGATGGTGTGGGAGTCAGAAAGCAGTCTGATAGTGATGCTCACAGTTCTGACGGAGAGGGGGAGGGCCAAGTGTCACCAGTACTGGCCTAAAGTGGGCAACACACCGCTCAAAGCCACCAGCAGTCTAACTATTCTAACAACTAGTGAACAGAACCATGGCCATTATGTGAGGAGAGAAATGACTATAAAGGTACATTATATAAAAACATTCGCCTAAGTGTCAGAAACCAGTCTTATAGAACTTATTTAAATTTAAAATTGGAACAGGAAAAATAGACTAAATAGGTATGTTTTTTCCTCTTTATGATTTCATGTTTCTTTTGTTTTTGGCAATGGTACAAGCCCCGCAATTTGATAATGTGCCTGGAGGCCATCTTGGTGACGTAAAAATGACGTAACCGCCCTCAGTACGCGTTAGCACCACTAGCCGGCTAGTACGGCGGATGACGTCACTTTGAAGTTGGACGCAACTTTCGGGACTTATAATGGTTTAAGACGTTTATTTCTCATAAAGTTTACAATTCACTTATCTGAGAAACACAGGATAACTTAATTTAAACATATACGTATACTTAAATAACAAGCATTCAATATGACGTTTATAGTAGACGTTGTTAACAAGATATTTTATAAATTGCGAGAATACTTACATAGTTACAAAAATAAAAATAATGCGGGTACTACTAAAGCTAAAAATCACAAGTGCCACATCATTATTATTGACGATGGCCGATGGTCTTTATTAGGTATGGGTAAGTGATTGCTATCGCATAGCAATTTTAACTTATACCCGTTTAGTATCATGAACTCGTCTTTCGAATTCTTGAAATTTTCTGTAAAATACCCACAATTTAATAGCCGTAGTGTCTGTAGGGTGTACAAAAGTTTCCAATCTTTTTGTCCCGCCAATGTAAAATATGGTGTGCAATCTCATTATTAATCCAGAAAAGATTGTAGACGTACAGTTCGCGCCAAACTTATTGTCCGGGTTGAAGTTGGCTCGAGCTAACTTTAACCAGTCCGTAATAATCGGAGAAAAAAACAATTGGATTAAAACGATAGTCTACGACTTGAGCTTTCTTATTGTTTTATTACAACCCAATATTTTTCTTTCTCTGATTTTTAAGGCCGGGTTAAAGTTAGCTCGTGCCAACTTCAACCCGGACAATAAGTTTGGCGAGAACTGTACAGAATATTGTTTGCTATACAAAAAAAAAAAAGTTTAGATTGAACAGATATCGTCCGTAATTGAAATAGACATGTTTTTTTTTCGCTGTGACATTCTGTTTAATCTGCGTCTGGTCTTATTCTTGATATTGTTTTGGGCAGGAGAATACGGGCGCATGTCGCAACGTGACGCAGCTGCAGTACACGGCGTGGCCGGACCACGGCGTGCCGGAGGACGCCGCCGCCTTCATCGGCTTCACGCAGCTCTGCTCCAACCTGAGGAAGCAGAGAGCTTGTGAGTTTATATGAAAGAAATAAATAAATAATAATAAATATCTTGGGACATTTTTACACAGCACCAAACTAAGCAGAGCCTGTACTATGGGTACTTGACAATGGATATAATACTTATATCCTTTTTTTTTGTAAATACATACTTATAATACATAAGAAACACCCAGACAAACACAAATACTTATATTCATCACATAAATATTTGTGTCCTGTGGGAATCGAACCCACGACCTCGTGATCAGCAGTCCGGTACTCGAACCACTAGACCACAAACGTCGTCAAAAAAAAAGAAAGAAGAAATTTAACACAGCACAAGACATGTATATTATCATCATCAAGCCATGTATTATTGTCCCAGGGCACGGGTCTCCTCTCAGTATGAGAGCGATTAGGCTATAGTCCACAATGCTAGCCTAATGCGAGTTGGCAAGCTTCACATGCAGTCGAGAAAATATCTAGGACATGCAGGTTTCTTCACAATGTTTTCCTTCACCGTTAAAGCGAATGATAATTACGTACATCATTTGACAGTCCAGTGGTCATACTCCTAGGCTATTACTGCTTACTATGTAATATGTATATACATTACTAGCTTCCCGCCAGCGGCTTCGCCCGCGTGGTCTTATAATTTTTTCCCCGTTTTTGCTACATTTTTCATAACTACTCCGCTCCTATTAGTCGTAGCGTGATGATATATAGCCTATGTTACTCGGGGATAATGTAGCTTTCCAAAGGTGAAAGAATTTTTGAAATCGGTCCAGTAGTTTCGGAGCCTATTCATTACAAACAAACAAACAAACATCTTTCCTCTTTATAATATTAGTATAGATTTGAAAAAAGAAGAAAGAAAGTTTATTCTGACATACAACATAAGACAAAATACCAAACAAAGAAAAAAAAAAGTAGATACATTCTTAACCTAAGTAACTGTACTTCGCCTATCTGTACTATCGCCAATCTTATTGTCCGGTTTGTGACTGTACGCATTTGTTACACGAATATGCGCTTTGTGCAACTTTCTATAAGTAATAACCAAATTATTTTGTTATAGTAATACCTACAGTAGTGGACCCCGACGAAGCCGAGGAGGAGCGGGAGCTAGAGCCGCCGATGATCGTGCACTGCTCCGCCGGCGTGGGGCGCACCGGCGCGCTGGTGCTGTGCGAGCTGGCGCTGGCGCTGCTGCGCCGCCGCCAGCCGCTCTACCCGCTCGACCTCGTGCGGGCCATGCGCGCGCAGCGCCCCATGTGCATACAGAACGCTGTCAGTATATCAACTTTAGTTACATTACGTTTGACTACAGCGAACTCCCATTATAGTCTACGCGGAACTAGTTGGCCGCGCCTTAGAAATTGTAATTAAAAACATAACTGTGTATTAATTACAGTAGCAGCAAAAAATATCGATAACGAGGCAAAACGTAAGTGGCTTCCAGACGTTCTGATGTCTGATCTGAAGAACTGATCAATTAAATCGGACTGATCAGTTCAACTGAACAGTTCTCAGTTTTGCCTACACACGTACGATTTAACTGATCAGTTCAACTGATCAGTTAGAACTGTTCAGTTAAAACTGAACGTCTGGAAGCCGCTAGGTAAATGAGCGGCGGGATGTAGGAGCGGGCTCGCCTGCACATGGTTGGATGGAGGGGCGGGAGCGCCTGTTTTCGTTCACAGTAACCCCCCCCCCCCCTCACCTGCATCCATACCTAACCATGCCGCCTACCGCGGCCAACTAGTTCCACACGGAATATAGCCCTAATGATTCGCAGATCGCTAAACTCGATCATTACAAGACATTGCCTTCTCTTCCAGACCCAATACAAGTTCGTATGTGAGAGCATACAGACGGCGTACGCGCAAGGACTATCGATAACGTCGTCAGAGAACGGATCAAACTGATAGCAGTACTCACTCCCTTGCCAATTATTGTACAGTCGCATGTAAGACGCGAGACTGATCGTATTAAGATTGTTTGTTCATAGTATACGCCGAATCCGATATAAAAAAAGGAAAAAAAAAGAGAGTAGTCTGTCAGAATGCATCAATTTTATGTTGAAAAAATTATTTAAGCCAGGGCCGGCCTTTATTTAAGCGCCCCGGGCAAGTTAGTCGTCCGGCGCCCTTTATTATTATGATAACTCAAAGCTAGCGGCGCCCCTGATCCCCAACGTAGCGGGCGACCGCCAGGGTTGCCCTACCCTAAATCCGCCACTGATTTAAACGAGTCTTTCATGTAATTGAAACAAGAGTACAATTATGGACTCCAAATTCTGTGTAAAGAACAATTCAATCATCAACCCATTAACTGTCCCACTGCTGGGCACGGATCTCCTTAATATAAGAGAGATGCAATTCTAATAATATAAAATATTACAACCTCCTTTTTGGGAGAAACGTTTTCTAAGAATAAACTGCAATGAATTGTGATTGTTACCGGAGAAATTGAAAAAAATATATTGTATCGGTTCGGTGTATATTAAGAATATTGTATGAAATAACAGTGTGTTCATGGTTTCAAGTAGTATAACAACTTTTTACATGATATTGAATGCTGTATAGTCAGAATTAAGTTTTAAACAGTTGAGAGATACAAGTAAAAACATACATATATATATATATATACTTCATTCGCGTTGTCGCAAATTCGAAAACGCTATGTAAAACTGAATTGCCAATAGATTTTGGAAGCAGGTGAAGAAATTAATTCATATTTAAAAACCGCCGCTGATCCTGTCCGTCGTAGTTAAAAATCGACCTTTTTAGTACCTTACATCGTTTAAAACCTTGGATCAATTACCACAAGGGTGTAAGGCCGGTTACATTAGACTTGAACCTTCTAAAAACACAGTTACTTCTTGACCTCAAGGTAGAGCCATGGGATTCGAGATTACAAGGCAATATTATTGATATTAATACAAGGACGTCGAAACAAGGGCTTTTTAGCCAGTTATTATTAGCCAGGTTGAGCCATGGTATTCAAAATTACAAGGCAATATTAATGATATTAATGCAGACGTCGAAACAAGGGATTTTTAGCCAGTTATTTAGTTAAAAAAAAGATCTGTGTCACACGTGTCTTGTATAAATAAAACCTCCGTATTAACAATATAAAAAAAACCTTAATTTTTACTTGTATCTTTAAACTACACAGTGATAAATAATTTTCTATGAACTTTATTCTCTTGTATTTATTTCTAGAATAACTCTACCAGTGGTTTTTATAATTGTTGATTTATAAATTTTATGAAACGTTTTTTTCACGATGTTATTCGGTTATCGATTAACAACTCGAATAATCATAATCGATCCCACATATCACTGTTAAATTAAGATAACTTTATTTTACTGTTTATTATTTATTGTTAGGTTTAATTTTCTAATGCTTGCTGTGATTTTTCACTACCCATTAATATATGGTTTTAAGTAATATGTAGTCTTGCCTTTCCAACGAATTTAGTAATTTATTTCATAAGTTGTAAATTTTGTGTGTTTGTATAGTTTGGCGACTGGCCAAGAGTATCGGCTCGATGTGGTAACCCAATGTTAATTTACGAACTGAAATTAACCGAACTGACTAATTTAATTCAAACAAAAGTGACCATTCGGTTTCTAAAGCCCCGCAAATTCATAATGTGCCTGGCGGCCATCTTGGTGACGTAAAAATGACGTAACCGCTCTCAGTACGCGTTAGCACCGCTAGCGCGCAAGTACGGCGGATGACGTCACTTTGATCTTTTTCTGTTAAAAATATTGCCATATCTGGTTATATACCAGCTATGCGCATGAGTTCGAAGCCACCTCTGACTTATTATTATTATTATTATTATCAGCCGTTATCATCCCACTGCAGGGCAAAGGCCTCCCTACCCGCCTTCCACTCGTCACGATTAAGGGCTATCTGCGGCCAATCCTTCAAGTAAAGGTCTTATACCTACCTCTGACTTATATTAATAATAATTAATGATCACTCGCTTAAATGTAAAGCAAACATGAGTGAGTGAGGAAATCTGCATGCTTTTGAGATTTCCACAATGTCCAGCCTAACCCTTCTCATTTGAAAATTAGACTTCTGGAAGTGGGTTATAATAATAATTATATTAGCAGAGGAATATTGTGTCGAACAATTTATATTGGAATCAACTAAAGCTTGATCATAGAAGACTTATCTCAGTAAATCAAAAACTCAAGACTATAATTTCATAATAATACAGATATGATCATTTTTTTTCGTGAATGATCATGATAGTATCGAGATTTAATCAAATCTTTGGATTATTTCCGAGAACTTATATCCATAACACGGATTTTTTAAACCCTGCAAGACTGTTCAGCTTTTTGTAACCTATAATAAGGTTATTTTTTGAGGCCCCGAAGAAACGAACCGAGATAGATTAGTCCCATCAGCACTAAGGGCCGCACTAACCTAATGAAACATTATCTAATGACACCCAGGATATCTTAGTACACTGACAACAAACTCAAATATGGAAAAATAGAACAAGATATAGTAGCCAATGTTTGTTAACGATTCATAGCGTTAAGTGACGTGTGAGTGAGTGAGTTGGGGCCTAAGGCAAATTAATTTAATCACGAATTTGGTTAAACTTCGTTTTTCTGATTCGAAATTATAGAGAAATCTCTGAATAAGAGCCTAAATGTCAGTCGCCAAAAAGAATTCAATATTTTACTGCTTTTTTTCCTGTGCCATTTGTAATATAAACATAAGAAAAATTGTAAATTACTTTAATATATTTCTCAAAAAACTAAACCATGTAGGTACATATGATTTTATGTTATTTTTGTCTCTCGCCAAAACCAAGTATACAATAAATTTTGTAATTTCACTTTCGATACAAGTTATGGGGACCCAAAAATTCGATATTGATGTATATGTACTATTATGACTAATATAGTGATATCTTAAGTGTAACGTCGATAATACGTAATTAATTTTTAAAATATGGTATTTTTGCACCACATTGAAATTTAACATCGATTTGCATGTAAGTCGTAGAATCTTATCTGAATGATATTATGTAGTGACCAAAACATATGAGATCAAAATAAATACGAATAAATTATTGTTGACTTTAATATATAGCAATAAAACCTTTGTACCCGACTAACATAATCATCGCATTTACTAATTAGCAACTAATGCATTTTAAGACTCATGTACTAATTCAATATTTATCTTTTTATAGAATTGAATTTCATCGCAATTCCTTCTAAAATATCTACCGTTTATCAGTCATATAAATATTAGTCATTCATATTTATTGAAGTAATAGTCTCGGCACAAATTGAAAACTAGAGCTCATATTACCTTTTACACTATTTTAGAGCCAAAATGCCCCGAAATAACTAAAAATGTCCCTCGATTTTTGCTCTAGTGTGAACGAGGCCTTTATTCATAAAGCTACAATTACTGTCCGATTTAGCTAAACATATCAAGTACCTATAGTTATTATGGTCCCGTACAATACACTGTTTTATTAACGATTGTAAATAGTCGTTACAGGTCACACATTTAGACGAATAGTCTAGACGTAACTACCAGTTTATTGCCACATAAATATGCTTTAATCTGTTGTTGTTCAAAACATCTTCCATGGAAATGTGTGAAAATTAATGATTATAAATGAAAGATAAAACAGACGTTACAAAGTAGAACAGATTGTAAAATTCAGTTTGGTTTATGAACGCCGTTTCTTCTAGGAATCACAGAAATTTTTACACATGAAAACGTGCTAAGTTTAGTCATCTTCATTGATGCTGAAAATCGCACCATAAACTAATTTTAGCAACACTATCTTTTTCTTACAGTCACGAGCGTTAAACTTTAAACACAGTAGGTATTCCTTAATCCGAGAAGTAGACAAAAAATATCCGATAAAAATATTTTATATTTATTTATATTTGAACTGTAGACTTTCGTTTTAATCCAATCCTTTTCTCTTCAATTTTTTTTTCAGCCATTTTCAAAGCCATCCAAAAAGGCGACGGTACTAAAAAGCGAGTTTTTTTTTTCTAAAACTAAATTGTTGGCGAAAATTCTTTGTCCACTTAACACTTGGGAAAATCGCTTAATTATGTGAAGTGTATTTATGCTCGTGATATTCTTTTATCAGTTTCTAGATATTCGTATAGCGATTGGCTACTAAATTTAATTTATAAATGAGCAAGTGGAATTTAGACGGAAAAGAAATCATTATATCCTTTTCTTTTGTATTTAGAAAGATTAGACTTAATGTGAGAAAACGAGTTTTAGTTTGTGAACAACAGAACATTTTTAAATGCTTAGGTACATCTTTGCAAACCTAGGCATTTCACATCATTTATGTGACTACATAATAGAAGTCCTAAATTCCGCAACTAACTCTGAAGAAATTTTATGAAGTACTCATGACGCGCTTCATAATGTTTCTTTTTTTTATAGTTGCTTAAACAACTACGGTTCACCTTTATATCTAGATTAAAGACTAACAAATCTTTTATTAATAGGTACAGTCACGAGCAAAAACATGTATAACTAATGAAAGTGCTAAAGCGATCTTCTCCTAAAGTACTAATAGAACTTTTGTGATATAACGAACACAGTATTTACGAACCAATACTATAGTGACATTGTGTTATCTCAAAGTTGCAATGGTTCATTCATGAAAAAATCGCTTTGGCACTTTTGTTAGTGTGTACCTACATGTTTTTGCTTGTACTGACTGTACGTAATTTGTATGAATTACGACCTCCGAATGTGTGACCTTTCTAATACTGTGCCTCTTATAAATAATGATTGCCATAACATTAAAGTCCTGTCTCACCACCTCCGGATAGCCGCTAACTGTCGGATAATTAAAAAAATGGAACTAAATGTGTATGAATTTATCTGCCAAGTAATTTAACGGCAACTTACTAGGTGGTGAAACAGGCCTTAAGTATCAGTAGTGTGTTTAGACTGATAGTACGTCAGTAGATTTTATAGAATTAAGATTTTTTATAATTTTTGCACTAAAACTAATTAGTATACCTGCCTCGTTAGCCTAGGGATGCTAAGAGCGACTACTATCGTGGCAGCAGTCGAGCTATTGGGTTTTTCTATGAAATGAGGTCATCAAAAGCCCATACAACTCAGCCCAAATTTGTACTGGAGGTACATGACAGCTGTCAAGTTGACAGTGTTTACCATGAAATCAATATGAAACTGATAATAATGTGCCTTTTTTATAGGGTTATGTCTCCATCGACGAACATTCGATGATTTTGCCAATGTCAAGGTACGAGATGTTACAAAACGGTCGGTACTCAATAACAGACAGAAACTGTAATGACTATTGATCGGTTCTTTGTAGTGATAGCGGGAGTATGGGCTAAGGATAAAAGGAAAGGAATGTTAACTGGGCGAGGACAGTCAGAAGAGAGTAAGTCGTAAAGGGGAATAATTAAACGAGGACAAGAAAAAAACAAGTGCTCCGAGTACCCTCCTCTAGACCGCATTCACATAATGAATTGTCTTTCACGCGAAATAATGTGCCTTATTGGCGTGCGTTTGACATTCCGAAACTGACACTGACAGCAGATAGCTGTCAAGTTGACAGTTTTACTATGAAATCATTACGAAACAGATTACAGTGTGCCAAAATGGCGTGATTTTTCTCAAATTAAGTTATTTTTCTTATATCCCAGTCAAAATTTAAAAAGTAGGTATTATTAGAGTTAACTAGCGTAATACAGGGTATTTTTTTCCAATAACTGTACCTTCGGTACATCATTTGGGCCAATTTAGATGACCTCCTTTCAATATATTTTTACAAAATTGCACAGCACAAATTGACACAAAAAGCATTTCAATTTACTAATCTACACATTCAAACAATTTGTATTTCTGTTAACAATTTTTTTAATGTTTAAGTATAGGTAGGTAAGGCAAGGCATATATTTTTTACTAGATACATACTATTTTTGTTTTGATTAAGTATTCATTAATCATTTAATTTGGATAAGAATATTTTATATGCTTTAATTTATTGCAGTGTTTATAGGCTACATAACTAACAAGCAGATAATAAAATAATTAACTCTAAAATATATTTTGTTAAAATGTTTTTTGAAAGAAATAAGTGTGTGATTTACTGGCGACTCGATCTTATCTAATTTCCTTTTCGCAATTGAATTAAAAATACATGATAATTATTACGATCATAAACTAAGTAAGAAAATTTAAAACAATTTAGAAAACTTATTTTAAAGTTTAATCAGGCGACTTGCACAAGGGCGCATTGAATTTATACCTTACGTCAATGTACACACAAAATTTGTTTCAGAAATATTATAATTGTAGCATGGAGTTAGGTTTATATATATATATATATAGCTACCACAAATTTCATAATTTTATTATTATTTTAGCACGCATTGTCCCAAAATTTAGCAAAACCTTCATAATTTAGAAAATATTAGTGCGTTTTATAAATAAAAAATAAAATCAGGAATTCTATATATAGGCAGTGATCTCAGTATCTAAGTGGCTAAAAGCGTCCAGAGTGTGTAACCTGTACGCATATTCGAATTCTGCCTGAGATCTTTTTCATTCATCATTTTCTTACACAATTTATGTCGAAAAAATATCATAGTGCAGGTCGTTGGCGTATGATTTGGTTGATTGTTTTTCGTGTGAATGACTGATGTAGTTTTTAAGTGTTGTAATGTTCAATTATTTTTAGAAGAGTACCTAAGCTAATATTGTAGGTACTCCAATGTAATGTTTTCTATATTGTGATGTATATGCAGTGCTGTGCGTTTTATGTGAAATAAAAGTTTATTGAAGACTTATGTAGTGTTTTATATAAATGCGGCAAAATAGGAACCTTATACTATCATATACCTATGTATGTACTTATATAGAATATCTTATCCTATAGGTACTATTGCACATATTACTTACATAATTTACATACTGTAATTACGTTCTCGAAACGGCTCTAACAAGACGAAAGATCAGTAATAAATTCAAAAATGGAACAAAATGTAATTATAGTATTTTCGCCGTAAGATGATATCCCTGTCAGTTCTTATTTTTCCGTGCCACGCATACTATCTACTTTAAACTAATAAAAAATAAACAAGCAAAAAAATTAAAATGAAATTATTAAATAGAGAGTTTTACCATAAAATAAAACTTACCTATTATTTTTTCATCAATATCCGGAATCCATCTTGAGTCAAGCACCAGTCTTTCTGCCTTCCAGTCAGCACTTTTTCGTTTCCTCTCCGTTGGTAGCGCCCTCTATACTTACTTTTTGGTACTAAGCACAGAGCGCGCTAGGTGATGGCCCGATTTTATGTCATTATGGAACTCATGATGCACCAGGTAGCCCTTACCTGGATTCCGGATATTGATGAAAAAATAATAGGTAAGTTTTATTTTATGGTAAAACTCTCTATTATTTGTTTTGTATCAATATCCGGAATCCATCTTGAGTGATGTGTTTGTTATCACCTGGTGCGCTTAACCCAAAGACGCTATAATGTGTAGTTGTGGTATATTAATTGGGTTAGTAAAAGTCTATATTTATAAGAAAATGTAATAGGTTACAAAAATAAATTATAACATGACATGTAGTTAAATCATCATATTTCAATTATTACTTTACTAAAGGATAATATCATATTATTCTTAATGAACAGGGTCAAAATAATTTGATAACGACACTGAATTATTAAAATTACTTGAATCATCATTAATCAATTCCTTTTGATAATAATTTTGGAAAGTATGAATCATTTTCCAATTACCAGTTGCTAGAATTTGATCAATTGGAAAATTTTCTACAAAATTAAGAGAAGCTACTGCTGATCTCACTGAACCGGGAGTTGCATCAATACCAGCAGCTCTCAAGAGAGACCTCACCCAGCCGCCAATAACTGTTCTAGATGCAGGTTTTACAGTTCCTATTGCTGTAATAAATAAATTACTTATGTTCTCTCTACGATTTGCTGTTATATTTAACAATTGTCTCAGCCAAAAAACAACGTTTAAATTTTGATCAGGGTGTTCTTTCAGTCTCCACCCAGACTGCCTATGGTTACAGTTGTCGGTCTTGGAACCGAAAGCTGGCCACAATACAATGGAGTTGTTGTCATCAATCAAACTATTGCTATCAATTCGTAACAATGTAAGGTCATGAACCCTACGACCTGATGCCAAAAGCAGAAGAGTAGCGACATGTTTTGAGACTTGATAGATATTAGTCATATCAAAATTATATGAACTCATGTACTGTAATAAAGTTTTCGGGTTCCAAATAGGTGGTTTAGGAGGTTTCTCCCGTGCAACAGAAATAGCCTTTAATATATGTTTTATAAAGAAATTGGATGACAAATCAATATTAGATGTTAAATGAGTAAATGTTGAAATTACAGATTTATGCACCAAAATAGTTCTATATGCGAGACCTATATCACAATGTAAATGTGCTAAATATCTAGCAACTTGATCTGCATTAGGATTTTTGTAATTAACTAAATGTGACTCACACCATCTCTTCCATCTGTTCCACGCTGGCCTGTAAGTATTGATTGTCGAGCCTCTCCAGCTAGACATCAGAAGGTTTTGCTCTTCATTGGTCCAATCTGTTAAAATGTCTTGCCAGCCGAAATCAGCCATGCTTCCAGATGTAGGTCTTGAACCCGCTGTGGGTGTGTTCCTGTTCTCGTATCTATGAGAGTGTGAGCTAGATCTGGAATCAGGTAAGGGGGATGTCGTGTTCGCCGTTGCACATCTGCTCGCCAAAATACTTTGTTCCACTTCGGCGCAATCAGTATGTAGTCTCCGCTGGCTTGGTTCAGGTGCCCGAGGACTCTGGGAATTAGATTTGGTGGCGGAAACAACCACGCTAGGCCGTAGTGCCACTGATGAGAAAAGGCGTTGTGATGTTGTGCTTCTTGATCGTCCGTGTCTAACGATACATACCTCGGTACTATGTGAGCTGTCTCCGATGCAAACAGGTCTATCTCCGGAGTGCCCCACATTTGAACGATTTTCATCGTTGCTTCCGTCAGTAGATGCCACTCTGGACAAACCTTTTGCCGAGAGAGAGCGTCTACCTCGATATTGAATCTGCCCGGGAAGTAATGCGCTGTCAGATGAATGTTTCGTTGGTCGAGAACTGCAAGAAGTTGTCGAGTTTGCTCGAGGAGTTTTTTGGATTTTGTCCCGCCCTCCTTGTTTATGTACGAGACTACTGTCCGATTGTCGGTTTGCAGTAGTACCTGCGCATTTTGAAGATGATGCTGTTCCTGGAATATGGCTGCATAAACGGCGAACATTTCTTTTTTGTTGGCATGCCAGGACCATTGTGGCCTCGTCCAAGTGCCAACGATATTTTTGTCGCCGAGTTGGGCACCCCACCCGATGTCCGATGCGTCTGTGGTCAATAGGTGTGTCACTGTACTCATCTGTATCGGCAAGGACTTTCCTATAGCTTGGCGCCACCACTCCATATCTAAGCGAGCAGGTTGTGGAATGCTTATCAGCTGGTACGGGTGTAGTTTCGGCAGCTGTCGACTGTAGAATTGCAGTGTGCGACAGTGAAGCCGTCCTCTTGGAGTCACGAACGTGGCAAAATTGAGTCTCCCCATTAGAGTTTGATACTGTTTGAGGGACCATTTGCCCGTCTGAAGCTGTTGGTGAAGTGCTTTGCGTAGCGATAGGCACTTCGGTTCCGACAGGGACTTTGCGTTGCGTTTTGTATCCCAAGTTATGCCAAGAAACTCTAGGCATTGTGTCGGAACCAGCACAGACTTTTCGAAGTTGATTGTCCAGCCTAACAGTTGCAGAGTCTTTATTGTGAAAGCTATATCGTCTTTCAACTGTGACTTTGACTGGCTTGCTAGAAGGAAATCGTCCAAATAAACTACGCACCTGATTTTGTGACTCCTCAGGAATTCTGCCACCCAGTTGGTTACCGAGGCAAAAGTTCTGGGTGCAGACGATAGGCCGAATGGCAAACAGGTCATCTGGAGAAGCTGCTGCCGATGCGAGTCCTGATGATAATTTAGCCTCAGGAACCTCCGATGTTGTCGTGCAATAGGCACGTGAAAATAGGCTTGGCTCAGATCTAGCTTGGCTAACCAGTCCTGTTGCTGTAAAAAACTTGGTACACGGAAGTGACTGAATAATTGGAACGGTTTGGCTACTACGAATTGATTCAGTCGCTTCAGGTTGAAGATAGGTCGGAAGGACTGGTCGGACTTGGGCACCAGAAAAAATGTGGATAGGTAGCTTGGAGTTAGCTCTGCAGGTTCTAGCACTCCTGACTCTATCATAGATTGGATCTGTAGGGTCATATTGGGAGATGTTTTTGTTCTGTAACATTTCATAACCACGGAACTCGGAAATATTAGTGGCGGCTTCAGAATGAAAGGTATGCGTGCACCGTTTAATAGTCGGCATATCTTTTCCGGTGCACCAAGATTGCTCCAAGCATACTGAAATTGTTTTAGACAGCCGCCTTGAAATATCCGATAGTCATTCGCGACGCTTTCCTTTAGAGGGAGCATGCGATTGTGATTTCTTTCCTTTAGGTTTGGCACGATGATGGTTGTTTGTTCTACTCTTGTTTTGATGCGAGGCGTAAGACGCCTGTTTTGGTCTTTTTGAGGACATGTCTCGACGAAAAAATCTATCATCAGCCTGTTTACTAGTTGACGGTTTTTGATTTTGGTAAAAATTTTCTTTAGGATATGACGGAGGGCCCGATTTTGTTGGTGTAGTTAATTTATCCACCCCCCCAATTTTTTGAAGGTAGGTTTGAACAGCTTCATCATTAAAAAGTGATACTGAACTCGGGGGAATTTTGTGTAGTACATCACGATGAAATCCTTCGGAAATCTGACGTAGTATGGCCTCTCTACGTATATTTATAAAATCAGCTCGTCTACCACACACAATTTGTAATAAGTCGTCCGTCACCTTACTATATTCGGATTCTTTTGAAAATAACGTTTCAACCTTCTCAAATAAAGAGTTAGGGGTCAATGATTCCTTAGAGTCACTAGCCCAATCCACTAATGATTGCAATGTTTTATGCAATTCCTCTTTTTGGCACAGTAAAGCATTCGTTAACCCAGCAAAAGAACGTTCTAATAAATATGAACGCGAATCCTCTCTCAACATTGGCGATTCAAAACGCTTTAATTCGTCATTAACATTCAGTTCTACAAAACCGGGGGTAGCTAAATATTTCTTTTGTGCGTCCGAAAACCGAATTGCATACCAATCATCACACTTAAAACGTTGTAGCTCAGTTAATTTGTTGAGAAATTTATCATTTGCTTTGGGATAAATTGGATCTTTTACTGATGTGCTCACTTCCGACAAAATTTGAAGTTGATTATTTTGTTTTATAACCTCAGGACGTTGTAGGTTTAATTCGTTCAAAGTAACGGGCGGATTATTCGCAGTCGGTTTCGTATTTTCAAAGCCACTATTTTGTGCTATAAGGTTTGTTAAAAAGGCCACTTGTTGCGATAAAAACTCAAAGTGTGCATAACTCACGGTTTGCGAATCCCTTCTTGATTTGCGTTTTTCAGGGCTGGGTCCGCTACTCGAAGACGAACCGCTATCGCCATCTTCTGAGCTCGGTGTTGGAGAACGTATCCGTTTGCGCGAAATAGGCTCGTCATTAGCACACTCAGTCACTATATTTTCACTTGAATTTAAATTTTCCATAATAATAACGGAGAGGAAATAAAATTTAAAGAAAAAAAAAAAAAAATATTTGTAAGAAGTAGGTAGTATTTTCGCGAAGTCTAATTTTAACGCTGACAACCGAACGGCGCGAAAAACGACGCTATAATGCCATAAAATCGGGCCATCACCTAGCGCGCTCTGTGCTTAGTACCAAAAAGTAAGTATAGAGGGCGCTACCAACGGAGAGGAAACGAAAAAGTGCTGACTGGAAGGCAGAAAGACTGGTGCTTGACTCAAGATGGATTCCGGATATTGATACAAAACAAATAATAAATATTGTCCTATCGTAAATTACCAAGTAAATTATATAACTGTTGGTAAGTTAAGTAAATGAAATAAAAAATGTAAGTATACTTATAACTTAAGAAATGGCTGTCGCGTGGATGAGTAGAATGAAACTTCAGTCAATAGAGATCGACACTAATGATTTTAAAAAATCGATGAATCGTAGCGGCCATTTATTTTGTTCATAAAATTGGTAATTCCGATTCCATTTTCGTTACCGATTCTATTTTTTAAAACAATCGATTAAATTTTTCGGGGTTACATCACTTTAATTATCAGTTATGAACTGTCAGTCAGGCATATCATCATACATTGAAAATACTATAATAGGGGGACTTTTACTGTGAGGTGGGGGAACAGGCCCATAAATATCTTTAGGCCCGACCCTCAGCCCTTGTCCTCCAGTATTCTTGTGATTTCCAATAAGAAGAACTTCTCGTGATTCTTTGATGTTCTGCAACCAAAGCCAATGTACCCGCATCAACCCGCGAAGACCGATTGATTTGTGGATACCCACAAAAACTCACTTTTCAAGAAAACGCTCTGTCACCGTCAGTCTAGACCGTGACTGTTGCCCGTTAGTATCTGTCAAAATGTCGTGCCTTATATTTTTATAAGTACAATACAGACAGTTTAATAGTAGTAGTTAATACCTATTATTCGTAGTATTTTCTAATGTTGGTGCGTGCCGCGTTTTTTTTATTATCAATTTGTTATAAAGCTATCGTGCTCAAAACTTTTTCATACGCCTTTTAACTTATACAATACAGAAACTTGGTTTAATATTTAGTTCCTATTATTGTAACGCCGGCAACGAGTTGCGGTTTTTTTAGCTATTAATTGATTTTGTTAAGTTAAATTCAATTTGAAAATTAACTGATACTTACTCGTATTTCGTTGGATTTTAGATAGCAGATAGCACACACATCATTCGTGCATCCAAACCAACGTTACAATACGTCTGATATAACTTGGCGAGTCCGAAGTTCGCGCAGAAGGCTGCGCAATAATCATTTTTAGGAACCAAATGGTGACATGAGGCGGCATGCGCGTGGTGGAGGTCTAGGCTAGAGACGTACCTTACGTAAACCATAGACGTAACAGAAGAAAAAAAACGATCCTGTCCTGTCCCAATCTGAGAAATAACAGGTAGGTAAGTGGCAATTTTAAATTATACTTGGGCCTGTTTGACCAATTAAGAAATTAAAAAATGGAACAAAATTTGCTAGTAGGTATTATCTGCCAGCTAATTTAACGGGAACTTATCAATAAGCTGAGAAACAGGCCCTAACTGAGGTAACTGTTAATGACATGGTTCTCTTACCTGGAACCTACAGACATACTTAAGTGGAATTGGGAAAACATTTGTGTTTTCCTATCAAAAGTTGAAGTCTTTCTTCAGCAGGAAAAACAATGAAATACCTCAATAGGTAGATATGTATAGTCGACCATAAAATTGCTTTACCTAAGACTTTCTTTCTAAAACATCCGTACTAATTAAATTTACTAAGGCTCATTATCAATCTGTCACTTGTCTTGTTACCAAAAATAGACCTTGTTGTTTGGTGATGTGCAAACGATATTCACTCTAAGGGTGGTACAAAAAACAGCAATTTTATGGTCGACTACATACCTACCCGCGGCATAACCTAACCGGACTGAAGTTAGCCACTTGAATGCGCAATGGATTGTTTAAATTAAAAATTGTACCTATAATGCAAACGGCCAACTTCAGTGTAATTTCTATGATCGGAATCCGACCCCATCTGCCAACATGGTTGGGAAAAGGCTAGGAAGATGATCATCATATTAAGAACCCAGCGAGAGTCAAAATATAACTTTCTCTTGTCACATTCAAGTAGGCATATTATTACGTAGTACTTGGTAGTACCTATCGTAAAGATTACGATATAATGACATATGGGGACATCGTCCATCTGTCTATCTAAATATATTGGCCCATCATTACACAATTGAGATAAAAATCCACTTCTGTATATATAGATAGTAGGTATAAGGTGAGTATGACGTTGACTACCATATTTCATGGAATAATGTAGCCTGTTGCTACTTGGTAGCTTATGGGTAGTCATTAGATAAATTAAGTTTATTTTGTAAGCTGTCAGTAGAGACTATAAACACGGTATAAGGGTCAGTTCACACCGAGAGTCGACGCTCCGCGCAGAGCGGCTCAAAATTTAAGACAGATTCCAAAATAAACTTAATATATTTTTGGCTTTATTTAGTTACTAGCTTTCCACCAGCGGCTTCGCCCGCGTGGTCAAGGTATTTCTTATTAATAATTCTATGTTGACGACGTAATTGTCTACCTATACTCATCTTCTTAAAACCAATCTATCCGACGGAAAACATATACCTATTTTATTGGAATAAAAAGTAGCCTAAGTGCTATTCCAGACTACAATCTATCTCTCTGCCAAATTTCATCCGAGCCGTTCAGTATTTTTTGCGTGAAAGAGTAACAAGCATCCATTCATCCAAACTTTCACATTTATGATATTAGTAGGATCATCAAAGTATTATTTTCAATAGCAAATATCTTGACTTAATTACTAATTACAGTAATATATAATTTAGTAGGTATAATACGTACCTATATAATTATGATAAGAGGTTTCCCAGAATCCTCCTCAGCATGATGACGTTATCAACACAGGGAGCCCATCTAATTACAAAATTGTCTGTCAAAGCTGTAAAATGATTGCTTTGAACGGTTTTCCTGGTCACGAATGTCAATCATATTATTGAGGGACTTTTAACTTATACCCACGCTTCTAGCTAAACTTAGCATGCCGCGGTCAGACTACGGATTGGTAACATTTTTTAGCATACTCCTCCGTTCTTTGGAAAGCACGTGTTTCATTATGTACTTATGAGCATATTAATTATACTAAAACTTTACAGTATATAACAAAACGATACAGCGTTCAAATGGTTCAAAATTAGAAAAAATAAAATAGATAAGTAGGTACCCACACAAAAAACAAATAGACACCTAATATGTGTATATTATGCATATATTTATTATACTATTGTTATACGAACACCAATGACCTATGTATAACAATCATTAATGGTCATTAGTAGTCAGAACCCCGAAAAGTTTGACAACCAGTTTCTTATTAGTATTGCCCAGAAATTGGATTGAGGAGGTCTGTGCCTCGACCATGAGATTTTCTAACTAGACTCGGTAGCGACGCCGTAAAATAATATTTGCATGGAAAACCCTCGCAGCGCCTCTAGTGGTTACGTAAGGAACTAAAGCCTGCAATGAGATTACAGCGTTTCGATGCGTAAAAAACCTATCGAAAGTCATTCGATAGAACTCATGGTTGAGGAGCAGATAACTGACATGGCTGTAGTTTCGAATAAAATATTGATATTCAGAGTTAAGACGCATCTGGCTAGACTGAAACCAGACACCAACAAAGTCTGGAAACGGCTAGGATGATGATAAATTTAAATAGTTTATATTAGATCGTTAAGAAAACAAGGAATCGTCAAAAATGTTTTTTTAAATGACAGTAATGCGCGTTGTAATATGAGTTATGGATTTGTGCCCGGTTATTGGCAATAGGCTGGCCGCCTACTTCTACAGAGATCTTAATGTGCCGACAAACCTGTCTAATCTCTCGGGCAATACAGATGAGACTGTATGTAGGTATAATTTTCGTAGTTATACATAAACATACATCGACTTGACTGACTGACCCTGACTTTGACTTAGTCAAATATTAATTTCAATATCACGACGTGTTTGGTCTAGTGGTTCGAGTACCGGACTGCTAATCACGAGGTCGTGGTTTCGATTTCCTAAGGACACAAATATTTATGTGTGATAGTCCGGGTGTTCCTTATGTATAATAAGTCTGTATTTACAAAAAAAAGTATACATATAAGTATTACATCCATTGTCTAGTACCCATAGTACAAGCTCTGCTTACTGTGGGATTAGGAGGTGCTGTGTAAAACTACCCCAGGATATTTGTTTATTATTTTAAGTAGAATAAGTCAATCAAAAGTAAATACTAGTTGTACGGTCTACTTTTGATTGTTAAAAGCTAAGTACCTGATTCCTGAACTCTTTTCTAAATCGAGAAAACTAAGAATCGAGACTATATAAGCGATAAAAATGCGAGTTGCGCTCTTGTGGTAGTTTTCCGAGGTCGTCAGAGAGCGACGCACCGGCAGTGTTACCGCGACTGCCGGTAGGGCGGCCCGCCCAAACCCGCCCAGCGTTTCACATATAATCTGTTCGCTATAGTACAAACACTAAAGACGGAAAAGTCAAAAAACTATATTCCCTAACATGTGCTAAAGAAGACTTAAAAAAAAATTGTTTTGAAATTCTAAGACATTGAAGTCTGCAGTTAATGTTTTTGTGGAAAATAAACAAGATTATCAGGTTGTTTTCGTGTATTGAATATTAAGCTAGGTACTTATAACACGCCTACTTTTAAAAGCTTTCCTCTTCGGATTATTTAACCTTTGAAGAGCCGCAATATTTAATTATTCAATGTAAAGGGAGGTCGGAAACGTAATTCCGTAATGATTTTATTAGAATATTTTACCTTACTCAGTTTTTTTGTAAGAAAATTGTTTTCAGATATTGTTAATTTAATATAACTAAAACTTGGTTCTTATTTTAGCCGGTTCCCGAAACAGGAGGGTTTTCTCAATTTGATTTTTTTTTTAATTCATAAAGGTAAAACTTCGTGGTGTATAAAAAAATTGCGATGCAATGCGATGGTCCCAAGTAAATTAATTAATAAGTGAAATATTTATTTGTAAGTAAAGTATTTGTTTGTTGGCACAATTGACGTAGTGGAGAGTTCTTTGGTGAGGGTCGTGGGTTCAATTCCCAAGCAATTTTTGTGTATCCTTATATTAATTGTCCGGGTCTGAGTGTTGAGTTCTAGTGTGGGGCAACAAATTTTTATTGTAATATTTGTATTTAATGTTGAAGATGTTTTGAAATTTGACGCAAGTTTTTATAATTTATCTTTGTTGATGGAGCATTTAGGGTTTTCTAGGGATTTCTTATCCGACGGCTGTGACAAACAAGAGAAAATAAAATAATAACGCAAAAGTTACATAAGTATGTCACAGTCAAAACTCATAACCGGTCTAAACTGGTTTTGACTGCGAATGCTGTCAGTTTTTTTTAATAACTGATGGTTTTTATAACCAGTATGCCTTTTTATGTTGGTCTCCTATTTGTATTATGTTAGGTTAGGTTAGAACTATACCCAAACAACCAACAAGCGTAGCGAGCTTTGCCGCAGCAGCGGCCGGCGAATGCCAGAACTGAATACGAAATATTCCCGTTAGATCCTTAATTAATAAATTATAGCTGTCCATTTTAATATTTGATATTTGTATATTGTGTTGAGAAAAAAAAAATATTATTATATAGATCACCTGTTTTAAAGCACCAATACATTCAGCACTTAACATATTCTCAAATGGGATTATATTAAGGCTGAGATTCAGAGACGAGACTTAGCATGAACTTACGCTTTCGTATGTCATATTGTAATACAAATTTGACATACGGAAGCCTTACTTTACGCTGAGCGTCGTCTCTGAATGTTAGCCTAAGTGCTCAATGCATTGGTACTCTAAAAACAGGTGCTCAAACAGGAATACCTTCTTCCCGAATACGAAAACCAGTCTAAATCAATTTTGACCTGTTACGAGTTTTGACTGTAACAATTATAATCACATGTCATCTACGATGAAGCAGCTCCGAGTTGACCTTTCTCAACTGACAGCTGGAATAGGCAGGGACATACGTATCTACGTAGGTATGTAGGTAGGTATAGGCATAGGTCGTGGCCACCATTATTTATGTAGCTTATCGGTGTACACAATCCAATTTTAGTCAGTCTTACAGAGTTATGTTTTTAGCCCCCGACGCAAAAACGACGGGGTCTTATAAGTTTGACGTGTCTGTGTGTGTGTGTGTCTGTGGCATAAAAGGTCCCGAACGGATGAACCGATTTTAATTTTGTTTTTTTATTTGAAAGGTGAATTAGTCGGGAGTGTTCTTAGCTATGTTTGATGAAAATCGGTCCAAGATGGCCGCCGCTACGAAATAGCGGATGACATATTTTTTCACACCTCCCTCAATATGGGTATCAAATGAAAGGGCTTAACTAGGAGAATACTATACACTATGAAAAATTTCAAATCCAAAATGTATTCTCCGACGGCTAAGGCAAAGGTATACCACAGTTCGAGGAGGTAGGACATATTATTAGCTACTTTTTGCCTTAAAAAACCGAGTGCGGTGCGAGTGAAACCAAGAGCAAAAAATAGTTTATTTTATTACAAATCGACGCACATAAAATATTGGGTTAGGGTATCGTGGGCATCGTGGTATGGACATGTGATGCGTAGAAATGGGGAGCATGTTACCAAACAGGTTTTGAGCTTGAATGTGCATGGATATAAGGTAAGAGGAAGACCAAAGGACAGATGGATGGACTGTGTGAGAAAAGAATTATGTCCACAGAGGAATTGAATGACGAGATGACGGCTGATAGAAACTGTGGCTCTTTCTTCAGAAGGCCATTTCAGATTTTGACCTACATTGTTTAACTCGCATATCCGATATATACTACGATTGTCTGGACTTTAAAAGAGACCATGATTCTCTGAGTTTGTTTCGGCGTTTCTTCTCAGAGAAATGCCGGTGCCATGTAGTATTTAAAAAAATACATAATGACTTGTAAAAGTGTCTTTAAAGAATCTACTTACCGAAATTAGTATTTCATTTAATTTCATAGAGATGCGTGGAAGAAAAATACTATGCAGACCCCAAGTGAATTAAGATAAGGACCAGAGAATGATGATTATGTTTTCTTAAAAAAATTGAACAGTCAAGAAATGGCTTCTACGTTTTTGATTGTCGCCACTGTTAAACACATTCATTTTGAAACACGCTTTTCAAATAACAGACTTAAACAAGGGGTCCCACTTTTAGGAGCATAATTATATATTTCACGAGGGTAATTACTAATTAGAGTACATATTGTTAAATAAGAGGCAACTCCAAGATTGTCAGTCGTGAAAATTGCTATCTGAATTGGAATCTTCTGTTGAAGAGCGTAAGGTATCTAATTAATTAATTAATTTTAAATTACAACTTCAGTGCAATTTAGTCTGTTTAAAAGTCGATCTTCATGTTTGTGATTTGCCATAATTATATATGTCATTATTTCTCAGCCTTTGAGTTCTATCCTTCGAATGTAAATTGCCTAGAAATTGGGTTGTGGAAGTTTCATGGCAGCCCCTTCGCATAAAATGATATTCAGCCGCATCTGGGGGTCTACTACTACTACTACTAAGCACGAAGTCCGTAGTTTCGGCGTTCGTTACGGGCGTTTCCTAATCCGTATTACCTACGGACGGATGATTAGTTCGGGGCCCGAACTAAGAAGGACAACACAATTTGACAGCTGTACTTACTCCCAATGTTTTGAACAGAATGCTTGAACATTTTAAACATTAAACGTTTTATATTAAACCCATGCATGACGACTGTAAGACGACATATTCAATGTGTTTTACCTATCCGATTTTTTTAGCTGACCTTGTTTTCAGAATCAGAAATCATATTTTATTTGCTTTCAATGTAGGTGTACAAATATGATGTTGATACAGTCATTATAATGATTATGTCCCAGTACATCGTACCTTTCGGCATGCAAATACATACAATTAAAATTATTATACCTTCTAATAATGCTTATGAATAAGTTTTAAATAATACCTACTATTGTAATATAAATTAGAAATAAATTACAATTTTATAAATATCATCATCTAGAAAATATTTTATGGTATAGTAACATTTTTCAATTAAAATCTTGTACTATTCATTTTTTAATTGATATCTAATATCTTTTATAACACATTTGCTCGTAAAGGGTCTCTTATTTCACCAATTTTAATATCGTATTGTATCTCATTACGTACTTGTGCGGTAATGTAATGTAAAACGCACGGTTAATCAAAATGCTCCGTCTAACAACGAACGGTACTTTTTTAAATCTTAACAAAGAGTTTTGGCAAAAAAGTGGTCAACATTTTATGAATAAAATTAATTTTGGGAGATAAAATATAATAAATAAATATTTTATTTAATTAATTTTAACAACAAAATTACAACCATTTATGTGTAACAAAAACACAAAAATATTAATTAACTATATTAGTAATAGGTACTGGCTGTTTTTTGTTCCTTTGCCTAATAAAAGCGCTGATGCGCGCGCATCGCTAATTTGTCAACAAATTAAACTATTATAACTGCAAGTGATTGCAGTGAGTGCAATTAATTTAACAAGTGATTAAAGATTTATTCGTTTACATTGCGCGCAATGCATTGATTAGGATATTTCTTACTCTCTTCACTTATCCTAATCAATGCATTGCCATCGAAGACGTAAGCACCGACAAAAAGCTCAAATTTTTAAGTCTATAGACTTAGGAACGACAAAACGAAGGAAGCCAGGAAATTCAAAGCTCGTAACTAAAATTATGATTGTTAGGACATAAAAGGGCTTTAAGTAATTTGTTAGGTACTTACTTGAACTGTAGGAGGCTTCTCCATAAGAATAAAATTTTTATTTTGACTTCGTTTATTGGGAGAACTAAAGATTGGTACAGTCTGGAGCAAAAACATGTAACAAAAGTGCTAAAGTGATTTGTTCGTGAATGAACGATTGCAACTTTGAAATAATACTAATGTCAGTTTAGTATTTGTTCGTAAATACTGTGTTCGTAATATCACAAAAGTTCTTTTAGTACTTTAGGAGAAATTCGCTTTAGCACATTTGTTAGTGTATACATGTTTTTGCTCGTGACTGTGTTTACATTATGTGACACTTCTGCTTCTAGAACATTTCTACTAATACTCTTTTATGAATGCTTGACAATAGCTAACTGCCAACACACACAATATTTGTAGCGACCTTCTTGTTCTATACACTACCAACTTTTGAATATAAAACTATTCGAAGGGTTCCGCAGCTAAAAGCTAACTTTTACATATAGCAAATTTTTACATACAGCTAAAATATTTTAGCTATATGTAAAAATGTACCAAGATATTTCATTATTTATATGCTCAGGTCCCATGTAGTAAATGGCGAGCCAAACTTCAAGCTTCTAAAAACCTAAATAAGAAAGAAAGAAATTTAGTTTATTTTCGTCCAAAACGACGCATGATAAAATTAGGCAAAAGGACAAAGTGTTAAGATCTCACATTATCTCTGCTATTACAGACAAAAAACAATTTCATATAAATGCCTAATGGCATTATGACCGCCTTTGTACTAAATGTGCAGTGTTTATATAAAAAAAACAATAATTTCCAAGTTCTCTAAAAGCACTATTACGATAACACTTTTATCTTAATTCGAATAGACACCTACTAGACTTGCTGTATTAGCTGTATATGTTTTCCATGTTCAATATATAAGGTAATATATCTTCATGTCTTTATGTATAACCTAACATAAATTAAAAATTTAGAAAACCCCCGACACGAAATGTTGCCATTTTGTGGTGGCGGCCATCTTGGATTTGAAATTTTTCATAGTGTATAGTATTCTCCTAGTTAAGCCCTTTCATTTGATACCCATATTGAGGGAGGTGTGAAAAAATATGTAATCCGCTATTTTGTGGCGGCGGCCATCTTGGACCAATTTTCATCAAACATAGCTAAGAAAACTCCCGACTAATAAAATTCACCTTTCAAATAAAAAAACAAAATCAAAATCGGTTCATCCGATCGGGAGCTACGATGTCACAGACAGACACACACACACACACAGACACACACACACACACAGACACGTCAAACTTATAACACCCCGTCGTTTTTGCGTCGGGGGTTAAAAACAAAACGTTAACAGCAACTTGTTGCTAAGTCGTAAGCAACACAACCTGTTGCATTGTTTCTGGCAACTTGTTGAAAAGTTTCGAAACAGCGAGAGCTGGTTCTGTATAGAAAACATTGTTTTACTTTTACAAGTTTCTCTCAATTAAGGCGAATTTACTATGTTTATGCAGTGGTAAAACTGGTAAATTTATAGTTCAGTACTAATATAGTGGTAATGCTAATAAGGAGTTTGTTTCTTTGGTTGAATCGCGGTAATTTCAGGAACGATTGGTCCGATTTAAAAAAAAAATCAGTTTTATAAAGCCCATTTATCGAAGAAGGATATAATAATATATACCATCGGTACGACCAATAAATAAATAACTAATAAATATCTTGGGCCATTTTTACACAGCACCATCTAGTCCCAAACTAAGCAGAGCTTGTACTATGGGTAGGGTACTAGACAATGGATATAATACTTACATACTTTTTTTGTTGTAAATATATACTTATAATATATAAGAAACACCCAGACAAACACAAACACCTAAATTCATTTAGTTTTTTAATAAATAGATACTTATGCCTTCACCCGTGCGAGTCTACGTAAAGAAAGCTGGGGTCATAATTGTCTACTAATTTCGATTTTACTAAAAAAACAATATTCTATGTAGCTTTATTTGTGCTGCGCGATCGGAACGCACAGTTATTTTGAGCGCACTGCAGTACATAACTGCTTAGAAAGAAAGAAGAAATATGTTATTTGGTGTACCCTAAACACCAAGAGCTTCTCAAAATTGTATTTCGTAGCCATTTTATTCATTTTACGGATTATTTCCTCAATTAAAAAAATATAATTATCCCGGCTGTACAAACTCCTTTTATTAAAAATTATGTTGCATGTAATTTTTATATTGTAAATTATCGTAATTCAAGATAATTTTGTTGTTATAATAAAGGAAAATATAATTTTATCTGATTTACCTCTGGGTTTTCACAATCTGCTGTTTGTACGCTTATCTTTTAAACTACGGAATGGATTTTAATGCAGTTTTCAGAAATAGATAGAGTGATTCAAGAGGAAAGTACTTATACCTGCGTATAATAGGGGTGAAAAGCCGAGAAGTTCAAACAATAGCGAAGCCGGGGCGGGTTATTATGATTCAAGGGCAAGTTAACGCTCTTGAATAACCCTTGAATAATATGACCTATTAGCTAACATACTGATTTCTGACACTTACGCGAATACTAGACATTGAAATAAAACTACTTTTTACGGATTAAAATAATACCTATCAATAAAAATCCGTAAGAAGTAGTTTTATTTCAATGACCTATACATGTACGATACGATAAGTATAGAGGAGCCTATACATAGAGGTCTATTGAAAAACATAATTACCTAAATATAAATAAGTAATTATTATACTGCAAACATAGTTTAGATCACATTATAAAGTTCAAAGTTGTAGCATTTTTGTAGTTGGTGGGTAGGTGGTTGGGTGGTACGTTTATGGAGCGGTGATCGTCTGTCCTTTTCTCGCAAAAGGAGGTTTTGTATAAAATTTGTATGGCGTACTGGTATGTGACGTCACAGCATAGTATAGTGCGCTCTTTCTAGCATAAAATTAAAATGCTTACTTTTTACCGATTTTAATTCTGTTTTTGTTTTTCGGGTTTTTATAAAGTTTTTTTAATATAGAAATATTAGAATATAGTAGAATAATTCTATAACCTATGTTATTAATATAGTCAATATTATTAGATATTCTACTTGGAAGGTATATCAAGATATTGGATTTTACGTAACACTACGTTTCTATTAAGTTAATACGATACGAGTGTACGTCTCGAGACATTTCGTGTATCATATTATGATTTGATTGACACTGTACCTATTTGGTTCTGTCTGACTGTAATCGAGTCGTTTTGTAACAAAGTATTAGTAACGTTCGCGGACCCCTGGGGGTTTGCGAGTATATAATCCGCAGTCCGCAGTCTTATCTATAGGCCATTTAACAAATAATGAAATTACCGACTTAAACCATAAAGAAAGCTATAAGGTATAAAACTATGAAAATAAAAAATCTTTTTTAAAAACAAGCTTTTATTATTACCTACTTGTTACAAAAACGAACTAAAAACTTTAAAATAATATAATCGTGTAACGCACTTTTAGCAATTAATATCTCAATTAATTGCTAAAAGTGCGTTACCTACATGTTTTATTTCTCCTACTTACCATCAAAATGTAATTTTTGTATGAAAATATTCCCGGTCTATAATCCTTTTAAATCTCTCTAGTTCCAGTTTAAATATTGAAGTACGTAACTAAGAGTTTCCAAATTCAATTATGAAATTAATAACACTTAATTTGATAGCGAAGGAAAAATATCGTTTTAATTAAAAGTAAAATTAATTATACAATTGCCTGCCTCATTCGAGCCTTCGCTAACTTTTTAATTATTTGTATTGGCAGCAATTTTAGACTCCAAGTTTTATGTCCAGGGTGTGGAATTCAGGTATTTGAAAATTGATCTAAAGGTGCTTATTTACCGGGAGCATTTGCTTGTAATGTAACGTTACAGTACGTCAACCATGAGTTCTATGGAATGGCTTTCGATAGGTTTTTTACGCATCGAAACGCTGTAATGTCATAGCAGATTTTAGTTCCTTACGTAACCGCTAGAGGCACTGTGAGGGTTTTCCATACAAATATTTTAAGGCGTCGCTAGCGAGTCTAGTGAGAAAACTCATGGTCGAAACACAGATTCGATTTTGAGCATTACTTACATTACTTTTTTTTCATGCGGAAAATATCGTGGAGAAATATAAATTCTCATGGATCCGTGTCACCTGGGGGTGCGGCAGTTTTCTGTTTTTTTTATCTTAGATAGGCCTTGGCTTGACCACAACTTGTCTGATGTTAAGCAACGATGTTGTCGACGATAGACCGCACTTGCCTAGAAGAAACCGATTCACTCTTGTGTTGCACTTCGATTCACTCAAGTGTTAATGGGCGGCAAAGACCAATAACCGCCAGGTTCGCTGCTCTCTCGTTTGCCGACTTCAACAGTGATAAAAAGTGATCAAAAACAGACCACAATTTTTAAAACCATTTACTTAAAATTTTGTTTCGACACGATGTCTTGGAAAAAATTTGCTATTTGACAATTGTTTAATAAATTTCAATAACATTTTAGTATTTGTATTTAATTTGTATAGATATTTGACATCGCATGTTTACAGAAGACTGTTAGTAAAGCCACTGCGAAGCTTATAATACATACTTAACCAAAAATTATGAAAACAGCCAATTTTGTTTGTACATTATTAAAATATACAAACACTATAGAGCACACATGTTCTCTTCTCTTCGACATATCAAAATTAATCTTTGGTACAATTGGCAAAAATGAAAAGCTAACAGGCAATAATTATTCTTCTTAACAATTAATTTTTACCCGACTGCCGAAGGATATATATTAATGTTTCTGAAGCAGTAATAAATAAAATAAAATATTCTTTATGCCTTTGAAATCGTAATTAATTTTTGTCTCCCCATAGTCCCCATATATTCCATGACTTAAGAACTACATATTATAACCAAACGGGTGTTTCGTCTCACTGCTGTGCGCCAAGAAAACGATTAGACGTTCTTTCGCGGCTTCCTAGAAAATCCAGTGATGAAACAGTGATGAAAAAATTATATAAAACATGATGAAATTTGCACAAAGAAGTCTCCATTATATTCCATAGTTTCGAAGTGAGATGTTTGTCCTTACTCTGAGAAGTGGTCACCCATCAATACCCGAACTGGGTACCTCAATACTGAACTTGTAAATAAATTAAACTAGATTAATACAAATAAAAAAAGCACATTACAGTGATTACTGGGGGGTTAGACAAGGTACATTTTGACATTAGAATCGACAAACGATTATAAACAAAATGTATGGAAATGACATTACTGACAGCCCGATTTGCCGAAAGCTTGTCATTTCCATGCATTTTGTTTCTATTCGTTTGTCGATTCGAATGTCAAAATGCAACTTATCTAGCCCCCCTGTGCATAGTAGTCACTAATCACTACTGCGTACACTACGTAACTACTTCCTTGTGTATGTATTCATTGTACACCTACACACTAAACTCTTTTGCCGTGTGTACATATCTGATATAAACCTATTTTCGTTTTACACAGTGAGCTTGTAAATATTTGTTCGAACTTGACCGAGACTTACTTCAGATTTCGTAATCTTCGAGCGCGAAGACTGATAAGTTCGAAATGCATTTGAATGTGGAATGCAGAAGCTCGAATATGACGACGCTGACGACTAAGCGTACTATGAAAATAAAACGCCGAATAATAATGATAGAGTTTTTATTCGTATAAAATATTTCGTAACAAAATTCTTACCCGCACTAACGGCCTTTTTTATTATGTGTGGGTATGTCGAACTCATACCTACTTAAACCCGCACTTACCATCTGCCCTTTGGATCAGAAACATTTACCACGACCAGCCAGGCTAACCTGCGCGCCACGACAAAATTTTGTCTACTCTTTTGTCTCGCTCCTCCTCGTGCGAAAACGAGACAAAAGCGACATAAGCGTCGACAAAATGTTCTCGCGGCGTGCATGTTAGCCCGGCAGGACGGGACGCAAAACGGCCTAACGAAGAGAGAAATCAAATCGAATTTGGTTCAGTTTAAGTATCATTTTGTTCCCATTATCATATTATATACTTAGGTACCTAACTAATATACTGTATCATTGGTTCAGTGTTTGTACAGCCCTACTGTACACTAGTGGACAGACAGAAAACCCAATGGTTTTTCCATGAAATTCTCAGTTGCAACTCGGAGATATATTTGATAAGATTTGTAACCGGTTTATGGTAATACACACATATTACATGGGACCAAACCTCTGCCTAACCGTTCAGGGAATACAGGCGTGATGGTATGTATGTTATTTCAATATCCGAACAATGCCGTAATTAAGTAAAGGTTCAGAATTGAATATAACTTAAAAATTCATGTGAGGCTGGCAACATTTTAGAACAACTGTAAAAATATATGATATTTCATAGAAATATATTTTAGGCTTACTAACTCACGTGAACCTAAGCAATAGATATTTCTTTAAATCTAAACTGTGTATGGAATGCGCATGATCGTAAAAAAATCTGTTTTATGATACCTAATGATAGAATTTTATTTTTCATAAGTAAACACAGAATAATTTTAAAATATTCTGTCTTCAACCAATATTATTCTTTACATAAATCGGGATTCAAATTAATCATTTATCCGTTTCATGTGAGTTTAGGTATTTGAAGAGAATTTCGTTTCAGCAACGATTCAGAATGAGAATACTTGTATATAATACAGTTTTCCAGTATGCTTAGGTCCCATGGAAAGGGGTGAACCTTTTGCCATCACCAGAAACACATAAAACCTTCTTATTCCTATGAAAACAAAGGTCTCATATTTATCTTTGAATTTTTTAAATCTAGTGTACGTGAAAATGTTGCCAACTTTAAAAATCACCAGTAAGAGCAACTATTTGATAGAACATAGTAATTATTTTTTTAAATGAAAAAGACCTGAAAGGTACCTAGACATTTTATTACATAGATCAATAGACAAGTAATTAGTTGATTAGAAACCAAATGTATGAAAATGACATTAATGGGAATTATTTTAAAATCGAACGATTCAAACGTTAGTCAACTTGTCTGCTTCGAAAATGGAACGTCGAAGCTTCGGATCGAAACGAAACAAATGACCAGCGATAAATATTATGATTTTATATTTTTTACCCGACGACGACACGGCAAAAAGCCAAAGGAAGGGTTTTATACCTATTAGGGTTTTTATATCTTCCTATTTATTGAATTGTTTGCTTTCCTTAAAATAACTGGTATTACGAAAGTATCACAACCTGTATTAATTGTCAAACAAACAATTTAAATTCACGCAAGACTGAAATCGAAACGCAAAAGTCGAATTTCTCGGAAATATTTTCATGTTAGGAAAATGTTCTCATATTTTAGTTTTTCGGAGTAGGCCCCCTGGCCCTGGCCAGATCGCCGAACTATATTGCTGGCTCTGCGATCAAATCTGACGGCAATATTTACGGCAGTATTGGCAGAGCGGCTCGGGCAAAGCGATCGGCATTTGCGCTACGGCCGGCTTGCAAGGCCGATTCCGGAAAATCATTTTAATATTTTATACAGCCCGTATATATAGTTTTTTAAGGTTTGAGTGTTATGTGTGTGTGAGATATGTGTTTGTACCCACGGTAAAGAAAAATTATGATTGTTTTTTAAAAAAATTAAATAATATAATTTTTTTTTCGGAATATAAGAAGGTTTCAAGCATTTTGTAGTGTATCTTCGTAACCAATGGTCAGGCCCACAATTTGTAATAGGAACGTATTTTTATTATTCTTATATTATCTGTCTATTCGTGGGAAAGTAGATTCTATTAGATAAAAAAATAAACATTGAAATCTTCACGATCGGCGAAGATATCGCAAACAATCAAATTGAGAATCTCTCCTTTTTCAAACTATTTTTTTTAGAACAGCATTAAGGTTTTGTCACCTCACGAATACGGTTAACAAGTTGACGAATATGGTTGACATTTGCGAGGTGTCAAAAACATAATGATTCACTTTTAAAAAAAGAATTCTTGACTACCTCCTAAAATTTTATTTTTTATTTGTCAGTCTTTACAACTCCAACCAGCCAACCTTGTGCCCTAACCAAAGTACCAATTTATAAATGTTCCTTATGAAGTGTTAGTGTTGTGCCAGTGTTAAAGTGTATGTTAATGTGGACATTAAGATGTGGTCACGATGAGGAAATGGCATGCGGCTGTGTGCTGCGTCCTCATGTTCTTGACAGTGACGGAGAACTTTCGGACTCAGGAAATGGGTCTACTACACCCACCAACCCCAAAGGTAGACTCTCAAAAGACGGATCCAGGGAAGAACGGGATCCCGAATTCGATTTCGGAGTTCTTTGGACAGATGATGAGGAGTCCTGTGTCTACCACAGTGGCAGTGGAAACAGTGGATCCAGATGATGTTCAGTTCCTGGAAGAAATCAATGTGGACACACTCAGCATGCCTTATGTGAGTTGTTTTTTTTTAAATTACGATTTTTTTAAACAGCCCGCGAATTCATTCGCACCATTTTCGAACCCTTTTCAAATTTAAATTTTCAAAATCGGTTTTTAATAGATGCTTACGTCACAATAACTGTGTGCCAAATTTCAGCCAAATCCGTTCGTTCAGTGGTTTGGACTATGTGTTGATAAATCAGTCAGTCACGCTTTCCGGTTTTTTAAAAAGACTAGCTTTCCGCCGGCGGCTCGCCCGCTTGATAACTTTTTCCTCCCGTTTTTGCAACATTTTTCATTGCTACTCCGCTCCTATTAGTCGTAGCGTGATGCTATAGCGCCTATAGCATTCCCCGATAAATGGGCTATCTGACACTGAAAGAATTTTTCAAATCGGTCGAGTAGTTTCGGAGCCTATTCAATATAAACAAACAATTAAATCTTTCCTCTTTATAATATTAGTATAGATATAGGATATTAGGATAGCACGACTGTTACCTGTCCTAGGTTTGAATCCCAGATTTGGCAAAGTGAATGTTTCTATGGAATTCTTAGTAGCAGCTCGAAGTTTAGATTTGATCCCCTTATTTCATCGGAAAAATTTCATGTTTCTACAATTTTACAGTAAAGGAATTTTAAGATTTTTTTATAGTTTTTAAAACACATTGGCACATCACTTGGCACTCATTTTAAGAATGTATGCCATATTGCCATTTATGCTCTTGTCTTTACCGAATGTGCGATATACAGGGTGTTTGGTAGAACGTTGAACATACGAAAATGGTGGTTAGTTGGGGTCATCTGCTACCCACTTGGCCCAAATTATTTGACCTTGGCCGCACCGTTTTCATTTTTACTTTTTTTAATTTCACAGAAAATTACCAGTTTTTTTTACTTAAAATTCGAATATAATTAGACATTAATACAAAACAACATCCTGCCTGTTTTACCCATCACAAGTAAAGATATTCGAATTTAAATTGATAAAAAACTGATAATTTTCTGTGAAATTAAAAAAAAGTAAAAAAAAAACAGTGCGGCCAAGGTTAAATAATTTGGTCCCAGTGGGTAGCAGATGACCCCAACTAACCACCATTTTCGTATGTTCAACGTTCTACCAAACACCCTGTATGAATTGATATACGAGTAGGTAATCTCTGCTTACCCTAATGGGAAACCGGCTTGAATCAACTATGTATACCGAAGTAGTATGTAATTTTTACAAAGCAACGAGTATTTTTCACCATAACACTCACAATCTGGATATTATCTAAACCCGCGTTTCCAGTGAGACTAAACAACAGTTAAATATGTTCTTACCTCGCGTTAGTACCGTGGAGTTTTTATTATAAGCGCTCCTTGAAACGAATCATGGCCACGGTCAAAGAAAACTTGCAAAATACACGATGCAAAAATACTTGCAGACTTTATTTTACTAACACCATGTACCAAAAAGTCTGAAATAAATGTTTTGAATTGAATTGAATTGAATTTATTTTTACCCGACTGCCGTAGGAGGGTTATGTGTTTGTCCTATATGTATAGTACATGTAATGTAAGTATGTCCGTTCGTAAGTACAACGGCCCAATCGATTTAGATAAATGATAAATCATTGGATTCGTCTTGATGGCACAAGTATCACTGTGAAATAAAAAAACAAACAAAATGGCAGATTTTATATGCTTTTAATGTGCGGGCTGATTTTGAAAATCATGTCTAGGTGTACCAATTTTCATTTTCATCATTTAGGATCTCACGAGTGCTTCTATGACGATTTATTAACTAAAATATAGGAAATAAAATAAATTATTCAATGAAACAAAAACCCGACTGCGTTTAACAAGCTCTGTGGTGTTGGAAAATGTATTGCAGGCGGGACACATTTCACAGTTCTCTCTCTCGATTGCTTTGCAGTTAATAGTGGCTTTTAGGGGCCGTCGATCAGCCACGCCTCTGGTGTTGCCGATTTCCATGAGCGGAGATAAATAATTACCACCAATTTGCCCGTCTACTCATTTTCTGACATAAAAATGACAATATTGACGCTATCTGAAACTAGCTAGACCTTAATCTTTCAACTTTGTTTCAAGGTCGTTAGACTGAAATTGCCAGCGCCATCATGACTGGTAAAAGTGTCTTTATAAGATCTATTTACAGAAATAAAACACTTAGATACTGTTTTACTGACAATCTATTACTATCTGCGATAACTAATCTTGTCATTCTTATAGCACAAAAGCATAGGTGTACAGTGCAACAAACTTATCTGACCCTGTGAGAGCGTCGCCATCGTCACCGTTAAAAAAATTGCCTCATTGATCCAGAAGTGGCAAATGAGGCTACTGTAAGTGTGGTTATGGATCCGATTCCCAGTTCAAGCAGGGTTAATTAATTTTTCTAGGAAATTCAGTAGCAGCTCGGAACTTTGGATTTGCAAATTGGATCGCCTTTATACTATTTATGCCATAAAACATACCATATACCCTCAAACACAGCTCTGAGCGGGTACACCAACTGTAGGTACCTACCTCATGACATCATAATTGTGTATCTTATTATATTAATAAAAAAAACAACGTAAAATTAGATATAGTAGTATAGTAGTATTCATTAGTACTCCGATGTAAAATTATATTTCGGGAAATCGTTTTCGCGTGGTTGAAAAGCATTTGGATCAGATAAGTTAGTCGCACTATTAAATTATTTGTCATTTAGAAACGCCTATGTTTGGGTTTCACCAAAAAATACATAAGTATTGTTGTCTATCTCTTAATCTCGAGCTAAGGATTTAATGGGAAGTTTACAGTACTATTAAAAATAGACCGTAAAGTTAGTAGAGAATAACAACATTATTCATATTTTTGACAGATACGCAATTTAAGAGATTAAGGGTGAATCATTCAGCACACACAGGCTCAGAGCTGCGGTTGCCACTTACCATCAGACTGCCCGTACGCTTGTTTGTTAACGTAATATTTCATAATAACACTTTCCTCAACCCGGAAATCGAATTCGGCAGTTCTGCTGAGATCAATGAGGCCGTACAAAATCGTAATGTCAGTTAGCTTTTGCTGTGCGCAGGCGGTTATCAAAATGATTCGAAGGATTTGCCCAGTTGATGACAAACACACCTGAACTGTGAACTGTAAGTATGTACTGCAGTACTGCTCTCCTTATCTCTTCAGTGAATACAATCGTGATGGTTACGAATTACGAGTATGTTGATGTTATGTCACAGAATACACACACCACACACACACACACACGTACACATACATACACACACACACACACACACACACGTGCATACGCACACACACACACACATAGACACATTTTTGAGTTTGTAAAATTGTCACTTCTGTTTAATTATATAATTAGCTGTATTTATTTCTTATCTCTTACTATTGTATGAAAGAGCGGAGTCTCCTAACACAGGCATCACTTGCTTAAAGGGAGACTCCAATCACAAATGTTTGTTTGTAACCTTGGATAAAGAAATAAACTATTTTGTATTTTGTAATGTTACACCACTGTAAAACTACTTTTATTTTGCGCAGGCGCGTATAAAATGATTTGAGTGTTTTGTGGTAGGTATTTATAGAAAAATACTCGCTCTTCCCCCTCACCGTAAGTACGCAATGTTTTATAAATCCACTCATAAATTCGGCTATTAGCACTTATATGTTTACTTTGGACCACGATATTGCTTATTTATCTGGGTCCTTCAGTTTTTACGGTATCAAGAATCATAAGCGTGTTTACCGTTTACATAACATAGTATAGTACTATCAAGCTGGTACTTCTTGATAGTTTTGGCAGACCAGTAGCAATTTAACAGTTATTGTTCATCTGTGGCCGTATTTAACTGCTAAGTTTTAGTACTATCATCAACCCATATACTGTCTCACTGCTGGGCACAGTCTCCTCTCAGTAAGAGAGGGATTAGGCCATAGTCCACCACGCTAGCCTAATGCGAGTTGGCAGACTTCACATCCCGTCGAGAAAATCTCTCAGGCATGCAGGTTTCCTCACGATGTTTTCCTTCACCCTTAAAGCGAGTGATAATTACACACATGATTTAGAAAAGTGCGTGCCTAGAATTCGACCTCGAGACCTCTGACTTGGCAGTCCAGTGATCCCTAGGATCACTGCTAAATCGATGGATTAACCTACAAATTTTCACAACGTTGCATTCGAATACGCACGGGTTTTTACTGAAACAAACTAAGCGTAACCAAGTTTAGTTAGTTGAATATAATGTAAAGAACATTTTTTTCTTCAGTAAAAAAAAATGGTCCAATAATAGTTTCTCTTTTAACGTACACTAAAATTAAGTATAGTAAATAAACTTTAGAGGCATTTAGCTTCGGTCAGACAGTGTTTAGGAGAATTCCCACTGCATCGGGAAAAACTAGATCAGCACAGATGATAAAAAAGTTTCTGGAATCCAATAAGGTTGGTTATCTGATCAAAAACTGCCAAGTCATTTTTGTAAGTACCATATTAAGTGGAAATTATCCAACTACCTGACTTTTTGTATCAGTAGTAAATTATTTTACTTATTTTTTGTGTAATAGATACGGTTAGTCAATTTAAATCGTACGATATCAGTGATTAAAGTACAATTGGGAATGGGTGATCGAGCATGTGTGTGAACGCTCTTACGAATCAATTTGTTGAGTACAGTCAGCATCTGATATATCGCGAACTATCTAAAATACTAAAGAAATTAAACTTTATCTCAATGGGATAGCATTTATGTCAGAATGACAGTTGCCGACTTTAATTTTGGCAGGGAAAACTTTTCCTTTCAAAATTTGTTACACTTCGATGAATTTTTGAAACCGTGCAAATAACATTGACATAATTTATAAATACTACCTATTGTCTAATAATAAACTACGACTTAGTTAAACTACTCCTGGATAACCGCTACCCGCCGGATAAATTCAAAAATGGATCAACATATTTATGTATAAAATTATGGCCTCTGAACCAGGCCCTTAAAATATCAAAAGATCATTTAAAATTTTAAACATTTTGTTTGTCGAAGCTATTTTGTCGCAATTCGCAAAACCCAAAAGTGTACGTAGATTATAATCATAGCATAGGTAATCAATTATTTAAATTATAGTAGCTTAATTAGCTATTAAAATTATTATTAAACGATCGATATTATTGATATCAATCTTTTGATTGTTGGCTTTTACCATAATTTTTGATATCATGCGTGCGTAATAATTAATTTATCATTCACTCTTAAACGGTAAATGAACATTATCGTAAGGAAACTACACCTCTGCCTAATACGTAGTGTTACTGGTATGATGATATTAATAAATGTATTATCAACTGTCAAGATTGTCGATCGAAGTATCTATAAAATACCAAAAAAATATCAACTTATCTGTCATACATAGATATAAAAAAAAAGAAATGAGTTAGAAGTTAGAAATGGAACGGAATGGAATTGAAAATTATCAAAATCAAATTGTCTTTTTGATTTTTTTATTTAAATAAAACCAAAATTAAAAAGTGCTATTGATTTTGGTATTTGTTACCTATATTATCAACCAGTTTATAGGTAATAAGTGTAATTCATTAATTATATTATTTTAAAATGTTTTTTTTTATAGTATTAACCTACTTGCCGTAGCAATTTATCCGTAAAATGACAAAGCCAAAAAAAAGTCATTCTACGTTTAAACGAGCGAATACAGTTACCTATATCTTATCCGTATATTATCAACATCGAACGTCAGCCACACTCGAGTTGGCGCATTATCGACAGATTGGACAAAAATTTATATCAATAACTTAATCTTAATCACTAAACAATTCGTTCATTCGAAATACGTGCACGTATTTCCGTCGCGATGTTCTTTATTTGTTTTTAAAAATCGAACTGTTTTTGTGCCTGACTCATTTCTAAGTGAAAAGTGTGAAACTATTGTGGTTTTAAAAAATGTGTGCTAAAAGTGTGTGTTGTGTGTTTATTTACGTGTTACTTTGTTGTGTAAGCTGTCAACCTCAATGGAATCCGGATTTCCCTCCGAGATTTGCAAACGTGCCTAATCAATCGGATATGCATCACCAAAGGCCGCCCCCGTTTGGGCCATGGCCGAATTATGTAAGTTAAAAAAGTTTATGAACGTTTCATAGGATTGGATGGCGGGAATTTTGAAAATAGAATACAATATTTAGCCAGTTACAGTTATTACAATAATGCACATGGTCTCATGTAAATATCTCGTTTCGTCCAGCCATACTGACGGTCACGTTTCTTGTCTTTCTAATTCCGAGATAATTCTAAATTCAACGATAGTTTTTTTTATGTCAAAGCCGTTCTGAATTACAATTACTAATATTTATTTTCAAATTATTCACCACAACGTGAAGAAACCGCTAACAAAATAAACAAATTGTTTGTCATGTTGATCTTGGCATGAAGCAAGGTTTGTTTACATTATTTACCGGGCTGCAAAAGGCAATGCCTTTGCTTCACAAAATGCTTTTCTCGCGTTCGCCTACTTTTCAAGCTATTAATGTTTAGGTCAATTCGGTATTTGATATTTTGATAATAATCGATTACGTGGCTCAATTAATCGATTACTTACTTATCACATTTTCAGCCTACTGAAAATGCCTCTAATTCTGCGGAAAGCAGCAATTTTTGTACACATTTTTGCACACCTCTGGTGTTGAAACAGAGCCAAATAGACTCTGGATAGCCGCTAATCGCCGGATTAATTATTTAAAAAATTGAACAAAATTTGTACGAAATTATCTGTCAAGTAATTTAACGGATACTTATCAGGAGGCGGTGAAAGAGGCCCATATAGACCCTTAACGAAAACGCAAACCAGCTACATAATCCTCCCATCATTGATTGCCACCGTTATTTTACTCTACGGCGGTGGCGTAGAGTAATAACCTAAACTAAATTAAAAATTTAGAAAACCCCCGACACGAAATGTAATTTGCCATTTTGTGGCGGCGGCCATCTTGGATTTCAAATTTATCATAGTGTATAGCATTCTTCTAGTTAAGCCCTTTCATTTGATACCCATATTGAGGGAGTTGTGAAAAAATATGTACTCCGCTATTTTGTAGCGGCGGCCATCTTGGACCGATTTTCATCAAACATAGCTAAGAAAACTCCCGACTAATTCACCTTTCAAATAAAAAAAACAAAATCAAAATCGGTCCATCCGTTGGGGAGCTATGATGCCACAGACAGACACACACACACACACACACACACACACAGACACGTTAAACTTATAACACCCCGTCGTTTTTGCGTCGGGGGTTAAAAAATGGTGGCACGCCATACCTGGAAACTACATAGATTTGGAGATCAGTGCCTCGACCATGAGTTTTTCCCACTAGACTCGCTAGCGACGCCGTAAAATATTTGTATGGAAAACCCTCGCAGCGCCTCTAGCGGTTACGTAAGGAACTAAAATCTGCTATGAGATTACAGCGTTTCGATGCGTAAAAAACCTATCGAAAGCCATTCGATAGAACTCATGGTTGATACCTATAACGCTAACTAATGTCATATCTTTATACTTTTTAACTATAGAATATTCAAAAAGTTTTAGTAAAACTTTTTGCTTCGTTAATTATAAATTTACACTTACACCTTGTATACATACCGCTTTATTTTTTTAGTTCACGGACCAGTAACTACATTAACATGAATAATAATATTAATTTCAATATAACGTTTATTTACTTTCTTAATGTAGGTACTCGTTTGGAACACAAACATGCCTAAAGAAACAGCACTGAACTATTACATTATAATGTTTAATATGCTCCCGTTAACGCATTGTTAACTTTGCCAAAATATGTGTTTTGATCCGTGACTAGAGAATTAATAATACCATTGGGGTACGAAGTACTATCGTACTAGAGAGGCTGACATGACAAGCCTGACAACCATTGACTTAGGACCGCGTGTCACAATGACACCCCCGAACTTGGTCTCAAAATGGTCTTCTCTAAACAGAAATAGTCCGCGATCGGTTAAAAAACAATTGCCATGCAATACTTACAAAGATGGCGAACGTGTCTGTCAAATGTTCGGAAGAGTGATTCAAACAATGCGGACAACAAATTTTCACTAAAATAAGGTTAACTTAGGTATCATACTTATTGTTCCAACCACCATAAAGAGGCCACGGGCGGCAGGCTTGGGGAAGTCTGTCGCCCAGCACTAGGCCCGAGTAGGTGATGCGGTCGGAGTGTGCCGCATCCCACTCAGTGGATTGGTAGGAGAGGAGGATGCACACCTTACGCACCCTCCCAAAAGAGCCGGGGGCCGCATAGGCGGCCCGTCACCGCCGGGGTCGCGGAAGAATGTCAACACGTTCCCGCACCCCGGCTGAATGGTGATGAGCCGAACACCCGTCTGGTTTTAGTGGGTATACGTCCTTTTCAGGATGGAGTCCCACACACCGCGCCGCCTTCCCCAGGGCGGCGTGACGGTGCATAAAGCATTTCCAGACGCAAAAAAAATAAAATAAAGGTATCATACTTCTTGGATCATGATAGCACACACATAGATAGGTAATCACAATTGTTGCATACTATAAACTTCTGCTACTTCGTCTACGTTCATCTTGTCATATAACTCATCATATATGTCATCTTAGGACCCCTAGGCTAAGAGTTGAAACTCTACCTTATTTAATAAGTTGAAAGGTACCGTAAAGATACCGCGTTGAAAAAATTATATATTCTGAAGTAACTTTTCTTTATTGATTCCATTGTGTTCCACTTTTAAATTCGTTTTTAGAAGAAATACTGAAATGGCGTTGCGGTTTTTGTGAACAGACCTCTTACTTTTACTTTTTTTCGTGGGGACAATCTATGAACCTTGAGAAGGCGAAAAGTTTTGTCAAATAACTTTAGTGTTGGGTATCCACTATAATTAAAATGGTTTAAAACGACAGCCTACTACTTGAGCTTTCGTTTTTATTTATCACAAACTAATATTTTTTTTGTCCGATTTTTACGGTCGGGTTGAAGTTAGCTCGTGCCGACTTCAAGCCGGACAATAAGTTTGGCGAGAACTGTAGGTACTTAATCTAATCTAAACTTAAAAAAAGGCTTCCACAATGTTAGCACGTGTAAAATAAAAAGCAAAGCACTCTCAGCACGTGTATAATTTAACACTTACATATTACTACACAGTAATCAGTAAACACTTACAGCAACACCGACAACCCCATCCGATAAGCGTGTATGAGTGGAAAATCGGGGATTACCTACATGCAAATCACTTGTTTCGTGTTTTCACCTCGTTAGTGATTAGTAGCGGAGCTGATAACAAACATTATTAGTTTACTATATGGCGTAATGACGTCATTGGAGCGTGTCTTTAAATGCCAAATAGACGCATGAACTTAAAATACTTACGCTATTTTTAAGATCACGAAAGTTTCGTAGCCTATCTGTACGTATATTATGTTTTGAAACGCGTTTATTAACTTGGTATGTAACGGAATCTTTGAACGTGATTTTACTTCTTTCAAAACGACGGATTGATTTGAAACTTTGCACACAAGGACCGATGACAATGTAATAATTTGTATGGTTTATCTGTAGATAGATAATCAAACTATAAAGTAGTAAATAAATAATATGTAGTTAAATTTTAAAATATATTTTTTGGAAAAAAGCGTGATTTTAAAAAGCAAAATTACTACTTCTACCAATATATTATTATATATAATATTATGTCAATAAAAAATTTATAACAATTTGACATCAAGCACCCCACGCTTATATATACAGTAATTATTTTACTTTTTAGTTTGATTCCCTACAAAAGCGTGTTTTTACAAGCTTTTTTTAGTTTCATATGAATATTATCATTGTCCTATTTATTTATTTTTGTTTTTGAAGGCACGACTCTGATATACCCTGGCACTACCACCTCTCCAAGTGTCATGTGTCATGTACACGTACGATCCTCGAGGATTTTCGAAAAAAAAGATATATTATACCGCAGCTTAAAGACGCAAGCAAGACCAGTAGCGGGTTGTCATCTTGGAACCCCTCACACAAACATAATACCTATAAACATTTTGTTTATGTATTCTTTAAATGCCCGATTTGTCGAAAGCTTATATAATTTCCATACTGTTTCAATTCATTTGTTGATTCGAAGGCTAAATTGCAACTTGTCGACAGGCTTTTGATTTGTTCATCAATCACAAAATGGTGAAAAAAAAACTATTATAAAGGCATAGAGTAATGTTTACAGATACGCCAAATATTTAAGCGCCGAATGTTAGCGTGCCTATTTTCATCACAGCTATCAATCATGACAGCATGTAAACTATATTTGTATTGCTTTTAAATTATAAATAAATGTTGCGTCAATAACTAGACGTGTATTGATAGTGTTGTGCAGGAACATACTCATAGTTCAAGGCACGTAGTTTAATAAGAATTACGCGGATCAAATTAGTCAGGAATTAACTGCGCTGGCTGCGGTCGGTGTGTGGATGGGTGACCATTCGTAATAATATATTAATATTATATAAATAATAAATAATATTATTATTCTAAGAATCTCGGAGTTACGAATGATCACAAAAAATGTTCGATACAATAAAATGTTAATTTAATTTAAGTTAAGTATGTAGGTAAATTCTGCCGTCCTCAAGCTAAAATGCCGTTATCTGACATCTGACCGATTTTGAATTTTTAATGCCAACACAATCTAAAGGCGTGAGAGCTCCTCGTGAGATCTGTTAGTCAGTACTTATAGTCTCAAATATGACTTCTAGTTATTAAGTGGCGTACATTTTAAAAAACTGCCCACTTTTTTGTGCATAACTCAAAAAATAGTTTTGGTAGATAACGGCATTTTAGCTTGAGGACGGCAGAATTTAAGTATAGTGCTTGTGCCACAGCTACTACGTTTATGGTGCATGTGGTGCTAGCCTATAAGAAATTGTACACTTGCCTTAGTATTGTAAACCACATTTTTGTAATAGTTTTAGTGTTAAAAATTATTGGTTGGCCAATAAAGAAAAAATTAAAAAATAAAATCACAGGTAGGTATGGTGTGGAGTAAGAAATCTTTACTAATAATATCATTGCGAAAGTAACTCTGTCTGTCTGTCGCGCTTTCACGCCAAAACTACGGAACCGATTTAAATGAAATTTGGTACAAAGATAGTCTAGAGCATGAGAAAGGACAAAGGCTACTTTTTAATGCGAAAAAAGGGCTGTAAGGGTTTGAAATAGGGGTTGAAAGTTATAAGAAATATCCAGACCACGCGGGCGAACCCGCTGGTGGAAAGCTAGTACGAATTTATATTCAGTTTACCCAAAATCTTTCTTCTTCTTTCTTCTTTGACGACGTCTGTGGTCTAGTGGTTCGAGTACCGGACTGCTGATCACGAGGTCGTGGGTTCCATTTCCACAAGACACAAATATTTATGTGATGAACTTAGGTGTTTGTGTTTGTCTGGGTGTTCCTATATATTATAAGCCTATGTATTTACAAAAAAAAAAGTATATAAGTATTATAACCATTGTCTAGTACCCATAGTATAAGCTCTGCTTAGTTTGGGACTAGATGGTGCTGTGTAAAAAGGTCCCAAGATATTTATTTATATATTTATAATCTCTGGCAACGTTATTTATATACTTTTTTTTTGTAAATACATACTTATACATACATATATTCAAATTCAAAATTCAAAATAAAAAATATTTTATTTCGATTAGACCATATAAATAGGCACTTTTGAATTGTCAAACTAGTTGCACGGTTCCAAAAAGTGGGACTTATGGAGAAGAGCAATTTTGAAGAGCGAGATTTTGTGATGAATAGTATACATACATACATACATAAGAAACATCCAGTCAAACACAAATACTTATATTCATCACATAAATATTTGTGTCCTGTGGAAATCGAATCGTGATCAGCAGTCCGGTACTCGAACCACTAGACCACAGACGTATTCCTTACTAGTGTGAACTCGATAGCTGGGTACTCACTTAGCAGTGTAGCATGTAATGTATCAGATACGGTATCAAGTGAGTACGTAGCTACGAGCCCGCTGCGAGCCGCTCGCGCGTGGAGCGCTATAATAAGCTCGTAGTAACCCGCCTGGCGGTATCACTGCGAACACAAAGGCCTAGCTCGTAGCTAGATACGCGGTGGACCGTGGACGAGCCGTACCCACTTGCAGGTTGATACAGTATCTGTTACGTTACATGCAACACTGCTAAGTGAGTACCCAGCTTATGCCTGAACCCTGTGGTGTTTCTATGAAATTCTCAGCAGATGCTCGGAGTTTGGATTAATGCCTGTTTGATGGCAATAGGCTCACCCCTATTACATAGGACCTAAACATAGTGAACTGTGAGTATCCATTATTACACCTCTACCTTACCCTTCGGGAATTACAGGCGTGATGCTACGGTACAGTGTGTAAATATGCCACATTTGCAACAAAAATGCGTTTCGTTTTGATGCTCTGACGTTTGTACAAATGATAGCTTTTAGATCAAAATCTTCTCTTAGATACACTAAATATCTAGACAAGATGTGAAAACATTTCAGCTAGACTAGACTGACAAAATAAACTAGAAAATAACATGGAGTTTCCGTTATTAAGTGATATGAAAGAAAATAATTTCCTGTACTTAATATTGTAGTGCATTGAAATGAAATGGAATGAAATGATATTTATTTCTGTAAGTAGATCCTTTAAAGACACTTTTACAAGTCATTTTTTTTTAAATGCTAGATGTCGCCGGCAGTTCCTAACTGACGACCTCTGAGAAGAAACGCCGAAACAAACTCAGAGAATCATGGTCTCTTTTAAAGTCCAGACAATCGTAGTATAAATCGGATATGTGAGTTAAACAATGTAGGGCAAAATCTGAAACAAATGAATTATATTCATCAAATGAATTTATATCTTAGAGTTCCAGTATCTAGTAGTAATTTCCGTTCCGTTTACACGAGTTCGTTGACAGCGATTTTTTGTTGTTATAACTATGAAAATATGTAGGTATTAGCAAACGCTCTTCAATTGTTTGTACTATACTATAAAATAATATTATAAAGAGGAAAGACTTGATTGCTTGTTTGTTTGCACCGAATAGGCTCCGAAACTACTGGATTGATCAGAAAAAATCTTTCATTGTTAGATAGCCCATTTATCGGGGATGATTATAGGCTATATACCATGACGTTACGACTAATAGGAGCGGAGTAGCAATGAAAAATGTTGCAAAAACGGGGGAAAAATTCACAAGACCACGCGGGCGAAGGCGGCAAGCTAGTACTATATAAAGATAACAAACAAGTACATGGGACTCCTGTGGTTAGCGAACTTCTTTACCCTGTAATTTCCCTGTAACGACACCCTTTGATCTCTGCGCATGGAGACCTGCAACGCCAGTAGCGATGCTCTTGCGTTGCTGATATTGTAAATAATAATACAAAATATAATATATTATGAAGTTTCAAAGTTCCTCCTCTCTCATACATTTGCTGTGCCTGACAAGGCCCACACATTTTTCTTATAATACCTACTATTGAAACATCTATTTAACTTGTGGAGTGCAATAAATGATTGAGAATTGATATACGTGGATTGGCCGTTTTTTGGGGTACATTAAAACCTTTTTTCTCCCTAATCTTTAACGTAAAAAAGCACCCCCTATCGACTGTAACTGCAGCAGCTGAGACAACTAAGTCTCACATGAACAACTCCAACCTAAGGTTGCTTGTCAGTTCGACCGAAAGAGACCGAAAAGGTCCTACCACATAGCAAGTTAGATCTTTTCTGGCGTCATACGAGATCCCGATCTGAATGTTAGTGAGGAATGTTATTCTCCCATACGGGGAGAAATTATCCGAGGAGAGTCATTCTTTCTTAAAAGCAGAATTATTGATACCTGAGCCATATTTAGATAAAAACTTCTCAGGTTGATTTTACAAACCTAAGGGCCGCACTCAGACACGTCACTTAGCTTAAATCATTTGCTGATAGAGACCCAGTATATATGTATGTGTCAAGTATAATATAATGCTCTCAGAATGCTGTTGGGGTTTCCGCGTTTCTGTAGTGCGTCAGGCATGTTTGCTGAAACAAAAACCGACGGTTTTTATGCTATTATGCGGAAGAGAGCGGCATCTTTGATGCGCAGGATTCGCGGGAGCACATACAGTATTTTGAAAGTCATTGCGGACAAGCCAGATTGTTCATTCCTGGGACACTGGACCCGTATCACAGCGGCGGGTCTGGTGGTATATGAACTAATTTAATATAGAATTTATTAATTGTGAATTGGACTAATCGGTAATATATTATGGAATGAGTTTATTTAGAATTTAAATTTTATTTTATTGAATTAATTTGATCGATGATTTATTATTAATTAGCAATTATGTATTTATAGACTATTATAATAATGAAATGAATTTGTTTACTAATATAGTTTATTAGTGACTTCTACTAACACATTATGGATCGATGTAATCTGAGTTAAACAATAAATAAAATATCTTATATCTACTGGCTCTGACAAAAAATTCAAATAAGGAAAAAAGGACAAAAAGATAACCACTGTTTGTTAACGTTATTTGACGTTTCTGACTGCGGCCCTAAAAGCCATTGCTGTATTAGCGACGAGAAAATGTTCCGAAGTTTCCCGAACGTAGCCGATATTTTTTCTTTATTACTTGACTGCACGGACTTGATATAAATAAGTTCTTTCCTAAATTTATCTTCCAAATACATGATCTCGAAAATAGTTGTGTTTATCTTTTTGTACCATACAGTTGTACATTTGCCTAGAAACCAAATGTTTATATCAATGATGTAATATTTAGATTGCATTTATTGAGATTTTATCTCAATGGTTTCCAGAAAAACTGGTTATTTTCACGACAACGTTGCAACGGTACGGTTGGCAGAAATGTACGGATGGTACCATCCGTACATTTCTGCGTAATAGGTCTACCTTATTTAGCCAAAACGCAACTGCAACTAGCTTGAGCTTTCCGTTCGATTCCAAGATCGAGCGAAGGTTATTGCTTTTTCTATGGAATTGTAAGTGGTAGCTATAGCCTTCGCCGGCATTTCCGCATGCGTGGTCTGGGTAGCCCTTTTTTCGCATTAAAGAGTAACCTATGTCCTTTCTCAGGCTCTAGACTCTCTGTGTGCCAAATTTCATTTAAATCGGTTCAGTAGTTTTGGCTTAAAAGCGCGACAGACAGACAGACAGAGTTACTTTCGCATTTATAATACTTATAAGTAAGGATTAAGGCTAATATTCAGAGACGATACTAAGCATAAACTTACACTTCCGTATGTCAAATTGTAATACAAATTTGACATACGGAAGCATTACTTTGCGCTTAGCATCGTCTCTGAATATTAGCCAAAATGTTTCCAAATGCTACTGAGGACTTTCCTAATACTAAAAAGCTCACCCCGCATTTTTGTGATGCGGAAAGTCCTCATGGATGCCACCTGGGGAGGCGGCAGGGTATGACGGACTTATACCGACTAAAAACTGCACTTGCCATCACTTCGTCACCTAGGGATGCCGGAAATTCAAAAAGTATCGATATATTAAAATTAAAATATCAATATTGATATCGATATATCTGCCAACTTAAAAACCAAAATGATAAAACAACCAAAAAAAAGGTAATTTGTAATCTTTTAACTTAAAAATGTTTATTGGTCTGAAAAAAATATCGATTTTGGTAGGTACCTTTTCGATACTTGGAATTTTATATCGATACATCGAGATCGAGATATTAAATATCGCTCAAAAATATCGATACATTGAAAAAATAATATCGATATATCGATATTTTTTCAACATCCCTATCGTCACCTATGCGTCACGGTCATAGGATCAGACAAATGACCATAACAGGAATAGGCTCGACATCACGACACATAGAACCTAAACATACCGGCGAAAAATTTGTGTACAATGTATACATGTAATACACCTCTGCCTTTCCCTTCGAGGAATACAGGCGTGATGGTATGTATTTTCTTGCATTTATCGATCTTGCGGCTCGTGTGCAACTCTGTATAAATCACGGGCAAGGTCAGAACTACCATGTTTTGTCTGGTTTTACGTGGGAGGCACCTGAAACACACACTTTTAGGCAATCTACACGTAGGTACAATCAACAAAAAAGATACCTAAGTATACTGTGCCTCGACCATGAGTTTTTCTCACTAAACTCGCTAGCGACGCCGTAAAATAAATGTATGGAAAGCCCTCGGAGCGCCTCTAGCGGAACTAAAAAGGCTATGAGATTATAGCGTTTCGATGCGTAAAAAACCTAACGATAGCAATTCAATAGAACTCATGGTTGAGGTACAGGCATATAATACTGTTGTGTTTTGACAAATATGGTGTACTATTTATTGTATTACGCAGTGTCAAAATGCAGGGTGCTGTTAGTTGCCTACATACCAAACCCTGTCTTCTTCTTCCTAGCCTTATTTGCAACTGTGTTGGGGTCGCCTTCCAGTCTAACCAGATGCGGCTGAATATCAGTATTTTACACGAAACAACTGCCATCAGTCCTCGACAACCCAATTTCTAGACAATACTGGTATTCGAAGGTTAGACTGGTTGTCAGGCTTTTTGGTACGTAACGATTGACCGATTGTCATAGTTATCGGTATGACAACCGGGGAGCGAGATGGCTTTACGTGCTCTACTATTTATATTTCGGGATTAAAATGTAGCCTATCTCCTAATCCTAATATAAACCATCACCATTTCAACTTTCAGCCAAATCGGTTCAGCCGTTTTGCCGTGGAAGAGCAACAAACATCTAAACTTACAAACTTTTCGCCAAGTAAGATCAGATATTCTCTTACGCAGTGTTAAAACGCAAGGTTTTGCTAGCTGATTGCGTACCAAATCCTTTGGTAGAAAATAAATTATTTGGTTCCATCTTTGCCGAAACACAGATTGCCTGTATACTTATCTCTTTTGTTGACTGTACATATGCAGCATTGTAAGTAGAGTTTGTTTACATTTTGTGAGATTCTTCGGTTCCGTATTTTGTAGGTGAGAATAGAAGTTGCACAGTAGGTAGGTACGCGAATTTACGGTTTTTATAACCGAAGATTTTACGTTTTTAAACAAAATTGTATCTACGGTTTTTTTGTCTTGGGTCGGGAACAACCCATTTTTACGTATAATGTGGTTCTAGTGTCCACATAATGTTATGTTATTTATAACATACTAGCTTTCCGCCAGCGGCTTCGCCCGCTATCCCACGGGAACCATACATTTTACCGGGATAAAAAGTAGCCTATGTGTTATTCCAGACTATAATCTATCTCTGTGCCAAATTTCATCCAGATCCGTTCAGCAGTTTTTGCGTGAAAGAGTAACAAATATCCATCCATCCATCCTCACAAAATTTCACATTTATAATATTAGTAGGAAATAACATATTATATATTAGTTATATTATATAACTATTTTAGCCTGTATTCCCAAAAGGGTTAAGCAGAGATGTACTAATGATAATAATGATGGCCACAGTTTGCCTGTATATTTAGCCATTTAGGTCCCATGTAACAGGGAGTCATACTTATACCAGCTAAAATTCAATTCCGAGCTGCCATCGAGAATTTCATAGAAAAACACAATAGTACTTTTCTCAACTTGGCACCGAACCCAGGACTATTATTATGAAACATCACACATCTACACTAATATTATAAAGAGGAAAGATTTGTATTTTTGTATGTAACGAATAAACTCAAAAAGTACTAGACCGATTTGAAAAATTCTTTCCATGTTAGATAGCCCATTTATCGGGGAAGGCTATAGGCTAAATATCATCACGCTACGACTAATAGGAGCGGAGTAGTAATGAAAAATGTTGCAAAAATTATAAGACCACGCGGGCGAAGCCGCTGGCGGGAAGCTAGTACTTAATAAAATTTAAAAAAATATTCTATGTTTCTAAGTTCCATTTCAAATGTTGTTAGTAAATACAATGCCAAACCAGGCCCAAACATACTGGCGAATAGTGAGTGTACATTTGTACACCTTTGCTTAACCGTCTGGAGAATACAGTCGTGATAGTACGTTATGACGTCTTTATCACGACATAATAATACATTATTTACTTCAGCATTTGATTTACTTACAGACTAGAGACCTCATGAATAATTCATTAGTATCTAAGAAGCGTAAAATATTCGAAAGCAATTTGGTAAAACACATTAATGATCGATTAATGTCGCTACATTGTGGAATCTTTCAAATTATTTCAGCCTAAATACACTCACGCTTTTGCCATTAAACTACAGAATGTGTTTGAAGAAATGTTCGCAAGAAGACGAAGCCAACTTATGTTTGTTTGAATTGAATAGGCTCCGAAACTGCTTGACTTATATGAAAAAATATTTTACTTTTAACGCGCTGCGAGGATTTTCCATACAAATATTTTACGGCTCGCTAGCGAGTCTAGTGAGAAAAACTCATGATCGAAGCACTGTACGGAGACTATTGATAATCAATAGTCTCCGTATTGTAGCCTTCAAGAAAACGAATGACGATGTATATGGAATCTCATACAAAACTGTTAAATACTACTTTAAACAAATTCCTTAATATCAAAATACGTCTAGATAATATTTGCTTTTGCTATTATTAATGTTGGCACTTCTAAATCGGGTCGCCTGGATTATATAATTTGTCATAAAGCCTCCGTTTGACATCACAAGCGTTTGATAATGATGGACATAAATATTAAAATTATCATGAATTATCATTAATTAAGCAGTGATAGCCTAGGGGTGTGACTACTGGACTGCCAAGTTAAAGGTATCGAGTTCGAATCCAAGGCACGCACCCCTGACTTTTCGAAATCATGTGCGTAATTATCACTCGTTTTAACGGTGAAAGAAAACATCGTGAGGAAAACTGCATGCCTGAGAGATTTTCTCAACGGCATGTGAAGTCTGCCAACTCGCATTAGGCCAGCATGGTGGACTATAGCCTAATCCCTCTCATACTGAGAGGAGACCCGTGCCCAGCAGTGGGACAGAGTATATGGGTTGATTTATTTATTTATTATCATTAATTACTAGTAAAGGAGATATAGTAACGTAGTGGTCGCGTAGCACTGGCTCGAATTAAATGCAAAAATAACCCCTGACTTTCAGAATTATTGTACAAATCAGAAATATTCTACTATAGTCCACGCGGAGCTAGTTGGCCGCGCCTTAAGTAGGGACGGGGGTGAGACGGCGGGTTAGCTCATGTGGGGTTACTGTGAGCAAAAGCAAGCACCCCCGCCCCTACGTCCCACCGCGCGCAGGTAACCCCACCTCTCCGTCCCGCCGCTCACATACCTAAGGCGCGGCTAACTAGTTTCGCGCAGACTTTAGCTGTTATTTCTAACTAGCTTTCCGCCAGCGGCTTCGCCCGCGTGGTCTGGTTATTTCTTATAACTTTCATCCCCTATTTCAACCCCTTACAGCCCTTTTATCGCATTAAAAAGTAGTAGTAGCCTATATCCTTTATCAGGCTCTAGTCTATCTGTGTACCAAATCTGTGTTCATTTATATCGGTTCAGTCGTTTTGGTGTGAAAGCGTGACAGACAGACAGAGTTACTTTCGCATATAATATTAGTAAGGATTTCTGACAGTAGGTCTCTGTCAGACTAAGTAGGTACTTATGAGAGGGGAGCCCTAGAACGGATTTTTGGAGTTAATTGAGCTCGTTAATGTGGGGGGAGACCTCTTGCAATCTGTTTAGTACCACCACCAAATATGAGCCTTATACATATGTATAATTATGGTGACGCACGCCTAGGACTGTCCGCTGTCGTGACGTGCAATACCACTTTGCTAGACACGGGAATCGAACCCAGGACCTAGAGTGTATCGTTCGATCGATGATATCATTACAACACAAAGCTAATTAAATAATTTTTGTTGCAGTCAGATGACCCAAAGCCTCCAGACCGGCTTTATCCAGTGCAGCATGCTGGTCTACCTCGGAAACTGGAGGTCTTCCCGCTCCCACTCAAGGACTCAGACCATGAGCTCATGTTCAATGTGTCCTGGATTCCTTCAATGGGTAAGACCTTTTATTTGTAATTTTTAAACCCTGGTGCAAAAAGCCGTAATTAAATAAAGTTGCTTTTTGCCCAGCCTGTCTGTGTGCATTTATTTAATGTTTAGGTACAAGTTTTTTCTTAAAAAAATTTATACCACTAAGGTTGCAAACAACCATACAGCCCGCCTGAGGGTAAGCGGTTACCGTAGCCTTTGGACGCTTGCAACACCAGAGGTATCACTCGCGCGTTGCCGACCTTAAAAACCTCTCAGAGGTTTATGGAGGATTCACTGCGCTGACAGTTTGAGGGAATATTCCTCTTGCTGCCAGCGCAGCGCATCCTTTGAAGAAGCTCTGGTAGCCTTACTCACTGCAGGAACACAACACACAATAAAGTGTGTTATTTGGCTGCAGTTTTCTGTAAGGTGGAGGTACCATTTAAAAGAGTAACCATGGGGTTTCTGGTCGGTTCTTCTCCATAGGAAACGGTTAATTTGAAACCGTGCACCTAAATTCGAAATTTCTTAAGTGCCTGTATAAGGTTTATTTGAAAATAAACCAACTTTTTTGAACTATTTTGTTTTTTTTCTTTGCTGAGCAGACGAGCCATGTTTCGACGGACTGGTTTTAATGTGAATTTCCTTTGTTGATTATACCTACCAATTAGGTAGATCAGCAGCCACTCGGCAACAGACAGTACATAATAATATAAAATAATAAAGCCCATTTATTCCGAGTTCGCTACAATATTGGTAATACATATTTTCAGTTTATTTCGCTATAGTATGTCTCGCAAATCGGCGTGCCTCCCGACAGTACATATAATATCTATAATTACTTATATAATAAAACTAGCTATTTCCCGCGTCTTCCTTCGCGTAGAAACTTTATGAAAACGCTTTATAAAAACACCTTCACAAATAATGCATTATTTTACAGAGAAGCTAAAACAATTTATCTAATTATATTTTTTTGCTTCTCTTTATGTTTGTACGGAATCACAGAAATTCTCTAAAAGAGAAGGAAAGCCATTCGAAAATCTGGCGCATGAACAGACAGACGTAGATAACGATTTTGTTTTATTCTATGTAGTGATTTGTTCACACGACGAAACATCAAACACTGATTTATAGTGTGCGTATAAGCCGTCGTAAAAATGCACACTAGTATTACTGTCTGTGACGTATTACGCGCATAAAAACATTTCACGTGTACAAATAACAATGCCCGTGCGCACGCGCGTAACTGAAATACTTGAATTTACTGTTGTATTTTATTTTGTTTTAAGCAGAGATAGCCTAGGAGATCTCATCAGATCAGTGATGACCTCTGACTTTTCAAAATCATGTGCGTAATTATCACTCGCTTTTACGGTGAAGGAAAACATCGTGAGGAAACCTGCATGCCTGGGGGGCTAGACAAGTTGCATTTTGACATTCGAATCGACAAACAAAATGTATGTAAATGACACAAGAGGAGAGGAGAGCCGTGCCCAACAGTGGGACAGTACATGGGTTGGTTATTATTAATATGTTTTAATTGTTTTGTCCAATATTCGAGCATTACGAATAAATTGATCATTCCTTCATCATCATCAGCCATATCCATCCCATATTTGCTGGCAGCAAATCTATGGCATTTACTCAAACTTCAAAGAGGCCTACGTCCAGCAGTGGATGAATACGGGCTGATATCGTCAATTCGTTGACAGTGACGTCCCGGTACCGGTGGCGGTGGACAAACAGCCTAAAAAGGGTTTATTTTATACACAAATTGTATTCTATTTTCAAATGTTCAACAAACAATTGACGGTTCGAGGTCGAGCGATGAGCTTAGTAGCTGTACGACTATTATGTACGGAAGCAAACAATCGTACGACTTTCCGCCAAACTACAAATATTTTTTCGGCTTTGTGTTTGTGCATGTGTGATGTACACACACTACCTACCATGTACAGTCACGATCAAAAACATGTATACACGATAAAATTTAAAAGCGATTTTCTCCTATAGTACTGATAGAACTTTTGTTATAGTATTTCCGAACCAATACTATAGTGACATTGGTGTTATTTCAAAGTTGGAATCGTTCATTCATGAAAAAATCGCTTTAGCACTTTGGTAGGTGTTTATACAAGGTGGAATCATCTACGCACAAAACGTCGCGACAAGGTTTCACTCAAGGACAAAAATAAAATGACCTAGGTAATTCATGTAGAAAATGATCGGTTATTACAGATATTGACATTTTTGAGCGCCCAGTGTATTGCTAAAAACGCGATTATAACGCTCCGCGGTGAATGTTATCGCCGCGCGCCGGCGCCATCTAAAATAAATGAAATAATGCTTTTTTAATTTTAAATCTAATTTGGGTAGATAGAAATAATGCTTATTCCACGTTCAAGTGAAAAAAGCTGCAGAAAGAATTAAAAAATTGATGACAAAATTTACGGAAAATTTCAACGCAGGGGGTCCAGAATCATGTACTGAACTCATGGTATTCGGATGTGCGTCGATGTCCCTTCCACCTTGTATATCTTTGCTCGTGACTGTACACCCACATTGCCAAAGAAAATCGTTGTGAGGAAACCTTTAAACTTTTTTAAACTACGCGTTTACACAACGTGGCGTGATTAGATGGATGCGAGGAATTTCAATGTTGTTTGCATATCAATCAATTAATGAGCATTAGAGCGTTTTTACCCGACTGCCGACGGAGGGTTATTGAGAGAGAATCGATGAATGGCGACTGACAAAAGGGATTTAGAAGGCAAATGGCGAGGAGAGGCACCTAGAAAGACTTCTATTTATTTTCTATTTATATTTGGGGACGCCAGCAGACACCAGGCGGGCGATCAGTCCTCTTGTTGGGAAGTCGCGATATGAAACTGGCTAGGAGCGACTCATCATCATCATCAGCCCATATTCGTCCACTGCTGGATGTAGGCCTCCTTTAATGAACGCCACAGAGCTCGATCTTCAGCTCTTTTCATCCAGTTGCTGCCAGCTACCTTCTGCAGGTCGTCACTCCGCCTGGCCGGCGGGCGTCCTACACTACGCCTGCCTAGACGCGGTCTCCACTCAAGAACTCGTTTACTCCAACGATTGTCGGTTCTCCGAGAGACGAGACCAGCCCATTGCCACCTCAGCGTGCTAATCCTTTTAGCTATGTCGGTAGGAGCGACTAAAAACATAAAACTAATTTGCTAATTTTATGGCTAAAACACTGTATTTTTCGCAGTGTTTATTTGTTGTGTTTGGATAGGTTAGGTAAGGGAAGAGGAAGACCAAAGAACTGATGGATAGACTGTGTGAAAAAGGATATGTCCACAAATGAATTGAATGACGAGATGACGGCTAATAGAGATGTATGGAAGAAAAAGACATACTGCGACCCCAAGTGTATTGGTAGATATAAGGATAGGAGGATGATGATGATAGTAGGAAATTAAACTGTCCTCTTGTGAAGTTAGAAGAAAAAAAGACCAAAAGGTCGAAAGTAGTTTGAGAGGTAGGGCACAGCCATTTATGGCTCAAATCTGGAGCAGCCCATCTGGGGAAGTACCTCCAGTCTCCACCTTACATTAAACTGCAGCCAAATAACAAACTTTATTGTGTGTTCTGTGTCCTGCAGTGAGTAAGATCGCCAGAGCTCCTAAGGATGCGCTGCGGTGGCAGTAAGAGGAATATTCCCTCAAACTGTCGGCGCAGTGAATCCTCCATAAACCTCTAAGAGGGTTTTCGGGTCGGCAACGCGCGAGTGAGACCCCTGGTGTTGCAAGCGTCCATAGGCTATGGTAACCGCTTACCATCATGCAGGCCGTATGCTTGTTGGCCACCTTAGTGGTATAAAAAAAGTCGAAAAGATTCTACAATGTCGCGAACATTACAGAATTAGGCGAACAATGTCGAGAGCGCGATACCACGTGACAAACATACATATCGGCTACACAACAAGCAATAATACACCTATATAAGTTGACCTCTCATTCTACCGAAACCCTATACAATACGAGGTCCGATAAACTGGATATGTATATCTTGATGTAGCTCCGCGTACTTCCCTAACCGTGTATACAGCTTATCGTTTTTTATCGAAATTTTAAGTCATATCGTATCCGGATTGTTATCGGGTATTCTTTTTAGTGGAGAAACGTGTAATTTGTACAGTAGTGTATACATTCATGGAATAATAATGATTAATGAATGATATTGAAAGGGCGTATCGACAATCAGAAACTGAACTCTTTAGATAGCAACCATCATATTCTTAGAAATACTGTTATCTGTTTTGACGAAGTGATAAAGATAAAATGATATGAGGAGTGTAGAAAAACAATAAAATTATAATAATTAAGTGCCTCCAGGTTTTCTTCGTAAATACATACTTATAATACATAAGAAACACTCAGACAAACACAAACACTTAAGTTCATCACAAAAAATGTTTGTGTCGACTCCTCCGACAACTGGACACAGAAAACCGACTTAGTACCTCTAACGTAACACTCCAGCACTTTTTTTTCGATACGACCACTTTGATAACAAAACAGTTAATTATTGACAACGTTACGACGACACAAACATTTATTGTGATGAACTTAAGTGTTTGTGTTTGTCTGGGTTTGTTTTTTTTATGTATTTACAAAAAAAAAGTATGTAAGTATTATATCCATTGTCTAGTACCCATAGTACAACCTCTGCTTAGTTTGGGACTAGATGGTGCTGTGTGAAAAATATCCCAAGATATTCATATTTATTTATATTTATTAAAATTATCATTATAGTGGAGAAACAAATGAGTGTTTAGATACTTTGGGCCTATAGAGAGGATGAATGAACGGATATTGACGAAACAAGTATAAATGGCGAGTAAGAATGGAAGAGTCGGAAGGGGTCGACCTCGGCGAACGTTCTCCAACCAAATTGCTCTCAAAAAAGGCAAGGTTCAGAGCACCCGAAACCGACGAGCATGCATGGTTGATGAGCAAAGATGAAGTGAAAGTTGTGTGCCAGGATCGTAGCAAGTTGAAATCTATAGTCTCTGCCTACCCCTATGGGAAACAGGCGTGAAGCTATATAACAAATGAGTCTTGCATCACGTATCCTGTACCTCAACTCATATCATGGTAAAGTCAGGAACTAAAATACGCGCAGTTTCATCAGCCTCAATCAAATACCGATTAAAAACTCGAATAATGCGCTGTTTTGTTCCAATTTTCAAAAACAATCGTTATGTTTGTCTACGAATAGATTGTGTTTACCGATTCATTCATGTTTCGGTATCTATACGAAAGTAATCTAATTGATATACGCAATAGTAAACATCGAATAAAAATAGGTCGGATAGAGAATAAAAATAGCTGGTTATAATTGGCAGAAGATGGACGGGTAGACGGTTATTACATTATCCATTGAAGAAGATTTTTGTTTGTTTGTTGCAATTGAAATCAAATTATTAATATACTAGCTTCGGAGCCAGCGGCTTCGCCCGCGTGGTGTTGACAACTATTACTATATATGTTGATACTCCGCTCCTATTGGTCGTAGCGTGATGATATATAGTCTATAGCCTTCCTCGTTAAACGGGCTATCTAACACTGAAAGGATTTTTCAAATCCGACCAGCAGTTCTTGAGATTAGCGCGTTCGTTTTGTTTGTTTGGAAACAAACAAAATCTTGAGCTTTAAAATATTAGTATAGATGTCACCTGAGGATAATGTAGCTTTCCAATGCATGATGAAAGAATTATTCTAATCGGTCTAGTAGTGTCGGAGCCTAGAATAGAATAGAATAGAATATACTTTATTGTACACCAAGAAACAATACAAAGTAAAAATAAAGAAATAATGATACAAGAGTACAATTGGCGGTCTTATCGCTAAAAGCAATTTCTTCCAGACAACCACTCTGGATGGATAAAGGTCGAAAAATTTGAATTGGAAAAAATTGGAGCCTATTCAATACAAACAAACAAACAATCAAATCTTTCCTCCTTTATAATATTAGTATAGAAGTAACGTTGAATGCCTCGTTGGTCTAGTGGTCCCAAGCGCAACAGCTCCGCTAAAGGTCTAGGCTTTCATTCCCGGGTCGAGTAGTGGTGAACGGTTGACGGGTGAAGTTCTTGACAATGATATTTTAATACAATACCTAATAAATAGTTAGATAGTTGGATACTTACATAAAAATGAGAGAACAATGTAGAAATTATTGCGAAAATATTTTGAATAGGTGGTACTCACGTATAATATTCAAAATAAAAATTGAGTGCAAGCGTCGTCGCCTTGAAGGGCGTAAAGCACCTCACGGGGCGAAAAGCGTCTCGTCGCGCGGCGAAAAGCGTACCTAGGTTCTCTCGCGAAATACGCGCCTGGCGCCCGACTGGTCAAGCTTATATCTATCTACTACTTCTAAATATAATTATGGCTCAAAGTCTGACGTCATTTGTTTCTCGTCTCGTGTGAAACCTCACTAAAAACTGTTTATAATATCCAGAATTCTAGATCTAGTATCAAGTTCAAACGTTTACTCAGATCCATCATCAAAACATATAAATTATACGTTGCTTATGCATTTCTGAGCAAGACTAGTTTAGACTTCATTCTTGTTAATCATTTATCGTTCAACGAATGAACAGGGCTAGCGAAAACGAAATGCAATTAGAAAAGAATATATAGTTCTCTAGAAAAGCTTATTTAAGAATGTTTTGATGGAAACTAAATAAATTACAAAACTAGTAATCTAATTTTATATACATTTTATATTCATCCATTTTCGTTTATCTATACTTCTGTACTATAATATTATAAAGAGGAAATATTTGATTGTTTGTTGGTTTGTTTGTATTGAATAGGCTCCGAAACTACAGGACCGATTCGAAAAAATCTTTCAGTGTTAGATAGCCTACTTATCGGGAAAGGTTATATAACATAACGCTGTGACTAATAGGAGCGGAGTATCAATGAAAAATGTTCAAAAACGGGGGAAAAACTATCAGAACACGCAGGCGAAGCCGGTGGCGGAAAGCTAGTAGTTTATATTGAAGTTTTTTTCATCTGGTAACTAAACTTAGACCTTTTTCATTGAGGAAATAATGAAACAACTAGCTTTTGCCAACTATTTCGCGTATATCGAAAAATAATATTTAACCTCTCACACGCTTAGAATGCAACCTATGCGAAAATGTGCAGTATGCAGATGCATATATGACTATTATTGCCATCCTTTTCGTTTCCCTACAATTTTTGCAAATTAGATCAGGAAAAATATAGTTTTACGAATTTCCATGATAAAAAAAATCGCCATTTTTTTTGCACATGGTGTGCAAACTACATTTACCGGGCTAAAAATATATATATAGAAAAAAAAATGTATGGAAATGACACAAGCTTTCAACAAAATGGGGCTGTCATTAATGTCATTTCCATATATGTTGTTTCTATTCGTATGTCGGTTCGGCCCAAGCCAATTGCTTTTTAAAACAAACCAATATTACTCATGCAAACAGTAATTCTAATGTCTGAACCCCGCAAAAGCGATCGATTTATTTCTGAATCAAATTAGCAACCCTAATAAATAAACATGATTGCCTACGCCCCAAGTCTGGTCTGGCGTTTAAAAAAACAATCTATTTTACACAAATAACACACAGGCTTAACAAAATGTATATAAATTGATTTTGTGTGAATTTTTATACATACATACCAGTATAAGTTGGGCTCGCATTGCACATGCTTTCCGTACAGTCAAAGGTCAGCTTATACTGGATATTCCTACACGGCTACATAAAGCTATATTAACCAGTATAGCAGACCCGTCATTGTACGGAAAGCTGGTACAATACGAGTTCAGCTTATACTGGAAATTAGTTTGAATATGTACACACAATTTTGTATAATGTTAGATTTAGTAGAAGAATTACGCTTAGTCTTAAAATACTCAATGATAGCCCAGTGACCGACTATTAAACTCGCTGATGACTAACTATTAGGTGTCTTTAGTATAGGCATCTTGAAAAAGTTGGCCTTAGACAGAACCGATTAACAAAAAAAAAACAAAACTGGTTCCAAAACAAGAAAGTTACAAGCATTTCGATTTTATGCTAGAAAGAGAGCGTAGGTACTTAATACTGAATTGTGACGTAACATTTCAGTACGCCATACAAATTCTATAATAATACGCATTTTACGGATAAAGCTCTTCCTCTCAATCCCTACCAAAATCTCAATAAAGATGTAATATTCTCTCTCTATAATATTACTATAGAAGGCTTATAGATAATATCTTAGATTGTTTTTTGTTTTTCAACCGACTTCAAAAAAAGGAGGAGGTTCTCAATTTGACTGTATGCTTTTTTTCTCAGAACTTTCGACTGGGTGAACCGATTTTAATGATTCTTTTTTTATTCGAAAGCTGGTGCATACATATTGATCCCATATAAATTTGTTGAAATCCGTTGAGTGGTTGTAAAAATATCGACGGAAATTTAAAAAAATATATACATAGATGATATTATGGTTTTCTCAGAAACCTCGCTGTCTGTGCCGGGCAGTGCGTTTAGTTGGCCTCTCCATCCCCATCTCCCCTGAGCTGATGTTAGCTAGATGCGAACTGTAAACTATCTTTATTTACATTTATTTATTTATTTATTTATATACTCTTTATTGTATACCGAAACATTAACACGGACAGAACAACATGATTTTAAAATATACAAATGGCGGCCTTATCGCGACCAGCGATCTCTTCTAGGCAACCTTAGGATGGTCTGAATAGAACTGAACCAAAAAATGCTTGATGATGTTTAGATACACACCTATAAATATATATAATAAATAGCATAAAATTAAAATACATATATATATATACATATAAAATATATAAATATCACAAGAATATTATACATTATACTTACCTTTGTTGGTACAGGTGGAGTGGCCAAGGACTACTCTCTGGAGGTGAGGAGTGTCACCGACACTACAGACTGTCAGACGCCAATGTGTTATGAATACAACATTCCTGGGGTAAGCTATTGTTTCTATTAAAAACAAATATTGCCATCACTTTCTCACCTTGTATCAATTTGGTGTAGCATATTATTTTCAACCGACTTCAAAAAAGGAGGAGGTTCTCAATTCGACTGAATTATTAACTACTAATTTAATTTAGATATGACTTTCGTTGATTGTCTGTTTGGCACCGACCGACCACCGACAGTTACAAATCTTAATGTAAATATGTTATTTTTTGCTTTTTAGTTCTTTTTTGGAGGCAGTTTGTTTTTTGTTTAAAAATAATTTTCTTATATATTATTCATCCCTACTGCCGCCACCGCCGCTCAGAAAGCCGAGTTAAAGTTGGTACGTCGATTTGCAAGACCTGGGAATATAAATCAAGACCTCGATATACCAGTCGCGAGAACCACTATTGACTAGGCTAACAAAGCAAATTTTCTAAAAAACTAAATAAATCAAGCACAGGAAGCAGTGCTAGCCTAGAGGTAGGACCACTGGACTGCCAAGTCAAAGGTCTTGAATTCGAATTCGAAATCATTTTCGTAATTATCACGCTTAACGGTGAAGGAAAACATCGTGAGGAAACTTGCATGTCTGAAAGATATTCTCGACGGTATGTGAAGGCTGCCAACCCGCATTAGGCTAGCGTTGTGGACTATAGCCTAATACCTACTGAGAGGGGGACCCGTGCCCAGCAGTGGGACAGTATATAGCTTGATGATGATGAAACAAAAAAAACAGCGTTCGGTCTCAATCGTTTTCTTTTTTAACCCCCGACGCAAAAACGACGGGGTGTTATAAGTTTGACGTGTCTGTGTGTGTGTGTGTGTCTGTCTGTGGCATCGTAGCTCCCGAATGGATGAACCGATTTTGATTTTGTTTTTTTTATTTGAAAGGTGAACAAGTCGGGAGTGTTCTTAGCTATGTTTGATGAAAATCGGTCCAAGATGGCCGCCGCCACAAAATAGCAAATTACATATTTTTCACAACTCCTCAATATGGGTATCAAATAAAAGGGCTTAACTAGGAGAATACTTTACACTATGATAAATTTCAAATCCAAGATGGCCGCCACCACGATATGGCAAATTACATTTCGTGTCGGGGGTTTTCTAAATTTTTAATTTTTTCAACAGGAGGCGACATGGTGGTTGATCCCCGCTGTCTCCAACCCTGTAGCAGAGACATGTGCAGTGCGTCCCGGGTGCGCATATACGGTGAGACTGATCGCGCACCCATGGGACGGGCACACCTCCGCCAATTTACATGTGGAGCTGGATGGTGAGTTCTGCAGACAATCTTAAGGAACTAGGGCTTCCTTCAATGGTGGCTCAAGGGAATAGCAAGAATAGCAAGCGTAAGGGGGCGTAAGCTCTTACGGGGGCTTTACACACTAATCCTTCCTTCCTCACTAATATAAATGCGAAAGTAACTCTGTCTGTCTGTCTAAGTAAAAAAAACTGCGCAAAACATTGAAAAAATGATAAAAAGTTACGGAAAATTTCAACGCTGGGGGGTCCAGATTCAGGTACTGAACTCATGGTATTCGGATGTGCGTCGATGTCCCTTCCACCTTGTATAGTTCAACAGTTGATTCACCGATAGATCAATATTACCATATAGGTACGAACTCGAGACGAAGGTAACATACGAGGTATAGACATTGTAAACAATTCTTTTTTGGTGTTTACCGTGGTATAAACCTATCTACATTCCTAATAAGTGTGGGATCAATAACAACACAGATATATTTACTAAAATATTTAGCAATGTACTGATATGCAATGAGTGTTTAAGGCCCCCTTTTTAGCGTGTGCGAAATCCGCATGGTAACCTGACGCATAGTGCCTGGGAAGGTGGTAGGCCCGAAAGCTACGTCATCATATTCCTAGCAATTAAGACCGAAACTGAGGAACTATTATTCCATTCCATTCCATTCAGTCACCCGTGACCATGGACGCTGTAAAGGGTCCGAAACGTCGGGATTAAAATAATATCAATATAACGCGATAAAATCCGTAAAAAGTAGTTTTATTTCAATATTATTCCATTGTTTTCACACTGAAGATCTCTAATAGGGAATCGAGATATACCAAAATTAAAACACTCTTATAAGTAAGACAGCTAAAGTAGTTTAATATTCTAAGATAGTGTCGCCTTTATTGTGAACGTGAATTGTGTAGCTTCCCGCCAGCGGCTTCGCCCACGTGGTCTTGATAACTCTTTTCCCCGTTTCTGCAACATTTTTCATTGCTACCTCTCTCTCCTATAAGTCGTAACGTGATGGTATATAGTAGCTTAGTGTAGTGTGCAGCTCGCCTAACCTTATAAGTGTAACTGCACACGCCTTTGTCATTCATTATTACACGGAACATTGACCCGAACTGTTCTCTTTTATTCGCACCTACGTCACACCATTATATGGCGACCCTTAGCCAGTCTTTTCTGTAAAGTTCTAACGAAGCATCTAATCAAAGATGTCTGAGAAGAGTGAAGATACAAACAAGAAGAAGCAAAAATTTAAGTTGGAAGAATTGTAGAAAGAAGGCGAAGATTTGTTCCCCACTACTCAATATTCTCAACCAAGACTTATTTCATTTTTGTCATTCATAAGAAGTCACAGAAGAACTTACAGAAGAATTGCAAGAACCAAGACGAGGCCTAAAAATAAAAAGAAGAACGAAAAGGAGTGTTGGTGCCGGGTGCCGGGAGAATGCTCAAGCCTAATGATAAAAGGAAATGCAGGGCGCTGGGAGATATATTGAACGGGTCCGATGAGGAGCAGCCGGGAGTAGTTCGAGTCCAATATGAGGATAACAGCAATCACGCCACTTCGGACGTCATCATGACCTACATAACTGCGTTTAATGAATACCTATTGTAAGTTTCTTTAATTTACTTGCTAATCTAATTTTGTCAACATGATGTGTTTTATTGTATTTTGTAAAAGTAGGTCAGGTATTATTTTAACGTTTTGTTAAAAATTATGTCCCAACAATTACGAGATTTACATTCTAGATTAAATTATTTAAAGGAATATTTAATTAAACTTGGTCCTGAAAGACGAAAACAAGAATTAGCGAGTAAGAAATTAGAGGAGGCTGAAAGAGAATATAGAACATTAGATAGTATTTTGACTCAGTTGAACCGAGAAGTTACAGAGAAAAAGCTAAGCACTGAATCCTGTGAGGTTTTCCAAATATTAATTAATGATATTCAGTCAACATTTAAGAAAATTAAGAGTTTAGTTACTAGTATAGATAATAGTTGCCAAACCAGTTCTGATAATTTTGTTGAGTCCTGTAGTTTCGAAAAAAATGGCTAACTCCTTTGAAATTAAGACAGCTATTTCCCTGTTGCCGGTCATAAACGGACAAGAACAGGTGACCAATCAGTTAATCGATGGTATTTTGCTTTATAGTTCGCTCATAAATGATATAGGTAAAAGCCAATTAATTGAATTTGTATTAAAAACTCGTCTTTCACCTAGTGCAAAACTGCGTCTTAAATCTTCATATGCGAATGTTCAATTTTTAGTAGACGACATTCGGAAGTATTTATTACCCAAAAAATCAGCAGTGTCCTTACAATCTCAGTTATTTAGAGCTACTCAAGGTCGTAGGAGTATCGAAAAATTCGGTACAGAGCTAGAAGAGTTGTTTGTGAATTTAACGATAACTCAAGCGGATGGTGACAACTCTGCTTATGAGGTCCTACGTCCCCTTAATGAGAGGACTGCGATAAAGAGGTTTAGTGATGGTCTATCCGACAAACGGCTCAGCAACATCATTGCCTCACGACAGTTCACGTCTCTGCCTGAAGCTATTAGGGCTGCGGTAGACGAACAATCCATGTCCACCCAGGAACACGACCAGATCATGCAGTTCAGGTCATCTCAGTATTCTAGGCGCGGAGTTACTTACAAACCAGGTTATCGTGGCCGAGGAAATTATTTCAATCAGCCTAATATCAGCCAGAATAAATATAGTCATTTTCGTAATAACTTTGATTACAAAACCCAAGACAATTATCGAGGTCAAAGAACTTCATTTGTAAATGGTGGTAACCGAGGTAAATACACGGAGAGACAGCGTCAGCAGTTTCGCGGCGGACGCTCAGGTTTTAAGCGCGTTCAGCATAACGTGAATGTGCAACAGTCCAACAGTCAGGGCAACGACACTAATAATGAGGACTTAGAGTTTTTTCGTACCTAAACAATTCACTCATTCTATTTTTAGTTGTAGTATTTTTTGTGTAGTTAACTGTCAACTTAGGAATAATAAGGAACTTAATTTATTAGTTGACAGTGGGGCTAGTTTATGCGTACTTAAGTATGAATGCTTATTGCAAAATAGTACTTTAATGAATTTAATACAGGAGGATAAAATAGTAATTAAAGGAATAAGTGGTAATTTAGAATCTGTGGGATATGTTTATTTAGATATTATTATAAGAAATGTAGTTTTTCAGCAAAAGTTCTATGTCTTTGAGAACTTGTCTTGCACCGCAGATGGTATACTAGGTCAAGATTTTTTCACGCGATTTAATGCGGTTTTGAATTACAAAGATGGTACTCTGAGTTTGGAAACCCGAGACCAGTCTGTTATGGTAGAAGTTAATAGTAATGTATTTACGATTCCGCCCCGATGCGAAGTAATTAAACACGTTCCAACGTCATACAACCGAGATTGTGTTATTTTAGCGAATGAAATCTATAAAGGTGTATACACAGCGGGTATAGTGTCAAAACCACATATGGGTCTTATTCCTGTTAGGATTTTAAATACAACTGATAATTCGGTCCGTATTATGTTCTTGATTTAAATATAAATTGCCTAGATAGTTTCCATGTTTGCAAATTTGAAGGAGATAGTATTACTTCAAATAGAGTTAGAACGTTACTTAAATCATTAGAATTACATACTTATTTGAATAAAGAGGAACAAAGAAGCGTTGAAAATGTGTGTGCCAAGTATGCCGACGTTTTTTATTTACCAGGAGACACACTCACTACCACAAATATAACTGAACATTCGATTAGGTTAAAGGAAAATATGTCCCCAGTGTACGTTAAGCCTTATAGGCTTCCTAATGCGTTAAAAGGCGAAATTAAAAAACAAATAAATGAGATGATTAAGAACGATATAATTGAGGAAACCATGTCGGAATGGTCCAGTCCAGTACTATTAGTTCCTAAGAAATCCGATAGGTCAGGAGAAAAGAAATGGAGACTTGTAGTGGACTATCGTCAACTTAATAACCGTATACAGGATGATAAGTTCCCATTGCCCAATATTACCGAGATCCTAGACTCCTTGTCAAATAACATTTATTTTTCAAAATTGGACCTTAGCCAAGGTTATTTTCAACTGTCTTTACAAGAAGAGTCTAGAAAATATACTGCATTCACAACAGACAAGCAGTATCAGATGAAAAGGTGTCCTATGGGGTTGAAGACTTCCCCTAGTGCATTTTCACGACTTATGACCATCGCAATGTCTGGTTTAAATTATAAGTCATGTTTTATATATCTTGACGATTGTGTTGTAGTAGGTAATAGTCTTCAAATGCATAATAGTAACCTCATAAAAGTCTTAGAATGTTTGCGAAAAGTTAATTTGAAACTAAATCCATTAAAGTGTGAATTTTTGCGGAAAGAAATAGTTTATTTAGGACACAAGATCACGGGAGAAGGTATATTCCCCGATCCATCAAAAGTAGACTGTCTTCAAAAATATCCCACTCCACAGAATGTAGACGAAGTTAAAAGGTTTGTGGCATTTGCCAACTACTATAGGCGTTTCATACCAAAATTTGCAGAAATAGCTTACCCTTTAAACGCATTATGCAAGAAAAATGTGACGTTTGTATGGACTGATGACTGTGACCGTTCTTTTCATAAGTTAAAACAGATATTAATTAGTCCGACTGTACTTGACTATCCAGACTTTTCTGACAGTAACACCTTTACATTGCAAACCGACGCATCAAAACTTGGTTTAGGCGCCGTACTGTCTAATAACAATGGAAAAGTAGTCGCGTACGCAAGCCGTAACTTGAAACCAGCTGAGACACGATATCCTATAATTGAACTGGAATTGCTTGCTATTGTTTGGTCTGTTCGACATTTTAGACCTTATTTATACGGGAAAAGGTTTAAAATAGAGACGGATCATAAACCACTAATTTATTTATTTAATATGATCGATCCCTCAAGCCGACTGACTAAATTTAGACTTTATCTTGAGGAGTATGATTTTGAGATAAGTTATGTCCCGGGACGGCACAACGCAGCTGCAGATGCATTGAGCCGGATACCCTTGACTTCCACGGATTTAAAAGATATGCATAGACATGTAGTATCAGTAATGACGAGAGCACAAGCTCGTAGGTTATGTGCTGACTCACAAAACAATGACACTTCTGAGGTGCCCTCTACTCGTAGGCCTGATCAACCTAAAGTAGTGGAAATCCTCAAACGACCAACTGACAGCGTTGAATTAATTTTGACTTGTAACAGAAGTACTTTAAGACAGATAGAAAAGTTTGAGCATTTCACTAGTGACAATGGTAATTTATATTATGTGCCTGAAAAATCGGCAATATTTGTAATGTCTCGATCGTTATCGACCGTAAGTGTGTTAGCGAGAGAATTACAACGTTTTTGCAAACAAAGGAAATTACACGAGCTCGTAATAATTAAGTGTAAACAAAATGAACACTTAATAAATATGTTTATAAAAGAAATGACTCAATTACATGACATTCCAAAATTGCTTGTAATTAAAGACGTCACAAGAGTAACTGACAGAGACACAGTGATTGTTATTCTGAATGATTTTCATCTATTACCCACCAGTGGTCACGCGGGGGTTAACAGGATGTTAAACAATATTAGGAAACACTATTATTGGCCAGGAATGACTTATGACGTAAACGAATACGTTAAAAAGTGCAAAAGCTGCCAAATCCAAAAACATTCTAATAGGCATACAAAGGAGCCGATGGTCATCACATCCACGGCATCCACAGCTTTCGAAAGAGTTAGTTTAGATTTAATGGGACCCTTAGATGTAGATAATCTAAATCATAAGTATATTTTAACATTACAATGTAATTTGTCGAAATATGTTGAAGCTTATCCTTTACAAAAGAAGGATACTGTTTCAGTAGCTAGGTTATTTGTAAATAATTTTATTTTAAGGTATGGTATCCCGACGGAGATTATTACAGACCAGGGTACAGAGTTCATGTCGGCAGTTTTTACTGAAACTTGTAATTTATTAAACATCAAAAAGCTGCATTCGACAGCATATCACCATGAAACTCTAGGAGCCTTAGAAAACACTCATAAAAATTTAGGAGCATATCTTAGGATACAGTGCGATAACAATCAAAGTGATTGGAGCAGTTGGCTTCCATTTTGGTGTTTTTCTTATAACACGACGGTTCACACCGAGACAAAATATTCTCCATTCGAGTTAGTATTTGGAAAAAATTGTAGTTTACCCAATAATTTAGCACGTAATTCATTCGTAGAACCATTGTACAATCCCGACTCTTATCCTTTAGAATTAAAATATAGGCTTCAAAGAGCGCAAGCTGAAGCTAAAAATAATTTGTTACACAGTAAACATCTAAGAAAACTTAATTTTGATGACAACAGCAATCCAGTAAAGTATAAGAGTGGAGATTTAGTTTTAATTAAGAATCAAGTTGGTAATAAGTTAAATAGGTTATATTTAGGACCATATAGAGTAATAGAAGAAATAGAACCCAATGTTAAGATTTTAAGAGAAGGAAAGGAATATGTTATTCATAAAAATAACACTAAATTGTTTATATAAAATATTATCTTTTTGTATTTTTTCTTCTTTTGTATTTTTTACACTTATTTATATAATTTTATATCTAATTTAAAAAAAAAAAAATAGTTATTTTTTTTCTTAAAAAAAAAAAAAGGGGAGGTGTAGTGTGCAGCTCGCCTAACCTTATAAGTGTAACTGCACACGCCTTTGTCATTCATTATTACACGGAACATTGACCCGAACTGTTCTCTTTTATTCGCACCTACGTCACACCATTATAATGTATATATGAGGTAGCCTATAGCCTTCCCCGATAAATAGGCTATCTAACACTGAAGAATTTTTAAAAACGGTCCAGTAGTTTCGGAGCCTATTCAATACAAAAAACTAACAATCAAATCTTTCCTCTTTATAATACAAGTAAAGACTAGCGATACGTTACGTCATCGCTTTCTAACAATATAACTTTCTAAAATCGGTTCAGTAGATCCAGAGGTTACCCCAATTCCACCTCACAAACTAACAAACTTTAAGTACCTCTTTATAATATTACTTAAGTAGTCTACAAAGTTTAGATAAAGACAGACATTTATCATATAGTGTCATTTAAGAGTTGAGAGAGCTTCAGATAATTTCTACCGCTCGATGAAAGGCACTGCGTATATTACATTTGAGCAGACATTTAAGAATTTTATCCAGTCTTTACGCCGCTGGATGGGATTTTTTGGCAGATTTTCTCTGTATTGAGCTGGAAGCAGTGATAGCCTAGAGATATAAACACTGGACTGTCAAGTCGTAGGTCTCGAGTTGGAACCTAAAGACCTCTTACTTTTCGCAATAATGTGCGTATTAACAATTAATTATCACGTGACGGAAAACATCCTGAGGAAACCTGCATCTCTAAGAGATTTTCTCGACGGCAAACGAAGTCTGCCAACCCGCACGAGGCTAGCGTGGGGGATTATAGCCTAACCCCTCTCATTCTATGATGTTGTAGATGGGATGGGCTTAATCTCCGTACAGGCTAACACTTGCACGAGTTCTTCTTCTTAAATTTAAGACCTCAGCTAGCTCTTATCGGTGAAGCAATCGCCACCGTTCTCATATTTTGCCTTCCGTTTTCCCTCTTGATACGACCTGCTCCCCACATTTATTTTATTCGATGATTTAAACCTACCTCATATCGATCCATGCGAGTACGACATTCCATCGTCTGCATAATTATGGTCGAAGCCTCAGAGACATTCTTCTGACTCCAAAAGTTAGCCCCAGATCTGTTATTTTTTTGGACCGGGGCAAATCGACTTAGGATAGTGCATAGATGAACTTATGATGTGTTGTACAATTGGGAATTTTAAAATTGAATGAATAATCGATAGAACCAAGTGCGCTGGGGGGCTAGACAAGTTACATTTTGTCATTCGAATCGACAAACAAAATGTATGGAAATGACACAAACTTTCGACAAATCGGGCTGTCACTAATGTCATTTACATTACATTTTGTTTGTCGATTCGAATGGCAAAATGCAACTTGTCTAGCCCCCCTGGATACTTATCGTAAGCGCTTTGTTAAACCTTTCTTGTCAAACATTATTTATTATGGTTTGGCGCTCCTTAACAGTGCTACCCGGTGTGGTTGCAGGCCCCCTAGATCCGGGGCTGCCAAAAGTCGGCATATAATGTCAAAGAGCAAATTATTTTGGGAGTTGGATGTTTTCGGGGTTGGACATTTTGGGATTTGGACATTTTGACACCGTTGGACATTTTGAGAATTGGACATTTTGACCCTGAACGAATTAATGCACTCACCTGATTGGCTGCTCATTAACACGATCAATAAAATAGTGACGACATATAATTAGAATTTGCGGAGGAGTGCATTGTTCAGTAGATCATGCAAAAATAGACCATGTGTCATTGCAAATAATAGATTTTTATGATTAGTATTAGAAAACTGTTCTGTTCTAATTTTAATGAACTAGATTAGCGTTAAGCAATAGCAGTATATGACGTCATCGGTTGTATTTCGCTATAGGTATATTTTTTTCAACAGCTCCTGTATTAGGGAACAAGCGCTGTGGCGCGGGGTCTCCACAGATACACAATTGAATAAATTGACACAAAGTATATATTCAAAACAAAATAAACCCGTGAAACAAATATTTTGTAGGCGAACATTGACCTAAATATTACTGCGTAAGGACTTGGCGGACCGCATGTCATAATGACACCCCGAACTTGGTCCGAAAGTGGTCTTCTCTAGACTGAAGTGAACTAGTCCGCGATCGGCTAAAAAACAAATGCCATGCAATACTAACAAAGATGACGTTTAGTGTTCCTATGCATGGTGAACGCGTCTGTCAAGTGTTCGGACGGCTAGTATTTAATAGCTTTCCGCCAGCGGCTTCGCCCGCTATCCCACGGGAACCATACATTTTACCCGGATAAAAGTAGCCTATGTGCTATTCCAGACTATAATCTATCTCGGTGCCAAATTTCATCCAGATCCGTTCAGTAGTTTTTGCGTGAAAGAGTAACAAACATCCATCCATCCATCCATCCATCCTCACAAACTTTCACATTTATAATATTAGTAGGAAGTAGGATTAGTAGGATTAAATCAATGTACGCGAAGCAAACAACGGTCATGGTGGGAACATGCTGTTGTAACCACGGGTGCACTCGTTATAAGTTATTCTCATTATTATTTACCTAACCTATGGATTTAGTTTCCGAATTCATCTCCATGGGGTCATCGGTTCTCTATTTGGGGCCTCCTGCGTAGCAGTCATTCTTGGGACCACTCTAGACCAACGAGGCAGTTAATACAGTGTCAGAAAAGTCGATAAATACATATAGTGCAAGGTCAATGTTTGGCCAATATTTTGTTGGAAATCCTAAATAGCCTTTCATACAATAAACACATGATTGCATTACGTGGGATTGAATTTAGCTATTTGCGTAGTTCGTAACGTTGTGTTTGAGGAAACAAGCCAGTAATTTGTGTGTTAAAAGATTTTAAATGAAATGTCAGAAAAACTACACTTTTATGATAAATATACTAACACGGCCGTATTTCTCTCAAGGATCGACAGAGACATACTACTTGTTATAGAAGCCAGCCTATTGCCATCAACCGGGCACAACTCCAGATTCCAGACTGCGAGCTGCTACTGGGAATTTCACAGAAAAACCCAACAACACTTTTCTCGATCCGGAGATCGAGTTCGCGCTCGTCTGTCTTCATTAAACAAAATATTCCAACGCGGATTTTTGTTACAGAATGCGTGGTAGGAGTATGCTCTTGCGCACACTCGCCCCGCCTCCCAGTGCCCTCAGTGTCTGCGCAGACGGTCAACATCCAGGGCGAAATGTTTGCCAACGTGACGTGGACTTTGCCCAAGCCATCGTACCCACAGAGACTGCCTTCTGCCAAGCTGGGCAAGCAGAGCTATATCGTCAGGTTAGTGATCTCCTTCTTCTTTTTGTATTAATGGTAAATGGTAACTTTATTCATAAATTTTGAGCCCATTTTAATTGCGGCATCAGTTGCGTTCATTAAGTCCTAAAACGTGCAGGTGTATGGACATTTTGGGCACTCCAGTAAGTGAAACATGTCCTGTTCTGGGGCAGTTACACTGGGTGATAAACGGATCAATAATACCCGATTTTGTCAAGTTGTGTTTACAGCGGCCTAGGTTATAATGATGTAAAGAATAGGCAATTTGTCTTCTAATTTTTTTATGGTAATGTTGGCAAACCACCAGACGAACAACTTGATGGTAAGTAGTCTTACACGCCTATGGACCCTTGCAACACCGGAGGCGTAACTGGTGCGTTGCCGATCCCCTACCGACTGCAAAGCAATCCATTGAGGGGTATTGCCCTTACGCGCAAAAGTCGGAACATAAACAGTGGTGCCTACAGACTGCCTCGTTGGTGTAGTGGTTCCAAGCGTGAATAACTACGCTATAGTCCTCTAGAGCGCCTAATGTTTTTTACTTACCATCTGTTGCCAATCTGACACAGCCATTGCCACGATTATATGTAACGTGTACTGAAGGCCCCCTAATTTTCCCTTCCCCTAGTTTCAGGGCACCCAATACATTGAGCACTTAATATATTCTGAAATGGGAATAAAAAATAGGTGCTGTCAAAATAGGTGCGCAAACGGGAATACTAAATTTTCTTGGGGGTCTTCTACTGCCCCTCTTGGGCAGTTTCAAACACCCACAAGGGGGCTTATCACCCACATTGAAAACCTATGATTTACAGGAATTGACGAATGTATTTTATTTTAGCCAAGTTCATTGTATATTTAGAAACAGTATAATTCCTATAAATACGTAATATCTATCGTATTTATATCTAACGAATTTTAATATCTATACTAATATTATAAAGAGGAAAGATTTGTTTGTTTGTTTGTTTGTTTGTTTGTAATGAATAGGCTCCGAAACTACTGGACCGATTTCAAAAATTCTTTCACCTTTGGAAACCTACATTATCCCCGAGTAACATAGGCTATATATCATCACGCTACGACTAATAGGCGCGGAGTAGTAATGAAAAATGTAGCAAAAACGGGGAAAAAATTATAAGACCACGCGGGCGAAGCCGCTGGCGGGAAGCTAGTTTTAAATAAAATAATAATATTAGCACCAAAAGCAAAGCCAGGGCGGATCGCTCGTTTATAATATTACAGTTAGTAACAGGATACGTGAGCCTCTTTTACACAAAAAATCGTCATGTTATTTCTACTTGAAAAGCCTTTTGACCAAATTCAAAGGCCAACAAATATACAAGGTGGAAGGGACACCGACGCACAAACGTCGTGACAAGGTTTCACTCAAGGTCAAAAATAAAATGACCTAGGTCATTCATACAGAAAATGATCGGTTATTACAGATATTGACATTTTTGAGCGCGCAGTGGATTGCTCAAAACGCGATTATAACGCTCCGCGGTGAAATGATATCGCGCGCGCGATACTAAATAAATGAAATAATGTTTTTTTACACGTTCAAGTAAAAAAAAACTGCAGAAAAAATAGAAAAATTGATGAAAAAAGTTACGGAAAATTTCAACGCATGGGGTCCAGAATCATGTACTGAACCCGTGGTATTCGGATGTGCGTCGATGTCCCTTCCACCTTGTATATACTGACATAGATAATAGTGGTTGCTAAGACACCTTTTTCATTTTTCTCTATGGAAGAAAATTTAATGTAAAACGGTAACGTGGGAATACCAGCAACTGTTACGTGGGTAGCCCTTTGTTCTAATTTTGTTTTGATATTTTTTTTCAAAGCGGTGTTTTTTTCCGTGCCAGTATATTTAAACCTTTTTCCTATTGAGGTCAGAAATATAGATTGGGACTTGATACGATTCCTGTGGACTTTTTTGTTGTAAAAACATGCTAAAAAATACGTATCTACAGGCCACTTACTTAGATACTGCGCGCCAGGCGGCACTTATAGTATCACTAGGGTGTTGCCATCTTGAGACGTCAGTTGTTAAGTCCCATTTGTCCAATAAGGCTGTGTTCCACCAGAGATGTGGAAGAAGCTGAGCGGTGAACGAGGAAAAAATCTACCAATCGGCTGCTAAAACAGAAGCAAACGCAGCCTATTGGTGAAATTTCTCCTCACGCACCGCAGCTTCCTCACAGATCTCTGGTGAAAACGTCAGCCACGGATCTGAGAAAAACGATATAAATTGTAGCTTTTAAGAATTTTTGTAAGAATAATATCAACCAAAATTGCGGGCGTTCTAAAAAAAGGCAAGGTTAAGAGCACCCTAAACCGACGAACATGCATGGGGAGGTTGATCAGCGATGAAGCGATAGTGTTAGCGAGTGGTGTGCCAGTGTCTCTGCCTACCCCTATGGAAAACAGGCGTGAAGCTATGTATGTTATTTCACTGTGTATATATTATATTGCCCTTCAAGTTCAAACCGAAATGTTAGCACATTATAGCTTAGATATGTGCAGGATATTCGGTAACGTAGTAGTAGACGGATAGTTGGGTTCCTGGAAGCTCTTATTGATTTAAAAACTGTTTATACCAAGTAAAAGTAATTTATTTTCGAAGGACACAGAAAAAACTCGTATTGTCGAAAACACCGGAAAAAGGAAGAGAGGGTGCAAGGCGCAATGACCAGAGATTATAAAAAATCGATATGTCTATAATTTGTTCTTAAAACTAAAAGCAGCGACATCTAGCAACATGACAATGACAACCGCTACATGTCGAAGACAAACTTGTACCTATAAGTTAATAGATGGCAGTATTGTCCAAGTAGTACTATCACATATAAAAGAAGCAGCAGTTTTCCCACTTCTAAAAAAAAACGATTTCTTTCACAGTCTCGGGAAACAGATGGTGTCGGATTCCCATCCAGCTCCATGGTTCGCAAACACCATAACTCGTCGCGTAGACGCCGACGGCCTTGTGTCAGAAGGCGACACCCTCCGATGGTTGCTTCTGCCAGTGAGCGAGCGCAGTGCTGAGCGGAGCGGCGAGCGGAGCGGGAGGCGGGGGGAAAAGCGACCAAAGAACGTTTTACCCGATGCCAAGTTGTTAGCTAGAGTAAACGTGGTAGATGATAGAGGGTGCTTTGGACCGGCTGGCAATGCTACTGCTTTTGGTGAGTATATAACTAACATACCTGTGGTGTACGTCTGTGGTCTAGTGGTTTGAGTACCGGACTGCTGATCACGAGCTCGTGGGTTCGATTCCCACAGGACACAAACATTTATTGTGATGAACTTCAGTGTTTGTGTTTGTGTTTGTGTTTGTCTGGGTGTTTCTGTATTATAAGTATGTATTTCCAAAAAAGAAGTACATAAGTATTATATCCACTGTCTAGTACCCATAGTACAAGCTCTGCTTAGTTTGGGACTAGATGGTACTGTGTGCAAAATGTCCCAAGATATTTATTATTATTTATACAAATTTTGTTCCATTTTTAAATTTATCCAGCAGTTAACGGCCATCCAGAGATGGTGAAACAGAGCTTAATGAGTTCTATGAAAAAGGTACAATAAAATGTATTTATCTTTCTTTCAGATCCTGTGGCACCGACCACTAGTAAATTTTCTTTTGGAACTTACGTGAGTAAATTGTTTTTAAATTATTGGACCAGTGCCTCGACCATGAGTTTTTCTCACTAGACTCGCTAGCGACGTCGTAAAATATTTCTATGGAAAACCCTCGCAGCGCCTCTAGCGGTTACGCAAGGAACTAAAATCTGCTATGAGATTACAGCGTTTCGATGAGTAAAAAACCTATCGAAAGCCATTCGATAGAACTCATGGTTGACGTACTGACTTTTATTATTTACCGTTTAATTATACCTCGGTACTATTTTTGCTCATATTTTTTTTGTAATTAGTACTTACTTAACTGCAAAATTGTGGGTTTTATTGCCGGTCGAGCGAATTGTTATTGGGTTTTCCTGTAAAGTTCCCAGTAGCAGCTCGGTGTTAGGATTTCTTCCCGGTTAATGGCAATAGGGTCGCCCCCTATTTCACAGGACATAGCGGTAAACTAGTAACTGTACAACAGTACACCTTGGGGACAGGGATGAAGGTGTATGATGTTATGTTGTCTTATAGAGCAATTTCTTTATCACCAGGCAATACTAGCAGCATTAGGCGGTGCGTGGATAATGGGTGCAGTGTTCGCTCTTAGCGCTCGCGTAGTTAAACGCGTGTTGAAGTCGTTCCGGCCCGCTCCCGTCTCCGCTCCGCTCGAGCCACTCAGTCGCCGCCCCGCGTGGTTCCCGCTGCAGCTGCGTACGTGAGTAGTAGATTATAAGTTCGTTCTGTTTATAAAATGATTCGAAATTAAAATTTTGTGTAAAAAATATTATATTTAGCGTAGGATTTGATATCTCTGAGATATGTGCGTAAAATAATTTATTACGCACATGATATTTACTTACACATTATTTATTTACTTACTTACTGAAGATCCTACGTCCCCTAGATGGGGTAGAGGGCGTCCACAGTGACTCCATCTTGATCGATCTTGAGCTTCGCGCTTTATTTCGCTTCATGACTTTCCGATCTTCTCCGCTTCATCTAGCACCGTGCGTCCGTCGCCAGATTTAATTACTTTGCTTGACAACGAGGTGAAAGTATCTTTACAACATTGAAATGAAAATAAATTATGAACACAAACAGCTGTTGGAAAAGCGTACGTTAATTGTGTCTCATTAACAGTTGAAAAGCGAACGTTGTTCTGGCCTTAAATTTACTATCTATTATTCTCAAGATTAAGAAATGTACTTATACCTAATCAAAGTTATAAAGGCCTCCGCCAACAGTAAAACTTCACAACTAAACAGTGATACTACAGTCTTATTAGCCTGGGGCCGTAAAAAATTGGGAAGGCTTACATGAGTATTCTAACTTCGTAAAAAGGTCCAGTTATTTTAATGAATGAAAAAAAGTGCCGGCGGTTTTTTTTATTAATTTTATAAATATTATTTATTAATAACTGGTAATATGTTGGCATGAAAAATGCCAAAAAAATATCTTTTTGTATTTTTTAAGCATTTTCCATGCTAAATTACAAGTTATTTTTAATGAAGGAAAAAATCGGCGATAGCTTAGCAGTTAAAGCGTCTGGTGTACCGAACCAGAAAACGCAGGTTCGAATCCTGCTCGCCAGCCGACTTTTTCCTTCATTAAAAATGCAAAAAAATACAAAAAGTCCGTTAAAAATTGTTTAAGTAGTAAGGTAAATAAAACAAGTTTATAAAACGGCTTTCTGTTTATATATAAATCAGACAATATTAATTGTCCCGTAAAGTCTACTTTAATTTCGGTTATGAGAAAAAAAACGAACTTAATAGTACCTAGGCATTTTAGTTATTTAGGATATTTTCAATTAGACGCTACGAAAACACGCTCTCTTAAGCTTTTGGGAATAGTTTCTGTTTATGCTAAAACGTAAAAGATTATGCGAAATTTATATTTTAGTAGGTAAGAACCTCATATAATTTTCATCAAAATACGCGGGTAATATAGATCCTTGGCCTTTGCCTTACATCACTCAAATAGAAAGCCTCATAAATGTTATAGGGGTTCTGTACGCAAAATAATACACTATTTACGAGTTACGACTTCATTACAGCGAAACAAAGTTACAAGTGCCTGATAAAATATTAATAGCAACTCGCATTTCGACCAGAATGTCTTAATAAAGCCCACAGGCGCTCAGTAAGAACATTGGCCCATTTGCCTTGCAATGAGAACAACTTAAACAAGAATCTTACAACAGTAAAATCCATTGTGTTGCCTAAACACAATGGTATAAGTTTTATTGAGGGTATATTTATATAATGAGCTCTTTTATTATAAGTATTCTTGGTTTTGTTCAAAGAAACTTGAAGATGTTAATATTATACACGTGGGTATTGTTGGGAAAGTCATTGGTTAGTGGTCGATCGTGCGGCTTTTGTTCGAACGGTCCTAGGTTAAGAATAGTGTTGCCGTTTTGAATTTTCATTGAAATCCGTCCAGCCGTTTCAGAGTCTATTCGGAAAAAACTTTCAAACAAGCAGACAAAAATTCTAAAAACTAAATGTATGATTAGGCATCGTACATAGCAAAATAGCAGAATTTGGGCCCTGTTAGTATGACTTGCAACCCCTAGCAATGCCCAACATCATTATTTCTTCTGTACTACAATGGTCAAAGTACTTTCCTTCCTTATGACCCCCATTATTATTCCTAACGAGCGCTATGAGTCACTGTTACATAAACCGGTGTAAGAGATTTCTAGAAATCTTAACTATTTTGATGCTTTCTGAATACAAACTACTAATTGCAGTGTCGGTTGTCTAGACCAGTGATGGCTGTAACATTCGATAAATTATTATGTCATCTACACTTCTACATCTACACTAATAATAATATTATAAAGAGGAAAGATATGTATTTTTGTATGTAACGAATAAACTAAAAAATTACTGGACCGGTTTGAAAAATTCTTTCCATGTTAGATAGCCCATTTATCGGGGAACGCTATAAGCTATATATCATCACGCTACGACTAATAGGAGCGGAGTAGTAATGAAAAATGTTGCAAAAACGGGGAAAAAAATAAGACCACGCGGGCGAAGCCGCTGGCGGGAAGCTAGTTTATAATAAAGCCTTCGAATATCAGTATTGCCCAGAAGAAATTGAGTTGTGTAGGTTAATAACCCATTTGTCCCACTGCTGGGCACGGGTCTCCTCCCAAGATGAGAGGGTTGAACGCGTTAATCCCAATTTGAAAAAATCTTTCAGTGTTAGATAGCCCGTTTATCGAGGAAGGGTATATATCATCACGCTGCGACCAATAGGAGCGAAGGTATAATTAAAAATGTTGCAAAAACGGGGGAAAATTTCAACATCTACGGGAACGAAATTGCGGGCAAAGTCTACTTATCAGATATTCTGAATTCTGTGAATTAGTATTTTGAACCAAAGTTAAATTTCACGAATGAAGTGTTTTTTAACGTTGACATAGGCGTTGTTAATTCATTAATTTTATTACACATCAAACAGATACTTGTAACTATCTTTGCGCTACGGATCGTGGGTTTGATTCCCAACCGAGGCAAATATTTGTGTTCCACGGATATTTGTAGTTTCGGTGTGTATGTTTGTGAAGTCTCTGAGACCTGTGGGCTTTTCTTTGATCCCATGTGTGCGAATTGTCTGTTTCAGAAGAAGATTACACCAGTATTAACCTGTGTAGAAAAACCTGTTACGGGTCACCGGGCCCCCTTAGATTTACATTTAATATACTTAGTTACAATTAGGGTGATTCATTTTATGATGGTGTACAGGCTATTTTATTTATTTACTAAAACTATAAATTACAATTTATCTAAGTACTAAATTAAAAATCTATTCCTAAATATAACTAAAATAAAATAACTATTTACAATAAGGCATCAGAAAACTCCTCCGCATCGTCATCAGCTGGAAGGGGGTAGAAGGTTGGCTGCATTGCCACGTTGTATGGCAATGCTGATTCTCTGACCAAAATAAAGCCCAGCCTTTGGGTCCCGGGAAGCGTCGAAAAGGCGTTTGACAGTGCCCTTAAAAAGTGAATGAGCACTCGGACCCCATGGCCGAGTTAAAATTAGATCAAGTTTAGAAAGTAGAGGAAATAAGTAGGTAATAGTTAAAAAAAAACACGCATTTATAGATAAATATAAGTAAAAAGTAATAGAATAGAAAGAGAAATAAAACCATCTTTAGAGTAAGTAATAAATAAATATATTACTAATTCTAGGACATTTTACACAGCACCATCTTAGTCCCAAACTAAGCAAAGCTTGTAACTATGGGTACTAGACAATGGATATAATACTTATAATGTATACTTTTTTTTGTAAATAAGTATGTATTTACAAAAAAAAGTATACATTATAAGTTATATTATATTAGCTTAGAAACACCCAGACAAACACATTGCATAAATGTTTGTGTCCTGTGGGAATCGAACCCACGACCTCGTGATCAGCAGTCCGGTACTCGAACCACTAGAACACAGACGTCGTCAAGTATAAGTTAAAGTCGCATAAAAATATCACAATATCTACGCAACTAAAGAAATAGTAAATAAAGCCATATAAAGGAAGTATATAAAATACAGATAAGATGATACTCCCTTAATTCCGTGCGTCAAGGTCGAATTACGAACATAGGTATCTCAAAATTTTGCTTGCCAAGCGAAAATAACTTCTAAAACCAACAGTGTAAGGGTGAAAGTTATCTAAGCCAAGGCCTGTTATACAAGGGTTAGTAATCTCGCATATCAAAAGGGTATGTCTTGCTTTGAATAGTGACAAATCTGATACGAAAGAGGTAGAGGGCGCTGTCTCGGCCATGGATTTTGATAAAGGTACTCAAAACTCAGTAGGTAATTTGTTTGAAATCTGTTAATTTTTTTTTTGACTCCAGAACTTTAGATTATATTCAGGAGAACAACACAGAAAAGAGTAAAGTAGTACTATATCGTCAGTTAGGAATTGTCGAAGACATCTCGTTTAAAACAATATTCTAAACATTGACTTTAAGCAAACTTAAAGCAAAATTTGAGGAATATTCCCTCAAACTGTCGGCGCAGTGAATCCTCCATAAACCTCTAAGAGGTTTTTCGGGACGGCAACGTGCGAGTGATACCCCTGGTGTTGCAAGCGTCCATAGGCTATGGTAACCGTTTACCATCAGGCGGGCCGTATGCTCGTTTGCCACCTTAGTGGTATAAATATTTTCATTTCATTTCATAAGTTTTAGAATGTGAAGGAAGATTTCGATTGGCGAGTGGGGCTCACGATAGCTTAGCGGTTAAAGCGTCTGGTGTACCGAACCGGAAGACGCAGGTTCGAATTCAGGTCGCCAGCCGATTTTTTCCCTCATTAAAAATAACTTTTAATCTTAACATGGAAAATGCTTAAAAAATACAAAAAGATAGTCATTTCATAAGGTTTAAAAAGGGCCTGAAAATCTATTCGTCATGAACTGTGGCTAAAATTGCTATTTGATTAAGTTATTCTGCAAACTAGACCTTTTAAAGTAACGTAACCAAAAATAATTAACTACAATTTTCAAAAGAAAACCTATTTCGTCGTCACGTTTATTTAGTAACAGAAAGTATTTTGTCGAAAGTGTCAGTTGATCAGCCGCAACCTCAATCAATGTTTTTGACAGAATTATAATTGAATTCTAAGGTAAACTTCGTTAATAATTTATTTCAATCGCGCAGTGTGAGTGAGGTACCTAATCAATATATCGATACGTCAGAATTCAATAATTTAATCGAAAACTTCGGAATTTAATGAACGAATACGAATGTTTATCTACATCTTTAAAAATATAATTATCGGTAATTTGTCGGCATGGTATAATCTAAGATTCATGTAATGTATGCAAAGAAAGTATATCAACTTACGATAAAAATCGACAAAATACTCTTCACGAAATCATAGAAGACACTAACCGTAGCGTAGACAATAATGTCAATAATATACCTTCTGCCCTTATTTTACAATAACCGATCGAACACAAATATTTATCGTACTTATGTTATGTTAAACATATCAGAATACAGTATGTGTATAATAAATATGTCTTCCAATACTCTGTAAATATCAAGCCCTGTTTATAACGTATTTGCTCTACGGTAAATTATATTTCAATATTTAAACACATAAGTACAGTCATGATTATTTAAAATGTAAGCTTTCTTCGAAGTTGGCAAAAAGCCCGCCTCCCTTTGTATTGCATGATGTTTAAGTAAGATTATGCCTCGTTGGTCTAGTGGTCCCAAGTGTGACTGCTACGCTAGACGTCCTGGGTTCGATTCCCGGATCGAGCAAAGTATTGTTGGGCGTTTCTCTGAAATTCCCAGTAGCAGCTCGGAGTCTGAATTTGAGCCCAGTTGGATGGCAATAGGCACGCCCCCCTATTACATGATTGTGACCTAAACATGCCAGCGAAATGTAGGTGTACATTAGTAGATACACCTCTGCCTAACCCATCGGGGAATACAGGCGTTATGGTTATTAACTTCTTAGGTACAATAAAAATAAAATAATAAATATCTTGGGACATTTTTACACAGCACCATCTAGTACCAAACTAAGCAGAGCTTGTACTATGGGTACTAGACAATGGATATAATACTTAAATGTACTTCTTTTGTAAATACATACTTATAATATATAAGAAACAACCAGACAAACACAAACACCTAAGTTCATCACATAAAATGTTTTTGTCTTGTGGGAATCGAACATACGACCTCGTGATCAGCAGTCCGGTACTCGAACCACTAGATCACAGACGTCGTCTGTGGTCGAGGTAGTTTTCGTTTCCTTTAAGTGTCAAAAGATACGTGATATATCCATAAAACATACAGTTGGTTGGACTGTCTAGACCTAGTGTTCCTCTTCTGCTTACCCTTTCAGGTTATACAGTCGTGATAGTATGTTAACTGATACCGTCATTCACTCTAAAGCATCTTGTAACGCGTTACATAAAAGATAAGGATCTTCGGTTCAGCGGAAACTATCGGTCCATTGTTCGATGTAACAGGTTTGTTTCCCCGGCCGATTGTATCGTTTGTTTGTGTGTCATGCTCATTTAGAATTCACTTTCTACGAAAATATTCTCAAACGATTAGGTTATTGTTATATTTTTTAATCGCTGTTATAAATTAATTATAATTATTTCAGAGCAGGCTTGGGCGGGTGTCGTATAAAAATTTTAGGTTTATAAACTGCCTCAGTAACTCACATTTATATTTCTATCGATTCTATTTATCTTCGGGGACGCCTGCAGGCACCAGGCGGGCGATCAGTCCTCTGGTTGGGATTATTTCACCCAGTTCCCCATTTTTGGTTTGGCGCTCGGCGTCGCGAATCGTCTGGGGGGCTAGACAAGTTGAATTTTGACATTCGAATCGACAAACAAAATGTATGTAAATGACATTAGTGACAGCCCGATTTGTCAAGAGCTTGTGTCATTTCCATACATTTTGTTTGTCGATTCGAATGTCAAAATGCAACTTGTCTAGCCCCCCTGGTCGTCAAGCGAATACATAAGACCTATAAATACCTAATGAATAAAAATATGATTTTAAGATTATTTTTGCCTTATAAAGTTATGCAGTCTTCTTCTTCCTAGCCTTTTTCCAACTATGTTGGGGTCGGCTTCCAGTCTAACCAGATGCGGCTGAATATCAGTATTTTACACGAAGCGCAGGCTGAATATCAGTATTTTACACGAAGTGGAGGTCTGATGGCAATCATCAGACCTCCACAACCTAATTTCTGGGCAATACTGGTATTCGAAGGATAAAGTTATTCAGTAAAGTGTAATATGAGGTTTGAGAAAGGTCCATGACTCCATCGAGCACTGCCCCGCAATCATGTGATGTAAGACACCGACGCCGTTGGTTTGGGCTACAAAGTAAGCGGTGCGGGAAGCGGAGCGATTTAAATTATTATGTATATTTTAACGTTATTTATTACTAAAACTATTATCCAATATTGCAGCCTGTGCGCAACTTTGCCTACGTTATCACGTGGATTTTTAATAAAAAACCAAACAAAACTTCTCCTGACAATTTAAAAAAAACAACAAATAAATGTGGCAAGGTGACAAATGCAACCGTAGGTCGGCTTCTACCGATTGTCGGTTAATAATGGGTATTTTATGTAATAATAGCTTTTGCTCGCGATTTCGTCCGTGTAGAATAGTTAAGTATATTATTTTACATGAACTGTCATCCCCTATTTCTCTGGTGTGGGTCATAATGTAAGAAACGCTTGTACGACTGTATATTTTATTTTGCAAAAAAAATACAAAGTTTCATTGTTTTAAGCTGAGTCCCCACCCCACTAGGAACATTTGTCGAGCGACATATGTCCCGGAGACATCGGGTGATGTCGGGCAACGTCGGACATCGCCTCGATATTCCGCGACACAGAGTGTCTCTGTCACTACTCTTTGTATCTACTATCGACTGTGCGACAAGGAACAAGTTGGAGAATGTCGCGACGATGTCGCCCGACATCGCCCGATGTCTCCGGGGACACATATCACTCGAAAAATTTCCCTAGTGGGGACTCAGCTTTATCTTCCATAATCGGGTCCCAGTACCCTTGAGATTTTGGAGGGCCCGCCTTTCCGTTATTCCCGCTGATTTAGTGGCCACACACGATCGCTCAGCTAATTTCCTCACTAAACTAACTGCCCGTCCCGACAGATTATGTGTCTGTAATAATCTTTTATAGCTGGTTTTATCATATCGCTATTACACTTATCCTACGTCTTTATAATTGATTCTAGAAAGTACTATATTTACCTTGATGAATTTAGGTGTTTGTGTTTGTCTGGGTGTTTCTTATATATTATAAGTATGTATTTACAAAAAAAAGTATATAAGTATTATATCCATTGTCTAGTACCCATAGTACAAGCTCTGTTTAGTTTGGGACTAGATGGTGCTGTGTAAAAATGTCCCAGGATATTTATTTATTTATTTACCTATTCAATGTTAAAGCATTCTTGCACATAAGTGTATTAATCTTCTTTTACTATCACGCCTGTATTGCGTAAAGGATTTGGTAGAGGTGTAGGTATAACAGTTCGACGGTATGTTGAGGTTACATGTAATAGGAGGTGAGACAATTGCCATAAAACGGACACAATCTGAAGTATTCCCGTTTGGGGACCTATTTTCAGAGCAAGCACTAATATGTATATTCTCAAAAGGGAACATACCTAATTATTAAGTGCTCATATGTATTGGTGCTCTATAAACAGGTGCTCAAACGGAACAAATCCAAACCCCGACCTACTAAAAAGAAACCATGATTCTCTGAGTTTGTTTCGGCGTTTCGTCTCAGAGGTCGTCAGTTAGGAAATGCCGACGCCATCTAGCACAAAACCGCAAAACATTGACTTGTTAAAGTGTCTGAAAAGATTTATTTGCAGACTAAATATCATTTCATTTCGTTTTATTTCACTGAGAATTTCATAGGAAAGCCCAGTTTCTCTTAGCTCTACCTGGGAATTGTACCCAGGACCGTATATTGTAATAGCTGCACTTAGGACCACTAGGCACTGATGAGGCTGAGACTGATGAATACTTAAGTTCATTTTATTTATTAATTCTATTCGCCTCCCAAGTACCTACCTAAACATTACGTAGGACCTAAACATAGAAAATATCTAAAAATATTTATTATTATTTCATTTAGTGCCTATATAGACTTCTGCCTGACCTCTCGGGGAATACAGGCGTGGTATTATGTTATGTTTTTAGCGCAAGAATTTCTTAACAGAATTTACATTTTGTAAGTTGTCCGTACAATAAAAGAACTTCGACGAAATAAGGTAATCAAATAAAGAGCCTGTTTGAAGGATTGGATTCTCTCAGAACCGGATTACTCTTCAAATTTTCTGATTTCTTACTCACTTTAGTTTATAAACTACCTCCCTGGTTTAGTAGCCGCGGCTGCCAAGCGTGCGTTCCTAGGTATAATTCCCAAGTCCAGCAGAAAATTCTTAGTAGCAGTTTTGTGTTTAGAGTTGTGCCCGGTTGATAGCGATAGTTTTTTTACGATTTTTCTATGAGACGTAAGTACTTATTTTTCTTCATCAACTACAACTGTAAGATCATGTGCATGTGTTTGTGCGTGCATGTTCGTGTTATTTTACCATCTTCCAGAATTTACTTCCAAATTTGCATTAAAATTGGCCCGAAAAAACGGGCCACTGACTCGGCGAGTTCCAACAAGTTACTAAGCGAAGCTAGCAACAAATACGATAGTCAGTTTTGCCGTACATATAAATTAATTTCCACCAAATTTATTTAATGTTGCCATAATCACTACATAGTATAAAACTAAAGTCGCTTCCGCCGTCTGTCTGTCCCTATGTATGCTTAGATCTTTAAAACTACGCAACGGATTTTGATGCGGTTTTTTTAATAGATAGAGTGATTCTTAAGGAAGGTTTATATGTATAATAACATACCACGCGGGCGAAGCCGCTGGCGGGAAGCTAGTATTAAGATATTTTTGCAAATCAAGGATAAGCTTATAGATTGTCATTCGGGCAAAGTTTGGCTGGTGGGCAATGTTAGCATATTTCACGGTACACAAACACCTACATAATATAGCATACATTTAGTACACCTCTGCCCAACTCTTCGGGGAATACAGGCGTGTGCGTGTGCGATGTTCGATGTACCAAGTACTAGCACTATTTTATTATAAACTAGCCGATTCCCGCAACTTCGCTCGCGTTTGAACCCCGTTACACCATTTTTTTTAGTTATTCTGTTATTCGAGGTGGTAACAGATCCAACAAATCAAAAACCATGAAAATCGGTCCAACAGTTCTCGAGTTATAAGTGTTGTAACAAATGCGACTTTGTTTTATATAATTAGATTGTCTGACAAACAGTAAGCATATTGCTGTCAATATTTCGCATAAACTCGATAAATTATTGCCGGATGTCATTTCAAAATCTTATGAAATGACACCCGGCAATAATTTATCGAGTATGTATGTAGAAATTCTTTTGGTATTTAGTACCTAAGCCATCGGAAGCTGCGGTTAAACAAAATGATGTTTCAGAAACACATTTATTTGTTTCAGAAACATGTAGATTTTGTTTCTGGTGTTTGTAAACAATTGTTTTTTTAACTTATAACATGATTTACTAAACTGCCTCATTAGCCCAGTGGTTGTAAGCACGACTGCTGTGGTCGGGGTCCTGGGGTTCCATTTCTAGATCAAGCAAAGGTGGTATTGTTTTTCTATAAATTTCTCAGTAGCATCTATAGCTTTTAGGGAGGGTATTATATGGAAATAATAGGCTTACCCCTTATTTCATGGGCCCTAACTCGGACTTACTATACTATTACGAAGGAGCTCGTGGCCAAGTTGTAACTACGCTGATCAACCGATCTGCAAGGTTAAGCTACACTTGCCGCGGTCAGTCTGTGGATGGGTGACCATTTTTAACATATTGAGACCCCTCCGTGCCTCGGAGAGCACGTAAAGCCGTCGGTCCCGGTTGTCATACGAACACCTATGACAATCGTTAGTGGTAGTCAGAAGTCTGAAAAAAACCTGACAACCAGTCTTTCCTTCGAATATCAGTATTGCCTAGAAATTGGGTTTCGGAGGTCTGATGGCAGTCGCTCCGTGTAAAATACTGATATTTTGACAATTTGCAATCGTTTGTCATTTTGCGCTTTTGACCTTATGCTCCAAAACGATTCAGCCGCATCCTGGTTACTGTTAGACTGGAAGCCGACCCTAACATGGTTGGGAAAAGGCTAGGAGGATGGAAGACATTATAATATTACACCTCTGCCTAATCCTTCGGGGAATATGGGCGTTATGTTAGATATAACTTTTATTTTTCAAGGATATTAGGTAAAGTTTATTTACAAAAACTTTGCGTATTAACCTACTTTTTACAGATTTTATCGCGTCGCGGATATGATTACGTAAATCTATTAGACGTTTCGGATTACTTTACTTCGGGATTTAATGTTATCAATATATAACGCGATAAAGTACGTAAAAAAAATACACATTGTACTTAAACTAATATTATTAATACGAAAGTAAATCTGTCTAACTGTTTATCGTCTTTTTGTAACATTTTGACGCTTAAACCGGTAAATAGATTTCAATTAATGGATGATTTATAATTTTGTAATGTAATGTTGTCCAAAATAAATAATTTGAATTGAATAAAATCTGCCAAGGGAAGACAAAAAAAAACCCGTGACCATGGACGCTGTAAAGGGTCCGAAACGTCGGGATTAAAATAATATCAATATAACGCGATAAATTCGTAAAAAGTAGTTTTATTTCAAATAAAATCTGTCAAGGTTTATTTTTTTTAAATAATAATTTGTTTATCTAAAAAAATAAACAGTTTTTTTATCTAAAAAATAAACCCGTAGTTAATCAATTAGGAGAACGCGTTAACTGACTTCCAGTGTCATCCAACCATATACTGTCCCACTGCTGGGCACGGGTCTCCTCTCAGTAAGAAAGTGATTAGGCTATAGTCCACCACGCTAGCCTAATGTGGGTTGGCAGACGTCACATGCCGTCGCGAAAATCTCTCAGGCATGCAGGTTTCCTCACGATGTTTTCCTTCACTGTTAAAGCGAGTGATAATTACGCACATTGTTTCGAAAAGGCAGAGGTTTGACTTGGCAGTCCAGTGGTCATATTACTAAGCTATCACTACTACTTACTTCTAGACTGCTACTGGGTTCACAGACTAGACTAGAGTGAGTGTCACAGTTCACAGTAAATCAAAAGTGGCACAGTTCTACCTAACCCTCTAGGAATATATGCTTGATTATTTGACGACGTCTGTGGTTCGAGTACCGGACTGCTGATCACGAGGTCGTGGGTTCCATTCCCACAAGACACAAATATTTATGGAATGATATTATAAGTATGTATTTACAAAAAAAGTATATAAGTATTATATCCATTGTCTAGTACCCATAGTACAAGCTCTGCTTAGTTTGGGACTAGATGGTGCTGTGTAAAATGTCCCAGGATATTTATTTATTTATTATTAGGTATCTGATGTGTATGTAGTGTTTATGTTTTAAAACTTTCGCAATACAATGACACTACTTTTGACGCTAATCAATCGTCAATGTTTTGAAAGGCACAAAAATCGAGGATTTTTGTTTTTGCGGCCAATTAGTCGTAAGCTGCAAATGCTGTGACATTGAGAACTGTATGTTAATTAGAGGTGTACATATGTACACACACAATTCACTTAAAGCATCTTAAACCTATTGATTTTACCCAGGCACAAATCAAATCCAAACTTGAATCCTATGCTGTGACTTAGTAGTATTTGGTATAAGCTATAATACTGTAGTTTCATGAAATTCCAATAAATAGTTTTTGCGTGAAAAAGTAACAAACATTTATCCTTCATCCTCAAACTTTTACATTAATAATAATAGTAGGATTAGTAGGTAGGGATTATATACTAGCTGCCCGTGCACAGCTTCGCCTCATGTCCAGATGGTTTAAAAAAAATAAAAACTAAACCTTACCTTACCTTCTTCTGACAATAACGAACGCATAAAAGAAAGATTTATCCAATTCGGTGCAGTCGTTTATAAGTTATGCGCGTACAACAATTTCAGTAATTCATTTATAATTAAGAGTTACTCAACTTACCAATAATAATTACTGTTACCTACATTTGATCCCCAAATATAGCCCTAATTGACCCCAAGGCGTGACTTAGATATTACTGTAAATTTTCGGACGTGACCTGACCTAGGGATCAAACTCAGTTACTTTTAAATCCACTGACTGATAGAATTGACGTGGTAATTATATGCTTCAGCTAAAGGTGAACACTTCACTGTCTTCGCACTTTTTAATTACTGTCGTAATTGATAATATTAGTTGAAAATAAGAGAATGTATAATAGACGGAATACAATATTTATTATAATATTAGCTTTCAAGCTAATACTTCGCTTCTCCCGCGTGGACTGGGTATTTCTTATAACTTTCACCCACTTTTTTTGCGTCTGGAAATGCTTTATGCACCGTCACGCCGCCCTGGGGAAGGCGGCGCGGTGTGTGGGACTCCGCCCTGGAAGGATGTCTACCACTCAAACCAGACGGGTGTTTGCCTCATCACATATTGCCGGGGTCACGGGTACGTGTAGACATTCTTCCGCGTCCGCGGCGGTATAACTTTCACCCCCCCTTTTTTTTTTTTTATCGTCTGAAAATGCTTTATGCACCGTCACGCTCCCCGGGGAGGACGGCGCGGTGTGTGGGACTCCGCCCTGAAAAGGACGTCTACCCACTAAAAACAGACGGGTGTTCGCCTCATCACCTTAGTGTGAACCCCTCGAATATACCCCTCGTGAATAGTGCTGGGCGACAGACTTCTCCAAGTCTGCCGCCCGTGGCCACTTTAAGATGGATGGAACATAAATTTCACCCCTATGTCAACTCCTTAAAGCCCTTTTTTTAGATTAAAAAATAGCCTGTGTCCTTTCTCAGGCTCTAGACTATCTGTGTACCAAATTTTCATTTAAATTGGTTCAATACTTTTGGTGTGAAAGCGCGACAGACAGACAGATAGAGTTACTTTCGCATTTATAATGTTAGGAAGGAAGTAAGGATAAGAATAAAGTACTATTATATATTTTTTTACTTAAAAAGAGTAGGAAAAAATGTGGCTTTACTAACTACGCCCAAACATACCTAAATAACTATTGACAAAGTGGGTGTACATTAGTACACCCATGCCTAACCCTATTTCAATTAACCACTACTGAGAATTTCATATAAAAACCCAATAACACATTGCTCGATCTGAGAATCGTACCCAAGACCTCAACCGCATGTTAAAATTTAATTAATATTGACGCTCCCAAAAGCATAAAAGGTGTTAAGAGTACTTTCTCATAAGATCACTTAAGAGTGAAAGGAACTTTATGGTTTTCTCAGTTCTCGTCTATGTACCGTTGGCTTCGATTGAACTTAGATGTTATAATAGCATGTTATGTAAGTCCGGGTTGACCCTAGACGTGTCTTATGTATTTTGTTTCACATACCATAGTTCATCTATTTGCGTCATCGTCAAAATTATCATGGCAAGGCCCCTATGAGGTCTAAACCCCGGCGAACAGTGGGTTTAGACAAGTTGCATTTTGACAATCGAATCGACAAATAAAATGTATGGAAATAACTCAAGCTTTCGACAAATCGGGCTGTCACTAATGTCATTTTCATACATTTTGTTTTTCGATTCGAATGTCAAAATGCAACTTGTCTAGCCCTCCAGTGGGTTTAGAAGGTACCTACACCTTTGCATAATATACTTCCTCCTTCCTCCTAGCCTTTTCCCAACCATGTTGGGGTCGGCTTCCAGTCTAACCAGATGCTGCAATAGCCACTGCAAGTAGACCCGCTGTCTAATTTCTAGGCAATACCGATATTTGAAGGATTGTATTATTTATCAGGTTTTTGGTTTGCCGAAGTAAGAATGTGGTTGATTTGATCAATTGGTCACCAATCTACACAATGACCTCGGCAAGTGCATCTTAACTTTAAACATAGCCATGCCACCACTTTCCTTAAATACATAAAGCCAAAAGCTTTCCTTAAATAAATAAAGGTATTAAAAGTACCAAATATAAAGGAATTAACGTAATTGGTTCCCACAAGTACCATTCAACGTTATGAAAATCATAATTGCTCCTGGAAGTACCTAAAGTTCATAATAATTATGAAAAGCAAAGTAAGAAGCACTTAGGTATTGTTGGAAATTGGCTGATTGAGATTTCTAGTAATATTTGGCCTTTTCCTATTAGTTTAATGGCCAATACATCCCACGCTTGAAATATTATATTACCGAGTTTATGGAGCGTGTAATTATGTTATTAGAATGATGATTAAAATCGGGCTGTATCTAACACTACTGCCTCGTTGGTCTAGTGGTCCCAAGCGCGGCTGCTACGCTAGAGGTCCTAGGTTCAATTCCCAGGTCGATCAAATTGTTGATGTGTTTTTGAATGTGAAATTCCCAGTAGCAGCTCGGAGTCTGGATTTGTGCTCTGTTGATGGCAATAGGCTCGCCCCCTATTACATAGGAACTAAACATACCGGCGTACTGTGGTGTATATAAGTAAACCTCTGCTATAGCTTTAGGGACAGGCGTGATTGTATGTTCTATGATTGATAAAAATTTAAATTTAAAACATATTTTTTGGTATTTGTTATTTTTATTACGTCGGTGGTCTAGTGGTTCGAGTACTGGACTGCTCATCACTAGCCAATGGGTTAGGTTTCCACAGGACACAAATATGTGATGACTGTAAGTGTTTGTGTTTGTCTGGGTGTTTCTTATGTATATTGTATTTACAAAAAAAAAAGTTTTTTTTTAAAAATTTTATACCACTAAGATGGCAAACAAGCATACAGCCCGCCTGATGGTACGCGGTTACCGTAGCCTACGGACACTTGCAACACCAGAGGTATCACTCGCGCGTTGCCGACCCGAAAAACCTCTTAGAGTTTATGGAGAATTCACTGCGCCGACAGTTTGAGGGAATATACCTCCTGCTGCCAGCGCAGCGCATCCTTAGAAAGAGCTCTGGCGACCTTACTCACTGCAGGAACACAACACACAATAAAGTGTTATTTGGCTGCAGTTTTCTGTAAGGTGGTAAGTAATAATTATATCCATTGTCTAGTACCCATAGTACAAGTTCTGCTCAGTTTGGGACTAGATGGTGCTGTGTAAAATGTCTCAAAATATATTTAAGATAGCTTTCCACCAGCGGCCTCGTGGTGTGGGTATTTCTTATAATTTTCATCCCTATTTCAACCCTTTACAGCCCTTTTTCGCATTAAAAAGTAGCCTAAGGTAAACGTCCCTATTTCCGGCAGTGTCCCAGTACCCGGTAACCAGTCAGTTTTTTTTTATTTCTACCTTCCTATCAATAACAAATTAAAGTTTGTAAGCAGTAACACATTCTTGCTAATATTTTGTACCGTTATAATAGCAAAACTGACCAAAAAGTTTAATTGTAGCAAAATTGTGCAACAACAAAAGTATGCTCTGCGATTTTTTTTTAAAAATTCTAAGTTTTGTCCCTGAACTATGAGATCACCCCTTCGTATTGTTGAGCTTGCCATGCTGCTACGGATGACCATATGGTAAAGGGGTTAATTTATTAAAATATTTAAGTAAACTATATATCGATATAACTTATAAAATAAGATGAATCTAATTGAAAAGTATTTATTTTTGCATGTCACATCTATTGGTACACACTAATCCCGACCTGACCTAATACCCGGCATTTTTTGCCGGATATTGGTGCACACAATGACCATTGTACTGATACCCGTTATTGTATCCTTATTGCCTTGGAATAGGTCTCATTTTCCTTTGATACTGGGGTATAAATATCTGCCGGGTACTACAACGTAGATTAACAGTTGCATAATGATTCTTATTACCTTAAATTAGGACTTATTTTCCTTTGACTTCATTTTAAAACTGTACTTTATTTTAAAATCTCGTGGATTTAATTGGTTTGGTCGTTTTTCTGTATAATTTCTAATCGATTACGCCTATAACAACTATATTCCATGTACTTACCACGCCACGCGGCATACTGCTGTACACTGGGACCCTTTCGTACAAGGTAGTGTTACTATCTGACATTTTAAAATGGGGGTATTTTAATAAAGACTCAGCTGAAGGTCGTCTTAGAGGGGCTTGTGGCTAACTTATAACTACGCTGATCAACCGATAAGCTACGCTTGCCGGAGTCAGTTCATGGATGGGTGACCATTTTTAACACATCGAAACCCCTCCGTGCCTCGGAGAGCACGTAAAGCCGAACACCTATAAGTACTCACTCCAGAGAGCGGGAAAACAGCGACGCGAACCTTTCCCTAGGAAAGGATGCTACAAGAAGCGGCTGGACTTAATCTTTGTCTTCTCAATCAGGGATCTGTCGCAACATGCGTCCGATGGCAAGGGGATACGATTTATCATGGGCGAGACCTAATGCGTTCCGTTTAGTGCCTGGGTGGAAAGTAGCGTAAGAGGTGGTAACATTATCCAACTACTGTTATCATTTTTGATGTCCTGATCCAGTCCTGATCAATTGAAACAAGAGACCCTGCAATGCCATTAATCCCTGAAGCAGCTCGTCTGAGATTTACTCGTTGCAGCTGCCTTTGTCGCTGCGTGGCCAACAGAATCGAACACCGAATGTATCCTGCCCGATCCGGAAGTGGACGCAGCCTGGGAAAGGGAGTAATGCAATACATCGATACTTAGGGTAAGGTGCGCAAAGCTTCGGTCAGTGTATTGATGGTCAGAAGACAGCTGAGACAAGTATGCTTAAGGTCTTGATGGCGGGCGGTATTCGCGCACCGAGCGGCGACGTCGAGCTACAACCGACGAGATAAACCTGACTTATGTGGCATACTGGGCAGCCACAAAGATGCTTTAAAAGGACATTGCAGAAGCTAGGTCTCGACCTTGGTTAGATCTTATTGAGGGACTGGACTGGATCCGTGGGGGAAATCATATAAAGTGGTCATGGGCAAACTGCGTCCTTGGGTCCTCTCACTTACAGAAACCCTTGACCCAGACTTGTTGGGCAGACTTGTTAATACGTTCTTTCTAACAGTTCAAGAAGGTCACCCATTACCCTTAAAATCCGCGTCAGACTGGTTTAACGAGTTAGAAGTGACAGAAATGGAGCTGGACTGAACTGTAAGCGGCCTGAGGGTCCGCAACGCAGTGCTAGGCCCTGATGGAATTCCAGGTCGGGCATGGTTGCCAGCTGTGTTTGTTCTGAACCTAGGTTATGTAGATAGTAAATAACCGCTACACGGTTATTGATAAGCTTCTTTCATCAAAGTATGTTCCACTCCAGCTAGAAATAAAAAAGAAGGCCTCGTATCTTCCCATATGCCTGCTTGATGAGGCGTTCAAACGGCATTTGAGAGAATTGTTGCAGGGTGCCTTGTGAGGCATCTGTCACGCGTCGGCCCAGACCTAGCTGTACGGCTTCCAGCAGCGGCGCTCTAAGATGAACAATTGGTCACCATCTTACGCGTTCGCTTGCTGTCGGAATAGACAGTGTCTGGGAGTGAAGTAACGTCGGCGTAAGTTTTGACATCGTCAAGTGGCGTCATCGTGACAAAGGCAAAGCACATCAGAGCCACCGGTGCGTTCATCAGAGATCCCGGAGCCCCCTCCATAGTTGACCGTGTGTTTTTAGTCGGTCTCTTCTTCTTCTTCTATTTAAGAGCTACGCTCTTGTCGGTGCAGCGTCTTTCACTGCTCTCTTTTGAGAGCCAACTCCTGGACCTCCTTATACGTCGCGACTTTTAGTTTCTCTTTTATCTGTGTTATGTAGCTCATTCTTGGCCTACCCCTTCCTCTGCTTCCATCTGTCTTTCCTTCTATTATATTTTTTATGAAGTCATCGTGGCGTATAATAAAATATCATTTTACCCCTTCTGGTCTCTTTTATTTTTTGTAGAACTTCTTTATTTGTTATTTTCTCTGTCCAACTGATTCCTTCCATCCTTCTCCAGCACCACATCTCAAAGGCTTCTAATCTTTTTATATCTTGTTTACGAGTCCGAAATAACTCTCTGTTCTTGGTATTAATACTGATCCCTCTCTCTCTCTCTTTTAGGTTTGAATTATGTTTGTATTCAAAATTATAGGGGTTAGTTAAATACAAGGTGGAAGGGATATCGATGCGCAAACGCCGTGATAAGGTTTCACTCAAAGTCAAAAATAAAATGACCTAGGTCATTCATGTAGAAAATGATCGCGCAGTGTATTGCTAAAAACGCGATTATAACGCTCCGCGAAGAATATTATCGCGCGCGCGATCCAATATAAATGAAATATTGATTTTTAATTATAATTTGGCTAGATAGAAATAATGTTATTTTACACGTTGAAAAAAAAAGTAAAAAAATTGAAAAATTGCAACAAAATGTTACGGATAACTTCAACGCAGGTGGGTCCAGAATCGTGTACTGAATCATGGTATTCAGATGTGCATCGATGTCCCTTCCACCTACAAGGTATTTCCCAAGTAAATTCAATAAATATAACTTTAAGTACTTTTCAAAAATAATTTGATTCAAAATTATAGGCACGTCAATGTATATAAATTTCATAAAAAAAATTTGATGGTTACAATTTATACCTATAAGTAATTAATTAATTATTAATATGTTTCAAGTACATATTTAATTAGAAATAATGTATTTTCTTTGGATACACATAATCCCTATTTTTACCCTATTTATTTTAATCACAACAATGCAATAATAAAACATTTCTGTGAACCTTAACGTCAAGCAATAGAGTTCATATTCGCGGTAAAAATTACCGGATTCTGGGACAGTAAAACGATTACTGGTACAAATCTACCGGATACTGGTACAAATGGCCCTTTTTAATTATTTTGCTGTATTCTTGTATATTAACGTTTATATTCATTTAGAAAAAAGTAATCACAAAAGACTAGAATAAATTACCTATCCATACATGTAAATATCATTGTTGTAAGTCTACTGGTTTTAGCACAGCAGACCTGCAAAGTCGGCGAAGTTCAAAACTTAACGGTTATTGGGACGTTTACCTTATGTCCTTTCTCAGGCTCTATCTGTGTACCAAATTTCATTTAAATCGGTTCAGTAGTTTTGGCGTGAAAGCGCGCCAGATAGAGTTACTTTCGCATTTGTCATACTAGATTTCCGCCAGCGGCTTCGCCCGCTATCCCACGGGAACCATACATTTTACCGGGATAAAAAGTAGCCTATGTGTTATTCCAGACTAATATTTATCTCTGTGCCAAATTTCAACCAGATCCGTTCAGTAGTTTTCGCGTGAAAGAGTAACAAACATCCATCCAACCATCCATCCTCACAAACTTTCACATTTATAATATTAGTAAGATAAGAAGTAAGTAAGATAAGATTAGTAAGGATTTATAGGTATCTAATGAATATATTTACTGATGAATATTTTTGCAACAGATACCTACATAAATAGCTACGTAATCTATCCGTTAGTCCCACGAGGATGGTTGGCATCTTCCTGTCTTCGTCCTTCCTCTCAAACGACGGTACTTATAGGTCGAGTGGTCCCTTGAGGAATATCATATTGCTCTCAGATTGAAGAAACCATGAATTACAAATAAAATACCTTAATATTACTTTACTTACAATACTTCTACCGCTCTATTTCTTCTGAATAGGTGGTAAAATGATAAATTAATATATTCCGTTACGCTCCTTAGTCGTAATAATGTTTGCTATTAATTAAATAAGTGAACATTATATAACACACCATCACGCTTGTATTCCTCGAAGGGTTGGACAGAGGTGTACACCTACAGTTCGCCGATATTATGTAGCAGGTCTTATATAGTCTTTGAGCAGGTCCTATATAGTAGAGAGCGAGTCTATTGCCATCAACCGGAGTATTCCCGTTTCATAATATATTGAGTGCTCAATGCATAGGTGTTTGTAAATTTAATAAAAAATTTAGAAAACCCCCGACACAAAATGTAATTTGCCATTTAGTGGTGGAGGCCATCTTGAATTTGAAATTTATCATAGTGTATAGTATTCTACTAGTCAAGCCATTTCATTTTATATTCATACTAGCTTTCCGCCAGCGGCTTCGCCCGCTATCCTAAGGGAACCATACATTTTACCGGGATAAAAAGTAGCCTATGTGCTATTCCAGACTATAATCTATCTCTGTGCCAAATTTCATCCAGATCCGTTCAGTAGTTTTTGCGTGAAAGAGTAACAAACATCCTTCCATCCTCACAAACTTTTACATTTATAATATTAGTAGGATTGAGGGAAATGTGAACAAAATAGTGGCGCATAGTAGTAGTACCGCATCTGTTTTTTTTATACCTACCCTACCAGCAAACAAGCATACGACCTGCTTGATGGTAAGCGGTTACCGTAGCCAATGGACGCGCTTGCAACACCAGGGGTATCACACGCGCATTGCCGACGCTGTAAAAATCTTTTCACACCTTATTTGAAGAACCTCATGCTTAAGTTTCTACACACTGTTGTCACAGTAGACATTCAAAGGTTAACGCCTAAAATCAGGCGGGTCATCTACGTTACGTCACTTACTTAAATGAGAGAAGTCTTGTAGTCCTTGTAATTGATCGCAATCTCAATACCGCTCCAGTTTAGCATTACAAAGCTTGCTGACTCACAGGTAGTACACTCAACAACACACTAAGCCATACAGTTGCAAAACAATTACAGTTAAAAAGTATATAGTTATTGTATTTCACAAAGAACTGTGTGATAGCCTTAATATCGTTAAATTAAAGTTCAAATTGCAATAATTTAACGGACTTTAATACAGAACGTCTAAACACCGACTTGAAGCATTTTGTGGTGTACCTATCTTCGAGAAAAATGATCAGGTATCAAATATAGGAATGTGGGATATAGGAAGTATGAGATAAAACATAAATATAAAGACGGTATCGGAACCCGGTAATCGGACCCCGGACCTTGGCGGTCAGGACGACTAGGCTAACAAGGCAGTATAAGGAAGGCGCAACATAAACACAATAATATATGATTAGGAACCCCCTTCTTTCTTGTCATCGGTTAAAAATGCTTGTGAAAAAATGATACATAGCTAGCATATGTTGCCATGTGTACCATAAGCAGATTGTTATCATATTTTTGCAACATTTTGCTCATAATCCGTGCAATCTTAGATAAACAAATCTAGATGGTACAAAATTAATCTTTGCAGAATCTCACGAATTTTGTTATATGAATGAAATTTTAAGTGAAAATTGTCATGTTTCTTGTAGGTATATTTTGTAATAGGTCTTCTTATCAAGTCATCTTATCCTAAAGAGTTAGGTAAAGATAGAAATTTACACACCTGCAATGACTACTTTACGTCTCATAGAGCGCGAAATAAAGCGCCATTTGGTCGAATGTAAAGGTTCTCAATCTATTTCCAAGATTATTCGTGGCCAAGTCGTAACAACGCTGATCAACCGATCTGCAAGGTTAAGCAAGACTTGCCGCGGTCGTGGTCAGTCTGTGGATGGGTGACCATTCTTAACATATCGAGACCCGTCGGTCCCGGTTATCATACGCACACCTATGACAATCGTTAGTGGTAGTCAGAAACCTAAAAAGCCTGACAACCAGTCTTTCCTTCGAATATTGGTATTGTCCAGAAATTGGGTTGCGGAGGTCTGATGGCAGTCGTTCCGTGTAAAATACTGATATTCAGCCGCATCTTGGTTAGACTGGAAGCCGACCCCAACATGGTTGGGAAAAGGCTACGAAGAAGAAGATACGTGTAAAAATACCGCCCCAATTTCAGAGGACAACCATAATTTAAGGTCGTTATCCATTTAGTTGCATTGGTGCACAATAGGTACATATTCTTTTTAAACAAATAAATATATAACGGTCACTATTGGGCTCGAAAGAAATCAATTCATTTTATTGTAATACAAGATACAAGAAAAGTAAAGACGCATTATAGATTTACCTCGTTATACGGGAGTCATTAGCCACAAAAGTCACAATGTTACGAGTATATCCATTATAAAGCTTTATGACATTTTCCGTTGTCACACCCATTTTACACAGTGTTGTCATCACGCCTTGGACTTGACTGTCGTAATCTTGCTGCGCTAAATTGCATTTAAGATAAATAATATTACGCAAGCACAAGGTCATGGCGCACAGTTTCATGTCGTATCGTGCAAACTGACACGGCAGCTGTAGATGTAGTGATGAACTACCTTTAGTTGAGTAACAAGGTTCGTCATAACTTTACATATTAGTAAATAAACAGCCAGTTAACTGTATAGATGCTAGCTGTAAAGTTTAATGCGTTAGGGACCTTCTAGGGCACCACAGTAGATACCTATATTTTGAAATGTCAGGCTAATACTTATTAACATAATACATAAAACGTTTATTAAATGAAATACAGCAATAAGGAGAATAAACATGCTCCAATATGAGAGGAATGCCTGCGAAATTAAAAGCTCACGTTACGCTTGCGTCTGAATTGACAATCTAGGTAAGTGATGACACTCGTAGATCAGATATTCGTTTTTAATAATAAAAATAAGAAGTAGCTGCGTAAACTTTAATGCCTTATTTGACCGCTGTCATGCTCATGTTTCACACCACGCATCACGCCTTGGACTTGACCGCCGGAACTCGTTTCGCTGAGTAAGCTGCACTTAAAATAATTACGCAGGTACAAGGTCACCACGCACAGTTTCGTGCCGCAACCGTAACGATATTGTGTACACTGACATAGGCTATGCTAGTTTCTAGATAGAACCTATATGTTATGTGTGTTGAGGAGTCAACGACAGTCTATGAAGTCTATGATCGTTCACAGGTATGTTTAGGTCCCATGTAATAGGGGGCGAGTGAGTCTATTGCCATCAACCAGTCACAAATCCAGATTCCAAGCTGCTACTGTGAGTTTCACAGAAAACCCAACAATACTTTGCTCGATCGGGGATCGAACCCAGGACAATTCATAAAATCTAAAATGTATTTTTGCAGTTCTCGGTCTACCTATCCTACATTTACTTATATCACAGACGACAGATTACAAGGCGTAGTTATTGAAATAAAACTACTTTTTACGGATTTTATCGCGTTATATTGATATTATTTTAATCCCGACGTTTTGGACGTTCCGTCCATAGTCACGGGTGACTAAGGTGGCGTCTTAAAGTTTCAATTACTAACAGCTAGGTACCCTACATTTTTGTTAATTATTGGCAACCCGATTCACGCAGAACGAGCTCACCGTATCCTTTGGTCTTGCAGTTTTAGGCTTGGATTTAGATTTAATTGAAACTATAAAAGGGGTTCAAGCAGGTGGTCAATGTATAGTATTCGCGTAATTGTCAGAAATAAGTAGGCGTAGTTATATATCTTTTTGTATTTTTTTTAAGCGTAAGGCTTTTTTTTAGCGTAAAAATAAGGCGTAGTTATATCAAGTTATCTGTACAAAACTTTGTTGATCGATAGAAGTACTTATCAACTAAATAAAAGTATATCTATGTAACAAGTCTGTCTCCATAGACTAGTTAAACTTGTCTTGACAAGTTTCTCCAATGGAATAAATAAGTAAGTTTTTGAGTGATGAACTTTTATTTGGAAAAATACTCGGTTTTCTCAACTGTCTCTACCGAGAGGTCAGAAAGGTTAGCACACAAACTTAAGTAATTCTTTAAGAACTTAGTTTTAAATTTAAAACTAAATTCGAATAACTCGAGTCATTTGTTTTATTCAATTCAATTAGTTACATTACATTTTCGGCCTGGTTAGCAGAGTATATAGTAGGTATGTTAAAATTCGAACCTGGCGGCTGGAAATAAAGGTATGATTTGATCACGAAGAAGGCTATATATATATAACTATACCGCAGACGTCGGTGGATTAGTGTCAATAATAGCATTCCCACAGAGGGTTGGTGTCAGGCAGGCGGCTGGCTGTAAAATGTAATGCCAAAACCGCTTGCAGCAACTTGGGTCAAGGGCAGAAACTTAGATTAATAACATAAGAAAGATGATGAATAGTTTACGTTACATTACATTTATTACGTTATTCAATTTATTAAAATCGGCCAAAAGAGGTCAACTGCTGAACAAAGGCCTGCCCCATTGACTTCCACAAGAAATAAATGCCGCCGCGGGTCACAGCATAAGCTACGCCACCTTTACCAGATCTTCTGTCCGTTGGAGATCGTCTCACACTGTGGTTTCCGATGCGTCGTCTCCACTCGAGAACCTTTCTACCCCAGCGGCCATCAGGTCTACGAGCTATGTGCCCCGCCCACTGCCACTTCAGCTTGGTCGGAAACATTGATTCTGTGTCTTTATTTCTGATATGGTTGCGCGAGCGCCAATTTATTATTTATTAGCTTCCCGCCAGCGGCTTTGCCCGCGTGTTCGTTATAACTTTTCCCCCGTTTGTGCAACATTTTTCATAGCTACTCCGCTCCTATTAGTCGTAGCATGATGACATAACCTATATAGCCTTCTCCGATAAATGGGCTATCTAACACTGAAAGAATTTTTCAAATCGGTCTAGTAGTTTCGGAGCCTATTCAATACAAACAATCAATCAAATCTATCCTCTTTATAATATTAATACCTATAGATGATTCAGAGTTTTGGCCTAAGTAGTAACTAAAATCATGTTATTTTCATCGAAAGCAGCTTATTTCTTTATTCAATTACAATTCTGGGTGAAATCGAAATCAAACTCATTCAGTTGTGGGTGTGTCTTGTTGTGTATTGCAGATTCAAAATCAATATCTCGTATGAATGAAAACTTCCTTCACATTATCTGTCTGGCCTAGATACCATAGATTATAAGTTAACGAACCGAAAAAGAAAGTCTTTATTTAAACTTACGACAATGCGGCTGCTTAGGATCCTAACAGGTTTGGAGTATTTGATAGACAATATGATTTAGCCTTTCACTGCATCCGCATGAGAAAACTTTAGATTCGCGCACAGTGTTCAAAAATACCTCGGGGTCGGACATTTTTAGTGAAGGTAAAAAAAAAAGAACAAATTCTAAGCCTTAGAGAAGAACACCTGAGTGACAAATCCTCATGGTTATTGAGAAATATGACTTCAAAGTTCATCATTTCTAGTAGTTGATGGCAATAGGCTCGCTCCCTATTACATGGGAGCTAAACATACAGCCGAAATGTGGGTTTACGTACCTACATTAGTACGCCACTGCCTACCCCTTCGGGGAATACAGGCGTGATGGTATTTTAGTAGCATAGATCCTTTCTCAGTACGCAATCCAACTCCTTGCAAATTTTATCGAAATATAATTAGTAGTTTAGGCGTGGCATAACAAACAGACAGACATGAGAGTTATTTTTTCATACCTAAACAAAAATATATAGTATAGCATTATATGGCTGCGAAACATGGACCATGACCCAAAGAGACCGAGAAAGGTTAGAGGCATTTGAAATGTGGTGCTGGAGGAGGATGGAGAAGATCAGTTGGAAGGAAAGGAAAACAAACGAGGAAGTATTAGTAATTGTAGACGAGAAAAGACAGTTGTTAAGAACCATAGAGAACAGGAGAGGAAAGATGTTTGGCCACTTGATACGACACGACAACTTCTTTAAAACCATACTAGAAGGGAAAATTGAAGGAAAAAGAGGAAGGGGAAGACCCAGACGAAGTTTTATAGAGCAAGTGAAGGAAAAAGTGAGGAGCGAGTCGTATCAAGAGGTAAAACAAAAGGCAGAAGATCGAGAACAGTGGCGATTGCTCCACCGACAAGAGCTGAGCTCTTAAATTTAAGAAGAAGAAACAAATATAAAGCTTTGTACCTCCATTATCAAGCGCATTTCACGCTCGGATGAAAAGGAAAGGCGTATAAATAGGTAGGTAATTAAATTTCATTATGGAGTGAGTGCAAAAAGATAAAATTGATATTCTTATAAAGATTTTTTCTTATATAAATACTAGATTACGCGGCTTTGCCCACGTGGTTAAGAACTTGGAACCTTCTCCGAAATCTATACCATCCATCCATAAATATAAGCCATCACCATTTCAACTTTTAGCCCAATCGGGAGGGCTAGACAGTTGCATTTTGACATTCGAATCGATAAACAAAATGTATGAAAATGACATTAGTGACAGCCCGGTTTGTCGAAAGCTTGTGTCATTTCCATACATTTTGTTTGTCGATTCGAATGTCAAAATGCAACTTGTCTAGCCCCCCGGTTCAGCCGTTTTGCCGTGCAAGAGCAACAAACACCCAAACTTAAAAACTTTTGCCTTTAGGTAGGTATATTATAGTAGATAATCGAATTTAAAGCACCGGGCAAACACTTAATATTGATCTGTCTAAATTGTTACCAATCGCATATGATTGTGTACAGTCACGAGCAAAAACATGTATAAACTAACAAAACTGCTAAAGCGATTTTCTCCTAAAGTACTAATAGAAATGTTATGATACGAACACAGTATTTACGAACCAATACTATAATGACATTGGTGTTATCTCAAAGTAGCGATCGTTCATTCATGAAACTAATCTAACCTAAATTAAAAATTTAGAAAACCTTCGACACGAAATGTAATTTGCCATTTTGTCGTGGCGGCCATCTTGGATTTTCATAGTGTATAGTATTCTCCTAGTTAAGCTCTTTCATTTGATACCCATATTGAGGGAGTTGTGAAAAAATGTGTAATTCGCTATTCTGTGGCGGCGGGCATCTTGGACCGATTTTCATCAAACATAGCTAAGAACACTCCCGACTAATTCACCTTTTGGACACACACACATACACACACACACACGCACACACACACACGCACACACACACACACACACACACACACACACACACACACACAAACACACACGCACGCACGCACGCACAGACACGTCAAACTTATAACACCCCGTCGTTTTTGCGTCGGGGGTTAAAAATCGAAATCGAAAGCACTTTTGTTAGTTTATACATGTTTTTGCTCGTGACTGTACAGTACCGCGTACGATCTACACCCGTCTAACGATCGCCATATAAGGTGCGATGACGTCATTCCACCTTAAAAGGCTTTATGCAACTGTCCCACTGAGCAAATAATTGTTAACAGAAGTCATGCTTTACTTAGTATCTTGGATAACGCCGCCATTTTGAAATCTTGATGAAATCAAAACATATTGCGCGCGAATTAAGTGTTTGACATCGCGTGAAGTGATGTGCGTGCAATATGTGGGTTTTATCGATGTCGCTGTGTTAATGTGGAATTTTATCGATAACACAACACGAACATTATTTATTATTAAAATTGTAATTGATTAAATACCAACAAGCAAAGTAACAGTGATACGCAAGTCCAATGTGAATAAAGAAAATCTAACAACCCTTCGGATGTTAGATTTTCGAGGCTAACTGTTACCAAAACCATTAAGAGACCTGCATTTATTCACCTGTAATAATAAATAGAAGAATTATCCATTACAAATTACCTTCCATAATTTAGATCTATTCGTTTTCGACCTACGTGGACCCAAGCCTTACAAAGGAGGATATCTTTGCTCTGTCATATTTAAGAGACTACAAAATAGGATATTTACCCTTACGCTTGTGATTGTGATAATATTATGAATCTTAAATCTATGAATCAATATAATTAAAAATCTAAATTGCTCATCCGATTATAGTGAAACTTTGGTGAGCTATTCAGGATAAGCCCGCCAAGGTTCCTGACTGAAAAGAAATAAAAAAGAGTGCATTTTGCACTGCAAAGCATTTTGGAGACGTAAACAAAATAATTAAAAATCGATATCGATAAACAACACTGCACATCACTCATTTACAATGACTATGAAATCTATGAAGTCAATCACGAACAGATTAAAAATTAAGATACTTAATAACTTAAAATTATTTTTTATCTTTATGAGATTGAGTAAGTTGTTACTTACATTATATTTATTTCTCAACATTTTGCCGGTTAGCGTATCATAAACTGATTTCTTAATCATATCAACTTCATGTAGGTTGTCATAGTAAATATAACATAAGTACTAAGTACTACGGCTTTCCGAAGAATTAGGCAGATGATTGGGCAGAGGTCTATACAATTGTACACTCACATTTCGCTGGTATGTTTAGCTCATGTACCTAATATGGGGCGAGCCTACCTGCTTTCTTTATTTCTTTTCTCACTAGGGTAGCAAGATTAGCTAGCTTAGAATAGAATACAATATAATTTATTGTATACCAAGAAACAACACAAAGTAAATAAATAATTAAACTACAAGAGTACAATCAAATCAAATAATTATTAATCAAAGAAAATCTAAACATAAAAATGGCTTTATTGTAAAGTAGGTATTAGACACTGGTGGATTGCGAATTTTCGAGGTAGCCACACTAGGCAAACCTGTATCGTGAATTGGCGGTCTTATTGCTAAAAGCAATTTCTTCCAGACAACCAATTAGCTTACTTGAATGTATTTAAATTAACACCAAATATTCATCCCAGTAGGTACATCTTATACTTCTAAGAGAATTCATGATCGAAATATAATAACCATTTCAGGAAGATTTACTTTACAAAAGAGAAAAGATTTACTAGAAACCTTTACTTCTAAGTTCACTAAAATCCTGATATTGACAGGTTTAGACCGCAATGTTACCGACAAAGTTTGTTTGATACAATTCCATTCTAAATTTCTGAGAATACTAAGTCGGTCCTTATAAGTCTTGTCGTCTTAAATGTAACTACCACGCTAGATGTCCTGGTGTCCTGATGTCTATACCCGGGTTAAGCAAAGTGTTCAGCTTGGAGGTACGATTTGGTGGCCATGGTCCATAGACTCTTGTGGTTGTGTCTTACCATATAACAATTTTCCTCGATCCAGGAATCGAAGCCAGAACCTCTCGCGTAACAGTCACGGTTACAACTGCTAATTAGGCAGTCAGTCAGGTAAAATAAATCATACCAACCTGATTTGTAACAACAAAAAATATTTTTATTTTACTGCATAATTTTGAAAAAAGAACACTGTTGACATATCTGCGTTGTAAGCTCTAGAATTCTGGGTTTTCACCCTTCTTGTCTTGTCGATTTTAGAAATGGCAACCCTATCTTCAATCAGCTGGCACGTCCAACAAATAAAACACAACCTCATTATCATAAATACTCCGTGGAGTTTCTACTCACTTCAATTGTGATTCCGAATTGCATCAGGCTCAGTGCTCATCTCATCGCTTTCTTGCCGGAAGAGATTAGCATTCGTTCACCATTTGACCAGAGAGATAAAATCTTGGAAGCACCTTTCACTATACTCGTTGGTCAAACGGTTAGTTAAGAATCCTTTGAACGAACAATATAAATGATTGATGAGCATTTTTAATTCATTATTTATGACGTCACATTGTTGAGTCATTAGCCTAGTGGCAAACGCGAATGCTACGCTAGAGGTCTTGGGTTTGATTCCCGGGTCGAGCAAAGTGTTTCTACGAAATTAACAGTAGCATTTTGGAGTCTGGATTTGTGCCGCTCGCCCCCTATTATATGGGACCTAAACATATGAATGAAATGTGGGTGAACATTAGGACACCTCAGCTTTACCCTTCGGGGAATACACGCGTGATGGTATAGTAGTACCTACTACTTTTACTTTTGTGTCAATCTATTTTGAATTTAATTAAAAGAAGAACTTTTTAATTAAATTACGATTAAGTTTTAGGCACGCAAAAGAAAAAAGGTCGTAACAAGTACATACTAAATATGATTTAGTAATTAATTGAAACTTATGTTGTAGGCAAAAATTATAAAGTTTTAAAGTGTAATTGGATTTCTCTATGAAGTTCTCAATAGCAACCTCGAATGTAAATTTGTGCCCGATTATATGGTACCAATTAGTAGATTCTATGACAAGGGAGCAAATTGGATATTTTTACGGCGAGGGTTCTTCTTTGAACCACGAGCGAGGCGAAGGATTCTAGAATAAAATCCCTAGCGTATCCCGCGGTTAGAATCCTGAGTGCAGCGACGGATTCGAAGTATATCGCCCGAGGGAAAAGTAATTTGCTCTCAAGTTATATACTCTACATTTAATCCCCATCTATGAGAAAAAAAAATAAAAGACGGCGTTTAGATTTCTATGAATGATATTTATGTTCCAAATTCAAATCTCATTTCAGCCCGCTAAAAAGTTCCTATCGGAAAAGAGGTGTTTAGCTAACTCATAGAGGAACAAAGCGACACTTTTCGAATTCGATTAAAAAAAACAGTGCAATGTACAGTCACGAGCAAAAACATGTACCTATACACGATAGCAACTTTCAAATAACACAAATGTCATTATAGTGTTGGTTCATAAATAGTGTGTTCATAAGTTTTATTAGTACTTTAGGAGAAAACTGCTATATCACTTTTGTTAGTGTATACATGTTTTTGGTCGTGACTGTACACATATACCTAACCCTTCGTAGAATCCAGGCGTGATGGTATGTTTGTTTACGTATTTCGCAAGACGAGAAAATGAACGATGTTGTTATTCACGACCTTGGTTGGTTTGTCCTACTGGCATGTATATTTTGAATGGAAAGCTAAAGGGGTTGTTGAGGTCATGTCAGGGTTAAACGATGAATGAAAATGTTTTTTGACTATAATACTTGTTTTGAAAGAGGTATGCTATTCTGCTTTTTGTGACATAACAAATAACATACCTTTTGCCTCCTCATATATAGTGCGAACTGCTCTACTGTGGAACTCACTGCCGGAATCCTTATTCCCCGAGACTTATAATTTGGGTGTCTTCATGACGAGAGTAAATGGGTTTTTAATAGGCAAGCGTGCTCCATCGTAGACCACATCGTTGCGGCGAGTTGTGGTCAAGCGCAAGCCTAAGATAAAAAAAGAAAAATACCATCAAGCCTGTATTCACCGAAGGGTTAAGCAGAGATGTAATACTAATGTAGTTGTAATCGGGCACAAATCCAAACTCCGAGATGCTACGGAAAATTTCAATAGACCTGGGTATCGAACCCAGGACCTTGGTTCAGACCTTGGACAGGTCTTTGGTTCGCTCAGCAGTCACGCTTAGAACTACTAGGCTAACGATGCAGTCACACAGAATTCAGACAGTCAAAGTCTATAAATTAATATCATGTTCGATAAGAATATTCAATTGAATTTCCAAGAATTTTCTTAACAGACTAAGAGGAAAGGGATCTTAATAGGTTCTTAGTCTTCATGTGAGAAAAACGCAATCAAATTGTCTTGTACTGAAAAAACAAAACTGTATTTTTAAAAGAATTATACCTATTAACAACAAAAAATAGACCTATTGATTAAAAAGGAACACATTATCTCTAATTATAAATAAACATAATTCAAATACCTAGCAGATAAAAATATAATTCAATAATTCAACCTTCAATAACTCTAACCAATTCAAATATTTATTTTGTGTGTTCCATTTGACATTTCATTCTGTCAATCAAATTCAACGACCATTGCCTAAGGCAGTAAGGCCTTCTAAATTTAAAAATTGACACTTGGCACTTGTATGGTCGAAACTGACACCTAGTTGCACCACGCCCTCTTTTAAAAAGCATAATGATTTAATGACGAATATATCTTCATGAAAGAGGTTTTACTTGGTAACTTTTAAATAGTAATTGCGTACTATTTGAAGTTTCTGTGTGCAATAGTACTACATTAAGTATGTTCTTCTTTTATGTCCATTGGACATTGAGTTTGCGGTTGAAACCATCAAATAGTTTGTGTGCTTGAGTTTATTAAATATTGGGAAGCAAAAAAGCAGCGAAGTCAAAGGTCTCGAGTTCGAATCCAAGGCACGCACCTCTGACTTTCGAAATCATGTGCGTAATTATCACCCGATCTAATGGTGAAAGAAAACATCGTGAGGAAACCTGAGGGAGCCTGAGAGATTTTCTCGACGGCATGTGAAGTCTGCCAACCCGCATTAGGCTAGCGTGGTGGACTATAGCCTAAGCCCGCTCATACTGAGAGGAGACCCGTGCCCATCAGTGGGACAGTATATGGGTTGATGATGAAAAACTTGCTTAGGTGTACTTATATTGAAATAAAACTACTTTTTACGGATTTTATCGCGTTATATTGATATTATTTTAATCCCGACGTTTCGGACCCTTTACAGCGTCCATGGTCACGGGTGACTAAGGTGGTAGGCGTCTTGACGTTTCAATTACTAACAGCTACCCTACATTTTGTTAATTGTTGGCAATCCGATTCACGCAGAACGAGCTCACCGTATCCTTCGGTCTTGCAATTAACAAAAATGTTCTTCAAGCTGTTAGTAATTGAAACGTCAAGACGCCTACCACCTTAGTCACCCGTGACCATGGACGCTGTAAAGGGTCCGAAACGTCGGGATTAAAATAATATCAATATAACGCGATAAAATCCGTAAAAAGTAGTTTTATTTCAATGTCTAGTATTCGCGTAAGTGTCAGAAATCAGTAGGTGTACTTATTTTACGTAAGGGGTTGAAATAGGGGAAATGAAAATTATAAGTACCTAATACGCAGACCATGCGGGCGAAGCCGCTGGCGGAAAGCTAATTATTTATATTGATTGATTTGACGACGTCTGTGGCCTAGTGGTTCGAGTACCGGACTGCTGATCACGAGGTCGTGGGTTCGATTCCCACAAGACACAAACATTTATGTGATGAACTTAGGTGTTTGTGTTTGTCTGGGTGTTTCTTATATATTATAAGTATATATTTACAAAAAAAAGTATATAAGTATTATATCCATTGTCTAGTATCCATAGTACAAGCTCTACTTAGTTTGGGACTAGATGGTGTTGAGTAAAAAAAAAAAAATGTCCCAAGATATTTTTATTTTTTATATATTATCAACCCATTTAATTGTCTTACTGCTGCCAATAGGCAGGCAGTTTTATTATTATTCCTCTCATAAATACCATTATGCAGTTTTTCCGATGGTTAATATTGAAATATACATAACAATACAGTAAGATTATATTTCAATACATATAGTTTTCAATGTCATCTATCGATATAAGGCAACACTATTCTAGATTACTGGCGTTATTACACCAGGATAGGAGCCGAACTGTTTTGCCATAAAGTTCGGCCTTACAATCACCAATTTCATTCGATAATATAAGTGTCACGTGACATTTTAGCGAAGGGTCTTTGAGTTGCCACCTTCTCTTGTCTTCGACCTTAAAAACAAAATTACCACGTACACAGCCACCACTGAAACCACAGACTTGCAAAAAAAAAGTTAACAAGTCAATGCAAACGCATTAAAATGCATTCCCAAACACTTCGCATGTGAGTCGGATATTTCACACATTCTATAAAGTTATAAATACATGGAAGTTAATTAAGAAGATCCGTTTGTTGAATAGAGAGTAATAGATCAATGGAGTTTGAAAGTTTGGTCTATCAAACGGCATTCTCCGTAGATGCACCAAAAAATTTAGTAAAAGGTCATCAAAAGCCCATACAACTCAGCCCAAATTTGTACCAGAGATGACAGCTGTCAAGTTTATAGATTTTACCATGAAATCACTATGAAACTGATAATAATCTGCCGTAATTGGCCTTAAAGGCGTGCGTTTGACATTCCGAAACTGACACTGACAAGTTTTTACTATAAAATCATTACGAAACAGAAACAAAAAAAGTGTGCCAAAATGGGGTGTTTTTCTCAAATTAAAAGTTTTATTTCTCATCTCATCCCCAGTCAACATTAAAAAAAAGTACGACTAGAGTATAATACAGAGCATTTTTTCCATTATGTGTACCTTCGGTACATCATTTGGGCCGATTTCGATGATCTCCTTTAGACAGATCTTGAAATAGAAATCAGGGACCATAGCCAAGTTGCAATCTAATGTCGACGGATCGACAAAAGAATAGAAACAATTTATGGAATTAACATTTGTTAACGTCAGATTTGTCGAAAGCTTATGTCATTCCCATATTCCCATACATTTTGTTGATATTCGTTCGTCGATCCGAACGTTTAGATTGCAACTTGACTTGGACCGCAGGCCTCATGATCAGCGAATGCCCCACTGCAGCACTGTACCAATGAGGTATCTATTTATTTCTAGAAATTCTGAATCACCGCAATAAAAGAAGAGAAAAAAAAAAGCTGTTGTTTTTGAAGAAGGAACGATCTAAGTATAGGTGCTTGGCAGTTTCTTGTTACTTTTTGTGATCTTTTCTAGGAGAACAGTACTTCTACTAAGTTCTACCTCGTGTGGTTAAATGTAATATACAAAAAAAATGTGGACATTGTACGAAGTGTCACTTTTGTACTTATCTATGTTGTGAAGTTTGTACGCAATATTGCAATTGCAGTGGAGAGCGCCCCACGATTATCTACAAGTTGGCACACACTGGCCGGTGAGAAAAAAATACTTGGTGACGTAATGCGTTTCGGTTCAGCAATGATCGATGGGATACTTGTAAAAGGTTTTGTTTTGAATTGAATTAGGCAATGATATATTATGTGTAATACTAGTAACTGCGCTCGAGTGTTGCTATGCCTCTTTATTTGGGCAGAAACCTTCGTGGACGCGCACCCACTCAACACAATTTCAATGGTATGAGAACGGATAGTGGACGAACAAATATGTATTTTTATAAATACCAACGTGAAGTAAAGATTTTGAAGCTGCGGATCGAGCTTTGGACAATACAATAAGTTTGTTATATGGGATTTGATATATAATTCTTTGCTAAAAAAAAATATTATATGAGATCTTAAACATACAGATATTTCTTTCCTTCCTTTCTGCTTAGGTTTTCCATTGCGCTATAATAAGGGATTCCTTAAACAGCATACAGGGCTCTTATGGGCTGGCTATGGATCTGGGTGGTCGTTGTTGATACGAACCATAGGATCTTAAGGGACAGACGCTTAAGGAATAATAAATAAATATCTTGGGACATTTTTTTACACAGCACCATCTAAGTAGTCCCAAACTAAGCAGAGCTTGTACTATGGGTACTAGCAATGGATATAATACTTATATACTTTTTGTTGTTGTTGTAAATACATACTTATAATACCTAAATAAGAAACACCCAGACAAACACAAATACTTATATTCATCACTTAAATATTTGTGTCCTGTGGGAATCGAACCCACGACCTCGTGATCAGCAGTCCGGTACTTGAACCAACCACAGACGTCGTCAAAGATCAAAAAATCAAAAAATCTTAAGGGTCTGCAACGCACCTAACATACCTACCGACAGAGACTGCTGGAACCGAAGCCAAGAAAGGTCACCAGCCAGAGAGAGGTTAAAGCAAGTAATCTGATGTTCTGACTTACGAGTAGAGGTGTGTAACTCAGCTCTGAGTCAGCTCAATGATTCAGATCGCACGGGTTTGAGCCGTTGAGCTACAGCTCAGCAACAAAATGACTAGCTCACGGCTCAATTCAGCTCCTGTTGTATTTCGAATCGAATTATTATTCAGCCCCTCAACCATGAGTTCTATCGAATGACTTTCGATAGGTTTTTTACGCATCGAAACGCTGTAATCTCATAGTAGAATTTAGTTCCTTACGTAACCGCTAGAGGCGCTGCGATGTTTTCCATACAAATATTTTACGGCGTCGCTAGCGAGTCTAGTGAGAAAAACTCATGGTCGAGGCACTGTTCTAATGCATTAAAATAATAATTTATTGATATGAATTCAATAAATAATATAAAATGTCTAGCTCGCAGAGTTAAACGAACTGCTGCACCTCAAACAGCTCATTCGGCTCGATTCGGCGCGCGGCTTATGTCTAGCTCGCAGAATTAAACGAACTGTTGCAGCTCGGCAGCTCATTCGGCTCGATTCGGCTCGCGAGAGTCGCAAACTGAACCGGTTCAAATTGAGTTGATCTGCGAGCTGATTCATTGAATCAGCTCACTCACCTGAGTCATGAGCTGATCTGCAGCTCGCGTATTTTTGATGAGTTACCTTTACTTACGAGACGCTGATCTGAATAGCAGTGAAAATTAGGCACACGGGAGAAATAGGCAATTAATATTCATACATCCACGAAATATAATGACATTGTTCCACAACAATATATTGCACCAGCACATCACTATGTCCAAACCATAGACTCTATGGCATATAGGTTGTAATTACAAGCCGAATTTGACAACTGATTGATTATAACTATAACTCTAACGGATCAAACTTGACAGGTTGCAGTTACTGTTAGAATTTAACATTGTTAGATGGTGCAATTCGCCTTTTAAACTTAATTATCATAATGTAGCAATTATTTATTTTTCGACCAGTTTTTGCAACAAAAACTTCTTTGATCTTTAAAAAACTGACTGATGATTGACCTCATTAGACTTACTACTGCGCTATGCTAGACGTTCCCTTGTGAACAACATGGGACCAATCAATCAACATGGGACCTAAACATACCAACTAACTGACAGTGGGCAACAACCCTAACCCTTTGAGTAATACTGTGATTATAGGGTTATATTTTAAATAAGCTTTTTTTAGGTTTAATTTATTGATTGCGCTTGACCATGGTCTGTTTTAACCCCCGACGAAAAAACGACGGGGTGTTATAAGTTTGACGTGTCTGTGTGTGTGTGTGTGTGTATGTGTGTGTGTGTCTGTCTGTGGCATCGTAGCTCCCGAACGGATGAACCGATTTTGATTTTGTTCTTAGCTATGTTTGATGAAAATCGGTCCAAGATGGCCGCCACCACAAAATGGAAAATTTCATTTCGTGTCGGGGGTTTTCTAAATTTTTAATTTAGGTTAGGTTATTTATGTAATAAGATGACGCAGTATTATCGGCAATAAAAGCAGGCTATCGCCTAGTAATTATCTCTCGCTTTAACGGTGAAGGAAAATATCGTGAGGAAACCTGCATGCCTGAGAGATTTTCTCGACGGCATGTAAAGTCTGCCAAAGTGCCAACCCGCATTAGGCCAGGGTGGTGGACTATAGCCTAATCCCTCTCATACTGAGAGGAGACCCGTCCCCAGCAGTGGGATGGTGGTAATGGTACTGTGACGCCTCCGCTACTGAAGTTCTTCTGATATGGGATCACCACATTACATGATTTCTGCCGCTCAGCAATAATGTGCTAACATTATTGTGCTCTGATTTAAATATCTTGGGTCATTTTTACACAGCACCATCTAGTCCCAAACTAAGCAGAGCTTGTACTATGGGTACTAGACAATAATACTTATATACTTTTTTTTGTAAATACATACTTATAACATATAAGAAACACCTAGACAAACACAAACACCTAAGTTCATCACATAAAATGTTTGTGTCTTGTGGGAATCGAACCCACGACCTCGTGATCAGCAGTAGGTAGGTACGGTACTCGAACCACTAGACCACAGACGTCGTCGAAAGCAATTACGGCATACGGAGGTCTCAAGATGACAGCGTTAATACTACTGGTGTTATTTTTAATGAACTACTGGTGTTGCTAACATCTATAGGCTGCGGTCACCGCTTACAATTACCATTAGTCGGCCTTTATGCTTGTTTGTCATCTAATTACTATAAAAAATGCTTTTAATCAGAGATAAAAAAAAGTTGACCGTATTTACTGAACACTTTTGGATAGCTTTCAATCTTTACGACCGTGACTTAACTTCTTTACTGCTTTCGCAAGTTCATGCCTTTCTTTTTAAATACCAAGTGAAATTTCGCTCAAATGCCAGCGTCATGCGCACGCGCAGGTGACAGATGTTGATCTCATCAGTGCACCAATGGCATTAGTAATGACTATTCTAAAGATAAAACTGATTTCGGAGAACGTGACGACGACGACGAACGAGAACGACCCTATTAGGTGATGTTATATTTATTTTATTCTATGAAAAAGAAGAATTTCATTTTGGACAAACAAAATTTTACAGCAAATTGAAGCATGCAATAATGAAGGACTACCATCATTCTAAAACTCCCAGAGAAAGTCTATTCTGACCGCAACGAAATATGTGTGAATTATTGTAAAATTGTGCCAAAGACGCTACGACAGTCCAACTTATTACCAACATTCCAAAAACAACCTTGTTTACGCACTTATGTGGTTACCTTTAAATGTGGCGATTGCATTATGGGGGTAAAGCAGATGAACCTTGGCCCTGACCGAACCCACGTAACGAGTGACAACACTAACAGACGAATACGAATATACATATGCGAAATTAGCAAGTTTTGTTTAGAAACTAGGCAAGAGGTAGCGACCAGAAACTATGTTGGAAATCGCAAAATGTTTTTTTTGTTTTGTAAGAATCTGTAGGAATTTATTTACATTAATTACTTAATTTATTATTTAGGAATTTCAGAAATACACAATGTAATAATATTTTTTTGGCATTGCAATCTCATTTCTTTTTTTCGTTTAATATTACCTACTTATTTTTTAAATTTAAATCTATTTAAAAATATAAATTTAAAAAGTGACCTATCAACGCACAGTTCAAACCACTGAACTGGCACACATATAGTTATTATGACGTAGGGATCTGCTAAGAAAGGATTTTAGGAAATTCCCAAGGGATTGGGAATAGGAATGCGGATAACACCACAGGGCACACCTAGTGTATAATATTTTACCAATTTTTGTTGAGAATTAAACGATAAAGAGATATGTGTGACTTAGTTGATGGATAAATTATAGGTATTTTAGCTAGTAATAGGAAGGTACTGTGTTCTAATTTGAAGGCTAATAAATTAACAAAACACATTAGAGAACCTATTCAACCCCCTGGCGGAACGAAAGAATAAAAACAATTAAATGCCATCAAAATTGTTAAGTTAACAAAAGAAAGTAGGTACCTACTCAAACATTAACATGAGAAACGAGTAACATTTGAACTTGCGGCTAGTTATTTTAGACATTCAAATGTTAAAATAATTTCTACTCAATGTTGTAGCAGATGAGTGAACTTTGCTCCCTAAGTTTAAATAACATGGTTGTTGTAGTTTGATAATGTAGGTAACCATTAAACGTATATTCAGATACTTACTTTTTGTACCTATCAAACATAATTTAGCAGCTCCTCTAGAGTCTCGGTTTCTTTAATGATTAAGTAATTATTGTTAGTAAAAATCTAAGCAGCAACTTTCTGATAATATCAAAATATGTGATTAGTTAATTTTTATCGAAATATTTGTTCAATTTTAATCTGTATGTATTATATCTGTTGGTATATGCGATACACCCCTACGCTTAGTGTAGAAACCACATAAAATTATAACTGTGTTTATTTAATTGTAACTTTTTGAAAACCCGAAGGAGGGTTAGATAAAAACAAATTATTAAATCTTATTATTATAGTACCTACAAGCTTACAAAAACCTATTAAATATTCAATAAATAATACATTTACTATTATTTCTGTATAAATAATGCTTATTTTGTTTTAATGAAAAAAAGAGCTCAATTTTAATATTGCAGGGCAAAGGGACCAACCGGGCTGATAATAATAATAATAATTTTATTATTTAATATTGCCAAAAAATCCTTGCATGATTTGAGGCAGATCCCTCTCTGTTTATAGTGTAGAGCTTAAATGACGAAATAGCTGAGTCGTCCATGTTTATATGAAGAGCTAATCGAATTAGATAGTGACGTATAATTATATGTGAATCTACGAGTTTTACTATATGCAATAGTGAATGTAAGACGATTTCACAATCTAATGGAAACGGATTTGAACGCTTAAAGTCGTTTTGCAAGTTCAATATTTATTTATATATTGTATATAAATGTGTAATAATCACTTTGGTCATGGTGACCTTTTAAGTTCTTCGTTAAAATATCTATCTGAGAAGTAAATGTATAAAATATGGTCAAGTTTATGTTTGCTACCGAATCATTGCTACAGTCACTTAAGTATTTAATTATTTTCTACCATGATGAGACAGCGTATGCTATATTGAAACATTGATCTTTTAGTTTCTTTCGGTATTTTCTTGGCAGGGATTTTTACAATATGCCAGCAGTGGCAAAGCGTGCTTTAAAACTTTGACATGTTAAAGTGTTTTTTAGGAACGGTAGCTATTGTCATCACATTTAAATATGAACTACCTACCATTAAAAAAAGTATAAAACTATCTACTGAAATTATAACTATGATTTTTGCACTATCTTAGTCTTATATTCAATTGGTATTTGATGATATCTAATAAATATTATTTATATTTCTAAGTATTTAAATAGAAATATGTATATTTTTGAATAGTACAGTAATAACAAAAATATACCTATATATTGAATTTATTGAATACAAGACTACGATAGTGCACAAAATCATAGTTACAATTTCAGTATTAAATATTTTTTGTACAGCAAATAATCTAATCTTTTTTGTCAAAAATGTTGACAACCACGAAATTGCAAAAATAATTGAGGATAGATACAATTTACCGGTGTTTCTACAAAATATTCAGAGGTAAATCCACCGAACATATATTATGTAAGAGCTGAAATGGAATCAGAATAAACAAATCCCATCAAAAAACATTTTATGACAAAAATGAAGCCAAGATCTGCAATTATTTTCCAAAGGTTTTTGACAAGTTTGTGTTCGTACATCGTGTTCTAAGAAAATTAAATTTCACTGTCGGAAAAAATAATAAATAATAAAAAAGTTAATAGAATAAAATATGACAAAGTGTATACTCGTATGTTTGGCAATTTTTGGGCTACAATCCTTAAAAAAAGTCAGGCAACATCTGCTTACAGTTCACACTATTGTCAAAATTATGACATTATAAAAACGATACACATGTCCTCTTTCCTTTTTTCTTGACGGGGGCACTACCGTGCTCGCAGATCAATAAAGCAGGATACGGAAGATCTTATGTTGCTAGGCAACGGCCGGGCCGTGGTAATATTTGTGAAAACTTTCGCAAATTAACTTTAGCAAATGTTTGGCAAGTTTTGAAGATACTCTACGAATTTGGTATTGATGATATCTCAAGAGTATTAGGCGTCAATATCTTTATATCAAGTACTTGTGGCAAAACAAAACGCGCATAATATTTTGTTTTTTGAAGGCTGTGTGTGAAAAAAAGTTGAAAATTTCTATATTTCATTTCTCCAGATTCCAACCCAAAAATTCCGACATTTTGAAATATTATACACATATTTAGATGCGGAAAACCAAGACTACATTCCGAAATCTTATTTGTAAAAATATTGAAATCAAACAACAACAGACACCATTTTGTAAATCCTTGTAAGTTTTTTCAGGGAACGGTAACCGTATCGTCGTATTTCATTTTTCTCTCTATTTGCGTAACCAATAAATTACATGTTGAGCTCCACATTTTTCGGCTCATTGATCCCTAATGGCATTGTCACATTACAATATTAAAAGGCTTTATACAGGGTATTTCCTAAAATCAAACGTAGAAAAAACATGAAGGCTCAGAGACGATGCTAAGCATAAACTTAGGCTTGCGTATGTCAAATTGTAATACAAATTTGACATACGGAAGCATTACTTTCCTTTACTTTAATATTAGCCTTAGAGTAACATATTATCTCGTCTGTATTCCCTGGAGAGCTAGGCAGAAGTGTTCTGCTATACACCCACAATCTATGGCAGTATGTTTAAGCCCCATGTAATAAGTGTGGGTCGGGGGAGACCTCTTAACAATCTTCTCAGGGAATAGAGATGTGCGTTCGCAGACGTTGCACAGGGGGCCCTGGGCACTCCTGGGTGGTCTTTAATCAGGGAATCAGAGCGCCCCTTTCTGTATCCTCATGGGATTATTTATTCTTGTGCTCCCTGGTGCGTAGTGTGCTACCGGGGTGGTTTTTGTGTGTATAATACCCAAAGACTAATGGTTTACAGCGTCCATGGCCATGGACGCTGTCAAGAACCCAAAACGTCGTAAAAAGTAGTTTTATTAAATAACGCTCATAAAATACTTACTAGTTGCTTCACAGGGAATCCTCCCACGGGTGTGCTACACAACGCACGATTAACCTAACCAGCGATTAACGCAACCTGTGTTTAACCGATACGATCAAAATGCTCTGCTTACAAACAGCCGCTTATTATGTGTCGTTCGACAATCGAATGATTAATAGTTAGGCTTTAACTTTCACTTTAGTTTGACAAGTTGTTAAACTTTGGTTAACATCTTCCTTTTGTTCGTTGGTTGGATATTAATTTTGATACATCAACGTTAGATTTAATCTAAGGTTAGAACTAATCAATCATGCTTAAGCAAACACGAAATATACACGTGCGTGTATGCGTTTATTTAATATTTTGTAATGACGACAAATTAGGTTTGCCTCGTAGTCTAGTGGTCACAAATGCGACTGCTTCGCAGGTCTGGAGGTCAGAGGTCCTAAGTTTGATTGTACGGTAGTCGGCCTACCAACACGCCTGTATTCCCCGAAGGGGTAGGCAGAGGCGTACTAATGTACACCCACATTTCGTCGGTATGTTTAGGTCCATATTATTACATGGAGGCGACGGCCTTACCGTGAAATTGAAAGAAACAAAGTTCCCATTCACATTAAAAAGCATCGCACACGCGTCAAAGCCTGCGCCTGCGCATGCGTCCTGCGTTCTGCCTGTCAATTAGTTAACGCATTGTCATGCAGCATGACGCAAAGATGCAGGATGCAACAGTGTCTTAACATAAGACTTTTCCGGTAAAAGTAAAAACCGGTAAATATTTAAATAATAATAGAAACATAGTAAAATGTCGGATTTATTCATAGATTTAACTTTTACACATCAAAGTATGTATTTTTTTTAATAGAAGGCACTTCCTAATTTAGCGTTGCACTTTTTTGAAATGTCAACTTTTTGACGTTTGCGTTTGCGTACCTACTATCTAGCGTTTGAGAAGAACTGTACGACGATCTACGTCACACAGCAGATTTTAGTTTTTTTTTAAAGACCAGTGTGACCTTTGCCGTCCGGCATTCTTCCTTTCTTTCGATTTCTTTCCTGTGTGTTTTTTTTTCTGTAGCACGGTATGTGTTACTCAATAATTAATTATTCGATACCTTATTTGAGAAATCATAAAAATATTCTCACAAGTGAAAGCTGTAAATATACCATTATTTGATATCCGTATTACTTTCTAAAAGTTTAGATAATCGAAAGACTTAACAGGTTAATATTTGTTTTTTTAATGGAAGAGCTCTGCTGCTTATTTCGTTTTTAAGTATAATTAACCAACGTTTTGTGAAACATTCGACCACTAATCGTCTGCGATCAAGCGGGCCGCTGCTTTGCCACGCTTTTAGTATATCATCATCAACCCATATACTGTTCCACTACTGCTCTGCATGGCTATAGTCCACCACACTGGCTTAAGGACATGGCATTAGGCCACGTCTGTAAGCCACCATAATGTAAACATTGAATATTATAATTATGTTTAATTAATTAGTAAATATCATACCAACATAATAGTTATTTGTTATACAAGAGTGCAAAGTTGCTTTTTAACCGCGTGCTCAATTTTGATGACCGAGCAAGCGAAGGATTCTAAAATTGAATCACGAGCGGAGCGAGTGATTCAAAAATTTGAATCCTGAGTGTCAGCGAGGGAATTAAAAGAGCACAAGGTGAAAAATCTTTGCACTCGAGTGCAACACGTAACTTTTCATTCCACCTCAGCAAGGAAATTACTAAAAAAAACATTTAGCACAGTTTAGGTATTAGTTAAATACTATATGATAGGTAAGTTTTACAGAATACCTATACTTTAAATTATAACAAATAATACTAGGTATAATTAAGAGAAATTGAAAGTAACGTTGCTACAATTACTTGAGTTTAATATTTTTGTTAGGTATTGTAATGTTGGTGTTAGTGCCTTAAAAAAGTACACCAATCGATATATCGATATTATTTATTTAATGTATCGATATTTTTGAGCGATATTTAATATGATATATCAATGCATCGATATAAAATTCAAAGTATCGAAAAGGTATAAAAATCTATATTTTTTACAGACCAATAAACATTTATAAGATTATAAAATCCCAAAAAGGAATACTTTTTCTATACTAACATCTTTTTAACAAATTATATTTAATGTATTTTTTGTTTTTGGTCGACTTGATTTGTTGTTTTATAATTTGGTTTTTAAGATATATCGCCCATATATCGATATTTTTAAATAAAAATATCAGTATCGATACTGATATTTTCAAAAAATATCGATTCGACATATATCGATACTTTGTTGCGTTTAGACTCGGAACCTAGGGAAGGTTCCAAGTCTGCGTTTTCAACAAATTAAAAAAAAGTTGTATGATAAATTCGGCGCCAGGGGGGTAAAAGCACGATGTTCTAAATTCAATTTACTTTGTCTCTCTAGAGGATAAAAACGACTTTTGCACTCAGATATCGAAGAGTAAAAATACTCTTTCCGAGATGGTGGGATGAAAAAGTATTTTTTTAGAAACTCACACGAACTGCACCTATTACTGTCTAATAATTTAATTGCGAGGGCTCTGGTACCCAAAACTCAAGTTAAATCTTACCTTGGGTACCAGTGTTCAATTATGTGTACCTACATTGTATTAGTGAATAGTGATTTTGTTTCTACAGTGTATTTATATGGTATTATTATTATTATAATGCGGGTTAGCAGACTTCACATGCCGTCGAGAAAATCTTTCAGGCATGCAGGTTTCCTCACGATGTTTTCCTAAATATTCTACCATCAATCAAGCCGCATGCTGCTTTGCCACCCTTGTGGTATATAAAAAACAACATAATATCACGCCAGTATTCCGAAGGCTTAGGCAGAGGTATAATGTACATCTACAGTCCGCTGCTGTTTAGGTCACATGTATAGGGTTCGATCCTATTTCCATATTATAAACAATGAAGTAATACCTAATGACTAACATTATTGTGTTTAGGTTTGAAGGCATGTTTATAGGTGTTTCTCCTCGTTATGAAAATCCTCATTAGTACTAAGGCAGACGGCAGAGTATGGACCCCTTTACAGTCTCCCCAAGGGTGTTTCCAAACAGGTTGCATAGGGAGATTTTCCGTGTGGCCTTGTGCTGCCCCTCCATGTGCTGATGGTCGCCACCGAGGTGGTTTTATTGGGTAAGAATCCCACACTCCACGGTGCCCGGCAGAAATTTGAAGGTTCCCCCGTAAACAAATAAAAGAGTATACTTATATACACATACCTTCACGCATGTTTCTTAAAGAGGTAGGCAGAGATAGATTTCCACTTGAAAAGAGTATGTTGAACTCAAAACAATCAAAACCGTACTTATGTTTCCTTGCTGTGAGCTAAGTGAATCAGTGACTACAACATGTTAAAGCTATGCCATAGCATTTAGCTCTGCGCCCAACACTTCCGACCTTTCATCAGGTTCCGCTTTTCTTCGCCCAGTTCACTCATGAGCAACGAAATTCTGTCAAGCATGACCGAGTGTCTGGTTTTACGCGGAACAGACAGTGTACACCTCTAAATCATCTTCCGCCCTTTCCCTTTTATACTACAAACGTATAGAAACAAAGGAAGTTATTGAACACTGCACAAGTCACAATTTTGACAATAGAAGCAACTAAACAATATAAATAGACAAAGAAAAAGAATATACTCGTAAATATCTACCTAATAATCTAATAATCAACCCATATACTGTCCCACTGCTGGGCACGGGTCTCCTCTCAGTATGAGAGGGATTAGGCTATACCCTAATATAGACTAACTATAGACTAACTATATATATAGACTAACCCGCATTGGGCTAGCGTGGTGGACCACGCTAGCCCAATGCGGGTTGGTCTAAATATCTACCTACCTACTCAAATTCATCAATGGAATATTATGTATCATTACTGTATATTGGGATTGTACTGACTGTATATGGATTTTCCATTGGGATAGCCAGTGACTATAGATTTCCGATGCTACGTTCCTGGCACACCACTTTTGCTTCATGTTTGCTCATCGAACTCCCTCGCTTCATCTATGTTGATCAAACTCCCCGTGCATACTCGACGGTTTAGGATGCTCATAACCTTGCCTTTTTTGAGAACGTTCGCAATTTGGTCCTCATTATGTGATCATTCCTACATACAATGACTCAGAGCAACCTTACCAGGTCGTCTGACCATCTCGTTGGAGGCCGTCTTGCGTCCCGCTGCGCTCAACCACTAGGCCTCTTCATCATCAACTCATTAATCGTCCCGTGCCCACACGGGTCTCCTCTCAGAATGAGGGGGGTTTGACTTTAGCTCATCATCATCATCTTCCTAGCCTTTTTCCCAACCATGTTGGGGTCGGCTTCCAGCCTAACCGGATGCGGCTGAATATTAGTATTTTACATGAAGCGACTGCCATCAGACTTCCGCAACCCAATTTCTGGGCAATACCGATATTCGAAGGAGAGACTGGTTGTCAGGCTTTTTGGGCTTCTGACTACCACTAACGACTGTCATAGGTGTGCGTATGACAACTGGGAGCGACGGCTTTACGTGCTCTCTCAGGCACGTAGGGGTCTCGATGTGTTAAGAATGGTCACCCATCCACGGACTGACCTTGGCAAGCGAAGCTTAACCTTGCAGACCGGTTGATTAGCGTTGCTATAACTTAGCCACGAGCCCCTCCTTTTAGACTTTAGCTCATAAGACATATAATATAATATAATATAATAAATTGCTAAGTTTCCGCTGCAAAATCAGCTGCAGTGCTGCTGCAGCTGATTGGGGACCTCGACCTTATTGTCATGAACAACGGCAAAGCATAGCTACACCCCTCGATCTACTTTTTTTTTGTTTAATGTTAATTCTTATTATATTTTTTTACTATTTACTTACTTAACATATCAACATGCCTGTATTCCCGAAGTCGTAGGCAGAGGTCCCATGTAATAGGGGGCGAGCCTATTGCCATTAACCGGGCACAAATCCAGACTCCGACCTGCTATTGGGAGTTTCACAGAAAACACAATAACACTTTGCTCGACCCGGGGATCGAACCCAGAACCACTAGACCAACGAGGCATTTACTTATTTATCGCTGTTAAAATTAAAATATTGCAATAAAATGTATTTTTTTTCTATTCTACGAATTGTAAATATGAATTTTAGTAGTTATCGCTGGAACCAAAAAATAGATAATAATATGTATTGGTTACTACAACATAGGAATGTTACAATAGGTGAAAGGATATACATATTATACATAAATTAATCTTAAACAATATCATGATATTTCGGTTATATTAAGTGATACTTAATTTTTAAATTTCGAAAGTCATAACTGCATTATTCATGAAATCGAGTTTATTAACTCTGCACAACGATTGCAATTTTATATCGAGTTGGTCGATTAATTAATCGATTCCTACCATTTATTATTACTATGGGTGATATTCCACTCAAATTCTGATCTGACAACATTCACCTTATCAAACGCGAGTGACTAATAACGACACCGTTTGATTTACACAGTCACGACGTCTGTGGTCTAGTGGTTCGAATACCGGACTGCTGATCACGAGGTCGTGGGTTCGATTCCCACAAGACACAAATATTTATGTGATGATGAATATAAGTATTTGTGTTTGTCTGGGTGTTTCCTATGTATAATAAGTATGTATTTACAAAAATAAAGGTATATAACTATTATATCCATTCTCTAGTACCCATAGTACAAGCTCTGCTTAGTTTGGGACTAGATGGTGCTGTGTAAAATGTCCCCAAAATATTTATTATTACTTATTAACATAAAATCATGTACTGAACTCATAGTATTCGGATGTGCGCCGATGTCCCTTCCACCTTGTATGATAATAACTTAATAGCATGAATACTCCTTGCGAGTTGACATCTGCCTTTTTTTTTTTTTTTTTTTGCGTCTGGAAATGCTTTATGCACCGTCACGCCGCCCTGGGGAAGGCGGCGCGGTGTGTGGGACTCCATCCTGAAAAGGACGTATACCCACTAAAACCAGACGGGTGTTCGGCTCATCACCATTCAGCCGGGGTGCGGGAACGTGTTGACATTCTTCCGCGACCCCGGCGGTGACGGGCCGCCTATGCGGCCCCCGGCTCTTTTCGGAGGGTGCGTAAGGTGTGCACCCTCCTCTCCTACCAATCCACTGAGTGGGATGCGGCACACTCCGACCGCATCACCTACTCGGGACATCTGCCTACCCCAACTTAGATAATATAGAGGCTAGGATAATGATTACGTATTCAATAAAAACTTTGTTGGCCAACAGCCCGTTTTGTATGTTAATACCGATCATTAAACCGTCTAAGAATCGATAAACTAGTTACATAAAAAAATAGAGGACAACTTTTTGTGCACTCATCTAATCAAACAGAATCGATTAAAAGCTTCATGAGAATCGATATCGATATTATTATTATACTAATTTGCAGCCATTAAAGAATACAGGGTTGTCAAACATTATTTTGTGTCAATGGTATAAACATTACTAGGTAACTAGGTTCTTTGTGGAGTTATGAATATTCATGTTATTCATATTCTAGAATGTTTCTAATAGGTTTTACCATTACACCTGTAGTTCTCGATGGGTCAGACAAAAGTTTAGTGATGAGCGCCGACAGTTCATGGATTTATTTTAGGCGCTATGAAATAGGGGGCAAGCCTGTTTCCATATATAAAGCACAAAACCAAATTCCAGACTACTAAAAAAAGTAATACTCTGAGGCTCGTGGCCAAGTTGGAACTACGCTGATCAACCGATCTGCAAGGTTAAGCTACATTTGCCGCGGTCAGTCTGTGGATGGGTGACCATTCTTAACATATCGAGACCCCTCCGTGCCTCGGAGAGCACGTACAACCGTCGGTCCCGGTTGTCATACGAACACATATGTCAATCGTTGGTGGTAGTCAAAAGCCTAAAAAGCCTGACAACCAGTCTTTCCTTCGAATATCGGTATTACCTAGAAATTGTGTTGCGGAGGTCTGATGGCAGTCGCTCCGTGTAAAATACTGATATTAAGCCGCATCCTGGTTAGACTAGAAGCCGACCCCAAGATGGTTAGGAAAAGGCTAGGAGGAAGAGGGTTAATACTTTACTTGAATGAATTCAGGGCGAAAATGAATTTAAGACGATTTTAGTCCCGCAAATGTGTCGCGTGAATCCTATGGTGCAATGTTTTGTACAAATAAGGTTAGAATGTTGACTATCTCTGCATTAGTAAGTAATGGTAATATCTCTCGCGAAGTTTTTGCTATTTTAGAAAGTAGATGGAACTGTCGAGACACGATGCATCGTAATAGGAGGTAGCTAAGGCACAGAGTGTAACATGTACAGAAGTCTTGCTTTTAACAATGTCATACATTACGTGGATAGACCTTCTATGAAGGCCGTTAAATTATTGAAATTTGAACTTTATATCAATGATAATAAAGGTTATCACACGGGTCTTCGTTCGAAAATATTATTTTAGTGTGGGGCGTCGTTAATTATTGTTTATTATTATTATATTATTTTATCTTATCTTACTATAGGGGCTGGTACAACACTTCGCAACACTTCGACCCAATGGGATATTTTATTATATTAACCCGAAATTTACTAAAATTGGTCAAATGCTTTCTCAATGCCAGACTAAAGAGAATCAAAGATATTACTACAAAAATAGCTTCACCAAAGGTGGCAGCATAGAAGTGTTTTTTTTTCCTTGATGGGTTTGCGCTTGACTACTAACTCACCTGATGATAAGTGTAGATGTGGTCTGCGATGGACTGCGTCTACTAATAAGATGCCCATTCACTCTGGCCTTGAAAAGACTAGAAAAAAAGACTTGATTATGACCAAATGCGTTTTTACGATTTATTAAGCTACCTGAGGATAAGGGGTCATCACCGCCCATGGCAACCTGCAGCAACAAAATATGCTTGCAGGCCTTATGAGGCCCTAGACTGTAGACTGTAGGTAGTAACCGGGACGAGAAACTGGGTCTTAGGTGAAAAGCCAGCGCCTTAAAAGTTCGAAAAATCCATAGACATTCGATGACGTCAACCTAGTGTACCTTCTTTGTTTTTCTTCACGCTAGAGGTGAGCGGTGCTTCCTTGATGCTCACTCGATCATCGGCCAATCGCTGAAATTATTCGCAACGGGACGGATTTAGAAATACAAATGCATTGTCCGAGGCTACTGTGTTTCTTAATAGAGTTAATTTGTTTTACAATCTGTATATGTAATCGTTTATTTTTAGATGTGCAGATGAATGTAAGAATGTAATTTGCTATGCTATGCACATTTGGTGCAATGTGCAAGTGCGATCTCAGAATATGTCTTAATTATGTTATACCACCAAAGAATTCAAAATCGAATTTCTAAATTCAAAAATCTATTCGATTGTTAATCGATATCTTGGTTATTAAACTGGACAACTCTATCTATGTGACTTCTTAAAATAATAATTATTCTTCCAATTTCAAAAATACTTATGGTGTAACTATTTTGAATATTGTCAGTAGGTATTCTAAATTCAAAAGCTAATTGAACGTAAATATTCAGTAGTATGCTCTAAAGTTCAACGAATACACACACCAATTACGCCCACCAACCCCAACGATATCGTGTTTTACTCGTTCCAAAATAACATTTAAAACCAACAGGTACTTTTCACGCGTGAATTGCTACGAAATCACAGTAATATTACGTTTTATCGCGCGTTCCTACGATTCGAAGTAGATTTGTTACAAAATATTTAATTTACGGCTGCCGGGCGTGGGACCGCGGGCTCACATACGCGCGAGCGAACCAACCGTGAATTTACGCAAGTTATATTTGTTTCCACGGTAAGTGTCATAAGATGCCGATGTTTTATTGAAAGTGTGGAATTTTTGAAATGTTCGGATAGCATTCACTCAGATTTTTTCTGACCGCTCTCATCAGATAATCGTGGCCGTGTCGTAAGCGCGATTACTACGCTTGCAAGGTTCCTGCTCCGATTCCCAGAATAAGCAAAATGGCATAAGTATACCATTTCGCCTGGATATAAGTTGTAGGGGACGGGCCGAGCTACAAAACCAAACTCCGAGCTGCTATTAAGAATTTACTAGAAAAACCCCAATAACACTTTGCTCGACCTGGGAATCAAACCAAGGACCTACTAATAAAGAAATTCGATCATTGTATTGAATAAAGAACACACCTAATATATTGCAGAAAATACTAGTTTAGTGGTCGCAATTACAGCTGCCACGTATGAGGTTCAGAATTATGATTCCCAGAACAAAATGTTAAGTATTAGGTTTTTCTGAGAAATCTCTAGTAGCAACATTGAATTTATATTTTATTTACTTAGACTCGCCGCCTATTAAATGGGCAATAGATGCCGCCGAAATTTATGTGTACCTACAAAGTACACTTAGGCTAATATTCAGAAACGACGCTAAGCGTAAACTTAGGCTTCCGTATGTCAAATTGTTATACAAATTTGACATACGGAAGCGTTACTTTAGGGTTAGCATCGTCTCTGAATGTAAGCCTTAGGCTAATATTCAGAAACGACGCTAAGCGTAAACTTACGCTTCCGTATGTCAAATTGTTATACAAATTTGACATACGGAAGCGTTACTTTAGGGTTAGCATCGTCTCTGAATTGATGCCTAAGGCTAAGGCTAACATTCAGAGACGATGCTCAGCGTAAAGTAAGGCTTCCGTATGTCAAATTGTAATATAAATTTGACATACGGAAGCGTTACTTTACTCTTAGCATCGTCTCTGAATAGTAGCCTAATAGGTACACATCTGACTAACATTTAGGGGCGACAAGTGTGATGGTACTTAACTCAAGTGAAAAGACGACTATAATTATAATAACAATTTGACTCAAAGAAATTTATAGTGTCGGATGTGGTCGGAAACTAAGAACAATGAATAATACACACGATAAAAAATCAAGATAAGAATGACAAATGCTACTTCTCGATAAAATTAATACCACGAAGAAAGCGGTGCTTTCTACTTGTTTTTAAAAGTAGAAGTATTAGGCAAAAATTGGTAGCAGTTACAGTTCGCGCCAAACTTATTGTCCGGGTTGAAGTTGGCACGAGCCATAGAGTATAATATAGTCTTTGGCACGAGCTAACCTTAACCCTGCCGTTAAAATCGGAGATAGAAAATATTGGATTAAAATGATTTAAAACGACAGCCTACGACTTGAGCTTTCGTTTTTATTTATTATAATCCAATATTTTTCTTACTCCGATTTTTCCATTATTGCTCAGCGGCAGAATATTTGGTATTTGGCAATAACACCCCTAGTCGAACATAACAGCAGTTTTACCAGCTTTTTATAGGAAATCTTTATAGGTACTGTGGAGCACCAAGGGGGACTAGACAAGTAGCATTTTGATATTCGAAACGACAAACAAAATGTATGCAAATGACATTAGTGACAGCCCGATTTGCCGAAAGCTTGTGTCATTTCCATACATTTTGTTTGTCGATTCGAATTTTAAAAATGCAACTTGTCTAGCCCCCCAGGGCTTGTGCAAAATGCCAACTCTAGCCAACCCTCCACTTGTTCGGGCACTTACACTATTCAATACTCTGGCATCATCACCTGAGTGTGACCTGTTTGCAATAAGATGGACGAATATATTATGTCGGGAATGTTTAAGATTTTGTGAGATAATGGATATGAGGTTTATTTTACCTCATATCCATTACGTTTTAATTTAATTTTAACTTGTGTTTGTGCTTTTTCAGATTATTATGATTTTTTGATTTTGTGTACCAATTTTACTATTTGTAATGGAACGCTGCAACGTATTGATTAAGACTGTATGTATACCTATGTATGTTTTTTTTAATAAATAAATAAATAAAAACAGCCTCTGTAGAGGAACCTCCTTGGGTATCTAGAGTACCTACCGTTAATTTACGTACAGTCAGCAACAAAAGTAGCTGAACACTATAAAATCTTCAAAACGCTTTAACATCTTTAATATTCAGAATTCACTGACCCTTGAAGGCAGTACAAATTCTCATAATGGAGGACAATTATATGTTTTAACTAAGTTAAAATCGAATGAATAGTTTTGGTACTGTGATGTTTTTAAACTTTCGCTGTGTTCAACGACTTTCGTTGTTGACTGTACATAATGGGTGGAGTAGGTAACTCTAGTAGGTAAATTATTCTGGACGAAAGGGCAAAAAATATCATGAGGCTTTGCCACGGAAATACCGTATCATACCATACGGAAGCCGTGGTAATTCCTTAGCGATTTTGTAATATTAATTTTATTATGATATCTAACATCAAAAGTGGCAATTTTACCCCTATAATAATAATATTTTATTTAAGTTTTAGTTGATATAATGGATACATTTAATGTATGCGTAAAAGATGTGCATCCCTGGTGCGCAGAGTACGTGGCAGCACCAAGCGTGGGGAGCAAAACTCACTGACCGTCACAAACAGCGAGGTTTCGGGGTAAACCATAATATCATCTATGTATACATTTTTTTAAATTTTCGTCGATATTTTTACAACCGCTCACCAGATTTCGAAATATATTTTTATGGGACCAATCTGTAAGCACCAGCTTTCGAATAAAAAAGAATCATCAAAATCGGTTCACCCAGTCGAAAGTTCTGAGATAACAAACATAAAAAAAAATACAGTCGAATTGAGAACCTCCTTCTTTTTTTGAAGTCGGTTGAAAAGCGAATGTAATGGAAGCGCCGGTAATGGACGCCCTAGAAAGACTTACAATGACGTTATTGGTAAGGTCTTTCAAAATGGTCAGATGCATAATACTCGCAACCGGTGCGTGTGTATGATAAGATGTATGGACGTGGAGGAACCAAAAGAAGTATGTCTATGAAGAAGAATCGCAGCAAGTCGGTTGCAGCTGAAAATCAGTGTCAGGTGGTATTTCCTATCACTGCTGACATTATGCTCAGCTGTGGCCCTTTTGGCACAATGACTAGGTATCTGGATAATTATATTGTTAGTCTTATTAAATTTATGTTAGTTTAAGTGACCTTGAAATAAAACTACTTTTTACGGATTTTATCGCGTTATATTGATATTATTTTAATCCCGACGTTTCGGACCCTTTACAGCGTCCATGGTCACGGGTGACTAAGGTGGTAGGCGTCTTGACGTTTCAATTACTAACAGCTACCCTAAACTTTTGTTGATTGTTGGCAATCCGATTCACGCAGAACGAGCTTAAGTGACCTTTTCGTTTTTGTGCCAATAAATACATTTTCTTTCTTTCTTTCTTTCTAAGTGGCGGTCTCTAGTTTCCGTCTTCCCTGTAGGAAAAAGACGTAAACGTACGAATGGCAACTGAAGCAACCCTAGAACAAAATTAAAAGAGTTGACCAATAACCCTTCACCGTGTTCGCTACATATCATACGCGTGAAATTTAATACTTATATTACGTCATACTCGCAATACACAGGTTATTACAATATATTATTACAAACATTACATTATGTTTCTACTGTAAAGTGAAGTGATGTACGGACCCGTTCATTCATGAAGTAACCGTTTATCAATCTATTTTAATGTTGAAATATTAGGATCGGTTTCGAAAACTGCACTAACATAACATACGAACATGCCTGTATTCCCCAAAGGGGAGACAGTGGTGTACTAATATACACCCATATTTGTCTGTAGAACATTCCAAAGCCCCTCTACTGGAACAAATTTTTTGGACCTCCATAGTTACAACATCAGAGGTCCAGTAATTCCTTAATGTACCAGTTAATAGAAAGATATAAATAGATAGTTAATAATAGAGCTTTCATTCTTGGACAACCGTCATTTAATAAAATATACTTTAATATTATTTTTATTTTTCTAGTATTGTTCTCATATAAGTGACTACTGTCTTAATAAGACTACTGTCTTTAAAGTATGTATAAAGTAGCTGTTAGACATTATAATGTCTGACAGACACTTTATCCTTAGGTATCAGTATTGCCCGAAAATTGGGTTGCGGAAACCACTTCGTATATGAAAAATTTAGAAAACCCCCGACACGGAATGTATTTTTCCATTTTGTGGTGGCGGCCATCTTGGATTAGAAATTGATCATAGTGTATAGCATTCTCCTAATTAAGCCCTTTCAGTTGGTACCCATATTGAGGGAGTTGTGAAAAAATATATAATTCATTATTTTTTGGCGGCGGCCATCTTGGACCGATTTTCATCAAACATAGCTAAGGACACTCCCAACTAATTCACCTTTCAAATAAAAAAAAACAAAAACAAAATCGGTTCATCCGTTCGGGACCTGCGTTGCCACACACACACACACACACAGACACGTCAAACTTATAACACCCCGTCGTTTTTGCATCGGGGGTTAAAATACCTACTGATATTCAGCCGCATCTGGTTAGAATGGACGCTGACCATGGGAAAGACTAGTATTATTATTAAGATGGAGTAATAATTTTATATGAGCAAAGCCACAATTAAACAGTAGTTTCACATAAAACATTAATTATTTTACGTCATTTTACGCGTCTTTCGCGTGATAAATGCTCATCTCAAATATTTTGTAATCGAAAATTAAGCGCATGTAATTGTCATGACATGCTTAGCAGTATTATGTTGGGTTTTGAACCGGCCATAATCTAATGTGCACGCTAAGGTGTTGTAAAAGTAAAGTGCCAGATAGACGGACGAACTTAAAGTACGCAAAGACCGCGAGCTTAAAAGTGGAATTGGATTCTAACCCGCACCACATAGGGTAAAAATCCGTTTAACACTAAAACTTAGGACCTATTTCACAACCTCTGGATAGCCCCTAACCGCCGGATAATTTAATAAATAGAACAAAGGAGGTCATCGAAATCCCAAATTATGTATGGAAGGTACGCTTATTGAAAAAAATACCCTGTATTACGCTGGTTAAAACTGTAGGTGTACTTTTTTTATGTTGACTGGGGGATGAGAAAAAAAAACATTTAATTTGAGAAAAATATCGCCAGTTTGGCACACTATTATCTGTTTTGTAATGATTTCATATTAAAAACTGTCACTGTCAGTTTCGGAATGCCAAACGCACGCCATTACGGCAGATTATTATCAGTTTCATAGTGATTTCATGGTAAAAACCTATCAACTTGACAGCTGTCATGTATCTCCGGTACAAATGTGGGTTGAGTTGTATGGGCTTTTGATCACCTCCTTCTGATTTGGTCATGCTTATGCAAGCACAGCTTACATGCAGAGCAAATAGATGAGCTTAGTTACCTACATAATATAAATTAATATTCTTGGGACATATTTACACAGCACCATGTAGTCTCAAACTAAGCCGAGTTTATACATACTATGGGTACTAGACAATGGATATAATACTCAAATGTTTTTTTTTGCAAATACATATTTATAGTATATAATAGAGATGCGCCGAACATGGGTTCAACCGAATACGAATATTTAGCTGAATATTCGGTTTAAAACTTACCGAATCTAATATTCGCCCGAATTATTCGGTTCAAGGTTAACCCCTTTACGTTTTTTTTTAAATACATACTTATAATACACAAGCATAGCAGCTTGTCATCGTTAACTGTATAACAACAATTAAATTTAATTGTATTATGATAGAAATAGGTACTTTCTTTTTTTACCGATCGTGACATTGCAATTTGAGGTGAAACTTTAAGTGATTCATTACTGCATCGATTGTAGAATTGACAGAAATTAAGCTTTAACAACTTACAAACAATTATTTTTTAATTATTTTCTTAACTTTTTTTCATTCACAACACTGAAGCCATTTTTTATATTGTCATTGTGCTACATTCCGTCTCTTTTCTGAGACATAAAATATCTTTTCTCAACCATGTTGGGGTCGACTTCCAGGCTAAACAGATGCGGCTGAATATCAGTATTTTACACGAAGCGACTGCCATCAGACCTCAGCAACCCAATTTCCGGGCAATACCGATATTCTAAGGATAAACCAGTTCTCAAGACTTTTAAAGCTTCTGACTTCAGTAACGAATGTCATAGGTAATCGTATGACAACCGTAATCGACGGCTTTACGTGCTCTCCGAGGCGCGGAGGGATCTTCAGTCTTATGAATGGTCACCCATCTAAATACGGTAAGCGTAGTTAGTAGCTAAACCTTGCAAATCGGGTGATCAGCGTTCATTTATTCCATACTAGCTTTCCGCCAGCGGATTCGCCCGCTTGGTCTGGGTATTTCTTATAACTTTATCCCCTATTTCCACCCCTTACAACCCTTTTAACGCATTAAAAAGTAGCCTATGACCTATCTCAGGCTCTATACTATCTCTGTACAGAATTTCATTTAAATCGGTTCGGTAGTTTTGGCGTAAAAGCGCGACAGACAGAGTTACTTTTGCATTTATAACATTAGTAAGGTTAGTTAATATATTCATTCAGACTATAGTATAAATACTATCGACATAACCAAACTTAAGTACATGTATCCCATAAACCACAGTCAACTCATGATTGACACATGAAAGCGTCTTATTTTAATTGCTAAACTTTACTCAAATCCATTCAAAATTCATCCAATCTCTTGAGACGAACAAACATAAATACGCAACTTCGTAATAAACGGCAATTATAATGGGCTTTGCATTGCATAGGTTGCGGCAACTAATTAGCAACGCAACAGTGGCGCAACGTTCGGTGTATGACCATTTTGGGTTTTTCGCTTCCCCCTGTGTTCAGGTAGAACATATTTTGCTGCAACTGAGAAGCAGTGATAGCCTAGGGGTATGAGTATGATCCCTGGACTGCTAAGTCAAAGGTCTCGAGTTCGAATCCAAAGCACGCACCTCTAACTTTTCGAAATCATGTTTGAAGGAAAACATCGTGAGGAAAAAATTTGGAAAGGAAAAAATATTTTCTCGGAGTCTGGATTCGTACCCGGGTGATGGCAATTGGCTTGCCTTCACAGTAGCCTTAAACATACCGATGAACTGTGTTTGGGTTCTGGGTGTATACAAGGTGGAAGGGACATCGACGCACAAACGTCGTGACAAGGTTTCACTCAAGGTCAAAAATAAAATGACCTAGGTCACTCAAGTAAAAAATGATCGGTTATTACAGATATTGACATTTTTGAGCGCGCAGTGTATTGCTAAAAACGCGTTTATAACGCTCCGCGGCGATGTTATCGCGCGCGCGATCCGAAATGAATGAAATAATGATTATTTAATTATAAATCTAATTGGGCTAGATAGAAATAATGTTTCTTTACACGTTCAAGAAAAAAAAGACTGCAAAAAAAATTAAAAAAATTATGAAATAAGTTACGGAAAATTTAAACGCAGGGGGTTCAGAATCACACCTCTGTCTAACCCACCGCGGAATACAGGCATGATGATATTTTAATTGTTCTGTAACGGGAAAACGTTTACTAGACGGAATATTGTCTCTTAGAGATTGTTTATATAAACGAATTGGGGCAGAAGTGTCTGTAAACGGCTCATATTACAAAAACATCCACCTCAAGAAAATATCCTTCGTTTCAGAGACAAATAAATAATGACGACGCCTCTGATCTAGTGGTTCGAGTACCGGACTGCTGATCACGAGGTCGTGGGTTCGATTCCCACAGGACACAAACATTTATTGTGCTGAACTTAAGTGTTTGTGTTTGTCTGGGTGTTTCTTATGTATTATAAGTATGTATTTACAAAAATAAAAGTATATATGTATAAGTATTATATCCATAGTCTAGTACCCATAGTACAAGCTCTTCTCTTAGTTTGGAACTAGATGGTGCTGTGTAAAAATGTCCCAGAATATTTATTATTATTAATTAAGTAATTGGTGTAGTAGTCCCGTATATTGCGAAGTGCAAAGGCATCCGTGGATTCAATAGAGGTTAATGCAACATGAGCCCCGCTTATATATTTCTTCATCAACCCATATACTTACTGTCCCACTGCTGGGCACGGGTTTCCTCTCAGTATGAGAGGGATTAGGCCATAGTCCACACTGGCCTAATGCTGGTTAGCAAACTTCACATGCCGTCGAAAAAATCTCTCAGGCATGCAGGTTTCCTCACGATGTTTTCCTTCTAATTATGCATATGCTTTCGAAAAGTCAGAGGCTTTGGATTCGAACTCGAGACCTTTGACTTGGTAGTGTAAGTGGTCATTCCTACTAGGCTATGCAGTAGCATAGCCTAGGGGGGTTATGATATAATTAATGTAAATATATTTTTAAGCTACTGCTTATTTACATTAATAATTATATCATAAAAAATAATTAACATTACTTACTTACTGTACAAAGTCCCAAAAATATCTCCAAAGTAATAAAACACTTGTATTCAGAGTAACAATTTATTGTAACGATATACGCGGAAGGTTATTAACTGGCGGAGAAACTTAACACCGCGATTCAGGAAACAATTGAATTTGCACAACTCCATCTATGAGCCAAAATAGGAACTACAATTCAAAATTTAAATATTCGAACGGATTCGACATTCCGCCCACCATGGACGATTCTGTCCAGCATCTCGTTAGATAAACAATAATCATACAATTAAACACTTAACCTTGTCGGTATTTACAGATTTTCTGTTCAAATACTATAAAAGGCTCTCGATACCTTTTAATCTACTGTAGTTGAAAAGTTTTATTAGTTTAGTTCTTGGCCCCGTTGGAAATTTCTCTTGAGAATTCACCCGATGTAATTTCAAAGTTTACCAAAGTTATTACACGAAATGTAATAACAAAACTAGGCTTGTTGGATTTTGCGTAGTAACAAGGTTGTTAGAGCAAATAATTTTTGTACGAAATAGACAATGGATAATAGGTATTTGAATTTCACAAAATATTTAATAGTAAGTAACGAAAATTTTAAATGAACGAAGAGACCGGTTTTCATTTGTTTTGTTAAAATAATTCCATTTCTATTAATTAAAAACGAAATAACTACTGAATAGATTTAACATCGACTTTTTTTAAATTAACTATGTTGGGCTTGATTTCAGTTATTATTGCTACTATAAGATACCTTATGGCTTAAATAAAAACGACAGTCCATTAATACATTACGTACCAAATCCCATAGACACAATGTCGTGTCGTGTCGCTAACACAAATATTGTCTCAGAGTGCAGAAAAAATATTTGTACCTTCAGCACTGAGTCATCCGAAATCTCACCAGGTTAGCAAAATAATGATTACTTACTTCCTTATTTTTGAGTACTCGCTAACCAAGTATTTTTCTTTTCAAACCATTATAAAGAAAACTAGTGTACCTAGTTACCTACATGTTGTAAAGTGCTGCCGGTCTAGTGACGCGACCGCTACGCTACAGCTGCTACACCTGAGTTCAATTCCCGAGTCAAGAAGTTTTTCTGAAAAATTCCCAATAGTAGCTCGGAGTTTAGATTTGTGCCCGGCCGATTGCAATGGGCTCGCTTGCACCCTGTATATGGAATACATATCACGAACTTTGGGTGTATAGCAGTACAGCTCTGCCTAATCCTTCGGGGAATACAGGCGTGATGTTATACAGGTACATAACATACACATTATCTATGTAAAATCCTTCGGCCATACTCACCAAAATATTTTTAGGACAAATAATCTATACTTCTATACTAATATTATAAAGAGGAAAGATTTGTTTGTTTGTTTGTTTGTTTGTTTGTAATGAATAGGCCCCGAAACTACTGGACCGATTTCAAAAATTCTTTCACCTTTGGAAAGCTACATTATCCCCGAGTAACATAGGCTATATATCATCACGCTACGACTAATAGCGGAGCGAGCGGAGTAGTAATGAAAAATGTAGCAAAAACGGGGAAAAATTATAAGACCACGCGGGCGAAGCCGCTGGTAAATTATAAATTCGTCACTAATATTTTATTAATATTTCACTATACTTATTATCTCTCGTATCAATGAGAATTGGATTTCTATATACTTAAAAAAATTACAAAATTACTTCAGTATCTACTGTAATAAAAAACATCAAAGCCAAAAAATACCAAGATGGCTGAGTATTGGATTTACACTCATTGGACCTTGCTCTAATTAATTCAACATCCTTATTTAACTTGAGAACAAGTCAATTCAAACCCACTACAAAGAACCAATACTCAACCTCATTTTCCTTACGAAGTTCCGATTACCTACTTGTGACGTAACGTTCGATTTAAAATGCTGGCAACACACAAGCTAATTTGATCTCCGTAGGCCTACCGCACTTCGTACGCACTTAGAATGAACTATCACGTATAACATGTGTGTTTACGCATAGAAATCTGATAGAAATAGAAGATTAACTCATACTAGATTTGTACTCTTTAAAGTTTCTCTATCGCATCGCGTAATATAACGTAATATGTTTTTGTTAGCTGGCAGCACCGATGGGAACGATTGTAGACATGCAAATGCATGCAAATCGTACAATGAATGTTATTGTTTATATGACAGGAATATATATCGATAACTTTGTCTTCCTTACTCGAGATTGTTTCACACCGTATTCAGTGAGATTTATGTGTTGTTGATTGGTTGTTTAGAAGTTGTTGACGTAGAAGTGAAGAGCCTACCAAAAAGGTTCTGAGGGATGGGAAGAGGAACACCAAATTAAAGATGGATGGACTGGTAAGAAAGGATTGAATGACGAGATGACGTCTAATAGATATGTATGAAAAACGGCGGAAATTATTATAAAGCTATATAATAATTTCCGCCGTTTTTGCAACATTTTTCATTACTACTCCGCTCCTATTAGTCGTAGCGTGATCGTATGCATATAGCCTAAATATAGCCTTTCCAGATAAATGGGCTATCTAACACTGAAACAATTTATCAAATCGGGCTAGTAGTTACGGAGCCTATTCAGTACAAACAAATAAACTATCAAATCTTTCCTTTTCTTTTCTTTATAATATTAAGTATAGAAAAAGACATTTTGTGCTGACCCAAGTTTCAGTAGAAGACTTCTAGAAAATTAGGGGCGTTGAGATATTATTACAAGTTTAAATAAATAATCGTAACAGTAGGTGTTTTAAATTCGCGAGAGATGTTAAGTAAAAAAAGGGAGCTCGAGCAAAAAAAAATATCATAGGGCCAAAATAAGGTTGAGGCGATGTCCTGCATGGTGCGTGCTTACCCTAATAAGTTTCTCATAAATAAACATAGGTTGGGTGAGAGGTCTTATAACTCTCGTTCAACCAATCTTCTGTTATTACAAAATAGTTTGCAAAACGTAATATTGTATAATCATTGAAGAATACTATGTAATAACGAATAAAGTAGGTACACAAGCAGATATTTTAATGAAAATAATGAAAAAAATAAGCCAAGTCTCTTTATGAATATAGTTTTAAGTAAGTAGGTATACATAATTATTATTTATATTTTTTACATTTAAATTAAATATAAATTGTCTGTTACGAAAATCTAGTCTGATAGAGAGTCCATCACCCAAATAATATTTTTACTGTTTAATACAGTATTGAGGGGATTATTTAGTCGCTATAATTGCAAAAGCGTCACTAGACTATATTTTACAGATCAATACACCCAAAATACGTTTTTTTACTATCCCACTCTGTCCCACTGATGGGCAACGGCCTCCCTTCCCTCTTTCCTAGCCGCTTTGTCTGTTAACTTAAATAAATAAATAAATATCCTGGGACATTTCACACAGCACCATCTAGTCCCAAACTAAGCAGAACTTGTACTACTATGGCCCATGGGTACATTAGACAATGGATATAATACTTAAATATACTTTTTTTGTAAATACGTAGGTACTTATAATATATAAGAAACACCCAGACAAAGGTTCTCGAGTGAAGACCATGCACCGAAAAGCGCCGCGTAGGACGGCCTCCAACGAGATGGACGAATGACCTGATAAAGGTAGCTGGAAGTCGTTGGATGCAGTTGGCATATAACCGGTCCTTGTGGAAGTCTATGGGGGAGGCCTTTGTTCAGCCCCTGCTAGGCTGATATGATGATGATGACCCAGACAAACTCACAAACACTTAAGTTTATCACAAACATGTTTGTATCCTGTGGGAATCGAACTCGACCACAGACGCCGTCAAAGATCATAAAGATCCAATCTCTCTCGCGAGAGTCACGTTCGTCTCGCCACCTCCGTCTGGGCCAAATTACGCATTATATATCGTAAATGTATAACATCGCATGATATAACAATTATAATAAAATATATTATCTAACAGCAAATAATTACAACATTGTTAACTTTCCAATTAAACAACACATTAGTGACACCCTAATTCCTCGCATTTGATTCACATTTATAAGCGTCTTCAATATTCCGGCCGAAGTTTAATTTCGGTCAAAGAATTTTGTCGATCGACATAATTTATTGTGCTCAGCGCCATATTAGGTTTTAAGCGGATCTCGACGACATAACCTTTTATAGATTAAGTATTTTCATATTTGTAAAAAACAAATCACAAAACTACTTTCCTAAAATTACTTTACTTTTACCAGTCTTATGGCCTGTTCAACTTTAATTTGTATTAAATACTAGCTTCCCGCCAGCGGCTTCGCCCGCGTGGTCTTATAATTTTTTCCCCCGTTTTTGCATCATTTTTCATTACTACTCGGCTCCTATTAGTCGTAGCGTGATGATATATAGCCTATGTTACTCGGGGATAATGTAGCTTTCCAAAGGTGAAAGAATTTTTGAAATCGGTCCAGTAGTTTCGGAGCCTATTCATTACAAACAAACAAACAAACAAACAAACAAACAAATCTTTCCTCTTTATAATATTAGTATAGATTTCTAAGTACAAGACGTATTCTCTACAATTTAAGACCGCACCCAGAAGCAGTCTTGTTCTTCGGATGCCTCTCAACTGTTGGAATCAGAGAGGTACTAATCGACTACTAGTCTTAAATATATTAATGGGGCAACAAAGTATGACTCACTGTCTTACTTATATAACAGAATCGGATTACGATTTTATAAGGTAAAATAGTGTAATAACGAATTATAAGGCTTCCATACCTTATACGGAGTAATTAGGTTCAGTATTGCTAACTTGTGTCATCCCACGAGCCATACATGAAATGAATTCATTTTAGCGCGTTTAAATATGTATGAGATGAGCGTAATCTGAGAAGTTTTAGGAATTGTAAAAATGTGAGAACGTCCTTTGCTAGAAATTTCGAAGTAAAACTAATTTGTGATACCTGCTTGGTACTATACTTATTTATTGAATAAACTAAGGGCCTGTTTCAACATCTCTGGATATCCGCTACCCGCCAGATTATCTGCCAAGTAATTTAACGGGAACTTACTAAGAGGTGACTAAACAGGCCCTAACGGCAGTTACAGTTCTCGCCAAACTTATTGTCCGGGTTGAAGTTGGCACGTGCTAACTTAAAGCCAGCCGTAAAAATCGGAAAGAAAAATATTAGATTTTAATAAATATAGGTAAACGAAAGCTCAAGTCGTTGGCTGTCGTTTTAAATGATTCTAATTCAATATTTTTCTATCTCTTATTTTTACGGCCAGGTTAAAGTCAGCTCGTGCCAACTTCAACCCGGACAATAAGTTTGGCGTAGCGTGTACTTACTTACAAAATCTCCGAACAAACCACTCGTTGACTCGTAACAGATATCTAGGTGAATGTTAGCTAACTAGACAGGTGAGGATCAACTAAACGACATGTGTATCTCATTCAGAACACATAACTAGTATTTACATGATCTCATACATGTTAGGTAATACATACGTAACATTTAAACGGCCAGCATTCCAATTGTTCTGATCATAATCATCTCTAACTGTCAGAGAAATGGATAGTCTGGTCTAAGAGGAGGAAATAATGTGAGATTGATGTAACTGGTCCAGTCTATAAGAATGACATAATGGGCTGCTTTAATAGTCTAATGGTTGTATGTAAGGCTGCTGAGTGTAAGGTCCTCGATTTGATTTGAAAATTAAGCAATAAGTATATAACCATACTAATATTGTAAAGCTGAATAGTTTACTTGGTTGAACATGATATTCCCAGGTAAATGGTCCGATGTAAAAAAAAACAGGGTTAGATAGCCTGTTTAACGAGGAAGGCTATAGGCTATATTATATATCATCATGCTACGACCAATAGGAGCTGAGGATAAATTAAAAATGTTGCAAAAATGGGGGAAAAAATCAACTTCTACGAACGGGAACGAAGTATCTGGCAAAGGCTACTCTGCTATAAACATCTAGTGGTGCTAAGCTTGACTGGTACGCTAGAGGTTTTGGATTAGATTCCCTGGTCAAGTAGTGTAGTTGGGATTTTGTGACTAGCAGCTCGGAGTTTGGATATGTGCCCGGATAACGGCAATAGGCTCAACCTTCTACATGGGACCTAAACATACTAACAAAATGCGACTGGGCTGTTCAATTACACCTCTACCTAACCCTTCGAGGCATTTTTATTTTTTTTGGAATCTCAAATAACTTGAAGCCGGCACGATACGATAATCTTTATGTCTACATTTCCATTAGTTCTAATATACCAATAAACTATCGAAATTGATTGAGTTCATTGCAATAGTATTAGGTAGGTATTAAGGTCAAATGTCGAGTTCAAAGAGCACAATTATTTTACAACATTTTGGTCAAAAAGTCATTACATACACATTTATACATAATATTGCTTACATTCCGAAATCCTTCAGAGTTCCAACTTTCACGAATTTTATTGGATTTAGTACAAACGTTTATGTTCAATTAAAAGTTTTGTATATCAACGCAATCAAAACTTTTGCGAGATTAATTTTAATTAGGTTCATTAACTTCTCGATTCTTTTTGTTTATAAGTAACTAACTGCTATGTTTTACGTCCCAAGGAATATGGGGAAGAACCTTATCATAGAGGCATTTACTACTAGTCATTTGGTCAGCTAGCTTTCCGCCAATTGCTTCGCCCGCGTGGTCGGGATATTTCTTATAACTTTCATCCCCCATATCAACCCCTTACAGCTCTTTTTTCGCATTAAAAAGTAAAAAGTAAGTAAGCCTATGTCCTTTATCAGGCTCTAGACTATCTGTGTACCAAATTTCATTTAAATCGGTTCACTAGTTTTGGCGTGAAATCGCGACAGACAGAGTTACTTTCGCATTTATTTGTAAAGATGTTATTCTGGAAAGACGTAGCTTTCTGATGGTGAAAGAATTTTGAAAACTGTCCATTTAATCGTTTTTTAATTTACTCATTATAAACAAACAAACAATCAATCAATCAAATCTTTCCTCTTTAACTATTAACTTAGTACAGATTTTATCCCGGGATGGGGGGAAGAATGACAACAAAAACTGAATTTTACACTATCGTACTAGTCTCGGAATAATCATGTGTGTGTTACATAAACAATAAGTTATTGGTAAAGCTAGAATGATACAAATTGATTGATTGTGCCTTTCTCCTAGCCTAATGTACGATACTTGTATAAGTTCAACAACCTATACATCTTAAAACATCTAGAGACACTGACTGATTGATTAATGTAGCCTCAAGGTCTGTAGGAACTTGTTTATACAGCTGATTTTCTGCGTTCAGATTGATAGAACAAAATGTATCTACATAAAAAAGGTACGCTGTAAAAAACGTAAACTATGCATTAACTATTGATTTCTGACATATTGATTTCTGACACTTACGCGAATACTAGACAATTTCGATGTCTATGCATTAACTAATAAAGTATAATATGTAGTTAGTGTAGTTAAAGTTAAAGTAGTTATTGTAGAACACCCGCAAGATAAAATTAAACTTATGTTTTAGATACCAGATATCTGTATCTTAGTATCCAAAACACCGCAATCTAATGTTTTATTATTATAGGTAATGTATAGTTTTTGTGGGTCTGGATTTCTGTCCTGCTACTGGCACTATGCTCACCTCTTATTATCATCATCAACCAATTAACTGTCCCACTCTGTCCCACTGCTGGGCACGGGTCTCCTCTCAGAGTGAGCGGGGTTAGGCTATAGGCCACCACGCCGGCCTAGTGCATAAATAAATATATAAAGATTTTAGAAGTCCCAAACTAAGCAAAGCTTGTTCTATGGGTACTAGATAATGGATACAATACTATTGTACGTTTTTTTTGTAAATACATACCTACATATAAATACGATCTAAGGGACCTCCACATATCGACAAACTGGGAGTGTACATTAAATAAATAATAAATAAATATCTTGGGACATTTTTACACAGCACCATCTAGTCCCAAACTAAGCAGAGCTTGTACTATGGGTACTAGACAATGGATATAACACTTATATACTTTTTTTTGTAAATACATAATTATAATATACATATAAGAAACACCCAGACAAACACAAACACCTAAGTTCATCACATAAATGTTTGTGTCTTGTGGGAATCGAACCCACGACCTCGTGATCAGCAGTCCGGTACTCAAACCACTAGACCACAGACGTCGTCTAAAGTTAAGTCCACCTTTTTCCTTACCCTCCAGGAAATACCTACAGATATGATTGTATGATGGATTTTTGGCTTTCTAGGTATTTGTAGAAGCAAATTCAACTCCGTACTTTGGGAGACATTCGAACCCCTGACAAATTGTCTACAAATACCCAGAAAGCTAAAAAACCATCATGCAATCATATCTGAAGGTATTTCCTGAAGGGTTCCAGTTTTTCGGAAGGGTCTATACCCATAGATACACAATGGAAGTAGTTAAGTTACAAGAATGACAAAAATCAACCTGTTAAACCTATATTTCGTATGTATATGTAAAAATAGAAAACATTGGTTAAGTCCAGTAGCTGTTACGTGTACACACGTGGAAACTAGTTAAACTGTACGAGCGAACCTTTAAAGTTTTAAAGTAACTATTAGGTAACAGACCGCTTGGCGGCAAACAGCGTCAGCGCGTGCGCAAACGAATAGACGGTAGCAACCTTGGTGTGTAAATATTTGGTTGGTCATCAAGGGAAGATCCCTTCATGGTGGGTAAAGAAGTTTAAGTCCAACCGGGACAGCTTTCAAAATTTGTTATGAATTTTAAAAAAAGTGATCAATAGCCGACCCAGGCCCAGGTTTAACCCGCCTCTGTGTTTTTGTACGTCAAATTTTAGCAACACTCTATTCATAAAGGAAATTTGATCCAATAGAAGACTAAGGGTCTGTTTTCACAACATCCTGGCAAGTTCCCGTTAATTTACTTGGCAGATAATCTATATATATAAAAATCAATGCCACTTTTCGTTGAAATTTCTTAACTCAAGAACGGGCTCACCTATCCAAACCAAATGTTAAGGCTATGTTCGGACTATTTAGTAGATGGTTTATGTGAAGTTTGCACAAAATCGGTCGAGCGGTTCTTCATTTATCACATTTTTGTTTGAATAAATGAATTTGATGTTCCATTTTATTTTTTCACTTTATAAGTAGCGAAGCACGTACCGGGCCGCTAGTTTGATAAAAAAAAATGGTTTTTTATTTTTTATTTAGTGGTGTAACAGGCCCTACTTCTTGTACCTCAAGAAGTCGGTAAAATTATAAAAAATTGAACTTTCTATCAATGGCATAGAGGGTTACTGTGAGATAAAATGTCTTTACTAGCTGCTTGTTTACCTTAAAGATTCTAGGGTTAGTTGAGTAATAAACAAGTGTTATTACTCAATACCCTTCAGGCTCCTATAGTGTCACTTAAGTTGGTTTTCAGTAGTTGCGTACTATTTGTATTGTTAAGCACTTTAACGGCTTTAGATGTTGAGTACTAAATGCACTTACAGCTAAGAGGCGTTATAATGAAATGTAATTGATTACATGACTGGGTATTAAATATCAACAGCCATTTTTCCAAATCCCGTGAGATTTTCACTGCGTTTAAGGAACTTTGGAAAGCAGTGATAGCCTAGGGGAATGATCACTGCCAACACAAAGGTCTGGAGTACGAATACTAGGCACTAGGCACGCACCTCAAACTTTTCGAAATCATGAACGGTGAAGGAAAACATCGTGAGAAAACCTGCCTGCCTGAGAGATTTTCTTGACGGCATGTGAAGACTGTCAACCCGCATTAAGCTAGCGTGGTGGACTATGGCCGAATCCCTCTCATAATGAGAGGAGACCCGTGCCTCGTAGAGGGACAATTAATGGGTTGATAATGAAGAAACTTCCTTTTATGTATACAGGAACAGATACTTGTAGATTTTACAAATAGGTATGTGTTATATGCGGAAATCGAATCGATGATCCGAGGAACAAAACTTCATTGCTTAGCCACTTCGCCAAAGATGAAAGCCACGATCCACATATGTACCAAGCCAGCACCCGACTGAGCATAACCAATATGTTTCTTTTATTTTATTCACACACAATTCCACAAATTATTACGTTTCGTAATGTTATAGTGCAAATCTGCGGTTTTATCAAATCATAATCGCATTCTCTTTTAATTCGACAACACGAGGTCGACTCGTTACATCACTATGCAATCCTCTCACACCGATTTACAACAATTCATTTCAAACATGACATGGTAATTGAATTCTTCTTTTCCTGTTATCGATATGAAAGTGTCACTTCCTTGGCCGTTTTGTTAAAACAATGTCTTTGGGTCAAGATCTTTTACTATAAAATATACGGTGCGGCGAACTAATCTTGCCTAGTAACCGTAATTAGGACTAAAAACTGGTACTTATTTTTTTATTGCAATTGCTTGCAAATGGTTGAAGGTATCAATTACAGCGGCGCATTGTGGTGGACAACAACAGCAGCTAAGGGCGTCCCCTAAAAGAACTCAGACCTCGGGTTAGGGCTGCTGGGGACAGCTGGATCTGGGTTTAAATTATTTTGGGACGAATTTAAAGCTACTGGCTTCAACTTGACTTCAACCGACTTCAAAAAACGGAGGAGGTTCTCAATTCGACTGTATTTTTTTATGTTTGTTACCTCAGAACTTTCGACTGGTTGAACCGATTTTGATGGCGATGCCAAACTACTAAAAAATAAATAAATAATAATAATTTAAATGTGACTTTCGTTGATGTCTGCTTGGCACCGACTCCAAACTAGTTACAAATCAAATATTTTTTGCTTTTTAGTTCCTAGGTGTTTTTTGGAGGCGGTTTGTTTTTTGTTTAAAAATAATTTTACTATTTATGATTTTTTTAGGCTTCATGACTCATTAAATAATATTAAATCTTTTAATTCTTTTTGACAAGCTCTTTACCTCTTTCTCCAGTGCCGAGAACTCTAATCCATTAACTAAGATTAGCAAGTGAAAGTAAAAGATAGCATAGTACCCAACTTCCCCATCGATAACAATGAGAATTGACAATGGGATTATTAATGGTGCCCCTAGACAATGACCAGTTCTAATTATATGCTATTACGAAACTGAATATTATAGAACATACCATCACGACTGTATTCGCCGAAGGGTTAGGCAGAGGTGGGCTAATGTACATGTACAGTCGAGCAAAGATATATCAACACCTACAAAAGTGCTAAAGCGTTTTTTTCATGAATGCACGATTGCAACTTTGAGATAACACCAATGTCACTATAGTATTGGTTCGTAATATCACAAAAGTTCTATTAGTACTTTAAGAAAAAATCGATTTAGCACTTTTGTTAGTGTATACATATTTTTGCTCGTGACTGTACACCCACAGTTCGCCGTTATGTTTAGGACAAGCTTATCATCAATAACCGGACACAAATCCAAACCCCGAGATGCTACTAAGAATTTTACACTTTTTTCAACCTGGAGATCGTTTTGCTTTTGAATTATTATTATTTAAATATACACCTAAATATATACAGATGCTATATCGTTTTGCTTACAAAAACACAATATTTCTCCCTGTATAATGTTTATTTTAATCTACTTATACTAATGTTATGAAGAGGTAAAGTTTGTGAGGAGTAATCTCTGGGAACCCATTTTGAAAATCTTTCAATGTTAGAAAAGTACATAATCTACTTTTTTACATAAAATTATAATAATAGCACACGAAGCAAAGCGGGGGCGGATCGCTAGTGGTTAATATGTACATACCTACAATTATTATTAAGTACCATATATTATTACATGGTACGGCGAACCGTCACCGCGAGTGTTCATTACCTCTGCCTATCTATTCAAGGAATACAGTCGTGAATAAATAAGTCTTATAATCGCGTCTCAGAAATCAGTAGCTGAACTCATATAGAACTATATATTGATGTATATTGTATAAAGTCTGTTACATGACCGGAACACATGACGAGAAAGTCAATAGCTTGGAAAGGCAGGTCAGGTCATTATATCTTCATGACTAAACATAAAGCAGATGGGCAGGGCAATAAATATAACCCACAATGGAAAAAATGGCGCGCTTTTTTATACAGAGTGAATTTTCTAAGTGGGCGCGGATGGGAGTTAAATTTTAATACGTAGGTTAATGTAAGAAAAATAAAAAAGTATTTTTTGTTAAAAATGAGCTCTTTCCTTGAGTTTCCCTTATATCGTTACTTCACAGAATTCGTTCCTTATTAGCGACACTATCAATTGGTGTAATAATGCAGTATGATGTAGTTTTAGTTTTTTTCTAAATCGGGCCAAGAGACTCCTTTGAGTACTTGCTACTATTTCTCATAATTACGGATTTGGTCATCTAAAAAAAAGGAGGAAAAATGAAAATCCTGACTGTATATGTTAATATGAGAATATGATTCATATCTAAATAACTGCATATTTTTGACTTACATAAGACACTGTGACTTTTATTTGATATTGCCTACAATTCTGGTTGAGTCTACAGTGGGTATGGTTATGGTCACCTCGCCACTGCCGTTGAAATGTCCAATTGTCGTGGATTCGATTCCCATCCATCACAAATATTTTTAAGAAGAAAAACGTTTGTGATAAATTAAAACCAGAGCGAAACTTTTGAGAATAAAAATAAAGCGTTATGATTTCTCCTTGGCACCTTTATAGAAAATAAAATGCAAATTTTTTTGTTAGTTTGAGAAAAGGAATTTTTGAAAAAAGCACCTTTAGCGAAAAGGATATTTTGAGAAAAGGTTTTTTTGATAAAATGACATAACCTATGCGCTTAGACGAAAAAAAACTGTGTTAATCTTTCGTTTGTAGTTTTATTTTTAGTTTACATTGGCGGTTTAAGGGTTAAAAGTACAAAGCTAAGACTGGTATGGGTCATTATGGCCGAATATCACGTTATGTTAGTGTTCCATAAAGTATGATATTTTTTTGTTGTTGTTGCGATATCGCGTCTTAACTTATGTCATGACATAATGACTTGATCTTTGACATTTACTGATGATATCGTTAAAGGGAAATTAAGTTAAATAATAGTTACTTAACACTGAATGGTTCCTTTAACTCAGTGGTTGGCCGATCGGCTTTCATACTTCGGGTAGCGGGTTCATTTTAAGCACACAATTAAGTTTATTAACTGCCTTAGTAGACTAGTGGTTCCAAGTGCGGCACGCTTGAGGTCCTGGGTTCGATTCCCAAGTCGAGTAGTGATATTAGGGATTTATGAAATTCTTTACCTATAGCAGCTCGGAGTTGGGATTTGTGCCCGATTAATGGCAATAGTGTAGTAGAACTGTGGGTGTACATTAGTACACCTCTGCCTAGCCCTTTGTAATACAGGCGTTATGCTAAGTAAGACTGTTTATTATTACAAAGAATAAATTGTTCAGTTTTGTATAAAATATGATTGATACCTTAATTACCCAAAACGTGAACGAAGGTTCTAATACGGATGTAAAGAACAATGGCGAAAAAATTTATAAATTATTTGTAATTAGTAAAAATAAATTGTTCAGTTTTAATTTCTAAAATATGATTGAAAGCTTAATTGACCAAAACGTCCATTTTACTAAACGAAGGTTCTAATACTGAGGTAGAATTTATCTTTCACAAAATTTATAAATTATTTGTAAGTATTTGCATACAGACGACGTCTGTGGTCTAGTGGTTCGAGTACCGGATTGCTGATCATGAGGTCGTGGGTTCGATTCCCACAAGACACAAACATTTATGTGATGAACTTAGCTGTTTGTGTTTGTCTGGGTGTTTCTTATCTATACTATTATAAAATTGTAAAAAAGTCGTTTTTTGTACATTGAAGATATTTAAAAAAAAACAATTGGGTTAGAGTATATAAACGATCGCAAACCCAAAAATGTGATTTTTAGAATTTTTGTCTGTTTGTCTGTTTGTCTGTTTGTTAGGGGTTGGCGCTAAACCTACTGAATAGATTTGAATTTTGTATGAACTGTTGTAAAGCATAATTTCCAACTTAAAAACTGATGTAAAGCTTTTTTCAATTATTTGAATAGATCCTTGGATACAGCTTGACCTCTCTGTTGTATGCAAGCCCATAGAAAGCAGAGATCATCATTGTTGGTTTTTTGTTTTTTATTTTCTATTTAAAAGTCCATCGTTCAACTAAAAAAATTAGGTATATCTCATTCCACTCGGTTTCGTAGATGCTGAGATAGAGCTTGACCTCTCTGTAGTATGCATTCCTATTGATATAAGGGATCATTATTGTTGGTTCTTTAATTAAGTCGTGATTATGCGCAGATATCGTGATTGTTGATTAGTTATAAACGTTTAAAGTGGTATAGACTTAAATTAAAATTAAATAGTTGTAAAGTTTGGTTAGAATTACGAGTTATTACGACTAACTGAAGCTTCCGTTTTTTTTTGGACATATTTTCACAAACAGCATCACCTCAGTACCTCATAGAGTATCTCAGTACCGAGACTAATTGTCGACCGGAATCGAACCCACAATATTCATTGAGCTTAGCGCCGTTATAACTTAGTTTTTTACAAACCTCTAAAACACTACTTCAAAATACAAGTTTTTTATCAATGGGATCAATTTCTAATCCTAATTTTGTTTCTACATCCACGTAAGCGAAGCCGCGGGCAAAAGCTAGTGTATTATAAGTATGTATTTACAAAAAAAAAGTATATACGTATTAAATCCATTGTCTAGTACCCATAGTACAAGTTCTGCTTAGTTTGGGACTAGATGGTGCTGTGTAAAAAATGTCCCAAGATATTTATAAAAAAAAAAAAAAAAAAAAATATAACTTATAGGCAATTTTTACATAGTTCGTTCGTTCGTTCATAGTTATATGTATTTCCAAAAAACAACATGGAAACATACTTATCGGAATAATTTATATACTTTGTTTAGAAATGGAGTATTGTGATAGCAACAAAAAATACAGGTTTACAAATCTGATTTATATACATTTATCAGTATTTTTAAGTACCAAACTGGATGAAATATTAGCATGTTTAACCTAATTGCAATCCTAGACGGCGATCCGCAAATAAGCATTAATTGGTTAAACAGGTTTTTCTGTCAGAAAAATTGCGTATTTTACGAATTCTGAATTGAATTCAAGACTTGTGGACCTGAATCTAATTGCTTTACATTAATTAATTTAGCTAAAACTGACTTAACGAAAATAAATAAACACCTGAAAAATAATTTGAAAACCTATTTAAAGTTTAAAATTTGAATGTGTCGCAAGCTTAAATTATTTCTTTGTAGAAACTAAAAAATGTTTTTATTTTGTAATGAAAATATGACGAGATTATCTTTACGAATTTATAAAAAGAAAACTGAGCCTTTGTTATTAAATAGGTCTCTCTTTTGTGATCATTACCTATTAATTGTAACATGTTTTTTTAAATAGAACCGTTCTGCTTGCTTTTCATTTTTATTTTTTAATTTGCGCCACCCTCAATTATAACAATAATAAGTAAATATATTTCAATTATATTTATTAATATTTGTAACACCTTTTAAAATAAGAAAACTATCAAGTTATTCATCAAGAAAAAGTTTGAATCAATTTCAAAGAAAGAAGAATAAGTATTATATTTACTTAGTAACACACATACCAAACAATATATTTATGTACAACTTAAGACTCTAATTCACATTTACCCAAATAAAACTAGTGATAAAATGATATACGTCACATCCGTCATAAATATGACGAAGTTTTAACAACTATTCAACACGTTCATTGTCTACGATAAGCCCACAAGACAATACAAAACTAATAATATGTCATAGGAAATTGTCCGGTGACATATCAATTACTACCATAGTCGAGCCTGTGAAAGTGTCCAATAGCCGTGCAAGATCGACATTGTTTTCACTAAAGAAGAATTGGACGGGTGTCATTAAAATCATAATTCTCGTATGGCCCGAAGGCCGAATCTTAGGAAGAGCCCGGGAGAGAGGCGCCGGCGATCCACCACTAGGTATATAAACCAACGGTCGGTGGTACAGAGCATCACACAACCACGACACCTCCGTGAGTCAACATGAAAGCGTTCTTGGTAGGTATTCGTGCAGTGAAAGTGACTTGTGACCTGTGTATTGACCCCCGCTCCTGTGACCGCGCACTCGTGCTTCCTCCTCGGATTGTTCAGTGCTCCGATCGCTCGGCTCTATTCATCGAGTGCATCTCGATTGAAACAATCGATCAATAAAGCCGAGCAATCGATAAAAATGTTTATAACAGTGTTGTAAGAGTGAATTTTCTGCCGCAGGTATTAGCTGCCGTTGCGGCGCTCGGCTCGGCAAGGCCCGAGGCGGGATACAGTTACAGCGCGCCCGGAGGCGGCGGCTTAGGTGGACACGGTGGACTCGGTGGCCTCGGAGGCGGCCTCGGTGGCGGCCACGGAGGATTCTCCTCAGGTGGTCTGAGCTCCAGCAGCTTCGGAGGCCTCGGCGGAGGCGGTGGTGGTGGCGGATTCTCCTCAGGAGGAATCTCCTCCGGAGGGTTCTCGTCCGGCGGCGGCTCCGGCTTCGGCGGCGGCTCCGGTTTCGGCGGCGGCTCTGGCTTCGGAGGCGGCTTCGGCGGCGGCGCTGGCTTCGGTGGCGGTGCCATCGTCCAGAAGCACATCTACGTCCACGTCCCACCCCCAGAACCCGAAGAACAGCGTCCTCAGGTGATCAGCGGCGGAGCTATTCCCCAGAAGCACTACAAGATCATCTTCATTAAGGCACCCGCTCCTCCCGCACCCGTCGCGCCCATCATCCCCGCTCAGGCTCAGAACGAAGAGAAGACCCTCGTCTACGTGTTGGTCAAGAAGCCCGACGAACAGCCCGACATCACCATCCCCACCGCCGCTCCCACTCAGCCCTCAAAACCCGAAGTTTACTTCATCAAGTACAAGACCCAGAAGGACGGCGGCATTGGCGGCGGTATTGGCGGCGGCTCTGGCATCGGCGGCGGCATCGGCGGCGGTATCGGTGGCGGTAGCCTCGGCGGTGGTATCGGCGGCGGTAGCTTGGGCGGTGGTATCTCTGGTGGCTCCATTGGCGGCGGTATCGGCGGCGGCCACGGTGGCATCTCTGGTGGCTCCATCTCAGGGGGCTCGATCGGCGGCGGGCACGGCGGCTCCGGCGGTGGCGTCAGCACCTCATACGGCCCCCCCGGCCAGTCCGGCCCTTACTAAAAAGCGCGACGGGCGTGCGCAATTGTGATACCTGCTCTGCCGGCGACAAACCTAGTTATAAGTAGAGAAAAAATTACGGTGCCTAAATGTATTTATGTAAATAGTAATTTTAATGTACTATAATTTTAGTTGTATTATAAATTCTTATTTTTGCATAAAAAGTTATAAAAAATGTGATACTTTTACTGTCTATCCCCTTAAAACACACTATAACACCTGTTGAGTCATACAAGGCTATACACACGGCTCCATCCGAGCTTAAAATGTAAATTACAAAGTGGCGTTCACCCACAGAGCACACATTTAACATGTCAATATCATTAACACGCTACACAAACAGGTGTATGGTAGAAAGTGGTATTTTCTCCGATGTGGGCGATGTTGCGCAACTCCGGGACAGAGTGACCTCTGTTGCATAATAAGTATAGCCAGAAAGATGCTGTTTACAACATCTATATAGAAAATAAGAGAGTTTCGCTAAATATTCCATTGCGTAACACACACCTATTGCAGTTCTTCACAATGCCGTTGCGTAAACCTTGACATTTCGGTATATTCTCATATTTTCCCTTTACTTAACCACCACTAGACTATGACATCATCAAACTTAATGAGAGCATCTGCTGACATAATGAGGACAAGCAAGTATTAGGGAGTAGGAATGACGAGATAAGAATACGCAAAAAGGTGATTTTATGCGAAGATCGTTAACATTACACAATAGTGATGACACGGAAACCAAACTTGTTTTAGCTGAATATTTATAACATACGGCGACTTTCGCAACTTCCGCGTCGGGCGTGTTTGGGCAAGTCATTATTGTAACTGCTCAATATTGTATGGAAAGTGAACGCGGCAATACAACGAGATGAGTCGCGACTACGGGATATCCAACACAAATATTTACAAGTAACTTAGAATGTCGAGAAGCTCTTAAAATAGTCGCACTTTATTTCTATTAACATGCATCTAAGTATTTTTCTGATGAGCTGAACAAACAAAAGATACCAATGCAATCATTTTGACAGACTATTCTAAAAGCATACTAAAAAGTATCCTCAGAAGTTACGTCATAATATCCTGTCAAATACTTTGACAGTTCGTCTTTAACGAACTTAATATTTGGAGAAATCATGAAATTCATTAGAATCATTATTTAATACACATCATTATTTTAGACACTGGCCAAATGGTCCCGACTGAATCAATTACCGTAAGGAAAAAACAAGAAATATTATTCGGAACTTATTCATCATAAGTTGTATCTTATAACTACAGCCTCTCACTTACTTCCAACCATTTATTTCGGCATTTTCTCACGTTAATTCGTATTACTACCAATTTCTACTGTCATTGTCAAATATCGTGGGATTTTATACTCTCTTTTATTTTATATCACGATCGTTTTTATACTTTTAAATGATTATCTACTATTAAATTAGTTTTATTTGTTAATTAGCTGTTGCCATAATAGCTAATTTAACAAGGCTCGCCTCCTATTACATGGGATCTAAATATACCGTCAACAAATTTTACAAATTTGACTAGGTATATTGGCACAAATCTTTTTAACCCTTCGGGGAGTTCAGGCGTGATGGTATGTTTAATTATATTATATGTATAGATTATTTATATAGATTATTTATTTTATTTTATATTTATTATGCAAGTACATACACCCTCAACCGCCCGATATCCATTTTTACACGACTCTTGTCCATCCAATGGTTTTCTGTAAGAAATTGCATTTAGCGATGAGACCGCCAATTGTACTTATGTTACGTCTGAAATGTTTATTTTATTTTCTCCTTCGGTATACAATAAAGAATGCTCTATCTTCTATCTATCTATGTTTATGCTATGTTAGCTCTTGCCTGCGTGTTCACTCTCGTCTCCTCAATATCCTGACCATCAGAATGCAAATCTCCATGTCAAAACTGTTTGGCAGGACACTCGTGTGCAGGTAACATTCCGAGTTAGTAACGCATAGTATGGATTTGTTTTTTCTTTGACTGTGCAAATTAGAATCGTCCGATAGAGTTGGACTTATATGGGACCTGTATGCCGTGACCTACACCTGACAGTGATGTGCGATCTGAACCATCAGATTAGAGCGCCAAGGTGTAAATGAAGGTACTTACCTAGGCGAATGTGTATGTCGACATTAGACATGTTACATTCTTTATTCAGTCTTTACAACAAAAATGTATATTACTTATAGGTATAGTATAATAAAAAGTAAAAATAATTATTGTAAAAAAGCTTGGGGCTTTTAAGATATTTTCAAAATTACTACTTCCACTAATACCTATATCTATATTTATAGCAACCACGCTTTTTTACAATAATTATTCTTACTGTTATTTTTAGTTTGATTTTCTAAAAAAGCGTGTTTTTTTAATTTTTTTAAAGTATTATTTATTTATGGCCTGTAATTGGTATTAAATTAAAGAATGCTTCTATCTTTAAAAATATTATTCATATAAGTTTTACCGAAAGAAATACGATCTCAGACAGAGTTCAACCCTGCGTTCCTTAAATACACCGCAGACTTTAGACACTAAGGTACCGATCGCTGCTGCCGGTGATATAAGATGAGAGTAACCTTGTAAAAGTAACATCAAAAATATAAAATTGCGCTCTGTTAAAGTAATTTTGTAAAAGTAATTACATTAAAACACATAAAATTGTGTACCCATTAGCCACTTTTCATTACCCATTCTTTATGAGATATTCTGTTTATTACTTACCCTATTTTATCATGTAATAGGTCATGAAATGGAACGTAAAATGAACTATGGTTGTGCTAATGGAGTCGCACTTTATTGCTTCTGACATCATAACTATTGCGTAGAAATGATTAATAGTGATGTAAATAGGTTTATCTAGATCAAGATTTCCTAACCAGTGGGGCACGCCTCCCAAGGGGGCGCAGGCAGATATGAAAAGCCCCGTGCTTTTCAGTAGTAAACTATAAAAAAAATACGCTTAATTTTCAATAAATTTTGAATATCCGGGGACATTTTACACAGCACCATCAAGTCCCAAACTAAGAGCTTGTATATGGGTACTAGTCAATGAATATAATACTTATGTACTTGAAACACCCAGACAAACATAATTATGTTCATCACATCAATATTTGTGTCCTGTGGGAATCGAACCCGTGATCCGTCCAGTACCTACTCGAACCACTAGACCACAGACGTCGTCAACATTAAAGGGTCTATGAAGATATCATTTATAATCAGAAGAGGCTAGATGCAAAAAGGTTGGAAACAGAGATCACTGTCGACACTGAAACCTCCTTGAAATTAAACCAGATAAGAATTATTGAACATAGGTATACTTTATTGACAGTAAGTCTAAATCTATTTTTTTTTGTAAAATCCCGTGCGCAACAGAGAAACAGTTGATGATGATGATGATGAATACCTGAAAAAAAAACACATACCTAATTATTCTTCACAGATGATAATCGTACAATAATTACATAATTTTACTAATGTGCGACAACTACTGGTCGTCATATGATATGTATTGCGTCGCAACCGACGGATGCTTCTCATTAATCACCATGACTGTTCCAATGCGTCACAGTATAATAACAAGCAGTACGACAAGTTTGTGACAACTTCATTTGTAGGCATTTTATTATTTAACTCTTTCGAGCATAATCTTCCGTTAGCTAAATATTTTTTTTAGTAAGTTCCGAAATAGTTCCAGTGTCTTGAATGTTATTTAGATGTGATTTGCTAGATCACGTCAAATATTTTTTTTAATTAAAAATGTAACATTTGACATTAACAACGCGTCATTAAGACTGGTTTATTTTGAACATTTTTAATAGAAAAATTTTGAATTTATTGAATTGGGTGCGAAAAATCCTAATAGATCGTCTGCCACCTGTGGATTACTACATAGTAGAGACCACGCTCCGGGAGGGCCTTTGTTCAGCCGTGGCTGATATGATGACAATGATGATTTACCTAAAGCCTTCTGAATTAAAAAAAAAGATGTACAATTACGAATAACAGTAAACTTCGACGTGCTGCTGTAAATTATCGATAAACTTAATTAATTTTAGGTTACTGTATCCATTTCATTCTCGAGCGCGTTAGAATAATACGCTTGAAGCATAAGTTTATATCAACTTTAGCAAGTTTTGAATAAGTTTGTTATTGGAGCCCTGGGGGTTTGTTCCATTTATTGTAAATAAATACAGTAAATATAAATACATCTGTAATTCTTTGATCTAGGTAGATATATAGTATATGGTATGTTTTTAGGTTCCATGTAACAAGGAGCGAGACTATTGCCATTTTTTATACTGCTTCTTTTCCTTCCGCAAAAACTAAAACCCTGAGAATCGAATTCACTCGACCTGAGAATCGAACTGATGTAAAATAACAAATAAATGGTGTAGTGCAACTTATTTACTTAGACTTTGTACATAAAATGCAGTGTTACTAAAGTTTATTGGTACTAAAATTTTCGCTTACAAAGTCACAAGAAATCAACAAAAACAAAGTATTGTCCTACTGCACTCTTTTACTCTGTGGCGACTGGTCAAGACTGTTCTACATTTCACATTATATTACCGCACTATTATGTTGTAGGCTCGTATCTCAGCCACGCCTACATTGATAGATCCATAGATCATGTGGCAACAGATGATCGAAGCGATAACCGGCATCGACAAGCCATTGGCCCATCGATCACGAAATTTTAAATTAGAAATGCGGACAGACAATGATATTTTTTTTTATTTATTGGTCGCAACTATAAAATGATTTTTTTTTACTTTATCAATTTTAGAAAGGTTTTTTAGTAGTTGGCGTATGCGAAAAAAATTGTATTTTTAATTTATTTAAAAATAATATATATTATCTTAAACTATTGCCGCAAATAATATTATAAAGTAACCTAATTTTGTTGTAAATATTATTTTGTAATCGTAAACATTGCATTAGTAAAAAAGTAGGTGTTTGATCATCAAATTCACCATTTAAAAATTTCAAGTTAAGTTGCAATGCAAGAACCTTATTTTAACATAAATAGGCCAAGAGTACTTGTTTCATAAAAAATCGTTAAGTATTTTAATGAATGAGTCGATACTTCGATAATACTGTGACCTCACGTTTATAAAAAGCCTTGTTTTTTTTATTAATATTACCAATAAGACTATTAAATACAAGTTACCTACAACGTTTACGCAAAATACCGTAGTAAGATTTTTTTATCTCGAAAAAAAAGCTGAATCATGCAATGTTAAACTTTTTATTTATCAATACTTAGGTGGTCCTCATTTCTTTTTATAACTTTCTCTTTTTTGTTTCTTTTCTTATTCGAAAAAAGAACAAATTTCAACAAAAAATTCAAGTCATGAATGAAACCGCTGCAACTGCTAGACTCAAATTAAATAATAAATAACAATAATACCCATTTATGATAACTTATTTATTTTATTTTTAAACGCGAGTAATTTTGAGCTATGTATCGTTGTGTTAAAATTGAAATTGGTTTGTGATGAATGCGGATCTCAAAATTGACTGTTTACAAATGTCTGCGGCCCGTCTCGATAGTGAGAGTGAACTTGTGTCAGTACCTACTTTCGCTGTTACTCACGGCTACATTACCAGTTTAAGTTGAGCTCGCTTTGTAGAAGCTTTTGGTACATTGAGAGTCCAGCTCATATTGAACATGTAAAGCTTCATATTGCGGTTGTACAAAACCCATAGCAGAGCCGTGCCTCGTGTTTATGATTGTTTATGGGTTCGTTAGCGTTAGGCGTATAGCCACAAACAATCCTTTGTGGTCTTGTCGTGTGATTATGCGGTTATAAGCGTCAAATTGACAATAACTTTGATCCTTTATTAGTTCTATATATAGGATACAAATAGCAAATAGAATGCATTAATGTATTTTATATTTTATGTGTTCTCTACTCTACACAAAAAAATGCAAAATTTTGTCCTTTTAAAAACTGTTTTGCTGTAATAGACTTTTCCCCTGGCTTCTGCAAACGAATAACAAAGTAATTCGTACAAAATAAATTAGCTAACTAAATTAAAAATTCTCCCTATTAGAATTTACACGTGTCCAGTGTGGGTGTATTTTTCCTTAAAAAAAATTTAAAGCCTAGACATAGGTGCTTAATTACTTACAAATATTTGCTCAGTGCGAGATTCGAATCTGGTTACACCTTTAACGCAAGCCATTAGTGTCGTTGAAAATGAGTTACCTATATCCGATCTAACTTTATCTATTACTAGCTTCCCGCCAGCAGCTTCGCCCGCGTGGTCTTATAATTTTTTCCCCGTTTTTGCTACATTTTTCATTACTACTCCGCTCCTATTAGTCGTAGCGTGATGATATATAGCCTATGTTACTCGGGGATAATGTAGCTTTCCAAAGGTGAAAGAATTTTTGAAATCGGTCCAGTAGTTTCGGAGCCTATTCATTACAAACAAACAAACAAACAGACAAATCTTTCCTCTTTATAATATTAGTATAGATTTCTTCTTTAAAATATCTAATATTTTCTAAAAATAGACGTTCGTGTAAATTGTAATTGTAATATTATTATAACTAGTAGATATTATTATAATCAAAAAGCCTAATATTTACATACATCATACAAACTTCTCTTGGGTTTGTATTTATGAAATCATAACATAACTACCTACTTAATTATTCAAATATATTCAACACGCTGCTTAAAATAAGGTCCAAAATAATTATACAAACATTTCTCATTACATTAATTTGATTTTAATATTTTCATTTACAACAATGCTATTTTCTTAAAATATTTGAAATAAGTATTTAGGTATCTAAGTACCTATCTAATTTTATTGTCAAGAAAACATTTAAATTGTAAGTACATTTCTTTTTTTTAATAATAAAAAGAACCAAAATTTTATTTATTACCACGTGGCACGTTCTTATTTTTTTTTTAATTATTGCGTTGCCCACTAAATGTTTTGCCGTTCGTAGGTGACTGATGGTGTTTGTCGACTAGCATAGGTAGGGACTTACCCAATTTGCATTTGCCTTTTTCCGGGCATTACCAATAGGTAATGCCCGAAAAAAGGCAAATGTATCTTTAGGATATTTCCTAAAGATACATTTGCTGTCAAGATATTCGCACTTCTGACAACCACTGAATTTTTTTGCTTAATTTATTTATTTTAGAGCCTATCCTGGCTGGAACCAAACTGTGACCTCTGAGCATAAAAATTAAAATCGCACATACCAACACTTCAACCTCTGAGCTGCAACTGATAATGTCACAGCACACTAATAACACTTTGCTCGACCTGGGAATCGAACCTAGGTACTGGAACAGTGGCGCCAATACCACAAACTAACGAGTCAAAATATTAGTCTTTAAAATAATGTTTCCGTATAAAAGACAGTCGGGAACAAAAATAAAAGTACCTACAAGATTTATGAAGCGAATGTGTGAATCATTATGTTGGTAAGTGTACCTAATACGTAATTCCGTAATACAATTCCAACTGAGACGGTTTCTTTCGCGGTATCACGCCAGACATCACCTAATTACCAGTGTTTTTGCACTGCGTCATGCAAAATATATACGTAACAGTTTGTTCAGTATAAATGCTAATTAACACGAAGAAATATTTAAAACTAAACGCAATCTTACCTGTACAAACGTTATGTCATTGGTTAATTACTAAGAATTTTTTATCTGTGTGACATTGATGCGTGTGATGACAGATGCGCCCGCATCCAACAACTCCCAACATCCAAATTAAATCAAATGCAATAACAACAATTAAATTTAATTAAAATTATTTTTTTATGCATTAAAGACTCCTGTCTCCTAAACTAGGCAATAGGCCTGTATTATATTTAGCCTGAGAAACATTTAAAAAATAGTTAACTATCTTAATTTGAACATTAATACCATGCTTGTTACTTAGCTGGTTACGCCTCCTTTGCCCAGTGATTTCACTGGCTTGGCATTGACTTGGCACAAATATTGACTTGACACAAATATTTGGCAGTGCAGTGATACTCTAGGCAATCCACACGGATTTCAGCGGCACAAAGTTCTACAACCGCAAACAAACAGTGAAGCAGTTGCCAGTGTATTGTTTTAAACGTATTAAGTAATTATGTTAATAACGGGTGTACGTGCAATGCTATCTAATGTGCGGAAAAAATGCCGTATCTTGGCATAAAGTCAGTTGTCAGTCATTTAACAGTGCGTGTGCGCAGTAAAACAGTTTTAATAGTTAAGATTACAGACGGTGTAATTGTAATTGTGGTTTAAACATTTTATACGCCACTTCAACGGTATATTTTTAGGTCTCCTCATCTCCCGAAAAATCCAAAAATATTTTTCTCGGCATTAGAGTCGAACCCTACAACAGTAGACCAATGAAGTAGGACTTATTATGCCTCCAATTTTCTAAGTCAAACCAACTAAGGCTTAGGCAGCAACCTATTAAAATAATCTATACTAATATTATAAAGAGGAAAGATGTTATTGTTTGTTTGTTTGAATTGATTTGGTTCCAAAACTACTGGACCGATTTGAAAAATAATTCTTTCACTGTTGAGAAGCTACACTATTCCCGGGTGACATAGAGTATATTTATAAGAATTACCTAGACCATATTATGGAAAAAAAAACTATTATTATAATATAATACGAGTACATTAAACTAAAAGTTTGAAAAGATGCTCAACTATGAGCAATGGCCTACCTGCAAATTTTCAATACCGCACATACAACCTGTTGTCTTTAAAAACAATAGGCACAACACCTTTTGTATAGTAATGACTTTATACATAACTCACTCTCAATTTTTGAGTATTGTTTGCAAATTAATGGTCAGTCAAAAATGTCAAAATAATGATCGACGCTGCTGGCTGCTTCGTTTTGAAAATGTTGCATAATACCATCCTATTGTCCCGCTTATGGCAGACGAGTTGCAGTTTTATTTAATGGACGATGTTATAATGTAATAACAGATAGGTAAAAAATAATTCCCACGGTCTTATTTTTTACTAGTAGGTATCAAATAACCAGACTGGTTTTTCATATAATAAAATAAAATAAATATTTTGAGATTATTTTACACAGCACCATCAAGTCCTAAACTAAGCATAGCTTTGACTAAGGGTAGTATAGACAATGGATATAATACTTATATACTTTTTTTTGTAAATACATACTTATGAAATAAGAAACACCAACACAGACACAAATGTTTATTCATCATAAATAATATTTGTGTCCTGTGGGCATTGAACCTACAACTTCGTGATGAGCAATACTCGAACCACAAGACCACAGACGTAGAATTATGTTAGTATTGGGTCGAGGCTCGCAAATTATGCTAAATACAATTAATTATGGAAGGCAAGTTTGAGTTTTCTGATGTTTTAATACTTATTCTGTTATGTTAAAATCAGTCCAGCAGTTCTCGAGTTATAAGTGTTGTAACAAACCCGGCTTTGGTTTATATATTAGAAAATTAAAAGAGATTAAGAATTAAGATAATAATATTTATGGATTCGTCCTCGTTTGAATAAAACTTGGCAAATAATTTGCGATGCTAAAATAGCATTATAAATTGCTATAAATTGTTTCTGTTACTATCTAACAACAATAAACAATGCAACTACTGTATATCTCAACTATAAAAATAATTACATTCATTTCACACGAACAGCAATCTCCCCGTACCCCATAAATTAGCCACAGTCTGGCCTCGAACCCGGAACTGTTACGTCAGCCATTAATCGCCGAGCATAGTACTGGGGAAAAGTTATGCGACCTCTCACATTATGTCATCCATGGGGTCTGAGGCCAACGTAAAAACTTGTAGGCTTGGAAGTTAATGCTAATTATATCTAAGAAGTTAAGTTGAATAATATGCTTATATTTGTGTTAATACTAAGCCAGCAGTTTGTTACAAAACAATCATCCTCAATTCGACGACGTCTGTGGTCTAGTGATTCGAGTACCGGATTGCTGATCACGAGGTCGTCGTGGGTTCGATTCCCACAAGACACAAACATTTATGTGATGAACTTAGCTGTTTGTGTTTGTCTGGGTGTTTCTTATATATTATAAGTATGTATTTACAAAAAAAAAGTATATAAGTATTATATCCATTGTCTAGTACACATAGTACAAGCTCTGCTTAGTTTGGGACTATGGTGCTGTGTAAAAATGTCCCAAGATATTGATTATTATTATTATTATAATTGTCCTCAAACCTCATTCATTCCCAGTTGGGAAATGGCTGGGAGGGATGGTATTTCCCATGTTGGGGTTGGATTCCAGACTCAACAGATGCGGCTGAATATCAGTATTTTATACGAAGCGACTAAGCAACTGCCGTCAGACCTCCGCAACCCAATTTCTGGGCAATACCAATATATGAAGGATAATAAAATATCCTTCATTAAAATCTGTGGTCTAGTGGTTCGAGTACGGGACTGCTGATCACGAGGTTGTGGGTTCGATTCGCACAGGACACAAACATTTATTGTGTTTGTGTTTGTCTGGGTGTTTCGTATGTATTTACAAAAAAAAGGTATATACGTATTATATCCATTGTCTATAAGTACCCATACTAAAAGCTCTGCTTAGTTTGGGACTAGATGGTGCTGTGTAAAGTGTCCCAGGATATTTATATTTATTATATAAATAACTGATAACATTACCATGGAAAATGCTTTAAATCAACTAACCTAAATTAAAAATTTAGAAAACCCCCGACACGAAATGTAATTTGCCATTTTGTGTGGCGGCCATCTTGGATTTGAAATTTATCATAGTGTATAGTATTCTACTAGGCAAGCCCTTTCATTTGATACCCATATTGATGAAGTTGTGAAAAAATATGTAATTCACTATTTTGTAGCGGCGGCCATCTTGGACCGATTTTCATCAAATATAGCTAAGAACACTCCCGACTATTTCACCTTTCAAATAAAAAAATCAAAATCAAAATCGGTTCATCCGTTCGGGAGCTACGATGCCACAGACAGACACACACACACACACACACACACACAGACATGTCAAACTTAAAACTTATAACACCCCGTCGTTTTTGCGTCGGGGGTTAAAAATACAAAAAGATAGAAACAGCTTTAGTTATTCTATATCTATAATAACATTATAAAGCTAATGAGTCTTTTTGTTTGGTTGTACACGCTAATTTCAGGAACTACTGCTCTGATTAGAAAAAAATCTTTCAGTGTTAGATAGCCCGTTTATCGAGAAAGGAATAAGGCTATACGTATAGTTTGTATTACACTGTTATTGATTGAATTATGTTAATTGTGAATATGATCCTTAGTTGGTCGAAATAAATGATATAATAATATATATCATCACGCTACGACCAATAGGAGCGGAGTATCAATAAATAATGTCGCAAAAACGAGGGAAACTATTTAACTTCTTAGGAAACAAAGTCACGGGCAAAGGCGTCTAGTATTCTGATTTTAATATTCTAGCAGGTCAAAATATTACATCAACATTCAAGGACACCACAATTTTAAACGCATTAAAACTACATGACCTAGTGCTCGAAATTACAAAACACCTCAGTCTAGGTTAAAAAAAAGTTTAACACAATATAATTTCGAATTAGGGGAGAGGACTGGTGTTGAATTTGTTAATAATCACACGCTTATTGAAAAATATCATTAGCATACTTCGTATATTGAAAATAAATATTAAATCGACCAAGAAATTTCTAAAATAAATGCGTTAAAAGTTTTTGGTGGGGATTGAGAGGGGATGCTCTGTCCCTTTCCCGCAAAACGAGTGTTAGTATAGAATTAGTATGGCGCACGCTACTTTTGACGTCATTTGTAAGTATAGTGCGCTCTCTGTCTAGCATAAAATTAAAATGCTTTTAACTTCGTTATTTTTTAACCAATTTAAATGTTGTTTTTGATAATCAGCTCTGTTTATGGTCAACTTTTTCATGAGGCCATAAAAAATAATTATTCGCATAGCCTATTGAACATCAGAATATAATGGACTATACAAAATGGCAAATTACAATGTTTCTGACTTGACGTCAAACCTCAAAGCGTATTAGACGTGCGTAAAATTGGATATTTCTTCGCAAAACCTGAAAGAATCATTAATGTGAAAGCCTTTGATATCCGAACGATACCTTTAATATTTATCAAAGCGTTGGCAACCCTGAAAATGTCGTAAAAAGCTCTGAGAAGTAATATACCAAAATAAACCAATAAAATCAAATTAGAAATGTTGTAAATAAAAGCTTACGATTTCAGTGCTTTTTACTAAAAGTTATTCAATACTGACGGTTTAATTAAGTAGGGCTTATCGTATAGAATAATGATAACTTAGGTAATTTTAGAGGAGATACTGGTTTACCTACTTAATTTAACTCAGCTTACTCGCAATTTTATACTGTTTCTTGCGGGAAAAAAAATTACATGATATTTGCTGAGACCCCCCTCACCCCCACGGTAGATTGGGTGAGAACTGGCTCGATCACCCCCCACCCCTTAAACGCATCACGTAATTAAAGGAAGCTATTCCGTAGACGCAACGCCATTTACATTAACAATGCTGCTGGACCTGGAATCGAAACCATGACCTCGCGAGTAGTCGCGTTAAGGACCACTAAGCATAAGAGACAGTATCGCTTTACAAGTATCTAAAAACTACCTACACAGATCTACAGTTTAAATTGTGATCCTTGTGTTAGTTATTTGGTATAAGGTACAATGGGGTTGACGTATCCATGTGGATAAAAACCCCTTCAAGATAAGATATAGACCCATAAAGATTAAAAAAAAAAAGATCTACAGTTAGGCTGATATTCAGAAACGAGACTCAACATGAACTTATGCTTCCGTATGTCAAATTTGTATGACAATTTGACATACGGGAGCCTAAGTTTATGCTTAGCATCGTCTCTGAATATTAGCCTTAGATTCGCACTAGAATCTTAATGAACGCTCTGACCACTAAGCCACCGCTCGCCCTGCTCGCTAGTCGAAATCTTCTTCTTCACAATAGATGTCGCTACGTCACCTTTAAGACGTAAATTAGAATGTGAAGGAAGATTTCGACTGGCGAGCAGGGCGAGCGGTGGCTTAGTGGTCAGAGCGTCTGGTGTACCGAACCAGAAGGCGCAGGTTCGAATCCTGCCCGCCCGCCGATTTTTTCCTTCATCAAAAATAACTTGTAATCTTAGCATGGAAAATGCTTAAAAAATACAAAAAGATATCTTAATGAATAGAAATTACCTCAGTAATTCTCAAACGAACTAGCGATCACGTTTTCGCAGAAATCAATCTTAGATGAGAATGAGGAGATATTGCATCATATCGTTGGATTTCACTTCACAAATCCATTGAGCAAAGTACACCGACAGTTCACTGGTATGTTTAGGATGTAATAGGGGCAAGCCTATTGCCATTAACCGGGCACAAATCCTAACTCCGAGCTGCTACTGAGAATTTCGTAGAAAAGCCAGTTTGTTCGAACTGGGAATCGAACCCAGGACCTCGGGCGTAGCTGCGCTTAGGACCACTAGGGCCTAGGCTATTAAAGCAGTCACACTATCAAGCCCCATAAATAAATACCAACTCAATCTAGAAAAAACGCCTTTACTTTCCGAAGTCGTATAAAAATAGGTAGTTACTAAGAAATAATACTTACGAAGGTAAATCTAATTTCCGCGAAAACAAATCAAACATTTAATAAAATGAATGTCGAATGAATCGCTTTGAAAATCTATGTTCTAGGAAAAGTACTTAAAAGTACGTTAACTTAAGGCATTCCGTGAAGAGAAACTCAATACAATACACTAAGTTTGTATACGAAGTTGTTCCGGAAAAGTAAATGTGTGCAGTCACGTGCATCTGTGTGCATTGCATGCTTGTAGTTGTGTTTAATTAAATAGAAAAGGAAGAAAAAAGGTCTGTGTTCGTGCTGGCTGTTTATAATTTACTTGCGGCAAGCTTAGCACGGGTTGACTTTTACAAAATTAACTCCGCGATGGTACCCACGTTGTTATAGTTATTTCCAATCATGTAGGAATTTCCCAAAAACCTTTCTTAACGGATGCCTACATCATAAACTATGTGTGGCAAATTTCAGCCTAATCCGTTCAGTGCTATGAGCTTAGTCACCTTTTCGTCTTATATAAGTACACAGATTCGACAACGGGTCTAGAGAAAATAATCTCCAATGTCACACTCACAATATTTTTGTGTACTACTATAAGGTCGGGTACCCCCGATGTGTTCTATTTCTATTCCAAATTTCAGCTTAATCGCTCCAGCTGTTGCTGCGTTAGGCAGTAACAAACACCCAAACCAACTTTCACATTTATTTATTTAATTAATAATTTAACAATTAATTTATAATATTTTGTGGGATAGGTTAGGTTAATCTGCTTTCGTATCATAGTGGACGCATTATGTTCGGATGGCAACGTAATTCTGTGCCCAGTCTACATGCTGCAAGCTATGAAAGTAACATTATGATGGGTCATAAGCAGGTCAGATGCAACTGCACGGATCTAGTTACGCAACCGCGAGCAAAACTAGAGGTAGACCAAGAATTTCCTGCTTGCAAAATTTTAGATTCGTTATGTATGGCAATGTGTAGACATACATTGACATACATAATGTAGTTCCGTCTTGAAACGAATTGACATACATCCAATAACTTTTCAGAAATTTATTCAATTGTGACTGTTACGTTAAAGATCTTGGGTTCGATTCAAGGGTAGAGCAAAGTGTTACTACGTTGTTCTCTGTCGAGTATTGTCCAGTTGATGACAATAGGCTCGCCTCCTATGATTTGGGACCTAAAAACCTCATCTTTTGTACATGTTTTATATCTTTTTAACACCCGACGCAAAAACGACGGGGTGTTAGAAGTTTGACGTGTCTGTGTGTGTGTGTGTGTGTGTGTGTGTGTCTACGGCATCGTAGCTCCCGAACGGATGAACCGATTTTAATTTTGTTTTTTTTTTATTTGAAAGGTGAAATAGTCGGGAGTGTTCTTAGCTATGTTTGATGAAAATCGGTCCAAGATGCCCGCCGCCACAAAATAGCGAATTACACATTGTTTCACAACTCCCTCAATATGGGTATCAAATGAAAGGGCTTAACTAGGAGAATACTATACACTATGATAAATTTCAAATCCAAGATGGCCGCCACCTCAAAATGGCAAATTATATTTCTGTCGGGGGTTTTCTATATTTTTAATTTAGGTTAGGTTATTGATTGACTAGAAGATTGATTGTATTGTGAGATCATTGTCTCTTTTAAGGTCTAGACAATCGTTATGACCAGATATGCGAGTAAAACAATGTAGGGCAAGATCTGAAATGGCCTTTTGATGAAAGAGCCACGGTTTTAAGTTGACCAGTCCTAACTGACAGCATGCATGCAACTGTCATCATGTAGCTCAACCATTACTATGGAGCTCAACTACCGAACGACCCACAAAATAATAATGTTCCTGAAACAAGAGAGAGATAGGGCACAACCATTTATGGCTCAAATCTGGAGCAGCCCATCGCCGCAGCAGCGGGCCACACAAAAGTGCAGCCAAATAACACACTTTATTGTATGTTGTGTTCATGCAGTGAGTAAGGTTGCCAGAGCGCCTTCTAAGGATGCGTTGCGCTGGCAGCAAGAGGAATATTCCCTTAAACTGTCGGCATAGTGAATCCTCCATAAGCCTCTAAGAGGTTTTTAGGGTCGGCAACGCGCGCGTGATACCCCTGGTGTTGCAAGCTTCCATAGGCTATGGTAACCGCTTATCATCAGTCGGGCCGCGTGCTGGTTTGCCACCTTAGTGGTATAAAATAATAATAATTGCACACATAAAGTTTACAACTTAACACATACTAACAAGTTATTCATATGGTCATTGGGCATTTACCTATTGCATGAGATGGGAAATACCCTAGATACCGCCATCACTTATTCTATTTAACTTCTTTTAGATATTTGTACAGTCGCGAGCAAAGATATATAAACAACTAGCTTTCCGCCAGTGGCTTCGCCCGCTATCCCACGGGAACCATAGATTTTACCGGGATAAAAAGTACCCTATGTGTTATTCCAGACTATAATCTGTCTCTGTGCCAAATTTTATCCAGATCCGTTCAGTAGTTTTTGCGTGAAAGAGTAACAAACATCCATCCATCCTCACAAACTTTCACATTTATAATATTAGTAGGAAGTAGGATAGGAAGTAAGATAGGATAGGATAGGATAGGAAGTAGGACTTACAAAAGTGGTAAAGCGATTTTTTCATGATTGAACAATTACGAGTTTGAAATACCACCAATGTCACCATAGTGTTGGTTCGTAAATACTATGTTCGTAATGGCACGAAATTTCTATCTGCACTTTTGGAGAAAATCGCTTTTGAATTTTGCCTAGTGTGCACATATTTATGCTTGTGACTGTACTATGATTAGTGCAGGTTTAAAAAAGTGTTATGATGACGTAATATGCTTGTTAGTGCCTAAGTATATCCGCCAGCGGTATTTGCAATAGATGCTAATGGCGAAGCTATTATGAATAATTTTGACGTTTGGTATCGCCGTCTCATTTGTCGTAAGCAAATGGTATAAGTCCTGAGTTCGACTCCCGTCGTGCAGTGTTGTTGGGTTTTTCTGTAAGAAAATGGTATAAGTCCTGAATAATCGATAAGGTTAGGTCCCATATCTGGGAAAAATCCTTTTCCCTATTTTTTACTGTCGCCCTGATATTAACTTAAATAATAACAAAATGGAACGAAAAATATCGAAGTATAATTTTTTAACAAATTTATCAAAATATTTCAAATTAAAATCAGAAATATAATGTCATTTTTAGAAAATGCGAATTAAACGTATGGTTATTAATGGAAATTAAATGCAAATGACACCGAGGAAGGGTCATTAACATAGTCTATGAGATTCTTATATGTATAATTTGTGTAATGAAATTAATTATATTAATTTGTGTTAATCATATGCGGGGCGGTTCATTTTGATACAAACGTTTTGTTTTGTAACACATAACATAATATACAATCACTATTGGTTATACAGGGTTCTTGGAAGATCGATGCAAAGCCGTGAAGCAGAGCTAGTATAGACCATTTACAACGTTTGAGCCCAACTTGTCTTAGACGAAGTGTGACCATTTTTTTTTTGCGAATTTTAAAGATTTTTTACGACCAAACCCAAAATTTTGTAGTTAGTTGTAAATAATGGCCAATTTGAAACTTAAATAATTAATTTCTGACACTTACGCGAATACTAGACATTGAAATAAAACTACTTTTTACGGATTTTATCGCGTTATATTGATATTATTTTAATCCCGACGTTTCGGACCCTTTACAGCGTCCATGGTCACGGGTGACTAAGGTGGTAGGCGTCTTGAAGTTTTAATTACTAACAGCTACCCTACATTTCTGTTAATTATTGGCAATCCGATTCACGCAGAACGAGCTCACCGTATCCTTTGGTCTTGCAGTTTTAGGCTTGGATTTAGATTTAATTGTGATTAAAGTAATGTGTAAACAATGCAACAAAATGTTATGATTAAGGTATCTGCGTCATAAACTCATAAGACAATTTTTATAGGCAGCTAGATGTACCTACTAATGTACACCCACAGTTTGCCGGTATATTTAGGTCCCACGTAAAAGGGTGCGAGCCTATTGCCATCAACCGGGCATAAATCCAAACTCCGAGCTTCTACTGAAAATAACATTTTGCTCTACCTATGTTTAGATCAAATGTCTTAAGGGGCTAACTTTAATCTAAGGAGTCAGCTTATTGCAATTTCACAGTAAAGCCCAAGAACACTTTGCTTGACTCCTAGACCACGTAGTAGTTTGTTTTGTAACTATTTTACAAATAATCATGCCAGGCAGCTGTCTTAGGGCGATAGTCTTAGAATTAAAAAAGTAGCTAAAGGTTTTTCTATGACATTGTCAGTAATAACTCGAAATTTGGTTTACCGTATTACATAAACCTTAAAGATACAGTTAAAAAGAATAACCTAAATTAAAAATTTAGAAAACCCTCTACACGAAATGTATTTTGCCATTTTGTGGTGGCGGCCCATCTTGGATTTGAAATTTATCATAGTGTATAGTATTCTCCTACTTAAGATGATGATACCCATATTGATGCAGTTAAGAAAAATATATAATTCGCTATTTTGTGGCGGCGGCCATCTTTTTCATCACCGATTTTCATTAAACATAGCTAAGAACACTCCCGACTAATTTACCTTTCAAATAAAAAAAACAAAATCAAAATCGGTACATCCGTTCGGGAGCTACGATGCCACAGACACACACACACACACAGACACGTCAAACTTATAACACCCCGTCGTTTTTGCGTCGGGGGTTAAAAACAGGCTCAAAGATACGACGAAAAACAACCAATAAAATCTATTAATTCGTAGACATTTTGACTCACTTTAGGCTTAGATATATTATTATGAAAAATATTATTTACGTTACTATTTAATTATTAAAGTTATCCTGAAGTTCCGAAACAAGAAATACGCGGGAACTATCCGTAGAGATAGTATGGTTTTGGTAATGTTCCGGACCCCATGGCAATGACGCAAGAGCAAGTAATGGCAAGTTTTTTTTTAGTCGGTTTGAGTCCAACATATGTTGGCAGTTTCCAGCACCTCAAAAAAGCTATAGGCGTACTATCGAGGTACACTCCTCTTAAGAGTGGAGGAAGGATTATTGGTTTTACGACGAAACCTATAAAGGAATGTCTTCATGGTTATCTTTCGGCGGCCGCCGTGCTGGTTTACTAGGTTTTGCTGGTGGCGGTGGCGGCGGCGGCTCTGGTTCTGATTTTTCTGGTTCTGATTTTTCTGGGTCTGATTTTTCTGGTTCTGATTTTTCTGGTTCTGATTTTTCTGGTTCTGATTTTTCTGGTTCTGATTCTTCTGGTTCTGCTGACGATACAGGGTCGCTTGCTGGCTCGTGCTCAGGTTCACTATAATGGGCTTCTGGTGATTCTTCTTGCGCCTCTTCCTCATCTTCATTTGCGTCGCTCTCCTCGTCCTGCTGCTCTACCTCTTTAGACCAGTACGTTGGAGGACGATAAATATTAGTACCCTTTTTTTTAGGTTGGTGATGGTTATGAGGTTTATCAGGTATATATATAACAGGATCCTTCTTTTCATAATCAGTTGTCACTGTAGGCTTAGGGGCGGGTGTCGTGCCATTTTGTAGAATGACTTTAACGATGCTGGCAGGAACCCAGTGGCCAGGCATTTCGGACTCCACTGGGTTCGCTATGAATATCAATTCGTCTTCTGCAGGGTTCGGCCAGCGTCCCGCCTCAGTTGCCGACATGAAACATAATATTAGCGTTGCAACGATAGCATCTGGTATCACTAAAAAGAAGGGAATTGTTAATTCTAATAGTTTATTACTGGCTGTGATCGCGATTACTTCGCCTGGGGTCTTAGCAAAAGTAGAGTCAGTAAAAAAGATGCCAAAGGAAAAACCTGAACAAGCGGGAGTCTGACTCGTTCACCGAGTACTCCGTAGAACTTTCATGTAGAGCTTGAATAAATACTAACCCACGTTTAAAAAATAGGCCATTGAACTACTTTTTTACAGCTTTAACGGAATTTTAAACCTACACATTTCATATAAATTTCAACTTGTTTCATCAACGCATTCCTGTGGAACAGGTTGGTGTCAGACATAAAGACGAACAATAATTATAGTGATTCTATCTATGGGTTCTTTTTGAGATGTGGCTCTTCTAAACGAATGGCATAAAGGTCAAAATTCTTTGGCATCACAACGATTGGAATTTTTTCATTGCATCTGCACTGTATTGTAAATAAAATATTCATACTTACTTTCTTCAAAATTTAAAAAGTATTTTTTTTTCTCCTCATTTTCACAGGTTTTTCAACCTTTTCATGGCCGCGGTGTAATTTAATGTGCGCAATAATATTTTATAGTTTCGTTTCTATTCTCCTATCAGAAGTTAAATTAAAAATTAATTGGACGTGAGTTCAATAACTTAAAGGTAACAGCAGGCAGAAATTGACCCTTTTGGCTGTTATTCAAAACAATTTCTGAATGCTATTCAAAAGACCATCTTTACAACAGACAAGATTAGGACCCTTTTTGGATTTGAACTTTTTTTTTTGAATGAAAATTGTGTAAGTACGTACTCATTGGTGTATTAGTCACGGGTGTGGTACAAAGTCCTGCGTTCGTTTCCCAGATCGAGCTTGTGGATTTGTAATTGTATTTTATTATTAAAGTAGCTTCCCGCCAGCGGCTTCGCAAGCGTGGTCTTATAATTTTTTCCCCCGTTTTTGCAACATTTTTCATTACTACTCCGCTTCTATTAGTCGTAGCGTGATGATATATAGCCTATAGCCTTCCTCGTTAAACAGGCTATCTAACACAGTTTTTTTTTACATCGGACCATTTTCCTGGAAATAGCACGTTCAACCAAGTAAACTATTCAGCTTTACAATATTAGTATGGTTATATACTTATTGCTTAATTTTCAAATCAAATCGAGGACCTTACACTCAGCAGCCTTACATACAACCACTTGACTATTAAAGCAGCCCATTATGTCATTCTTATAGACTGGACCAGTTACATCAATCTCACATTATTTCCTCCTCTTAGACCGGACTATTCATTTCTCTGACAGTTAGAGATGATTATGATCAGAACAATTGGAATGCTGACCGTTTAAATGTTACGTATGTATTACCTAACATGTATGAGATCATGTAAATACTAGTTATGTGTTCTTAATGAGATACACATGTCGTTTAGTTGATCCTTCCCCGTTAAATAGGCTATCTAACATGGAAAGAATTTTTCAAATCGGTCCAGTACTTTTTGAGTTTATTCGTTATATACAAAAATACAAATCTTTCCTCTTTATAATATTAGTGTAGAAGTGTAGATTCTCAGTAACAGCTTGGAGTTAGAACTTGTTCCCTGTTAATGGCAATAGGCTCGCCCCCATTTTTAGGACCTAAAACATATAGATGAACTTTGGTTGTATGTCAGGACACCTGTCTGCTTGCACAATGCACACCTATCATAAGTATTAAAAGACAAGCCTATTCGCTGTGACACAAACACATATAATATACTCACACACACACATACACACCACATCTACTTCACTTCGTACCTTAGTGTGTGTGTATTATCAAGATGAATGTCCCCCATTTCATGTGACAAGATCAACAATGACTCGCGTGCGCACGCGCCGGATTTCCACGTAAAAGGCAAACCTTCCGGATTGGTTGGTTCGTTATAATAACAGTAGGATGGCATTATATTTAATGTTAGATATTATAATCAATATCTGTCTCGTTGGTATAGTGGTCCAAAGTGAAACTGCTACGCTAGAGAGTCGTAAGTTCGATTCCCGGTTCGAGCGAAGTTGTTAGGTTTTTCTGTGAAGTTCAGTAGCAGCTCGGAGTCTTGATTTGTGCCCAGTTGATGTCAATAGGCTCGCCTCCTATTACATAGGACCATCATACATAGCGACGAACTGTAGGTGTACATAAGTACACCTACTGCCTAACCCATCGGAGAATACAGGCGTGATGGTATGTTTATTATGATCAAATTATTCTCATGATACATGCCATTGATTTGTGTGATTGCATAGGTCGTAGGTTGTTGTTGAGCGTGAGGTCCTGGATTCAATTCTAAGCTTTCTTAGCAAGCAGTATTGAGTTATGCTTTGAAATTATGCCACCGATAGTTGCTCGAAGGCACAAATCAAAAGATTTGTGCCTGTTTCAAGTCTGCTACTTCCTAATGCAAAAACCCTATCATATTTTGCTACACCTGGGAATCAAACCCACGACTTAACTACTTCCTACTAATATTATAAATGTGAAAGTTTGGATGTATGGATGGAAGTTTGTTACTCTTTCACGCAAAAACTGCTAATCGGATCTGGATGAAACTTGGCACAGAGATAGATTATAGTCTGTAATAGCACATAGACTTTTTATATCGGTAAAATGTATGGTTCCCGTGCGAAGATAGACAATTTAATACGTCGTCAACATACAATAATATATAAGACTAGCTTCCCGCCAGCGGCTTCGCCCGCGTGCTCTTATAATTTTTTCCCCGTTTTTGCTACATTTTTCATTACTACTCCGCTCCTATTAGTCGTAGCGTGATGATATATAGCCTATGTTACTCGGGGATAATGTAGCTTTCCAAAGGTGAAAGAATTTTTGAAATCGGTCCAGTAGTTTCGGAGCCTATTCATTACAAACAAACAAACAAACAAATCTTTCCTCTTTATAATATTAGTATAGAAATACCTAGTCTCTCTCATACTGAGAGGAGACCAGTGCCCAGCAGTGGGACAGTATATGGGTTGTTTTTTTTTTACCTAGGCCACGCGAGCGAAGCCACTGGCAGCAAGCTAGTAAGTTATGAAGCCAAGCCAGAATACGCTTTCAAAACCACAGACAAGAAGTTTATGGTAAATACTCGTAGTCCTTATTCGCATTTCAATAAGACCAGATGACGTAATGGCTTAGTCACGATGAAAGCGAACTGTTTCCGCGAACACGTGCGTCTACGCAACTTAATTGACAATTTTATGTAAGGGCATGAGAATTGGAGGAAAAGGAATTACTTGCTGGACCTTCTAGGAGAATGTGGATCGCTAATTTAATACACAAGCGCAGTGTTCATCAAGGGAAACACACTCTAAGCCCTGATGAAATAAAGGAGCTTACCCCTAAGCAAATCTTGCAGTTTGTGTCAGCCGCAGGATTTAGCGGTGAACTCTAAAGTTCATCGAGCGGCGATCACAATAGACCCATCAGGGTTGATGTGATAGCCGCGAACAAAATAATATTAAAAAAAAATTTTGCTGAACAGAAAAATATGGACAGAAAGCATTAGCCCAGTCGTCCTAACAGCGACTGCTATACTTGAGGTCCTGGGTTCGATTCCTAGGTCGAGCAGTGTTGTTGGAATTTTCTATGAAATTCTCAGTATCAGCTCGGAGTTTAGTTGATGGCAATAGGCAATGTGTATGACAAGATGTATGACTGTGGATGAGGCTAAGAAAGTAAGTAAAAATTTAAGCAAGTAGCGTTCTCTAAATTCTGCCTACCTCTGTGGGAAATAGCGTGAGTGTATGTATGTATGAAAGAAAGAAAGAAAGAAAGAAACAACTTTTATTTGGCCAATGCCGAGAGACACCAAGAAATTACAAATAATAACAATATAATAAAAAAGAAAAAAATAAAAGCTAAACACAGCACCATCAAATATTAATTAATAAGTATTTTTATTTTTTGTTTTTAGTGTCTATTGGGGTGTCATTTTAAGTGTCTCACGGATAGATAGCAATAGGCTCGCACCCTTTTACATGGTCCCAAACTTACCGGTGACCTTTGGGTGTACATTTGTACACTTCTGTCTAACCCTTTAGTGAATACAGGTTCTGTATACACGCACCAAAGTGCCATCAACTTCAGTAGCTCTCCTTTACTCTTATGTCCAATCTATGGAGTATATTATACAGGGTTATAAAAAATACCTTAGCTATTTTTGACCTTGTGAATCAGAATCAGGAATAGACAAAATTGGTGAAGAAAAAAAAATTATTTAATTAGTTTGTCGTTATAATATCCGAAATATTCTAAAACAATAGAGCGCCTAAAAAGTGAATTACCTTAATGTTGAAACGTTTTCGTACACTTACCTAAATAAAGATTGCCTATGATTCTACGGCCGACTATATGGGGCACTAACCTTAAGGTTAATTCACATTTTAGGCTTTCGTATCGTTTTAGAATATTGGAATTATAAAAAAACAACATAATAAAAACAACTTTTTTCCTTCACCAATGTGTTCTATTCCTGATTCTGATTGATAGGGTCAAAAATAGCTAAGGTATTTTTTATAACCCTGTATATCTATGGTATGACCCATAGATATATTATAATATAGTATGACCTTGGCTTAGTATCATAGAATTTTCGTGCGTCGTTTTGGACACATTTTTTTTCTCCTAGCCTTTTCCTAACTATGTTGGGGTCGGCTTCCAGTCTAACCAGATGCGGCTGAATATCAGTATTTTACACGAAGACTTTACTGATGAGACTTTAAGATTTTACATCAGACCTCCGCAACCCAATTTCCGGGCAATACCGATATTCGAAGGATAGACTGGTTGTCAGGCATTTTGGGCTTCTGACTAACACTAACGATTGTCATAGGTGTTCGTATGAAAACCGGGACCGACGGCTTTACGTGCTCTCCGAGGCACGGAGGGGTCTCGATGTGTTAAGAATGGTCACCCATCCACAGACTGACCTCGGCAAGCGTAGCTTAACCTTGCAGATCGGTTGATCAGCATTGCTATAACTTAGCCACGAGCCCCTCATTTAATTTATTTTTGTCTTTGGAATAAATTAAATTACCAAAAACACCTGTGTTGTCAGAAGCATGATTTAAGCATGATTTTTTATTTTTTATTTTATTTCTTTGTTGTATGCTTTTGATTCAAGCTGTTTTACTTATGTTTAACTAAAACTTTTGTGTGTTTTTACTATTGTAGGGACACTGCTGACGCATTAGATTTGCATTGTACTAGCTTAGCGACTTGCGCAGCGCGGCAGTCGTCTCCCCGCATCTACCCGGTTAAGTCGTTCTTAGTTATGTAGCTTATATGTATTTTTATAACTGGTGCCAGTAAAGTAATAGTATCTGATGAGTCTCATTTATTTCTCCACAAACAATCAGCCTCCACAAGTGACATATAAAGAAACCCCACACTATAATTATGTCGTGCGTCGTTTTAGACGAAAATAAACTCATTTTCTGTCTTTCTTTCTTTCTTTCTGTAGACGAGTTGCATTTTGACATTCGAATCGACAAACAAATAGAAACAAGATCCGAAAGTCAAATTGCAACTTGTCTAGGCCCCCAGGTGTACACCCAAGCTGTTACTGAGAATTTCATTGAAACATCCAGTACTTAAATAATAATAAATAAATATCTTGGGACATTTTTACACAGCACCATCTAATCCCAAACTAAGCAGAGCTTGTACTATGGGTACTAGACAATGGATATAATACTTATATACTTTTTTTTGTAAATACATACTTATAATACATAAGAAACACCCAGACAAACACAAATACTTATATTCATCACATAAATATTTGTGTCCTGCGGGAATCGAACCCACGACCTCGTGATCAGCAGTCCGGTACTCTAACCACTAGACCACCGTCGCCGTCCTTAACACTTTGACCTCTAGAATACAATTTCATTGACATCAATTTTATAAGTCACATCCTTAACAATACACCAATGTATTAAGTATCGACAGAATGAGAATACGACAGTCCATATATGACGTCACAAACACACAAACCGATTTTCAATACCCCGTAATGTTTATTACTCAGGTCAACACACCGAAGTCGTACTTACAATTGTGGTACAACACTATAATATATAAATAAATGTTCTCGTATAAGGGTATGTTCACACCAACGTAATGATAGCCGAACGCAGCCATTAACTTGCGAATCGATTTTCATAAGTTTTGGCAACAAACCTGTTGATACTTCAACAGGGAGTTCGGTTTAAATGGAAAGTAAAGACGACAAATGATAGGCTTCGTAAATATCGATGTGCTGTGAGTAGGGCGACCGTGATTTTTTATGCTTGTGCGGAAAATCCCAAAGTTCAGTAAGATAGTGAGGATGGCCATTTGGGAGTGAGTATGTCTACAATTTTTAATATAGAAAATTTCATAAGAAGATAAACAAGCATCCGTACCACGCTGAAAGCCTTTCGAGCACACTGAAACTCTGGTTTTAAGGGTTTTGTAAGGATTAGGGGTTTTAGCGGTTTTTAAGGATAGGCAACAGGTGGCTTTTCTGCACGGTTGACGACATAACCTTTAAAAAAGTAGCCCAATAATTATACTGGCTACATAACAATATTTCTAATCTCTCTACTTCTTCTTTTATTTTTCTTCCTATTCTTTAATAGCCGACGTTCAAAATCTTATAATTTGTTTAACCCAACAATTTAAATAACTCTGAGCTGGCTTCAACTATTCGGTTACCGCCTAAGGGAAAGTATCTTTTTAAAAGCGCTAGCAGCATGCGACATCGCGTTGGAGCCCTATTTATCGGAGTCCAATTTGCCTTTTCCTAAAGCCGGCCCTTGATTTAGTGATAACATGAAACCTCCGTCCTTTATGTAATCTTTTCCGTCCGAGATGTGTTAACCGGGCCCCGTCTAAAATAAGTAGGTTTTAGAAACTCATAGCAAATCCACGGTATGTTGTTCTTTCATTTCGATTGTATGGACAGGTTTGTTTTCACAAACTCTTCCACTCAGAATAAGTTATTATACAGAAACACTACCTGTGTTCCGCGGTGTTACTCGCATTCATCTAGCTATTTATTACTTGCTTAAATTCAAATGTCAATTAGTTTTCTAAATTTCGTGAATAAATCAGTGCATGAGTTGTATTTCGCTTTTATTTATAAAATAGATTAGAAATAGATAAGAAAAGAAGATTCGATTTCGACAGGACTTGAGGTCAGTGCCTCGACCATGAGTTTTTGTCACTAGACTCGCTAGCGACGCGGTAAAATATTTGTATGGAAAACTCTCGCAGCGCCTCTAGCGGTTACGTAAAGAACTAAAACCTGCTATGGGATTACAGCGTTTCGATGCGTAAAAAACCTATCGAAAGTCATTCGATAGAACTCATGGTTGAGGGGCAGATCATATAACGGGGCTACTATTTTTTTTTTTTTGCGACACTTCATCTATAAGCAGTCTGTCTTTGTGATTGTATAACTAATAAGTCCATATAATATATATCTTTTAAAATAACATCAAAGTATGAAATAAATTTTGTCCTTCTGTATATTTGGTTACCCTACAGCCAAGGGAAACCCACCGAAGCATTGCGTCACACCACGAAAGCCTTTCATATGACGGATTCGACATTATCGTACAATTTAACATTACCAATACAATTTCACATTTTTATTAACATATACGCACATTTTTCCTTTAGAAAGCTTTTGTTACGCAACAAATATATCACGTAATATGGTGCTTTCATTCACAATAAGTCGAGAATTCCATGAATTTTATGAATAACATAATACTAAACATTTATGTCTGTTAGCCAATAAGACGCAAGCATATATTTAAAACTTGACACGTTACTTGTTTGTTAATAATCGGCGCAGTTTAATGTAATTATTTAAATGGGATATTAACCTATATCCAAACTGGATACAAATTCAGAGGAGTTCTTACAGAATAATTTCACTACATTACTAATAGGCTATGCGACTAATTATTTTTTATGGCCTCATGAAAAAGTTGACCATAAATAGAGCCGTTTATCAAAAACAAAATTTAAATTGGTTCAAAAATAACGAAGTTAAAAGCATTTTAATTTTATGCTGGAAAGAGAGCGCACTATACTTACAAATGACGTCAAAAGTAGCGTGCGTCATACAAATTCTATACTAACACTCGTTTTGCGGGAAAGGGACATAGCATCCCCTCTCAATCCCCACCAAAAATGTTTAACGCATTTATCTCAGAAATTTCTTGGTCGATTTAATATTTATTTTCAATATACGAAGTATTCTTTTGATATTTTTCAATAAGCGTGTGATTATTAACAAATTCAACACCAGTCTTCTCCCCTATTACTATCGTATCTAACACTCTGAAACTAATAACTACTAATTCTTGCGATACTAAAACTAATATGCAAACTTTGTAAACTCATATTTCCTGATAGAAAGAAAAGGTTTTTTATGTACCTATATGATTTGAATACGTTTTGTTTTATCAATGTCTTAATAAGATTTGGTTTCTAGATAAGATACTCGTGACTGTAGGTAATGACCTACAGTCACGAGTATCTTATCTTATCTTACTTCTCATCTTATCTTATCTTATCTTACTTCTTACTAATATTATAAATGTGAAAGTTTGTGAGGATGGATGGATGTTTGTTACTCTTTCACGCAAAAACTACTGAACGGATCTGGATAAAATTTGGCACAGAGATAGATTATAGTCTGGAACTTTTTATCCCGGTAAAATCTATGGTTCCCGTGGTATAGCGGGCGAAGCCGCTGGCAGAAAGCTAGTAGATATATAAACACCTACAAAAGTGCTAAAGCGATAATTTCATGAACGAGCGATTGCAACTTTGAGATAACACCAATGTCACTATAGTATTGGTTCGAAAATACCACAAAGTTTTAATCAATACTTTAAAACGCTTCTACAATGTTGTCTAATGTAGGTATACATACATATTTATGCTCCTGACTGTACATAGGTGGACATAAAACGTTTCATAATGTCATAATTTGATGCCAATTATATGCAGTGGGACAGTATATGGGTTAAATATTATTATTATTCTCTTTATTTATTTTTATACACATTATTTGTATTTTTAAATATTTTTATAAAAAGCAGAAAATATAAAACCATTAAAAAATATAAAAAATAGTAGCCCACCGGCATCGGGAACAGAGTCCAAGCTACCGGTGGTCAGGGCTCCAGGGAAAGGAACCTCCTAACAATACGTGCCGTATCTAGGAGTACCGCTTTCTGTATCAATCTTTATTATTATTATTATTGTCGGGTATATATATTGTTTTCTCCCTTTCGAGGGGTAACAATGGCCTAAACATACGGGCCGTAGCCAAGCATGAATAGGGTGATGGGTGATGATTAAGTGATGGTGTAGGCAGAAGACACGGATGAAGTTGTGAGGAATTTGCGAGTGATTCGGCATGTGTTGAGTATCACCGCTTTTTGGAGTAACTGCAATGTGTGTTTGGGGGCCTGTAAAATTTCTAAAGTGCGCTGTAAGCTCTTATTATTATTGTATACATACTATATATATATATGTTACAATGTTACATTCCGGATAGGTGGGGTGTAATTTACACCCACAATTCACCGGTATGTTTTAGGTCCAATGTAATAGGGGGCGATTCTATTGCCAGTCCCAATAATCAGGCACGAATTCAGGGCTCAATAACACTGCTCGATCGGGAATCGAACCCAGTACCTCGAGCGTAGCAGTCACGCTTAGACAACTATACTAACAAGGCTCTTTGTATGATAATATTATATGACAAATCTATTACGTAATAGTAAAATCTGTATTCTCATTCAATCCTGGATTAAATCGTACAAATTGTTTAAAAAATCGTGATCATCATATCAATGACATGCCAATACTTACAAACGACTATAAAACGAGTTGCATTGAAACTATAACACTTTCGAACCGTGTCATAATAAAATGTGTATGTATATAAGGAAAAGGTGTTTGACTAATTGATCTTTCAACGCACAGAACAAATCACTGAACGACTAAGCTGAAATTTCGCACACAGGTTTTTTTTTTATACCACTAAGGTAAAACAAGCATACGGCCCGCCTGATGGTAAGCGGTTACCATAGCCTATGGACACCTGCAACACCACGGGTATCACTCGCGCGTTGCCGACCCTTAAAAACTCTTAGAGGTTTATGGAGGATTCACTGCGCAGACAGTTTGAGGGAATATTCCTCTTGCTGACAGCGCAGCGCATCATTAGAAGGAACTCTGGCGACCTTACTCACTGCAGAAACCCAACAAACAATAAAGTGTGTTATTTGGCTGCAGTTTTCTGTAAGGTGGAGGTACTTCCCCAGATGGACTGCTCCAGAATTCCAGATTTGAGCCATAAATGGCGGTGGCCTACCTCTCTTAAAATAATAACGTACATCCGCAAAAAAATCCTTTAAAAGAATTACATTTTATTGTTGGTACACTTCTTATGTCATCGTGGACATATAGGTATTTTGTTGATACAAGCACCGTATACCTACTACTAAATAGAGCATTAAGGCATTACAGAACTAGTGATGCAACTCGAATCCCATGTTTCGGTTCGAGAGCGAACGAGTCTCCCGGGTGATTTTGACACGGACACCAGCACACACATACACACACTCACTCACTCACAAACTGACTTACTCACTCATTCATTCATTCAGTCACTCACACACACAGACACACACTTTAGAGTCTAAAAGTGAGATAAAGGAGGATTATAGCCGGTCGGGGCGGTCATCGTGAAAATCTTTGGGTGGTCGCCGTGGCGGTTTTGGCGGGGGAGGTGGTGGCTCCGTTTCTGGCTCCGGTTCCGGTACCTCATATGACGGCTCTGGTCCGCTAGACTCGGTTTCGCTTTCCTGTACTTCTGGTGATTCTTCCACAGTGTCCTCTTGCACCTCTTCCTCTTCTTCTGGTTCACTCTCCTCTTCCGGCTCCTCTGATTCCTGTTCCACTTCTACCACTTCTTCTTCATAGTCTTCTTCTTCTTCTTCGGACGAGTACGGTGGAGGGTGATGAACAGGTTTGGTAGGTTTAGGAGTAGTCGGTCTCCTCTTTTTCTCTCCAACGTTCAGTACTTTCTTAGTAGACCCGCGTGTTGCGCCTTTTTGTAGAATGACTCTAGCGATGCTGGCTGGAACCCAGTGGCCAGGCATTTGGGCTTCCACTGGGTTCGCTATGAATATCAATTCGTCTTCTGCAGGGTTTGGCCAATGTCCTGCCTCAGTTTCCGACATAGAACATAATATTAGCGCTGTGAAGATAGCATCTGGTATCACTAAAAAGAAGAGAATTGATTAATTAAGATGTAGAAATTGCTGTCTCAATCATCTAGTGGCCGTGACCGCAATTGGTACCCTAGAGGTCTTGTGATCCACTCCAGGTCGAGTGTTTATCGGGTTTCCTCCGAAATTCTCAGTAGCAGCTTATAGTTAAGATTTGTGCCAGGTTAATGGCTATATAGGCTCACACCTTATGAAATGGGACCTATGGGGGTATAAACTGTACGTGTACAACACCTCGCCTTCAGTTTGAGGTCTAAAAACAAAGAAAACGTGGAAGCTACTCTTCAAAGTGAATGGGAGAAAGGTCATTATTTTTTATACTTTATAAATAAAAAATACGCTAAATACTTACTTTCTTCAACATTTAAAAGATATATATTTTTCTCGTCATTTTCACAGATTTTTCTAACATTTGATGGTGGCCACTGTGGAATGTGTGCAATAATACTCGTATTTTATAGTTTTTCCTATCGGAAGCTTAATAGAAAATTAATTGAATGTGACTTCAATGCCTTGAATGAAATACTCCGTATGGGGAAACGCTACAATACCATTTTTAACTGCTATTCAGATTGGTATCTCGTAAGGGTCGAGAAAAAATCTGATTTACGTTATCTTTTGGAGTCTGACTATCTGGCGGCCACTCTTACTTTGGAGACAGTCGTAAAGCACCTTTGGGCGGCATTCAGAGACGTCACTTAACTAATGAATCATTAAGTTAATGATACCTGTAGGCGTTGGGCACTTGTGAAGGGGGTGATAATTAGCAAGTACAACAATTTTTGGAAATTATAGACGAAATTATTGGTACACTTATTTACTCGAGACATACAATTACAATTGGGGGTTTTTTCTTACAGGCAGAACGGACAGACAGACTTGACATTTGACTTTGACCCTTTTGACGTTTTGACAGATAAGATGCAGTCATGGCGAGGCATGTCGTTTACAATATCCGTCACCCAGTACATCTTAGTACATTGACAACAAACTCAAATATGGAAAAATAGGCCAAGATATAGTAGCCACTGTTTGTTAATGATTCATTAAGGTTAAGTGACGTCTCTGAGTTGGGGCCTAAGTGTGTATTCTGACTTTTGCATGTGAGAACCAGTTCTCCTCTCTCAGTGGTTTTGCAGTTGGTAGGTGCTTTTAAGAGTCAGCAACGCATCAGTAACTCCACTAATACGCAAGTGTCCAATGGCTTTGCAGTCGGCATGTACAGAGAGGTGTTTTACGAAAGACACCTACGCTAGTCAAACCCCAAGCTCTTTACCACCGGTATTAATGAAAACAATTATTCTTATGTAACATACTAGATATTAAAAAACATACAGACGAATTGAGAACCTCCTCCTTTTTTTGAAGCCGGTTGAAAAAAGAGAAATCAGTAAAAATTAGATTTTAAATAAAGTCCTAAAATGTTGCAATCACTTTTAGAACAATTACTTGTTAATGAAGAAATCTTAGCCTTTCACAAACAAAACTAGCTATTACGAAACGTTGCCCTTAACGTAAGCGTTCACCTAAAACGGTGAGAAGGCGCGCAGGCGCATCTGATTTTCGCGTTCACGACTACGCATGCGTAATCGTAGTGCTGTCACTTGCTAGGTGGTGGTACAATTCATAAGTGACGTGATGAATTTAGTTTAGATTAACATAATAGAAGGTACTTTATTATATATCATAAAAAATAAGTTTAATAAAATCAGTTATTAAAAGAAACAAAAAACCCGACTGCGTAAAAACTACTAACTAAAAATCAAAAAACAAGCTCTGTGATGTTGGAAAATGTATTGCAGGCGGGACAAGCAAAGAAACAATTTTGTTTATGAACGAACAGCTTGTCCCGACTGCAATACATTACATACATATTTTTAAATTTCATGTACCCAGTGACAGTCGTGCCATCAAGACGAATCTAATGAGGTGTCATTTATCTAATTCGGTTGAGCCGTTGAGTAGTTACGACCGGACATAGGAACGGACATACATACATACATACATACATACATACATACATACATACATACATACACGTCAAACACATAACCCTCCTCCTTCGGCAGTCGGGTAAAAACTACAACCCGCCGACTGCGAACAAACAAGAACATAAGTCCTATGCCAACTTTCTGATAAACAATTTACTGAATTGAAATCAACAACAAACTGTTGTGTCCAAATTATAGCCGTGATCGCATGTTACCCATCAGGGTAGTGTCATAGCGGCATGCGACCGCGGCCACAAACTGAACACAACAATTTCTTTTGTTGTTGATTTCAATTCAGTAAATGAAATTACGAAATAAAAAACCGAAACATGGTTTCACCATGCATGCATCTGCTCGCAGTACGACCGATAAAAACAACGACAATATTAAACTAACCTAACCTAAATTAAAAATTTTGAAAACCCCCGACAAAATGTAATTTGCCATTTTGTGGTGGCGGTCATCTTGGATTTGAAATTTTTCATAGTGTATAGTAGACACACACACACACACACGCGCACACACACTCACACACACAGACACGTCAAACTTATAATACCCTGTCGTTTTTGCGTCGGGGGTTAAAAAATACTTAAATCTGTACGTAGCGCTCTCGAGGCACACCAAAATCGCTGCCGCTTATACCTTGGACGTTTTATATCAATGCGTGAAGTCAAAGGGCAAGTGAGTGGCGACGAGCCATCGATACTGATCTAGATAGTTCTGCCGACCGGCTGCGCAAATGGACATGAATTACAAGGATTCACAGACTGGTCTGGGATAGTCGTTATGCAATCGTAAAGTTACTATTTCTTTTAACCTGCTGCTATTTAACGATTTATGGTGCAACTGTATTGAATGTAGCTATTTAGCTGGCGAAAGGAACGTGAACTTTACTTTGCTTGACTTAGATATTGTACAAATAAAGCTTTCCTCGTGAGTGACCGTATCATTTACCTTTATTCCAGGAAGGTATAGGCACAACTTCTAAAGAAAGTTACACTAACAAAAGTGCTAAAGCGACTTTCTCCTAAAGTACTAATATAACTTTTGTGTTATTACGAACACAGTATTTACGAACCAATACTAGTGACATTGGTGTTATCTCAAAGTTGCAATCGTTCATTCGTGAAAAAGTCGCGTTAGTACTTTTGTATACAAATTTTTGTTCGTGACTGTACATCTAAACACCGTGTTTAATTTTGTTGTTGTTGCTCAGCTAAAGATTATGTTAAACTTTTTTATAATGCTATAAAAATTAATCAGCCAACTAGTCAATTCAAAGTTCATTATCATCACAATTACTGCTAGACAACAAAAAAAGAATTATATATAATTTGGTGCATATGTTCTGAAGTTACAAATTAGGTTCACAATCCCCAGGTAAAGGAGTGTTATTGGTTTATTCTATGAAATAAAACGGAGTTTGGAATTGTGTCATGGCTTAATAGCCTCACCCCAAATTACATGGGTTCTAAACATCATAACTTACTGAAAATTACAACTTGTTTATTTAAAATCGGATCATAGCCTTACAGTTACTCATTAATTTTTAATAGTCACTGTTTAATGCTTAATAGCCACTGTTTAATGTTCAAAATAGATATCTGCTTATCCCTTTTTGGAATTATCGGGAATTAATCTGCATAAATTATAATAATACTTGGAAGGTAGAAGGTTACTAATGGGTCCTGACTCGGTTTTCATCCGGAAAACTAGCATTGTGTTTGAAAATATTAATGTTACCATTATTACAAATAAAAAAGCTCTCAAATAAAAAAGGGTGTCTACCCTTTTTCTTTCTAGCTTTTTTATTGTAGGTAATTAAATAACAAACAAGAAACTGTAGGGACACTGCTGACGCATTGGATTTGTATACAGGCGCACAACTGTATTAGCGCGGCGCAGCAGTCGTCTCCCCGCACCCAAGCAGTTAGGTCGTTAGTAGTTAAGTTCTTTATGTATTTATAACTGGTACCAGGCAGTAAAGTATATATATATAAAATGTGACGACCTTCATTAAATAACCACCATCACCCCGAACCCAACATTGGTGACCCTCGACAAGCAACAGGCAACTTTCGGTAATGGACAACTTCGTTTTTTGACGTCGCGTCGGAGTAAAGCACGCGGACAGCGAAGCGTCGAGACACGTGCGCATGGACAGCGTGGCAAAAACGCGCATGGGCAGCGTGGTAACAAAGGACGCGCCACGAGAGAACCGGAACACATGACATGGGAGGCGACTCGCTCTTTTCACGCTGGGGTCCAAAGAGCTGAAGACCTAACTGCAGCAACATAAGATCAAAGGTAAACAGGCTCGGGTACAGTGAACATCAGTCTCGGGAGGACGCTCTGCAGGAGTTGGCACACGTCGTGGAGGTGTAACGCGGTCATTCGCGGCACATTCCGATGATACCGGAGGACAAGGGACACGGCGGCGACACTACAGTACAGAGGCGGACTACAGTGTGCGCGTCGTATGCAACGCATCACGCTTGGAGGCGTCGACGGAACTCCGCTCCAAGTGCTGGATGGCGCAACCTGTCATTCCAAGGACACGGCCAAGGAAGAGCATACCCATGAGGATATTAGTGGACACCACTTGACAGAAGATTGTTATAACGGATATTAATTTGCATCATCGTACGAGTAGCTTAATTCAGCGTCATACGGTGAGCACATGGATATGGAGCATAGTGAACATAAATAGGTGTTGTGAATGTGATTTATCATAATTTTTCGTATATAAGAATGTACCTTTTTGCTATTTTGTCATTGTCAATCGTAGTCGTATTATGTTGTTCTAATTCCACGTAGCAACCATTGTGAATTGTAATTTTTGTTGAGCCTGCATTATGAGAATTGAGCCCGGTAATCTAATAGCTTGTTTTGTTCATGAGTAACTTTGTTTAAAGTAGAGTCAGATATTTTGTCGAGCACTAATTTTGTTGATAATTTTATTGTTATATAGTTACATGGCTTGTTTAGTTCAAATTGTTAAAAAATGTACCATTTTTTTTTTAAAAAAGGGGGGAAGTACTGTAGGGACACTGCTGACGCATTGGATTTGTATACAGGCGCACAACTGTATTAGCGCGGCGCAGCAGTCGTCTCCCCGCACCCAAGCAGTTAGGTCGTTAGTAGTTAAGTTCTTTATGTATTTATAACTGGTACCAGGCAGTAAAGTATATATATATAAAATGTGACGACCTTCATTAAATAACCACCATCACCCCGAACCCAACATAAGGCTTCTTCACCCTAGCCTTTTCCCAACCATGTTATGGTGGGCTTCACGGATGCGGCTGAATATCAGTGTTTTACACGAAGCGACTGCCATCAGACCTCCGCAACCCAATTTCTGAGCAATACCGATATTCGAAGGATAGAATGGTTGTCAGGCTTTTTGAGCTTCTGACTACAAGTAACGATTGTTATAGGTATTCGTAGGACAAACGGGACCAACGGCTCTACGAGGTCTCATCCACAGACTGACCATATATTCTAGTATCGTATCTATTTTAACTCAGTAAAACTGATAAATAACTGTTACCAGAAAACATTAGTTTTAACCGTCATGTACTTATAATAAACAGGGTACTTAACAACATTATCATTCACTTTATATGCGTTAATACAGACTTAAGGTTCAAAGTTTTTCGACACTGACAGCATTGATTTTAAATTCCCTAAGACAACCAAAATATGCATTTTGCTTCTGGTTTTTTTGCATATTCTAAACTAATATTAAAAAGAGGAAAGATTTGATTTTTTGTTTGTATTCAATAGGCTCCGAAACTACTGGACCGATTTGAAAAAATCTTTCAGTGTTAAATAGCCTATTTATCGGGGATGGCTATAGGCTATATACCATCACACTACGAGTTACGACTAATAGGAGCGGAGTAGCAATGTAAAATGTTGCAAAAACGGGGGAACAAATTATAAGACCCACAATTTTCATTATTAGTATTAGTCGTAGCGTGTCTTGCAACATGTCACATTACTACTCCGCTCCGAAAACTAGTATTAAATATTTCCCTATGACAACCAAAATAGGTATGCATTTTTTTTTTGTTTTTTTTTGTTGCACTTAACTAATATTACCTAGACATTTTCTTTTTTCTTTGTACAAAGATACGTAGATTAAAGTTACTTTTACGTAAATGTTACATCACCATGTATCCGTATATGCAAGATTCGACCTACGACATCTGACCCTTTAGGGATGTAAAGATCATTTTATTTTTATCGATATTTCTGGGCGGTGACGCGCAATTTTGTAGGCGTTGTTTACGAGTGTACATATACCAGCCAGTGTTATTACGAATGATCACAATTCGTGTAATTTCGAAATCCGTTAATGTATGTGTGGGCCACTGCCCAACGATTGATGTCAGGCGGTTGTATATATGCAAGTTGCACGGTAAACTTTACTTGCGCGATTCAGGATTTGTAGCTTCGTACAAGTTATTATGTAGCTCTATAGATGTCGCTACATCACTCCCCCCCGAGACCGGAGGCTGCGATGATGTTCTGCTCGGGGTCACCACTATGGAGGGACGAGGTGTGTTGTCCCTTGCACCAAAGGGAGGATCCTCCGACCAGGCGGGCAGGGGCCCACCAGGCATAACACCCGCCTGGTCGGAGGATCCTCCCTTTGGATGGAGGGACATCACACCTCGTCCATATGTATAGGCAGTTAAAATTCACTCCATATCTTTCCACTCTGTTAGCAAAAACATATATAAAATATTATAATTAGGCCTATGATATGCTTAATAAACATCTAATTACTTACATATAAAAGATACATATATCCGTCTCTCTTATTTTTATGACAATAAAGTAAGACTATCTGCTTTAGCTATCTATTAGATAATGAGCGTTTTGGAATAAAAGTAAATCTTTACTAAAATATAGACAGTAGATTAAATCTTCTCTCACACATTAAATACAAAATTAGTTATTAGTTAGGTAAATCAATTTGAAATACCTAGAAGGCATCTAACAATAAACTCTTCCTCCTAGCCTTTTCCCAACCATGCTAGGGTCGGCTTCCAGTCTAACCAGGTTGCGGCTGAATAGCAGTATTTTACACGGAGCGACTGCCATCAGACCTCCGCAACCCAATTTTTAGGCAATACCGATATTCGAAGGAAAGACTGGTTGTCAGGTTTTTTAGGCTTCTGACTACCACTAACGATTGTCATAGGTGTTCGTATGACAACCAGGACCGACGGCTTTACGTGCTCTCCGAAGCACGGAGGGGTCTCGATATGTTAAGAATGGTCACCCATCCACAGACTGACCGCGGCAAGTGTAGCTTAACATGGCGGGTCGGTTGATCAGCGTAGTTACAATTTGGCCACGAGCCCCTCGCATCTAATAATAAACTACAGATTCATAATGAAAATCTGATTTTCATATAACTAACAACCTTTATACCATTACGCCTGTATCCCCCGAAGGGTTAGGCAGAGGCCTAATGTACACCCACATGTCGTTGGCATGTTTAGGTCCCAGTGGGCGAACTTATTGCCATTAAATCAGGCACAAATCTAAACTCCGAGCTGTTTGTTACCTAAAAGTTCATTAAAAACCTAATGACACTTTACTCGGCCCGGGAATCGAACCCAGTGCTTCGGTGCTTACGGTCACTAAGTTATTATGGCAAATAGGTGAGAGGTTTTTGCAGGGTCGGCAACGCGTGAGTGATGCTTCGATGTTGTAAACGTCCATAGGCTACCGTAACCGCGTACCATCAAGCGGGCTGCATTCTTATTTGCCACCCTTGTGATATAAAAAAAAAAATAAACTCAATACTCAATACTCAATATTTATTGCATTCCACAATGTAAATAGTTAGGTGGTAAAGAGTACAATAATTATGTTCATTATGGACCCCATCTGGCACAGCAATGTAGGAGACAGGAAGCACTGTGTGTCTACAGTTACTTAGCTTCATAATTACTTACTCCTTGATGATAATTATACAAAAAATAATTATTATATGCTATACTTATCAAAATAAAAATATCGATTCTCAAAAATTACTTATTGGTATGTAGGTTTTTTGGATATATGGGATAGGGACTTTACTATTAATGTTTTATTAAATAACTAGCTTCCCGCCAGCGGCTTCGCCCGCGTGGTCTTATAATTTTTTCCCCGTTTTTGCTACATTTTTCATTACTACTCCGCTCCTATTAGTCGTAGCGTGATGATATATAGCCTATGTTACTCGGGGATAATGTAGCTTTCCAAAGGTGAAAGAATTTTTGAAATCGGTCCAGTAGTTTCGGAGCCTATTCATTACAAACAAACAAACAAATCTTTCCTCTTTATAATATTAGTATAGATTTATATTATTGTTATTTCAATTATATTATTATAAACATACGAAACTCGATAGAAATATATACTTATCGATATTATAAATCACAATGAATCCCAACACTGTTTCTCATTATTGCGTGTAGAGTTAGATTCGGTACTGCTTGCCCCATAGTGACGTAACCACCTGATAGGCCCAATGGGACTTTTTTATAACGAAACATATAGATACGCATCTATTTTACATACACGATTACTACATACAACATTGCTAACAATAAGATTTGGTGTATTCAAATTACTGGAGCCGGAAATTAAAATAGTGATGTGCAACAAAATACTCATGTTGGCACATTCTATTGTTTTGGCGCCTATTATGCGCGATGACCGTAAAACATTTATAGTAAAAATCATTTATAAACATAGCATACCATCACGCCTATATTCCCTCAAGTGTTAGACAGAGGTATATAATGTACAGGCACGAACACAGCCATATAAATACAGAAGGTCTAAAGTGTTTTTTCCATGAATTAACGATTGCAACTTTGTGATAACACCAATGTCACTATAGTGCTGGTTCGTAAATACTGTGTTCGTAATATCACAAAAGTTCTATTAGTACTTTAGGAGAAAATCGATTTAGCACTTCTGTTAGTGTATATATTATACATGCTTTTGCTCGTGACTGTACATGGTATACCCACAATTCTTCCGGTATGTTAACGTCCCATGTAATAGGGGGCGAGCTCATCCAAACTCTACTGGTAACAGTGCCTGACTTGGGGAACTGCTGTACAGATTTTCATACGATATTAACAAATAAAAGGTCTAATATAAGGTCTAGTGGTCCCAAGCCCGACTGCTATGCTAAGGTCCTGGGTTCGATCCCAGGCTCGAGCAAAGTGTTGTTGTGTTTTCTGTGAAATTCCCAGTAGCAGCTCGGAGTCTGGATTTGTGCCCAGTTGACTCTCGCCCCCTATTACATGGGACCTAATCGAAATGTGGGTGTACATTAGTACACCTCTGTCTAACCCTACAGGGAATACAGGCGTTACGGTATGATAGTATGGTATTAACCAGGAAAGTTGTAATTAATTAACCCTTGCAAAGCCGAGGCGGTCCGTTAGTTTCAATAAACAAAAGAATATTCTTAAAGAAACCTTAAAAAATGATGTAATTAAACATGAATCTCTTTTTTTGTTAACAGAAATAGTGAAATTCCCGTTCGAGGCCAGATGGAAGAGAGTCCATTGTACACGCAAAAAGAATTTGAGGTAAAATATACTTTTTAAATTTAATACAAGTATACCTAAGTTCCTAACATACCTTTTTAAAGGGTTTACAATGAAAATGCCCCTAATTGATAAAGAGCTTTTACTCGTAAAATGAACATTGTTTATTAGATTTGGGTACGATAGGCCTCCAAAAGATGTTTTTTGTATCAGAAGGAAAACAGATCGATATAATTATGGGACCTCTTCTGAACTGAAGTACACTTCCGATATAAAAAAAGGTTACAACAAAGTGATGTGCTTTTGCGAATATACTGGTCTGTATAAGTTTTTACTTATAAAATTCCGTGGTGTACATGGTGTTTGTGATTCATATGGCCTATTTCGAGCCTGTTTAACCACCCCGTGATATGTTCCCATTTAAGTATTTGGCAGATAATTTCATACAAACGAGGTCATCGAAAACGGCCCAAATGATGTACCGAAGGGTACACTTATTGGAAAAAATACCCTGTATTACGCTACTTAAAACTCGTCGTACTTTTTTTATGTTGACTGGGGGATGACTAAAAAAACTTCTTATTTGAGAAAAATCACGCCATTTTGGCATAGGTACTAATATCTGTTTCGTAATGATTTCATAGTAAAAACTGTCAGTGTCAGTTTCGGAATGTCAAACGCACGCCTTTACGGCAGATTATTATCAGTTTCATAGTGATTTCATGGTAAAAACTATCAACTTGACAGCTGTCATGTACCTCCGGTACAAATTTGGGCGATGGGTTTGGGTGATGAAACAGGCCCTTAAGCTCCGAAACAGCTTGACAGGTTTTGTTTTTTTTTTAAATTACTTGGTCACCTACAGACAGTGAATCCATTCAACTATAGAACACGGATAACACTGCAGGACAGAGCTAGTAATTAGTACATACAGACGACTTATTGAGAAGCTTCTTTAGGTGTAATCTCTGAAACCAATGACGTTTTCACTGATAGATATTTGATATCGATCTTTAAATGTTATTTTGTTAAAGATGGACAATGAGAGCGGTGATGAATGGGAGGTGAGCAGGTCTCGGGTGCACCTGGGAGCCCTGATCGGCAGCGGCGCCTTCGGCAGGGTACATGCTGCCCAGCTGGACATGCCAGGTGGTGAAACCATCACAGTCGCCGCCAAGATGCTTACAGGTAAACATAATAGCAGTTTGTATTTCTAAAATGGTACTAGCGTACGCCCACGCCCACTATCATATTTAGATCCTCTAATAAAATTACCTATCTTTTTTGCCCCAAACAAGCAGCCCGCTTGATGGTAGTCGGTTTACGACAGCTGAACGAACACCGAAGTATCATTTACGCGTTTATATTTTTAGAGTAACTGTCAAAAATTTGATTTTAAAAGCCTATGGGTTGGGGTTTTTCTGCGGAATTCTAAATAACAGCTCGGAGTTTCGTTTTGGGTGCAATATACATGCATACATGGAACCTAAACATACCGTCGAACTTATCCTTATGAGAAATACACAAGTATGAGCATGATATAATCACTTTAAATTAGGTTAGATTGACGACTAAATCTTATCTGCTTATAGTCCATTGACAGATCGCAAGATATTCATTAAAAAAAACGTTAAGTTAGGTATTCTATGAATACTTAATACTTAAGTAAAAGCTATTATAGCGGCAGTTTGTGTGAACTTTAAAATTTAAAATTAATTTGAAATTACTTTTCTAATTTTTATTCTTATGTTAACTTTTCATTGTCAAGAATGTTAATGTTTGGGTTATTTATCGGTGGAGACTTGTAATTAGCAATTTTGTTTTTTATATTATTTTAAGCATTCTGTTTTGTTATTTGTCTGTAAGTCTTCCTACAAATAAATAAATAAATAAATATTCAAAATTCACTCAGAGAACTAAAACAAACATCATAAAAGCAGGAGCTCTTATTACGTAATGATATTGAATAGAAGTTGGTAATTCATTGTAAAGCTTAATAGCCATGCTAGTGGCGCCATCTGTCATATTAATTGTGTACTACCGGCAGAGATTGTCAAGATTGTGGCTTTAATGGTCGTCTGTCTCGCATTGACTAGTCTAACCCGCCAACTATATTAGTAATATTAGTATAACTAAAACGGGTACTAAGGCTAAAATTCAGAGACGATGCTAAGCGTAAAGTAATGCTTCCGTATGTCAAATTTGTATGACAATTTGACATACGGAAGCATAAGGCTAATATTCAGAGACGACACTTGAACTTACGCTTCCGTATGTCAAATTGTAATACAAATTTGTCATACGGAAGCGTTAATTCACGCTTAGCTGAATTAGCCTTATATTCGTGGTGTTCTGTGGAAATCGAACCCACGACCTCGTGATGAGCACTCGATCGAACCACTAGACCAGAGACATCATCACCATCACTTTTGCAAGTCACATCACTTGTATTTCGGCAGAGCAAAAGCAAAAGTTGAGTTAATTTAGCATGCTCAATTATTATTACATAAAACACGTCTAGGAAATGAAAGTTAGGCATCCGTAATGTAAAATGTTGGATGCACTTTTGAACCGGCTTAGATAATATGGCGACGGGTAATTTTACTTAAATTGCTTATAAGCGATCTTCTGTTCTAACAAAGTTGCTGTTTACGGAAATATAATCTATACTTCTGTAATCTGTTCTAATATTATAAAACTGAAGAGTTTGGAGAAAGTCGTGGCTACGTAATATTCGCGAGTGGACCGGCATCAACAGTGCCGCTGAACTGTTCCGTCTCGCGAAGGACAGACTGGAGTTTTCGAAAATGACAGCCAACCTCCAGTAATTGGAGAGGCACTTCGAAGATGAAGAAGAAGAAAAAGAGTTTGTTTGTTTGGTCGCTAATCTCAGGAACTACTGGTCCGATTTAAAAAATTCTTACGATGTTAGATAGCCCATTTAACGAGGAAGACTATAGGCTATAATTTATTTAATTTCTCAATGTACCACTGACATAGTTTATAAGTCAAATTGATACTAACAAAGTGGACTATTTGTGTCTGAAATAAAGAATTATTATTATAATATATTGTTATCATCACGCTACGGCCCATAGGAGCTGAGTATCACTAATTAGACATGTTGCAAAAACGGGGGAACAATTCAACTTCTACGCAAGAAACGAAGTCGCGGGCAAGGGCTAGTTAACTATAATTACAGTTCTCGCCAAACTTATTGTCCGGGTTGAAGTTGGCACGTGCTAACTTTAACCTGGCCGTAAAAATCGGAGAAAGAAAAATATTGGATTAGAATGATTTAAAAGGACATAACGATAACGACTTGAGCTTCCGTTTTTAATTATTACTATCAGATATTTTTCTTTCTCCGATTTTTACGTCCGGGTTAAAGTTAGCACGTGCCAACTTCAACCCGAACAATAAGTTTGGCGACAACTGTATAAAAAAACACCATAACATAATGACGCCTGTATTTTCCGAAAGTGTTAGGCAGAGGTGTACTAATGTACACAGTTTGCCGGTAGTGTTTAGGCCCCATCCCATGTAATAGAGGGCGAGCCTATTGCCATCAACCGGGCACAAATTCAAACTCCGACTACTGGGAATTTTACAGAAACACCCAACAACACTGCTCGACCCGGGATTCGAACCAAGGACCTCTAGCGTAGCAGTCGCGCTTCGGATCATATACCAACGAGGCAGTCGATAATTATGTTATACGAAATTGTATATATTAAATATAATATATATATATAACTATATCCTAGGACATTTTTACACAGCACCATCTAGTCCCAAACTAAGCAGAGCTTGTACTATGGGTACTAGACAATGGATATAATACTTATATACTTTTTTTTGTAAATACATACTTATAATATATAAGAAACACCCAGACAAACACAAACACTTAAGTTCATCACAATAAATGTTTGTGTCCTGTGGGAATCGAACCCACGACCTCGTGATCAGTAGTCCAGTACTCGAACCACTAGACCACAGACGTCGTCGCAGCTAATTAATATACGAAGAAGCGCATAATTATCTAATCTAATGTACATTATGTAGATGGTAGGTACACAATATCGTAATTGCCGGTAAATTTGCTTTAGACACACATACTTACTTAGTTCCACCTACTTGAGTTTTGGGTAAAAAAACATGTATTTAAGGTTCCTCACAGTGGTTTTCACCGTTTACCAAAAGTAATATAAAATTGCTATGTATTTAAATGGTGCTACCGTGCTACTTAAAAACATTTTCAACAGTTTGATTTATAAGTAGTTAAAAGTAGTAAAAAAAACAGTACGGCCCCATGAACGTGGTCGTTATATATAATACATAATGTAGGGGTTTTGGGTATGATGTGGTTACTTAATGAAGGTCGTCACATTTTATATATATACTTTACTGCCTGGTACCAGTTATAAATACATGATGAACTTAACTACTAACGACCTAACTGATTGGGTGCGGGGAGACGACTGCTGCGCCGCGCTAATACAAATGTGCGCCTGTATACAAATCCAATGCGTCAGCAGTGTCCCTACACATAAGTTTACATAACACATTATACACAACAATATAACGCGATAAAATCTGTAAAAAGTAGTTTTATTGCAATGTCTAGTATTCGCATAAGTGTCAGAAATAGACGAAGTTTTTTTACGAAACGTCTGAAGAAAAAATTGAGTAAAGTTGGGCGGTCTTTCGTCGAGTTACTTTATAACTGTATGTTATGCACCTATAAAGATTAAATAGATTTTATTTATTTTATCTTTAACACACATTGATGGTAGGTACATAATGCGGACTTGATACCGTAGGCCCTACGGCATCCAAATGGTCAGTCAGCCATTTGTTTGATCATTTTAATGAAACGAAAAAAAATGAAAATTTTTAAAGGCTTGTTTATTTTTCACTGGTTAATATTCAACATAATTACGAATGTGCCTTATGTGCTACTATTGTACATAAAACAATAAATAAATATGAGGGCGTTCGTTTTGTATGGAGCAAACTAAGATTACACACTTCTTAACCCTTCTCATCTATCCAACAGAAGACGCAACAGAAGAAGAAATGCAAGACTTTCTCCGGGAGATCGTGATGCTGAAGCACGTCGGTTCTCACAAACATGTCATTCGGCTCATAGCGTGCTGCACGCGGCGCGCGCCTCTCATCGCTCTGTTAGAGCACGCGCCGAGAGGAGACCTCCTGTCGCTGCTGCGGGCCGCTAGAGGCCGCAGAAAGAGCCAGTCCTCCAACGTCACGAGGAGGGTTGACAGCTCGCAGGGCAGGCCGTCCGAGGCTGACTGTAAGTCAAGTTCTGGAAATGCTAGATTTTAGCTAAATACTATTTGTAATTTTTTAATGTGGTAATCATTCCGTTTACCATGCCACTGTTGGGAACGGGTAGATCGCTCTTAGCCATGCAAGTTTCCTAACGATATTTTTATCGAAACGAGAGGTAATTAAATACGGAAATTGATTTTGCAGACCATAGTCATACTACTAGGCTTTAACTTTATCACTGCATAAAAGTAAAACAAGTTGCTTTTTGGTAAAAAGAATGTCGTTTGAGCACCTATTCTTACTTTCTTAGGCTGAGATTCAGAGAAGAGACTCAGCATGAACTTACGCTTCCGTATGTCAAATTGTAATACAAATTTGACATACGGAAGCCTTACTTTACGCTGAGCATCGTCTATGAATGTTAGACCATCCAATACATTGAGAACTGAATATATTCTCAAATGGAAATTTAAAAAAAGGTGCTCTGAAAATAGGGGCTCAAACAGGAATACGCCATGCTAGGAATAAAACATTAGTTAGTACAAAGTCTCTTTTTGTACTAGCTAAGCTTATAACTCGATTCGGGTTAAATCTTCGGTTGTATTTATTATATACCAGCGGCTTCGCCCGCGTGGTATGTTATTATACATATAAACCTTCCTCTTCAATCACTCTATCTTTTAAAAAACCGCATCAAAATCCGATGCGTAGTTTTAAAGATTTAAACATACATTGGGATATAGGGACAGAGAAAGCGACTTTGTTTTATACTATGTAGTGATGATACCTCTTAAAAAAAGCTGGAAGTGGGTAGTAACGTTTACAAAAACTATGATGGTTCATTATAAATATAGTTTCCTGATGCTAGATGATAATCCTTTTGTGATACAGATTGTTTTTACAAAAGCCTGACTGACTGACTGATCGATCAACACAAAGCTCAAACCACTGAAAAGATTGGCACAGCTGAAATTAGGCACATACGTAGTTCTTATAACGTAGGCATCAAGAAAGGATTTTGGGAAATTTGGGAAATTCTCACGGGATCGAGACAGATGAACGTGAATAATACCGCGGGGAACAGATTAAATAAATATAATATTAGGTACCTCATTTGAAGCGCCTGGCAATGTAATTATAGCATTCACTCTTGAAGCCACTCAATATAAATAATTTATCAGGCAGCTATATTCAGACAATGTAGGCGTATATTATACGCCGCATAAAATTTACATATTATATTCGAATTTTATACAAAACAAACTCATTACATAGCTAATAATAATTTCAATTTTAGTGTAATTTACATTTTAATAACGTTTGAATTGTAAATAAGATAATATATGTCTTTAATTTACGGTGATAAACGAAAGAACAATTTTATGGCGGATGTCAGTGAATATTTACAGAAGTTTTACCCAACCTGCAATTCTGATCGGTCGAAAGAGGTGAAAAAAGACTTGCTCGGTGGTAGGATGGCGGCGATGATGGCTTACCATCAAATGGCATGTGGACTCTGCCAACCTGAACTATACCTGGTCGAATACAGCCTAACTGTCACACAGTTTTTTTTTATACCTCTAAGGTGGCAAACAAGCATACGGCCCGCCTGATGGTAAGCGGTTACCGTAGCCTATGGACGCTTACAACACCAGAATGATAGGGGTAAGGGCACCACGCTAGCGTAGAACAAGTTGGCAGACTTTACAAGCCACCACGCCTTCGAGAAAAATCTCTCAGGAATGCAGGTTTCGTCACGATATTTTCTTTCACCGCACATGATTACGAAAAGTTTTTTTTTGCATTGGATTCCAACTCGAGAATCTCGAGAATTCCCTACGGCTTATGCCAGGGATGGCAAACCTTTATTCATCTGGGTACCTACCATATTTTATACAAAATTTTGATGAGACCGTGACGCCGTGAGCCCTAAATCCTGTGCCCGAAATACGCACAATTAGTCCAAATTAGCACGTCTAAATGTATTCATTTCGCCTTTTTTCAACTTTTCAGCCGAGTACACAAACTTAAGTGACTCCGACCCCGCCCTCTCGGACGGCGATGCCAAGTTGTACATAGATGGTGATAAGAAGAAAGACCACTATGTGGCGGAACCTGCGCTGCAGCTCGACGGCAGCACCATGAGGGAATTTGCACTCCAAGTAGCCCTAGGAATGAGGCATTTGGAGGAAAGAGGGATTACTCATAGGTGAGTTGTTTTTGTTTATTTATTCCTGTTTCGTCTCAAGTTTTCGTGTCACATTCCTAAAAAATATTGTTTTGCCCCGTTTTTATTCATGTTTCGGGTAACTTTATAAAATGTTACTTTAGTAGTCAGAAAAAAGGTAATTTACAACAGTCTTCTATATATTACGATAGCTTACCCGAGGTTAACGATGGAATGAAAGTTCATAAACGTATTCCAGCAGGATATGGTCCTAGAGATAGCGATACAGCTTTCTTAGGCTGTCTCAAAAGTAGAATGATAAAACTGTGCTTAGGAAACAGCCTAAGGCTGACATTCAGAGATATTCATGTAAGACGGGCTTAGATCAGTCTAAGACAAGAATCGGCTTACCGCATCTTAAAAAGTGGTATTCAGAAACATAGTACGTCTCAAACTTCGTCCGTCTTAACTTAGCCTACGCTCTGTTATAAATAAAGGATAGCAATATATGTAATGTCATAAGAGTGAGCGAAACAACAATATCTGAGATAGAAATTATTTTTGTTGCAACATTATCACAGTAAACAGCGCTAACATCTATTAATTTCGCCAAGAAATATCTTTTTTTTTATAATGATAATATTTTTAAGTAGATGTGGTTTCACAATAAAAGCACCACATACACATTTATTGTAAAGTTATATGGTAAGATAAAAAGTTTTTATTGACAAACAATATTTACTTACATTGACATATTATCTATTCTATAAAAAAACTAAACAAAATGATATGAAACAGCTATTTAATAAATCTAAGTAAATAAAAATATATCAAACTACCAAAAATAACTACAGCTTTGTCCGCCGGGTGGCGCTAGATCCACTGCTTTTAGGATGCGGATGCGTGAGCGACATCTATGTCAAATTTAAAAAAAGGATAACGTTATATTCTGTCTCACTTGCTGTTGGGTTCTGTTACTCAGGGCAAAATTCCTTATTGTTTTTTGTTTCGTGCACGTGGTATTAAACTTTACTGTTGCGCTTTCTTGCAGTTTGAGTTTACTTTTAAATTTAGGTTCTGATTTGGTCTTTGCTATCATTAGTGCTTAATTATTTAAATACCTACAATGGAATCAGAATTTATTAATTAATGTTTTCTATTATGTTTGTTAATTGTTCCTTAACAGGTAATAATTTTATCCTTTGAATAATTACCTAGCTTTCACTGGCCTATTTATTATTATTTTAACCGAAAACCGATGTAGTTAAAGGAGTTACATTGTTTGTGAGTCGTCAAAATATAGTTATGGAACCGATAACCAGCGACGATCGGCCAGTTAAGTCAATCTACGTTTAAACGCAGTTTATGTTACATTTCGTTGTTCAGAAACGCATTTTCATGGGTTATCGAACCAATAGCGCTATTGAATAGATAAACCGCCGTTAAAGTACCTCAGAAACCGGGCATTAGACAGCTAAAGTAACCGATATTGACTACTTAGGCTTAGCATAGTTTACGCGAAGTTTAAGCAGTGTTCCGAACATCTCTGAATACAAATTTGAACGTAAGCACTCGATTTTGACATACGGAAGCATAAGTTCATGCTGAGTCTCGTTTCTGAATATCAGCCTTAGTCTAACTAAAAGAGTACTATTCAAAAGTATTCTGCCTTTAAAACAGTTATAATGCTAAAGTAGTCGAGTAAAAAGGGGTTCCTGTTGCCTTTAATTAAGTTTCTGGTATTAAGTAACATAGAAATAAAACTACTTTTTACGGATTTTATCGCGTTATACTGAGTAACATGGTGAGTTCACACTGCTCGACCTGGGAATCGAACACGCCCTCGAGCGAAGCAATCCTGTTTACGGTCACTAGGCTAACGAAGCAGATCAACATAATCATAGACAACTTCCTGTAATATCCAAATCTTTTCTTATAAAAAAGCAAGTTACAATACTTTATTATGTATTTATAATATTTCTAAAGGTTAATTCGAATGCCGGTCGCGTGGGCGTGATTGATATCCTCAAAGGAAAAAATGTGTGATAAAACCTTTTATATATTTTGAGAGGATCAAACAAAATTGTATTTACAACCAAAAGAATTACGGAATATTTACTAAATATGTCAAATAGGTTATTTATTTACTGATACTTAAATGCTGTTTTGTTATCCTGCTAACCAACGCGTGGTCTTCGTGTCACGTTGATAACCTTTATGTCGTTGAAATAAAGTTCAAAATTATAGAACTAGAGATACACCATCACGCCTGTTTTCCCAGAAGGGTTAGGCTGAGGTGTTCTCGAAGAAGTCTTGGGTTCGACATCATGTGCGTAATTATCATTCGCTTTAAAGGTGTAGGAAAACATAGTGAGGAAACTTGCATGGCTGCCAGATTTTCTCGACGGCATGAAATGAAATGTATGTGGTCAAAACGCAAAAAGGAACATAATAAAATTTATTGATAAATGTCATTGTGTTCGTTTCGATGTTCCGGGGTGTTCCTTTGCTTTCCGTTTGTTGGCTATTCCTTCTGGATTCTAGTATTCTGACAGCAGACCGCTGTTAAGTTGACAGTTTTACTATGCAATCACTGGGGCACAAAACTGATAATAGGGCTATTTTTAATGAAGGAAAAAATCGGTTGGCGAGCAGGTTTCGAACCTGCGTCTTTTGGTTCGGTACACCAGACGCTTTGACCGCTAAGCGATCGCGAGCCCAGCTCCCCTTCATTAAAAATAACTTGTAATCTTTCCAATCTTTCAAGGAGGGAAGGGAGGCCTTTGCCCAGCAGTGGGACAAAGTGGGCTAGTAAAAAAAAAACTTTCCATGGAAAATACTTAAAAATACAAAAAGATTGATAATAGGGTGCCAAAATGGCGTGTTTTTTCAAAATAAGACTTATCTTTTCTCGTCCCCCAGTAGCATAAAAAGTATGACTAGACTTGTAACCAGCATAATACAGGGTATTTTTTTCCAATTGTAGATATTATTATATAATTTGGGCAGATTTTGTTGACCTCCTTTACAATATATTGCCGGCCCCGATCTATGAGCTTGTGAACCGTGACGTCGTCGTCGGGATTCCGTACAACCCAACGCGCAGGTCGGCCTCGCTACCGGGAAAATTCCGGCATTTTCCGAGAACCTTCCCCGTCAACAGCCATTTTCCCGGGGCGTTCGAGCCCCAGATATATTTAATTTAAACACAAACCTCCACAGGTAGGCACTCTGATTACCCGCCAAATAATCTTGTTTGTTTATATACGGCCTCACATTATTACCTTTATTTTATTTTGTACTATCGAATGAGAAATTTCGATAAAATGAAATAATATAATCAATTAATTGGATTGGATAGCTACACAGAAGAATTCTATTCATTCATTTCTCGTTTAAGTAATTGGCTATCTATTGTCGTCGTAATATTTGTAAGGGCCACTCTTCAAAGTTATTTTATTATTAATAGAAACTTCGGTGTTTGTATCTAAGCACTTCATAATAATTTCTATCAATATTTGTAACCATAAATACTAAATATTTGTATTTATGGAATCATACAATATTTATTTATTAGAAAGTAATTGAAAGAACTGAAGGAGTATCAAAGTATATTGCTCTATTATATTAGTTAGGAGTAAAAACTCCTTACAAAAATATTAGAGCAATCAGTTAGAAGCAAAGACGTAGCATTTTTTTTCGTGTAGGCGTTACGTTTAACTTTGTTAAAAAAACTTTATATTTAAGTATTTAAAACGCGAAACTGTCGCAATTATTTTAATAATTCGTGTATTTACATAAACAATCTGTTTTGGGGACAAAGTTATGTTTTATTCACCAATGAATGATTATCCCTGTGACAAATTTTATCTGACCCGTCTGAGATAATCTCATCTTCATAAATAATCCTTTATCTTATAAAAATGTGATGGCAAGGGCGGAGTTCGCTTGCTCGTGATCACAGAACTTTCAGCGTTGCCTAGCAACCGTTGCTAGGAGCACACAAACCTCAAGGTTGCGAATTATCCGACTAAATCCCGCTACTCTGAATTCTAAACCAAGGTAACGAAAGTTTATTTCGAATTAAACAAGTGGATGGACGAATTTTGTTTTGCAGTACTGTATACAAATTAAATTAAATTCGGTAATATTACAAACACAATTAGGTACCTACCTACATTTAATTTTGTGTTAAATGAAATCATTTTCATTATTATCCGGATCCCTGTCTTTCATAAGACCAAAGAAAGATAGTATCTAACTAATTTAGTTATATACTATTTTAAGTAGGTAGGTAACAGATTTGTTTCTATATTCAAATAGATACATACGGCTTCGTTAGCCTAGTGGTCCTAAGCGTGACTGCAACTCGAAATCCTGGGTTTGATTCCCAGATTGAACAGTGTTATTGGTTTTTTGAAATAGGTACTCAGTACCTCAACCATGAGTTCTATGGCTTTCGATAGGTTTTTTAGGTAGCTCGAGGTACTGCGAGTGTTTTCCATACAAATATTTTATGGCGTCGCTAGCGATTTTAGTGAGAAAGAGTACTAAGCGCTCGGAATTTGGAATTGTATGCTCACTGTCTCACATGTTTGCTTAAATCCAATGTGATATGGGACATGCAGAAAAGGCGAACTGCGGGTACATGAGTACACCTCTTGCGTACCCGTCGGGGACTACTGGCGTGATGTTTATGTAGGTAATTAAACTCTGAGGCTCTAATTATGGCGGATCCTGGTGTACAGAGCTGTTTTTAGACGCCATAATAACAAGTCCGCACCCAAAAAAAATACATTCTATAAGTACCGCATCGACCATAAACAGTGTCCTTTCTTACTAACATCATAATTAATGTGTCCATTTTCCAGAGACCTAGCAGCCCGCAACATTCTAGTCGACGGGGCAGGTCTCCTTAAAGTGGCTGACTTCGGTCTCTCGAGGTCCGGGGTCTACGTGCACACGAGGTCGCGACCCGTGCCTCTGCGATGGCTGGCTCCGGAAGCCATCCTTCACTCCCAGTACTGCAGCGCCAGCGATGTGTGGGCGTTTGCTGTACTATTATGGGAAATTGCTACTTTAGGTAAGATTTCTATTTAAAAATTATGTAAGAGTACTAGTTAGGTACTTCTTTATAGCCTAGGGATATGACCACTGGACTGCCAAGTCTTGAGCTCGAATCCAAGGCCTCTGATAATTAATTATCACTCCCTTACAACGGTGAAGGAAAACATCGTAAGGAAATCTGTAGGTATATTGTTTAAGAATTTTCTGTATATGCGTGCCTGGTCTGCCAACCCGCACTAGGGTAACGTGGTGGACTATAGCCCATGGCAGTCATTATATGAAATAGCCTAACCCCTCTCATACTGAGTGGGTCATCTTTAGAAACACTTTTATCGAGTCGGTTTTCATTACTTTATTTTTTAACCCTAGGCATGCTTGGTGACGATAAGTTAGGTACACGTACCTGGTATGACGTGTCGGTCTGTCAGACCTGGATTTTTAAGAAATAAACTACTTACTACGGGAATTGAGTGCGGTTAGGCGCAGAATTCTAATTAAAATTGTCTAATAGACGCTACCAGCCACACTGAAGGTTAACAAGATGTTACACCTTTAACCACCACAATAACCCAAAGATTATGGCACTGACTGACTTCTTTACATAATAAAAAAAAACAACCCATACTCTGTCCCACTACTGGGCACAGGTCTCCTCTCAGTATGAGAGGGATTAGGATATAGTCCACCACGCTAGCCTAATGCGGGTTGACATACTTCACATGCCGTTGAGAAATCTCTCAGGCATGCAGGTTTCCGCACGATGTTTTCCTTCACCGTTAAAGCGAGTGATAATTACGCACATGATTTCGAAAAGTCAGAGGTGCGTGCCTTGGATTCGAACTCGAGACCTTTGACTTGGCAGTCCAGTGGTCACACCCCTAGGCTATCGCTGCTTTTGTTGCACTTGCATATTTTGTGTTACATACTTAGTATAAAACAAAGTCGCTGCCTCTGTTTTATACCCTAAGATCTTATAAACTATGCAACGGATTTTTATGCAGATTTCAGCAATATATTTATATATTTATGTAGTATACATACATGCATGAGAAATTCAAACCTGTGCAAAGCCGGGGCGGGTCGATTGTACCCTAGTAGTAGTATTATGACTCGTTTAGCGTAGTAATGTCAAGGCAATCATCTTCTGCACGTGTCACAGCGATCACGGGTTCGATCCTGAATACACGATAATAATACCTATTACCTACAAAAGACCCTAAATAAATATACGCCACTAAGCAGCTGCTATTTCTAACCTCACTTTAAAATTTCAGGGGGCTTCCCATACGCTGAGCTCAGTAACCACCAAGTACCTTCATTCCTTGCCGGCGGAGGCCGTCTGCCGAAGCCCCTCCGAGCCTCACCGCGACTGTACCAGCTAATGGTCGAATGCTGGTCGGAAGTCGCGACGGACCGGCCCACGTTCGCCGAAATCGTGGACAAACTTACTGTCCAAAAGCAATTATATGTAGACCTGGACTGCGTGTTCCCACCTTCAGAAGAAGAACTCGTTGGCCTAAAAGATTTTGACTTTAATGTAGCAGACGCCAACGGTCATTTCGACCGGTGACCTATGTAAAGACTGAATATTTTTATTGTTATTATTGTCACCCTATATGCACAGTACACGTGTATTATAATTATGTATTTTGTTTTATTTTTAACCCCCGACGCAAAAACGACGGGGTGTTATAAGTTTGACGTGTCTGTGTGTGTCTGTCTGTGGCATCGTAGCTCCCGAACGGATGAACCGATTTTGATTTTGTTTTTTTTATTTGTAAGGTGAATTAGTCGGGAGTGTTCTTAGCTGTTTGATGTAAATCGGTTAAAGGTACATATTTTTTCACAACTCCCTCAATATGGGTATCAAATGAAAGGGCTTAACTAGGAGAATACTATACACTATGATAAATTTCAAATCCAAGATGGCCACCACCACAAAATATCAAATTACATTTCGTGTCGGGGGTTTTCTGAATTTTTAATTTAGGTTAGGTTATTACAGTTAATTATAATTCTGATGACTTGTGGTTCGATTGTCGGACTCGATACCGACCACGAGGTGCGATTTCCACAGGACACAAATATTTATGTGATGAACTTATGTGTTTGTGTTCGTCTGGGTATTACATTTTTTTTGTTGATTATGTCTCAAACACGTTAAAGAATACTTTGTGTTGGGGTTATTTACAAAATATACATAATATTTACATAATATAAGTATTTAAAGTAGTATATTATCCAAGCTCTGCTTAGTTTTGGAAATGATTAGATGGTGTTGTGCAAAATGTCCCCTATAATAAATTAATAATATTTATTTATGATACAAGGTTTTAGGGCTAGTAAAGTATGTCGTATCGTATGGCTTCCATACTCCAACCTCTGCGGATAACCACTGAAATCCACTTTCAAACCAAGCCATCTGCCTTCTGCTGGCATTCATAAATAGTTATTCCAGGACTTATTGTATGTATGTGAATAATGCAACGCCGACATGTAAAGAGGCATAATGTTATGATAAAAAAATCTAGTGAGGAGAAAAATTTTCTGTCTTTTTTCCAAAGAGGCGGTATACCAAGCTACACGCAATAATTATGTAGGTATTATAAAATCTTAATTCAAACAAACTGGAATATGATGGAGGTTCGCCTGGAGCGCGCTCGACTCGAATCATTTCGAGTCGTGTTCTCTTTTTAAAAACCACCATGTTTGTTTTACGGGCTTGTTTCTTTTTTGTATCGTCGTTTCGGTCCGACACTGGGGTTCTCAAACTGATATTAATAAATCAATAAAAAGTGGCCCAATTAAGTGACTACCTAAGTGCTGAAAAGACCAGCTAAACTAAACTAAACTATGTGGGCAGTTATATTTTTTGTATTCAAATTTGGCATGTACGTATGCTAAAAATAAAATAAATAGTGAAAGGTATTTGGGAGGGTTCGAACCTGCGTTCTAACGGACGCCTCAGCCAAATCCTATTGTTTTTTTGTACCGTCTACCATCAGGAAGGTAAGGTCATATCGGTTCAAGAAACAGCAATTATCTTCAAAAGACATTGCTGAAATTTCTGAAATAGTTTTTTTTTTTCATTGAATTTGTTATCTTTAATTTAAAATGTATCTAAGGGCCTGTTCCACCCCCTTTGGATAGCCACTAACCGCCAGATTAATTTTAAAAAAAATGTAAAATTTGTATGAATTTATGTGCCAAGTAATTAAACGGAAACTTATCAGAAGGCGGTTATACCGGCCCTTAGTACTTATCTATTATATATTATAAGTATGTATTTACGAAAAAAAAGTATATAAGTATTATATCCATTGTCTAGTACCCATAGTACAAGCTCTGCTTAGTTTGGGACTAGATGGTGTTGTGTAAAAATGTCCCAATATATTTTTTATATTTATCTATCTATTTTAGGTACATCTTTAACAATAATATGATGTTTACAACCACTGCAGTTTCTTAATTCAAAATTGAAGGCTGGTTGGATCTGGCGGCCAATCAAATTACCAAAGTTTTTTGTTGCGCCCGCGTCGGTCGCCGGCAAAAGGCAAAAAACGATTACAGGCTATTGACTCATTGCAGATTATTATACCTACACGATGTAGTTTTATCTCTTAGATAGTACAGGTGTATATTATGTAAATTACTGCATTTAATTAGTACGCCTATCGGTACAGTCAGTATCAAATATTAAATAAATATCTTGGGACATTTTTACACAGCACCATCTAGTCCCAAATTAAGCAGAGCTTGTACTATGGGTACTAGACAATGGATATAATACTCATATGTATACTTTTTTTTGTAAGTAAATACATACTTATAATATATAAGAAACACCCACATATATCACATATATCATATACATATAAACCTACAGTAAATAATTATTTAAACTAAACTTTATCTCAATGTGATAAAGTTTATGTCAGAATTACATTTCTCGCCAAACTTATTGTCCGGCTTGGAGTTAACAACAACAACAAAACAACCGCAAAAATCGGAGCAAGAAAAATATTAGACTGTAATTGAATAGAAACGAAAGCTCAAGTCGTTGGCTATCATTTTAATCTTATATTTTTCTCTCAATAAGTTTGACATTTCATTTTCGAATTCATTTTCCCGATCCTATTATAGGTAATCTTATTTTCTGGTGCGTGAATGCTGCCATACACATCACTATAATATCAAGCGTAGGGTAGGGGTAACCAAAATAATTATTGTGTTTAAAAATATTAAATAGTACTAGGCCAGTGATAATTTTTATCTTCGCGCGATTTCTTGGTGGGTTGAATTCCGGCAGGCATTGGGCTTTGTTTGCGTCTTGTTTTGTTACAAAAGGGCTCATTAAAAATGGTAACCAAGTGCTGAGGCTTATTGAATAATGCCATAACCCATAATGAATAATAACAAGTTGTAACATGTTAAGACAAGTCCGTTGTTCTCTTGATAAGCCACAAGTAACCGTACGTAAAATACAGTCTTATCGGTTTTGGGCATATTGTTGAGCAATGAAATGAAGTCGAATTATGTGTAAATACAAAATCATAATAATATTGATTTTCTTTTATTATTATTAACTATACCCGAAAGAAAAATGAAATAGCAGTAAAAGAGTTAAATGTGATAAAGTGTTGAATGACAAGATGACGGACAAATAGAGATTGTATGATATACAATCATTGCACCGCCCTCAAGTAAATTGGAATAAGTAGTTCGGGAAACGTTATGGACGGTAGTTATCGATGTTATTTAATACAGCTTCAAATACACTGGAACATTCCTTACTAGTCCAGAATCCAGATAAAAATACATTTACACCGAAACCCCCACTTCCATTTGCGTCAACTGTCACTGTCAGCGATAATAAAACAATTTACAGCACTTAAAACAAATAAGCAGTCTAGTTATCGCGATGTGCCCTCAAAGTGTCCATAACCCCACCGGGTATTAAGGCCTTACCCATTGTGTGTTCGGCGGCAAGTTTTTCAATTTTATCTTGATTTGATAAGGGCCATCCCTACGCCCGGCGCCAGCACTTGTGGCCACAAAGAAAACGATGTAACGGAATTATTCTGGTAAACTAATACTTATTGAAATTTTGAATTTCGACTCTTTTTATTTATCTGTACTATACAAATAAATAAAATTGAAGTGCTTGTAATATGAAAGAAAAGCTTTTTAGTAAATACTTAAATATAAAAAAATCAATAAATTTTTTGTCTGTCTGTCTATTTGTTTGTTCCGTCTTATCTTTGAAACGGCTGGATCTATTTTAACGGGACTTCACTGGCAGATAACAGGTGTTATGAGGAGTAACTTAAGCTACTTTAATTTCGAAATAAATTAAGTTATCGTGCAAAAAAAAAATCGTATTGTGACGCGAGTGAAACCGCGGACAACAGTTAGTCATGGACAAGACTCTACAAATGTCACTGTTCTATGAATTAATAAATGAATATCTAAAAGACGTAAGTCTTTATTTATAAATAAATTATTTAATTTACATTAATCATGAATTCATGATGGGTTATCAACTCATAATAATCATAATATGACATTTTATTTCTTTTTCAGTGAAGCGAGGTGACTTGACATTGGATATCGACCCTGTCTGTCTCTAATCAACCTAATCTGCCTGGCTTACAGGATATTTATAATATTAGAGGATTTTTCGCACTACAGAAAAAGGCATCAAAATAACAATTAGAGTATCAAGTTGAAACTCTAATTGTAATTTTGATGCCTTTAAAAGTTCCTAAATCCCGACTTGGCAAAAAAAAACTAGCAGCGCTACTATCAACACAACATCAACAATTAGTTACCTACTTATTTTAAAGCTGATTTCAGTCAAAAAGAGTTTCAAGAAAAAATACATAAATCTTTTGTTTGAATTGGTTTTTAAAGAGCAGTTTAATGAATTCGCTGATTTCGTGGCCATTTGAAGAAGGTGGCCTTCCCGGAATTTCTGTCAGGTAATTAAACTTTACAATGAGAAGCTCGAAAAATGCTTTTGTTTTTAAATATTGTCTGTGGCGCTAATAAAAGGATCTAGTGACGATGACGTCATATTTATGTGGAGACAATTTAAAATATTCCTAAGACACTTTTGGGAAGAAGCCAGTTTAAAGTTTGCGATAATAGTGATTAGTTTCAAACGATAAAGTTTGTTACTAATTAATATTATTTATATATTTTATTTATTGATTTCTACTTTAATGTACAAAGTAGTACAAAAGGCGGACTTAATGCCTTATGGCATTTTCTACCAGTCAACCTTTGGGTGTGGGAGATAAAGTTAAAATTTATCATTTAGCGGAACATTTCGCGTAGTGGTTTAGGTATCGATTTCTGCCCCAAGGGTTGTGACTGAATCCCATACGATACAAATATTTCTACGGCCTAGTTCATACCATGGATGAATAATAATTTAATAAATATCCCTGTACATTATGATTTCCGGTCTGAGTGTTTTTGTAATTTTGTAAATTTTTGCACTTAAAATACAGAAGAAAGTTACTTATCCTTTTCATATAGCATGAATAAGTAGAAAAAGAAAAATACTATTGCCACTGTTCACTAATTAACTTATCCTTACTAGTTTACTAATATTATAAATTCGAAAGTAACTCTGTCTGTCTGTCTGTCTGTCGCTATTTCAAGCCAAAACTACTGAACCGATTTAAATGAATTTTGTTACAGGGGTAGTCTAGAGCCTGAGAAGGATGTAAGGGGTTGAAATAGGGGATGAAAGTTATAAGAAATACTCAGACCACGCGAGCGCGAGCGGGCGAATACTGGCGGAAAGCTAGTTTTCACTAAGTTAGATCGGTATTTTTGCACTTATCCTTTGAAGGTTTATTTTTCATCATCATCATCATCAGCCTGTAATCTACGTCCACTGCTGGACGCTGGCCTCTCCTAGTGAACACCGCAGAACCAGAATCTTCGGTTCGGCTTTCGTCATCCAGTCGCTGCCAGCTACCTTCCGCAAGTCGTCACTCCACCCGGCCGGTACGTCAACCATGAGTTCTATCGAATGGCTTTCGATAGGTTTTTTACGCATCGAAACGCTGTAACTCATAGCAAATTTTAGTTCCTTACGTAACCGCTAGAGGTGCTGCGAGGGTTTTCCATACAAATATTTTACAGCGTCGCTAGCGAGTCTAGTGAGAAAAACTCATGGTCGAGGCACGGGCGTCCTACACTACGCTTGCCTCAACGTGGTCGGTAAAGTCGGTCGGTTGATTTATTTTTACAGTTCTCGCCAAACTTAGTGTCCGGCTTGAAGTTGCCACGAGTTAACTTGGGTTAAAATTAGCTGAGCGAGCCGTAAAAATCGGAGATAAAAAATTATAGGATATAACCCGGACAATAAGTTTGGCGAGAACTGTACCTTATCATATTGTCTTACCCATCGTCTATGATAGATTTTTGTCACCATCAATTTATTTTACCAGTGAGTCCAACTCTAAGCTTCAACTGCTTCTCTAAGCGTTATTAGCTTGAAGATACCGGTTATATGACATAAACCCTTGCAGTGTATCGTTATACTATAAATTTGAAACCGTTTATGTATTTCAAACATGTAGTCAGCAGGAGAAAGAGTCATTAGGGAGTTATTAATATTCATAAGCCTTCGGTAGGGCTGGCACATAGAAAAAAATGAAATTGCCAGGTGTTTATATTTTCCTACATGGAAATTTTAATTTCAACAGCTCGATAAGTATGTCTGTTGTTCTTGTTGTTTTCGTAATTTTCAGGACAAGGTTTGTTTACAGGATTTTTTTAAATGCACCGAATAAGTAGAACACAGCCCGCACAGCTGAAGCTGAGCAAGGACACAAGTTTATTTTAAAAATAATACGATTTAAAATCAGTACAATCAAATTTACTATTTTACACCTAATTTTTTTCTGTATAAATAGGTCGAACGCTTTCATGGCAAAAGAAAATAAACAGCACCGCTCCACAGGCTTTCAAGAGTCCTTCACAATTTACTCCCATAACTAAACGGTAATTAAAATGAAATCAAGTAAAAGTCACAGTTGCCAGCCCTTACTGTAGCCAGGGCTCAACAGGGCCTTACGGGCCCTATTGCAGCTCCAGCGCATTCCGGCCTTAAACAAAGGCATCGTTGCATGAGATTCTTTATTTTTTCTACATCGTGTATGCACTGTTGTAAATAGCATTTGTTTTACAAAAGTGTTTTTCACATTAATATTGATAGGTAATTAGATCTTTAAACAATAGTTCGAGTCAAACGAAAGCTCGAGTCGTAGGCTGTCGTTTTAAATCATTCTAATCCAATTTTTTTTTCTCAGATTTTTACGGCTGGGTTAAAGTTAGCTAGCGCCAACTTCAACCCGGACAAAAAGTTTGGCGCGAACTGTATACAACTCAAAGACGAGCGAATTCTGAAGTTTCTCATGCTACTCCTAATGAAACGCTCTTTTAAAAATCTTTGTTTAAATTTTTATTGTTGTAGAAAGTTGCAGACTTGCAGTTTTTTTTTTCTTGAGTGACAAAGAATGCGCGCAACGCGGCTCCTACTAGCGCCGCCAACCGACCGCAAAAAGTGGCGCCTGCCAAATGCAATAATTTTCAGCTTTATTTACGTATTTTCGTATACAAATACGAACCGTAACGCTAGTACACGTATAGTTTAAAATCCCTCTAGTTCAGATGACAGTATTGATGCGCGCTTTCTTCTGTTTGGGATAGTTAGTGTTGTAACAAGGATTCTATCGACTATCGATGCTTACATTTTTCTTCATTTATTGCAATTTTGCAAATGTATTATTATTAGTTTTCTGTATATTAAATTATTAATATTGCATAATTGTATTTATTGAATTGTTAATTATTTTTATTTGTACTGTATTATTAATTATGTCACGTTATTTTTTGAAATAAAATTACATTTTTTTTTTCCGGTTTTATGTTTAATTTTTTTTTGCTTTTATTTTATCATCCTAAATAATTTATGCTCAATTAGGCGTATGGACTTAATAAAAATAATGTATGTAATTTAAAATCGGATTCGATACCGTGTAGGTATCAATAGTATGTTCACATCCCTACTTACCGGCAACACGATTCGCTTGCTCGCTCACGCGTCGTTCCTTTCATTCATTCAGTCGAGCTTTGATCGCCATCGAAAGAGGGCTGTGTTCGTGCGTTATTGACATTCATGAGCGCGTGTATTTTCTGAAAAATTCACGTGCATTATACAATAATAAAGTAACTATATCTAAACAAAACAAACGTGAAAGTGTTACATAAAAGTGAAAACAACACTAACTGTGATAGCAGTAAAGTAATATTTTGTAATTTTAGTGATAGATATTTTTAGTTTTAGTACACGCAGAATAGATATTTTGGTGATGAATTGTGATGAGTGCGGTTGAAATAGTTTAGCTAGTTGATTATGGTGACTGTATAGTGTATATTAGTAACAATAATAAGTAATTAAGACGGCAATGGCGGTGTTAAATATTTGCGTGTGTTTTCTGTTGGTTATGTACCAACTGTCAGAGGCTTCGAGCGAGGCCTCCTCGGAGTCTACAGACCTTGGATTGACAGGTAAGACATGGAATGATCAATAAGTAACGATATTACGTAGATTAAATGGAATGTCTTTTAACTAAGTAAATTCATCGAGATGCGCTTTTGTTTTGTAAACAAATTGTAAATGTATCTAGGTACCTACCTACCTATTTTTCTCAAATTAGCGTTGACTAGCAATAATGTAACGACCTAGCTTTTTTCGAGTCGTCTTTGGTAGTCCTAATCGGTCACAGATCTGTGTCATCTTAGAATTATAAGTCGAGTCGGGATCCTATCCTATCTGTGAATATCAGAATTTGCGAAAAACGCGACAGAAGAAAAATAAAGATAGACGACTTTAGGTGCCAATAGTTATTACTTACAATTTTATTGTTCCTACGTTAGGTACGCACATTAGGCACCTAATATTTTTTATCATAAAAAATCACGCAATGGTTCATAAGTTTATCTGACAATATGCGTGACCCTTACTATCGCTATCGTTAATATTTCAATGCTAATTTATGACATTTTATGCGTCTAAACTTAGATTAAATACGCCCAATACCTACCTACCTAATTAGCGCACCGTTTCCAGATACCTATGACACTAAGATAGGTGTCATCTACTATCTACCTATATAGGTACATAATTTAACAGGGAAGGTTATTAGTCTTAAGTTAAATGGTAAAGTAAATTCATACCTAATAGGTATCCACTCAAGTTCTTAAAATTAAATAATCACCTACATCAGAAGACATCTCATTATTACAATACATAATTTTCTATGTACTTAATACCTATAATATGTACCTAATTAGCATTCACTTTGCTAAATAGGTACTTATCTGCTTTAGTAACCAGACAAGTAGGTACCTATATCTAACTACTTAATGGTACCTTCCTAGATAAGCTTTACATTGATTATTACCTACCTAATTATCCTTGGTTTTATTTTATACCCAATAAGATGCCGAACAATCACCTCATGTTGTGAGGCCTGTTTTAATTGGATACGTTATGGTAACACTTTGACAACCACTGGATAAACAAAATACCTAGGTACCTACCTAAACCAAGCATAGGCTTACTCAGCATTTCAGCCTGGCCCTAGGGGGACCAATTCGCTAGCAAAATTCAGCGATAACTCAATACATAGACTACCTACCATACCATAGGCGTCAGCAACACCAGCGGTCGCGCATTGTCCACTTGAGAGCTCAGTCCCATATGTCCAAATGCCCAATAAAGTTGCCGGCAAATGACTTGAACTAAAATGGCGGATGCGCAGAAGTTAATTTTTAGAACATTTTGCACGCAAATGATCTGCGCAAACTTTCCCCCTCTACGTTAGTTTTAGTCCAACTTACGTGCCGGTAGGTATTTATACTTTCAATGGATCATACATTATTACCAAAGACAATAATATTACATTTGACAATGCGGTGTTACCAACCAAGCAACTTTACAGAAGAGTTCTACCAGCTTAAATATCAATTCGTCATCATTTTACAGTTACCTGCTTTTTAATTGTCTCCGTTTTACCTGAGAATACAATCTTCTACAATAGACTCGTAAAGATATTTAGAGAGCCGTAGTTTGTAACAATGGCTAATGGGAGGGTCTTTGTTTCATTAGTTCATTGGTCCCGGCAAAAACACTTAGCTTTCGAGTGTAAGTAGGTACTTGGGTAGTTAAGAGCCGCTCTTTACATTCTAAGCAGGTTTTAATTGCTAATTTAAACTTTTTTCAATGCCACACAATTTACTCAAGTATTGCGGTTGTGTTGCGGAGATTTCTGAGCATTGCCTACCAGACAGATAATTCTTAGTAAAAATTACAGAACGTTAAAATTCGAATGTCGAATCCGCGATCCAAGGAATCACGAAGCATTTGTTAATAGCATACAGGGCTCCTCATGGTAATTGCGGCAACCGCAGCGTATTCGTTACAGACGCCAGCACCAGTATCACCAGATTCACACGTGTCCCGTTAACTGCACACGTGAAGACCTGATGGTCGCATCGACAAACGCAGTCCGCGTTGCTGAGTTTTGGGCCAGACAAGTGTGAGCCTACAACGTGAACTATTATTATATACCATCGAAACGCTAAGAAGAAAACCAGATTCACAAACGCGTTGTCATCAGAGATAAGCTTCTGCCAATTTTACAAGAAACAACCGTTCTAGCGTTCTGTGCCGTAATGTTCCTGATGCATATGGATAAAACACGAACAGTCAGCATAATACTTAATGTACTTGTAGATTTAACATAATAATATCTTCTGCAAGATTTATTCAAACAAAAACTGTTACAAGAAATATAGGCTTGAAATGTCAAGAAGGTCCCGTCACATGTCAAGCTGCTTGCTACCGAAAGGCCTACCGGTTCTTGTCAACTACCGAACGAGAAGCCAGGAAGCATTATTTTTCATTAATTGAGTATGAATATTCATAGACACAAATAAAGTAGCTGTACATTTCATAAATTTTGTTTAACAAGACGGCGTATAATGAAAAACATTCAAGAGGCATATACTACCGAAACATGGTTTCTAAATTCTTTTTTAATAACCAACGTATCCAAAATGAGACGTACGATTTGCGTCGCTAAAACAATTTTAAAGATTGTACCTAACAAGAAGAACTTCCAATTACCTAATCCTTTTAAAATACCTAAAATGAAAATTCTTGCAAATTCAACTCAATTAACGATAAGTACATTCTGAGAATAATTATGACAGTAATAATAGAAGAATTCATTCACTCTGACTCCGAAACATGCATGAGGAGGATGAAGATTGAGAAACTTAATTGATGCTGTCAAGATGACATCTGCGATTCTAAGTATCGCTAAGATATCTATGGGTTCCACTTCGATTACAGTATCGATAATCGTTTAGTTGCTATGGCGATAGGCGAGCGTGGTCTGCGGCGCCAGAGGCAGGCGCCGCGGTCGGCTGAAACCGTCTCTTGTCCACGAATACCTAGCTATGCTATTTGTAGTACCTTGCCTAAGTCATATTTACAGAATTAATAAATTAATATGACAGAAAGGACGGAGAGGAAACAATTCCCTTCTTAAAATTTAATGCTAATGCTCATAGTTTACAATATGGCTTACCTAACAGTCAAAGAACAATTAGCAGACACAATAGACAAACTATTGATATCAAATTCTTGTCATGGTTCCGTAATCAAACTATAGACAATAAAATTAAGTCCAAAACAACATTCTAACCGACTGATTGTGTTAATCTTCCGATCATTAAATGAATGAAATGATAAGCTACATGCATTCACTAGTTATTTCTGAATGCGGTAAAAATTGGTTAAAAAAATACCGAGCATTAATTTCGGTACCATCCTTGACTTTTCCGAATATGCTGGGTTCGGCTTCCAACCCAACCGGATGCCGCCGAATATCAATAAGTACTTTAACATCAGTATTTCATGATAATAATCGTCACACTAACGATTACGTATCGTCGATGTACGATGGATTGACAGTTGATGACGTCATTAATCGATAGGCTATCAAAGATCAGATAACGGGCAGACTTGGCGCCATCGGAATGAGCCGAATGCTCTACATAATGTAATAACTGCACCAAATTAGCTGTTTAGTGATATTATCTATTGTTATTGTAAAGTAAACATATTGTATGACCATAATATACCTATTGTCTGTGAAAACAAAGACAAATCAATCAAATGTTTTGTTTAGTTTAATGTCGTAGGTGGGTTTAAGGTGTTGTTTTGGGATCTGTCACGTAACGTTGTCAGAACTCTTCTGAAGATCTTTTGAAGATTAAAATCCTTCGTAACCATCTACCGCCAGAGAGAATCAAGTTCCTGAATGTCCAAAATTCTTTTCATTTGATCCTTATTAACTGATTAACTCACATCGCGTCAATGGAAGCCAATCCCCCGATGGATGGATAGGATGTCATCGCAATAGAACAGGCGCGGCTTGTGACGTAACCGATTACACGCATCCATTGTTAAAGAAGTCACTCATTACGGTGAAAGCGGTGCATCAAGCGTAAAAGATTGTGAAGAAATAAACAGAACGGAAAAAATACGAGTTATTTACGTAGAAAAGGTATTACTAATTTACTGGATGTCCATGATTTAGCGCCTGCGTCGCTAGCGTATCTTCTGGACCAGCTGTATTCGCATTTAAATTAAAAATGTGTGAATAAAACCGAGGGATTTAGTCAATACTGGCAAATTGTATCGTATATTGAACAGCAGCGCTCTATATTTTGTCTTCTTTCATATAATATCCTTTCATTCTATATTGAAAGATATCGGAATTTACCTTCTTACTTCAAGGAATCATTAGTTATCTATAAATGTTTTCTAAATTATCGTTACTTTGGAGTTCATAAGGGGCACTATAGCTAATTTAAACTTAATAATTACTGGTTAATCTGAATTAAAAAAGACTCATTAAGTTGAGGACTTCTTTGTTCAAAATTTCTTATCAGTATCACAATTAAAACAAAAGTAAGCTTCGATAACCGCACACAAAATAAAAAGAATTACATGCCCGTTATGGTAAGCGGTTTTACTCAAAAGCGTATAAAATATGTACTACAACATCTCACTTTAATGTAACGGTGCACAAATTATTCACTTATGTAATTACACGTACCAGCATTTTAAAAATGTCGCTATCGCATGGAAAGGCAATGTCCCGTTGGTAATTAAGGGCAATAGACAACAAAACAACGCACGACACTGCATAGTGGACACCAAGTAAGAAGCTTCAGAAGTACTGCTGCGAAATCTTCGCTATCTGAAACATTGTAAAGATTTTGACCCCTAGCATAGAATAGATTGTACAGAAGCTGTTGAATTTTAGCTACTGCGCTTGGAATCACCAGACAAAAACGCCATAAACCTTTGGTTTGTATGTCTCGGGCACAAAGATCTATTGGTTTCTATGTCTTTTACACAAGGATCTTCAGAGGCCCTAAGTAGTCTTAGTTTAATTTTATCCATCTCGATTCTATGCATCGACCGCGTTCTACCTCTTCTGTCTTCATTATTTGGAACGCCGAACGCAGTAGAAATAAAGATGGTGAAAAGTAACTTAAACTGGGATCTTCTGGAGTATCTATTTAGTAACACACACGGCGACTCATTAGTAATTCACGGGTGGATTCCCATGACGTCACCGGCGCCTGACTCCCGGCGCGCCGCCACATGCTCGACTTTTTGTTAAGCACGGATTTCGACTCAAGTGGTACTGTTTGGGTAAACTATGTTTGCGGGGTAGCTCTGGAGACGGGAGAAGTTTTAACGAGTTTGTTGGGAATGGAGTGGGAGAAATTGAGATGTGAGAAATGACTTGTGTGTATACAGGTCCACTCAGTACTGTTGTGGCACTGCTTGTTTCTATAGAACAGACTCAGACGTCAGATAATGGCTATACAAATGCAGTACTTGTTTGATCGTAAATGCTCCAGGAGAACGTATTGTAGAAAACTGTTAGTATCTATTACCAACATCAATAATATAATATGTATTATGTAAAGTTATCTGCGTACATGTCTATAAGCACGTACACATTCACACTATGTCATAAAGGGAACTCTATTGCGGTACTATTTGCGGTTCCTTCCTTTTGTGTTTGACATTACGGATGACGGAAGAGGTTCTACACATTCGCGTTCGAATTTCAAACGTTACATTCATTGTAGAATGTTATATTTTGCCCAGATGTCAGATAATGCAATACTTGAAACCTATTCAGGCGCCGGTAAGCATCATACAAACAGTAAGATGACGTCATAACCCCCAAAAAAATGTGTCGCATGTCAAAGCACAATTAACGAACTATTGCTCACAGCAGACGAAGGGTAGTTGAGACCGTTTAACCGTTGTCTGGCGCCAAAATGCTAGACGCAGTGATCACTTGATAAGTGCATCACAAGCAATTCAGAACCTTATTTGGTAAAGATAAGGTTGTATTTATAGCTGAGGACGATATAGAGGGCCTATTGAGCCCTCGGGATGTCATAAGTAAAGCTTTTTATTGCTTTGTGTAACATTCGTCAATAGGGAGCGTAGACTCGTAGACAGATGGTATTAAATGCACCTGCGTTTAAAATGTGCGGGGCTTGGTTTATTTTTTTAAGTTTATTAGCTTTAGTATTGCGAGTGTATCAAAAGATGATACAGATAAACGGGTTGCTATGGTACCTTTAGTGTGCGTCACCTATCAAAGTGATGGAATGACGCATACATCTCCAGCCAGCTCTATGATTCTTTACAACAGTAAGCGTTTTGGGGTGTCATCTATAAAATTAATCTAGTTTGGTTTTAGCTGTTCGGGCTTTAGAGCTTTTTCAACACCTCGGTGTGAAACACTGCACTTGTTTCACTCCAGAAACTCGGTCAAATCTAATCTCATTTCGAAATCTCAAGTAATCTATGCTAATTTGAACAGACCGCAAAAATGGATTATCTGCTGAACTATTTTAGGCTATCAGCTCAATCCTTTACGTTTACATTATTGACATTTTCCAAATAATCTGTAAAGCTGATGAAAGAAGAAAATCGAAATCCAATTTTTAAAACTTCGTTAAGCCGATGTTAGAAGCGAAACCAACTTTCTTCGATCAAAAATCAATATAAAATCAAGGCGAAATAAATCAGAAATGCCTTGCTCAGTCATGGCTTGTTCTCTTCGCTCTAAGCCTATGGCAGATAAAAACTAGCGTAACCAAATGAAACAATCCAAAACCAATCGATAGACATTTGCAACGGTCGTTAATTGTGTAATCAAGCAGTCATATCTTGGATTTTTTGTATCCAATTGCGGGCTGTGGATTTCTGAGATCACTCTACGAGTATATTCTAGTTCTAATTCTGCCTTTACCATTACCTCTTCTATGCTTTAGCCAAGTTCTTCTTTATAGGAGAATTTAACAAAGTTATTGTATTTGGGCGTATTGAAAAGGTGAGAATGTACACACTGAATATTCTGGGTACTGGATATTTTCGCGTTGTTTGTCTTGGAGGAATCTTTGTATTTTATTATACCCCTAGGTCTATTACGGGGGGTAACTGGACCAAATCTGCTACTTTTGTGTCAAAATCAGACATTCAATGACTTCAGAATTCCATTTTCATATCTATCTATCAAATGTATCATCCGTCTTGTATTATTGAACCATTTTGTTACAATTGAGTTATGAAGCTTGGGCCCAGGAAGGATTCCCGTGAGTTATTCCGGAGTGTAATATCATCTGATGACTTTTCCTGTTTCAGTTGCCTCTGTTTTTAAGTTTTATTATATTAGTCTAAAATGAAAAAACCGCATAAAGACGAAGTGCTGAAATACGTAACAATATGTTAAAGGCAACGTTAGGTAAGTACTCTCGTTACATTTGCATTAAATGGCGCCTAATCTCTGCATTGCTAACATTATAATCCTCTTGTCCCCTATATTCGCCTTATCCGCGTAAATATACGCTTAATTATTAGGCACACGATACTTAGCTAATTCTATTTGTTACAGATCTTTAATCCTTTTTCACACAATGGCGCCAGCGTTTACACTAGCTATGCCAAATAGATGCGTGTGTTTGACCGCCATTATGCGTCATACTACAAGCTAACAAAGAATTGCTTCTCGAAATTTAATGAGGCCAAGCGATTTCCAAGAAACACTGCATCTGAATACTTGAAGATTTCTGTTTCACATGAAATCATCTTAAACAAGTGATTCGTCGCTCTATATTTAGTTTTGGCAACATAAACTTTGCTTTATCATTACAGCTATTGATATTATCAGCCCGTACGTAGATATTGATTGCTAAGTTATAAACAACGCTTTAGAAATTATTTTTTTTCAATATTATAAAGTAATAAAACAATGGTAGCACAGGTGTATGCAACATTTGTTAGTCAATATTATGACCAGTAGCCGACAAATTATAATAGGTAAACTGATACGGGTTGAAATACAACAGGGCTAGTAGTGCATAACGGACGACAGTTGCAGCTGACTTCCGCTACATGCCGGAAGTGTGGCGCCAGCGGCGCCTGCGCCGACAATCCGCGGTTTTCAGCCATTCACACTTCAACCGCGACGTGGCCCGGACGTCATGCGTCGCTGCTCTCACAGTTAATTAACTCCACAATTAAAAGTACTTTAATAAATGTTTATTTTATGACCTCTATGCTTAGTGATTTTTATTAAAGGTTGCTGGGAGTATTTTTTATGAATTACTTCACACCTTACATAAAAATAAATTGTTATTCGAGTATCGGCGCATTGGCAACATCAAGTCGACGGCTGTCAGGGCCGTGCAAATAGAGCATTAATCCAGCATGTCACGGTGTTGTTGCAATGCACTTGTTAAACAGGCCATATGTATGCGTGTGGCGACTGCGCCACTCGCCGACGAAGGTGACTGTATAACACACTTCGACGCAAAGCCTTAGCTATAAAACTATTTACTCGTAAACACAAGTCTATTAAAAGAAGAAGTATTGCATGACGCACCTTTCAGACATTCGTTTCGACGTTCAACAGAGTATATTGCTTTCTCTGACGTCAAATTTCACATCGCCGCTGCAGCTTTATGTTCCACTCAAATGAAGTTTATAAGCAAACATTTTGGCATTATTTCCTTTAGGTGTTTACTAACATTTAACTAAGTTATTCTTTGCATGGTATATTCTAGATTTTTCTTTTGCGTCCCTGATTATTCCTTACAAGGTTCGAAGTATTGCTTCGACACAAATTCAAACTACCCGTTAAGAATCACAAACGCATTTAATGTATGTATGTAAAATACAAACACATACACGTTACCCATCAAAGGTCTACATATGGGCGTCTAGACAGTGACTGCTGTCTGGATATTGAAGTAGCTAGTTTCAAAACTGACAGACATTATGGTATGAATCGATTTTATCTATGAAGTGATTCAATCTGCATTGTGTGGATGAATCAGCATTCCCTAGTAGACATTTCCATTTTTCTATTTGGGCTTCATCAAGTCAGGAAATAGCTAATGATCTTGATGTGTTTTTGATCAGATAAGCAATGATCACAATTCCGGAAACTGATTCTTAAATCAACTTCGTTTGGAAGTGAACAGCTAGTCCTGAAATCAAACAAAAGTTTAATATTATAAGGAAGTGGTCACAATGGCTAAACTGTTCTTCAGAAAAAAGTGCCACTGCTTCAAATGCTAAACTTGGTACTTTTCTAATTCAAATATCAATCATCTCAAAAATGTTATACCGTTGCGCGCATGTACTCAGCTAAGCTTGATCGATGCGCCGTCAACTAACGATGCAAAGTAGTTAGCAAGTCAGCAAGCAACTCGGCCTTCCTTGACGGGTGATTTATTGCGCCGGCGCAACTTGGTGGTCCCTCATTATTGAATATCAATTAGGTATTAAAAATAAACCTTGTCCAACGGATAGAAGCGATTAGAAACCGGTGCCAAGTACGAGAAGTGGATATATTGCGTCTTAGAATGAAATATAAAGTTTCTTTACTAAAACTTTTGAGAAACTTTTGAGAACAACAAAACCCACTATCGGGAAGTCATTACACTAAGTATATTCTTTATTATATTCAAAGGAATATAAAGTAGTTACCAGAGAGAATCTAAGAGTGTTATCCCAGATTTTCTTGTAAATAGATGACTAAGATATTTAATTGCAAATTGGACTCTGCTTCGTTTTATACAGTTCCAAAGGGGAACTGTTTTTCAGTGAATATTAGCTAGCTGTTAATAAGATCGGCTTCAAGTTCATGTACTTATTGCTACCGAATAAGTTGTATTTTACACGAAGCAACTGGCCATGTGGACCTTAGCAAGTAGCTACCAAATAACCGAAGTATCAAGATTGCTGCTGCAAGCTGTGATAATTTGTACCTAGATATCGATTGGCATTATCTAGTCATTCCTCGGACAGTCAGAAGTCATGGTTTAGCTGTCTCTACTTCGTCTAGTCGACTCCTGAGAGATGGATGGGTTTCGGTTGCTCACAATGGCAAGCACAAACCTCAATTTGTCATCAGCATATCAGCCAAAAGACTAAGCCAGGTCCACTACTGAACAAAGGCCTCCCCCCAAGACTTTCACAAGGACCGGTCACATGCCTCCTGCATCCAACGACACCCGTCGACCTAAAACCAGGTCCTTTGTCCATCTCGTTGGAAGCCGCCAAACACTACGTTTTAAATCTCATTTAGCCGGAAGCATTTCATCAATGTAATCGCAATTCTCAGTCCGCGAATATTTTCATCATCACATCATGCGTGTGCGCTTGGCTCGTTCGCGCGGAAGTATCATATTCTTCGAAATGCTCCGTTATAAATATTTATTGCTCCCGTGGGTGGCCAGCCATTATTCAATGAAAGTGTATTGAGGTGTGTAGGAACTGGAGCAAATACCGCAAAACGTGTGTTTACATGCCGTTTGTTTGTGAGATTTATTGGTGTTGAACATTAGTAGCAAATACGCGTGTTTCGGATAGGGCTTTCTTTGAAAATAGTTTGTTTTGGTGGCACGATCGCGGTTTTGCGTAGTGACCGACTATTTGACTACTGCGCAGATTATTTTGTGTCCCACAGATGCTTACCTACTCTTGATCTATTACTCCTCGGTCCATTTTGGTGCGAGATTTTTCTTTATACAGGTAACACACACAACCACGATAAATTGTAGAAATCCTAATGTAGGTCATCGTTTCATAAAACAAAGGAACGTCAAAGTACTATTGGTTGTAGTTCACTTGTCATTGAGCACCCGTCGTTTGTGATAATTAGGGTAAAAAATAATTTAACCGCCAGTATTATCGATTGTAATCCTATCATCAATTTCAGTGAGTATTCGATACTTTTTGTTTAACTCTGCTACGTTAACAGTTCCTTTTAGTTTATCTAACAAGAATCAGAAAGGCTTGTCTTATCTATAACAGATTTACATCTCAAGTTTGAATTCTACGTAAGAGTTGTCCGTGATTATAGATGGAAACGGTTTTTAAGATTTATCTAGATCAACTTACTTTTAGATTCTCCGAGAACTTAATTGCACAATATTTACTATATTATGTGTTACGAAAATTTCAGTTAAAATAGTTTCACCTCAGAACAGGTCTCCCTTATAGTCTCCCCTATGGTCTCCTCCACAAGGATCAGTTATGTATGTCATAATAATATTAATATGTCGTAGTAATTAATTAAATAAATAAATAATGCCACCTGCGTCTGCATCCAACTCTCAGCTACCTTTCCAGATAATTTGCTCATCTCGTGGGAGCTATGCTACGTTTTATGGTAGAATGTAAAGTAAATAGTGTCTCCTTACCAATCTTAACTCTAAACACATTCCAAATTTTCACATTTATGATGTTTCCAAAATATATTTTATTCATTAAACCTTGAAAACCTTTAACATTTGTGTGGGTAGTACCAATCAAATTGTTATTTGTAGAATGAACACGTTTACGACCTGTCAATTCCACACCTCCATCGATTATGTGTAAAAATACCAATAAACTGGTAATCCTTAGTGTGTCAAATATAATGAACCAACGGTTTAATTGATAATGAAATGCATTAATTAGATTGACACGATTTTGAAATTATGATTCGATTTATCGATCATGAGCTTGCGCCGACAATTTACACAGATGTCTTGCCTTATACAGCGAGTCGTAGTATCCAGCCTTAGTAGACCCCTGAAAAAACCTACACAAAGAGGAGATAAGAGCTCCTGATAAATAAGTCGAGTAGTCAACAAACGGACTTATTTGGTAACTTGCAAATTGGACGAGTCGTTTTGAACAAATATTGTCAGTACGTCTGGATCAAAAAAACTGATAATACTTTTCTTGCTCGACTTGCTTTATTTTTTTTTTTATGTGAAAGTTCTTTAGATCGAAAAGATTTTTCTCGTTGTAAATACAGCTTTACCCTGTAGTAACTTTGTATATACTATGTAGGACTTTGAAGGAAAAACAAGTCATTGTTAGATAGGTCGTAAACGTATTTTACGAGTTGCCGATCTTATATTGAATTATATAACTAAATGTCACAAGAATTCCTATTAAAATTTACATCGCTGTGTGTGGCAATTGCTTGAGTTGAAGAGTTGGAAACCTGTCTCATATTATTATTTGGATAGACAACAGACGACAGAACACAAAACTAGTTTGGTATTATCTTATTTGCCTTAGACTAGTTCACTTCAGTGTCTATTGTGCGGAAGATTTTCCTTTTACAATCATGTACTAAGACGGCCCACGCTTCTATGTTTGTCTGTCTATAAATGCAGTAGCCAGGAACACGTGGGCGAGGCGCCGGACAAAATTTGCATTAATTATTCGCGATTTGTATAATTGTCCACATGTTTACCCTTAATCGTTGCCATACATATTAAGAAATGGCACAGCAATTTCTGCAATTTTGTTATTAACCCTAAAATATTTGTGTCAAAAGAAATACTTGAAATTTTTAAGTCGACCAATCGACTGTAAAGTTTTTCTGTTTATCGCTATTTTATTTTCCTCCTACGTTCTTAATTAAAGTCCTTATCGACTGAACATAAAACAGGCGGTATAAACATGTAATTAAAATCAATATTTTATTAACAAAACGTGATAAAACATGCCCAAGCTAATTCCATCTAGGATTAACAATGGCGTTACCTAATTTCAAATCAAACATGGCGCGTATTTGCAAACATTAGCTAAACAAATATATAGTTACGACGTCCATGTTGTCATTTGTAAATATATGCGGCAGATGCCACTTGAACAAATATACAACATTCCGTATATGTCTGAAGGAACCTTATATACCGGCTCTAATATGTTATAGGTACGTAACATACCTTTATGGCGCGAGGTACAATTTTGTTGGCGCCCGCGCCGCTTCGTCAATGACGCCCGGTATGCAAATGTTACCAGTTTATTGATGTCAAAACTGCATTTGGTACAATTTCATGACAAGTAGCGGTACTTTCTCTACTTAAGAAAATATTTAAACAACTGCGCATAACATCGGTTTCTTTGATTTTTATACGGTTTTTACGACGCGGGCGCCATATAAAAATATTGAGTTCTAAATGTCATAGCATGCTGAGAAAATATCAATGAAGAGACTTTAAAATATTCATGTTTTTTTTTAATTTGCAGTAAAAAATATGCGTGTAGATGTCAGTGGTATGCGGTGAAACATTTATGAAACTTCGAATTGGGTCTAGCGGCTGAAAATCTGTAGGAGACCAGACTTGAACTCGGGTTTTATTCAGCCCAGACTTCGCATCGCTATAACTTTTTTAGATTCTCCTCTTTCTATCGGTGAACCGTATGAAAATTGGTACAGTGTTTTCTAAGATTAGTCCTAATGAACAATATCAGCGTGATCGACGACGGCGAGAGACTTGTGTACGTAGTGATCTTAAGCTAAGACAACCAGGCTACTCTTTCTAAAATTCTGATTGGTCAATGATCTGCTTGATGTTGATTAGCTAAGTTTTAGTCCAGTCTCTATGGCAATCTTCCAGCTTAAGTCCTAGTTATCGATAAACTGAAAAAGGTATCTTTATAAAAAGTTTGTAACAGTTTATTAAGGAATGTGCTTGTTAATTGATATTGAGGTTCAACAGCCGTTTAGACAACCAAACTTAAAAAAAAAGAAAAAAATATCTAATTCTGTTCAAACAGATGAAAGCATGCAGTTTCAATTATAATAACAACGGCCTTATTTGATTCGATATAAAAACAATAAAAGGGCCGGGTGGGAGCAGGCCCTTATAAATATTTTAATGCGCCGGCGCTGACGCAGCACAAACTCCATACAAACTATTGTTTCATAGTGTGTTGTACAAATAAATATGGGACTAGTTTTTGAGTGGACGTAGTTTGGTGTTTTTGTGTGGTCAAAGATTTTTGAGTTCCTCCACTTAACGTGAGTTTTTTTTAATACCTCATGTCGATGGAGTACTTCCTAAGCGTCCTCATCTGAACTTTTTTATGAAACAGTTTTGATTTTTATAGACTATGTTTTATTTTCATACCTTCTATTGGAGCAGCCTTATTAACCACCATTATTGGGATTGATTATTGGGGTTTTATATGAAACTCTGTCTCACGTGGCGAGCCATTGCCATTAACCGGGCCCAAATTCAATCGCCGAACTGCTGAGTGAAGGCAATGAAAAAAATATTTAAGAATGCATACACTCATCACTCATCAACCCATATACTGTCCCACTGCTGGGCACGGGTCTCCTCGCAGTACGAGAGGGATAAGGCTATAGTTCACCACGCTAGCCTAATGCGGGTTGGCAGACTTCACATGCCGTCGAGAAAATCTCTCAGGCATGCAGGTTTCCTCACGATGTTTTTCTTCACCGTTAAAGCGAGTGATAATATGACCAATAATTGCAATTCCTTCGTATAATACGGTATTATGGTAAAGTTATAATTGCTGTAGTATCTTGCCTCCATTATAATTAGGTTTAATACTGTATAGTCCAACCACCATATAATCATTGGAAACGTTCGCGTGACTATGATAATTTAAATTATGAACATTGGAAATGTGAGTTATGTTAATAGCTAATAACCAGCAATGCACTAGGATATCCTGTATTAACTGATAATAACTATTCAATAATTTCAGTAATGACTTCTAAAAAACTTGTGCTTACCATGTTTTGGCATGTAAGCCAAATAACGACGCAAAATCGCGAATGTCTAAAATTAGTAGCAAATTGCGCCTTATAGTTACTGTCTGAACCTGTGTTAAAAAGGTCTGAATTGTATGTATTGTGTTACTTATCACACGAAAAAGAAGCAGAAGAATAAAGAAAGAGTACACCTTACTTTTTCACTAAAATAACGCCATGTCGAAATTGACTTCATCTAGCCGCTTTTACAGCAAAATAAGTATACATACATGTAATCATCGCTTTATCCGCAAAACGATATTAGAAATTAGAAACTACCTTTGAATTTGAATAATGATTGCAGCTAAAAAACGCCAAGAAAGATCATTGCAAAATTTTATGATGATAAATGAGCAATAAAAGTCTTTGAAAGTGTTATTTCAACACACGTCATAAAGCAAGATTAATTAGAAACTCGATTCATGTACAATTTACATCACCAACAAGAAAATCCATTTCAAAATCCAATAGAAAATAAATTAATATCTATAAAACGCAATAGGCCCGGGTCAAATGCCAGTGCCTACACAGATTGCATCTTCAATACCTGCAACAGTATGGCTGTAAGGTTTATTGCCGACTATAATTACTGTATTACCTGTTACATTCCCTCAACATTAAGGGGCGAATTAATATTCCCCATTAGAAATATCCTTTAAAGATTTTTAAATTTTTAGATGTCTTACACCCCAACTCAGAGACGTCACTTAACCTTAATGAATCATTAACAAACAGTGGCTACTATATCTTGACCTATTTTTCCATATTCGCGTTTGTTGTCAGTGTACTAAGATATACTGGGTGTCATTAGCTAATGATTCATTAAGGTTAAGTGACGTCTCTGAGTGCGGCCCGTAGACGCAATTTTCTCCCAGATTTATTTTCTTCTGTAAATGAAAATTAATAACTACTGCTTTTCACATTTAATTTAATGCAAAATCATTCACTGGTCTACATTGTAGAGCAAGATGTTTGGCATACCTACACCTAATTTTTTTTCTTCTTAAAGACGTTCTTATTATTAGCTTTAATTGTTCAAAGGTAGAGCTTTCCCCTTAATTTAATTTAAGACCTTCCTATCTCAGTAAACTCGCGAACGCAACACACAATTTTACGACCACATTCATTTTAATGTCCCGCTGAAAAGCCCAATGTTTCGTTTAAAATTTAACAATTGTATAATCGAAGTACACTATTCGAATTAAAAATACTGATGCTCTTGAATGTGAGCCAAAAACCTCAAATGATTTCAGTTCCAAAACGAGATCAAGACTTGCCGTGACTACGGAGCAGTGGCATCTGGAAAATCAGAATCAAAAAGAATAACGGAAACATGGAATACCACAATATACTAAGCATAAAGGATGTTATTCACGGGACGAAAGCACTTGCACCCGTGACGTGAGTCACAGCGTTATCTCACTTTTACGACTGCTACACGGTTCTGTTGTTCAGAAGTCAATGCTAAAACACAATTTGTTGTTTCGTTTTATCAATTACACAGCGGATGCTCGGCTATCGACAGAAATATCAATTGCATGTGAATGCTCTTCACGATACACCTCACAGCTTTGTCGACACAAATACGCATATACTCAGGAAACGAACACACACTCAAAGAAAATGTTTAATTCCAAAATCACAATACGATGCGTGTATTATTTGATTTTGTGACTGGATTTATAACCAGCATAAACAGCAGTAAAATCATCACATTAATTCATATAATGTTATCAGTTCCAGAATAATGATTTCGGCAATAATAAAACTCTTGTTTTTAGACGCGAGATTATGCGCAGTTAATTGTACCGATAAACTTAGCTGGCCCATGTCAAGACCCTAATGGGATTTGGTGATAAAGAATCACAGGACACGGAAACTCAATTAAGAAAAGGTACTGTTATCAGAAACGGCAAAGGTGGGCGCGAGCAAAAAGGGCAAAAGGACTCCAAGACGTTTTTGTCTTAGCGTCTTATCGTACTCAGTCATTTGTCGGCGACATTCCCGGAATGGCGGCGACGGATGGCCTAATTGACTTAGTCGCCCACACCGCATCATACTGCCATTAACACCGACGCCTCTAGGAGCCCCTTTTGTTCTCGACTAGTCCCAACAGGTACACTCTACCTGCGTGTATTTGCCAAACAAGGGTGGCAATTTTTTCCAAAGCAATCTCTAAACATAACATCTACCTGAATCTTTTTGCCGAGTGGTTCTATTTGAAATATTGTTTCTGGATCTGCTTCGCGTTGTCGGGAAGTTAATTACGGAGTACTCGCCATTAGCGTGTCGGTGTAAGTGATTAATAGCCTACCGAGTCTCGAAAGCTTAGTACTAGATCTAGTAAATTATCTCCATTTACTGTTGCCGCCAATTTCTATGCTTTACCCGAGTTGTTAATTGCTTACCTGCCTACACGAGCTCACCGTTGTCGCTGCAAATAATATTGCGAACAAGTATTTACTTGTGTTTTACCGTATTAGTGTTTAAAAGTTTCTACGGCAATTCGTTTTCATTGTTTCGTTCGTTTTGTTGGCTCTTTGTGCTATGTTTGTCGCTGACTCATCGTGTACCTGTCAGCGGCGCTCCTTACGCCACTCCATCATACAGTGTCACTTGAAATTCCTCGGACACTCATTACCCTTAATGGAACTTCAAGAGCTCGGCCACGCTATCTTCAATCAAGTTAAGAGCAACCAATTGGAACGGTTCTCACAAAATTCTAAATTAATGTTCCCTACTTTTCTTGTGTCTAATTGCAGCGTTAACTATTTATACAATGAGATATGGCTAAAAGGTGCAGCTTTTATCATGATAATAATTGCTTCTGTTTGTATCCTGTCTAAAAGGGACCATTTAAAGGATCCTTTTGAACTCTCCTTTTATACACTCGACGATTGCACCCTCCACTTCAATTATCTCAAAGTGGCTCTCGATAGCAATGTCGCTCGGCTTTTACCGTCTAAAATTACGTATTGGGAGCACTCACAGGTTTCCGTTACCTAATGTAGACTTCCGCCGACCTGTAAATCGAACCAGACGCTTATAAATCTCGGCGGGGTTGGGACCGCGCCGATACGGTTAAAAGCTTCGTCGAACGAGTAAAAATAGGGACCGCCTTAAGTCGAGGTTCGTGTACGTTGATAAGGTTTTGTAGTTTTTGTGGAATAAGGACAACATCCTAAGATAGCGGTGCCTCAAGACCCGAGATAATAAAACTCGGCCGCAGGATGGCACAAGAGGTTTGGGCACCTTCGAGATTATAAGCGTGGGCTCTATTTGATAACACCGGTACGGTCGCTTATTTGCTTTACGATTTGATTGCGAGTCGGAGATTTCTTTCCTCTCTGATAAAAATTACATCATTTGTTTTGCTAGCTAACTCGGATTATTTCAGGTTACATAAAGCGTTATGTTCCAAATAATGAACGTTTACATCAAGTATGGTCGCCGGCTGGCCAACATCTGTTATCGAATCGGAATTTATGTTTTTCGTCTTCCAACCGCACCTGCTGCTGATTTAAATATAAACTCAAACAAACTTACACTATTACATTATTCGATGACTTGTTAAAGATTTTCCCAGGACATGTTCTAAGTGTTTGACTTTACTGTAAGTATAGTTTTAAGTGTCTATTGTTCATCTGCAGTGGGGTTTTCAAGTGGTTTGTCCACAAGATTTGGGTACTTGACCGACGCCGTCGGTGCTGTTCTCACACGCCTACTTTATACTCGTATCTAAAGCTGGCTTAGCTTCCGCGTTGTCGCGGGAGTTGCATTAAATTGAATTTACGTACTAGCCAGGGCATCTGTCCGAACTAAGATATTTATCACTTTGCTTGCTTCATGTAACGTGTCAAAACGAACGGGAACACTGCGCTCGCGGATATATTTTTTACTCCTTCGATCTCGCTCCTTACTATGCTTAAAGACAAGGATAGAGCACATTTCCGAGTACGCAATCGATTGCGATAGAGACTTTATATCACAGGATTAGAGTGTAGTTTGGTTTGTTTTTATAGAATCAACACTTTCAAAGTATCGTAATGACTCGCTACGGTCGCATGAGCGCATTCAGAATCCGCCATTTGTCTAGCAACGTCGTATTTCCAGCTGTTTGTTGTGTTAATTACAGCTTTATGTTTTTGATCTTAAGGTATATAATTCTGTGTTCAAGCTGGCTATTTGCGGGTAAGGTGTGCGCGTGCAAGGCTTATCCTTGCGCCGCCGCTGGCGCCGGCGCCGCACTTAGAGCGCTATTTTTTCCCGCGGCGCACCGCGTTGTACTCATAATTTATTCATTAATGCCGTAATTTATTTGCATTTTATATATACGACCTGCGTAATTCTCTAGTTTGCGACTATTGTTGTCGTTTTTATTTTGCTTATTTGCGACTGTCGGACGATGGCGTAGGCGCACAGTGGCGTCGCTTTGCCGCGATTCCCTTAAATTAAATATCGCGTGACTATAATTATTTTTCCGTGTGAAACTTGGGAGAAATTGTCTCAATTACAATCTCATCAAATTATGATGAGGAATGGTGGAGAATTGTTGTGAATTTGTGTTCACACGCGTTTACACTTAACCGCAACTGGTAACTGTTGGCCTCGACCCGGCGCCTGAGCCAACCTTGTGACCTAAATTAGTTTACATAGACGTACATATTGTTTCAAACATTGGTTTCCACTATGGTTTGGGAAACCAGACTGTGTTGTACAGTTTGCATCAGAAGCTGTCATTGTTTGCAATATTTCCATAACACGCTGTTGTGATTTATTTGAGACACCAGAGATTTCAGATTATTCAAACCATTAAATTGAAGATTATCTATACTTCTATACTAATATTATAAAGAGGAAAGATTTGTTTGTTTGTTTGTTTGTTTGTTTGTTTGTAATGAATAGGCTCCGAAACTACTGGACCGATTTCAAAGATTCTTTCACCTTTGGAAAGCTACATTATCCCCGAGTAACATAGGCTATATATCATCACGCTACGACTAATAGGAGCGGAGTAGTAATGAAAAATGTAGCAAAAACGGGGAAAACATTATAAGACCACGCGGGCGAAGCCGCTGGCGGGAAGCTAGTGAAGAAATATATACAATATTGTCTACTTACTATTATTATGTTGCATTTGCCGGACATTATAGATAGAAGAAGGATTTTATAGTATGGTTAAATAAATACATTAGGTATAGTATCATTTTTGACACAAAGGAAGCCTATGTCCTTTAGGATACAAAACAACATTTTATCGAATTCTGGTCAGCTTTTTATAAAGATAACATGCAGGCACTTACACTTTTATAAAATCATATAGATTTTTGTGTATAAGGTAACTCAGATCTTCACAAAGTATTCAAAAACTATACTGCTACATGCTTAGGTACATGTAAAAATACTTAAATAACTCCATATATTTAGACTCCGTGGGATACCGCCTTGAAATAGAACATTCTAGAAACGGGAAGACGGCGTTACACCAAAACTGGGGATCTTAGATCACCAGTGTAACTTGATATTTCAAGTTTGCTTCTGTAGCTCTTCTTCTGTCTTAATTAGTACGCGCTTGGAGGGGAGGCCGAGATCTTCTATGATTGGCTATGGGGCATGCGTAAGCGGCGCGTGGCGACAGATGTGGATGTAAACTGAAAAAGTTTTGTACCGTTAGCATACTTGTCTATTCGTTAATTTTATTTTTGTATCGTTAAACATTTCCATTTTAACAATAACGTTTTTTCTATACCGTACATACGTTACCTACTCGTTACGGAATTTTATAGTAAAAATAAGAACTATTTTCCTCTTATTAAGTGCTTAAACTACCTAATACTTACTTATCATCTTTGGTTACTAAATACATTGTAACTTCATTAAAAATAAGTTTGATAAAACAAGGATACTACCTCAGTATGTGTATGTTATATGAGGGACGTTGAAACAAAAATGTTGTTAATGAAGTTAGTACCTAGGTATTTAATAAAAAAGATAATTTTATTTTTATCTTTAAATATTTTAGGAGCTTCTTTAAACTTCCGTGCTATCGCTACCAGCCATATGTTTATTTATAACGGACAGTGGCTTGTAAATCGGATCGTTGTTTATAAGTTTTATATTATGCCGGCTGCAACAATAAACATAACTGCTACTTGCGCATACGCACACGTTTTGTATACAAGACGCATTTGTTTTTACATGAACGTTGTATTGGTTATTGTTTGTCTTGAGTCTTGAGTCCTGCGTTATGTATTAATATATGTACCTATATATTAGGTACATGTTTTTGCTACCGGTTTGGTAATTGGGTTATATCACGGTAGTCGCTAGATTACACATTAGCACGTAAAGCCGTCGGTCCCGGTTGTCATACGAACACCTATGACAATCGTTAGTGGTAGTCAGAAACCTAAAAAGCCTGACAACCAGTCTTTCCTTCGAATATCGGTATTGCCCAGAAATTGGTATGCGAGGGTCTGATGGCAGTCTCTCCGTGCAAAATACTGATATTCAGCCGCATCTTGGTTAGACTGAAAGCCGACCCCCAACATGGTTGGGAAAAAGACTAGGAGGTTGGAAGAAGTTGCTAGGTAGATTAGTACACCACTGCCTAACCCTTAGGGGAATACCGGCGTGACGGTATCTTATATACATACACCAGCGACCCGCCCCGGCTTCGCATGGGTTTGAATTTCTTGTGTTTTCTGTACTATAATATAAAGTAAATAAATAAATATCCTGGGACATTTTTACACAGCACCATCTAGTCCCAAACTAAGCAGAGCTTGTACTATGGGTACTATTGGGTACTAGACAATGGATATAATACTTATATACTTTTTTTTTGTAATATATAATATTTTTTATATATAAGAAACACCCAGATAAACACAAACACTTAAGTTCAACACATAAAATGTTTGTGTCTTGTCGAACCCACGACCTCGTGATCAGCAGTCCGGTACTCGAACCACTAGACCACAGACGTCGTCAAATATGTATGTAATATACATATAAACCTTCCTCTTCAATCACTATCTATTAAAAAAACGCATCAAAATCCGTTGCGTAGTTTTAAAGATTTAAGCATACATAGGGATATAGGGACAGAGAAAGCGACTTTGTTTTATACTATGTAGTGATGTTTCTTTGAACACTTCAACTCACTTCACGTTTTTGTAGAATAATAAGGGATGGTCTGATCGCATTACCATTGGTATCCCCTTCATTGTGTACCCCTCGTAGACACTTGGCGCCATCTATAATGGTATCTAACGACATACTACTGACAACCCTAATAGATTGGGAATCAAATAATGTGTATTTAAACTATTAATACTTGGACTTCTTTTTCTATAATATAGGCTGTTATATTATAGAAGTAGAGTAGAAGTATAAGTAAGATTGTATATTTATTATCCTTAATAATTTTATTAATGAAACAGTAACTGGGCATTTCTCTGTAAGCTCGCACAGTCCCATACAAATGCTGTCCTGGCAATTTGTTTTTTCCATTTGCCAATAAATTGTGTCTTATTTCGTAGAAAATTAACTATTATTTTAGTGAGATAAGGAGGCTGACTGAAATTATACGTATTTTCCGAGTTATTCGCGATTTTCCAAAAAATCGTGACAGGGGACTGTTTGAGGCATCAGGGGACTGTTAAGGATCTGCTGAGGCACCTAAAATCTTGGATTTGTTGCCTCTTGGAAAACCTCATTTTATATTTTATGACGTTTCTGTTATATTTTTTTTTATATTTCGGGTTTTTACCAAGGCAATCATATACTAACGGTCCCAATATGTAATAAAGAATTGAATTGAATTGAATTGAATAGATCTTCCAGCAACTTGTGGTGATTGTTGTGAGTCAATGTGTTAGCAGTATGAAGTGCGCTGAGCTTCATGTCTATGTTGCTGTCAACTATGCAAAGACACCTATCGGGGTTTTAAGCGTTTGGTTTCACAACTTGGACGGAGTCGACAAAATGTTTGGTAGCTAATTTTTAAGTGCCAGTAATAAAAAATTTATAAAGATTAAAAACTGTGTCAAGAAGATATCTCTTCTGTTTCTTCACAGTTTTTCTAATTATATTTTTTTCTGGCTCCCATTACTATTATTATCTTCTATTACTATTATCTTTTTTATGAACAGCTCTTTTTTAAGAAAGAAGAAACAACTTGTATTTGGGCTTCTGATATAACTATCAGGTAGGTATTTTACTTGTTGTTTAACCACAGGTACATCGAAACCATTGAAAAAAATACAGGTTTTGTACAATACTGACAGTAACAGCTTTTTCAAAGATTTGTCTCTAGTACATTTCAATGTGGAATAATTTTCTTTGAACTGCTTAATTATGACGTCGCCAAACAACGCTTTCTTGACTACTTCTTTTCTTCGATCAGGCTCCTGTAACATTTTCAAAATCTTTGTCTTAGGTGTATCTTCAACGATTTTCTTGTTTTTACTATCAATTCTCGCTTAGCTTGAGAAGTACAAAAAAGATTAGTTTTTGTACTTCTCAAGCTTTTTCTCTAAACGTGGGGTCTTTTCATTTCTTTATCTGTTAAACTTCTTTTTTATAATAATACTAACTTCTTTCTTTCTTTGCTGTAGACTAGTACTGGAGACTGCTGGGCCTGGAGCTGGAGATATTTGAACTGGAACTGGAGTAGCGTGGTCTTGTAGGCGTTTTTTTCTCGTACAAAAGTATTTCCGCCGTATTAACGCCGTTATCAATTCCAGAAGCAGATACTATATGTATCCAGTGACGCTTTTCAGTCTTAGTCTTTTGGCTCGATATACAGAACAATGTTCTTTCCATTTCTTTAAGGCAGCTCTGTCATGCTGCCTCATTTCCTTTACTATTTTTCGCAAACCCTTTTCTTTCATCTTTTGGTACTTAAACTTCTCCTTTTCTGGGTCATTTTTCTTCTTTGGTATCGTAGTCGCTCTGCTTATTCTGCTTGCTCTTTTTCTGTAGTCCTTTCCGGATGACTTTTTCTTTTTAGGAGCCAGGACAACTATCATTTGTGTTAGATCGGCCTGTGTAAAATAATATAAGTTTATTAAGGAAAATAAGGCGAAGCAATGATACTTTGATGATTCTTACGTTAATAAAATAGATTAGCGGATAAATTTACACAAAAAATACATAAATACAATAACCAATACGCAAAATACACAGTCCCCTGTTGTGTAAAACAGTCCCCTACTGCATTTTCAGGCAGAGGACTGTTGCCAAGGGACTGTGTATTTAGGATAGATTTCACAATATTTACAAAACTGATGTAAAATAGTTTTTTAAGAACCTACCGATCAATTTAGACATAAAAAATAAAACAATAAACTATATGCGATATAGCGATAGCTGAAATAATTAACATATAAATATTATTACTTACCAGAGGACTGTGTGTGGTAGCGGACCAAACGCGTGTTCACCTCACAAATGACACTCTGACACTAAACCAAATGGCGTCTCGACGCCGCATTCAGCAAGGTTGCCAACTACACTATAATTGCGTTTCGTTTCTCCCTATAAAACGTTTCTAAGTATTATAGTTTTTATAATTATGGGTTTTAAATTTTTGGCAGGGGACTGTATAGAAATTCTGGGGACAAAGTTTACAGGTGTTTACGAATAAAATAAAATTCATAATGAGATCTAGTTTTACGTAAATAATATGAATTGTATTATTCTTCTTAATATAATAACTGCGAAATGTATGTAATTTCAATAACTCCTTCGTAAACCTTGTTTCTAGGCGAGAATACAGTTATGGGGACAGCCAGGGGACTGTGTTTTTAAAGCTTCTATCGCGTCTGGAAAAATAATTAAAATTGGTATGGTTCTAAAAACAATGGGCCCGTTAAGTTTCGGGGTTAAAGTATCATTAGGAGTGATTTTCTTTTAAATAATACAATTACTTTATGAAAAAAACGGTCAGGACAGCCGATTACGAGTTTACAGAGAATCGCCCAACTATATCTGTCTGTCTACTGGCGGAAAGCTAGTTCTTTATACAGACAAGTAACACGAGTTAATCTTGATTCTAAGGGCCCGTTTCATCACCTAGGAAGTTTCCGTTAAATTACTTTGCCAGATAAATTCATACAAATTTTGTTCCATTTTTGAATTATCCACCGGTTAACGGCTATCTAGAGGTGGTGAAACAGGCTCTTATTCTTAAATAGTAGCGGTAGTTTGAGAGATATTGAAACTTCTACCAATGAGTACCAAGTTTTTCTTAACAATTTACTAACAAAAACTTTCTTTTTTTTCAGGTAATTGTCCTAGCCGCTGCTATCACTGGAAATGTCTGAATGTAAAGTATAATGACCTGCCAATCACTTGCTTCTGCCTATAATCTGATTAATTTGATGCTATCTTTCTAATCTATCTTTATCTTTTGTTTATGCTTGTTTTGAACTTTCACGCACATAGGTAATTCTTGAGGATTGGTGTAGAATTTATATTAATTAGAAAACAGTAGATTTTCAATAGTTTATTAACTCCAGTTCAGAAAACAATAGGTCCTTTGTCAATCCCAGACCATTGTTGTTAGAGTCCATTATATTTTTTTATGTTGCATCTCTGAGTGATATTTTGTGCACATGCAAAAATGGACGATTACAATCATTATTAGCATAACAATTAACAATCGGCTTTTTTCCAAAGCGACAGTACAAGGGACACGGTGCATTGTTTGCGAAACTGCGGCGCCGGCGCACGTGGCGCCGCACATCCGCTAGTGACGTTCTATATTGTGTCGATAAACTCAGCAGTCATAATAATCGATCGATTTCGACTGCATACAATACCTTGTTGCTAGTTTCGGTGACAATATTATTGTCATATCGTGTAGCATGTTTTGTTTATGTTATGGGTTAGGATAGGAAGTTAGATGAGAGCTCCAGCGATCATAATAGGCCGACTACGTTCACAGGGACACCATAGATAGTCGCAAAATACATCATAGAATTTGTAGACAAACATGAAACTTGAAAAACATCAAGAGGAATTGTTGCTTACCTAGTTATTATATAGTTGCAGGGGCTATATAGTTATCGATACATAATGCAGTCGGTTTGTTGCGCTTCGCTTGGCTTGTCGCCTGCCGACCTCATTGCAGGGCTGCGGGGCGGCACGGCGCGGCGCCTGTCTCGATCGACGATTAGCGAGACTGCACGCCCATCACTATTATCTTTTACACTAGCCGACACGATAATTGTATTACTAGCCTTCTTATAATAAGAAATTGTCGTTTTTATCACACGATATAAAAACGATTCCTGAATTTTCTGAAGCAGCTAGTAATGATGATGTACAGGAACGTGCAGTAATTTATAATTTAAAGCGTAAATACAAAGTATTTTTTCTTTATACTTACTTACGTACTTTATGACGATCATTAGTACAGTGGTGTAGCATTAATCATCACAGTTTTATTTCTCGGCTCATGTTACAGAGCTCCTATATCTGTAATTGTCCGCAACGTTGGCGCCACCATTCTTTGGCCGTCTGCCACTGCAATAGCTTTTAGTTCCTGTGATTAATTTTGAAATTTAAACATTGACTATATGAATGTAATAAAACCATCTTGACAATCTATGCATCAATGTTGTCACAGAAATGCGGAGGTGAAAAGTTATTAGCTGATACGTTAATACACTGTGGCAAAATTTGTTTTGGAACGGAGCCATTCCCACAAGCATTTGAGTTACGCTCTATTGAAATATCCGAGATATGTTTACAATAACTTCTGAAATACACTTTAAATCAATTACATTTCATTAAACAAAATCCAAGGTTTATTTGGTGCGCCGGCGGTATAGTTTTATGATCGCTTTTAGAGTTAGGTATAGTTATCAAAGTATCGATAAAAACTTCACTTATTGGCGTCTGTAAGGGGCGGGCCGTGACTCGTTTTATATGCACTTGGCTCGACGCCATCGGTGACCTCATTGCGCGACCGTTTTTGGCGCCACTGTCGCTTATAATGATCGCTATCGCATCGATGACATGCCAAAACGCGATCTCTAAAATGTTTATCGATGTTTATTTGCAAATTGAATGCGCAACACTAATGTTGAATTTTAACAACCAAATCGTGATTTCTATTTGTCAAACATATTCTTATTTGCATTTGATTTATTAATTCAGTTTGTTGCTAAATGGATTATAATGGAAATAATGTTTGATTTGCAATCAGTTTTGTCGCCGCCTCCACATTCAATAATATATGAATTTCGGAGTCGTGATTAGACTAGAGATTTTAGATGAAAGATTTGAAATATCAAATAATTTAATAGCAGTTGTGTACGTTAGTACGTTATATATGTATAAACAATACTATCATATTTTAGTAGCCATTATTACAAATGACAGTGCGTAGGTTTTATAACAAATCGCTTTTATTTATTACTCTCAGTTATTTCATTTTTAGTTAACAGTTTAAATGATGACTAACCACTGTTTTTAATTTAAGTTTATCAGCTAATATTTTGTTCGTAGTATAAATAATAATACGTTTATATGAGGATTTTTTACAAAGAGAGCTTACATAATAATAATAGCACTGAACCTCACACTATGATACCATGTGTTGTGAGGTACAGTCTCTTTCGTCAGTCCATCGACATTATTGGTGAACTAAAAATACGTCTTGGTGTGCTACGCCTGCGCAAAAGCCGATGCCTGCTATTGCGCATCTTCATCTTGTCCTCTCCTATCCTATAGCCATCTCGATATCGATAAATTTTGACAAGACGATACATTGCATCCTGAACTAGAACGTACGAACTACCTTTTGTGTATAAAAATAGTTCTAGCTCCTAGTCATATTGACTTACTTGCTTACTTGTCTTACTACTTACTTGTCTTAAAATTAATAGCTAACTGATGATCGATTTTAATCGATTTTTGGTGAATAATCCACTCGTCACATCACTATTATACGACCTAAAATCCAATATGGCCAAAGCTAAGGGGTCACAAGTATCAAACCACTTATTTATTCAATATTATTATTAATTTTTAGAAACAAGTATTATTATCTATATATATCTATACTAATATTATAAAGAGGAAAGATTTGTATTTATGTATGTAACGAATAAACTCAAAAAGTACTGGACCGATTTGAAAAATTCTTTCCATGTTAGATAGCCCATTTATCGGGGAAGGCTATAGGCTATATATCATCACGCTACGACTAATAGGAGCGGAGTAGTAATGAAAAATGTTGCAAAAACGGGGAAAAAAACAACAAGACCACGCGGGCGAAGCCGCTGGCGGGAAGCAAGTTATCAATATAATTGTAAGAACTTGTCGGATTTTCAGTGCTCAGGGTGTTATATCACTAAATAGTTATAAGCGAAATGAGTCACGGCTCGAGGTATTCGCATTATGCGCATATTGATTCTAATTTCCATTGTTTACGCATTTTATTTACGCGTTCCACGAATGATGCGCGTGAGCAAATAAGCGGCTAATAGTTTTATTTATGTGCGGTTTAAAATGTATTGTGTGGAGCGCATGTGAAATTATTTAATGTATGTACTGGTAATTCATACATTTAGTATTTATACAAATGTTACCCAAAGTTCATAACTGAATAATGAAGCCATAGCTAATTTTTTAATCTTCCTGAATAAAATATATAATAATAATAATATATACCAGTCAACCTTTGGGGCTCTTTTTGGCCCAAAGATTGACTAGTAGAAAATGCCATATGGCATTAAATCCACCTTATGTACCATTTTTGTGCAAAGAAGTTTAAATAAATCAATATAAATTTTAGCGAAATAAAAAATTTAAGCATTACATTACTGCTAAATACTTCAATAAAAAATACCATCCCGTATAAATAATTAATTACATCGAAAATATTTTTTAATCGTCCTGAATAAAATATTTTTTTTGAAAAATAAATATTTAAATACGTAATTTTATATTACTGCTAAATACTTCAATAAAAATAACCAACCTGTATAAATTATTAAAATAGTGTTGAGCAAATAATTACGCCGAAACCAAAAATAATAAGTATTGGTATCAATGTGAGTTCAACCGCAATTCTGTTCCCTACATTAGTTGCAATAAATTGTTATAATTACATGTAATTACAATAACATGTTAGTCGATATAATGCCTTAAAAGGTACACACGTCAAAACTAGTCTGAAATATTATTACCAGCTAGCTTGAGTACTAAGCTTAATTTATTACCGTGTCTTATCATGGCTGGGCGGCTAAAAACCGAAATAACAGTTAATCTCGGGTCAATAGGACACTCGTAAATCCGTCAGTTTGTCTGTCAGTGCGCAACGACTTCAGTTGCGCTTGCGACATACACTTAGCTCTTTAGTACTCTTTACATACACATATGCCTGTGAAAATGACGTTTTACGACTTTGACGTATGATGGTACTAACTACAGTAGTTGAACATTATCCTATCGTTAATGTTTTTGCGCATGACTAACACAAGCGGAGCACCACGAAATAATTTTGTCGTCACATATCTAGTGCTGAGACAATGGCTTAAGACGAGAATTTACGAAATAGATGACAAGAGATCTTAAGTCACTAGTGGCGTCACAAATAAAAATATTTTCGAATCGTAAGGGTATATATGGGATGGTGGTTAGAAAATGGAATGTTATGTTACGACTATGTAGATGTTGATTTAATTTAGTTACTGAAGTTGATACCAAATTGATATTTTCAGATTGAATATATTATCCATAATAAATGCCTAATGACTTGAGTGACGGTGTGTGAAATGGTTTTGTGTTTGTCGTCATGTGTCTTGAGTCAAATTCCCACATTAAGTGTAGGTTCTTTTCTAATTTGACTGATAAGTACAGTCATCCTACAATTATCTTTAAAGACAGGTCTATACTAAAACATACAATATACATGTTGTTACATTATTTATTATTTTATAACAAGTAAAGAAATCAAGTTCATTTAACGTTTCGGATCGTAAAGAATTCGATTAAAATCATCAAACGTAGTCCATTTTAAAACTTAAACGCTCACTATATCTTTTATTATAGTCGAGTGGGTCTATTAACATGTGTTCATTAGTACAGACAGACAGACGCAGCAATTAGGGGCCGCTGAATTGTTTTTATGGACCTTTCTTTACAGTCGGACGTCGCCCTTAATTGATTTGTATGGGATGGCTCAGTAGTCTGGTCAATCGGTTTGATATTTGTTGGGTTCGAGTCACGTGCTTTTTGTTAGTGTAACTAGCTTTTGCCTGCAACTTTATTATTATATTTACTTTAGTTTATATGGATGTGATCACGATAAAACGATCAATAGCAATCCGGGAGATGTAGTTATGTATCAGTGAAAAAGGAATCAGCTAAAAACCTGTAGAAAAAAGATGAATTTGCAAGAGTCAGTACCTTTTATTTAATCCCAATTTCAATATTATAAATCATAATATATGCCTATTGCACACGAGCAAACATACTATTTTTAACCGAAGTTTTTTTTTATTTTTGACAGGCTAGGAAAATATTGTACGTAATTGTTGTACCTACTGTACGTATTTCTGCGACTAAAACCTACCAGTCCCATGAAATACAATAAGCATGGAAGCAAGAAAATTTGTAAGTGCCAAAGCTTTTACAAGTGAGGTAACATTTTAGTGATGGGCAAAAGATAAATATCGATAACAAATGGATACCGATTATCTAACCATGTTGGATTCAACATTATAATAAAATTCTAAATTTAAATTCCTATTCAATATATCATCCGGAGACAGTTCTAATTAATATTAAGTTTATTTTTTTCTCATGGTGTCTAATGTGTTTCATAAATCCATCTGTCTCGTATAAATAAATAAGCTAATGAATAAAGTTAATGTTTGCTCAACTCGGTTAAGGAGACGAGTGAATTATTTTTACTGCAAGCAATTGAAATACATTGTATGTATGTTTGTAGATAAATTTTAACAATTGTTAATTAAGTTCTTAAGGCTTATTTTAAAACTAGGAAGATAGTTTAAACAGCCATTAACATGCACATAGATTAAAATGTTTAGTTTTAATTAATTACAATTCTATAATACCAGTTAAATATTTTATTCATTATATACTTGTCGGACCTGCTTGTGTGCGTTCTTTGACCCGTATTATTAAATAGGTGCACCAACCAAACGTATGTATACATTATATTTTTTTATGTCTTACTGTTGTCTGCTTTCATTCACTGTTCTTTTTTTTTCTTTCTTACTTTTTTCTTCTTCTACTTCCCAAAGGAGTTTTTGGCGACAAAAGGTTGCATCTTATGACATTCCTTTGAAAGTAATTTAAGTCCTCGGGAAATTCGATCGATAAGTTCCGTGGTTAAGGCATGAATACTGTCGCATTTAAATAATATAAGTATGGTTTGAACCTTAACTGCCAGCTCAATCCATCAATTACACCAATATATTAATAGTTTTGATACAAAATTAATAGGGTAATCATTTAATGTGTAGCTGGGGGCCATTAAAACAAAGATCGGCCATTTTTTGCTGCCCACGCAATCTGCCAGCGTATTAATTCAATCATAGGTAGACGTGTTGTAGATAGATTTGAAATGTGTTCGTATACCAACACTATGTATTCAAAGAGGTATTTTAAAGAACGTACTTGTTTATTACTAGCCTATACCTGCGATTTCGTTTCCGTAGAAGTTGAAATTTTCCCCCAGTTTTGCAACATTTTTAATCGATATTCTGCTCCTTTTTGTCGTAGCGTGTTGATATATAATACCTTATAAGCCTACCTTGTTAAACAGGCTATCTGACACTGAAATTTTTTTTCAAATCGGACCAGTAGTTCTTGAGATTAGCGCGTTAAACCAAACAAACAAACTCTGCAGTTTTATAATAATATTATTAGTATAAGATTTACATAAAATGCGTATTGTGCGTGTAATTGTAAAGAGTATGAAAATATACTGGGGTTCCCTATGTCGTGTGTGCCATTAGGGGGCGTCCATAAATTACGTAAGGTGTTTTTTTATTTATTTTCTATCCCCCCCCCCCCCTGGTGAGATGTCGTGAGATTTTATTCAACCCCCTCCCCCATCCCCCAATCTCACGTGAGATTTTTCTAAATGTGGGTTTCTTACGTAAACCTGTTGGATTGTTATTGTAAAAAGAAAAAAAAATGCTTCATGCTTTTATTTACGACTAGTTAAGACTAGTAATCAATTTTTTTTTTGTTTCAATCAGAAGAAAAAATTGCGTGATATTTGCCGAGACCCCCCCTCTCTCCAACGTGAGATTAGATGAGATTTGACTCGACCCCCTCCCCCCCTTAAACATCTTACGTATTTTATGAACGCCCCCTTACATGCATTAATCATTCTGGTATCAGTTTATATGTATGCTTATTCCTTCGCAATGTAGGTATGTGATGTTTATAAACCAGTGCCTCGACCATGAGTTTTTCTCACTAGACTCGCTATCGACGCCGTAAAATATTTGTATGGAGAACCCTCGCAGCGCCTCTAGCGGTTACGTATGGAACTAAAATCTGCTATGAGATTACAACATTTCGATGCGTAAAAAACCTATAGAAAGCCATTCGATAGAACTCATGGTTGAGGTACTGGGCTTAGATGGTGAAAGTAAATCCTTTACCCCAAGTCTTTGTAACTGAAATAAACGCCAATGATGCGTAAGTATTGTAACGAGGAGAATATAATACTAGGCTAGCTGACAATTCGGAATTCGAGTCCCAATTATTGTCAGTGAAAAAATTATTAAAACTAAAAAGTGTCAATTCGGCCAATGTGTCCGAATTTATTGTGTCCGAATCGTGAACTAGCCTAATACAGTTCACGCCAAACTTTTTGTCCGGGTTGAAGTTGGCTCGGGCTAACTTTAACCCGGCTGTAAAATCAGATAAAGGAAAATATTGGATAATTAGAAAAATTATATGAAGCGACAGCCTACGACTTGAGATTTCGTTTTTATTTATTACAATCCTTTAATTTTGTTTCTCCGATTTTTACGGCCGAGTTAAAGTTAGCTCGTGCCAACTTCAACCCGGACAATAAGTTTGGCGAGAACTATACTTATATATTTATTTAAATATGTCTTATTTATTTGTTAACAAAAAGAAACTTCGGAATATTTGGGATATAACAAGAATATATCTAGCCACACTAGAATCGTCATCAATATACCTAAGTTATATCAATATACCTAAGTGTTGTTCTCATGTCGTTTCCTAATACTTGTTGCTCATGAAATGTGATATCCATTCAGATATTTCTTGGCAGTAATTTTCACATTCGATGTTAAGTAGTTTGCACTCAGTTAATTAATATTTACAGCTTTAAACGTCCAGCTAATTAACGTTCATGTTTTCGCATACATAATAATGTGTTTTACATTTTGAAGATATTCATTCTTAGAAAGAGTAATAATAAACCTAATTTACATGTACTTAATATTGTTAGAAGTACTTAGCATTTACCTCATCCATAAGTACACGCGAATATGTTACATAATATGCAAAATCAGTTATTTCTTTTACAGTACCTACTATATAATTTAGTCACAATACTTAAAGCGTAGGTAAGAAAAACTGCATTAATTCAATATCTACAACTGTCATTATAGTACCGCCGAAAGATAGTTTTCGTCTATCCTATCGGACCCTAATTTTCGGCCTTAAAATTAAAATAATCATCGTCCCGACCACGACCATATGTCTTCGAATTATCATTTCTCGACTAGAATTATTGTCGGCCTACATCCGTCGATTAAAACCCAATTTGAGACCAAAAATTGGTACCAAACATGCGGCCCTCTCTAAAGGTTTTGGGATGCCAAATTAGTCGAAAATTTCATTTTTTAAGAAACAGTAAAAAATTTGAATGGAATGCGGTTTTACGATTCTTTTTATACTGAAATGTAAAATAATAGAACATTACCTAGCCTGCTGTAAATTCCAAGCAAGATAGTGATATTCTTTTTATAGTTATTGAAATATTTCTATTCTATTTTTGTTTTTATTAAGAATAAGTACATAATATTTCGAAGTACGTACCTAAATGCAACGAGTTCTTATGACCACTGTGATCTTCCTATTATAACTAATGACTTTACCGCGCTAAAAAAGGTTTAGGTTTAAGTTTTAATTCCCCGTGACGATACAAACTCAAGAACATGAATGACAAACGACTAGCATTTAATGTCAATTAGCGAAGCGTTCCGGGGGAATTGCCCGTTTACCTATAAATAATGCCTAGTTACCTTAATTCCCGGCATTTTCTACCTTATTCCCAACGCTAAGAGATTAAATTCACGTGTTAAAACAAATTCTAAAAGGAAGGAAGAGTTTTAGAATGCATAATAGAAAGCGCTATAACAACAATTTTCTGTTTCTTTTCTCACTTTATTTCAGTCAAGAATGTTTCTACTGCAATGGTTAAAATGAACTTATTTTGAACCCATTTAAAATTAGTTGGAGGCAACGATAAAATTGCATACTGAAATGTTGTACTTAGCAGATACCTATATTTTACTGATAGCTGCACAGAGAACTAGTATTCATGATTGTGTTCGTGGAATCTGAACTCTAGACAAAGAATAATGAAATACAAAACGAACACGCAACGATGCGGCACGCAATCATCAAATATTAGAAGCCCTTACAATTATAGAGCTAAGCGAAATCGTGTCCGTCTATAATTCAAAAGTGATACGTCATAATGTAGAATTTAAAAGAACGCAGTAACAACCTTATTCTTGCTGTGCACAATTCATAAAAGGGCATAAAATCCCGACCGTGTATTATTGTTTTAAGACATTTCGTGTTTCGTCTCGGTCGGATTCCCGCGGCCGACAGTGGGTGGTTACCCTATAATCAGACCCCCTTCCCGCGCTTTGGGAGCGGTCCACGGTGATTATAGGAGGAATTTTACGGCTCCTTCGTTAGTTCGTCAAATCATAGGGCCGTGCTTAATGGCTTAGGAGACGAGCTTGTGAACGATTTTGTGTCATTTCCTAAAAATTATAAAGTGGGGTTGCATTTTTTGAGGTAATTGTCTGTGAACAAAACACATCCGTTGAAAATATATTATGTAGGTAGTTAGGTACGTGTGAGGGCTTTAAACTGGTGCGTAATATGTTCAGCTGCTGCTGTCCTCATGGCGCCAGTCTCGGTATTAAATAAAAAAGCCTGTACACCGTTTCCAACTTAATTTATCGTGAAATGATATGTAATTGATTCGAAGCTGCAGCTGCTCCGCTCGCATATAATTATTAGGTATAAATAAAAATCCATGATTACATCTAGCACTTGGTCGAGAAAATGCCGACGTAAACTGGTACCTAATAGTGTATTGATACGTACCTATATCATCTATAGTTTGGCGGCTTAATTGGTACAGAGCCTGAGAGTTTGGCCTTTTACACGCATATATTGATAACATTGGGCGGAATCCTGCGAATATACACAGCAATACAATCAATTTACCTGTTTTACATATTATTCATTATTTTCTATCGGATCTAATTAACAGATCCATCATAAAAATTCGGCCTTTGCTTATAGCTGGCGGAGGCCGAAACCAAAACCAGATTTCCAACACCGAATTTAATAAGTCAAACACTATGACCACAATCATATTTATAACCGTATTTTTTATTCCATTAAATTACTGCAATTATGTGTATTATTTATTAAAAATATTCTTTAAATGACATATGGAAACACAGTAGTATTAGTTGTCAGATGATTCATTACTATAAAAAAAACCGTAGATAATAGTGTAACCGCAAAAGCAGCCATTGGTTATTAAAAATATCCTATAAGTACTGTAATGACGCATGTTATGATAAAGTCGCGTAATGTATGAAAATTTTCTATAATAGCTTCGCATAAAAAATGCAATTTTGCGCAGAATTACTAATATAACTCTTTGGTTCACCTAAGCCTTTATTCTTTGTGTGACAAGGTGACAACAGCAACACAAACGCATGGTGTCGATGTGCTAAGAATGGTCTCCCATCCATACCCACCGCAGTAAGCACAGCGATCCTTGCTTGAAATACCTAGAAAAGTGTTGTAAGCTGCTGCACGTTTTACCACATATTAAGGGTTCAACATGCAGTGATTGAGAGCTATAATCTAACTGGAGAACGGAATAAATTCCAAGAAAATCGTCTAACAAGACTCACGACAGCGTAGTCATTGTTTAGAGTAACAGCTAGCTTTTGCAGTAAAATTACTTGAGATGTGCCGACAAACGACTAAACCAGTTTAGTAATTTCAGTCGTTAGCGATAGACAACCTCTCAAAGCTAGACCAGACTAATCTGTTTTAAACTAGACTGAAAATTGCAATAGCTGGCGCCTATCCTAGTACAGTTGTAACTTGCTTTATCGCATAATTCATCAATGTTATTGCTTATCGATTTCGGGGCGCACCTGTAAAACTTCCCGCTTGCGTGTCATGTTTTCTTTTATCATAGGAACTTAATTAAGTCTTTAATTGTGTTAATATATTTATAGTCTGTAACGTGTTTTCGTTTTTTCATTCCGATTGATTCGGTGCAGTTTTTTCATGGAATAGTTCTGAACAATGGTTTCTTTTTGTTTAAATTGTTGTATTTATTAATTGGTATTAAACTACTCTCACGGATCAAACATTGCTGTCAATTTGGAATGCCCAGACTATCCATTCTATTTTCGTTTTCATCCTTATCCAGGCAGACCACGGTTGTTAAGGCAATCATTCATTTTTTAAATAAAACAAATCATCAAACTCTTTTGCCTGGAGCGTTTCTGTCGGCACGACAACGGTCGTGCTTCGGGTCCCTTCGGCAAATAATCGCTTCGTCCGATAATTGCCGATTTCACCCGAACGCGGTCGGAACACAAAGCACCCCAATGATTGCGCAAGATTGCACTATAATTTTCATCGAGTAAACAGATGCTTATGTGTGGAGACTGAATTCTTTTGAGTTTTCAAACAAATTGAGGTGATTACATTTACAAGGTGTGTAACTTATTGTTTTCTTTTTGCCGGTTGCCACTGCAGGAATTATTTACTTCAGTGAGCAAGTTTTGATATACAGTTTGCTAATATATTTGACGTTGAAAGGTATTCATCCTTTTTCAAACCACTTTAGCATGCACTTTTAATTTTGACAGTGCCGATAAAATCTCTTCAATTTATTTATAAAAAAAAAAAGATCACGTACAAATGTTTGATCGAATGTTTTTAATTTGATGCGTTCCTCTGCTGGGCAATAAAAGTTATTACATAATAAAAACAATATTCGGTACTGGTGCCCCGCCGTGTCCGGTACGCGGGACCACACATCGCCGTCATCGGCGCCTCTTTGTGCCGCTTGTACACTGCACGTTTCACTTGCGGTAGCGTGCAAGTCATAAGAGGTAGCGATTTAAAATAACTACATACCATACCATACATACCATCACGCCTGTATTCTGTATTCCCTGAAGGTATAATGTACACCCACATTTCACCGGTATGTTTTAGGTCCCATGAAATAGAGGGCGAGCCTATTGCCATCAACCGGGCACAAATCCAGACTCCGAGCTGCTACTGGGAATTTCACAGAAAACCCAACAACACTTTGCTTGACCCGGAGATTGAATAAATTCAATCGTCGGCGTCAAAACGACTTTCCAAGCGATTTTCTGTAACACGGCCGCCTATTACATATCCCGCTTTCGCTACCTCCTTTACCACGCACCAAGCGATGCACTATCGTCTGTTTAAATATTAGTAGTTATATCCCGAGATGTTGTTTGTTTCTACCGAGTGCCGGTAGTTAAGTCTGTCTGTTTGTACATATACTTGTGTACGTGTTCTAGCTAGTTAGCGGCGCAGACGCTCTTTTTATGGCCACCGCTGATTGTGTTAATTTCTATGTCGCTAAGAACTACTTTTGAGTAGTTTTCTATGTTTAGGAGATGATGTCGACTACATGGCAGACATTAGGAATGGGATAAATATAATATACTACATTTATTATTCTTACAGTGTACACATTCTTCTGGGACTTGTGTAGTGGAATAAAAATAATCTTGATCGTTTTCGTCTTTGAAAAGATCAATTAATGTTTGAAAATTTTTTGTTTGTAGTGATTTTTATGTAATATTTTCTTTAATTGATTCAGTGCCGTATTGTAATTTCTCACTCTGCAGGAGATTTAATGATGTCATTAATTTAATTTAATGTAATCAGTATTTTATCTCTATAGATTATCTCTCTATAGTGCTATTAGGCGGATTTATCGACGAAAGTAGGTAGTGTAGGTACTAATTAATCAAAAACAAAATTAGAAATGTAATTTCCAAAATTAATGGAGACGAAATTTATTCCGTAACGTCTAAATAATAACTTAAACAAAAGATATTTATAGTTTTCTAAGAAACCTCGGCCATTACTAATTAAGTTAATTAATCAGTCGGTATGTTAATGTAAATTAAAGATAATAAAATTTTAGAGGAAAGTAGTAATAAAAATTACTGGTTTACAACATGCTACTAAAAGTGTTTTATTAAAATGGCCGCGATTTTACAGTTGCCATGCTAGTTTTGATGACGTCGCTTGCCTTGCTATCAGAATGCTGTCAAGCTTTTGACCTAGCTTCGAGGACGAATTGCGGCCTTGTAGCGTCGTTAGAAAGTATAGAATTTGTGTTTTGGAATGCCATTTCTTTTAAATTTACATCTAACCAGCTTGGCGCCCGCACAATATCGTCTGTGTGAGATTTTCGCATTTTTTTTTATAATAAGAAAAAATTAATCAAAATTTTATTTCGGGATTAAAAATTGGGTATTTGTTCATCGTTACAGAAGTAAGTAACAATTCCCAATTTTCCGTGAACAATAATAATTATAAATATAACTTCTTACAAGACGCCCAAAAATGTATATCAGTTCTTATAAATGGTGACCATTTTTCTACAAATTAATGCGCCATCAAGCTGCGGAAAGTTAATTAAAAAAAATATATGTAAAACAACATTTTACTTAATTTTCTTTGACATTTACATCACATATTATATATCAAAGCCTACGTAACTTTTGGCCAATTTGTCAAATTTTAATTAACCCAAAACATTAAAATTACGATAATCGCCTTAGGTTCATATTATCATAATCGAATTAGTTATCGATTGTCACGTTCTTAACAAAACTAATAAACAGTTTTTTAATTTAAATAACATGTTTCAAAATATAACTGCATAACACTGGCCACCGACCTCTCAAAACTTTACCGCATTCGAAAATTAAACAGAAACCGTTATCCCCTTCAATATACGGTTGAAAATTAAACAACTCTGAGTAAAATAACGTTGTTATTTCTAATCCGCTATAAATAAAAGTAAAATTCCACAAAATATGATGTTAAGCCTCATTAATCGTATTCGAAGGCTTAATAAATGATTCGTGGCCATTCGTGGATACCGTTGAACAAAACAGCGATATTTAATTATAATATCGATTAATGATAAGTATCGATTTTTGTGATGATCGATGGCTGTAATAAATGGTCCCGTTTATTTGATACATACAACCATATTGTTTGTGAAGAGTAAATAAATACAATCTTGCTGGAAAGATTTTCATCATGCCGACTGTACGATCACACTTACTCCCATGTGTTCCTTGGTTTAAAAAATGCTTGAAATCAGCTTAAGAAGAAGTACATAATCTTTTCAAACCCAAAGCTATAAATGATGAGCGACATTTCTGACACCAGAAATTGCATGACACCATTCAAATTTGACAGCGCTAGACTTAATCGAAACGACACCCGAAACTTCAGAAGCGAATGTATCGAATTACCGTGCACCGCTTTAACCTTTCCCTAACACTTAAGCTTATACTTATTCAGAGATGAAACTATGCGTAAATTTACGCTTACATAATGTCTAATTGGTTGGTACGGAAGCGTTACTTTACGCTTAGCCTCCTCTCTCGCATTAGAGGCGGCTTCCAGTGTAACCAGATGGGACTGAGTACCTATCAATATTTTACACGGAGCGACTGTCATCTGACTTACATCAGACCTCCGCAATCCAACCAACACAGTCCAACCTGTAAGTCAGCCAAAGTACACAAGGCGTCACATCAAGATATACAGTGTGCCCTATGTACCGTATTCCGTCCCAACAGCGGTGCTTTTCGTAGTGTTCGACGTGTAGGTAACCGGCTATAGTGTGTACAAGGTTTCTCATATTACATATTCGTACATTAAAGTTCATCAACGCTTCAATAATGATCTCTCACAGCATTTGCATACATAAAGAGCACGCTCAATTGCTGAGGCCGATCGCAATGCATGCCTTTGAACGCACCGCTAACTAAACGCGTTAGACGTTTTATATAGCATTATAAATAGCCCTAGTAATTTATGTAGTGTGTCTGTTCAGTACTTAAATATGTTGTAAATGTTGTCGATAATCTCTTTGAGTCATTGATCGAGGCGATTGAATTGTTCCGTCGGTTGAGCAGGATTTGTGACTGCAGCAAACGCTGCAAGGATAAGCGTATTCAGAGAAATGTATTTGATATTAAGCGCCTGTTTCACAGCTTACTGATAAGTTCTAGTTAAATTATCTAGGAGATAATTTCATTTATTTATTATTTATTTTATTAATTACTACGGATCCAACAATTACAGTAACTAAAAAAAACTAAATTTATTTAAATCTACAAAACAAAGCATAGTAAATAAAAGAAGGTAAAAACACTTTCATACCTTCCTCTCACAGTACTTCTGACATACCAATAAGTATAATCTTCGTCCACTCATCCGCAAACAAATCGCCTGCAAATTCATACATTTTTTTAAATTTATTAGCAACTATCCAGAGGTGATGAAACAGGCCCTAAATTTAGTGAAAGCAAAATTCTAAATGCAATTGACTATATTGAATTAGAAAGTTTGAGATGCCGTCGGTACATTCTAAAAATTGATAGTAGAACACTTAGGTAGATAGATAATTAGCGCCCCGGCTATACATTTTCGGTGGATTTAAAAAAATGTATCTTTTTCCTAACAAAAAACGTGTCTAATCGCTTGAACCGTTCTTTCAAACATGCGGCAATTGTAATTGATATTTCTTTTTTTTATATACGTTAACGCAATCGTAATCTTTGACAAACTCTTTATGGATCGTAGTAACCTCAAGATAAAATTAAAAAAGGAGAAAATTACAAATTGCTTTCACGAGAAAATATATTATTTTTGTTTTGCCATATTCTCTACATTATTCCAATGATAGACTCTCAAACTGTTCAATAAAACCGAATTTAATTGCATTTGCGCTTGGAATATCATTCAGTCTACATAAATAATAAGCCCTTTATTCATAGAAACAATCCCTTTCAAAAACTTATTTACTACAGCTAACTAAAAGTATAATTTTCACGAAAATAATGAATTGTTAAGGCCTAATGTAATGTGATACGTTCCAAGTCATGTGTAACTGTGTAGTCGTGCTCTTGCGTCGCTTGCGCAGGCGGCTGAGACAAATGAAACTACCGCAACGGATAATCACCTACTACTGGTATCTATTCTGTCAGTTGAGATAAATCTATGAAAGCAAAATGTAAAACTTATTAGATATCTTAGGGCCTGTTACACAGCTTACTGATAGTTCCAGTTAAATTAATTGGCAGATAATTTCATATAAACATTGATTCCATTTTAGAATTTATCCGGCGGGTAGTGGCTATCTACCGGTGATGAAACAAATATTGATAGGAGAGACAGAAGAAATTCAACAAACGTATTGTTTTTTTTTATATTGATACTAGCTTTCGGCTAGCGGCTTCGCCCGCCTGGTCATGTATTATACATATACACTTTCCTCTTGAATCACTCTAGGTATCTATAAAAAACCGCATCAAAATCCGTTGCGTAGTTTTAAAGATTTAAGCATACATAGGGATATAGGGACAGAGAAAGCGACTTTGTTTTATACTATGTAGTAATAAATAATAATAATAAAATGATTTATTTTCTCACCGCAACATAGTACAATTTTAGTTTTAATACATGGTTAATCGGTACATTTACATAATTATATTGTGAGAGACTGGTGCCTAAGCTAGGCAGTGAGCCTGTATTTCAGGTCACCAGGTCTCCACCCCGACGGCAATGTTACAATAATTCAATGTATTACTTATTTCGATAGAACAATGCGGTAAGATAAAACAATACAAGCAGTGTGAGTGTGTAGGTTGTGTGTGTGTGGTTGTGTGAAGAGTGTGATTATACATAGGCGTGGTGATTCAGAAACAGTTTAAAATGGAACACCACACCACTAAATCACCATTCAGGCCCTGGTATAAACACGACTGAGCATGGATCCGGTCTTAATACATAAATGAAGGTCCTACCTTTAAGCAAGGATCCTCCTTTTCCACACAATACTCATGTTTTATCCTTAGCTAGAATAATAAACACCGTTGTATATTCAGATGCCGCTTCAGTCGGTATAAAATATACGGGCCGGTGCAAAAAGCACGTCAAATCATGAAGTTGACATGTATGGAATAACAAGCAGGACTATGAATCACTATGAACTAGTTGCTATGCCCCCGTATGGTAATAAATCAGTCGGTACAGTACTGAATTTATATGAGCGGTACAACGTTCGAATTGTTTGAAATGACGTTTGACGAATTTTGTTTGAAAATAGAATATGTTGAAATTGAGTTTTTATTAAAAAACAAATGATCTCTTTGTATATTTTATTGTCTTTGAAAAGATATAAAACTTTTTAGTGGAAGGAAAATACTATCTCAGGCAGCATGACCATTTTTATAAAAAAAAAAGATCAAATAGACGTCTCATGAAATTATTTACTTTTTTCTTCCTAGAAAATTACCTACGCATCAACTAAAATGTAAACATGTAAACATTGTTTTCTGCAGACTGACGATTCAGAATTTCTTAATTCCATTTTAGTCCACGAAATCCAATTCGGAGTCTAACACATTAGAAACTCTTTTATGGCGTCTGAAGTAAAAAAAGTCTGAATTATAAAAAAAAACACAAATTCAAACGTCGAATCAAACCTATTCGCAAGTAGCACGAGTGATTAACGAGTACAAGTGGTAGCGGTGTGAATTCCGCGTCCCAACACAGAACACACGACCGCATTCCGGCCCCTACTTCTTTCACCGAGGTAAAGGCGATCCGGAGAAATTCTCCAAGCGCATTCCATTTCAGATATGATATAATAACCCATTACGAAACTCATGTGTTTTGCTGGACTCCATGCTTCCTCTAATACCTGTGTGCCGTCCATCAACTGGATCCTGCCCATCAAGTTCTACGCCTTCCGCATCCATAGCATTTTACGTACTATCTGTATCAAAAACTGGAACTTTAGCTTGAGCTTTAACTTAGCAATCTATAAAATGTAGTTGAAACTGCTTTAAAAAAAATCTGATTATTAAATCTGGAGCAAGACAAGACGTTAGCTCCACTTTTACTACTTTGCTAATAAATGTCAAGTTAAAATAAACAACGTTTCTAGATTGTGCAATGTTCATAAAACAAATACATTACAATCTCTCTTGAAGACCCATTCAGTAGTGTTGAAAGCCGTACTAAAATCCATCAAGTAATTCCTAAGATTAGTCTAAACATACACGTACGCTGGAAACTTTGATTTTATGATGTGTGTGGTAATTTTGCGAAATTCTCGGCTCTTGAGTTACGAATGTCTATGATTACCTCATAAGTTCTGCGAATACACAAATAGCCCCCTTTGATGTTGGTAAATGTTAAGGTAACAACGGTTAAGATGAGGAGTTGCGTAGAGTAGGAAGTTGCGGGACTGTTAGCGCCACCGATATCCATAAATCCATATTTAATATGCATAATTTAGAGCCCCTTATGAACAACATTTGTGTCAGTGTAATAATTCCCCAACGTACATACAATACAAGAAATGGCTTGTTAAAACGCAATGCAACTGATCTCATATAGCTTTTTTTCACGATCTAATTAAGTCGAAAGCCAAGCTCTGCTCGGATAAGAGCGGAATGCGGCCGCTGTTGAAATATTGATTAAGCTTTTTATGTTACCTTTCAATCTCGTCTTGCATTATATGTAGCGAGTCAACGAACCGATTGCCCACAGCGAAGATGTTAACATTTTCACACGTCGCTTTTAAAACAACAACGAGTGTTGCAACACGTAAAAACCTCAGTTGTCACTTTACCACCTATGTCGCTAACACCTGTCCCGAAATGTTGACACAGCGACAAAAGTCCACCGATGTTTACACAATAAATTGAAACGGTACATCTCTAATGAAAACATTTTATACCCACTGGATCGGGAATGCACACAAAAGAGTTCAAATGTTTACGGTAAGTCGGCACGCGTCCATTTAATGGGCTACCAGATGATTGAGAGCTGTTATGATTTAAGACGACAATCGTTCCGAGTCGATGGCTCTAAACGATGAGCATTGTCGTTGTGACATTAACGTCGCCTACACAATCGAATCGGGGCTTTGCGGCTATCGAAGCCCATTCGAAGCGGATAAAGGTCTTGCCCGTGAGGATTCTATAAAGGAAAAAAAGATCAGGTAGTCGGCATTCTGAATCCCATTGTGACTTAACGAGGCGATGAATACTCCGATTCAACGGCGAACAGGTGGTACGTTACGCCTGCGTCGGCGCTTGCTTCGTTTTGCACTTTTAGGAGTTCGACGAACGCATTTCATTATTCAAATGTTATTCGAGTGGCGTGAAAGCGCCTCGATAACCTCGGCGGCGGCGGGACGTGCACAGAATGACTGATAATGTCGTAGCCATACTTAGATCCAACACAAATAACTATCGAACGATTGACATCTCTACCCCATTGTAATAAAGACAAACGCAAACGTCCGAAATACGAGACCGATAGTCGAGCTCATTTCCATCGATCTATGCAAAGGCAACGCAGGCCCCAAGAGTTATTCTATGCTAATGTTAATCAAATGACTCTATCGAATTACATCACCATGTAAACTCAACAAGGAACTAAACGTAATAATAAATGGCTGTCAGGTGAATTGTATTTAGCAGTAAACACGAGTCCCGGTGCGTTGGCTAACGTGCCAATGAGCAATTTTCCGAGGAAGTGATCTCGCTCCGGCTGCAACAGATAGCTCTTTGGCGCCGAACCGCTCTCTATAATAACGCTTGCATTCATTTATCGCTGGTTCGTCGACACTATTCGACGTGGTGTATCTATGTACCGTTATCTTTGATAAAATGCCTTTGGAAGAGCACTCTTCGGAAAGCTCGTGAATCTTTCGATTTGGAACGCGAGATTATCGGTGCGATTTGTCAAGGTGCAGCATTAAGCGGCTTTAGAGGTTCGATCTCGGCGCGAGATAGCTGCAGAAACGCTACTCGACCCACAGGCCTCTCTCGACTCGCATTCCGATGGAAATTGCCCGCGGCCCGGCCAGATTACTGGCGCCGCATTGGATAATTACGCACCGACGAGGACATCCATTACGGAAGATAATTCAGCGAGTGCAATTAGAGGATGAGTCGTGATTCGATCGCAACCGCCGATGCAAAACGATAAACCGGAATCTTCTAATACAATTTAACTTTGTCCATAATTATTAAACTTCGCCTCGAGCACCTGTTTAACATTCCAGGCCACTGCACCAGCTATACTTAAGATGCTGGTGGCGTCCCGTCGTATTAATAGTTGTTGAATAGAGAATAGTTGTTAGCTGTGACGGCCGGGGCCCGTGCGAGCACGTCAGCAGTCACAAATCAGACGGTCCAAATTGACAACCAATAAATAGTTTCAAATAGCGGACATCGGAATGCGACAACAAGGCCGCAAAGCAACCTTGCTTTTTCCGCGTCATCCAATCAGCATAAAGCCTGTTATGTTGGCTCTAATCTGAATAGCAGAGAAACCGGCTGCGGCTCGCGCCACAATCGTTATTAACGTAATAAAGTGCTAGATAAAACGGAGTCGGACAGCGTGTGAACGTCAGGAGAAAGCCGTCGTTGCAACATTAGTTAGTTGCTGGCACCATCAGATACCCATTCGAATGTTTTAACAGAAACTGTATGTTTAATTAAGTCTCCCAATAGCATCTCAGCATCAGCCATAAACGCCTAATGTTCACTAATGATTATCATCTAACAACGAAGAGCTAATAAAATCTTTGATGCCCCTCGATTCCTGGTGCCGAGAAAGTTATCAGTGTGTCATTTAATTCTAGTAAACATCATCGATCAACAAAATTATAAGACTGCATCGTTTGGTCTAGCACAGATAAACCGTCAGAAATAGCGGACTATTTCTGTTGAGAGTAGGTTTTGCACTATCTAAGCGGTCGATCTAAATTGGATCTCTGATCTGAAATGAGCGAAATGTACTAACGAAATGGGCTTGGAACTTGATACACCGAATAGACGTCTCGTTGCGACCATCTGTAATGAAATTTAAGGGACGTACGTGGCAAACGAGGCGGCGTTAAAGTTATCTTATTATAAAGATCTACTTACTCCACCAAAGCGGCGTCTGCGATGAGAACATTTCAATAGCGATTTACCAAAACCGGCTCCCGTGTCGCGATTCGATCGCCAATGTTAAATATTTGCTCTTTTAATACGCCTTTATCGCAACAAATTTTATGTTAAAAAAAACAAAATAAAAGCTTCTATGATGCTTTTCCGGCTCGTTTTTAAAGGCTCTTTCGTTAAGTGCATTCCACTTATTTCAAGCTTTCCAAAAATCCTTTTACGGTTCTCAATTAGTGCGGCAAACAAAGAGGAAACTAGGAAATTAACACCTCGTTTACCGTGCCACGTGACAGAGGGTGACCGATTGCTTCGGTCCCTCCGAAAATGCTCGGGTGTCAATACAAAATCTCGCAACCGTGAAGCACCGCTTTCTTAGTAAATGTACCGTAAAGAATTGGCGCCAATGCACTCAACAATTCTTATAAATTTGGTTTTAACATTGAATAAAATCTAACTAGGGAAAAGATAAGAAGCACTTTCTTTTATCTTTGAATGCATCCTGCCGTCATGATCATTAGTGAAGCTATCTCGTTCTGGCCTCGCTTCATCCTTTTCTCCCACATCTCCGGAGGGCCATTTATCAATACCAAATAACATGCCGGGAATCTTTTCTCTTTGGTTTATTTGTTTTTTATTTACCTTATCCTACGGTGTTCTATTTGTGCCTTCGTTTTTAACTCGAAATTGATTGTAAAGCCGATCTAATGGCATCCTTCTAACATAATGTTCGATGCATTGATGGTTACTAATGAGGTGATGAATTGTTTTAGTAAAAGTGCATGAAAAAGTACAATTAAAGTCCGTTACTATTCTACAATTGAAATATGAAATTGACTGTATCTTGGAGCTATAAGACAAACAATATTAAATTAACGATGTAACAGAATCTCGATTTCATAATAAATGCATGGCGCGCTGCACAGAGCAATTAATGGAAGCAATTCTGCGTGCAAAAGCTATTAAAGTTCGCTATTAAAAGTTTCCAATTTCCCCTGCTCAAAGGTTCAGCTATTAACAGCGCGCAAACCCTTTTGCTTTTTTACGTTGGTATTTTATTCTTTAATTGTTTTATTTAGTGTGGGTTCGCATTCGCTCGCGACTTCATCTCGGCCGGTTGGAGCACGTAACGGAATTCTTAAATTTCTTTGTGAACACGGAGACATTCAGCTCATTACCTTTTTACTGAACGCCTTTCCAATTATTCGTTTAAATAATTAGGAATCTGTTCTTTTACGTCAACAAATTTTTAATGATACCCTTAAAACATGATTAGCTTTACAACGTCAGCTTGAAGTTTTGGGTTTTTATCAAGATTCTTAATCGATGTCCCGCCGATGCGCATGGGCAGCGGTCCAGCGGACAACTCACTAATCATTCTAAATATTAGGGTTAAAAAATACACGATTACGTGGACGAAAAACATATCCTAAAGATGCCGATCCCCCCGGACATCAAGGGGGGTCTTCCTTCAGTTTTCCTCCGTTGCCGAGAGCAAATAAAGCGGCGTCCCTCTGAAATTAATTTTGTTTTGTTTCATCGTCTGGAGCCGAAGCATTTACATTGAATGCGGTCGGAGGCTGGCTGTTTGTGAGGATATTTATGTAGGGGCCCGTGGAGTATGACATGCGCATTATTCATACACGATACGCGCCACGAACCAGCTGTATGTTATTTTTACCGGTTCATCGGCTTGTCGTCGATGGGTTACCATTTCGAGATGAAAGGGAAGTTTTTCTATTCGAAAACATCGGTATGATTCACTGCGACGATTTTTTGGTACATGCGGACAAATATTTGTTTTAGAATTCTCTTTTGCAGTAAAGGTTTAACGCCCGTAAAGTATGAAATGGTGGATGAATGCATCGAAGATGCTAAAATATTAGAATTTATAGGTGAGAACGTAGGCACGGCAAATCGAACGCCATCAAAGTTTACGACACCACAAGGCGCCACGGTGTCGATATTTGTGATTGGATACACTGCATATAATGCATTTCCTTTTGCATTCGCAATAGCCGTTTCCTGTTTCAATTTATTGGTTTACACTTAATGCGTTTTCAATTTAATGAACAGTATTCTGGTTTAAAAATATACGCTAATATTTTCTTTCACTTTCCATTGTTTACTTTATTGTAGTGTTTACCTTTCCTCAATGACTGTTGATATTAAATACGATTAAAGTAAAATTGTAAAATTTACATTGCCTCACATTTCAATTGTTCTATGCCACAAAATGGTTATATTTAAACGTTTGTTATTTAAACAATATGCGCATTGGAAAAATCGATATGCGCGTTAGTCTTCACGCTTAAACTTTTACTGCGCATATTAAATTTAAAAAGAAAACAAATGACATCACTGGCCATTCTCTTACCAACCGACAAATCTTACTTTATAGCTTCAATTTTAGAATCTTTGCAAACTTTTTTTTTCATTCCAGATTTAAATGACGGTGACGCGGGAGTGAGATGTTACTGCAACACTGCGCAGTGCGTGGGCACAGGGTATATGTGCAGGTCGGCGCGCAGCGGGGGTTGCTACAGTGAGCTGCCCGCACCGAGACGCACGCACCACGCCAGACATGGTTGCCTGCACCATTTAGCTGATACGTACGTATTTTATATGTAACTAGCGACCTTTGCGCAGGTTCGGTTGCGCATCCCCGTTGATTAAAAAAAATACCTACACACAAACCTTGCCCTGACAATAATGAACACAACAAAAAAAGCATTATTCAATTTGATGCAGTTCAAACATTTCGGCGATTCATTTTTATTTTTAAAGAAAGATATAGATAGATTATTATTAATAACAAACTTTATACTGAGACCTGACATGCGACATGTTGGGATTTAAATACATGGACATTTAATTAAAATAACCAATGTGAAGCAATGATAGAAAGAAGAATTAAAGCATAGCATGAATGAGACATTTTTGTGAGATTTTTCTTCCGATTTATTAAAAATACAAAGAAGATAGATGTGGCAACTTTTTTATTAGAATAAATTGCCAATAATATGTATAGTAATTTGCACAGATTTTTAAAGCCTACCAACAGTTTTATTGGGTGTAGTTAAGTAGACTGTGTGCCGAACAGCTGTATCTGTTTTATTTACATTTGATTCTGCTTCTGATGCTATCAATAGTACATTATTTTTATTGACGGCATCGAATTTATCATTAGGTATAGATAAATTCGCTGCTACACTATATAGCGAAATTAAACAAAGCATTCTAAAATCTATACGCGGAATTTTCGTTAGAGGAGAATAAGTCAGAAAATTCTAGACTTTTAATCACAATCTATGTGCGTCAATGCTCAGTAGCCTTGTCACTAAAGATAAGCATGTTTTTGAAACAATGCGAGGGTCATCATCGGTCAACTTTGTTAAAAACTTATTCGTAGTCATGATAACTAATGATCTTCGATGTATGCATACATTAGCAATCGTGAAGCAAATTGGGAAACATATATCAATAGAAATATTATCTTTTTAATTAGTGCTTTAATTTCAAGCAACTAACTAAGACTATTTCCAATCAACATTGTACCAAAATAAAATTCAGCATCGATGCAGTATGCCATAGATTTTCTCCGTCAAATTCGACATTTACAAGATGTCGACGATAAAAAGTCAAAGGATCGTCCGAACAACATTCCTAAAGCACTGAAGATTTTATCATTTCTAATTGCAATCCTAATTAGTATGCCGACCATCGCTTAAATGTCAAACCCTTTACAAAAAGGTACACATGATTTAACAAATTGCTTGTTGGTTTGCCCCCGCGCAATGTATTAGGTAAAATTTATTTGATAACCTAAAGCCGGTGTAAAATTACATTACGTGACTGACAAAGATCTAGGTATTAATTTAACTGCTTCTGTAATTTTTTTCACGCTTCACTTAAATCATTGTCAAATGTTTCTTTTTTATAATTTGCTTCAAAGTTCACTAATTCTGAGCTCTTTTAAAATATATGTATGTATTTTTCGTCTCTTACTTTTATTTTGGAAACTTCATCCACAGGCAATGTGACATCCATACCCATCAAGTCATGATTGACTTATTATTTTTCATAATTACAACAATCCCAATCCCATGTATTGACAATTTCCCATCTATTTATAAAGCAATTATGATCAGTTTCTTATGATACGGCGGCAGAACCTTTTTAAATTTCATCGAGGAATTAATTATTCTTTTGTTAGTCAGCATTTGAGACGCATTCTCATCCATCAATACTGCTTATCATGCTGTATGGGCTTGTTGCGTACACGACTCTTCAATCAATTTGACTTCAGTTTTAAAATGACTGCCGCTTTCGTCATACATTCATGTACAGATTTGATAGAATAGGCATGTTTGGACCAAAGTATTTGCAGGATTTCAGTGTGTTTATAATTATTATAAATGGCTTTACTTCTAAATCTAGTTAGTATTTAACCTATATCAACTAATTGACTGTTGTCCATTTTTTAATTAGTAAATGACAGAGATTTCTGGACTCATTCGGTAGTAAAATATTGTTTTGTTTAACACTAAGGCTGAGATTCAGAGAAGAGACTCAGCATGAACTTACGCTTCCGTAAGTCAAATTGTAATACAAATTTGACACACGGAAGCCTTACTTTACGCTGAGCATCGTCTCTGAATATTAGCCTCAATCATGAACACTCACATAATTTCCATCAATAAATCCGTCTATTTACTTAACAACAGTAGAACATTAAGTAATCGTTGTATCTTTTTTATATGGCTCATGGTATGTTCACCTCGGTTTATTAATTATACCGGCGAAGGCATGCCGGACTCCACTGTGTTTTTATACACTGAAATTACCCGCTCAGTTGATTATCTTATTCGGATCGGCCCGGGCCGCGTTCACCCAACCGGTTACGTCTGCCGCATGCCCACTTTTATTTACTTTAAATAATTTTTGGTCCTTTTTGGCAATCTCTGCCATTATCTTCGCTAACGATCGCCATGTTCGCTTCGTTAAGATTTCCATAGAATTCAAATTGATATTCGCTTATTTTATCGGTAATTAATTCTCGTTTGACTTGTTTATTGTGTTATAAAGTGCGGTTGAGTGATGTCGGTTTGATGTCCTCGTTTGTTAAGATAAGGGTGACTCTGCTGGGGTTGAGGCGCAGGTCAGGCTAGATAGTGCAGCGCGGACGCCGACCCGGACTATTCGATACACTTCCTTACAAAATCACACGATATCCTTATAAAATAAAGTTCAAATTTGATTGATACGATTGACAAATCTATTTGCCTCCTCTAGGCTTTATTCTAAGAATCAGCTTTTTTATCGTTAATAACTGCAATCATTGATATCTGTATGGAATTATCTAGATAGGTCAACTGCATGTCAATAATCCAGGTTCTTTGTATACCATCTCAACCGGTTCTTTGTTTCAGCTACTTGCAGTATTACAACTGATTATATTGTTATCTGTTTTTAAAACTTAATTAATGCTTGTTTGTTTATTTATTGTTTAAAACTCGCGATTGTTACGGTCTTGGATGTCAATGTGACATTAGTTACTGTATAGATAAGGTGACTTCGAGAATAATTTAAATGAAATTAGTTGAAAGTTATTGTACAAGATTTGTTTTCTAATATGAAAATCGAATTGATGTTTACACGCTAACTTGCGATAAGTTGCGTTGTTGTTTTGACTTACCAACACCGCAATTATGTGGATCATCAAAAGTCTTGTGTAAGAGTTTTGTAAATAATTTATTTGGAGTTTGTGGGTTATTACTTACGTTATGTGTCATCACACAACTTTTTATAGCAACTATATTAAGCTTAAATAATCCATACGATGTGGGGTTAGAGACATTTTTATTTCTCATAAGAATTTAACAATTCACTTACATGAGAACATTTAACATAATCTGATATTACAAATATATTAAATCTGGTCGGCGTACAGATAAATTAACAATAAGTTAGTAAATTGCAGGTAGTTTTAAAAAAAAAATCCTCACCCAAGAAGTAGCATTACAAAGTATAAATGTATATGCTAATGCTAAAAACTACAATGTATATGCTTGATTAGATGATATTTAAGTTTAAAATAATTAAAACTATGAGTATCTTCAAATCTGCTGCAACTTTCTACGTGCAAATATAGTACCGCATTAATTAAAAGAAAATCCGATCCAGAAACAAGTTCACGATGCGACATAAGATTAAGAAGTTAATTGGCTTTTAGCGGATCGTATCTACTTTAAATAGGTACATATAAGAAGTTTGACTCTTTATATGACTATCTTATCTCTTATTTTATGTTATGTTTTGTAGTTGCTATCTGAATTCTGTCGAATGCTAATTGCTCCTATTTTATTATTATAATGAGAGAAGTTTTTTCTGCTCATTTTCCAATATATCGTTGGGACTAGGTGTTAGTGGATCGCATAGGATAGGGAATAAAACTCATATGAGAGTAAATGCAGGATGGAACCCGAGACCATGATAGGCTGTGCTGTTTGTTTGCTTACACCATGGTGGTCGTGATGAATGCTTCGAATCCCATGGTTGCGATGAAAAGAAGGCGAATGCAGTTTTTTAGTAGGTGCGTGTCTGATATCCAAATGAATGGAAATTCGTATAGAGTTCTAGTATTAGAGATAAAGAGAGAGAAGGGGTCACTTTTTCGTTGGGGGAAACCATGGGGCTTTCACCAAATAAGTGTCAATTGCCCAAATGACCACTAGTTACACCTTTCTTCGCGTTTTAAATTTTGATGCTTTATATAAAGTGTATAAATAAGTTATGTTTGTTTTCAGCACTACGCTTCCATTTCTTTTCATAGTTTTATCGACGATATTATTATAAAGTATGAATATTTAGATGATATTCTCAGTGTAAAGAAAGTGTCTAATTTATTCTTTGAATTACATGGCTGTTTTATGGGTCCGCCAGCGTGAAGTCGTAAACTTGTGCAGTTTTATATGCGAAGTGTGTATTAAAAGCAACACGGCATCTTGCAGCTGTTTTATGAGTTCAGCATAGTGATGTGCCTTAAAGAAAATGTTGAAGATGGAAGGTATTCGTCACTTGTTGGGCTTAATTGGTTACATGTTAAGTGGTAATCTCGTCATTACCGTTGCGGTGAACGTCATGGTTTCGATTTTCACCCGAGACAAATCTTTGAAAGTATAGTATAATTATTATACTTTTAGTACCCGAAGTACAAGCTACGCTTAGTTTGGGACTAAGATTGAGTAAATTGTAAAATGTACCAAAACTATTTATTTATATTTGTTTCGAGTCTGCGTTCTGGTATAGATACAACACTTAGTACTATTTTTTTTAATATCCCTTTTAGACCCATCACGTGTTTAAAATATCGCGTGGTGTTTTGAGGGGGGATTATAACAGAACCAATGTTAAACCAAATACTAAAACCAATGCTGTTCAAGTTCTGTAGCTTGGCCATAAACATTGGCACAACATTATCTAAATTTCCTTCCTAAAGAGTCTTACATAAACAACCATTCTTCTACAGCGGACATCTATGAAGTTTTGTTACCACATAAAAAGAAAATGGCTGATTATTAGACCCATATAATATTTTGGTAGGAAACTTTATAAACTAGTGACAAAATGATGTAGGCACCTCTCTCTAAGTAGGTAGTTAAATGCAGTTTTATCTATTTTCCTTGAACATGAAAATTTTATTGCCCTATTGCGGTTTGTAACAATGAGTGTAGAAGATATGCAAATTACTGCAGTACATAACAATGCTTTTTAACTCATCTTTGTATTACCTATATACTATACCTACCGTATATCAACGAATCATTGTAAAAATACCATCATGTAAACACCTGGCAATCTTAAATCACGGTTTTTTCACGAAAACATTAACAACTATACCTGTTTCACAAAATTTTTATTGGACCCAACTAATCGTTTCTGCAAATAGGTTTCTAATCGGCAAAACAAAACTCCCAGCCCAATCTCCGAAATTATTCAAATTGACGAAATTCTTTAAATTGTCGCTGCATCTTCGGCTCTTCGTTCCCGTGAGAAACGAACCAATGTTAATTAGAATATACGAGAGATTAATAAACTGACGAAGGTTTGAGCGAAATTTGATAGTTGGGAAAGCAGTGACGGAAAATTCGATGTTGTAAAAACGTTCAGTTGATGTTCGAATTTCGAATGTTAATTTTATTGAAGTTGTTAGCAACTGTGTGCAACATCCAAAACATGTTTCGTTAGGGGCTTTTTCGACATGGAATTAATTATTATGTTTATTAAGAAATATACAAGCTGCTTCTTAATTGTGATACTGATGGGTTATGGTTGCCGGTTGGTAAGTTTTATATTTAAATTTAAAACAATTTTCTCTTCAGCCAAATAGGTTTTTATCAAAAATATGAGAGAGAGAACAAAATCGTTATCAACTATTAGATATAGGCATAAAATTCCTCTGTCATGCGTCATTCAGACAAAAAAAAGAAATCAACTCGAATCGGGAGCAGTTTTGTAACATACCAACACGCCTGTATTCCCCGAAAGGTCAGGCAAAGGTGTACTAATGTACACTCACTATTTGCCATATGTTTAGGTCCCATGTTATACAGGGCGCGCCTATTGCCATTAACTGGGTCGAAACCTAAACTTAGAGCAGCTTGCCAATGAGAATTTCATAGAAAATTCTGCTCGACCTGGGAATCGAACTCAGAACCTCGACCGCAGCAGTCGCGGTTAGGGCCACTAGGCTAACGAGGCGAAAATCATCAAAATTTTATATGAAAATATTCCCAATATCTGCTCTAGGTATGATATTTTATTTTTCTTTGGTTTTTAACAAAAAAGATAAACTCATAATCCATCAATGGAGTTATCTGATTGCAGTATTACTAATCCTGCAATCAATTATAGGAGAGGCCATTAGCATTCATTGCTACTCCCACACCAGTATAAAATATACCGTGTAAGGGAACACTTTTGGTACTATTAGGTAACAAAAACTGCATGAGAATTCCCATTTGGAATGGCTATTATTTGAATAAACTGTCCAAGTATCGAATAAAGGAAGCTTTAGACCTATTCCTTCATCGATTCTCCAAGTACCTACGCAATATTTTAACCCTTCAAACGCTCACAGGTTAAAAACAAACACATATTATTAAAGATTAGAAAATTCCAAGAGCTTGTAAATAGAAAAAAAAAGCTTGTAAAAGATCAGAGTTCAACACGCGAGATTTATTCAAACAAGAAGCCGTTTTGTATGTTAAATGCTCACCTTAATACATCAAATGTCTCTTCAATATTCAAAAGAAATGTACTTAAGTACTGGTAAATTTTAATTCTATGTAAATTTTTGATGTCCGTGAGAACACGGGCCGTGATTTGTTTGCGACACAGCAGTCACTGGTTAAAGAGGCTTCGCTTCTTAGTGGCTTCGACTTATGCACACACACATATGTAGCCCTCATCTTTACAGACCTCAGCAGTGAATTTTGTGAACGAGTCCCCTATTCCCCTTTAAAATTCAAGTTGGAGAGTTTGCGTATGTGTGCGTGTGACGGATTACAAACATACGGAGTCAAGTATCTATAGTGTCGACAGTTCTAAAGCTTTGATTTGTATTCCATCGACGCAACGTTATTATCTGGCCGGGACTATATGGAGATGTTAAAAGACATCAATCTTCTTGTCTTTATTATAAAAAAACCTTTGTAAAATGTTGGTTCATGATATTTATGTGCGTTTTGCATATTATGTGAGAGTGTGATGGTATAATGTGATAAGGTTCTTTGGCCAGTGGCCAGCCTGAGTAAAGTAAATATTTACGTTCTATTTTGTCACTGAATCAAACACACTGAAGAAACAAAGATAATCATGGTTTCTTTTAAAGTCCAGGCATAGTAGAATTCTTCAAAAGGCCATTCCAGTCTCCGTATTGTAATGGAATAGACTTTTGAAGAAAGTCTCCCCGCATGGTAACACATATATTATTTGCTACTTCTATGTTTGAACTTTAAAAGAGACCATGATTCTCTGAGTTGGGTTTGGTGTTTGTTCTCAGAGGTCGCCAATTAGGAAAAAAACTATCACCAACCAACCTTTTTAAGATCTATATTTGAAAATAAATAAAAAATAACTATAAACTAAAAAATATCATTTCTCATGTCTCATATCCCCTGTAATTTCACTGCTATGCTACCCTTCAAACTGAAACAATATTAGCACATTATTGCTACTTTAGACGAGTTCAGTAGCAGATATATGACCTGCTATGACTGAACTTTCCACTTCCTTATTCATGATACCATTTACAAGTCTTCCTTCTCATTCTTCTTTAGCCTTTAACCCACCTTTAATCTTTTAACGACAGTTAACATTTATATATACCTATTGAATAGTAGTTTTTTTAACATCTTCGGTTTGGTAATAAGCTCTTGAATCATTAAGTATTTCTAAAAAAAAGATCCATAAATCTATTCATAAATACCCAATCATCATTCATAATTGCAGACTTTTTTACTAAAGCTGATGCAAAGCCAAGTAATTAATGTTTTGAATTTGAAACCACTTGAACAGATGCTTTAAAAAAAATGTGCTGAATGTGGTTAGATTATTAATTCAGTATTATAAGAGAACTCATGGGCCAATGACCCTAATAATAATCGCTGAGATTTTAGCACAAATAATTTGTGCTGCTTATGAAGACTTAAAAATTTGAGAACTCTAAATCATCTTAAAAGCTCCGTATTATCAAGTCCAGTCGGCTAAATCAAAATGTATAACAAAAGAAATGATCGTATTGATCATTTGGCATACAGCGTTGGCACTTTAAACTCTTGCGCAAGTAAACTATCTGGGAGGTTCGTTATGTAATGACATGCAAATCTTGATGTGGATCAAATTGGGAGGGCGGCTTGTTCAATTGTTTTTTTAAACTAATGTTGAAACGTTTATTCAGTTTCTATAGGATTATCGTCCCTTAAAGATTTTCGATCCAAATATTTATCGGATCGAAATGATCACAAAAACTAATTGAAATATCTTCGTCACATCTAATCTGCTTGACTTCAAGGATTGTTCCCCTTATCCTGCTTCGCCTGCAACATCATTTTCGCCATCATCATCATATCAGCCAAAAGACCAACTACTCCCAGCGACCAGATCGTTAATCCATCTCGGTGGAAGCCATCTCACGCTGCGCTTTCCCGTGCGTGGTCTCCACTCGAGAACCTTTCTGTTTCAGCCGCCATCAGGTCTACGAGCTATTTATTTGATCAATGAAACTCTTGTCTATTAAAATCTAGACTAGAACGTCGGTAACTTGGACTAAACGCACATAAAGACACAAAATGCAGTATGTTTTTCCTTATCAACGCATTATAAAGCAACAAGTGCGGCCTGAGGCTAACCACTGAACTTTTTGCCACAGTACCATTGAATCTAGTGAACTCGAAATGAATTCGTATTCAACAAAAAACTGACCATTTAGCGTTCAAGTTCTGAATTCAATAACGATAAGCTTTATTATTTTCTTTGTTTATAAACTCGTTTGTGAGACAACCTTTTTTGTTGGAGACTGAAAGACTGGATGCAGTTGTAACTGGTTTGATCTATAAAGGGATTTTCATAGCAGTGGATTTTTTAAGAGTCTAGATACTTTTATATACGCCAAGGATTGGGACTCATTTTCGGCTTCCTGATAATTACAATTTTGCAGTCTTCTACTAGATTGAACAGAGAACTGAGTAAGCGTGAATCATCAACCACACTGTTGTTTACAAATAGGCGAAGGCAATTGTGTCTAAAAAAAAAGAACAGAACTTCTAAAAATTTATTCAAAAAAAATCTTTCTCAATTTTCAGGGAAAAAGAAGCGTTATCGCGTTGCCAGAACTCGCCTGGGTCTGGAGGTCCACCACCTTCGTCAGAACACTCTCTACTGCTGTGTTGCTTCAGGGACCTCTGCAACCACGAAGACAGTCCGCTGGCTCGAGCGAGGCTCAACCTTACTAGTAATGAATTTGGTAAGTTTATTATCTATTCATCATTGAGACACTTAGACATTATTGAGACATTTTCACCGACGACCCCTAACATTGGGTACCTTCCTTGTAGGTTGTAACTATGGATTTTTTTCCTTTTGTCGATTGATGGATGGCTTCTTTCAAAGTTGTCAGGCTTTTTGGGCTTCTGACTACCACTAAAGATTTTATCATAGGATGTTCTATGACAGCCGGGCCCGACTGCTCTCAGGGGCATAGAGGGGTCTTGATGTACTAAGAATTGTCTCCCATCCACAGAAACGAGCGCAGCTTAACCTTGCAAATCAGACAGCGTAGCTAGCCCAACAATAATGATAAGCGTGTTTTTAAACAGATCCTACTTGATGTATTTAATAACCTACTTAAAAACTTTAGACAAGAATCAGAAGAACTTCTTTATTTATACTGACATTTAAAGTAAACTTTAAAATCAATATAATATATTCAAAATATACAGTAGAACTGCCACTAGGCGCCAACAGAGATAAACTGGTTGCTATATATTATCCTAAGGCTATGAGTATATTGAAACCGGGTTCACAAATAGATCAAAGATTGCTAACAATATGAATATTGAATAGGCTGTATGTACAAGTCTCTTTTCCTTTTTCCATCTATTCATGGTTCGATACAATTATATAAGATTGTTCTGAACATATTCATACCATCACGCCTGTATTCCCCGGAGGGTTAGGCAAAGGTGTACTATAATGTACACCCAAAATTCTGTATCCTTAGGTTCTATGTAATACAATAATAAATAAATAATATATATCCTGGGACATTTTTTACACAGGACCGTCTAGTCCCAAACTAAGCAGAGCTTGTACTATGGGTACTAGACATGAGCGCCGATGGCCAATTTCACGGCGGCGGCGTGGCCAAAAAATTTCCACGGCGGCTCTGCGTCGCGGCGGCGCGGCGTGGCCGGCCGTGGGCCATAGTGTTTTTTAATAAGGGAGAGATTTCTTAAAAATAGCATAACGAAAATCATACTGTTGTCACCAAAAAAGCTTTTTATAGGAACATAATTATTTTTTATTACAATTTTGCAGTATTCTAAATAATAAGTTGGGATCAGAAAATAATATACCTAGGTACCTATAAGAAAATATTAAATTATGCATAATCAGACATACAAAAAAACGCCGTTTATTCGATTATGGAGTCTTTGCAAAATACATAACTGAAATAAAACTATGGATTTTATCGCGTTATATTGATATTATTTGAATCCCGACGTTTCGGACCCTTTACAGCGTCCATGGTCACGGGTAGGCGTCTTGACGTTTTAATTACTAACAGCTACCCTACATTTTTGTTAATTATTGGCAATCCGATTCACGCAGAACGAGCTCACCGTATCCTTCGGTCTTGCAGTTTTAGGCTTGGTGTTAGATTTAATTGAATCTATAATGAACATAGATACAACAAAGGTTATGTTTAATGACCTTATTACCCCGAGACCGGTCGTCCGAAGTGGTTCCGGAATACGTGTACCTAGGGCAGACAATGCAAGTAGGTAGAAACAACTTCGAGAGGGAAGCCGAAAGGAGGATTCAGCTGGGATGGACTGGCTGCATTTGGTAAACTTCGACTAGTCTTCTCGCTATCCATTCCACATTGCCTTAATACGAAAGTCTTCGATGCGCGTGTCCCACCAGTCATGACCTACGCAGCTGAAACGTGGACACTCACGGCGAGACGGGTCCATAAGTTCAAAGTCGCACAGCGAGCTATGGAGAGAGCTATGCTCGGAGTCTCTCTTGAGGGATAAACCTTCGTAATAAGGTTATACGTCAGAGAACCAAAATAATCGACATAGCTAAAAGGATTAGCACGCTGAAGTGGCAATGGGCCAAGGTCAAGACTCCGAATCGTTGGAGTAAACGAGTTCTTAGGTGGAGACCGCGTCTAGGCAGGCGTAGTGTAGGACGCCCGCCGGCCAGGTGGAGTGACGACCTGCAGAAGGTAGCAGGCAGCAACTGGATGAAAAGAGCTAAAGATCGAGCTCTGTGGCGTTCACTAAAGGAGGCCTACGTCCAGCAGTGAACGAATACGGGTCGATGTTGAATCTATAATAGGGTTCCAAGCAGGTGGTAGGACCCATCCATCTTCTCTATTGAAATTTTGGTGTTTTTAATTTCAATAGCCTCACGAATCATCCTGGGTAGGAATCGGTTAATTTTTGCGAAGACTTGGGATGGGCCTTGTCAAGGGTTCATAAATTGTAGACTTTTCGGAACGGCGGAGTTTGACTTTAGCTATGTGTTCTTTTACGCGGGTCCCTACGCTTCGTTTAGTTTGGCATATGTAAGAGAGACCACAGTCACAATCAAGCTTGTATACTCCTGAATCATGTAGAGGTAGTGACACTTCACAGGTGGTAAAAACTGACTGATCTCCTTCAGCGGCTTGTTTTAATTGAAGCACGCTTGTGGCCAATCTTGTTAGTGACTCCGCTCACATATGGTACTACTACAGGTAAGCACTCGACTGTGATACGATTCACGGTTTCCGTGACCTGCAGTACTACCCATGTGTGAGTCACTGGCGCGGCTAGGTTTGCCAGGTCGCTAAACCAGACAATTATAATAGCCGAACAGACGAGCCGGTTCGGCTGGACATTTGGGTAAAAAAGCCAGACATCCCTGGGCGGGCGGGACTGCGGGAGCGTCCGAAAGTCGACTCGCCTTCGCGCGGCTACGCTCAGTACACGCTCGTTTGCGATATGTAAAAAGCCTATCACAGCCAGTCTATTTTGGCCGGACAGACAATCAAAAAGCCTAACTATGTCCGGCTTTATCCGGACGCCTGGCAACTCTAGGCGCGGCGAAGGGACGCGGTCGGGCCGGTCGTGCGCGCGAGAAAGCAAATTGCGGCGGCGCGCCGCATGCTAAACTCGGCGGCGGCGCGCCGACATGAACTCACGGCGACGGCGGCGCGCCGGCGTGGCGCTCATATCTAATGGGTACTAGACAATGGATATAATACTTATATACCTACTATTTTTTTGTAAATACATACTTAATATATATAATGGGGTGAGTCACAAATCCAAACTACGAGCTGCTACTAAGAATGTTATAGAAGGAAAACCCAATAATACTTTGCACGACCTAGGAATCGAACCCAAGACCTCTAATAATCTAGTAGTTGAACATTCCAATCTATAAAATAAACCAACCTGCAAATAGAGGATTGCATAAAGAAAACGCACCCAATTCTATTGCAACAACGTCAATGAATTAAATTCAGTTGAGTACCAATTTAATTCATCCAGTAGAACAAAATGTAGATAGGGTAGATAGTTAGACTGTGGCAGAAGTTGAAGTAATACAAAGGCTACTTCGCTTGTTTCTGAGGGCAGGTGAATTAAAACTGGTTATGTATTGTGTATAATAAACAACAATTAAAACATATAAACGGCTTTATATCCTGCTGAATGAAATTAACTTATCGCATATTGACTGGTTTAGAAACACGTTGGTCTAGTGGTCCCAAGCGTGACTGCTACGCTGTGTTAGATTCCCGGGTCGAGCACTGTTGTTGGGGTTTTCTGTGAAATACTCAGTACCTGCTCGGAAGCTGGATTTGTTCTGTTCATGGCGATAGGCTCGTCCCTAATTACATGGGACCTAAAAATACCGGCGAACTGCCTAACCCTGAGTCAAGACCTTAATTGTAGTGTAATCATAAGCACTAACATTTTTCTTTGATTTCCTTTAAGTTTACCTTTCGATTATTACATGAATAAAAATCTAAATGGCTTGACTAACAAAAAGGTCGTACAAAACTGTTTACCAACAATACAAGCAAAATACAAGTTAATAACATACTGCTAACAATAACAAAATATATATCAGAATAAACGGTCGACCTTACAGTAAATTGTTCATTTAATTTGTGCCAGTAAAACTGTGACAATACCCACAAAGAACAATAAATTTATACTGTAACTATCAGTACAATAAACAAATAAATATCTTCTTAATACTGCCGGCAATCCAATTACAGGAATACGAAACTATGCCAGTCGTAAATCGTGTGAAATAACGTATTCAATCGAACATGATGAATAAATATTAGATGTCAAAGTACTTGTTAGACTAGACAAACATTCTGTTATTACTAGCTTAAAAATAATACCACTTTTATTAGAGTGACACTCTAAAGGACTATTTTTAATACTGGTAATATTCCTAAATATAGTTTTAAGAATATTAGCGAGGACAATAAAAAAGATGATTTAAATAAAATTGTACTTTATATCGATAGACTTAAAAGGCTAAAGCTATTAGAGAGAGCAACAAAGCGATGATAAAGACATTAATTTAAATGAAACTTGGTCAAGCAAGTTTCATCTTAATCTATCTTATCTATAAGTGCCAATCTAGAGTTTATTTGCAGATCTCAGAGATTGTATTTTATATCTATAGATTTAGATATCTTCCCATAAAATCCCTCTCAAACAGCTTTTGGTATCTTTATCTCAATAAAGATACCAAAAGCTGCTTGAGAGGGATCTTTGAAAATACCAATAAGTAGAATGTTTAAGAAATCTTGCTATTCATTAAATATTTACCTAAAATCATAGCAATTCCTTCGTACTAGCCTACTAGGGGTTGAAATCTAACGATCGGATCGACAAACGAAAACAAAATATATGGGAATGACATAAGCTTCTCTGACGTTAGTTACAAATGTCACTCCCATACATTTTGTTTTCGTTTGTCGGCTATACTGACTAAAATATCGAGGACGAGTGTAATCGTAAGAGCGTCAAAGGAGGTCATCGAAATCGTCCCAAATGTGGTGCCGAAGGTACACTTATTGAAAAAATAATCTGTATTCTTCCTCCTAGCCTTTTCCCAACCATGTTGGGGTCGGCTTCCAGTCTAACCAGATGCGGCTGAATATCAGTATTTTACACGGAGCAACTGCCATCAGACCTCCGCAACCCAATTTCTGGGCAATACCAAAAAAATACTCTGTATTACGCTGGTTAAAATCTAGTCTTACTTTTTTTAATGTTGACTGGGGGATGAGAAAAATCTTTTAGTTTAAGCAAAATCACGCCGTTTCGGCACAGTGTTATCTGTTTCGCAATGATTTCATAGTAAAAACTGTCAGTGTCAGTTTTGGAATGTCAAACGCACGCCATTACGCCAGATTAATAACAGTTTCATAGTGATTTCATGGTAAAAACTGTCAACTTGACAGCTGTCATGTACCTCCGTACTTTGGGCTGAGTTGTATGCGCTTTTGATGACCTCCTTTGTATTGAAATTGAAGCGTAGCATAAAAGCGAACTCGCTAGCAGATTGTATCAAAACAAGTTGCAGTAATTCCTTGTCAGAACTTAACAAGTTAAGGTGACCGCAAACAATTTAGCGTCGCGTGCGCTGCTCTCATCGTAAATGGATATACATTTATGTTATTACACTGTTTACCAAGTGTTCTCATGCAATTTAACAAATATTAGGATGGCGAAACGCAGTAAGATGCCTCTGTTGTAAGACTAATATGAGTCAAGATTTGGTCGTCTGAATGTGCTTCCATCATCATTTAGCACTTTTAGCATCTAGTTTATTTGTGCAGAATGGCATAAACGCGTTTGAAAGAGGAGAAAACAGAAATTGGTTTAAAGAATCATTGTATGTAAAAATATTTATAGTAATAAAACGCATAGTTGCGTTACAGAAAACCTGCAAACACCTCTAGGACTATAAATAATTCAATTGTTTGAATTGACAAGCCATTAAAAGTGATAATTCTGGTTGTATGTATATTTCGATTCGAGCCGGTATTAAATAACACGTAGCTTGTTAAGCAACGATTTCTCCTACCGTTTGTCATTTATTATTTATTATGTATTAACCGACTTGTTTACGATGTCATAAAGTTGTATATTAGTGGCGTTAATCTGTATAAAATAACAACTTAGTTAAATAGCCCTATAAGAGGATTAAAACAGTAAGGTTTATTTAGAAATGAATCAAATTTGACACACGTGAGCATTATTATAGGCTTAAATTCGTCTCTTCCTAAAGCTCTCATTGCTATTGAAACAGAAAAAATATCGGAAACACACATAATTACTGCAGAAATACAGTAAATATAATTATGATAGTCTTTAGTCTAAACTAAACATGACAATGCCTTTACAATAACAATCTCTAACATTAAATAAATTTCCCTCATAATCATGTATCACCGAGTCTTGTTTGACTTACTGTCGATAAGCATACTACCTTTTGTTGCATGCTTTCCTATCTGCTACTAAAACACCACAAGTTTCCATGACGTTTTCACCCCAAGACCCATTTATTAATTGTAAACATTCATAGTTCTCAGCGCGTTTACTCAAACATGCTATGATTTCAATAAAATTCATCCGGCTACAGTTTCCGCGAACAAAGATATTATTCTAGCGGTCTCCGTATCTAAAGTAAACAGCGTATGAATCAGCTCTTTGGTAGTTTGCACTATACTTACAGTATTACGTCAGTGGTTCGCGGATTTTCAAGTGCATCGGATATTGTTTTATTTCAGAATGTTCGGTAACTTCATTGAAACTCTTTGTTGTGACAGTTCAATGTACTTCGTTGTTCCTTGAACGTACTGTTTTTTCAATTTCGGTACTTAGGTCATGGAATTTTAATTAATGAACGAGCGTTTCTGACTCTTAAAAAATTACTTAGTTCATGATATCTTAAACCTCTTCAGCATTCATTTTTTATTTTGTATCGGTTTAGATATTGTCTCTTATTTTTTTTTGCTCAACATCTTGCAAGTCAACCACGAATTGTTCTATCTCCATCTTATCGATTATAATTTTAAATTAAACATATATTTCATATCAAACTATAGGATGCTCTTAATCTTCATTAACCGTTTCGAGACATTTAGGATCGAGACGATTTAAATCCTTGCCTGCAGCGCTAGTCTAATCAAGTGCAATCTAAGCTACATCGTTTGATTATTCAACAAATTGTAACGCTATATAAATTTTCCCTGCTAACGCCTCGGGGTCTATATTAATAGTGTAACTACAATGAGTTCTAAGATCAGCACGCGATTTCGCCCACACTTAGTTTTAGTAGCCACATTTTTTATAGTATTCTAGATGGAAAATTTCTTTATTCAGGTCTCGTTCAAGTATAATATGTTCGTTTGTCTCGAGATCTTGACTGATAATATAAAGAATACGGTTACGTACGGTAATTAAGTAATTAACTACTGTAATCATGGAATTGAAATTAATTAAATCTACATACAGTTTCTCTTGAATGTTTTAATAGTAATGTACGGTAGATTAGCATTACAGATCTGGGCTAGTTCCCTTCCCATAATGGTTTTCGCCGGCGGCCGTGATTGCGATGCGCAATTGTTTCAGCTTATATTCCTTTGTTGGAATTAACTTTCGTAACCACAAGCTGAACCCAATCTTAATCTACAGAGATAAAGTTGACTTTTGTTTGTACTGAACTAAACTGTTAATCGCCTGTTATAAATAGCCAGGGACCTGTTTCGGTGACCGCATCTTAGGAGTGATTTTTGCTTCTATAAGAAGGATAGCTTTCCCCGGGTATCAACTAATGAAACTGATTTGAAAAACGAATAGAAGACTGGCCGATTTAATTCTTGTATCATTTGCAACATAATTAAAAACAAAATGTTGGTTTTTAAATAGAACTATGATTTAGCTAAGAGGTTTTGTCGGAAATTCCATAGACAATATTCATCAAGTCGTTCAGGGATATGTTAGTTCAACTGAACATTTATGGGATGATATGACTAATGAAAGGGAATGGGGAATGAGATCATTAGACACAGTGTAACATAATATTGTGCTAGGTCATCGAGTAGCCCATATGGTCATCAAAATTAAGAATGGTAGTCATTCAGAAAGATTATTTAGAGCTTTGTCTTACGTAAGTGGTCTAGAATTATTGTTGTTAGTTGAATCTATGAATGATGTTGAATTAAAGTGTTTTAGTTTGACGTTAATTTTGAAGAGTGCAATTCAATTTCATAGTTAAGGTGTTAAGTATCATTGTTAAGTTTTTTAGTTAAAGTGCAATTGATATCAAAGACGTTGTGACGTTTCTTTAGACTTTTTATTTTTAATACTTTTCTTAAAATAAAATTTTGTGATATTTTGCGATTTATTTACCTTTAGGTTTTCACACTATTTCACTACAGAATAATCACAAATATTTTGACAACATAACATACTTGAATTAGCCGTTTTGAAGTTTATTTCTTTTGTCACATAATGTAAGTATGTTATTGAGGTATTAGTACCTCAGTAATATGAAAATTCAGTACAGTACAGTATACAGTTCAATCAACTGTTATAGGCACGCGATACGCAATAACATTCACACTTTCGCCGGTACACTGTATACGATTAGCGATCGCCATGTCCGTGACGAATGGCTAAATATGTAAACACTAAGGAACGACTCTCATAAATAAATATACATGAGTGGTACTCGGGTTTTCACTCAAGAGTTTGGTAACTGTTGTTGCTTAATTGAAAAGATGTTTAGTGTTTAATTCACAATTTTAACCTATAACAGTCTCACGGGCACGCTGTATGGGCCTTACTTTACTGGGTCTCACTTTTACTTTTGTTTTATCAGATTACATTCATGTTATTATTTTCAAGGAGAATTGCTTTTGTGAGCGCAACTTGTGTCATGTTTCCGAGTGTATCTCTACTCTAGTGACATAATAACTCAATGGTGAATGGATTAGTTGTCTATAAATAGGGAAATACCTTCTAGATATGTCTAATGTAATTTTGTTAAGTGTTTTATTTATTTCCATAATATTGGAATTTAGGAATGTTGTTATCACGATAACGGTGTTTCTTCGGCTTTTTTGCGTGAATTAGTATTATAGTTAGCGCCAATTATCACGATACTGTGGTTTCAGAACGTGGTCTTGTTTTTATTCCAATTTGTTTGTTTTGTTATCCTATTGTGAATCGACTAAACTAAGCCAATAGGGTGTCATGTTCGCAGAATACAGTTATGACGGTATTCATATTAATGTGTCTGTATAATCTAATCTATAGAGGATTGTTCCTTCATCCTAATAAGCCTAGACAATAGACAGGACTGATACAGTCTTTGTTTTGGAGTAAATAAAAAAAACAAAATAGTTTCTAACTACCGTCATTATTACTCTTTTACGCAGTCATGAACTTGTTTATCATTAAAAAATAAGCATTCCTTAATTCTCAGAAATCGATTAATGTTGTCGATTCGCACTCGCTTCCTTCCTCGTATTGGTGCCCAACAGCGTATGCAATAAGAGATAACAACTGCCTACCTAACATTTAAAACAATGGTAGACATATCAATTGTCGAAAAGAATGCCATTATGTCACCCTATACCATTAAGCATTCGATCTAATAAAGTCACTTGCAGTTCCTGGTAGTCCCCCATATGAACCCAGCCTACGGCCGTGAGGTAGGAACAACAGAAGTTCAACCCTGGTTAAGCATAGCTGGAAGTATCATCATCCTAGCCTCCCAACTATGTTGGGGTTGGTTGGCTTTCAACTAATCAGGGGGGCCAGACAAGTTGCATTTTGACATTCGAATCGACAATCAAAATGTATGGAAATGACATAAGTGACAGCCCGGTTTGTCGAAAGCTTGTGTCATTTCCATACATTTTGTTTGTCGATTCGAATGTCAAAATGCAACTTGTCTAGCCCCCCAGATGGTGTCGATAACAATTGACTGTCTACGGTCGCATGATGCCTTTGAAATAAAAAAAAACTGCGGCTGAATATCTATTATCTATACTAATAATACAAAGAGGAAAGATTAAATTTGATTGTTTGTTTGTTTGTATTTATTGAATAGGCTCCGAAACTACTGGACCTATTTCAGAAAATTGTTTCAGTGTGAGATAGCCCATTTATCGGGGAAGGCTATAGGCTATATACCATCACGCTAATAGGAGCGGAGTAGCAATGAAAAATGTTGCAAAAACGGGGGGAAAAAGTTATCAAGACCGCGAAGCCGCTGGCAGGTTACTTAGCTAGTAATAAATATATATAGTGTAAGTTAAAAATAAAGCCATTTTCTAGGCAATGCCGGTATTCTAAGGATAAACTCGTTGTGAGGCTTTTCGGGCTTCTGACTACCATTTTAACGATTGCCATACCTATGTTAAAAAAATCACAAGAATGATTTAGGTTCTGACCGAGATAGCGCTACTTAAACTGTGGAGAAGCATCCCTTTCTCAGAAGCTAGGTATGATTGCGTTGATTTCGAACCACGTTGCAGTCTGCAACTGCTGGCGCAGATGCAGTCGACCGCAGCGGCACTGCTGGTTTCATCCATTCTCCTAGCCTTTTCCCAACCATGTTGGGATCGGCTTCCAGTCTAACCAGATGCGGCTGAATATCAGTATTTTACACGAAGCGACTGCCATCAGACCTCCGCAACCAGTTTCTGGGCAATACCGATATTCAAAGGATAGACTGGTTGTCAGGCTTTTTGGGCTTCTGACTAACACTAACGATTGTCATAGGTATGACAACCGGGACCGACAGCTTTACGTGCTCGCCGAGGCACGGAGGGGTCTCGATGTGTTAAGAATGGTCACCCATCCACAGACTGACCTCAGCAAGCGTAGCTTAACCTTGCAGATCGGTTGATCAGCATTGCTATAACTTAGCTACGAGCCCCTGGTTTGTATGTAGTCATATATGACTGCAGTTTGTAGTTGCAGTCTGCAGCGTCGTTCGGAATAGTATCTTTATAAAACGAAATCGTGGCTAGAAGCTAGTGACTACTTCCACATATTTATTTCTGACTCACTGCCGTTAATTTTGCCCGCAAGCACCTTCAGTTTTTATCACTGTAGATATAATATCGTCAATTATTATTTAGCATCTACTTACTGTTTACGTTCAAAATTGTCTTGTGTCGGCCAATAAAATTGATCCAATAACGGTATGCAATGATACACCACAATCTTTACGGAATTAACAGTAAATCTGATAATGATACGTTCACTCGTTCAGTGGGTAAGAAGAATTATAAAATATGCTTTAAAAAATGCTCCTATTTTATTCAATATGGAATACAGGGATGGATGAAACTAAACTACGTTCACTCGTTCAGTGGGTAAGAAGAATTATAAAATATGCTTAAACAAAAAGGCTCCTATTTTATTAAATATACTCCGAACACAGGGATGGATGATCCTTAACTACGTTCACTCGTTCAGTGGGTAAGAAGATTTATAAAATATGCTTTAAAAAATGCTCCTATTTTATTCAATATGGAATACAAGGGTGGTTGATCCCCAAATTTTGACATTGGTGTTGCAGGATTTATGACTTATACCTAAGCAATTTTTTTAACACAGTTGTAAATATTGTATAATTAATATCACGATTACTATTGCCATGTACCGAGGAATTGTAAAAGTCCTATAAATTGCGGAAAACCAATGATACCTGGCTTGAATTTGGTGAACTAGATTGGACGGATACAGAGCATAGCTCCAATTTGTTACAGCTGGAACAGTCTGTCGTCAATGTCGCGTGTGTGTGGCGAATATAACTAGGAATAAACCCCTTGGAATCGACCATTAGGGCTTCTAGTTGACACGACATACAAGATCCGTGCACTATAAAAAACCACCCCAAAACATTGAATAAAAAGACTTTTTTTTACACAGAATGGACCATGTGACCATTCCGTAAACAGAAAATTATAAATAATAAATATGGTACATTGTACACTGCATCATCTAGTCCCAAACTAAGCAGAGCTTATAGTATGGGTACTAGACAATGGAGATAATACTTATACACATACAATTTTTTTTGGAAATACATACTTATATAATACATAAGGAACACCCAGAAAAACACTTATAAGTTCATCACAATAAATGTTTGTGTCCTGTAAAATGAAATGTTGTGTTCCTGCAGTGAGTAAGGTCGCCCGAGCTCCTTCTAAGGATGCGCTGCGCTGGCAGTAAGAGGAATATTCCCTCAAACTGTCGGCGCAGTGAATCCTCCATAAACCTCTTAGAGGTTTTTCGGGTCGGCAACGCGCGAGTGATACCCCTGGTGTTGCAAGCGTCAATAGGCTATGGTAACTGCTTACCGTCAGGCGAGCCGTATACTTGTTTGCCACCTTAGTGGTATAAAAAGTTAATTATGGTTAATTTTAGCACCAAACCAATGCTATCAATGACATGTAGTCGAGACGCAATAAATCGTACAGAATAAAACTTCTGTCTTCAAAACAACGTGTCCAACGCATTTTCTCAGAAGTCGATTGCAACGTAATTAATGTTACAATTCGCTGTTTGGTTCTGTTTTATTGATAACGTTCCGGTTATAACCGTCGACGATAACATCACTAAGGGTGGGCGGTGATAAATGTCCCGAGTTCGTATCCCGACGGTGTACATCGGTTTGTCATTCGGGCCACAAGATAACTAGTGCGTTAGGTAGATTGCTGCAATTATGCTAAGGATATCGAGACCAACTTTTGACTTCTCGCTGGATGTAAGAACAATAAAATACAGCTTGTATTAAACTTCAAATTAAATGAATAAATATCCTGGGACATTTTACACAGCACCATCTAGTCCCAAACTAAGCAGAGCTTGTACTATGGGTACATTTTGTACTAGACAATGGATATAATCCTTAAATATTTTTTTGTTAGGTTACATAGTTATAATACATAAGAAACACCCAGACAAACACAAACACCTATGTTCGTCACACAAATATTTGTGTACTGTGGGAATCGAACCCACGACCTGTCCGGTACTCGAACCACTAGACCACAGACGTCGTCGTCATCTTTTAACTTAATCCTCTTCTCTTTGTTTCCAGAAGGCCAGACAGTGGCCAGCGAGCGCGGGGCCAACTACAACGGCGAGGTGTGGTTCAAAGCGGCCACCATCGCCGTGCCAGTGTGCGGAGCTCTCATACTGTTCCTCTTGGTGGCAGTGGCCGTGCGACTGTTGAAGGCAGACGCTCTTCTTCATGCCGATAGAAAACTTAGGTGTGTATTTTGAACTACCTGATTCTTCAAGGAAAGCTTCTCATACAGGAAAATTATTAAACTATCAAGTTAATTTTAGGTTAATACCGTCACGACTATATTCCTCGAAACGTTAGGCAGAGGTGAGAGGTATACTGCTGTATCTACATTCACTCTTCAACAGTATATTTAAGGTGCCATATAATAGGGCTTATTGTTATCAATTACCTTAAGGCTTAAGTCCAAACTCTGCTACTGAGAAATCCTTTTGAAAAAATGATTTTACTGACCTGGGAATTAAACCTCACGCTTAGCAGGCACGAGGTAGTTGAAAGGAATTACAGATCACCCGTTGTTCTTCATAACAGTTCTCTTAACGTGTGGCACGGTGTCCACGTTCAGAAACGATCGACTTTAGAAGATATATTTCTGTTCAATAAACGTCATAACAATGTCTTCTCAATATTCCAGAGGCGGCTACATGTCACCGCTAGCTCAAAACACATCAGATGACGTCAAAAAGGTGTGGGTGGGGACGCCGTCCGCGCCCCTACTGGTCGCACCCGGTGGGTGCCTGGTCGCGGTCGAAAGGGCCCAGCTAGTCGACAGCCAACAACTCTGTGATATCCAACGGTAGGCGAAGTGAGGGAAAATCTCTAGGCGGGTTGTGCCGTGGAATGGACGGACTATGAGTGATGTGAATAAACCAAAAGATGGACTGTAAAGAAAAATGTCGTGTAGTGCAAATATATTTTTAAATGTTCACTGGTTTTTTTAAACTAATATTGGTCTATAAATTGCATTTTAATGCCGTGAAACAGTTGAGTAATTTGAAAAAAATATATTTGCACTAGAATTCGAATTTTAAAACAGGATTGGAATGACATAATTTTAAATTGTTGAATGCCGAATACGCGCAATGAAAACATGTAATTGGGGCCATATTATGAGGCTGTTAACTGTTCTCATTGCCGTATTGAAGCTATGAAATGGACACAATAATGATACCATCCAAATGTCACTGATTAGGTTGTGCATTATTCCTGAAATCAAAATAGATTGAAGTAACGTGAGTGACTGTAAATTGGTTTGTGTGTATGTTTAGGTATTAAAAACGACTGATCGCCGCACGCCACTATTATTAGAAGCTTTCATACGAACACAAATGCTGCGTTTTGCTGCCAAAGTCAATAATTGTTGGCGCTAGAATTAGCGCGGAACATAATGTTTTATTATAGTTTAATTTGTAATTAGATATTACGAGGGTTTTCACGGGTTTAGATGAAGTTATGTTAAGTGGTCAGGTAGGCAGGCAGGTCATAGTTGAATGAATTTTTAATGCTAAAAATTATATTCTGTTGGCTTGGTCATAATCTAACATGCCCAACCTGACCTAATTTTGAGAAAAGGCAAAGTTACATACATACATCCCTGTTCCCCATAGGGGTAGGCAGATGCTATATATTTCCACATTTCCAAAGGCAACATTATTAAAAAACAGATTATTAAAATAAATAATATTAGACAAAACGCAGTATACGTAAATAATACATAAATATCGTGCTTGAAAAGTGGCGAAACGGCATATTTTTATGAATCTAATTTCGTAAAATTGATCTCAGATTTATACAATTAAATCCCCCACTACACGGACCGACCCGCGGGTATACCAAATTTACCACATTGTATATTAAATTTTTACATAATTATATTTCTTTTAAGAGCTTTGTGTTCCTCTATATCTTTGTAAATGTATCTTTTTAGTTGTAAGCTGGTAACTTTTGTAGTTTAGTTACCAAGAGTGAAATGGATTACCAAAATTACCTAGCCCATGAGCCGAATGAATTACCATCTGTCAAAAAGAATGTCAATTATTAAAAACACGGTGTGATCATCAAACTTGCTGTCATTATGTGTTCAAAAAATTAAATAAACTGCCATTTTTTCATGTTTCATAGACGTGTAAGGGCAAATATAATTTAAAAATAATATAATATTAAAATAAAAAATCAAAATCATGTAATCTTGATTTTTTTAATAAATGTAATCTGCAATATTGTCCACAAGAAGATAGACAATGTTTTGTTTAGTAATTTATATTCTTATCACATAAAAATTCTGCATGCATTTCCTTCTATGTAAAATGTAAATGATTGTATTTTTGTAAATATAACGTTAAGTTTGTTACCTGTTATAATGTTGTTAAGGACAGTTTCTGAACGTGAAATCCATTTGGAGTATTTCCTAGTCTTTTTTATCTGATTTTTTAGCATATACTTTATTGTGTATATTTTTATGTAAACTCTAAATAGATTTCACTTATGGTCGTAAATCGTTATGTTATTTTTGGAAAATTATGTATTTTGTATTTTTGCTTATTTTAGCGTATAACGACTTGTATTTCATTTTAACTTTTATCTAACGCACGTCACAAACCACACATAATAATCCTTGTAGACACCATCTTTAGCTTAATCCCCATTGATTTTTTACAACAAAATCGGTTGTTACAAAACCTAAACATTTCGAAGTTAAGATTTATAAGACGTTAATAATAAAGAATTCTATTAGTTTTTCTACTTTACATCGATAATACTTAATTAAATACCTCCCGACATTTTTATTCTTGTGCCTAAAATACGGCAAGAGTTAATAAACCCATTGATTATATTATGTTATACCATTAAGGGCCAATTTCACCGTTCGCATTCAGAACTGAGTTCAATAAAACTAAGTTCTGCTTAATCGAGTTCATATGTTGGTTCTGATCTCGGTTCACGTCTTGCAGATTTCACCGGGTAATTTTTGATCGTGTTTACGAGAACTAAGTTTACTTTGACATAGAATGTAAATATTGTCAGTTCGTGACAATCATAGACAAATTACGATGCGCTTTGCAGTTAAAAATGGTAAGTTATAATTTTTAAGTGAGATTTGAGATGACTTTAAGGATAGTGAAGTTCGAGTAAATTCAGAGAGTATTAAAATAAAAAAATACAGCTTGTAGGCAATATAATTACGTTGAATAAATATAAATTTCTATGATAGCTCATAGATGTCTTTGTAAACATTTTGTTGGATAGTATCTTCGTAAACGTACGTGTTTCGTTTCCGTTTTATGACACTGGTGGCGCTGTTTCTCTTCTCCATTAAATAATGTCATTTCGCTTCTGCATAATTATTAATTATCGTGTTTTAAGAATTCTAACGAGTTTTATTGAAATACTGCCGAAACCCAATAATATAGACTACTCATATAATTAGAATATCTCTAATAAATTAATTAAATTTTGAATTAGGTTATCTTTCATGGCTTTGACAGGTCTTGATCGCGATCAGATACGTTAAACGTCCAAAATCGGGCGTTCAGAATTTAAACTAAGATCAGCCTTAACTGAGTTCAGTTTATGTTGGTGAAATGCAAACCTGCGTCCTGAACTCAGTTAACCGCGAGAACTGAGATTAACTTGAATTGATCGCGTTTAATTTAAATGGTGAAATCGGCTCTAAATTCCATTGACCTTATAAATAAAATAAATGATGTTTTTAACAGTTACAAAACATACCTAGTTAGTTTAACGTTTCCTAGTTTTCTTTTTCAACTGTTATCTACATCATCAAACCTTTTTCCCCCGCAATGTTAATCGCGGACATCTCGTGGGTATTTCTCAAAAATCCTTTCTTATCGGATGCCTACGTCATAATAAATATCTATGTCGAATTTCAGTTCAACAATCCGTTCAGTGGATCGAGCTATATGGCAATAGTTCAGTCACCTTATCCTTTTAAAATAGATCCTGAACCCAACCAATGCAATACATAACATACATGAGTACATACACAGTGCGTTAGATACCTATTAGTACATTACTTTAGCCCCGACCATAGCACAGAGATTGTTCAAATAAGAAGCTTCCCTAAGGTGCCTTACCTATTCTTAAAGAAATAATACATAGGTGCAAGTAAATGAAATACTCCATAATGTAATGAATATATCTGCAGTCTATGTAAATATAATGTATGTGTATAAATAAATGAAATAAAATGAAATTATTTTATTACTGGATACTGTCTTTTTTTTTAAATTGAACCACTACCAATAGGGAATATGCGTCTGACTTAAAAAAAGGTATTTTTTTTTTATTATGAACTTTATCGTTTTAGAATTATGTCTATGTAGATATTTTTTATATTAGGTATTTCTTTTTTGATGAGAAAATAATTATTAAAAACTCCAAAAAAACTGTTGGAAATTCAAATCACTTGAAACGCAACACTATCGGTCAAATGGAATATGAAAGAAAGAAAGAAAGAAAGAAAGAAAGAAATATTTATTCAACTCAAATTATTTGAATGTACACAAAACATAAAACTTAAAAACACATAAATCTGAGCTGAAGAGGCTACCAGCTCAGCCTAATGTTGCGGTACTGAACCACAACGCTGATTTTCAGCTGGGCCTTGGACATTAAGGATACATCTTATAGTGCTAGGTAGTATAACTTTTTTTTATTTTATTTTTTTATGTTAATCTAATTCTAATTAAAACGGCTTCCTATTAGTTGCTTCTCACATATTTTAAATACATATATTCTTGCTTATTTAACCATTATATTTTACTTAAAATAACACAAGTGTAGGCAAAGTGTGCACAGTGGAGTAACGTAGAGTTAATATTTTTAATAATGGGTATTATTAAAAATATTTATACATTCATAAATAAGTGAATAAATAAATTGTGCTAGAGAGGGCAGTCAAATGTGCCGTTTAGTTGTCGCTTTAGAATATTTTCTTTAATTTTACTGCGAAATGATGTTATTGACGGCAGGTTTCGGAATGGTGGAGGAAGTATGGTATGGTGTAGGTAATGGTGAGAAAATATGACGTCAAAGTCTACTAAAACAGTGTCTGTTGTACGTGGTTGTTTGGTTGAGAGAACGTAGACTTTGACGTCACGGCAAGCGCGCCAAAATCGCGGGTGTTTAAAATGCCAATATCTGTCTCATAATTTAATAAATTTTTTTGTTACTTAATTTTAGTTTTAAGGAGCTGGAATTTTTTTACGGCTACATAACGATATAAAGTATCGTTTAAAAATATTTAAAAAAATGTGCATATTCCCTATTGTTTCACCACCTCTGGATACTCGCTAACCGCCGGATAAATTAAAAAATATCTGCCAGGTATTTTAACGGGAGCTTAGTTTAAAGGTGGTAAAACAGGACTATTGTCAAACAGCGTTAACCACATGTCAAACCGCATCAACTTCACGTCAAACTTCGAAAACCATGCGTCAAACCGCGTCGACAACATCAAACCACGTCGGCAACATCAAACCGTGTCAACAACACGTCAAACCCACGTCAAAACGCGGAAACCACTCGTCAAACTGCGTATAAATATTTAGAAAACCAAAGGACCAAGTTGGTGTATTATCCATAAGGATCGGAGTCTGTGAGACTGGCAATGGTTGGTTGTGCTGAGAAAATGCACACGATATACAGACAGCCAGAGAGGCGGTCGTATTGTAAACAAATATATTTATCATTCATGGTTCGGAAAAAAAGTACTATAACTGAAAAAAAAAACTTATATCGTGGAAAACCAAAAAGAAAAATATTCGAGATAACTAGGCTGTATGGGCTTTTATTACCTTTGCTTGTTTATGATGGCGAATAATGACATTCATCATTCAGTTCATTTCACTCAATTCATTTATTGGCGGGCGCGGCATTCGATACGAAATATTCGTTGTCAAAAATTATAAAGTAGCTAAGTAATTGTATCTGTAATAATATATCTTTATTTCTTCTTTCTTGTAATTTAAATAGACAATTCGTGTAATGCGAACGCGAAACAGAACAGTATTTAAATTAATAATAATTTTGTCGGTAGACTGTTTTTTTTTTCAATGCTATTGTTGGGTGTTTTTGTCGAATAGGTATTGAGTTTGACCATATCAGCAAGTGTAAAATGTAGTCTACTCGGTGATCGATGCTATTTTATAAGAAGAATAATAGGTAAGTACCTACACCTTTATGTACTATAATTTTAAGGGCCTGTTTCACCACGTGTGGATAGTGAATACCCGCTAAACGCCAGATACATTTAAAAATGAAACACTTGCATGAAATTATGTGCAAGTAATTTAACGGGAACTTTCTATGTAGTGAAACAGGCAGAATGTTCGTGTGTGGCTGACCCTGGCTTGGCCACAATCAGATCAAACTTCGATCTAGCTCTTGGACTATACCTTCAAAATTAAAATCGCAATATCTTCTTAACTAAGACCCGACTAAATCTGATATTTGGTGACTAATTTCGACTAAATAGCGACTAAGTCTGGAAGAAAACAGATCTCCGCTAGGTAGTTTCCGAGATATAAATAAGGTCAAGCTGGGGAGACTGACCCCAGCACGGCCCCTTATAACTCCTTACATAAACATAAACCCTTATAACTTTTGAACCGGTGACCGACTAAATCTGATATTTGGCGACTAATTTCGACTAAATCTGGAAGAAAACAGATCTTCGCTAGGTTTTCTCGAAACTAACGAAGATCTAGTCGTTAGTTTCCGAGATAAAAATGTGGTCAAGCTGGGGAGGCCGACTCCGGCACGGCCACCTATAAACCCTTATAACTTTTGAACCGGTGACCGACTAAATCTGATATTTGGCGACTAATTTCGACTAAATAGCGACTAAATTTAGTCGCTATTTAGTCGAAATTAGTATTATAGATTACATCATCAAAAACAAAATCCCTGATTGTGGCCAAGCCAGGGCCAGCCACACAATCTGCGTTACGTTTTGTGACGAACTTCTATTATGCGGGTAGGTTTAGGACGGTATTTATGTACTCAAAATGGAAAATGGACACTAGTATTTACCGTATTGGTCTTGTGTGAGGCCCAGTTTGAGCAGGGTCAATGAGTTTTTCTGTGAAGTGGATTTGTAACCGGCTTAGGCTCGCCCCATTTCACATTGAGACCTAAAACGTATCAATACGGAACTGCGGAACAAGAATACAATTCTATTTGACCCCTTGAGGATATAGGAATGATGGTACGTACGTAAATACTTATCTTTACCTTTGTTACTTGTCGCCATGTCTTATATAGAATTTTGGTGAAAATTACATTAAAAAGCAAAAATAGATTACTTATAACTTGAAGTAAAACTACTATAACGTTTAAATGTTTTTACAAGGCTAATAATAAAAGGACCCTTGACACAATGTCGCGGAGGACATGCCTTGGATGCCTCGCCCAGGGTGCGCATACCAGGATGCCATGCTTAGTACAGCATACCATTTCTCAATGGCTTGGATCAGGGATGCACCAAATATTAGTTATTTATTAATAATATGAGTATTTGTATCAGCCGAATATTTATTTGAAGAACCGCATGAAACATTTATACATTTTGTCAATCTAAACAGAAAATAGTAACTTTAATCAAATCCAAATCCTAAACAATATGTATTTTTGTCTAAAATATGTAGCACTACATACATTACAATGTAATAGTACTACACGAAATAATTGAGCTCGACATATTGCTTTGGTTTAGGTTTTCTATATTCGGTGCATACCTACATTGAATGTTGTACCTGGGTATCATACCTTGGATGACATGCCTCGGCTGCATAGACCGAGAATGTAATGATCTGATGTCATGTCTAGCACGTCATACCTCGGATGTCATGCCCTGGATGATAGATAATACCGACATAGCGTCCTGGTCAATGTCATACTCCGTATGCCATGCCGTGGATGACATGCTTTAGGAATACGCCTTAGATTTATAAGCCGTAAAGTGCATAGTGTAGTTTTCTCATTTTTCTTTTCCGGAAGAACTTAATGTTTTTCCGTGATGATAAAATACGTTATATTTCAAGTTATAATCATTGGACCTTACTCCAAAACGTTCAGGAACGCTACTACTTCTAATGATAAATTTATCATAATATAATTCTTTATCATTGTGATCTAAACAAAGTACCTAATACAGTACTAGAAATAGCGAACACGGTGTGTGAACCACCATTACAAACTGCCACTAAGGTCCTGCGCACACTGGCAGAATGGCAGCAGCAGGGCAACGTATTTTTAGGTGACGCACATACCTAGCATTGTCGTTGTCAAACCAAAATCTACTACTGTGCACTTATTTGAGATATCTACGTTTCGACCTTTGCGTATACTATCTACTGTTTAAAAAAACTAAGTAAGTAGCATGATAAAGGTAAGAAATTTAAATAGCGAGAACTGTTCGATCTAAGTATGATCAACAGATTTTGGTTTTTTGACAACGTCGAACCCACAAAAACTAAAAGACACTTAGCTTACATACATAGGTACTGTAAAGACCCAAGGAGGTCCTCTACAGAGGCTGCTTCGTAAAGCCCTGGTTGGTGCAAGAGCTGTCATTGTAGAATAAAAAGTATTTTTTTAATTCAAACGTAGTTATGAATTGTTTAAATGACTTGAAGAAAAATACTAATGTCAGTCTAGTATTAGCCTTCAGATTGAATAAACCACAGCATCAGCTGTGTTCTCCTTATTCGTGTGTTTCCTTTTGTTTTAGCTTTCAGGTATCGCTCCTGTGGAGGACTTGGTAAACCTCCACAAAAGTGGTGGAGGCGCCGGATAAAGAAGAAAATTCCGCTACAATTTGTTGACAAGGGGGAACACAGCTGATGCTGTGTTTTATTCAATCCGAAGGCTAATAATACAAGACTGACATTTGTAACCAGGGCTTTTACGAAGCAGCCTCTGTAGAGGAACCTTTTTGGGTCTCTACAGTGCCATCACGCTTGCATTCCCCGAACGGTTAGACAAGCAAAGGTGTATCTACTAATGTTTAGGTTGTAATGGGGGGCGCGCTTATATACCTAAGCTTACAACCACTCTCGACCGGACATGAAAAAAAGTAGAACGTTTTTACGTTCTACTTTTTTTCATGTTTTTTCCCGTAAACAAAAATGGTTGCCATGTGTCCGGCTAAAAAGCCGGACACATGGCAACCATTTTTGTTTACGGGGGAAACCTTCAAAAGGCTGTCTTTGGCAACTGGGGAGTGTGGGATTCGCGCCCACTACACCATCAGCACATAAAGGAGGATACTGTTTCCTCAAAAAAGACCCCCTGTGCGATGCCTGCGCACATCCCCAGAGACTGCAGTCCCGCCATCGCCAGTGTACGCATTGCCTAAGCTTGTCATATAAAGTCATTACATGTTTTTCGAAACGACACTTATTTACAAGCCTTGGTTAAAGCAATTATTTTGCGGAAATATGTCGACATTTCAAATCAGTCTCCGCAACTAGATTCTGATAACATCTTATGTGTGGGACATCTTATCCAAAATAACATCAACAACATTCGATTTTGGACGTTGTTATGATTGCAATAAGTGTTATTATTAACCGTTAGAAACGACATGACAAAAATCATAACTTTATGTTATTAATAATTAATATTTGTGAATATTAATTTAGGTAATCATTAATTTTTTTATTACGTGCAAGAGAAATCTTATAAATAAGTCAGCTGTATTATAAATGCATCAGTAGGTATTTATTTGTAAGCAAAGTTAAAAGTGTTTATAGGGGTAAGTAGTACCTAAGTGCTTAAAAGTTAAACATTACTGTAAGTTACCTTATTTTACTTGTAAACTTGTACACATAAATATTACACGAGAAGCAGAAATAATTTAGAGGTGCATATTCCCAGAACGAACTATGGCAAAAACAACATTAGATTTGAGGGAGCAAGATTGCATAACAGCTTACCAAATCATGTCAAAATAGCAAAATCTTTAAATGTCTTTAAAGTCAGACTAAAAAACTATTTAATGGAATCTTCTTTGTTATAATATGATTGTATACCACACTTCATTAATATTTACCAGTACAATTTAGATATTTATAAAAATATGTGTATAACTCTTCTCCGATGTTATTTACTTTAGGATAATTATTTTTGTGAAAGAAAAATAAGATTCACCACAGGTTTCGAACCTGTGTCTGTATCATGTATTTATGGGTTGATAATTTTATTGTTCCTCGCAGTGCTACCCACACTCATGCAATTTTTTGCCAAAACCGTGGGAATTTTCCAAAATCCTTTATTAGTGCGTGCCTACGTCATAACAACTATCTGAGTGGCAAATTTCCGCCCTATCCATTCAGTGGTTTCAGCTGTGTATTGATCAATCAGTCAGTAAACAGTCGGTCATTTTTTTACTTTATAAAATGCATGTAAAATACAAATAACATAAAAATTAATTAACATCAGGCGAGTTGAGGTCAAGCGCAAGCCTATCTAAGATAAAAAAAACTGTCAGCACAAGTTTCCCAATGTTGACCCAAATGACCCAGATTCACTTGATTAATATTAGTTGTTGTAGAGTTGTTGTTGGGGAAATATTTATTCAGATTAGCTGTGAACAGCTGTGAACACTCATTAGTTAATCACGTATTACGCTCGACCAGTGATCAGAGGCTCGCAACCTTTTGCTCTCACTATAGATTCGCAAGTAAATTAATATCACCATCAATATAATTATAACCATCTCAATATGAAGTGTGCCATTTGTAATGTTAACTTCAATGACGGCACACAGTGCGGGGCGTGTAAGAAGTACCTAGATTTCGGGTGTGCGGGCATCAGCGAAAATGGTTGGAGGAAATTAGGAAATGACAGAAGAGCAATGTGGAAGTGTGCGGCTTGTCGGATATCCTCCCCATCACCTTCTCCAGCACGTACACCGGAACCCGCTTCAATTGAAACTGTCCTAAATGAAATACGGGAACTCAAGGCGCAACTGGCTGGCCTGCCTATGCTTTCTGAGGATATAAGGTTCATGAAGGAAGAGCTAAAAGAACTTAAGGTCAGTTACGAGTTTAGCAGTAGTCAGCTGGAGGGCTTTTCTACTAAACTGACTAACTTTGAGACAAGAGTTGTTAATCTGGAGTGTCTTAATGAATCTGTTCGCTCGCTGCAGTCGGATATTGACCTCATAAAGTCAGAACTCTCGGCTAACGACCAAAGATCCAGATTAAACAACGTAGAAATTAAGGGAAGAAATTTCTAATCGGTTGTGCTAAAACTATTGCTCTGCCTATTTCTCTCTTGTTTAAAAAATCACTTTCTTGTTTTACAGTACCCCAAATTTGGAAATCTGCCTATATAACTCCTATTCATAAAAAGGGCTCTAAAACTGACATTTTGAATTACCGACCCATATCGAAACTTTGTATATTGGCCAAGGTCTTGGAACGAGTAGTGTACAACCAAGTCTATGCAGCTCTCAAAAACTCATTCAGCCTTTCCCAGCATGGTTTCTTGAGAGGCCGGTCGACCGTTACAAATTTGACCCTACTTAATGATTTCATTACTAGCAGCATGGACAATGGAGCTCAGGTGGACGTTATTTATACCGATTACTCTAAGTGTTTCGACCGAATTGACCACGAAATTCTTATGGCAAAGCTTTGGCAATCTGGTATAAGCGGAGATTTACTTAGATGGTTTTCCTCTTATTTAGATAACAGATCACAAGCAGTCGTCATTAATAATTATATTTCTAGTTGGGTGCAAATACCTAGCGGGGTGCCTCAAGGTTCCTTGTTAGGTCCGCTACTTTTTGTTATTTATGTCAACGACATTGACGCTTGTTTCCATACGTCTCACCTGCTCTGTTTTGCTGACGACATGAAGATATATTCTTCTATTACATGTGTCGAAGACATGGAGTCCTTACAGGCAGATCTAACGCGTCTAGATGAATATTGTCAACATAATAAATTAGACCTTAATCCCTTGAAATGTTCTGTTGTCTCGTATAGTCGGAAACGCATTACTCACCCAACATCCTACAAACTGAAAGGCCAACTCGTTCCAAGATGCCATGTAGTAAGGGATTTGGGTGTCTATCATGATAGTAAATTACAATTTAATGTACATATTGACGAAATAATAGCTAAGGCTTCTAAGGCACTTGGCTTTATAATGAGGGTTTCCAAAGGATTCAAGCAGGCTAAAACTCTGAAAATATTATACTGCTCATATGTCCGAAGTCATCTTGAATATGGATCACAAATCTGGAATCCGTGCTATGATAAATACATAGACCGTATAGAAGGTATACAAAAGCGTTTTATAAGATTTTTATGCTATCGGTTACATATTCCCTATCATTCAGAGAACTATTTAGATATTTGTAAAAAATTTCACATTTTACCTCTAAGGAACCGTCGCCAATTGGCTGACTGCACGTTTTTATTGAAAATTATATCGAACGAAATTGATTGTCCTGATCTTCTACATAAACTTTATTTTAATGTTCCCTACAGATATGTTCGGTTTAATCCCCCTATATCAATCCCTCTTTCTTCTTCTAACTACAGGCAGAACTCTTATATTGTGCGAGCAAGCAGTGATTTTAATAAAATATGCAAAGAATTCTCTCTTGATCCGTTTGTAACAAATGGCTCAAAGGTGAGAGCGATGCTGAACCTTAAGTTTTTTAATAGCTAAGTCTGTATTGTATTTTTAAATAATCGTCGTAATGGTCTGCTATTGAGTGTTCATTGAATTTCAGTAGTAATCTCCACTACTACCCGTGAAAACCTGTAATTGGCTTCCTAATGCTTATTCTATTTCTTTATGATACATTTTGTAGCTGTTGGTTTTCCTACCTTAATAAATAAATAAATAAATTAAGAAACACTGGTTTAGCCCCATTTCTCAGGCGCTAAGACTACAAGAGATCGGCAATCTTTCTATCATAAAACAAATGTATAAACTAATATTATAATGAAAGATTTGAATTGATAGGCTCCGAAACTACTAAACCAATTTTAAAAATTCCTTTACCATTTAGAAAGTCTTTGTCTTAAGAAAGTCTCATCTTTACTGAGTGACATATTTAAAAGAAATACCAACCCCGACAGACCACGCGGACAAAGCCGCTGGCGGAAAGCTAGTTTATATAAAATTGTGACAATGACATTTAGCTGCTAATCAATTGATCTAATTCTCAATCAAGGTGCACCACTGTGTATGCCTATAGAATACATCAATTAATAATTATACACAACGCAATAGGGTTGAATTTATATTCATCTCGCGTAGTCGCGTAAAGTGTTTAACTAGATTCTGCTTCGGGCGATGCTTGCTTATCCAGTTTTATGTAGATTATTAGTCAATAGCTAAGTAGATTGAGCTTTTGAAAGATTTTTGTGTGTGTTTGTGTATGGATGATATAGTTTTGTGCAATGTCTTGGACCAAGATTTAATCTATTTTAATTTAAGGATAGAGCATTATTGAAGACATAATCTTACATAAACATGTGTGAAAGAGTGTGTCAATTCATTCAATTGTTAAATTTGGCACAAACCGACGGACTTTTTGCTTTATAATTATTTACTTCTAAGTAGATAAGACTTCTAAGTCTCAAAGGTAATGCAATATACAATTATTGTATTCTATAATTTATTTACCAATTGCAGGTATAAAACGTATTAAAATCAAAATCGGTATGCATAACGGAGTATCCTTTTTCTTAAAAAGCACGCAACTCTTCGGTTTGGTCTTTAAAAATAAGGTTTTTACATAAAAGTTTTTGTGTGACGTAGTAGTAAGTAGGTAGGTAAGTAAAATACCTTTCACAATTTTCTACAGTTTTTTTTTGCTTGATAAAAATCCGTAGAATACTGTTTAATTTTAATGCAATCCAGTTTATGTAGTCTGCTATCCCTGTGGACCTAAATAAGTTACAATAAATAAAACGTTCGACTCTAAACGACAGGAGCTTTCAACAAATTGGGGGTTTCCTACCTAGTCTAAATAATCACCTCAAAATAATAAGTCAAATATATAATTATAGATCATAATACCTATGCTTACCTAAAAAAAACTTAACAACTGAGCTTCATGGCCTCTTCTATCGACTATATGTACCCGACAAGTACATCGCACATCGTCAGAGCCGCCGGCACAATTTATTCGCACCGCCGTCATCCAAAACTGTCGCCAGAGCAGAGTCTCCGGTGTGTCGTACCCTAAAGATGCTCAATGCCCTTCTCGCTGCCAATCCTAAATGTGATATGTTTGCGGGTAAATGGGAAATAATAATGCGTGTATGTTTAGTGTTCTGTGAGGAAATGTACGCAAGGGTGTCTACTGTTCCATGTTAGATTTTAACTTGTATATGTCTATTTTTAAATTTTTATGTTAATTAATGTAATTGGTCTTTTGCCGTTTTAATTAACTATAAATAAATAAACATTAAAATCAATTTATTATCCTCTGGTAAACTATACCCAAATAAAATATTGACTCCTATAATTTGTTACAGAGCAACATGACGAAGGGTAAAAGTAACCAGAAGCGTTGGGAAGGCCAAGTGTTGAGCTTTGACTATCTCACTTTTTGGGTGGCCAATGCTAAAACTGTAAGTACATCGGTTGAATTTCATTACGCGTGCGTTGGAATTGCACAATTTAATTTGCTTAAGCCAACCACCATCGGACGACCAGACAAATGGCACTGCGCCACGGCCGCCTCCTCCTTTCTCCTTCTAAGGAGTGGCCTCTTTGCCGGCGTCCGAGTTCCTGGTTACCTATGTAGAACCTGGTCTTCAAGTCACTCAAGCGTGCTCCATTTTCGAACGCATCGTCACTTACCGTTACCATCAGGTTCATAGGCCTCAAACGCAAGCCTATGAACTGCAATGTTTGTTCATTCATGTCGTTTTATGGCATCATAAGCCAATATAATTAAAATGCAGCTGAAAGTCGGTAATTTTTTGAAACGACTGCTATAAATGTGTGACGTCTTTCTTGAACTTTCCGAGGAACGAAAAGGTCCTTAATGATCACCAGTCAGAGGTGCCTTGGATACTAATTTGAGACCTATGACTTGGCCGTTCATGGTCTTTTTACCACACATAACAACTGTAACGTCACATACATAACACGTAAATATTTTTTTTTCTTTTTTCTTTCTTATAGGCTTCAAATTATTTCGTGACACGATTGGGGTTCAAACCACTGGCTGTGCGTGAAGCCACAGAAACTAAACCCGTGCAGTCTTATGCCGTGAGACTTAATAAGGTATGTAACTTAATTAATCTATCAATAATAAAAAGCAGGATTTGAATGCTCCTCGCGGCATGAGCGGGATTAGGCCATGCTGGTCTAATGTGGGTAAGCAGACCTCATACGCCCTCGAAGTTTCCTTATGATGTTTTCCTTCATCGTATAAGCGAGTGAAGAGAGATGCGTGCCTTGGACTGACCCAGCATTACATTGTTAAAATATTACTATCACTGTAATAAAACTACTTTTTACGGAATTTATAGCGATTAATTGATATTATTTTAATACAGTAGGTAAAATAAAACAAAGCCTTCCCTTCCACATGAGTCGGGAAGGCTTTGTGCCTCAATCATCACTTACTTATATCAGTTACATCAGTCCTAGTTATAAAAATCCCGAATTTTCGGATCTTATAGTTTCCATAGTGACTCAAAACACTGTTGCTGTAAAAATCGTAAAAAGTTCTTTATTAGTGTAATTGTCTGAAATCACTGTAATCTTTTGGAAGTATAGTGTTATGGGTAAAGGTCCAGTGTTCTTTAAGGCCTGCAACAGTGACTACTTCGGTGTTACATGTCCATGGGCGGCGGCTGACCACGTACAATCAAGCGGCATCATCGGCGTCATCGGCTGTTCCTTTGTCGACTCAAACATAAAAACAAATTATCCTTTATCTCACATCATTTTCCAGATTACGATAATCTTCGAAGCTCCAACTACGTCCGGGGGTGAGATATCAAAAGACCTGACAGCACACGGAGATTTCGTGAAGGATGTCGCATTTGAGGTTCAAGATCTCGATGGACTGGTCCGAAGTGCTCAGGAAGGGGGCGCTGAGATCGTCAAGGGACTCACCGAGGAGCAGGACAAACACGGTGTTGTGAGATACGCTGTCTTAAGAACGGTAATAATATCAAAAAGATAGTGATTAATAATAACTACTTAAATATTCTAACATATTATTTAAACATATGTATGCTCACACCTCAGCTTTTGTTTAGCAGCGAACGTCCTTTGGCTAATTAATGATGCCTATTAAATTACTAACCTGCTTCATTAGCTTTGGTTACTACGCTAGCCCTGGGTTGGATTCCCAGGTCGAGCTCAGTAGCAGTTCAGTCTGAATATGCAGGGAAAAAATCCAACTCCGAGCTGCTAAAACTTTCATAGAAAAACCCAATACTAAACTAGCAAGACGGTAATATTACCTAAGAACTAATTTGCAATATTGTTTTTTTTTAATTATTTTTGTTTTATGGCACTATTACTTATATCTTCTATTTTCAGTATGGTGATAACACACACACCCTAATAGATCGTAGCAAATACAACGGAATATTGATGCCAGGGTACGAACCAGTTCCCGATGATGTGCTTCAGAAATCACTGTGAGTACTTATTTTAGGAATACTTTGAATACTTTTTTTTTTAATACTTATTTTAGGGTCGATATTTCGATAACGCGCGATATATACCAACCCTGGTGTTGCAATGGTCCATAGGCTACGGTAACCGCTTACCATCAGGCGGGCCGTGTGCTACCTCGAGTCACAGAATACATAGACTGTGCTTGAGTAGTATAAAAAAATACCAGTTCTTAACGTTGCAGAGTTAATTATTTAATAAGTATAAGTCTTCGCCCGGTGGACGAAACGACAAACAAAGTATCTATTTATTAGGGAAAAATAATGTCGTTTATTTTGTCCCTCACATTTTTTACATTCAAGGTATTTTTCCGAAAAAAAAAATCTCTTGATACCTATTATTGCAATAAATAAAACGTAACACACAATGAATCACCCTAAAGATGCTAGCTATTTATTTGGTTCAATGTATACATATTTCGTATTGTTAAGTTTAACCCTCCATTGCTGCTGCCCTTTTTTTGGCCACAAGATTCCCCACGCACGGTATCAAGATTGTAGACCATTTACAGAGTTGTCCAGTTTACAAACATAGATGGCGCTGTTTTCAAATTACGTATATGCAGTTTATAGAACAACAAATTGGGCAAATTCTTTTTTTAATGTATTTCAATCAATTTGTTTTTAGACCTCCGACAAATCTGATGTATATAGACCATGTAGAGGGCAATATGGCTGATGGAACGCTTCAAGATTCTGTAGCTTGGTATGAAAAAAACCTCAATATGCACAGGTAAGAATTCTACTAAAGTTCGACATATTTACAAGCTTCTATTTAACTTGACTTGCTTGCTTTTAAATAAAAGCAATACATTTTCTATTAATTAATATCAACTGAGTGAAATAAAAGAGAAAAAAAATATGGAACATTTAAATCAAGAATTTTTATATTTTTACTGCCAGATTTTGGTGTGTTGACTTCAAGCATGATCTAGTACCGTATTCCTGTATCAACTCTGCAGCAGTCATCAATAGAGACGAAAATGTTCTCGTGAGTACCTATTTTTACTTGTGGATTATTTGTACAAAAACTCCTCAATAGATGGCGCTGTGCTAATGACGTCACTTTCTGAATGGCGGTGTTAAGATTCTCCGCGATTGAATGACCCTCGCCGGAACATTTAGTTCGGTATCGCTTCTCGGCCTTTTGGCTAAGATCAAAGTGTAGTATCTGTTCTTTTCAGCTTAATATCTGAAAGTTCCCTCACTGAGGGACCAGTATATTAAACTGATTTTTGTAAGCTGACGGGATGTTCGGGGCTCGCTCCACTCCCGTCACGGGTCGGCCCGGCATTGCAGTGCCGCCGGGATCGGCCCACATAATAACTGAAACTTCTACACTTCTAAACTTATACATATAAATTATATAGTCTATTCTTATAATATTGGAATTCTGTCTGTCTGGTTCAGTCCTAGATGTATTGGACTTGACGACAATATAAGTATGAGTACCCTATATGCAAATAAATTAAACACTTGCGTCTAGCTAGCTAGAATTCATGTGTTGTGATGTTTCTTAATAGTTTGAAGAGTTGGGAATTGGGATTTGGGAACAAAAAAATAGTACTTACAAAGCACTTCTCTCTTTAATGTCAAAATGGATCGCACGGACCTAAAAATAATGTTATTTTGTAGCTATCCATGAACGAAGCAGCCAAAGGGTTGAAACCAACAAGTAAAGCGAGTGAATTTGTGAAAGCGTTAGGAACATCAGGAGTTGAGCATATCGCTCTCTACACAGATGATATCGTTGAAACCGTGAGTGTATTTTATAAATAAACAAACACCTACATACCATCACGCCAGCATTCCCAGAAGGGTTAGGTAGAGGTATACCAATGTTAACCCAATATTCATCTGAAGGTTTAGGTTCCATCTAATATGCGAGCGTTAGGGTTTGATTCCTAGGAGCAGTATTATTGGAATTTACTATGAAATTGAGAATTCTTAATAGCAGCACTTAACTAGTAACTCTGAGGATTTGTGGTTTGTGCCAGGTTAATGGCAATAGACTCGCCCCGTATTAAATAGTCCTACCGGAGAACAGTGTGTGCACATTACTGGCAATTTTTTTTTGGGAATACAGGCTTGCTGATAGTTCCTTATTATGTAAAGAAGATATTTTTTAAGATTTATATCTTCGATAATAATAACATACCTACTTTATTGTACGCCTTAACAAGAAACAAAACAACAATTTAATTTTAATAAAATTTTAATTTAAAACTAATGGTAGGTACATTGGCGGGTTTATCTATTTGCTAAAAGCTAAATAATTACCAGACAACCTTTATTATTAGATCTTATTCTTACGGACTGAGGAAGAAGGAGGACAGTGCCTCGACCATGAGTTTTTCTCACTAGACTCGCTAGCGATGCCGTAAAATATTTGTATGGAAAACCCTCGCAGCGCCTCTAGCGGTTACGTAAGGAACTAAAGTCTGCTATGAGATTACAGCGTTTCGATGCGTAAAAAACCTATCGAAAGTCATGCGATAGAACTCATGGTTGAGGGGCTGACATGAAATGAATGAATACAAATCTGTTTTCCCAGCCTTTTTTTTTGGGTGGAAAAAATCCTAATGGATCCCCGCCACCCTGTGGACGGTTTTGAGTCGGTACTACCGACTAAAAACAGTTCACTTCTTCCACCAGCTTGCCCTATACGTCATGGCTATTTGAATTGGGATCAGACACATTCACCTACTGTTTTCCTAAACTCCAGATGCGGAATTTAAAAGCCCGTGATGCGGACATATTGTCATGGCCGCCGACCTATTACGATTTGATCAGAGAGAAGCTCAAACACAGCCCGGTTAAAGTCGCAGAGAGTATTGAGGCGTTGCAGGAACAGAATATTCTGATCGACTTCGATGAGAGAGGATACATGCTGCAAGCCTTCACCAAGCACCTACAGGCTCGGCCGACTGTGTTCATTGAAATATTGCAGAGAAGGAACCATAGAGTATGTATTTTACTAGTTTATTATTTAGTTACTAGCTATAAGTTTTTTTTTTTTTTTTTTTTTTTTTCTCTTTATTTAAGGAATTTTTATACATTAATGTACATGCCAATTCCATCATAACCTAAAGGAACAATACTATCACTAATACATATACACACTTAATTCTACTTGCAAATTAACGAAAAAACATAAACAGGTTTTTCGAAACTTCAGATGAAGGTTTCGATAATAAATCATTAAACATACCTATACTTAACCTACTCAAATTAAGGGTTCTCATCAGGGACGCTCGGTGCGTCTGATAACGGACACATTCCATCAACAAATGATGCACGTCTTCCTCTACACCGCATAAAGCGCAATTTGGGGAGTTAGATTTTCTCATCATAAAAGCAAACTTGTTTAATGGTACGTGTCCGGATCTCAGACGTAATGCTGTTACAGTTAATTGTCTATTTAACTTAGTATCAATGATCCAAGGGATACGAGGAGGCTCGCATTGTATCGTGTTGTACCAAATCCCTTTTAGTAAAGACCTCTCATTGAAATATTCTTTCCAGTTGATGAGGCAGTGTTTTTTATATTTAGGTAACAACTCTGTATAGTCTGGCTTAAAGTGAACCTCTTGTCCATCTACAGCTGCCTTTTTGGCCAACATGTCAGCCTCCTCGTTGCCTCTGATGCCAATGTGTGATGGAACCCATTGCATCTTCAGTTGGATGCCTTTCAAATTGTTCTCATATAATTCAGAGAGGATTTCATAGGCTATCGATGTACCTCTGCGACCAGAGGCGCATCGAGCCAAGTGATATAAAGCACTTTTGCTATCAGTACAAATAAGTACTTTATCTAGCTGAACTGAACGTGCATAACGAAGAGCTTCTAAGATTGCTATGAGTTCCATCGACATAATTGAAAGTTCATAAGGAGTTTTAAAACAGTTATTAAATGAAATATTAGTTGTATGAGGGTCATAAAATGCAGCACCACGACCACTAGCACTCTTTGAGCCATCCGTAAATATTACACACCAACCATAATATTTTTCCTTTAACTCGGAGGTAACATTGTTTTTGAGAATGTTAGGGTCATGATTAGTTTTTGCGTCAACCAGACAATTTAGGTTAAAATCTATTACATTATTTATATTTATATTAGACATCCAAGTTTTAAGAGAGAACATCTTCAATGGTGATGTCGATGACACGACCTCATTTTTCACTAAGTTAAAAATCTCAACAAGTAATGGTATTTTTTTCCTGTACCAGTAACTATTATTACAAGAAGAACTGAGTTCGGAAAGCAAGGCTATATTTACGTTGTTAGACAGAGAGAGAGATTTTAAACAAAATTTACATGCTAAATATTTCCTGCGTAAATGCAGAGGAGGCACGCCAAGTTCCGACTCCATTACATGTATTGGTGTGGTTCGTATGAATCCACCTATAATGCGTAATGCTTGGTTCTGCACTTTATCTAATCGACATGTATTGGTTTTACAACTATTGTCGTATAAAAAGGAACCGTAGTCCATTCTACTTCTAACTAATGATAAGTAAAGTTTACGTAAATGCTTGGGATGCACACCCCATGTTGACCCTGCTAGAATTTTAAGTAGGTTAAGATGTTTTTGTGTCTTCTGATAACACTCATTTGTTTGTTTACCCCATCTTAAACAACTGTCAAGCCAAATACCCAAATATTTATATGACATTACTGATTCGAGGGGGTTGTCATTAATTATGACTTGTGGCTCAAGCTTTTTGCGTCCCCTGCTAAATAGACACAATTTTGTTTTATTAGTAGATAACGTTAATCCTAATTGATTAAGTATGATAACCATAGTATTGAGTGCATTTTGAACATTATGTACGCTTTCTGCCAAATTTCTATTACAAGAATACAATGCAAAATCATCTGCGTATTGACAAATGAAGATATTGTTTATATTACTACTGATTTTGATTGTAGCTATATTAAAAAGTATGGGAGACATAGGGTCGCCCTGTGCAAGGCCCTTGCTAGTATACCGAATAAAACTTTTATTCTCCTCCGTATCATCCTTAATTTTTAAACGTCTTTCTCCCAAAAAATTCCATGTATATAAACAAATTCTTTTTCCCACCCCTATATCATCGAGACTAATTATCAATTCATTAATTAATATATTATTATATGCATTCTCGATATCCACAAAACATGCGAGTGTTGGAATATTATTCGAGAAACCTATTTGAATTTGTGTAACAAGATGGACTAGATTTTCATAACATGATTGCCCCTTCCTGAATCCTGTAGTATATGATGGTAGAATTCCGTTCTTTTCCACATACCACTCCAAGCGCTTCGTTATCATAGTATGTAAAATCTTACAGACACATGAGATTAAAGAAATTGGACGTAACTTAAAATCGTTATTTGAGGTGCTTTCTCTTTTTGGTATCGGAACAATTCGAATGTCGCGCCATTGGGAAGGTATCTCTCCAGTTACAAAAATTAAGTTATATAATTTTAAAAGGTGTATTTTGGCACACTCCGGTAGATGGTATATCATTGAGTAAGTTATTTCATCGTCACCTGGAGCGGTATCCTTCCTTTTTAAACAATGACACATTTCTTGTAATGTGAATATATTCTCCAGTACCTCATTAACTGATCGTATCATTGGTAAGCATGGGTTAACATAATCAGGGGCCAAGTTATTTAAAAGATAGTTTTTTCTATCGTCAGGAATATATATCTTAGATGACCTATGTCCTTTTAACCAACCCAGTTGCTTCCACATTTTCGATATTGATATTGTTTCATCAAAATTGTCGCAATATTTCTGCCAATTTTGTCTCCTAGCACGTTGGATAGCGATTTTGGTATCAGAACTAATTTTTTCTAGCTTATTGAGATTCGATGGCGTAGGGTTTCCCCTAAACTCACCTAATGCCAGTCTACGTTGAGCAATTAGCTTAGAGAGTGATTGATTCCAATAAGGTTGAGGCCGAAAATTCCTGGTGAGGTTATTAAATTCTTTAGTGGTAGGAATATGTATATCTGCTGAAATATTTAATTGATGAATAAAATTGTTATATTCTATTTGAACGTTTCGGATATCCTCACAAGTAGTGGAATAGTAACCTTCCAAGTGTTTGCTATAATCATTCCAGTTAGCCAATTTGAAGTTCCTTTTTTTATGTACACGTACGATATCTTTAAAATTATACCTTATCCTTATAATTAGATGATCGCTGCCAAGATTATCATTCGTAACTTGCCAATCACAGCTCATGCCTATGTCATTTGAGGTAAATGAGATATCTGGGGATGTTTTCTGGATAACATTATCAACCAATTGAATCCTAGTAGGGTTACCATTATTTATCGACACAAAATGTTCCAGAGTTGCCTCATATATCTGTCGCCCTCTAGTGTCATTTTTATTTGACCAATTGGTATGGTGAGCATTAAAGTCACCTAGTATGAGACAATTGTGTGTAAAAGTTGCAAAAAGATTATCCCAATCGGACTGAGAAGTGTGGACTGACGATGGGCAATACACAAGTATTAAAAATTGAATTTTACTACAATTCCGTAATTTAATACATATAGCTTCTATGCCTCGGTTGGTCAGGCTTAAAGTATACTCTTGCACTTTAATTGAGTTGTGCACCAAGATAGCAACTCCCCCATATCCATCATCTCGGTCTTTACGATATATATTGTAACCACTTACGTATAAATCAGAATCAGGCTCCAACCAGGTTTCACAAATTAAAGCTATATGAATTTTATTGATAGACAGTAAGAGTTTTAATTCTGCAAGTTTCGGTCTTAAGCTTTGCGCATTCCATTGCATTATATTTAAAGCAAAAACTTTTTGTTTGTTAGCCATTTCTGAATATAGAAATTAATTTAGTGAATATCTCTTGTTTTTGTACTATTTCAAGGACGTATTCTATACACTCTTTTAATATACAGCTAAATACCACTTTAACTTTATCTTCAAAGCAGCTATTTGAAAAGCAAATATCTTTTATTTTAGTCATGAGTTTCTTCAGATTCGTAGTATCATGTTTTTTGTGATAGGTTTTCCCAATATTTTCATCAGACTCAGGTTCAATCCCAGAGGTGTTATCTTTATCACAAGTAGGATGTTGTTTGTTTTGACTCTTTCGTTTCTTTTTTTTCTTTTTCTTTAGCTGCGATTGTGAACAGTCTGTTTGTATTTCTTCATCTTCTGTGTTCTCAATATGTTGCGTTTCATTATTCATTAGTAATTCTTTGAATGAGTTGTTCGCAACAACATCCCTATATGATTTCGACATACTTAATGTTCTGTTTTCTAAAGTAGTTGTTGCTGTGCAGTCCATCTTCTCAATACTTTCAGGTATCTTTTGTGATTTCTTCTTTTCTAACCATATCGACAAGGCTTTTTTATATGTACAGTTTTGGTTAGACATAATCGTTCTGATCTCCTTCTCTTTAGCAAACAAAGGGCAGGACTTATCTAGTGCCATGTGAGGTCCCTTACAGTTAGTGCATTTAAACTCTGAGACTTCACAGTTTTCATGAGGGCCCCCACATTTTGGGCATATAATTTTTTTTGTAGGACAGAATTTTATAAGGTGGCCGAACCTCCAGCATCCTGAGCATTGCGAAACAGGGAATGTGTATGGTTCCACTTTAAACCTACACCCATACCCATACACATATGGGGGTAAAGTGGAACTTTTAAAACAAAGCCGGATCGTTCCGCTATCTGTCCATTCATTAGAGCTATTTAATCGTTTTAATCGTCTCACCGATATGATCTCGCAATCGCATTTCAAGTTTTCACCAATTTCTTTATCATCCATATCTAAGTCTGTATCTCGCACAACACCATATGATAAACTTATTTCATCGCTCATTTGACACCTGTAACCCATTGTAATAAATTTTTCACAGTTAAGTAAGCTTCTTGCACTTTCCCTATTCTCAAAATGTATCAGAATCTTATATGGCCCTTTATATTGAATTCTTATTATGTTTTGTATATTTTCAGCTCTAAGTAGTTTTGCCATTCCAAATTGTTTAGGTAAACATTCTTTTGAAGTCATCGTAACCATCGGAATGTTGTTTCTGCTTTCCATTTCTATATCTTTGTCGTTATTGTCAGACTTCTTAGAAAGACTGGTAAGCCGTTTTTTCTTTCTAACAGTGATAAAGCCCTCATCTTCCTCTGATATTTCTTCCGCGTCTTCTCTCATTCTTTTTTCAACGATTCTTGGGTTTGAGTTATTTACAAATTCATCTTCTTTATGTACCATTACATTAACTCGTTGTTCACATCTTACATCACTCTCACTGGAGTTAGACAACTCCAGATTTTCTCCTGAATTACTCATAGTAAACAATCATTTATAACGATAAATATAAAAGGTGGGTATTCGTAAAAAAAAACGTATGAACGCGGGACTCGTTCTGGGCGCGTACGCTCACCGTCGCGTCTCGCGCGCAACTGAGCTATAAGTTTATGACGCGATGATTCGTATGCTCGAACTCGTGGCAATTTCTCAAAATTTTTAACATACAGTTCCCGCCAAACTTATTGTCCGTGTTGAAGTATTTTTCTTTCTCCGATTTTTACGGCTGGGTTAAAGTTAGCTCGTGCAGACTTCAACCCGAACAATAAGTTTGGCGAGAACTGCACATGGTACTGTTACCTACGGGCAAAAATATTTATAGGTACACTTGGCAAAAATCAAGAGATTTTCTTTTTAAAGTGTTGATTGTATTATGATGTTACGTAAGGGCATTCAGATTTATATATACATATATTCGAAACGCATTTATACATCATTATCTCAGGAATAATTATTTCTTAAAAAAATCAACTAAAACCAATGTATTTCAGTCAGTTCGTGTGCGTCTTTTTAAGTAGGTACCTATCTAATGAAAAAACCAGCCCTATTCGGTTCGGTTTTCTATTAAACAAACCAACCAAGTCTTCACCTAGGTATACTTCATAGTCATAACCATTTCTTTTTAATTATATAATCATATCAATCAATCAAAGAGTAACTATGGAGTTTCTTGCCGGCTCTTCTCCATAAGTCCTACTTTTTTTGGAACCGAGCAACTAGTTTGACTGTTCAAAAGTGCCTATTTATATGGTCTATTTGAAATAAAATATTTTGAATTTGAATTTGAACATATAAACTATTTTATATTTTTAAGGGTTTCGGCGCCATGAATTACAAGTGGGTGTTCGAAGCAATTGAACGATTGGACAATTCAACGGAAATCAAGAAAGAGGCTAAAACTGAAGAAGAATAATGTAGCGAACGGACAGTAATATGCATATTATTATTATTGTATTTTTGATATAACATTTGTATTAGAATGGACATTTGTATTATTACTAATATTTTTTATAAAAATAAATAGTTGAGGTTAAATTTAATATTTATTTTTTACCAAATTTATTACGCAAGACACGCAGAACGCAGTAGGTGTAGACTTTTAGGAGGTTGTTTATTTGTTCAAAGAACATTGCCATTTATCTCCAAAACGGTTAGACCGAGTTAGATATGAGAATTTCGCAAGTCTTGGAATGCTATAGTTATAGCCTCAAGCATGACGAGAAATTCCCCGATGGAGAAAATTCCGTCCCGTACTCCAGCAATTCTTCTTACAAATCCCCCCTACCGATTCTCCAACATACAAAATAACTCCTATGAAGAAGAGTGGAAGATAAAGGGCCCTTTTCACCACCTCTGGATATCTGTAAATTAAAAAATGGAACAAAATTTTTATAAAATTTTCTGCCAAATAATTTTACGGGGACTTATAAGTAAGCTGTGAAATAGGATTTTTAATAAATTGAGACATGGATAGCATTGTTTTTTACTTGTAATTAAGTAGGTAGGTAATAAATTAAAAGTAGAAACCATTTCTTCAACAAGCTTTTTTTTTAATCTGAGCTAAAAGTAGAAATATTACAAAATATAAAAAAGACAACATTATTTATTATACTACTCTCCATTTTAATGTTGGATTTATTATTATTGACATGAATTAAAAGCTTAGAAAGGTTTCCTCTTAGTATAGCTAAGAGGAAAGATTTCATTGTTTGCATTGAATAGGCTCCGAAACTACTGAACCGATTTGAAAAATTCTTTCACCGTTAGAAAACTACATCTTTACCGATCATATTGGCTATAATTTATAATAAATACCCAGACAACGCAGGCGAAACCACTTGCGGAAAACTAGTCTTAGATAAAAGCGCAATGCGCACACGCAGACCCTTGCTTTACCTACATTGCAATAAAAAAATAAGTATTTTTTATTTGAAATGTCATGGAAAATTCTAGAAACTAATAAAATCGATTGCACAATATTTTGTAATGTAGACATTTATGTAAAATGGCCGACCGACTCGTATCGAACTCGGGCGTCTACTAACGAACGTGGGGTGGAGACTGCTTACGGTAGAGACAAATTATATAAGTAAAGGTACCTATTAATTGCTGTTGTACTTTAAGGTACCACTGCCGAATGATAAATACTCGTAATATACAAGATGGAAGGGACATCGACGACCATGAGTTCAGTACATGATTCTGGACCCGCCTGCGTTGAAATGTTCCATAACTTTTTTCATAAATTTTTCTATTTTTTCTGCAGTTTTTTTTTACTTGAACGTGTAAAAAAACATTATTTCTATCTACCCAAATTAGATTTATAATTAAAAAATCATTAATTCATTTATTTCGGATCGCGCCCGCGGTAACATTCACCGCGGAGCGTTATGATCGCGTTTTAGCAATACTCTGCGCGCTCAAAAATGTCAATATCTGTAATAACCGATCATTTTCTACATGAATGAGCTAGGTCATTTTAGTTTTGACCTTGAATGAAACCTTGTCACGAAGTTTGTGCATCGATGTCCCTTCCACCTTGTATAATTGGAGAGGCCATATTCAGGAGTTTTTCTATAAAAATCTTAAATTTTCTTGCTTCAGATTCTTTTGCGCTTCTTTAATTTTTCTCTTGGGCTATCAAATGCAAAAAAAAAGATTTCTTCAAATCTAACTGGCAGTTCCAGAGATTTGCACGTTCAAACAAAAAAATATAATTACTGTTAAAACAATTATTTAAATTAGTATTTTTTAAATCTTGCAAACTTTGATGTTAGTTAGTTTGATGTCGGAACCACACGTCTAAAATTTACAATAAATTCCGTAAAGCCGTTTTCAAGATTTCAGACGGACAGACAAAAATGCTAATAATGATCAGCTTTGCAGCAAATTTTATAAATTATTTTAACATCATATACCTACAGAAATTTTAATTGTATTTATTGGCATAATATTTATTGTCTTATGGCGACATTTAGGTATTTATTTTTATGGAGCGGAAAATGGTGTAGGTACCTACCTACCTAACCAATTTTTTTTTAATTGGAAATTTTAGATTTAAGTAAATCAAAAATTGCCAGAACTATTTTTTTAATCATGATAATTATCTATCCTAGTAATCAGAGTTAAATAAGGGAGTTTATGACCGATTAACGCAGTTAATTGCATTTAAAAAAATAAAGTAACGTCATGGATACATTCGTCTCTGAATAGGTAGTTCTTGTGACGTCCACTTCACCCCGCCTCTGTGCTTGACTGGCTCTAAAATCCAGTTTTATGAATCCAATCTCATTTGCATTTTGTTTACCGCTTGATTTGCGCAGTGGGATAACTCGCTGGAAAAAATATTTAATAAATGTAATGTTGTGCATGGTAAGAGAAGTAAACAAAGTCCTAACTCGGCTGTTTGTAAACAAACTTCATAATTCGCTATGTATGCGCATAATGCGTCACAAAGGTACAAGTAAATTATCATAAAGTTATAAATATCTATGATTTTGTTAGAAGTGATCGAAATTGCTCGTAAGTGAAGTTTAAAGTTGTCTGGAAGAAAAATCTTGTCACGATAATGCCGCCCTTCGTATGTTTTAAAATTTATGATTAATATTTTCATAAAAACAAACATAACAAGTAGTAAAAAAGTAGGTACTACCGCCACCAAAGGAAAATAAAACAAATGCAGATATATCTAAGCTAATATATATAACCTAAGTTTATTTGTAAAGATAAATAACCCGCAACGTACCTAGAAAAACAGTCACACTAGGTACTTACCTACAGGTCAGGAATCGAACCCGTAAAGTAAAAATCGTGCCAGATATTTTATAATCTGACATAACAATAGTTTTCCTATTTTTGTGACATTTGAAAGGTAAAAAAACCTTTATTTCAAAACATTCATTAGGTGTATCTCTAAAGTGGGTGTTAGCTATTTCTAATGTCTCACTTTATTAAGATAAAAATGACGGAGAGAGTTATATTATGATGAAATGAAATAAAGATATATTATTACAGATTACAGAACAATTATTACAGAACTTAGCTAGGCTGCTAGGTACTTTATAATTTTTGACAACAACTATTTCATATCGACTGCCGCCATTAATTGAGTGAATTAGTGAATGATGAATGAAATTATTCGCCATCCTATACAGGCAACGGTAATAAAAGCCCATACAGCCTAGTTATCAAGAATTTTTTTTTCTGTTTTCTACATATAATATAAACTACATAATTTTTTTTTCTCGGCAATTTTTTTCAGTTATACTACTTTTTTTTTCTAACCATGAAAGATAAAAATATTTGTTTACAATATCACCGCCTTCTCTGTCTGTCCGAGTGTTTGTCTGTGTACCATGTGCATTTTTCGCAGCACAACCAACCATTGCCAGTCTCACAGACTCCGATCCTTATGGATAATTATCCATCTTGGTCCTTTGGTTTTCTAATTATTAATACGGTTTGACGAGTGGTTGCCGCGTTTTGACGTGGGTTTGACGTGGTTTGACGTGTTGTTGATGCGGTTTGATGTGTTGTCGACGCGGTTTGTCGCGTGGTTAGCGCAGTTTGATGAGAAGTTGATGCGGTTTGACGTGGTGTTAACGCGTTTTGACATGTGGTTGATGCGGTTTGACGTGTGATTCCCGGCGCAGGTCTGAGCGGCACGGCAAGCGTATCGCATCAGTGTTGCACGCGTTGCACGCCACGGCATGATACCCTTGCTTGAGATATCAACATGATCTGGTCTCTGCCTTTTTATTGTGCATGCGAGAGGTTTTTTAAACAGTGTGTGAAGCCAATCCTTTCTAGCGTGGTGGTAAAGCCTAAGCCCTCCGATTCTGAGTGAAAACACCTACCACTTTTAAGTCTAGTAGGAGGTAGGTAGCATAAATTGGTTAAAATTAGAAAAAAAATGCGTACCTGTTTTTATTTTTTCCTCCCAAATGTTTCCAACGTTGAAATTTTGTAACACTGTGCGCTGGAGGCTCGCCTGCGACGTGTATCGGTTTGTCACACAAAAGGGGTCTATTCACACTGATGACATTTTTTTACTGATCTTTCTGCTATTATTGATCGAAGTCTTTCTTTTTAATTTAGGAAAATTATGTCATCTTAGTGTTTTTTTTCTACGAGAGGCATGCCACGAATTAAAAGACTTCGAACTTTATATTGTGGAGTCACGTATTTTACACGATTTTAGGGCATAATTATATGTGTTTTAGTGTAGACCTAGATACTTATTTAACATACGCCAATCGATAGAGAAATTAATTTCAAACAACAAATATGTAAGTAGGATTGTAGGTACTCTATTTAGAAGAAATATTTTATTTAGAAGGTGGTTTCTATTGCCAGGTTTGGCATTGCCATTGGATTTTTCAATGAAAACAATAGCAGCTAGGAGTTTGGATTAGTAACTATTCTCTCCCCTATAACATGGGACCTAAAAACATCTTGCGAACTGTGTGGTATGTACATCTCTGCTCATTCTTCAGGGAATACATACGCTCATGGGCGTACCCAGGGGGGGCAGGGGGGGGCAGCTGCCCCCCCCTGGAACTTGGATGCCCCGTAGAAAAAAGTTATAGTAAGATAAAAAAAAACCTTTTTCGTGTTGTGTGTAGAACGGAACAAACTTGCCCCCACAAGTTACAATAACACTGGCAGTGACAAATTGTCAAAATAGAAAAATATTTACTATTTGTTGCTTTTTGTCAACAATTAGTTGTTTCAAAAACGATTTTGTTGCTCAAACCGATCTTACAAAATTGACAACAATGCTAGCTTTACTTAAAGATAGCATTAAAATTGCTAAATACTATATAATTAAGGAAACAAATAGACCAATATTTGTTGCTGAACACCTCATTAAAACAACAATTAAAAAAATAACCAGTAAAATATAATTCAGTTGTTTGAGATAGCAATTATTATTGAGCAACACATCTTTCAAAGATCAGATGAGTTTCCAATCGCTATACTTATAAACCAACTTTCGATTTTTCTTGCTCGACGTGACAAACTGACAATATTGATGGATGAAAAAGATTTTCTTGCTCGACGTGATAAATCACGTGATAAGTCACTTTTAAGTGATGCCTAAAATCACCAAAAAAAAAAACCAGAGATTGTATGAATATCTGACCGGTATAAACCGATTATGCTGCGCAAATAATTTATATTGTTTATTTGTTTTGGAAAAATCGAAAGTGACGAGCTTATAAAAACACCTGTCAGAAACTCGTCCGATCCCGGGAAGATATCCTATTGCCAATTTTCAAGGCGTCATTAACCAAGTTGAGCAACACAATTATTATTATTGTATTTTTTTGATTCCCTAAAAATCGAGCGCTAAGGTAGCATGATCGGTTTATAAGGATACCCCGAACCGGTATCCTTACAAATCGATCATGCTAGCTTAGCGCTCGATCTTTTACTCATCCAACCTTTACAGTGGCCTATTTTTTTTATTCATCCAACCTTTACAGTGGCGTATTTACACTAGTGCGAAAAGAGCCATAGCCCGGAGCGCCAGGCTCTGAGGGGCAGCGCTAGCCACACGGAGGTAGTAAGAAACTAATTGTAATTACCCCCTGCACTAACGTCGCCTGACCTAAGTGAGTTTCCTCAATTTACGAGCTCACTTTTACATGATACAACTGGAGGTAGTAACAAAGTAATTGTAATTAGCACTCTAACTAACCTAACCTGTCCAAGGTGGCTCAAATTTTCGAGCTCGCTACGCTCGCTCCTACATGAGACACCTGGAGGTAGTAGATAAACTAGAGGTAGTAGACAAAATAATTGTAGTTACTCTTCTAACCCAGCCTGCCCAAGGAGGGTGGCCTTAATTTTCGAGCTCGCTACGATCGCTTTTACATGAGACACCTGGAAATAGTAAACAAACTAATTGTAGTTACTCTTCTAACCAAGCCTGTCCGAGCTAGGTAGCCAAATTTTCGAGCTCGCTTCGCTCGCTCTTACTGTGTAAGATAACTGGAGGTCTAGTAACAAACTAATTGTAAGTATCCTTCTAACCTAACCTGTCCAAGGTCATCTCTTAGTCATCAATTTTCATTGCTACGTTAAGCAATATTTTTTTTCTATTTATAAATCCCGGAGAAATCAAGCGTTGAGTTAGTATGACTGGATTATAAGAATACCGGTTAGTAATTCATCTGATTTACGGTTCTGAGTTTTGTTGATGACTATTTTTATACCACTAAGGTGGCAAACAAGCATACGGCCCGCCTGATGGTAAGCGGTTACCATAGCCTATGGACGCTTGCAACACTAGGGGTATCACTCAGCGTCAATATACCATGGCAGCGTAGAGGAAGAAAACTATTAATTTGATTCCAGAAAAATTTAGAGTAGCATGACCGGTTTATAACAGGATACCGTATAGTCAGAAACTCTAAGAAAAGCTCCGCTATATTTTGTTGTTGACTCGAGTGTTGATCCAGCATGACCGGTTTATAATGCATCAGAGTCATCAACAAAATGTAGAACCGGAGATCGGGTGAATTTCTGACCCGTATCCCTATATCGGCTATAAGCGCACCGGTTAAAATTCATCCGATTTCCAGTTCTAAAATTTGTTGCTGGCTCTAAGCTCGTTCCACGTGGGGTCATAATATAATTGGTAGCAACAAATTAACAAAATAATTCGGTTTATCATATTATTTACTCTGATATACGTATTTACGTATAGCTAGCATTGTTATCGATTTTTCGATGGGTTTGAGCAATTTTTTTTAAATTCCACTGCCTCTTTTAGTGAGATGAGGGACCGGGGGGGGGGGGGGTAAAGGAATACTTCAACTGCCCCCCCCTGGGCCAAAAGCTGGGTACGCCTATGATACGCTATGGTGAAAGAATATTTGAGCTCATGTGGACTTACCCTTATATTTGTGTTGTTTTCTTGTAAAACTTCGTCGCAGAGTAGATATTTTCCCGCTTCAATATAAGCGTCGGTCAGTTTTGCCGCGTTTTAGTCTGAATAAAGTGCTTGATACGACATTCACTATAAAGAATCAACTGTAATAAACGTTTATCTTATATAATATTTTAAGGACACAATGGTAAGTAGATTAGATATACTCATTGTTAATAAGGGAAGTGAAAATTAGAACTCTAATTTAAAAAATAATAGCTGTAGACTTTAATATCTATTGTTTTATGTCATGCCCCTAATTACCATACAGTTTAATATTGAACTTCAAGACAATTCCTTTATTTTTCTAATATTGGACATAGATAATGATTCAAAGGAAACTACTTTACTTTAAAAACACCCCTTATTTTCTATTTGAGACTATAATTTTGTCTATCGGCTCTTAAATGAAGTGACTGTAAAGTAAAATAAAGGGGTGGGCCGATTTTTTTGCACGCAAGTATATTTAATATTACTTTATTTAATAAAATAATACCTAGAAACTTTTAAGTTGGTAGAAAAACTCGGAGACTAGAGTAAAAAAAAAATAGATTAGACAAATTTTATTGAGATCGAGCTATCAATGTAAGTACATAAAATGGCCACATAACTAGTTTATGTGGCCATTTTCTGACGAGTCTTAATTTTAACTACCTAACTGTAATCGTTATCGAATCATAATAAAACTACCCATAAACTGTCTCTTTTGCAGACTTCCTATACCGATAAGGGTAGAAAGCCGGAGGACGGGCGCTTCCTTGCTTTCGATCATCTGACATTCTGGGTGTCCAATGCAAAACAGGTAGATTTTTTACTTTGTTACCTTTGCTTTAATTACAGTCTTTGATTTGTTTATGCATAGTTGGTGTAAAGTTGGTATTTATTAGTAATGCCATTAGGGATTTTCTACAATATTACCATAAGCTTTATATCATACAAACAATAAAAACACAGTAGTTATAATATACTTACCTAAATAAAAAGTTTATTAAGTAGTAAGTACCTAAGTACTTTTTATAAAACTTTTTGTTAAGTTGTTTTTTTCAGAATACGTATGTTACTCGAGTATTTCTGTAGAAAGGTTAACTAAATATCTAAGTAGTTTTTGTTTTTAAATTTGACCCCATTTTAAATAATTTCAGATGATATTTAATTTTCGATATTTATATCGAATCGAATATCTTTCTTTTTCCGTTTATTACGACCGGGTTAAAGTTAGCTAGCGCCAACTTCAACTCGGACATTAAGTTTGGCGTGAACTGTAAATATGTATATCCACAATTCAGGAGAAAATCATTCTCAAGTTTTTTTTAGTTTGGGTATATTTTAAATTCACTATTTTTTTTATAACAACTTCACAGGCAGCCAGTTACTATGTGACGAGGTTTGGGTTCGAGCCTTTGGCGTACAGCGGGCTGGAGACTGGTTCTAGAAAAACAGCTTCATACGCCGTCAGAATGAATAAGGTGAACGGGTATTATGAATAAATAGACCAGTTTTGTTAATGGCGCCTATTGATGAGTGAAATAGGTACGGTCGCGGTCATAAGTCCAGTACCATTTTTACAAATCTATCGCATGAAACAAGTTTCACCTTAAACGACCTTTTTCTATAACAAACATGTTGCGCACATATACGATCTCTTATATCTCGACCATAGACGATCACTTTCATCATTATCTAGTCGGAAAGAGAGCGATGTAATGATCATTCAGTGCTGTGACGTCGCGACGGCGTATTAAGATAGTGGTATTAAATTTCAAATCACTAAGTACCTATATGTTTATGGATACGCGCAGTAACGTGCAGGCAAAAACGATCCTTGACATGATAATGGACTTATGGCCTCTTACTGTACATACTTGTAGGTATTACTGTATTCATTATAACATTTGCGGAGTTTGATTTACCTACCTACCTAAATACACATTACCATCACGCCTGTATTCCCTGAAGGGTTAGGCAGAGGTGTCCTAATTCTAATTCTAGTCTAATTTCATAAAAAAAAACCCAATACTTAACACTTTTTTTCGACCTGGGAATCGAACCCAGGGTATCTACCGTAGCAACCGCGCTTAGGAAGTATCCTACTACTACTACTATAGTATACACTATAGTATAAACTTCTTTAGATAAAGAAGTTTAGTTCAGGTCGCCCAATAATAAGTTTTTCTAAATCTTCTAAATCTGTGCCCAGTTAATGGCAATAGGCTCGCCCCTATTAAATGGGACCTAAATGTACCGGCGAACTGTGGGTGTATTACAGCTCTGCCTGAATAGAGACATGATGGTATGTTTTTCTTTAGATTATCTTCGTGTTCCAAGCTCAATACGAACCTGAAGAGACAGACTTCACAAACGAAGTGGCGTACCACGGTGATTTCGTGAAGGACGTGGCTTTCCAAGTGGAGAACCTCGACTATATCCTGGAGTACGCCAGGAAACAAGGCGCCGAGGTCGTGAAGGACCTGTGGCAGGAAGAAGACGAGTATGGAGTCGTCAGAATGGCTACTGTGAAGACGGTAAGGTGTATTGTATGGACGACGTCTGTGGTCTAGTGGTTTGAGTATCAGACTGCTGATCACGAGGTCGTGGGTCCGATTCCCACAGGACACAATCTGATAGCAACAGCGGGGTCAGGGTAGCCCATAACTGGGAACTGTGGTATAATATGGGGAAGGTTTATGCAAAAGCAAACCAATCTTCTGAAACCGAGGTCAGAAAAACTTTTTCTTCTTAACCTTAGTTAGGAAGAAAACTTTTTTCAGCTACACATACTTACATGATTATTACTTATAATACTCATGTAAGTATGTGACTAGGTACGAGACTCGTACTTATGTCCTAAAGCAAGTTAGCAAAGCAAGGATAATAACATCCTAAACCGACCATGAGACTATGCACGGAGAGGTTGATGAGCATAGATGAAGGGAAAGTGGGGAAGCTAAGTATTATATTCACTTAAAAATCAAAATCAAAATAGTTTTATTTTCACATAGACCATATGCAGGCACTTATGAAATGTCGAAACTAGGTGCACGGTTCCAAATTAGTCGTTTCCTATGGAGAAGAACCGGCAAGAAAATCCATGGTTACACTTTTAAATTTTGGTTTTTTACAGTTACATCTGATACAATAGTTTAAGGATACTTACACAAGTATGAGAAAACAATCTAGAAAAATTTGCAAAATCCAATACAAAATAAATTTTTAAGGAAATAAAATACAACTAAGCTTGAAATATCTGTCTAAAGAGTTTTCTCATTTCTGAATCGATATGATGAATGTGTATAGAGAGGTAGAGGACGACCTCAGGCGACGTGGTGGACTAGCATGACGAAACTCCTATTGGAGGAAAATCTGCCCGACCCGACAACCCAGAAAATTAGGAGAGTCGACCCCACCTAAAGTGGGAAAGAGCTAGGAAGAAGAAGAAGATATGATTAATGTATATGTGGTCTGATTAAGGGGCCGCTGGTACTTACTTCATGGCCTATGACCTGGGGCCTAGGGTGGCTAAGGCTGCAAATCCATCACTATATAATAATCTAAAGTATTTTTGTTTGTTAACAGTACGGAGACAATACTCACACGTTAGTGGACAGATCCAAATATCGGGGCCCCTTTCTGCCTGGTTACCAGCTGCTGAATAACGACCCTATCAATAAATTCCTGTAAGTAATATCGAGTGACGTTAGTTCGATGCCCATCCGAGACAGATACTTAAATTGTGAGAAACACATCATACCTGTATTTCTGGAAAGGTTATGCAAAGGTGTACTAATGTAAGCCCAGTTTGCGAGCCTATTGCCATTAACCAGGCATAAATCCAAACTGAGATTTTCAAAGGAAAAGCAAAGCACCCAAATCAAATAACCCTTTGCTAAACTCAGGAGGACAGGAGTACCTCGAGCACAGCGATCGCGCTTAGGACCACTGGAGCAATGAGGCAGTTGTGATATCCAAAGATATCTCTCATGCATCAGAGGACTTATATTATTAATAACAAATGGACCACGTATGTGCTCTCGTGGTTCGAGTACCGGACCGCTGATCACGAGGTCATGGGTTCGATTCCCACAGGACATAAATATTTATGTGATGAATATAAGTATTTGTGTTTCTTATGTATAATAAGTACCTATGTATTTACAAAAAAAAAGTAAATAAGTATCATCATATCCATTGTCTAGTACCCATAGTACAGGCTCTGCTTAGTTTGGGACTAGATGGTGCTTTATAAAATGTTTCCAAAATATCTATTTAATATAAAAAAAAACTTAAAAATATCTATTTATTTAGAAAATAAGGCATAAGTAATATAGGATCTATTCTCACCACTCCTCTCTTGCAGTCCAAAAGTGAAGATCAACTTCATTGACCATGTGGTGGGTAACCAGCCTGATGGAGGCATGGAGGAAGCTGCGTCTTGGTACGAACGATGCCTGCAATTCCATAGGTAAGAAAGTATACTCATGCTAGGTACAAAACAGGAGCAGTGTCGTTCCTTTACTGCGCCCGGTGCGAGCTTCGCCTTCAATAACTGCGCCCTTAGATCTAAGAATGCGCTAAAACCTTGTTCTGGTCATTTCTGCACCCCTTTAAAGCGTGTAATCTGTCTCTGGACACCACTGGCGCCATGTAACTTTGTGCTTTTTTTATGCCAACGACATGCGGCGTAATGTAATGGCTGCAATAATTTTGAATTTTGGTGGACGCAGCTCAGGCGTGAATTGTGAATTTGCTCCCAATTCGAGCAATTCCTCCTTTTATGTCTAAAAAGATTATCAATATTATGTAAAACAAAAATAAACTTAGTTACCTCAAAGAAGGTTCAATGGCAAGCAGTACTTGTGAGACTATAGTCCGCGCGGAACTAGTTGGCCACGCCTTAAATAGGGACGGGGGTGAGGCGGCGGGTTACTGTGAACAAAAGCAAGCGCCCCCGCCCCTCCGTCCCACCGCGCGCAGGCGACCACGCCCCGCCGTCCCGCCGCTCACATACCTAAGGCGCGGCCAACTAGTTCCGCGCAGACTAATATGTCTACAATAATACGCCGATCTAAAACAATAAGTACCTACGATAATTTTAGCCAAATCAGCGAGAAGAACTTTTGATGCACTCAAAAAACGTTCTTGGTCTCTTGGATCTTTAACAAACAGATATCAAAATCCTATTCTCGTTTTTCTAGATTTTGGTCTGTAGACGACAAGCAGGTCTGTACAGAGTACTCTGCCCTCCGCTCCGTAGTGATGGCGAACTGGGAGGAGTCTGTCAAGGTGCCCATCAACGAGCCAGCGGCGGGCAAGAGGAAGAGCCAGATCCAGGAGTATGTGGAGTACCACGGCGGCGCGGGCGTGCAGCACATCGCTATCAATACTGAAGACATTATTAGTGCTGTGAGTTGACGTTATTTATTTATATATGCTTTATTGTAGGTACACCAAAAAGAAATACACAGGTAAGATACATAATTCCAATTAAAATATACTATAGGTAGCCTTATCGCGATCTGCGATCTCTTCCAGGAACCTTTTGATGGACATAATTGAACTAAACTAAGAAATGGGGTTGATATCGGTGCAGATATAACTTACCCAGTCGTATAAAGAGGTAGACCGTAGAGCCCAGCAATTTATCGCTCAAATCTGGAGCAGCCCGTCTGAGGATGTACCTCACTTTACAGAAAACACTTTATTGTGTATTGCAGCCAAATAAAACACTTTATTGTGTATTGTTTTCTTGCAGTGAGTAAGGTTGCCAGAGCTACTTCTAAGGATGCGCTGCGCTGGCAGCAAGAGGATACTTTAAACTGTCGGCGCAGTGAATCCTCCTTGAACTTCCAAGAGGTTTTCGCAGAGTCGGCAACACTGAGTGACGACTTGTAAACGTCCATAGGCTACGGTAACCGTCTACCATGAGGCGGGCCGTGTGATCACGATCACGATCTTCATTTTATCCAGGCTGGCATAATTCACAAGTCACAATAACAATTTTTAACAGATCGAGAACCTTCGCGCTCGCGGCGTGGAATTCCTGTCCATACCTTCGAAGTACTACAAGCTGATCCGCGAGCGTCTCCAAAAGAGCAAGGTCAGGGTTGCCGAGAGCATAGACACGCTGGAACGGCTCAACATACTGATCGACTATGACGACGATGGGTACCTGCTGCAGATCTTCACTAAGAACACTCAAGATAGACCTACTTTGTTCTTAGAAGTTATACAGAGGAGGAATCACAATGTAAGTATATATTTGTGGCTATAACTTTATAAGGAAATTTTACGGTTCGATATGGCAGACCATAAAATAGGTATATTAGTTACTATACGTAATTTTACCGTTCGACATTTTACTTTTCCCCATTCCGGGCCGTCACTGCGTCCGCGATGATGAGGTGATGCGTCGCGGGGTATAGCAAAAGCGCTTGAGCTACCCTAAACTGATCCGAGAAATGCCAATCATCAGGTTTTTTCATGCCTTAACGGACTGTAAATGTCGGACATATTAATTGGGTCATTCTACAAATCAGCATCTAATCCCCAAACTAAGCACTCAAGCAGAGCTTGTTCTATGCGTACTAGTATACTTTCTTTTTTTCTTATTGTTCATCACCATATAGAATACATTCATAGAGAACTTATTGAATTTTTTACAGGGCTTCGGAGCTGGCAACTTTAAGACACTTTTTGAATCTATAGAATTGGAACAAGAAAAACGTGGCAACTTATAAATATATCTTTTTTTAATTTTGTTGATTATTTGTTTAAGATTTATGTTAAATAATTATACATTAAAATAATTATAACCAATTAAACTGTCACACATTATTTTAGTAGTTGTATTTTGCTTGTGAATTTCGTCCGTCGTAGGTAGTTACATTTTCTTGTTCGTGCACATAATGAATTGTATATAATTTTCTTTCATTATGTACATATACAACTCTAATGACAAACTAACCAATTTGATTTGCTTTTGAATTGATTCTTATATCCTATAGCCTTCCTCGTTAAACAAGCTATCTAATACTGAAAGGATTTTTCAAATGCGACCAGTAGTTCCTGGGATTAGCACTTTCAACCAAACAAACATACAAAAACAATAGATGTTAATAAAACTAGTCATAAAAAGAGTATCATTTTATTGAAATACCGTTGATTAACATGATACATTCCCGTCATTAAACGTCATTAGATCTTTATACGAGTGCCAGCGTATTTACAAAAAACACATGTATTTGTGAACAAAAAAAATGCACATAAATCCAAAATGTCGCGTAGTTACTTACGCGGAATAAATATTAATTATTCACAAATTTATATACAGCACCAAAATATTAAATAGCCGGTTAAACAGACCGGTTTGATAAACGAAAATAACTTACTGATATAATATATTAACAATAAATACCTGACGGCCGACCATGAGGTTTTCTCACTTGACTCGCTATCGACGCCGTAAAATATTTGTATGGAAAACTATCGCAGCGCCTCTAGCGGTTACGTAAGGAACTAAAATCTGGTATGAGATAACGGCGTTTCGATGCGTAAGAAACCTATCGAGAGCCATTCGATAGAACTCATGGTCGAGGTACAGAACTATGACGTCACTTTAGGCTGAATACTAAAACACTGATCAATATTAATTTAATGTTATTTTTAATGAAGGAAAAAATCGGCTGGCGGACAGGATTCGAACCTGCGTCTTCTGGTTCGGTACACCAGAAGTACCAAAGTAGTAGTTTGGTGTACCGAACCAGAAGACGCAGGTTCGAATCCTGCCCGCCAGCCGATTTTTTCCTTCATTAAAAATAACTTGTAATCTTAGCATGGAAAATGCTTAAAAAATACAAAAAGATAATATGTAATGTGTTTAGTTTATTTTATACAAAAATCCGCTAGAAATGTGTTTTAGGATTTGGCCTTTTCTCCTCGATGTTGGCATTATGGTGATTCGTTCGACATAAGATTCCAAAAACATTCCAATGTTATTTGAACGATCCACTTTAAGCTCTACGGTAGCCCGAAATTCAAATTTTATTTGCAGATACATTGTTATGACGAACGTGAGTCATATGGCCTACCATAGATAGGACAAGGGAAGGCAAGTATGGTTTTTAGTCGGTACGGGTTCGACAATGCACACAGTTATCAAAAAACCTAATAAAAAAATGAATTCGGCGGTTTATCCTAAGCCTAATATAATAAGTAGTTGATGTGAGGAGATGAATGAAATGAGGTATGGATGAAATGGATTAAGGAAGACATTTAATATGACAAATGTATGCTGAGCTACAACTACAGTTAACCACTTTTAGACCCTATGCCCTTAATAATAAAGTTGAAGAGTGGTTAAACGTCCGAGGCCTGTACAAGTTGCAATTTAATCTTCTAATCGATGACAAACAAACAAAATGTATGGAATTGTTTGTCAATTTATAAAGTAAATTGCAACTCGAAAATAGAATGAAACGACAACATCGAGGCACTCATTGAATAAAAAACGTGACTTGAAATTAGTTTCAATAGTAAAACAACTAATAATAATTTATTTCTGAAATACAATAAGCATCATTTTCGTATATCAATCCGTCATAATCGGTCCGAAACACAAAACCCGACGGACATAACAAACATCAATAAAATGTATGCAAAAGTAACACATAATTGCACAGTATACGGCGCGGTTCCCCACTATACTCCCAACGATGATGCCCGAAGATTGCCGAATCGGAAACGATTCATCGGGCGTTCCCGTAAGTGTTCGGGCAGTCTATAGTTTTAGACACGCCCAGTTCTGCACAAAATAAGGCAAGAATTCCATTGGTTTTCGGCAATCTTCGCGCAAAATTGCGCACGAGTCGACATAATTTGTCTAAAATCAATTACGTCACAGACTTATAGTCGATTTGTCAATGTCCTATTACATTACATTATTTCGTTCTCAGTGCCTTTATATTGAGAGAGCGAATTATGAATATAATGTAAATATAGTTTTAAATAGTTCAGCCGACTAATTTTGCTAACTTGCAAAATTAATAAGATTGTGTCAAGCTGTAATATTACTAATGAAATACACTATTTTGCGTTACCAAAATTAGTCGACTTATACGTCATTTTATTTACTATGTTTCACGTCAGATCTCTAAATCGAATATTTGGTATAACGATAGATTTAGCTTGTATTAAGGTTAGATATGGCTCGATGTGGCTAATGGCTATTTTCCATTGTGTGTTAGTCGAATAGTGAAAAAACGTAGAGATAGCTTTGGGAAAGCCTTGTTCTTGAACAAATAGAGCGTTTTTTCTATAAGAAAATAGTTTGCAACCGACTATGTTTACATAAATTGTTTGCCTTTTTTGCCTAGTTAGAACGTGTCTTACCCATCCAGTGGCTATTTCCTAGTTGTCATTGAAAGTGAGCACGCTGACTGGTATATCCCCACAGCGCATTAGCCGCTAACTCGCGCCATATCTCACCTCATTTAAGGCGGAAACCCACCGCGGCGCACGAAGCAAGCTTCGCTTTGCAAGAAAATGTATGGAGCTGTATCCACTGCAGCCCACGGACACGTTACGCACGAATTGACATCATGACACACGCGTGGCTTGGTCGGATATGTCGCCCACGTAGCTCAACGCACGCGAAACACGAATTCGTGTATATCGTGTGCTGCAGTGGAAACGTAGACCCACATTGTCAAACATATTAACCCACGCAGCTAAAATTCTCCGCGTGCCCGTGGACAGCGTGCGCCGCTGTGGGTTTATAGTGAAACATTGATGTTATCAAATTTATTCATCACTAACCAAATGCGTTATATCGCTTGAAATAACACAATTATTACAACATTGAGTGACAATACCCATAAGGAAATACTCGGAATTTAACCTAATATAACCTAAATGTCTACAGTCTCTGATACTTGGGGTATCGTGTGGGTACATCTGTATGGCTTATCTATATAAATAGCTATTCCCTGCTCTCGTTCATAATTTTAGTCCAAATCGCGGAGGAATTTCCTAAAATCCTTTTATAGCGGATGCCATATTCATAATAAATCTGTTATCTGTTCCGTGGCTGCTGTGTAGATCAGTCAGTTTGTCAGTCACATTTTCCTTTTTATATATATCGAAAATAAATTGAAAACTTAGTTGAGGATTTTTAAAGATTTTGTCTTTTGCATTAGTAGCAAAGCATAAAACGTTTGAATATACATTTTATGTAACATTATAAATGAAAATATATGTCATTCGTTGCCAGTCTAGTTTTAAATTGAAATATAAATAAGAGCCAGTATAGTATAAGATGTCAAAAGTTCTTAACTGGGAAGACTGGTAGAAGGAAAGGGGGGAGCCTTTGTCCAACTTTGATTATCATGGCTTAAAATAAATTAAGTCATAAACGAATATATAAATGCAAATATAAATTATAACAATAATATAAGGATTTAGTGATATAATATAAAAGTACCGTCGAGACATATTCTATGTGTGTGCATTGTATAGACCTTTATGTATTTTGATATTATACAATTCTTATAATACACTAATTTCACACCAGCGGCTTCGCCCGCGTGGTCTTATGAATTTTCCCCCAGTTTTTGCAAAACTTTTTATTGCTACTCTGCTCCTTTTAGTCGTAGCGTGATGGTATATAGCCTGGCCTATAGCCTTCCCCGATAAATGGGCTATCTAAACACTTAAAAAAAATTCAATCCAAAAGTCAATGCAAACAAACAACCAATCAAATCTTTCCTCTTTATAATATTAGTATAGATATCTTCGTGTTCGTATGACGTATGTGCGTTTGGAAGACGGAAATATCTTTAAAAAGTTAGCATTGAGTAAAGTCATATCATGTGATCAGTGTATTCGTAGTAATAGATTCAACACTAAAAAAAACAAGCATCTTCACTCACTCAATTAAATATCGTCGTTACCTAATGGAAATACAGTCGAGAATGGTATACGAAAGAAAGTCGTGGATAAGGCTTTGCGTTCCATTTTCAAATAAATATAGAAAGATTATTTCATAATGGCGCGCGTCGTGATTCTTATGTCATTAGCGCAAGGTTCAAATTCAATTCACGCGCCTTTGTGAAATGAACGAACCATAACTATTTTTTTATTATCAGTGAATACACGTTATCAAGCTGCGCACACGCATATGCGTATATTTTTGGCGCCCATATGAAAGGTCACATGTAATGTAAATTTTTTTTGTACTGGCAATACCACTACAATACAAGCTCCATGCAGTCACAGAGTAATCTTCATAGAAGAATATTGATACAGAGTAATTTTTCAAGGATCGATTAATTTGCTAATATATATTTCTTGTCTTAACCCCATCCATACAAGAGTACCCACACTGACCCTCACCCGCCCCCTTACGCGTTGTCCTCCTTGTCGGGCTCGACGTCGGCCGGCTCGACGATCTCGAAGTCTCGATCCGTAGAGGATCGCTGACTGTTCTCGGATTCGGATTCCGACTGCTTGTCGGCTGGCGGCGTCGCTGTGTCTTGCTCAGACCTGCAAAAAACGAGTTATTTATCTTTAAAACTACATACAGTTCTCGCCAAACTTATTGTCCGGCTTGAAGTTGGCACGAGCCAATTTCAAGCCAGCCGTAAAAATCGGAGAAAGATAAATACTGGATTAAAATTATTTAAAACGACAGGCTACGACTTAATCTTTCGTTATTTTATTACAATCCAGTATTTTTCTTTCTCCAATTTTTACGGTCGGGTATAAGATAGCTCGTGCCAACTTCAAGCGGGACAATAAGTTTGGCGAGAACTGTATTGTAGGTGCGACATAACATGGCCGGACTGTAGTTAGCTGTTTGTCAGCAGCAGATTTGTAACTTGGCTACTTTTATTTTTAACCCCCTGTGTGTGTGATTTTTTTTATTTGAAAGGTGAATTAGTGGGGAGTGTTCTTAGCTATGTTTGATGAAAATCGGTCCAAGATGGCCGCCGCCACAAAATAGAGAATTACTTATTTTTTCACAACTCCCTCAATATAGGTATCAAACGAAAGGGCTTAACTAGGAGCATACTTATACACTATGATAAATTTCAAATCCAAGATGGCCGCCACCACAAAATGGCATATTACAATTCGTGTCGGGGGTTTTCTAAAATTTTAATTTAGGTTAGGTTATTTAAATTATTTAAATAATTGGATGAATGCGGCTAACACCGTGGGGAACAGCTGATACCCACATATAAACGTCTACTCACTTAGTCTCCACGGCCGCGTCATCGGTCGTCTCAACCCGTTCTACGCTGGGCTCGGCATCTTGCTTCTCTGGCAACAGCGGCGCCTTCTCCCCCTCGTCGTCCGACAGCTTGTCTTTCTTGCGTTTCTTCTTGTTCTTTGATGATTTGTCGCCGTCTGAGCCGGGGCGGTATTCGTACTGCAAATAATGATTGAGAGTTAAAAACATTTCGGGCTTTTTATGGAGCCGGTACAAATTGTAAGTACCCTAAAATTACGTGTGTCGGCCTATGAAAAATACGTCAACCCACAGCTATTACTTTTTGAAATATTTCAGTTTGAATAAGTCAAAGAACAAGTTACGAGATCGTAAATATTCGATCTCAATTGAATCTAACTTTTTTTACTTAGTCAAAAAGTGATATTTGTGACTAAAACGAAATTTTTACCATTTTAATTTTTTTTTAATAAGCCTATACTAAGGCCGCATGCTTGGTTGCCACAAGGTTGGCAAATAAGCATGCGGCCCACTTGATGGTAGGCCGTTAGTACAGCTTATGGACTTCACGACACCGAAGCATCACTCACGCGTTGCCAACGCTGTAAAACCCTCTAACTCCCTTTTTTCCTGATCAATCAAGGCGCAGCTTACTTTATACAGTGGCCAGAATGAGGCGAAGAAGCCGACATCCTCGGTGAGGTTGGGCAGCAGCCAGAGATGGTGCCGCGACAGTGTGAGCATCCACACCAAGCAGAACACCACCACCCGCAGCACCGTCAGACCTATGATCGTCACCAGGAACCCAGCCGCAGCAATACTTAGATAGTACACGCCTTTTCTGTAATCAGATAAGTTAAGTTAGTCGTGAAGGTTCATCAAAAGCCCATACAACACAGCCCAAATTTGTACCAGAGGTACATGTCAGCTGTCAAGTTTTTACCATGAAATCACTATTCAATTCAAATTCATTTATTTCGGACAAATTTATCCATATGTATGTTAGTATAGGCTTATAACTATGTTAGTATACATCATATTTAAATTTACAATAATCAAAAAACTCTACGCCCAATTCCAGGACTCCGAGTACACACGTGCGTGTGCACCCAATGTCCAAGAATAGGGCTATCAATTTTATCACTTAACGTCTTCAGAATCATGTTAGGGCTCCCCCTCACTCTACTCATTACCGAAGCAATTCTCATTCGCATAATTGCGTAAAAATCATCTGTTCGCGCAATTGCAAACATTTCAGACGCGCTGCAGTAACGGGGGAGACCCAACAAAACTTTGAAGACGTTATTATATTGTATTCGTAGGGCATTGTAGGTCCGCTGCTTTTATTTGCAAGTGTAAAAAGATTGGCAATATGCCTTGAACAAAGTTATTTTTACACTATCTGTACAACGTGCAAACCTGCGGGCTATCATATTGCATCGGACTATGAAACTGATAATAATCTGCCCTAATCGAGGTGCGTTTGACATTCCGAAAGTGACACGGACAGATTTAACTATGAAATAATTACGAAACAGATAATAGTGTTCCAAAATGGCGTGATTTTTCTCAAATTAAAAGATTTTTTCCATCCCCTAGTCAACATAAAAAAAAATTACGACGAGTTTTAATCACCGTAGTAGAGGGTATATTTTTTTTTAAGTGTACTTTCGGTACATCATTTGGGCCGATTTCGATGACCTCCCTTTTGCCATTCATCATATCATCATCATCATCATCAACTCATGAACTGTCCCACTGCTGGGAATTTAAAAACAAATTAAAATACCCAGCAGTAGCTCGGACTTTAGATTTGTGCCCGGTTAAAAGCAATTCGCTTTTACATAGGACATATATCAATGAACTGGGTATCCATTAGTACACCTGTCCTCTTCCTAAGCCTTCGGGGTAAGAAGTGGGCAATGCCAGGCAAAAATAGCAGAAACCATGGCTTTTCGCCCGTTTTCGCCCAGAACTTAGTCTGTACAAAACCGGGATCCCACGGGAACCATAGATTTTACCGGGATAAAAAGTAGCCTATGTGTTATTCCAGACTATAATCTATCTCTGTGCCAAATTTCATCCAGATCCGTTCAGTAGTTTTTGCGTGAAAGAGTAACAAACATCCATCCATCCATCGATCCTCACAAACTTTCACATTTATAATATTAGTAGGATATTGCCCATCTCTAGTGATGGTGTGTTACCTGACAGTAGCTGGCCAGAGCGGGAACATGCAGACAGTGATGGTGCCGATGACGACAAGGATGCCGCACAGCCAGTAGTACCACGGCTTCGGGTCGTAGATCCACACGTAAGCGTCCAGGGTGTCCAAGAACACCTGGTCCAGGTGCATCTCCAAACGTATCTTGCGTTTCTTCTTCTCTTTCTCTTTCACGTCTTTTGTGTCCTGGAATATTGTAAATACTGATATTGTCTCGATAGCTTGGTGCTGCGCGACGGCTACACTTATTCTGGGTTCGAGTACCAGGTCGAGCAAAGTGTTCTCGGTAGCTAAAACCGTCCTGTGTTATTAACCAGAGGCACGCAGGTTCAAACCTTGCCTAAGATCGTAGTTTTCTTAATATCTAGCATTTGTTAACCTATATAACACTAAATGTCTTAATGTGTTGCTAAGTGCAAACCTCGTGAACGGCCGAACCGAGAACTCGTTTTTGTTGTGTTTGATAAGTTTGAGGAAGGTTTTTATGGATAGAAAAAACATAAAAATACGTAAGTGTTACTTTTTTCTCGTATGGCAAAGGTATCGAGTAAAATTAAGTGATTACACCCAAAAACATAACAATCAGAAAAACATAAGAACCTCCTTTACCTTTCCTTCGCAGGCACTAGCCTGGCTCTTCTCTCCATCCTTTTCGTCTCCACTTTTACTTGATTTCTCCAACTCTTTTTTCTTAGATTTGCCTTTCAATTCTTGCTCTGATACTGGAACCTAAAATTTAAATTAACAAATTTCAACAACAGTACTGGTCTTCATCAGTAGAAAACTAAGATGTGTGGAAAAGGGAGGAGTTCTTTGCCCTGCAGTGGGTCAATACGGGCTAAAATCATAAACAGACAGACAGAACGCGCGCTTTTACTTGGCTAGACTGAACTTAGCCGTTTGAATGCGCCATGGATGGTTTAGGTTATAAATTGTATATTGCGGAACCAAAAGGCTCACTTCAGTCCGGTAAGTCAGGTAAGTCAACTTCTGCTTTTAAGTCAATTAAAGGGATAAACCGGTAGATATCGTCAAGTAAGGAAAAATTGTTATGTTACAATTGTGTGTTAGAATTTGCTCCAAAACTATGACCTTGTCTTTGTCCGAAAGTAAAAAAGCCCTAATTTCACAAAATTTCGGAATCTTCGCGGAACTACGTAATTTGAATTCAAAGTTTAAGGACTGACCTCTGCAGTGGGTTCGTGTGACGTTATACTGATAAGACAGATATATGGATACAAACACGTGTTAAAGCATTAATTGGTGTAGTAAAATTGATAACTGTTACGAAACGTGTCCAGTCTTATCTATAGGTATATGATTCAAGGCCATTTCGAATTCATTCGTTCGATTGTTCGATTGATCGTTGACGGCATTTGGCGTTGTGGCTTCTGCGCCACAAGTTGTGGATTCGTTTGAAAGTACGGTTATTAATATTTGTATGTCCTGCACTTGTTCACTAACCATGTGTATGTGAAAATGTTTATTTTAAAACGCACACACTATAGTTACGGGAGAAAATCTATACTAATTTTTTTTTGTGTTTGAATTGAATAGGCTCAAAAACTACTGAACCGATTTGAGAAATTCTTTCACTGTTGGGAACTACACTATCCCCGGGTTACATAGGGTATAATTTATAAGAAATACCCAGATCATGCGGGCGAGGCCGCTGGTGGAAATCTGGTTATATATAAAGGTGTTGGGGCACCGTTTTTGTAAAAAAAAAAATATTATGTATATTTTTTATAGTTTTTGTCGGCAGATGAGCCTATCTGATGGTTAGTAGGTAGTAAAAGGCGCCCATGGACACCTACAAAACCTTAAAAGCCTCCTTAAAAGCACCATCGACTGTAAAGCAACTAAGAGGAAATCTCACGGGAAAAGTCGTCATAAAACAAGGAAAGTCAAATCTATAGACATACCTTCTTGGCTCTGTGAAACAGTTTGTGTAATAACATTTGGTGCAGGTAGTCTGTCACTTCGTGTCTGGTCGTAAATATTGGATTTTTGCCCGTCGCCCATTTTGATGTTAGCAGCGCATCTACTGCCTTTGTGCCTGAAAAAAATAAATAAAGAATTTAATACAATTCCGGTGTATCCCCTTGCTCCGTTCCCTCGGGGGGACAGATCGGAAAAAAAATTCAATCTGTCCCCCTGTGAGTAAAGAGGGGACAGATCGAACTTTATTAATTCACTAACCAGTTTCAGATAAAACTTTTTGTATTCCTATCTGCCCCCATAGAATTTAATATAATATTCTGTCAGTAAAAATAATATTTATGCAATACTGCATTGAATAAAAGACAGAAAATTGGTTTGGGTTAATAATCAATAAGTATTTAATTATTTTTTTTATTTAATATCGATCAGTCCCAGTCCTAAGTGATAAATTAACGGATCAAATCATCTATGATTAGTGTTTCAACACGTTAAATTATTATAAAAACCGTTTGTACTATAAGATATAGAACACGATTGTCACCAGCCGAGTATTAAAAATATTCAAACACAGAAATAGGGACACACGACGAAACTCTTTAAAAATATAATACATTGCGTTGTTGGAAAAACCTCTCCGTGTGGTATTTTTTAAGAAGTTTTAAATTCTCAGTTATGTGAAACAGGAATTTATTTAGTCAATTGTACCCATTTCAATTGATCCTTCGAGAGATATTACTGTGGTAATAGGAGTTCATTGACTTGCTACTTAGAATCTGTTACTATAATGAAAAAACTACGGTTCTTTTCACAATTTATTTGTTAAGAAATGTCGGTCCATTTCTTACCAAATAAATTAAATTTACATGCTAGCGTGAATTATTGACGAAAGCAACTTTCGGAGCACTTTTTTTTCAATAAGAACGTACAGACTGATTTGGTGTTTACCAAGGGACTGAGTTGATATTGAACATTAATAATGTGCAGCCGACAAAGTTAGTAAAACGAGTAAAAATAAAAACAACATTTCCTTAAGTGGGTTAAAAATATTACCTAACTAATTATAGCCATATAATTCTAAATATATCGCAGACGTCAGCAACAGACCCGTCCTCAGATTCGAATTTTATGTGGGTATAATTTATTAATCAAGTATATCGATGCCCTTTAGGTATAGAAGTCACGGTCACAGGGGACTAATTGACCATGAACATGAACGCGGGAAGGTTCACTTAGAGGTCAGATTTAAAATTATTCTATTGTGAAGTTTATTAGGTACAAATGACAACTGATTTAACACAGCAAAGGACGCTCTGTACTTTTAAAACAAAATAACTAACACTATTAAAAACTTATATTATTATGACTGCCTTGTTAGTCTATTGGTCCTAAGAGCGACTGCTACGCTTGAGGTTTTGAGTTCGATTCTCGGGTCAAGAAAAGTGTTATTAGGTTCTTCTATGAAATTCTTAGTTACAGCTTGGAGTTTGGATTTGTGCGCTGTTAATGGCAATAGGATCGCCTAGTACTACTTATATGGGACCTAAACATACCGGCAAACTACGGGTGTACAACAGCACGCCTCTGCTTATCTTTCTAAAATTTACATACTCGAAAACTGCAGTAATTAAAACAGCGTTAAAAAACATTAAAAAGTTGAAAGTAAAAAAGACTTCTTACACAGATACTTTTTTAATGGAGATTAAAAATGAACATTCAAAAATAGAAATCGGTTAAAATTCTTTTCATTTTTAAAACATTTTGTTTTATTAACGGAAGCTGTCCGGTCAGCCAGTGAGGGAATACACTCGGCGCAACATAAAGGAAATGCATCACGTAGTTTGGCACGGCGCCACAGACATGTTAAAATTTTATAAATATTTTTATTTATATTTAGGCTTATTTATGTTAGGCGCGTTTTGAACTCTCATCATCATCATCATCATCACTTCAGCCTACTGTTGTCCACTGCTGGACATAAGCCTCCTTCATGGCGCGCCATTTCTCCCGGTCCTCTGCCTTCCGCATCCAGCTGCTACCGGCTATCCTACTCAGGTCATCGGTCCAGCGAGCTGGAGGGCGTCCCACACTTCGCTTGCCAGTTCGTGGTCTCCACTCTAGGACTCGTCTGCTCCATCGGCTATCGGTCCTTCGACAGACATGACCGAACTCTACTATAGAGTTATTCAAAAACTATTGTACGGATTTTTATACAGTTTTCACAACACAGAAAGAAGGATATTTAATTTATGAACACGTGCGAAGTACGGGCCGGTTGCTAGTGCAGAAATTTATATAATTTTATGTCCAATGTCCAACAGAGACAAAATTATAAGCATACACCTGTATTCATAATAAATAAATAAATGTAGACCGTGTGCCGAAATGTTTAGGTCCTATGGATGTAACATAGGGAGAGCTTTTTACCATTAAAGAAGCACAAATCGAAACTCCAAAGCGCTACTGAGAATTTACATTCTATCCACACCCTAAATCAAATCAAATCAAATCATCTTTTATTTATTTGCTGAATATAAGCCCTTAAGGTCTAAATTAGGTACATTGTCAGTTCCATTATATTCTACCATAGCATGGCATTGCTTAATACTAATTAGAAATATTATAAAGAAGCTTACCAGTGAAATATTCCACGTGGTGATTTAAGAACTTGGTCTTCTTTGTGGGCACATTTGCTTTGAGCCATTTGGCAACAGAATACTCCTCACTGGTCGCCTTCTCCGACTCTGGGACTTCACCAAACTCCTGCAAAATTTTAGGAAAAGCCTTTATATTTGCTAGCTTCACATATTATTAGAAAGTAGGTACCAACCAATTACGTGCAAACAGGTGTTCAGAGATCCTATTCTGGCTCAGTGTGACAGTGGCGATCCAGAGCAATCTATGTCACACTTGGGACGCTTCCACGAGGCCACTACATAACAGAATTGGGGTGGCGTCATTTTACTCGAAAATTGTTTAACCGTTAACACTATAAGAAGCAAAGACCTATTATCGTTTTCATCACTTACAGTGCGAGCATTGCCTTAAAAAAATTATTTTTTTGTATTCCTCAGTAGCTTTTGTTTAGATTAAATACGTCTTTGAAATTTAAAAACGCAATAAAGATAAAACGAAATATACACGATGATGTACATAACTAGTTTTTAGTTCTAGTTTTCAGCTTCTTTAAAGCTGCGATTCCACCAGAGATGTGCATCAATAGGCTGCATTTGATTCTGTTTAACGCAGCCAATCGGTAGATTTCTGCCTAGTTCACCGCTTATCCTCCTCACACAGTGGTGAAAACGCAGCCTAAGAGTCTGTATAAGTGCTCAATTTTGCACTATACAATTGAACTATCAACAAATGAGGCAATCCTTAGTCAAGATGCTCTATTTATTATTACCGATACCACAACTAAGAATGAGTCCATTGTGTAAGCGATGGTAATAAAATTGACGTCATTGTAATAAATCTATAGTTCGTTAAAAGCGTCTTACTCGTGACCAGCTGTACTTAAAATTGTTTATCCATAAGATATCGGTATTGTCCAGGAATTGGATTGTGCCGCTTCGATTGCAATACTAATTCAATTCAACCGCATCTGGTTATACTGTCATCTATACCATTCTTCGACACGTTGGAAATCCTTATGGATGTGCCGCGCCCTGGGGAGGGCGGCGGGGTCTGTCAGACTCCTACTGACTAAAACCAACCCCGGTGTTCCCACTCGCACTTGCGTCGGGGGCTTTGGGAACAACGCATTCGTCCGCTACGTTAATCCAGACCTAGCCTAACTTAACCTTATCACAACACTTTCGCTTTCAAATCGTAACGCTTTCTTTGTTCTCTAACTGTACTTATACCGTTCTGCGCCGACGCAATAAGCCTGTTCCATTTTTAAATTAGGTACACCAGTAAACCCGTTCTCATTTTCATTTATGAATTTAAATTAAGTCATCAAATATTTTAAAATAAAATAAAAACAACAATAATTAAGTTACTTATGGCCTGTTTCACAGCTTACTGATAAGTTTCCGTTAAATTACCCGGCATATCATTCATACAGATTTTGTTCCATTTTTTAATTTATCCGGCGTTTAGCGGCTATCCAGAGGCAACAGGCCCTTAGAGAACTTGACTACTTGCATACAGTTTGCAAAACAGGTAAACACAGAACAGACATTGCACATTGGCGCGAAAATTAACATAAAAAATATTGACGTCATTAGCGTCGTTACATAAGATGGCCATGACTCTGGCCTTGTTAATGAACCTGCAACCGCATCTATTTAGATTACACCTACGTATAACTGCAGGGAGTACAAGCAAATGTTTGGATAGTAGAGTATTAGTGAATGAATATTTCATTGTTGACCTAGATTTTTCTTGAAGTTTGGCAATAGAAATATGTCGAGTTTAAGGTTACTGTGGAAATTTGTAAACACTACGATGCAACCATGTAATCAAATGTTAGTATTTAGGGAAATTAATATGACAATATTGCTTAAACGACGACATTTTCTTGATAAAAACAAGTACTTAAGTGCATAGCTCATTATAGAACTTGGTTTGGGTAATTAAACGCGATTCAATTTTAACGCGAGCGTCATTTCAAAATTGTTTAGATTTCTGGAAGTCCAGAAGTTTCTACAGAAGCCAAAACTGTTTTAGTACCACAAAATCAATCTAGTTGAAACCACTGATTCACACTTCACGAATTCACACATTTTACACAGCACCATTTACACAACACAGACATCAAAATCGCAAAAAATAATAATTATCTTAATATTTTTTTCTACTTACAAAATCTCTCATAGCTACACAACACAACACTACCGCTCAACACAGAACATAGGCCATAGTGACAGTTATAAGGCTGTGTAGTGCAGAACGGGTGAAAGTGGGACATTCGCCCACGGAACAAATTAATGGGAAACATTGCTTGACGATTGTAAAAATAAAATAAGACGTTGGAAATATGTGGAGTGATATAGAATACTTCTATGCGGGACGTCTAAGTGGGGCATTTTTTATAATGGGACATATAATTTTGTTTATACTTTGTTTTGCGCGAAGCCACAAGTTTCAAACGTTAGCGTGGATTTATTGTGAAAGTTACATTTCACAATATCCAGCTAAGTACATAAAAGTACTAGTCTTTCTAGAAACTGGAATCTCTGCCTGATGTATTAGATCCTAAGCGCGACTGCTACGCTAGTTTATGGGTTCGATTCCCGAGTCGAATTTGTTGGTTGCGTAAAATCTTGCGCCAAATTTAAACAGCAAAATAAGTTACATTAGACCAAATATTCAATGACGTTAAACACAATAAAATTGACGACATGAGTATAGTGATAAACACTGTTACGTCATTTTTAGCTAAAAGGAAAAACCAGAGTAAAAGAATCGGCCGGCGGCTGAATTCATTCTAGTACCTGTTACATCACTACCAATTGAGCAATAAGGGAGCCTGGAGGAGGGACCTTCATGAGTGATTAAGCAAATCATCATCATCATCATCAACCCATTAACTGTCCCACTGCTGGGTACGGGTCTCCTCTCAGTATGAGACGCCATAAATAACTAATTATATTTTGATCACCGAAATGTGTTCCTAAATGCGGACCTGCCGATTTGATTATTATTTTGTTTCATGGAATTCGTTCAGTTTTTAATCGATAACACAATCGACAATTTTAAGGGAATCCTAGCAGGTGGGATAACAATAAGATCCCTGCAGCCACTAACCAAAGAAATACCCCGGTTATCTATCAGTTAATTTAAAATGAACTAAAATGAATTCGGTTCCCTGAATGTGGGCATACTGTCACGCTTCTAATCCCGGAAAGTTAAGGCAGAAAGGCACCAACAGTTGGCCAGTACTTTTAGTTCGCATGTGCGATTCATACTGTCCCACTGCTGGGCATGGGTCCTCTTTCATTATAAGAGGTATCCGGATTAGGCTATAGTCCACCACGCTGGCCTAATGCGAGTTGGCAGACTTCACATTACCGTCGAGAAAATCTCTCAGTCATGCAGGTTTCCTCGCGATGTTATCCTTCACCGTTAAAGCAAATGGTTTAAATTAGACAAATGATTTTGAAAAGTCAGAGGTGCCTTGGATTCGAACTCGACACCTTTGACTTGGCAGTCCAGTGGTCATACCCTTAGGCTTCATAAAATATTATGGATATCACTTATTATATTTCTGCTGGGCATAAAATATAAATTAAGAGATCTTATTCATTTGTTATGAACAGATAATTGTTATTTTTACAAAATAAAATATTCTTAACTCGATACGTAGATAAAAATATTATATTACGGACGCGAATACAGTGCAGTTTCCATGCGATCTACATTAATCTAACGGTCTTAGATCAATGTGGAACTAATTTCTATAACATTGATAAGACTCGGCACACATTTAGAACACTCGCAAGTCTAGTGTTGAATAAAAACATAATAAAAGTTTACATAACATTTCATTGTTCGTATCCTAAATTATTATTGCCGATAAGGAAATCAGAAACCAAGAGATATTTCTTCTGACGCATTATATGCAAAAGTTCCCACAAATTGGATCCTACACGGAGTGAAGCCACAGGGGCTCGTGGCTAAGTTATAACTACGCAGATCAACCGAATCTGCAAGGTTAAGCTACGCTTATCACAGTCATTCTGTGGATGGGTGGCCATACTTAACACATCTCAACCCCCTCTGTGCCTCGGAGAGCACGTAAAGCCGTCAGTGCCACTAGTCTCACTGAGCTACGTCTGTTTGAATCCCACCCAAGACAAATATGAATTTGTTTTTGTTTTGTCATTGTTTCACAAAATATTTGTTTCTATTTTGGATGTACTTTAATGTATTGAATTTGAAAGTCCCTTGTAACACAAGCAAGTTCCTTAAAGTGGCTGTTATAAATAAATAAATAATCAACCCATATACTGTCCCACTGCTGGGCATGGGTCTCCTCTCAGTATAAAAGGGATTAGGCTATAGTTGCTTATGCGGGTTGGCAGACTTCACATGGCATTGAGAAAATCTCTCAGGCATACAGGTTTCCTCACGATGTTTTCCTTCACCATTAAAGCAAGTGATAATTACAGTCAGAGGTGCGTGCCTTGGATTCAAACTAGAGACCTTTGACTTTGCAGTCCAGTGGTCATACCCCTAGGCTATCACTGCTGCTAAAGCGGCTGTTATCTTAAAAAAAAAAACCTTCAGCACTGGTATGCTATAGGCAGACTGATAATGATGAGTTAGTATTTATTTGCTAAGGTCATGTTTTAGGCTATTGGGCATTATCATTTTTGCCCAGTAAAAGGTAAATGATAGTGTTTCTGCAACAATTTTGTTTTAGTACCCTATGAAGACAATATTTATGTTTAGAACGAAGCTCGCCATTTTGATTCATTTGATACGGCTTCATGTGAAAACTACGAATGACATCCCCGTCCCATTTCTACAATAACTACAAAAATTAAAGTTAACCTACTAGATATAAATGGGAAAGTATAGTCTACAACTGCAAAGCTATGTTGAAAGTTGGAACTCCCCAGAAAAAAGAATAAACGTTCATACATTTATGTGAAAATTGCAGTGTAAGAACGAGATAAATATATCTACCAAACATTTTTTTTACAAAATTATTTTAAATAGCATCCTGCATGATATGCCAAAATGTTGTGATTGTCCAGTCAATATTTCACTAATTTCATAAAAACATGACGTGAGCATAAATTACAAATAAGATAGAAAAATGTAGATAAGTTTTTAACTGGCTTTTACACTGCAAAATGTGCATATGTTTTTTCATAATAAAGTGATCCAGTGATTCACAGGAAGAGACCTAGAGAATTGGAGAAAAAATAGGTAATACCGTTGAAAAAGTATTTTCTATCAAATAATTAAAACATGTTTGACTATGTGTTAAGTAAGAACTGTTTTTATGTTAATACTCATAGTTTATAATTATAAGATAAAAAAAAATAATGAGCAAGGATTTTTTTTGTAATAAAGTTGAATTTTCAATGTAATAATACATATAATATGTAGTGGAAATCTATAGTCTCTGCCTACCCCTATGGGAAACAGGCGTGAAGCTATGTATGTATGTATATAAAACCATTATTACATGTAAGAAGCTGTAAAAATAAATACTTGACTACTGTTCAATTATTTCACACCTGTGCAAATGTGGTGTATATGTGATAACCTGTATTGTGCAACTTAAACATAAGAACAGTGTGGAAGCTATCTTAAAATGATCAATAATTTTCATACGAAACAACCTTGGTAAAGGTGTATTGAACATTCAAATAGATTCTTAAATTCAGTGTGAAAACTTGTGCAAGTGTGAAAAATTAAATGATATCAAACCTTTTTTCGCTGTAAACAAAAAGACAATTAATAAGCAAATGCATGCAAAAGTTTCAATAATCCAAAAATAATTTTATGATAAAAATTGAGAATTTGAAAGTTACAGGTTTTATGGGAATTTCTGCTGCCCTGAAAAGTGACGCCGGTGTAAAAAAATAGACTACCTATACTTTTTATAGAGCTGTCAACATGGAATAAATTATTTCTTTGACATGACATGATGGTAACATCTGCATATTTAGTAAATAGTCACTGTAAACAAAGGACTCCCAAAAATAGCTGACACTGCGCTCATACAATGACGCTGATGTTGAAGAACTACGCACAAAACCCGTTGGTTTTCAGCCAGGCAATGAACTAAACATAAAATCGAAACGGATGCGTCATCCGATAAATACCACGCGCAATGGAAAAATGTTGACGTAAAATAGACAATATAAAACGCTTTAGTATCATACCATATTTAGGTATGAATTTCCAGAAAAACAAGAGAAAAATCTCTTGCAAACGGGAGTATCTACACGCCGCATTCGCAATATGGAAACGTAGATAGATAAAAGCGAGGATAAAGGGTATTTGGCAGTGTCCTAGTATAAGTATTAAAATGAACTTACCTCTTTACGTTTTTTAGTTTTTCTTTTGTCTGCCATTATAAATAAATTTTGCCAACGTAGTCTTGATTGTCTGGAAATCTATTCGCTTTTCTTGTTTCTGATTCTGACGCTGACACTTTTTTGTTGACAGGTCACCAAATACCAATTCAGTTCACTTATTCACGTCACAATGAATGAAAGAAAGACAAAGAAAGAAGATGAAGAATCAATTGAATGAATGGGTAGCAAAAGCAATATTCGTCGATCATAAAAAACGCGTTACACGAAACAAATATTTTTAAATGAACTGCAAGTATTTAATTAAATCAAATCATTTATTAATCAAAGAAAAACTAACATAAAAATGGCTTTATACATGTAAAGTAGGTATTAGACAGCGGTGGATTGCGAATTTTCGAAGTAGCCACACTAGACTGTATCGTCGGATCGGATACCAGTTAATTAACCATAATCAATTTTACTTTTAGAGTTTTGGCCTCAGTACACAGCAACTTTAAGTATAAAATTATAACATGAAAGTAATACAATGTTATGAGAATATAATGGCAACATTATCTTATAACCGTAGACAGAGAAACTAACAGAACCAACGATTCTTTTCTCCATCACACAAGATAGAGCAAAAATTATATTACGAATGCATATATGACAGAGATTCAAATAATATTCAAATATTCAATTCTTTGTCCTTATCGCGTAACATGTTTGTTCAAGGTCAGCAACTAGAATTGCGAAACAAATTTTGACAGTTCGTGTCCACCTTGTTTGGTGTTTGAATAAAATTGCCGGTGTGTCTTTTCGCACGTAAGTACGGCAGCCATTTATTTTATTATCCATAATTATAGTTTCTTGTGTATTGCAATTTACATTTAATCCCAATTAAAAGGTTCATAAAACTTGATAAAATCAGCTATCAGAGCCCAAAGAAAAAGTAAGAAATGTGGACACATTGCGATAAATTCTTACCGCAGTTAGTACCACATCAGGATTTGAACCGTCTTCTTCTTTTTAGTTTGTAGTTTTTCTAGAAAATGATTGCTACATAAATAACAATATTTTGTAGGATTTCAATCTTTCTCCCAGTTGCTTCGAATAATTTATTGCGTATTTGCGTAGGTTTGGATCATGACATGTAAAACATCACAAGTGTAGTTGTAATTATGTCAACCACAATTACCATCAGAAATAATATATTAAAATAGGTTTTTACTGAATACTGAAACCTTCCAGCACTATGTCGTCGTTTTTTATTTGAAGATCAAGGTAATATTTTGCTTCGGCTGGCAGCACTTACTTGTTGTTGTTTTTTTTAGAATTCAATGCTGTAAAAATAATAAAAATTTCACTGCTCACTGTCAGTGTCAAGTGTCAACCATGTATAACACTTGTATTGTTAATGATCGATATTTTTCATAATCGGTTACAAATGTAAATCGATTCGTAATCGATTAATGCTCTGCCCACGAGAGTAAACAATAAAACAAACATACAAACTCTTCAGTGACAGCGACAATCCAATATAACATTTTAATCTATGGCGACAATTAATGCTTCGCTACTCGTTTGGAAACACCACAGCGTAACACCGTGCGTGCTTGTTTGCCACATAAAACACAAAAATAAACTGATAATAAATGACTCATTTTGTCGATCATTAAGCATAATCGATTACGTCGTTGATTATATAAATCCACCATCGATATTGTCAATTATTTAAATAATCGATTTATCGATTATTCTTCTTCTTCTTATTTATTTATGGCTATTGGTGCCGATGTCGACAATTCTGCCAATGTCAAAGTGGATAGGTACATTTAAATAATATTACAAGTAATAAATTGCTGTACTTTGTAAAATATTTCAAAAACAAGCAAAATGGCGATCCGCCACAACCATGTTCATTTCAGATCCTCCCTATTTTTCTTATTGATTATTGATTATCAACATCACTAGTCATTGCTGTCAACGTCAACGTCAAAAGCATCTGACGATTCTGACATTTCTGACTGATGGATGATTTCATTTCATGATTTCATTGATAAAAAATAATATTGAAAATATGATTCAGATTCTGCTGTTCTGAATTCTGATTCCACCCGTTCTCACTATTCAGTATTCAGATCCATTCCACTGTCGTGACTCGTGTCCCTACCTAGTGTGTGATTAGAAATTCTCGCGCTTTCAACGGAGTTTCACTTACACTACCTATATTATAATTTGATAACTCAATCAATCGATAACAGTGTAATCCTTGTGTACGCTACGGATAGTTCACCCTATGTGAACTCACGTAATCGGAAAGTTTATTCAAATGTAGTTCAAATTAATAGGTATTATTCCGTAAGAATATCCGTTTTGCTATCCACATTACTGGCTTTCTTTGAACTTTTTAAATTATTATTGTTCAAGTAAATGATCATACGAGTGATAATATTGATATTCTCCGTTTAAAAAATAAAAACTCCAGGATGGCTGAACCAAGAGTGAATGGACATCAAGTACATGAAGGTAATTATTTGTGTTTGCTTTTCATTATGAAAATCCTGTATTATTTTTGACATTACAGGAATTGCAATATATAAAGTACCTACATACTTATATAATGTATGTTTTACACTTAAAATACTGTATGATTATATAAAGGGGTGTTTGCAATAATTACTTACCAATTTTATTGTTGTTTTATCTACTTAACTAATATTTATTATTTTTATGGGGATAAGATAGTGATTATCAATAAAATTTGTAACAAATGATTAACAAATTTTGAAGTCAGTACACAATATACACATTGTGTACTGTCTTCAAAACAGTCAATCAATATTTTGGTCTTTATATCTTAAATTTGGTCCTTATGACCTACATTGAATAAAAAATGTGATAAGTATTAATGTTTGACAAAATACAAAGAAATCATAGTACCTACCTATTTTCAGTTTTATGATTTTTTGTCTTTATAAATGACTAGCTTCCCGCCAGCGGCTTCGCCCGGGTGTAATATTATTATACATATAAACCTTCCTTAAGAATCACTATCTATTAAAAAAAAACGCATCAAAATCCGTTGCGTAGTTTTAAAGATCTTAGCATACATAGGGACAGACAGACGCTGGATAGCGACTTTGTTTTATATTATGTAGTTACTAGCTTCCCGCCAGCGGCTTCGCCCGCGTGGTCTTATAATTTTTTCCCCATTTTTGCTACATTTTTCATTACTACTCCGCTCCTATTAGTCGTAGCGTGATGATATATAGCCTATGTTACTCGGGGATAATGTAGCTTTCCAAAGGTGAAAGAATTTTTGAAATCGGTCCAGTAGTTTCGGAGCCTATTCATTACAAACAAACAAACAAACAAACAAACAAATCTTTCCTCTTTATAATATTAGTATAGATAAGAGAAATCAAATTCTGAGAATCCCTAAGTTTTAGTTACCTAGTTTATAAGTATTACGTTTTAATATTTTATTTGCCAGTTCATTTAATAAACCCCTAAAATTCTTCAGAAAAAATTGGCCCTGCTGCAGGACAATACTAGATAGATACTATTCATAAATAATATTCATTCAGAAAATGTTCAATACAATATAAAATCCTATTAAACTAGATAACACTGATAAGTATGAAAGAGTATTGATTTTGCACCTATATTTATTTAAATTTGCATTAAATAGAATAAATTTAATTGAAAAACAATAGGAATTAAGTACAATTGGTCTGCTATTAGGCAAGTTTTACATAAATTAGCCAAAAGTTAGGTATTTGAGAACAATCAATTGAGGTTATAAGTCAAATAATGTTGCAATTTTATAGCATTATAAGTTGAGGCACAAGACAATCAACTTGAAAGAAGATAACATAATATAGATATAAATAAATAAATAAATATCCTGGGACATTTTTCCACAGCACCATCTAGCCCCAAACTAAGCATAGCTTACTATGGGTACTAGACAATGGATATAATACTTATATACTTTTTTTTTGTAAATACGTACTTATAATACAAAACAAACACCCAGACAAAGACAAACACTTAAGTTCATCACAATAAATGTTTGTGTCCTGTGGGTATCGAACCCACGACCTCGTGATCAGCAGTCCGGTACTCGAACCACTAGACCACAGACGTCGTCAGATATAGATAGTTAATTGACAATCATTTCAAATATTAAATACTAGCTTTTGATTGCGACCTTATCCACTCACACGTCCAGGGATACTTTGATATCAAAAAAAAAAGGGGGGTTGTACGTCATTTTATATCCATAGCGACATATTTTATAAAACCGACATCTATCGATAATATGCGGTTCTTTTTGCATGTTTAAGTTGTGTAGTAGATAGCTGACGAACTACTTTACAATAAAATCACGAGATGGCAGTGTAACAAGCCTCGAAGAAATAAAAACAAACGTTTATCTTCAGTCCACTCTACGCTTTGTGTTTAGTAAACAAGTGTTTTTGAAGTTCCAGCGATTATGGCGTAAGTACTTTAGTTTTATTTATTAGTTTATAGATTATTATACATCAAAATAAACTAGAGGATTCGTGCTTTATAATTAAGTATACATATCACAGTTTTAAGAGTAAAATCGAGTCATATTTTTAATTCAAAGTATAGCTGTTTCGAAAATAAATGGCGTAAGAGCGGCCATTCTTGTTGTTGACCCAATTTTAGTTATTTTTACGTAGTTCTTCAGTAAAATATTGTTTAAACAACGAGTAATAGTTCGTCATAAACATAATAATACACTTTAAAAACAGAAATATACAATATTCACGGAAGATTGCTTAAAAATGTCATTGTGTTCCTTAGGTGTTTATTCATGGATAGATTGCTATCCACGGACGGAACTAAAATGGTTCAAAATAAGGGTGCGTACAAACGTGTTTCTTTGTTTATTAATATTGATGTCATTATTGTAATAATTATACCATGTGCATACTTAGTATTACTTGAAGATACGCTGCTATTAAAATGTCAATGTTTTTTTTATAAGTTACTAGCTGCTGACCCCGATATTTTTAATGCATCATGCACATTATTATTGCCTTTTTCCTTGATGATATTGATAGTTTAAATTTATAGATCACCAACTGAAACTTCTTTGACTCGTGGAAGTCACAGAGGTCGAGGAGGGTTTCGCACCAGAGGTGGAAGGGGATCATCTCAAGTTATAAGGTATTATCTTGTGTAATTTTGGTAAAAATCTACTCTCGTAAATTTATGTATTTCGTTTTATTACATTTAGTCAAGTTTTAATACATTTTAATGTTTTTTTTATTGAATAAGGATTATTAAATAAAACACGACATTTATTTTATTATTGGTGTTTAATTTAAAAGCCTAACTAAAAAAACATAACCGCCTTTTTTTAAGTTGCGTAAATAAGTCTGAACGAGACCTTATTCGGCCATCTTGCTTATATTTTGACTTCGCGAGCGAGTCGAAAGCGCTCGGGACCATCGCGATAAAATTATGAAGAGAGGTGTTTTGTTTAGATTTATTTAACTACTTAGGATTAAATAAACATAAAGATCCATGCATCGTTTTAAAGGAAAAAACGTCTAGTTTATTGTGACATTGTTTAATTGGTAAAATATACAATAATTTTTCGTTCTGGTGTAAATTAATACAATTTTAATGTTATGTTTTCTCCAAATTCAATATTTACACCTATTTTTAATACGTTAAATTAAATTTTTAGATCTTAAAAAATACATAGATTTAATCTGTAGTCTTCTAGCAATTTTTTGTAGTATTTGTCTTTACTCTAGGTATTATAGATAAGAAGCTATGAAGGTTTTTTGTTACAACATGCGAGCGCGGTACGAACCGAATCGGCGCCACGCGTAGCCGGACGGACAACGGTATAATACGTTTTAGGTCGGGACGTGTGAGTGGTTATCCATGTGGAATGCTTACTTTGTTTACAAAGTCAACAAAGTACCCTCCGAGAGATCGTCAGCAACATCAGGAGTGTGCTGGCGTTTCTTGAGGAGTTAGGGTGGTTTGAGTAAACATTAAACATACCCACCCGTACGCAAAATACGCGCATTGACGTGGAGTTGCGGAAAACAGCCTGCTATACCATACCATACCAAAGTCAACATAGTCATACCTTTTCTATATATTTTTTTATTATGTGCATCAAAATGTAAAGAAGTAACCGCACTGTGATAATCCAATAACAATATAGGCATGCCAGTTTTTCTGTAGCTTAATAACTTTTTAACAGCCATGAAACATTAAATAGTGTTATTTAATGCTACTTTATTATACAATTCATTCATTTATGTTACGATATTCAACTCAGGTGCATTGAGAAAGTACAATAGGCACTTAAGATTATTACGTGTTTATTCAATATCTAATTTTGTTACAGTAGGTTTGTGTAACTTTTTCAAGAAGTCCGATAATATTTGTGTCATAGCTGGCCCATTGGGGTGCAGAAAACACCTGTTGCGGCAGTAGGCTATATCGGACACATTAAGACTACCTTCCCTTGCCCTAATTGGCCTTTTTATATACCAGTTTTTACGTTAAAAGTTGTAAAGTCCGGGTCGATTATAATTCAAATGAACTTTTTTACATCTCCACTTTTAACTAAGCGTAGAAACGATCAGGAAAACCGGAACCGCCGAAAGCCTAAACCTTTTCCCGATCGTCAACAATGTTAACGACAAGGTGTTACTGATATTGCTGACTATAACTGGGAATATTCGGCTTAATACAGTACAGTTCTCTCCAAACTTATTGTCTGGCTTGAAGTTGGCACGAGCTAACTTTAAGCCGGCCGTAATAATCGGAACAAGCAAAATATTGGATTAGAATGATTTAAAAGGACAGCCTGCAACTCGAGCTTTCGTTTTTATTTATTACAATGCAAACTTTTCTTTCTCCGATTTTTACGGCCGGGTTAAAGTTAGCTCGTGCCAACTTCAACCCGGACAATAAGTTTGGCGAGAACTGCACGTCAGTATCTAGGTATCTAAGGTAATAAAACTTATTAATTGGCAAAAGGCCAGAAACATGATGAAACTGATAAACGTGAATACTAATAATAGGTTTAGTAATTGGTCCTTAAGTACGCATAAATAAGCAAAATCCTAATGTCACGGGAAATATTATTTTGCGCCTTAATAAATAAATTATAATGTTGATAATGTAAACTTATCGGTTTATAATTTATCGCTCCGCTTATTGCTGTACAGGTTATGGACATTGAACTTTATTCTATAGTTTATTTTACCTATGGTCACGGGCTATAAATAAATACTTGCTGTACGCGAGGCACGTGTTCATTTATACCCATCAGTTCAAGACCGAATCGAACATTAAATTTAATTGTTAGCTGTGCAGAAATAATAGGTCTGTTTCACGGAATCGAGGTGCATAGGTGACGAAACAGATGTGTGATTGTGGAGTGTGGGTTTAGTAGCGAGTTAATCAACTAAATTGAAAGTAACTCTGTATGTCAGTCTGTCGCGCTTTCACGCCAAAACTACTGAACTGATTTAAATGAAATTTGGTACCTACACAGATCGTCTCGACCACCATGAGACCTATATATCTATATAACAGCTACTAGCATTGCGCCAGTGGCTTCGCCCGCGTGTTCTTATAATAATCTTCCCCCGTTTTTTTGCAACATTTTTCAATACTACTCCGCTCCTATTAGTCGTAGCGTGATGATATATAGCCTACAGCCTTCTCCGATAAATGGGCTATCTAACACTGAAAGAGTTTTTCAAATCGGTTCGGTAGTTTCGGAGCCTATTCAATACAAACAATAAAATCTTTTCTCTTTATAATATAATATAGAACACAACGCCAAACGGACCGCGGATTTCTTAAAACGGACTCCGACCCTGGTGTAGAAGAAAAAAATAGCATTCAATCAATGAGCAGTTTGCTCAAAGGTGTTAATGTAATACAAGATACATAATTATATTGTAATTTTACATACTTCAAATCGCGCCGCCGCCATTTGTTCCACTGCCTAACCTTGCTAGTGGGTGCTGGCTCCTGTACACCCTCAATACTCCATCATATTGAACTGGATCATTACTAAACTCTTGCCGATTTTTGCCGCCACTGTTTATGTATAGTAGTTATAATAAATTATGACCCTCGGAAAACGTTCTTCTACGCATTAGTTTTGAAAATTTTGCACTTGCACTAATTATTATGTAAAGTTTATTCGTGTGCGAAGTAGCGAGGTGGATCACTCAATGATAGGTACGACACTGTCTTGTATTAATTAAGGTGTTTTCGCCAGTTGATAGTACACGACAAATTCTTTAGGATAATGGTTAGAGGGCCAAATGAATGATATATTGAAAGCCAAGAAGGCGAGAACGAATAAAGAAAATAGTTTGGGACTAGATGGTGCTGTGTAAAAAATGTCCCAAGATATTTTATATTATTATTAATTAAAAAAAAGAGGAAACCGAAAAACGAACAGTGTATGTATGCTCATTTGCTCTACCTACAAGACCTGTTATTTAAAGAAAAAGGTGTTTTTACTATAAACTACTAATTAACTTTGCAGTTCGCGGTGCTGAATTTAGGCCCAAACAAAATTATATGACCCAATATATATCTTAATTAAGATTCCAATGCATTCTTTTTTGGTAACGATACAAACAGGTAACTTTTAAAAACTTGTTTCTCAGTCTATTGATGTCGCGAAATCATCACACTTGTCAATCTACAAGGATGATGATAACTACATAAAAATGACTTATCTAATACGGTCAACAACGAAAGTCGATAAACTCAAATTTACAAAAAAATCTCATTTAAAAACGCAAGCATTTTGAAGATTTCATTGTGTTCAGCGACTTTCGTTGCTGTCTGTACCTAAGTAAAATAGTCAATCGTTTGTTATGTTGTTGCACTTGCATGTATGCTCCACTCGATGTTCTAACACGGCTAAAACAGCATGGTTTTTGCAGGTCTAGACAACTTACTTCCATATTAAAAATAATAGTTTCTACACGTGCAACTTCTATAATATCATTAGATCGGAGAGTGACTCAGTTTTGGCTATTGTCGCCAAATATCAGGTGCATCGATGTATCAGATTATATTACGTACAACCAAAGAAAATAATAATACTGTCCTCAAAGGGTTTGGTGTATGTGTATATGTAGCTTGCGTAATATAATTATTTGACTAATACAAGTATTTGACTGCCCGCATACCTAACTTTTGTTGACCGTACGAATTATGTTATAAAAATTGGTCTTTGCACCTTGAAATTTTGCTAGATTGTTAAAGAAGTTATCAAAGTGTGCAGTCATCGTGAAGATTGATATCTGATGTGTTTTATGCCCATTTCGTAGATCTCTTTACGTCACGAGGTTTATTTTGATTTTTAATCACGGATAGAATTTGATTTATTGATTGGTCCTTCGTCCTTATTAAATTTTAAAAATTATCGTGTCTGAACATGCGCTTTTGTTCTCATTGCCAAAATTTGTGGAGTACCTAATTAGAAATAGGTAGCTACTATTAGTAATTCAGGAAACCAACATCAAGCGTTACGCTTGACATGACGCATAATTATCCTTACTTCCTTACAAATATTATAAATGCGAAAGTGACTCTGTCTGTCTGTTTGTCTGTCTCGCTTTTACGCCAAAACGACTGAACCGATTTAGATAGATTTGGTACACAGATAGTCTAAAGCCTAAGAAAGGACATAGGCTATTCTTTAATGCTAAAATAGGGCTGTAAGGTGTTGAAATAGGGGATGTAACTTATAAGAAATACCCAGATCACGCGGGCGGAGCCGCTGGCGGAAAGCTAGTCTCAAATAAATAAATATTTCTTTGTAACTAAGTATTCTAACTAGTTAAATAATTATACTCTATTAACGTCAAGTTATGAGTTACTTTGAAACAAAAAATTAATATTATCTGCAACTAGCTTCCCGCCAGCGGCTTCGCCCGCGTGGTCTTATAATTTTTTCCCCGTTTTTGCTACATTTTTCATTACTACTCCGCTCCTATTAGTCGTAGCGTGATGATATATAGCCTATGTTACTCGGGGATAATGTAGCTTTCCAAAGGTGAAAGAATTTTTGAAATCGGTCCAGTAGTTTCGGAGCCTATTCATTACAAACAAACAAACAAATCTTTCCTCTTTATAATATTAGTATAGATAAATCTTTTATTTAAGCGTAATAATTTTTCGCATTATGGATTACATGAGGTACAAGTCTTGGTATGCGTAATTAGATGGCATTGACCACCCCGAGCAAGAACCTTAGTAAAGTATTACAACAGGTGCTTGCGTCATATCAGCTTGTATAAATCTAGGATCTAACGTGACTTTTTCATGGATAACAATCATAAAACGCGAAATGGTAAGGTATCTCTAAAAGACCTGTAAAGGTATTCAAGAGGATAATCAAATAGTCTGCTTATTTAATTTTAAACTCCGATCAATGTTGATCGAAGATTTTAAAGCATAACTTTAGGCAGCGGTTAGGATTAAAAAGTTAGCCTTTACCTTAGTAGCTGTACAAATCCATATTTCCATAAAAAGGAACTCTGTCTATTAGCTTTTCATGCCTAAACTACTGTACAGAATTACAGATTTCCATAAAATTTGGCAAGTATTTTCAGGAGGAAATGTTTTCTTAATAAGTTAATTATGAAGTGATGCGAGCGTGGGTGACAGTTAGTGAGTAGAACATATTTTATGAATCATTCACGTTTTCGTACATTCCTTGTTCACGTACAATCAAAGTCCAGTTGTTATCGTTTTAGCAAATAGTGTTTGCTTGGTCACGCACCTGTCGCGTGCGCGTTTTAGCATAATCGTTTATGTCGGTTGCCTATATAACCGTATAATATTATTATACCTAATATTTAACGCTACAAGTAGCTGCTACAGTTCGTGTTTTGGACCTTCCGTTTCTTTGCAAGGCTGTACAAACTTCTGTTACAATGAATATGTTACAAAATTTTGCTTTAAACTTTTTATTTATTTATAGCCTCTTCCAAATAGTATATATTTTTTTTTAAATAAGTTACATTTGTTTTTATATAAAGGTTTTTTTTTATCTGTGTGCCCTTTGGCAAAGGCCTCCTACAACGCTTTCCAATCTTCTCTCTCCCGCGCCAGTCTAGTCCAGGTTTTTCCAGCTGCTTTAACCAGATCATCTTCCAATCTTCTGAATGGTTTCCCTTTTTTTCTCTTCAAACTTAAGTAATTTTAAATGACGTCCAGTGAATGAACAGCAGTTCATTTCTTATTCAAAAAAATTACAAATTGACTTTAAGGGATACCTAGATGTACAAGCAATAAATCAATTTAATTACCTATGCGAGGTTGACGTCTGGTGACCTTTACGTATTACGTATATCGTTAAACACGAGACTTCTACAAGAAGTCCAATAAAATGATAGCTCCACTAACGTGATAATATAAATGTTCTGTAATCAGTTAATGTTTATCATTATGAACATAGCAATAAAAATTATAGTTATAAACTGTAGGTGATATTAAACTATTAAGCCGTATTTCTTCAGAACCAAGATGTTTTTCGCCTATAAAGAATTTGGTCTTTTTGTCCGGAAAATTGCCAATGTTGGTTACACATAAAAATTACTAGGAATAAATCGGCAAAGACTATAAACCTATATTGAGCCCTAAATTGTGCTTTAGTGTTAAAAACTTACGTATAAAAACTTACTTACGTACCTTAATTTTTTTTACAGAACTGCCACCAGGATACAAAGTAGAAGAAATAGAGATACCGGTTCCATGGGGCCATGTCGCGGGACGATGGTGGGGACCACGAAATAAGCAGCCAATCATTGCCATCCACGGCTGGCAAGACAACGCCGGCACCTGGGACAACCTGATTCCACGCCTGCCAGTCACGACCTCTGTCCTTTGCATAGAATTACCGGGACATGGGCTATCAACGCACTATCCAACCGGTATGTTGTATTATGTCTTCTGGGACGGCATCGTTCTTCTAAGAAGAATTGTGAAACACTTTAAGTGGAGCAAGATCTCGCTAATGGGACACTCACTCGGAGGTGCACTTAGTTTTATGTACGCAGCTTCGTTCCCCGATGACGTTGAAAAAATCATATGCATCGATATTGCCAGCCCAGCTGTAAGGGAACCGGCCACTATGGTAAATGCGACAGGACAAAGCATCGACAAAATATTGGAATACGAGCACTTGTCGCAAGATAAGATTCCTTGTTACGAGTACGAAGAAATGATAGACATTGTTTGTGACGCATACAAGGGTTCTATTTCTAGGGAAAACTGCAAGATCTTGATGAAACGAGGCATGATGCCAACTCCAGCGCACATTAAGAGGAAAGGTTATTTCTTCAGGAGGGATCCTAGATTGAAAGTTTCTGGGCTAGCAATGATGTCAATAGAAACAGCTTTAGAATATGCTGCCAAGGTTAAGTGTAAAGTTCTAAATATCCGCGCATTGCCCGGTCAGAGGTGGGAGAAGATAGATTATTATTTGGATGTAATAGAAAAAATGAAATACTCCGCGGATGTACGTTATGAAGAGGTGGAGGGAACTCATCATCTTCATTTGGAGACCCCAGATAGAATAGCGGGTATTGTAGAAGAATTCTTAGAGGATTTTTAGGGTATTGTAGCTTTGCTGCTATGTGATATTTTATGTGATGCGTAACCACTTAAGTTAGGAACAGGGGGGCGAGACAAGTTGGAATTCGACATTCGAATCGACAACCGAATAGAAACAAAATGTATCGAAATTACATTAGTGACAGCCAGATTAGTCGAAAGCTTGTGTCATTTCCATACATTTGGTTTCTATTCGTTTGTCGATTCGAATGCCAAATTGCAACTTGTCTACAGGCCCTGTTTAGAACTGTAGGATTTGAAGTATTTCTGCTAAGCACTTTTTATCAGTAGTCCCATTTCGTACTTCAGTAATTCAACAAAATATCTTTTAAACTAACAAAGGAAAGTTAGTGAAGACATTAAAATCATACATTTAAATTACTAAAATACCCCTTAGTTGAATTACTGAAATAAACGAATGTATAATGTATTAAGGTCAAATTAAATGGTTTAATAAGTAAGTGAGGTGCCACTGACACCAAAGCGCAACGTGAGTAAAAAAAATAACTTAAGCTTTCCAGATTAGGTTAGTTTAATTGTTTTTTTAATAACTATTAAATGACAATCAGAAACATGATGCCAAGATTCATACAAAAAGTATAAAAATATAACATCGAATAGATACCTATTTGGTGTATGTCTAGCTCAATAAATGTAATTTGTAATCATATCTTTGAATAATGTCAAGATAGAAGGATAAATAGATGTTATACGTACTATATCCGTATGTTACGGCTAAAAGCCGAAGTCCAGTTACAACTAGTTTTAGCCGGCTGACTCTATGTGCAGGCAGTTAAACTTAAGACTGTCCTACTTGTCTTTGAATTCATCATGAATTTATGTTACAAAATGGGCGTGTTTGTTGCAAATTTGGTCTTTTTGATCACAATGGGATGAAAGGACCATGTTAACAAAGATTATGTAAACGAACTATTTATCAAAGATTACGTAACTAATAAGTTTGAAAATTGATCGTATTTATTGTTTTGTTTTGGTGGAACAAGTATGGTTGGTGGCTAAATCCGATGAATGTCGTTATTGATTCAAGCGATATGTCGCTGTATCCGATGTTGTTATACCGTATGTTTTCTTAGTATTTTCGCCGAAGATGATATGCCTGACAGTTCTAATTTTTCCGTGCCACGCATACTACTTTGTACGAATAAAAACTAAACTAGCAAAAAAATAAAAATGAAATTATTACTTGACAAAAATATTGTCCAAAAGTAAATTAAGTAAATAATTGTTGTTGTTATAAACTGTTAGTAAATTAAGTAAATGAAATAAAAGTTGTATATAAATTAAAAATACCTGATGCGTGGAACGAAACTTCAGTCAATAGAGATTGAGATTGACACTACTGAATTAAAAGTCTATGAATCGGAGCAGCCATTTATTTTGTTCATAAAATTGGTAATTCCGATTCCGTTTTCTTTACCAACTGATTCGATTTTTTAAAACAATCGAATAAATTTAGCTGAGTTACACCAGTTATTTTTAATGAAGGAAAAAGTCGGCGGGCGGGCAGGATTCGAACCTGCGCCTTCTGGTTCGGTACACCAGACGCTCTGACCACTAAGCCACCGCTCGCCCTGCTCACCAGTCGAAATCTTCCTCCACATTCTAATTTACGTCTCAAGGTGACGTACGTACGGGTGGCTTAGTGGTCAGAGCGTCTGGTGTACCGAACCAGAAGGCGCAGGTTCGAATCCTGCCCGCCCGCCGATTTTTTCCTTAATTAAAAATAACTTGTAATCTTAGCATGGAAAATGCTTAAAAAATACAAAAGATGAGTTACACCACTTTAATTATCAGTTATGAACTGTCAGCCGTATCATCTTGTATTGAAAATACTATAGTTGTTTAATAGGGATTCGGCCGGGTCCTTGCCACTCGGTTAGTAACGTAATAACCGATGCGTCGTTATAAACGATGTCGTTATATTCGGTTTCAACAGATATAAATCTGTTTTAACTGTTTCGTTTAATGTAATTTACATTTAATTGTGGGGTCAAAAGGTTGTGTGATGCCAGTTACCGATTATATTATGTGTTGAATTGTGTAGTCATGGTTGAACAAAGATAAAAATACCTAATAGATATACTGTCTTTTGACACTAACGCGAATATTAGGCATTGACGTAAAATACAATTTCAGTATATATATTATATAACCACCCACGTTGTGCCGGGCGGAACATCGGGATGAAATATAACATCTTTTATAAAAAGTAGTTTAGATCAATACTTAATTGATAGCTTTAATTATTTAATTGAAATATTTATATGAAACGCTGCTTTTTTGTAACAAATAGTTATATATTTACGCCAGACTATCAATAATCTCAAAAATATCAGGTAATGGTTCGACAATTTAAGTGTCATCATGTACTCAATAACCTTCATACAACTTATTGGTCCTAAGTTCCGGGCACATCCAAAAATAAGTGCAGAAAAACAATCGTAACCAAGAGTTACTCATTTCCTGTCAATTCGCTTAAGGAAAATTGGAAAGGGAAAATTCATAAAGATATTTTACCACTTTTCAATTGGGATATAAATTAAGCTTCAATTTCGTTCAGTAAATTACTATGTAGATAGATAAAAAACAATGCAACAGTTTTAATTATTCATTTCTATTGTAGAATGTCACGATTATTGTCATAGGACGATGAGACAACAATGTTATTTAAGTATTCCTAATTAAGTTTTAATTTATTTTATACTGGTACCTAATGTATATTCAAATTGCGTGGGATTCGTTCCTCGTAACCTTTTTCGTGAGTCAAATGATCGTTTTTAGAATGTATTCAAATTTTTTCTAGAACACTGTGCGCTGTCTAGTGCTTGCTTTTGCTTGGTCATTAGTTTAGGCATACCTTTATAGTTTCACAACATATTTTACGGTGCACCGAAACAAACAATAGTTAGTTTTTTCGTATAAATTTACTTTATACAAAAAGAAAATATCATCATCATCATCATCACTTCAGCCTACTGTTGTCCACTGCTGGACATAAGCCTCCTTCATGGCGCGCCATTTCTCCCGGTCCTCTGCCGGGAAAAGAAAATATACCTACTAGTTATTCTTAGTATGGTAAATGTTAAAAAAAAGTACTTCAAGTAATTTGTGGTGTATTTAAAAACCGATGGTCAGAAATTAAACATCTGTGAAGTATATTGTATCAGTTAAACATAGCATCAGCGATTCACAAAAGTTGTTAAAAAACTCCATGGTTGTTTGTGAGACTATGTAAAACCGCCTAATGATCCGTAAATTCCCAGTTCAAACAGTGTAATTACGTTTTTCTATGAATTTCTCAGTAGCAGCTCGGAGTTTAGATTTGTTGATTTGGTTAAATAGGCTCAGCGTCTTATGGGACCTACACAGGACCGGTGAACTGTGGGTTAAATTACTCTCACCCTTCAGATATGTTGTAGAAAGGCTACTGACTGAATTTTCAATATACTTGGATAGTTATAGTCTGCGTGGAACTAGTTGGCCGCGCCTTAGAGCGGCGGGACGGAGGGACGGGGTCGCCTGCGCGCGATGTGTCGGAGGGGCGGGGGCGCTTGTTTTCGTTCACAGTAACCCGCCGCCTCACCCCCGTCCCTGCCTAAGGCGCGGCCATCTAGTTCCGCGCGGACTATAGCTAAATATGGAACTAAATAATGTGATAGTTTAAGGCGATGGTATATTTTTGTAAGATGTTAGTTAGTAATTAACACGGCTTCATTGCTTGATGGAAGCATAATAAAATAAGAGCTTCTATAAAAAATCAGCTTCGTCTTGCACCATATCGATTAATAAAGTTATTTATTTTATAACAATAATTGTAGTATTCAAATTCACAAATTTAAATAAAATTGTTGATCTTTATTTTCTTCATTTTATTTCACAATTCCTCAAGCACGTTCCCGTAAGACAATTGTCGAAATCGTCGACATTTTCAATCTGTGGATAGGAAAAAACGGCTTGTATAGTGCGTAAATCCCAGAGCGATGGGGGAAGGAAAAAGTCAGAGCGATAACACAGGATAATGGAACTCCTCTAACGTTGAGAGAGAGGAGAGAGAGAGAGAGAGAGAGAGAGAGAGTATTACGTAGCCACTTTTATCGACTTCCAGTTTTAATACTCGCCTCCTAGGACCACATTTTGTACACAAAGTTTCAAATTTATAGACATATCTACTTACATCAAGAGTATTATCTATATGCTCTTCACATATTAATGTCAGTTTTGTTCCAATTGCATTTTGTTCTATTAGTTTGTCATTTATTTGTCTCCAAATTCTGCTTGCTGATTTTAGAACATTCATGTTACCAAAAATATAGAATCCTGAAATAATAAATGTTATGTAATGATGAATTAGTAAGTTATCATGTAATCATGAATTAGTAAGTTAGTTTTTATTGTATTTTGCATAAGATTTTTTTGCGGTTTTCCTCGTATGATTCAACCCAAAGGATGTTTTTTAAGACGAAGGTAGGTTATATCCTTGCTCAGGATGCAAGCAATTTATCAACTTGCCAGCAATTATCGAATTGTGTTCAGCGAATTAAGCATGAAATGTAACAAACATAAAAAAAGCAGTTACTGTCGGATATAAGGGACCGAGAGAACTGGCCGCTACGTAAATAAAACAGATTACGGGCCAGACCATTTAAAGTTAAAGGAGCTCATCAAATTAAAGCCCATACAACTCAGCTCAAATTTGTACCGGAGGTACATGACAGCTGTCAAGTTGATAGTTTTTACCATGGAATCACAATGAAACTGATAATAATCTGCTGTAATGGCGTGCGTTTGACATTCCGAAACTGACACTGACAGTTTTTACTATAAAATCATTACATAACAGATGATAGCAAAATGGCGTGATTTTTCATAAAAAAAAAGTACGACTAGTTTTAACCAGCGTAATATGGGGTATTTTTTCCAATAAGTGTACCTTCGGTACATCATTTGGGCCAACTCTGATGACCTCCTTTGATTAATGCAGTTTAACGAAACAGGAATAAAGAAAGAAGTTTATCTTAATCTGCTTATTACCTTCCTTAGCCCGCGACAAAGCGACGCAGATCCTATTGGAGGCGGTCAAGAAGCCAATCCTGTTGTCTCTGTTACTCCTCACTAGAGATAATATGACTATCCTGTTCTCTTCGCCTTGGTAGTTGTCGACGGCCGTTATTCTAATGTCACGGAGCGTACTGTACTTTTTGCTCAACTGTGAAAAAAGTACTTAGTGTTATTAAAAAACGACCGGCCCAAAGGACCAGTTTTTAAATGTGACTGTAACTGATAGGTGCAAGGAATCACTGCTTTTTGAATTGTATCTACAATGCACAAGGTTTAGTTTCGCTTGAATCCACCCTAATAACTGCAGTACCAATAACTTTTTCTATGTATAGCATAGTAAAGTTTGTACCATATCCTATTGTAATTTACTAGGAATCCTACGAATACTGCGATTGTCCTACTCGCTCCCTATATTTGCGCAGCCCGGGCCATGTCCCCTTGCCCCCCACCCAACGCTACGTCACTGCTTTGCCCATAGATAATTAAATGAAATAAAAAACCCCGACTGCGTAAAAAGTACTAACAAAAAATCTAAAAACAAGCTCTGTGATGTTGTAAAATATATTGCAGGCGGGACAAGCAAAGAAACAATTTTGTTTAATAGCTTGTCAAATGTAATAATTGATTTTATTTCCTACGCTTTCGTTTATAAATTATCATAGAATCATTAGATAGATCCTAAATGATAATTTAAAATGAAAATTTATACAACTGAAGATCATTTTCAAAATCAGCTCGCACATTAAAGCGTATAAAATCCGCCATATTTTTAAATTTCTTGTACCCAGTGATACTCGTGCCACCAAGACGAATCTAATGAGGTACCATTTATCTAAATCGATTGAGCCGTTGAGTAGTTACGAGCGGACAAACATACATATACGTCAAACACATAACCCTTCTTGAGCAGTCGGGTAAAAAACTTACATCTTTGATGAGTGTGACTTGTCCGTTATAAGTGGCGAGGATGGTTATCTCATCAGGTTCATACTGCATTTTTCGAAGGTACTGCGCAAGGGCAACGCACCATTTAGCTTCCAACGTGTTTCTGTGACTCCAGCTGTCTTCCATGCCCTGAAGATATTAGAAGAGTAGTTGTTAAAATACGTGCCATGACAAGGGGAGAGAAAATATGATATAGTTTAGTTGTTTTATTTCTTCTCGAGTAATTTTTGTAACGCTTTTGCACGAGAGCATTCTCTGTATTTTTAATACTATTTTTACAAATTAATCAGGTATCTCTAAAAAGTATCAGACCCAGAAAATAGTTACCTACATCTAAATAGTTTGATATTACTACTATAGAAGTCGTGGGTTCGATTCCCAAGTCGGGGATTTTTATGAAATTTTCAGCAGCAGCTTGTTTATGGCATTAGTCTCGCCAGCACATCGGACTTAAACCTCCCGGCGAGTTGTGAGTGTACTGTAGCGACATCTATCAGGCTACATAAGAACTTGTACGAACCAACAAATCCTGAATCGCGCAAGTGAAGTTTACCGCGCAACTTGCAAATATACAACCGCTCGTCATCAACCGTTGGGCAGTGGCCCGCCAGGCATAACACCCGCCTGGTCGGAGGATCCTCCCTTTAGATGGAGGGACATCACACCTCGTCCCTCCACACTGGTGAAGCTGACGTGATCCCAGTGTCTCCACAGTACACTTCTCTCTTACTCTACGGGGAACAGGCGCGATAGTATCTTAAAAATACTAACCTCCGAATCTTCGAATACGTCATGAGAATAGAAGTACAAATTATCCTTCATTCCTCTGACGTCAGCGTACGAATCCACGCTAGGGTGACAGTCCAGCCTATCGTATATACCAGGAACTATGAGCTGTACGAAGTTCGTACGCATTCTGCGTTGCGTAGTGAGAGTACGCGCGTGAATTCCGTTGCGTATCATTCGCTCGAAGAGGGAAATTTCTAGATTGTAGTCTTTGGCTAATTTGTAGTGCGCTGCAGTTGGTCGAAGCTGTTTGTGGTCACCTAAAAGGTAAGCAGACAACTAATTTTAATTTTAACAAAAAATAAATATATGAAAAATCAACTGAAAAGCAAAACATAAAAATCACCTTAAAATACCTTCCAGTGGAACTAATTTTGAGTCAGTGCCAAAGAAAATCAATTTAAAAATATGATCTTAGATTGTCCGTTGGTTAGGTACCTTGCTTTAACTAAATTACGTCTAAAGTACTAGACCTAGTTCTAGAACTTATCAGGTAGCTCCTTTGTGTAAAAAAACTAAAGACGAAATGAACATACTCCGGTTTTTCACCGGTTGAAAATACTATAATCTATAGAATACAAATCACAGTTGAATTATAAAAACTTTTTCAAATTGCCTTTTTTATATTTTAAATCTTTATTGTTTTGTACTTGATACTTACTCTTTTTTGAAATAATTACAATACCCTGGTGAAATATTGGCAGTTGCTTTATATTAAATTTATTTTTCATTCGCTTCACGCTTTGTAATTATTTTTTTTTAATTTATCCTGTATTAAATTTTGCAAACGTTTCTAGATTGTTTTATCATACTTGTGTAAGTAACCATATGTTATTGTATCAGATGTCATTATAAAAAACCAAAAATTTAAAAGAGTAACCATGGAGTTTCTTGCCGGTTCTTCTCCATAGGAAACGATTAATTTGGAACCGTGCACCTAGTTTCGACATTTTTTCATAAGTGCCTGTATAAGGTCTATGTGAAAAACTATTATGATTTTTTATTTTTATTCTTTTCGCCAATACGCACCCATGGTTTGTCAGAGTATTCTCGCCAATAATAAATATGAAACATCTACTGATCTCATGCCGTCTCTTTCATACAGTACTGTACTGGGTGTTGTGAGAGAGATAGCAAGATTATTGTGGGCAAGTCTTACCTATGAGAATGAGATGCTGGCACCGATGAGTAAGAGATGCCACAATGTGCGCCTCTAACACTTCTGCAGCTTCTTCTACGATCACTGGAAACAACAATAACAACAAATATTGTTAATATAATCATATTTTACTCATAATCGCTGAGAATTTCATAGACCCAATTCCGCCGCTAAACAGAGTTTCATAGGGTCGGACTGAGCCGGTAGGGCCCTGGTGGCTCCCCATCCCCAAAAGCCTGGAGCCGGGACTGGATACTGGGACTAGTATCTAATCTGTGCTACTGGTAGAGGCCAGCTATCTAGGCCCGTGGGCTGGCAATCGCCACTCTGACTATATAGTCAGAGAAGCCAGTCCGACACTGGGGTTTCAAACTTGGCGAGACCCCAGTCGCGGACAACAGTTGTATAATAATGCTACTGTAATTAAACTATCGATACAGGTGGTAGCTATACCTATGGATGAGTGCAGGTTCCTCATGAGGTCATGTCTCCTAGCAGCCGTGGTAGTCGTAACTCCCACTACTCTGACCGTCCGCATCACTTCACCGTCTATCAACGTGGACACGTCATTCAGCTCTTGGTTGGTCGTGTTGTGTTGGTCCTATGATTATTAAAAATGTTATGAAAAAAATAAACTAAAATTTTTAACAGTAAATAATATCATCATATTCCTTTTCCTTCCCCCTCCATTGCATTGATAATGTCCAAATTTGTACGAATCGTCTTTAAATTCTGTAGTTACAGCCTGTCGCCCATTATATCTCCGCAGCCCGGGGACGTGGCTGCCTTTCACCCCTCTACCGCATTACACAGATATTGAACATATTTTCATTTCACTTTAAAAAGTAATACATTTCTTGCCAATCTTTTTGTCCAGCTTGAAGTTGGCACTAACTTCAACCCAGGCGTAAAAATCGGAGGGAGGAAAATATTTTGAATTTTGGATATACACTTAATTAAAATATTTTTTTCTCTACGATTTTTCTGGCAGTTGGCTCGCGTCAACTTCAGGCAGGACAAAAAGATTGGCGAGAACTGTCATATTTCAAAAACTGACTGTTTAACAGAGATCCTGATATACTTTTGGGATTAAATAATAAACACTCATTATAGGTTTGTTAGACGTGTTGTCGCTTCGGATGCCACACTCAGAATGAACGTCCGTTATTGCGCAGACCCTTTACTTTTATCCCCCACCACAACGTTTATTGTTACGTCCTAATACGTCACATCCATAATAATTATTTTCGGTTTTTTTTGGCTGTGGGGTGGATAGGAGGTGAAAGGCAGACCTTAATAACATATTCACCTGTATCTTGAGTATGCCGTTTGCCAACACAAATACCAACCTAGACTCCATAATATATGTAGCCAATACAAATAGGACGGTTCGTAACCGGGAATATCGCGACCCATGACAATGAAGACGTTCGTTCATTATATGAAAAAAAACACTTACCAGTAAAGATTTCATTTTCACCAGTAACTCATTTTTCAAAGATCCAACGGCTTTATAGTAAACCCGCCATCTTTGTTCCGGCGTTAAAACGTACAAATCTTTGACGTCATCAATATTACAATCTTGTTTATTATCATTTTGTAATATCTTGTATTTCTGAAAGATAGCATACCATCAGACTTGACATTAAATGGTTAAGTAGAGGTGTATTTATGTACACCTACAGTTCAATAGTATATAGAAGGTAGGCGAGCCAATTGCTATTAATTGGGTACGTATCGAAACTCCGAGTACTGCTAGACTTGGGAATCGAACTTTTAATCAGCAGCTAGAACGACGACGAGTCAGTTGTTCCTAAAAAAGAGTTTAGATTTTTTTATTCTGGCTTAAGAGATCCGTTATTTACTTACTTTTCATTAGAAATACAAAGCAAATTAAATTGAAAATGCATGTGTCATGTACGTGATGTACGTAAAAGAGAGAAGGGAGAAAAAATATTAAAGATACCCAAACAAACCTTAAAACATTCCAATCTCTTGCTAACTCTCCCGATCTCCATTTTGAACTTGTCAGTCATTTGCTGCGCCTCTAAATGGTTGTCAGTTACGTCATTAATATATTTTATACTGTTCCGCATTGAATCCATTTTTTTTATCGCCCATTTTTCAGAGAAGCACGTCTCTATAACTTCCGGCATGTCATCAATTTTTTCCCAATCATCTTCTAGAAGGTCAGATTCATCTTTTATGTCAGATTTTCTGGCGATTTGTGACTCTTCTAAGCTGTCAAACAGCCAATTAATTATGCTATCTTCTTTACAACTATTTAGTTCGTAATTCTTGTCACCAATTTTGAGGTGATTCTTTATACTTTTGTAGGATACAACTTCTTTCTCACATTTCTCAATCTCCGTTTGCAATTCTGTCATCTTCTTGAATATTTTCTCCAGTTCATTCCTCTTTGTCGCATAGAGGTAAGAATATTTACACTTGACCTTAGTTCTTAAATTGTGAAGGGTGTAATATTCTAGAAGAGGACTCTTGCTTTGACTGCCAAGTCTCACAATACTGCTAGTTATACCAAGAATTCCTTCTAAGAATTGATCAAGGGCGTGATTCGTGTAGCAGATAACTAACATTGGAGTTCCTTCTAGGGACAAATTTCTTAGTAAAGTGGCTGCGATTTTGACTCCTATGTACGTTTTACCGGTTCCAGGGGGGCCCTGAATTACAGCGAATTCTCGTGTTAAAGCGAACTTGAAGGCTTCCAATTGGGAGCTGTCAAGACCAAAGGCTTTGTCTGGCCATTGTTCTGTGTCTAGAACTGGAAAAGGTAGATCTTCGGACTTGTAAGGGACAGTGTATAATGTTTCTGATGATAAATAAGCTGGAGGGTCTGATTTGTTCTGAAAGAAGAAAGATTTTTTTCATATCTTTTCTTTTGTTTATATTATATAGATTAGTTTCTGTGTGTTGCAGTTGCCGAGAACTTGATAAACATAGAATAGAATAGAATAGAATATACTTTATTGTACACCAAGAAACAACGCAAAGGAAATAAATACTAAAATATAACAATAGAAGGTACAATTGGCGGTCTTATCGCTAAAAGCAATTTCTTCCAGACAACCATTGAATGGATAAAGGTCAAAGAAGAAAACAGATAACGGGCGGTTGAAGGTGTACTCCATAACTACAATATATACATAGATAGACTATAATATTATTACATAATTATATAGGATATATAAAAAAATATATAAATATAATATATACATAAACGATATTAATATAGGAAGAATACAGTAACAATTTATACAGAAGGAGCCAAGTAGTGGTCTTTCACCTGCTTTTTAAAAGAGGCCAATGTTTGTGCACGCCTCACGGACACTGGTAGTGCATTCCACAGACGAGTGGCCTGTACGGTGAATGAATGGTCATAAAATGTTGTGGTGTGCATAGGCATTTTTAACTTTAAGTTCTCTGATGACCGTAAGTATCGCGAGTGAGTATCACAGACGAACTCAAAACGAGCTTTAAGATAAGGGGGCGTTGTAGGATTAAACAGAATACTGTAAAGTAATGACAGAATATGAGCATTCCGACGAAGGCGTATTGGAAGCCACTTGAGCTTAGCACGAAATTCGGACACATGATCATATTTGCGTAAACCAAATATGAATCTTATACAAAAGTTCTGGAGACGCTCAAGCTTATTAAATTGGTCCTCGGTGAGATCAAGATAGCTAGCATCGGCATAGTCAAGGACAGGCAGTAAAAGAGATTGTGCAAGCGCAATCTTGGTGGCAGTCGGAAGAAAGTTTCGCAGCCGTCTCAGGGACCCTGCTGACGCAAACATCCGACGGCTAGTTTCCTTTAGTTGTGCATCCCATGACAAGGTTTTATCTATGTGTATCCCCAGGTTTTTAACAGTCTCACTCACAGGTATTTGGATTCCTTCAAAGATAAATTGCGGAAGGTGAAACCAATCAATCTTCGACACCATTCGTGAGCTGCCAATAACAATGACCTGGGTCTTAGAGGGGTTAATTGTAAGGCCATGGGTTTTACTCCATACTGAAATATTTGTAAGGTCTTTATTAATATTTCTGATTGCTTCCGATAGCTGTTCCAAAGGGGCTTGCGAGTAAATTTGAAGATCATCTGCATATAGGTGGTAGGATGAAAGAAGATTATTGGAGATTGAATTAATAAATATCGCGAAGAGTAATGGGGATAGCACGCCACCCTGAGGCACGCCAGCATCAGTGTCACACCATGAGGAGAATGTATCCTCAATGCGGATACGCTGACGGCGGCCAGTCAGGTAACTACGAAACCAATCAATCACCGTTGGAGATATGTTAAGAGAGCTGAGTATGCCAAGCAAAATGTCAAAATCAACGCATCAAAGCATTGCTAAAGTCTAGTAATGCTAATACCGTTAACTTTCCATTTTCCATGCCTAGCCTGATGTCGTCCGTAATATTAACCAGGGCTGTGGCGGTACTATGACCAGGGCGGAAACCGGATTGGAAGGGATTGAGAAGTCTATTCTTGCAAAGGAAGGAGTTAAGTTGTTGGTGTATGAGACGCTCCAGGACTTTGGATAAGAATGGTAGTATGGAGATAGGACGATATTCAGAATAGGATGTTGGATTAGGTTTTTTAGGTATTGGGGTAATCTGGGCATCTTTCCACGCATTCGGGAAAACACCACTAGATATCGAGTAATTCAGGATGTGACAAATGATGGGAAGGATTTCATCTAGAATAGGAATGATCATATTACGGCTGACTGAGTCACTTCCAACTGCGTTAGAAGTTATAGATATAATGCATTTCTTAACATCACAAGCAGAGAATTGATTAAAAACGAACGGGGAGTAATCGGGAGTCGGAAGAATAGAAAGATTATGAAGTGTTTTGGCTTTAATTGTCCTATCAAAGTAGGACGAAGCAGAGAAGTGTTGATTTAATAAATTAATATCTAAATTATTAGGAATAGTATCTTGACGTGATTTTCCGATTCCCATTGACTTAAGAAATTTCCAAACTTTCGCTGGGTCACCGTTTTCAACAGCACTGTGGATGTGTTGGCGTTGTGCATCCCTACACACCTTATTGCAGTGATTTCGAATATTTACATATATCTCTAAGTTTGTAGCATTAGGCTTACACTTATATCTGGACTTAGCCACCACTTTCTTAGACATAATTTTTTTGATATCATTAGTCAGCCATGGAGACGGTAGGTGTTTTATCCTTACCGACCTAATGGGAGCATATACATCATAAATTTCAATTAATTTATTTATAAAGATGGAAAGTTTTTCATCTATTGAGCTAGATGTCATTACGGGTGCCCAATCAATTTTACCCACAGCCTCCCGGAGAAGTTCGAGATTCATGCCACCAAAATTGCGCTGACGAAGAATTTTTGGCTTTGCCTTTGGAGGACGAATTTTATATGAAAGACAACATACAACAAACAAAAAACCTACGCCCTAAAGAAAGATATAAATATTCTGGCCCATTTTCCACAGCACCATGTAGTCCCAAATTAAGCAGAGCTTCTGCTATGGGTACTAGACAATGGATATAATACATAAATTACTTTTTTGTAAATATAAGAAGCACCCAGACAAACACAAACACTAAAGTTCATCGTATAAATAAATATTACATTATCACATCATATAAGTAAATATTTTTTCCTGTGGGAATCGAACCCACGACCGTGATCAGCAGTCCACTCGAACCACTGGAATCAAAACAAATATTTTTGTCTTAAGTTAATTTGAGTTTAGTCAAAGTCGGTGATTCTAAGCAATTATAAATTTGAAACCTAAGACAGTGCAAAGAAAGTTGTAATTTCATTGACCACGGTCAGACCTGCACATCCACAATATATCTCTTCATCGGCAGATCATCTAGTCGAGACTCTTGTAGTACTTTTAGAACTCTATGGTAAGGTTCAAAGAATACTTCACTTTCCACCATTAGGTATGCTTCAGAAAATATGTTTTTAGATGTTGGATTCTGAAATGATACTGCTACCTGCAATTAAACATTTATTTTATGGTTTTTATTGCAGTGCAGGGACTTATATAAAGGTTGGAAAAATACAGCCGAAGAAGCACTATAAAATAAGAAACGTTAATTCTAGCCAAACCGGAACCGACAAACTTATATATTGTAAATATATAATTCTAATTGTGTGTATTATACAGGGTGTTTGGTAGAACGTTGAACATACGAAAATGGTGGTTAGTTGGGGTCATCTGCTACCCACTTGGCCCAAATTATTTGACCTTGGTCGCACCGTTTTCATTTTTACTTTTTTTAATTTCACAGAAAATTACCAGTTTTTTTTACTTAAAATTCGAATATAATTAGACATTAATACAAAACAACATCCTGCCTGTTTTACCTATCACAAGTAAAGATATTCGAATTTAAATTGATAAAAAACTGATAATTTTCTGTGAAATAAAAAAAAAGTAAAAAAAAAACAGTGCGGCCAAGGTTAAATAATTTGGGCCCAGTGGGTAGCAGATGACCCCAACTAACCACCATTTTCGTATGTTCAACGTTCTACCAAACACCCTGTATATTGTAAATAGTTTTAAACATTAATGTAGTTAGGTCTCATAGAAGATCAAGTAAAATATTTTTTTATTTTACTGTTCAATATAATTTCGTATTATTAACATTCTCTAAATTCTCTAATATTTTTTATAATTAAAATACAGACTTTATATACACATATACACTAATTAAATTACAAGGTGTAATATTCCTAAAAGAAAAAACTTAAGGTAATAATTAAGATGAAGAGCAAACTTTATAATATCACTTACATAACCTTCACTAAGCAGATTCAAATTAGAATCCAGTACAGTTGCACACAGAATTGTCTCAAAGTTATCACAGGTGAAAAGCAAAAGAGATCCGAACATGAGTTGTTTGTTGTATGCATATTTTTTGCTGTCAACCACACCTTGAATTGCTCGTTCTTTCCATGCAATGTCTACTAGGTGACCCACTTTGTTATTGCTTACGTAGTTGCGGAGAATACGAACTTTTGGGTATACCCTGAAAATTTTAGAAGTTTATTTTTTAATTAGGTATGTCATCTTTTTGTATTTTTTAAGCATTTTCCATGCTAAGATTACAAGTTATTTTTAATGAAGGAAAAAATCGGTGGGCGGGCAGGATTCGAACCTGCGCCTTCTGGTTCGATACACCAGACGCTCTGACCACTAAGCCACCGCTCGCCCTGCTCGCCAGTCGAAAGTATGTCATGTTGATTTATAGGTCTTACTAACTGCCTTAAAAGAGGTTATTAATGTTTTATGTATAGTAAAGTTAATTTTGTTGGTCACACAGCTGATTTATTTATTTATTAAATTAATTAATTACTACAGATCCACCAATTACAGTAACTAAAAAAATAAATTTATTATAATCTACAAAACAAAGCAAAGTAAATAAAAGTAGGTAAAAACACTTTTATACCTTCCTCTCACAGTACTTCTCACATAACAATATAATCTTCGTCCACTCATCCACAAACAGCTGATATAGCTTTGTTGTTAATGTAACCAATTTTGAGAAAAAATTGATTGTTGATAGTGTACTCCAAACATGGTTCCTAATTATTTAAATAGAAACTATGTTTGTAGGGGGGTAAAGAAGATACTGTTAATATCATACAGTTTTACCTCACTATTACCGGAGAAAAGTTACAAAAAAGAAACCAAACCGTGTTATTTCTAAAGAGGTTTGTATGTAATTTTGATACAAAATTTGTGAAAGCATACCTGATATTCTCATGCCTTCTTTTAGATGGATTTTCCAGATATTTACCTGCAGGAGAAAAACGTAATAATGTATAACAAACTCAAAACAAAAAACCATAAAACTTACAACATAATGTTTACCAACATATTCCTTCTCGTAATGGTCCAAAACAGTCCTCCCGTAGCAATTTAAACTGAACATCTAAATAATGTTCTACGTTTGGGTATGCTCCGTTTATTATATTCGGTTGTATGGGAATTTGGTTGGGTGAAAGTAAGTCATCCTGGGTAGGGAATATGTTGAGGTTCTTGAAGTATTGCTTATCTTCATTTACCGTTTCTGGTGGTGCGGTAAATTCTGCTTCAAGGTCATTTGGATCCTGTGAACAATAATCTGATTTTTTTACAAAGAATATGATATCCTTACCAATATTATAAATGCGAAAGTAACCTTATCTGTCCGTCTGTCTCGCTTTTACACCAAAACTACTGACCTGATTTAAATGAAATTTGGTACACAGATAGTCTAGAGCCTGAGAAAAGACATAGACTACTTTTTAATGCGAAATAAGGGATGTAAGAGGTTGAAATAGGGGATAAAAGTTACAGGAAATACCTAAACCATGTAGGCGAAGCCGCTGGAGGAAGGCTAGTAATATGATAGGTTTTAAATTTGGTTTTCTAATGTGAATAAAGAGGCTTTTACGAATAACTGCAATAAAAAAACAATATTAATTTCTAAATGGGCTTGTATTATCTTAGCCTTTGTAGAATATAAGCATGATAATAATATAGATATACAAATACTTACTTCATCTTTAAGTATTTTCATAACCACAGCTTTTAAGTATTCAATCTTTTCAAACAAATCATTGCTAAATCTTTCTGTATGCTCTTCACGCACACCAATAGCACTGACTTCTATTATCTCTAATAAATCTAATATTTCTTTCATAAATTCCAAGTTTTCTCTTTCGAATTTAATTATACCTTCACAGAGATTTACAATATGCACATAAAAGGCCTCTGCATCATCCCACATTTGAGAATTCAACCTCTTTTCAACAATTCGAACACTTGGTAACTCATCTAAATAGTTTTTAAGATTCACCAAAAAGTTTGAATTCTGAAACCGAGTTCTCAACATTTTTACAATTTTCGAATTCTCGCCTGGCTCTAAGGTTTTGTATACGTTGGCCAATATTTTCACAATTAAAACTATAAAATCACCTTTCAGTTCGTTCTCATCCAAAAGGTTCCAGAAACCAGGTCTATGGGAAACTTCCAAATTTAAAATTGGAGGTTGTAATGTAGAAATGTCGAGTAGCCTTTTGAATCCAATTGGTTTTTTCTCGGTGAATTGTGGTTTAGTCTCCGGTTTCGGCTCTGGTTGCTCTTCATCAGCAAAATCTGAAGTATTCGGCCTTGCATCTTCTATTACCGTGCCGTCAAACCAATCTATTCGGAGAGACGCTTTGTTCCCGTTACTCATGACTGACAAACTAATATTTTATTTAACGTATTAACTATCTATTTAACCTATATCTAAGTCCACTTTTAGTTTATTTACGTACTTAAAAAGAAAGTAGAGCAAACAAAAATAAATTTGTTTTGGCTTTTGACGTCATTTGATCAGCTGACTGACGCTGTCAATGTCAAGTGACATGTGAACTGTCTTTAACGTTTCGTTATCTTCAGAAGAATATCAAACGAAGGAATGATACAAAATATATACTACGGTAAATGTGTAACCCACACCAATGTCCGCGAAATATACAATAAATAAAACGAGAAGATAACATGAAAATGTTTAAAGATAAAATGTGTATAAACTAATATAAAAAAGGTTCCTTGTGCACTATGACAAAAGAGAGCGCTCTTTACTAAAACAAAACATACTATTTAATTAGTTTTTCTTTTACTAAAACTTCAGTAGTTAGTAAAGTTTAGGTTACAAAGAGACTTGACCAGATCAAATATTTATTATCATGGAAACCGTATTTTGCCTCTTGTATAATTCTTAAAGCCTTATTGTTAATGGCCCTCTTATTCGTCGGTCGTTAGAAGCCCGCTTGTTAAGCGTAAGGGCTTTTACTTACTTTTTACAGCATAATAAACAGTAAAATAGCTGTAAAGCTGTATTTTCATCTTCCCGTTTTATTCAGGTGTCTATACATAGCTTTATTACTGTTAAATAAAAAGATTATCATGAGAGTGAGTAGGCAGATAATCACTATTTATTATATAAATAAAAAATGTAAGCAGGTAACTTCTTTTTTTGGTACTTTTTTAATGGCAACCACAACGGGCTCTTCTCTTTATTCTATTTTTTTAATTTATTAACACTTTATGCACATTAACGTACAGAGGCAGACTTAATTGTCGCACTATGTAGGTTTTATTATTATAGTTTAATATTGCGTTTGACGACGTCTGTGGTCTAGTGGTTCGAGTACCGGACTGCTGATCACGAGGGGGGATCATCGTGGGTTCGATTCCCACAGGATACAAATATTTGTATGATGAACATAGGTGTTTGTGTTTGTCTGAGTGTTTCTTATGTACACGTAGATATTATAATGTATGATAATATGTATTTACAAAACAAAAAGTATCCCATAGTACAAGCTCTGCTTAGTTTGGGACTAGATGGGTGCTGTGTAAAATGTCCCAGAATATTTAGTTATTATTGCTAAACACATGCAGGCATTTTTTTTGTCTGTCAAAGACAAAACTTTTGGTGTTTTAAGCTGGTTTTAGGCTGTTGGTGCGTGTTTTCAGGCTTTGGTATATAAGTATTATCTTATGTTTTTCACTTATTCCGTTTATAAGACATACCGTCCTACACCTTATCCTACTCGGCTATATTCATTACGCTCACTGTGGCGCAAAAATAGAACAAAAACCTCTTCATAACAATGCCATACTCTATTATCTACCAATAACAACAGTCGTAACAATTATGAAGGAACATTTCCTTGCGAGTGAGTAAACATTCACTGTACACAATGCCACTATTTGGGAAGGTTTGGAAAGCTGCCAAGGCCTGCACTTCCATCGAGAGATTTTCTTGTTCACAAAAAAATATATGATATCTATGGCCACTTATTAGCGGGAAATAGGTTTGTTCTTGACCTAATTTATTTTTTAAGAACACACATCTCGTTAGGCTTAGGTACCTTTGTTTAATTTTAATAAAACATTTATATTGTCTTTGACTAATTAAAGAATACCTACCAAAATTTTTTGCATTAAAATTGCAGATTCTTTTATCAGCATAAAAGCATCTTACATGCCTGTAATTAACTAGGTAAGTTATCTTAGTAGTACCTAGATAGGTATTTAATTTTGCACTATAACATAATAGGCTATGGCGTTCGCTTGTAACTGGCAAATTCAAATTTTACACAGCAATTGGCGAAAAAACAAATGATTGATTTGTTTCGTTGTTTTTTTAAATTTGAATTCAACGGGCTATGCGACGGCATTAACCTGGCCTTATTTTCATGATTGTAAGCATCAGAAAAACAAAGAGCAGGATAACCGAATATCAATGTAGATACACCTGTATAATTTAAACAAGAAAAAAAAAACATTTAACGCTTCCGCCAACGTGAGCGGGAAGCGATCTAAGTAGTTTGTTTATCGGAAGCGGAAATGAAAATATTTACCCTGTACACACGGGTAACTAAAAGTAATTACGTTATTTTATATCCATTCTTCTTTTTATCATATCTTATAACCGCTACGAGCTATACAATGAGCTTACACAAAGCCATCGTTGTTTTACTTGAGAATAAATAATGATTAGGTAGGTACTTAGGCTTTTAAATATTGTAGGACAGAGGGCACTAGGATCTACATTACATACGTATTCAAATCAAATTAAAATACTTATTTTGATTTTTAACCCCCGACGAAAAAACGACGGGGTGTTATATGTTTGACGTGTGTGTGTGTCTGTATGTGTGTGTGTCTGTCTGTGGCATCGTAGCTCCCGAACGGATGAACCGATTTTGATTTTGTTTTTTTTATTTGAAAGGTGAATTAGTCGGGAATGTTCTTAGCTATGTTTGATGAAAATCGGTCTAAGATGGCCGCCGCCACAAAATAGCGAATTACATATTTTTTCACAACTCCATCAATATGGGTATCAAATGAAAGAGCTTAACTAGGAGAATACTATAATACACTATGATAAATTTCAAATCCAAGATGGCTGCCACCACAAAATGGCAAATTACATTTCGTGTAGGGGGTTTTCTAAATTTTTAATTTAGGTTATCGCATAAATCGTTTATAGTACAGGCACGTATGTTTTTTTTTCTTTTATAAAGTTGGTACTTTACATGTATGATACCTAGGACCAAATACATTTCCCTCTTTGAACTGTCGCGTTAGCCGATTGGTCCTGAGATCGTTTCTCCAATAATACTTTGCTTGACCTAGGGGAAAGTGTAATTGGGTTTTTTTATGAAATTCTCGGTAGCAGCTCGGAGTTCAGATTTGTGGCCGGATAATGGCATCGGGCCCCCCCTTATTACATGGGTCCTAAACATACGGGCGAACTACGAGTGTACATTATTAGGTACACTGTCTTACCCTTCGGGGAATACAGGCGTGATGGTATGTTTTGTTACAAATCTCTTGAAGAAAAAAGTTGGTGGTCGGTAACACTGCGAACAATAAAAATTTAATAACAGTTTTCACAACAATAGCCTTATTTATTTAATTGAGGCACATGGCTTTTACAAGATTCGTTTGTAATAACAATTAGTTCATAAGCTTCACTTTGTTTTTTATAATTAATTAACTCTGTTGGGACAATGGAAATGCTAATAACCTTTGTCGCTCCAGCTTACCATAAAGATCTAATGCGATTTTAATTACTTTTTTTATCATAAACAAAGACTGTCTTTTTTTGAGAACTTAGCTTTTCTGTATTTTGTAGTGTGTGTAATAAATGTTACCTACCTATCTGTTTTTACTAATGTCTTGGTTTTTATTTTGTTTCTTTTTCAGATAAATTACTTTCAATGGCTTTGTAATCTCTGGAAAGGTTTTAATATTTATTATTTAACACTAGGTTTAAACGCCTATTGCGAATAAGAACGACAAAGTGAACAGCGTGATATAGTAACGAGGATTGCGAAAGGTATGTTAAGATGGAAGAATCGGAAGGGGTCGACCTCAGCGATCATATCGCAACCAATTTGCGGACGTTCTCAAAGAAGGCAATGTTAAGAGCACCCTAAACCGACGAGCATGCATGGGAAGTTTGATGAACATAGTAAGTGGAAAGCTACAGACTCTGCCTACCCCTGGAAAATGGAAAACATGCGTGAAGCTATGTAGGTATGTAAAATGTAAGTTAGTCGCCAGCTCAATAATGCATATTATTGAGGTGTATCAACAATAGCATATATGTATGTATACCTCAATGGATGGCCTGCAAACATTCACGGTATAAGTGGGCTCTCAACTCTCATATTATTATCATGTGCTCGTAAGGACGGTGTTGAGCGTTATATTAAAATAAAATTATCCTGAATAGTGGACGGGCTTAATATGAACCATATTTTATGCAGGACTGCCAATAAAGTGGACATTTTCAAAGCTGTTATGCTCGTAGCCTTCATAAATAGTTTTAAGTATCTATATATACAAATATATATAGTTTTTTTTACATATATATAGTTATAAATAGTTCTGTATATAGTTTATTACGTATCTTATTTATTTTATAGGTCCCAACCTATAAAATAAACAAGATACGTGATAAAACAGTCGTGATACACTTATTGGGTGACTAGTTATAGGGTGAAAATATTAGGGCACAATAGCCACGGTAAAAATCGAACTACATTAATCCTTATTAATATTATAAGTGCCAAAGTATCTCTGTCTGTCTGTCGCGCGTTTACGCCAAAACTACTAAACCGATTTAAATGAAATTTGGTACAGTAATAGTCTAAATCCTGAGAAAGGACATAGGCTACTTTTTATTGCGAAAAAAGGGCTGTAAGGGGTTGAAATAGGGGATGAAAGTTATAAGAAATACCCGGCTGACCACGCGGGCGAAGCCGCTGGCGGAAAGCTAGTTGTTCTATAAATTCATAAAAGTACTTCACTTTACAACAAAACGTCACGTGATCGATTTGTTCATAAAGTAAAATAAATGTTTTATGTTCTCAGAATAGGAATTATGCCACCATCATCATTGGCAAGAAAATTTGGGAAACGGAAAGTTTTTAAACTTCAAGAACCTAACCTTGCCAATCTCACTGTAGGTACCTAATGTTTTAATACATTATAGATGGCTCCATTAACAAGCTGGTGATAGAAAACGACATGACTTTGATTCCAACGCATTAAAAATATGGCATACAGATGTACCCGGGCCCTTGTTCATCTGTATGTAGAAATACTAGAAATTCTAAAGCTTAGAAGGTCGCCAGAGCTCTTTCTAAGGATGCGCTGCGCTGGCAGCAAGAGGAATATTCCCTCAAACTGTCAGCGCAGTGAATCCTCCATAAACCTCTAAGAGGTTTTTCGGGTCGGCAACGCGCGAGTGATACCCCTGGTGTTGCAAGCGTCTATAGGCTACGGTAACCGCTTACCATCAGGCGGGCCGTATGCTTGTTTGCCTCAGTGGGATAAAAAAAAACATTGAAAATCACAATTTAAAATTTGTTATTCTCGCAGTTTAAATAAAAACAGTACGTAAATTACTGTTGATTTATTGTCACTGTGATAATTACAGTGATTGGAACGTAAGCAAAATGTAAACAGTGAATACGAATCGACTGTCAATGATGGATGGACATTTCGCAGCGTTGATTGGAAAACAATTCGATCAGACAATCAGAGATAAGATTGCTATTAAAATATTGGATAGACCTTTTTTTTTCTTTTGTATTCAGAAAGAAAGAGAGAAAAATGATTTATTCAGCACAATTTTTTACTTACTAACTGTACCTTTACAATCTAAAATAAATTGCACTGAAACGGCGCTGGTTCAGCATAAGCCAGACAGAATGCCTGGCGCTGGTTTTCAATCAGACCAATAGTGACCCACGGATGAAACCAGTTTGCAAAAATAAAAATAATTAATGATAAATGATAATACTTAAATATGATAACACTTAAATAAAAAATTAATAGGTACCTACATTATCATGTAATAGCAAAAATGAAATATAAAGATTCTCAGTGTGTGTGTGTTGGTTGTAGTGTGCAGTGTGTATTCCTTTTATTTTTCTTTTTTTGTTGTGCGAGGAAGGCTAAGGCCCGTCCGAAAGTAGCCAATATAACCATCCGTTAAAACAAGTGTCATGTTAAAATTTTCAATGGGTAAAAACACATCGGTACATAGTTCGCTAGAAATGTCCCATTAAATTATTTGGCAGATAATTTTATACGAATTATGTTCTATTTTCGAGTTTATCCGGGCGTTAGCGGCTATCCAGAGGTGGTGAAACGGCCCCTAGAAGTGTTGTAACTTTTATTTCATTTACAAAGTCGAACTGGAATTCGTCGTGTCTGTCTATTTCAAGTATTTCAATCGTCAGAAACAAGGAATTTTAATAATTTAATTACAAGAAGATACTGCGTATCTCAAAAAGTTAGGCATTTCTTACAATTTATTTTAAATCAAGTTTCCATACCATCACGCCCATATTCTCCGAAGGGGTAGGCAGAGGCGTACTAATGTACACCCATATTTCGCCGGTATGTTTAGGATCCATATAATAGAGGGCGAGCCTATTGCCATAGACCGGGCACAAATCCAGACTCCGAGATGCTATTGGGAATTGCACAGAAAACCCAACAATACTTTGCTCGACCTGGGGATCGAACCCAGGACCTCTAGCGTAGCAGTCGCACTTGGGACCACTAGACCAACGAGGCAGTCAAGTTAAATCAAGTTTCAATTAGAAATTAAAGTAAAATTCCATCCCATACATATTTACGATCTGTTATAGTTAGGCACATATATAAAGGCACTAATTATTATGAATGCTTTTTTTAAAAACGTGTCTAAAAACAAAAATGCCTTTTATAACTATTCGTAGTTTCCCGGCAGCAGAAAATGGCAATTGTCACAACGACGCGGCGACGGGGGCTTCGATTTATTTACACAAGTTATTTTTTATATAAACTACCTAGCTATTTCCCGCAGATCCGCTCGCGGCAAGTTTGAGCCCCGTTACACCTCATTAGTATTTTTTATTATTATACCTTATTCTGTTATTCGGGGTGGCGACAAATCCAACAAATGAAAGATCATGATAATCAGTTCAGCAGTTCTCGAGTTCTTATACCCAAGTGTTGTAACAAACCCGACTTTGTTGTTTAGTGTTTCCTCTTGGGTGACGTGTGTGAGTTAGACGGCTTGGCCTGATCGTGGAAGGTCGCAGGGGGTCTCTCAAATAAAGTTGATGTACCGTAGTAAATGTCCCGTTTATTCTCTAATACCCGTGATGCCAACCTTCCGTTTAGACCAGTGCGCAGTAACTGGTCCTCCGTTCATTCGTCTCGCATGCGTACGATTTTGCTTATCTAACACTCTGTCTTTCGCGCTTACATTGTGTCCCTACAGTTGTATAAGTATATTAAGATAATTAAGTATCATCATCATCATCCCTTACACTGTCCCACTGCAGGGCACGGGCTTCTCAATGATTCAAATGAAATGATTATTAACTAATCAATTAAAAAGATTCTGCGTAAAATGAATGACTCTATATAACCTTAATTACAAGATTGTTTATACAAAGTAGATCGAATACCGAGCTTCGGAAATGTTCTTTTAATTGAATTGGCGGTGGAATCTAGAACAAATTAGGTGCTTCTCCCTAGAGCTATTCTGAATTGAGTTTCAGTTACTAACCGTCTCAAAATGAAGTCTGTAGACAAAACTAATTGGAAATGATCGAGAAAATGGATAGGTAAATAAAACACAGTTTATTTTAACGATAATTTTTCATTTTTATTTATTTAGTAAATCGTTTTATATGTTAGGGTTATTTTTATTTAGTAAAGCACTTTATGCAATTAAAACTTATAATTGCCATACAAATTGCTCCTTACATTGTTTTTTCGTGTGCAATAAAGAATATTCTATTTTATTCTATTTAGTTTGTGTTGATAATCTTCCAAGAAAAGGCCACGGACCGAACCATCTTCCAAGACATTTATTCAAAGACTGTACCTAGACATGTTCCAGATTTTCTGACGTGATTAATTTGGGCCTCGTAACGTGTTCATCTAGTTCATAGGTTCTCAAACTTATCTTGACCGCCGTCACTTGGGAAATAAGCATATTTTCTAGAGCTCCCCATTTTACATCATCTGTCACAAATCTGAAACAGTTATTGCTACGATTGTACCAGTATTAATCTTTCAAGGTTTACTATTATGCTTTATAATGTAATTACGTGTTTTGTAACGCCCCCCTCGGGGTCTACTGCCCCCTGAAAGTCAACGTCGAAATACGACGTCTATGGTCTAGTCACTAGTGGTTTGAGTGCCGCACCGCTGATCACGGTCGTGACACAAATATTTATGTGATAAACATAAGTTTTTGTGTTTGTCTGGGTATATCTTATGTATTATAAGTATATATTTACAACAAAAAGTATATATTATTATATCCATTGCCATAGTACAACCTCTGCTTAGTTTGGGACTAGATGGTGCTGTGTAAAATGTTCCAGGATATTTATATTTATTCTAAGTACCTAGATACTCTGGTATTTATTAGGTACAACTCAACCACTAAGCGAGGTCTATTACGTTTGCGAATAACAAACAGTCTAATTAAATATATTAAAAAAATAATTTATTAAAAAAATCCACAAGGCGGAATTATCGCTTAGGTTGAGAACCTATGATCCAGTTTATTCCGTCCCCAACTTATTATGTCTCCAGAGAGCCCACGGCTTACTTATTAGTTGCGTCTCTCAGTTTATGCGGTCCTGGTCCTAACGTCCGGATTAACGAGTGATTAAACGGTTGACGAAAATTAACACCACCTTGGGAGTGATTAAGAGGGACACAGGAACTTTGATTAGGTGAAGGAAAATTTGATACAGCTGTGGTCGCTGTTACAGTTTGGGTAGGTATTTTCCCGTCTCAAAGGGTTAATTTGAGTAAAAACGGACTTTAGAGGGTTGCTTCATAAAACATTCATTTCGCCAAATATCTTTGTTCTAAGAGAATATTAAAATGTAGCTCAGAGAATTCTTGTGTATTTTTTGAGTTTAGAACTGTATTGTTTAGTTACGAAAGTAATTAGGTACAGTTCTTGCCAAACTTATTGGCTAGGTTAAAGTTGGCACGAGCTAACTTTAACCCGGCCGTAAAAATCGGAGAGGGAAAAATATTGGATTAAAATTATTTAAAACGACAGCGTACGGCATGAGCTTTCGTGTTTATTTATTAAAATCCAATATTTTTGTTTAAAAATACTTTTTACTTATCCTTTTTTATTTGAAATATTTGGTACCAAACGCCTTTGTTGCTACTTTTTATTATTTATTATGCTGAATAAATAATAAATAATAAAAAGTTTAGCCATAAAACAATCACAAGCCAACAATAAAATTAGCCTAAGCGACTGAAAAAGCAACCACAATTTCTTTTCTTTGTATATTTTTGTTCAGAATTATGTTCCTGTTGCGGTGTTGGGTAGCTTCCGCGGCGATGTCACACGAAGGCCGCAGGATCATGCGATACACTGTTTATGCTTTGACCTAGTTATAAAATACATTTTGTTTAATACAACTAGGTAGCTCGTTAGTCTATGGTTCTAAGCGCGGCTGCTACGCTCGAGGTCTTGGTTTCGATTCCCAGGTCTAGCAAAGTGTTGTTGAGTTTTTCTGAAATTCTCAGTAGCAACTCGGAGTTTGGATTTGCATTAGGCTCGTTATTACATACTTAAGTACTTTTAAACATCACTGCACCCCTTTTCGGAATAAAGGCGTGAGTGTTTTTTTTTTAATTATAAATTTGAGTGCGTTTGGCAGCACCTCACCTGCTGGTAAGTGACCATGCTGCCGAGGATGGAGCACGCAAACTCAAATAATGTGTCATACTCTGCAGCAGAGCCACCTTTTAGAAACTGATCAATTATATCATAAAATGATGTACGTACAACGTACATAATGTACGTATATCCGATATCGCTGTACGTGCAATAAGTAACGATAAAATAAACATTTACTATTGAGAGTATGCTCCCCAGCAGAGCCACCTGGTACATGTACTCAGGAAAGAAAAACGCTACTGTTTTTTTGATATAAACTGTTGTACGAATAGTGTTCAATACGTACATGTTAAAAAATATCATTATTATCCTCTCGTTTTATTTATTTTACTTTACTAAAATATTCGTAGAAAACGCCTAGTTATTTTGTGTCAGCAAAATGTTTTGTAGCATTTTGATAAGGCGCGCAATACAATACAAATATTCAACATATTATTTTTAATCGTAGTTTTTATGGTTTGTTTTTTTTTGACATTTCATTTAAGCTACAAAAATCGGTTTGTAACCTGAAATTGGCACAAAGATATAACTAGTGCCACACTACAAAAAAAAACGGTTTGTAATAAAAAACATCTGTATTTTTTTAAATGTCAGTTTTAATACTTTTCAATACTTTCAATTCATTATTGACTTGTATTGGGAATTTTTGTTACATTATTACATTCAAAGTATAATGAAGCGCGCAAAGCGTTTATCGGTTTCCTTAGAAGAACAAAAAATAGCATTTATTGACTTCGGGCACTTCTTTACCAATAAAAAAATATCAATAAAGGCAAATGAAGTTTTTTTTAGTAGTATTTAGTGTAAGGTTGTATTTCAACCACTTTTATAACCTCGCAGCCTCGGCAGGCCCATTTCAGTATAGTTTTTAACATTATCCCAAGAAGACCCATTAAAGACACTGACTGTGTCATCAGCATAAGAAAAAACTTGTGCGTGTTCAAGGCGTATGTTACAGAGGACATTACATTTATGAGGAAGAGGCTAGGACCTAACACACACCTGGGGGACTCCGCATGACACTTTTTTGTCATCGCTTTGGTAATTATCCAGTTTGACCCTCTGTTTACGGTCATATATATATGTATCTTTTGAACAGTGCCATTGCACAGTGCCACAGTGCATTTTTAATAATATTCTGAAGGTGAATACAAAAAAAACACAATTCAATATTTGATGAATTAAGATCGGTATTTTACACATCTTTAGTACGTTTACCTGCTAAAGCCACGGTACCTCAAACTTCGTAATGGTTCATCGTTCTTACCTGTGATGGGAGCATGCACTGACAAACTTTCAGCTTTTATAAACAAATATATGACGAACATATAACGAAGGTCTGGAGTTTAGCAGGAGCGCTTTCACTCTAAAAGTGTAACTCTCGTCCTATCCCGTCTGTGTAGTTGGTTTCATTTAGTGTCAACAGATGGCACTGTCGTCTCAAAAGAGTCATTTGACCGTCTGTAATTGCGTCCGTCGCAAAAACTGCATCAAAATCGGTTCAGCCAAACGCAAGATAATCGCCGACAAATATACATACAGGTTCTCAGTTTAACCTGTATGTATGTAATATGTATACACGTCAAAATGAGAACCTCCTCCTTTTTTGAAGTCGGTTAAAAATATGTTGAATATTGTATTATATATTTATTTTTTCATTAACATAACGTTTTATAAAACGTATAAGGTACTAATATTAACAAAATAAAATAATAAATAATAATAATAATAATATTGTATTGTATTGCGCGCCTAATTAAAGTGTCAAAACATTTTGCTGACACAAAATAACTAGGCGTTTTCTACGAATATTTTAGTAAAGTAAAATAAATAAAACGAGAGGATAATAATGATATTTTTTAACATGTACGTATTGAACACTATTCTTACAACAGTTTATATAAAAAAACAGTAGCGTTTTTCTTTCCTGAGTACATGTACTAGGTGGATCTGCTGGGGAGCATACTCCCAATATTAAATGTCTATTTTATCGTTACTTATTGCACGTACAGCGATATCGGATATACGTACATTATGTACGTTGTACGTACATCATTTTATGATATAATTGATCAGTTTCGAAAAGGTGGCTCTGCTGCAGAGTATGACACCAAATAATGTCTATTCACTCTCGCCTTGAAGATTCCCAAATTATATGAATCGGGAAACACAGTAGCCGGCAAAGAATTCCATTCCCTAGCCGTTCGCATGATAGAAGATGAAACAAAACGCTTTGTGCATATTAGTGGAATATCAACGACAAAGGGGTGGAATCCCTCCCTGCGTCTGGTTGTCCGATGAAGGAAAGGAGAGGGGGGAACGAAGTTGTGAAGTTCTTGGGCACACTCACCGAAATGAATCCTTCTTATCCACAGATAAGCTGGCGACATTGCGGCGATGTTCAAGGCTTTGAAGCTTGTTTGAAACAAGCTCATCGTCGCCAATAAGTCTCCTGGCACGTCGGTCGATAGAATCCAGGGCATCCAGCTGAAAGCGAGCCGATCCGTCCCATAGGTGAGAGCAGTACTCCACGCATGATCGGACTTGGGCTTGGTATAGCATCAAAAGCTGTCCCGATGTGAGTCATGGTATGATGAAGATGAAATATAACTGGTTTATTCGTAACTAGCTTTCCGCCAGCGGCTTTGCCCGCTATCCCACGGGAACCATACATTTTACCGGGATAAAACGTAGCCTATGTGCTATTCCAGACTATGTTCTATCTCTGTGCCAAATTTCATCCAGATCCGTTCAGTAGTTTTTGCGTGAAAGCGTAACAAACATCCATCCATCCTCACAAACTTTCACATTTATAATATTAGTAGGATATTCGTGATAATAGGCCGGTGTTAACGTTGAAAAAACTATAGGCTTAGGACCAATAGGCTATTGAGGCAGTTTATTATATTTTTAACTTCGCCCGCGTGGTCCTTTAATTTTTTCCCCCGTTTTTGCAACATTTTTCATTGCTACTCCGCTCCTATTAGTCGTAGCGTGATGGATATAGCCTACAAGCTTTCCGCCAGCGGCTTCGCCCGCGTAGGTATTTCTTATAACTTTCATCCGCTATTTCAACTTTTTTCGCATTAAAAAGTAGCCTATGTTCTTTTTCAAGCTCTAGACTATCTGTGTACCAAATTTCATTTAAATCAGTTCAGTAGTTTTGGTGTGAAAGCGAGACAGACAGAGGTACTTTCGCATTTATAATATTAGTAAGGATAACCTTCCCCGATAAATGGGCTATCTAACACTGAAAGAATTTTTAGAATCGGTCCAGTAGTTTCGGAGCCTATTCAATACAAACAAACAATCAAATCTTTCCTCTTTTTAATATTAGTATAGATTAATTTATTGAGTATCTAATAAATTAATCTATACACATCTCATAAATAATTTAAAAATATGTCAGAGAGAAAATATTAAAAGAATGTCACATGTATTATTAACAATCCATAAAAAGCGTCTATACCTGTCAACCACCTAATATAACCCCTACCGCGCTCCATTTACCTCGAAACATTCACAAACACGTAGGAACATGTCAGGGTTAACCCTTAAATAAATCACGCGAGGTGTCCACGTGAGCGGTGCACGTTTGCGGACGGTAAGGCTGTATCGTAATAGATGTGTCAATAGCAGCCTCAGTTGTGGACGGGTTAACAGGCCGTTCACACGGCGTCAAGATTTGTAGGATATACTTTTTATCGGATGCTGCAAAATCGGAGTGTGTTATTACGATCGTCCAGTTTTGTAGGATCCTATGTCGTCCTGTCATGGTTGTGATGAATGGTACTGATCCCATAGCCATGACATATATAGAGCTAGAGAAGGCAAATGCGGTTTTTAGTCGGTACCAGTCTGACATACCCTACCGCCTCCCCAGGTGGCGGGGATGCGTGAGGATATTCCGCATAAAAAAATATTCAATGTGGAATTTGCCGAGATTCTTGAACAAAATTGTGTGAACTGAATGCATGTATGAATGTTGTTATTGTATTAAAAACTAAATCGGATCTTACATCTTATAACATGACCGGACCACATAACCGGTTGCAAAATCGGATAACATATTTAGCAGGATCATATGGCAGTACCCGTATGCGTATGTGAACTCGTGCGTTGAAATATTGTTGCCACTAAATCGGATCCTACACAAAGGTCGGTCCTTCAAGGAATCTGATGTGTCCGTGTGAACGTACCTTTAACCCACACCATTCCGGGGTTATTAGGTTGTGGGTAATTTAATTAATTTTGTGAGTTCATTGATGTCAACCCTTAGCACGGGGCAACGCCCCCTTAAATAATGGGCCGGTAATGAATTAGTGTCGGTAGAATTTTGAAATCATAACATATCACAACGCCTGTATTCCCTGTAGGGTTAGGCAGAGGTGCACTAATGTTCCATGTTATAGGGGGTGAGCCTGTTGCCATCGACCGGGCAAAAATCCAGACTCCGAGCTGCTACTGGGAATTTCATAGACATCTAGCGTAGCAGTACCGCTTAAGACCAATGAGGCGGTGCTTTTGAGATAATAATAATATCCCACTGCTGGGCACGGGTCTTCTCTCAGTATGAGAGAGATTCGGCTATACTATAGTCCACCACGCTAGCCAAATGCGGGTTGGCAAACTTCACACGCCGTCGAGAAAATCTCTCAGGCATGCAGGTTTCCTCACGATGTTTTCCTTCACCGTTAAAGCAAGTGATAAATACGCACATGATTTCGAAAAGTCAGAGGTGCGTGCCTCGGATTCGATTTGGCAGTCCAGTGGTCATACCCCTAGGCTATCACTGCTTTTGAGATCACCTCTTTTTAATAAAAGAAAGAAAGAAAGCAAAAGAAGCACTCCGAACTGCAAAAAAGTACTACAAAAATACCTGTAGATAAGTTGCATTTTGACATTCAAATCGACAAACGAATAGAAACAAATTCTATGGAAATGACACAAGCTTTCGACAAATCGGGCTGTCACTAATGTAATTTCCACACATTTAGATTGCAAGTTCTCTAACCCCCCCTGTTTAGACTTTTACGACAGCACCTACGACTATGGTATACTCTGGCACAGAATAAATAATAACAGAATGGTCACTCTCCGCCCCTCCATAATGTCATATACCTCAGGTCTCCCGCATTCTGCCGGTGTTCTTGCCGGACTGCTAACAAACCCTACGCACCGTCACGCACACATTTGAACGTGTACAAACGTAATTTTGACAAGTTTGACATATGGTTATTGTAGTGTGCAGCGGTATCGGAAAGTTTGTATGGACTGTCACAGTAGTGACTCTGGTCCTTAGTCCTATATATGTCATGTGTTTGCCCAAATGTGGGCTTATGTCTAGACAGATTTACATAATACTAAAGTTAAACAGAGCCAGTAATGCGAGAAGCGTTGCGGTGACATCACTTACCAAAGTCTTACCAATGTACACAAACTACATTCAACATAGATTAAGGCTAAGTAAAGGATGCTAAGTGATGTTTAGATAGTCGACGTTTGTGGTCTAGTGGTTCGAGTACCCAATTGCTAATCACGAGGTCGTGGGTTCGATTCCCACAGGACACAAAGAATGAACTTAAGTATTTGTGTTTGTCTGGGTGTTGCTTATACAGGATTACTTGTAATTCGACGTATATCCGCCAGGAGCTGATTGGGGGGCCAAAATGCAACAAATTGAACACCATCTATGTATGGCCGAAATTCAATAGTTTTCGAGATATTTGAATTTTAGGGGATTTTCGATCGTTACCCAAAATTTGACACCAAATTCCAAATAAAAAAGAAACGCAGCAGCAAAGCAGCAAGTTGCGTTCTCTAGTTTCTGCCTACCCCTGTGGAAAACAGGCGTGAATATATGTGTTTTTTTTATACCACTAAGGTGGCAAACATGCATACGACCCGCCTGATGGTAAGCGGTTACCGTAGCCTATGGACGCTTGCAACACCAGAGGTGCACTCGCGCGTTGCCGACCCGAAAAACCTCTTAGAGGTTTATGGAGAATTCACTGCGCCGATAGTTTGAGGGTATATACCTCTTGCTGCCAGCGCAGCGCATCCTTAGAAGGAGCTCTGGCGACCTTACTCACTGCAGGAACACAATACACAATAAAGTGTGTTATTTGGCCGCAGTTTTCTGTAAGGTGGAGGTATTTCCCCAGGTAGACTGCTCCAGATTTGAGCCATAAATGGCTGTGCCCTACCTCTCTTAAACACTAATAATCTCTCAACAGTTTTGAAACATGTAATAAAGGACATAAAACATCTACATAAAACAGCAGACATTTTCCTTTCCTAGAAGTCTTGGAATAATCGTGTTATTTCCGAGAACGTGGGAACGTCGTTAATCCATAAATTACAGGAATATTGCATAAAATTCTCGTGAAAGTTGTTAAAGTAGAACAGGGAAAAAACGTGATTGCAGCCAGAGGGCGGGTTGTAATCTGTGAGCACTACTACACCGAGGACTTTATGTCCGACACCTTATTATCTGAAAGTAGTTTCATGTTATAATTTAACCGGGAATGTAGGAAAAACTCGTTGCTTGTCTAATGTCTATGTTAAAAAGTTCAGCCATGCAGTTAAATCCCTGATGATCTTTTGTGATGTATTGCGGATGTGACGTAACAATAAATCACGCGCACACGGTGGAGGGGCGAACGACCTAACGCACTGACTCTGAGTCCGACACCCAAAGCGGCAACACGTCTGACAAAACTATATCGAATGTTTATTATTTAGTCCCAACACTATCCCAGGAGACATTGTGATAAACACCGAACACCACATCTTTAATATACCTATTATTATAATAATAATAATCAACCCATATACTGTCCCACTGCTGGGCACGGGTCTCCTCTCAGTATGAGAGGGATTAGGCTATAGTCCACCACGCTAGCCTATTGCGGGTTGGCAGACTTCACATGCCGTCGAGAAAATCTCTCAGGCATGCAGGTTTCCTCACGATGTTTTCCTTCACCGTTAAAGCCAGTGATATCTAAAGCCTACTATTATACATCTATTAAAATTATGACGTCGGCATTTACTAAGAAATTCCCACGGTATTGGGAAGAATGGATCAATGCCAGTAAAACCGCTAGTATTTTTTTTTTTTTTTTTTCGCTTGACCACAATCTCACCTGATGATAAGTGTAGATGTGGTCTAAGATGGACCGCGCTTACCCAAAAGATGCCCATACACTCTGGCCTCGAAAAGGACTCATGTTGTAGGTGTCAGGGAACACATTCGCCGGAAGAGAATTCCACAACTTCGCTGTGCGCACAAGGAATGATGAAGCGAAACGGTTAGTGTGGCAAGGTAGAACGTCTACGACATAGCGGTGGAGACCCTTCCGACGCGTAGTGGTTCGATGGAAGAATGGAGATGGTGGAACAAGATCATGGAGGTCCTGTGCGCATTCCCCGTGAAACAACCTGTAGAAAACCGACAAGCATGCGACTTGACGTAGTAACAGCTAGTCTTTTATAAAAAAAAATAACATATTCCAGCCACAAATTGAAAGTTAGTTATGTTTCATCAGTTGGCTAGACCAGTTAATTCAGATATCGTTCATACCGCAAAGCATTTCGCCCAATTCGTTTAATAATTCTGCTGTCAGATACGATCAGTGAATTGGCAAAACCGCAGTGAAAATTAATTTAAAACTGTTTGATTATTTAATTAGACTGTTTGTTATTCGCAAACGTAGGCTTCGCTTAGTGATTGAGTTGTACAAGAGTATCTAGGTACTTAGCATAAATATAAATATACTGGGACATTTTACACAGCACCATTTAGTCCTAAACTAAGCAGAGCTTGTACTTTGGGTAATATTGATATAATAATAAGTTCTAAGTATATTAGTATTATATCCATTGTTTAGTACCTATAGTACACGCTTTGCTTAGTTTGGGATGTTGTTGTGTAAGAATGACCCAAAAAATACCTTTTTATGCCCAAGACAAAAAAAAACATATTTACAAACACAAAGTAGTACGACACAGAAAGATGTCACGCTATACTTTTACGTTCAGAATCTTGGACAATAATTGAATCATGTCTCCCCACAGCTGTCACCTGCCCGAAGTTCCAATAATTTACATAACTGGACTTTTTCATAAGGTTTCATTTTACCCCGTGTCACTCAAAGACATACATTTCAGTATGTTTTTATTAAAACACTAGCGACCCGCCCCGGCTTTGCACGATTTGCATTCTCTACCATAATATATGTGTATACTACACGTTATCTTCTTCGTGTCGATGGTACGATTTTGTAAATTAAATTTTGTGTGCCCAAAACTTCGCCACTTCAACAGCATCGTCAGTGGCAGCGAAGAGGTTACTTTGATTGCAAGTAGCGGGGCACAAAGGACAGGATAGGAGGTGCACCATTGTTTGCGGCACAGTTCCACAACCACAACCTGCAGCCGTTTCATCGAGATATCCCCACTTTACCATATTTGAGTTACACATATTATAAATCCTCCTCTTGTATCACTATTTATTGCTGAAAACTGCATTGAAATCCGTTGCGTAGTTTAAAAGATCTAAGCGCACAAATAGCGGGAGCGACTTTATTTTATACTATGTAAAAATAAAGATATCTTTTTAGTAATATCATCTCCAATCTATTTCTTTTCCCACTGCTGGGCACGGGATTCTTTCGGGATTCGGTATTCTCAGATTGTGAAGTATAAGTATACTACCTAACCCCTTTTATTCTGAAAGGTTCATCCATATTATAGTCTATCATTCACTGTCGAAAAAATCTTTGGACTGGAATCTTCCTTTACTAATATAGGCGAGTTATAATTTTGATCAATCATTTCTTCAGAGGTGTTTGCCTTAGATTGGAACTCGATACCTTGACTTGTTAGTATATAGTGTATACTCAATAAAACCATTTTATAGTTTCATTGAGTAAAGTCAACGTGGAAGCGCTACGGGATTTTTGGGAATTTATTTTACACTGGCAATTTGTGAGAGCGTGGCATTACCCCTGTCGACATTGAGTGAATCTGAAATTGGCTGTATCAATATATGGGTGAATTTCAACAAGAGATTTTTATGTGTCATTTCGGTGGGATTTTTTTATTTCAATGTTATTTACATATTTTTAGTGACAAATAAAACTTTAGCCTATTTTGTAACATTGTGCGTGAGTGGACATTAAATATCATCAAAACTTACATAAATATTTAAGGATGAATTTTTAAGAGTCCACTGAAATGAAAAGTGTCTACCGTAATGATAAAAATTACCACCGAAATGATAGACTGTGCACCGGAATGAAATAAATCCACCGAAATGATACAGTTAAGAACAACCGTGCCGGGCAGCCAGGGTTCCGTACTTTGTTAGGTTTGATTTTCACAAATTTTAGATAAACACTGAGACAGTTATTTTAATATCATAATTAATATACAGAATTACAGTTAGTATTACATATACCATTCTTTGAGGTTTTACTTAATAACCTCAAAGAATGATATTATGTAATGTTTATTATGATATGAATGAATTGTTTCTTTATTTTCTATAATCTTTGGTAATTCAGTACTCATAATAAATTATATAAAAATAAAGGTAGGGCACTTATAATAAAGGTACACCCTCGAAGTAATTATTTTGTTGACAATTAGTATCTAGAAATAATAATCTACACTGTGGTGACTTACACACGCATCACATCATCGTTGAGCCGAACAAATGGGTATCTAAAATATATACATGTACTAACTAGATAGATATATGTATATATTTTATATATTTAAATACAAATACACCCGAATAATCTAATCTACACTCTAGGTAAAACTACCTACATTACAAAACTATGACTTTGTATCTGACATAAGTATCTCTAAAACTTTATATATATCAGCCACCGAAATGAAACTATTTTTGTCCCCTTATTACTGAAATGATAAAAATACTTTTTTGGGGGGAAACGGCAAGACGTTGGGACCGGTGCGTTTGCGCCGAGAGCTTGAGCCGGATTGATCCGAAGTGAGGAAAGGTGAGAGGGGCGTAACAACGCAATGTTGACGTGGCTATTCTACTAAAACTTACTGTCCTCTGAAATGATAACTTTTTTCCAGACAAAAGTTAACTGCCTGTCAAATCCATGAGAAAGAAGATAAAGAAACAAAAATAGTTTTATTTGATCGAATATGTAATAATTTAATGATATCAAAATCGATTTAAATCCATATTACGAATATATTTGCAGGGGAAGGTATTTTATGAACGGAATTGGGTTCAGGACAGGCCACCGTGATGATAAAATAACACTTTATAATTATTTTTTTTGGTATATTAAAGGGTAGAAATCAATGATTTTTTTTGTCAAGGTAGAGGAGTACTTAAACTATTGAGGAAAAATTTATAAAATTAAAAATCAGCACATTGCACTACCGTTCTCAGGTTTGCCGTGTATTTTTTTTGCTTGCGCAATTCACCCATATACACATAGGTATATCGTAGTTTTGTAGGTTTTCCTTTCGCTCCGCTAGATTTATCAGCGTCGAAAACAGTTTCAAAACCAATAAATTTTGTAAAACAAGAGGCGGGGTTGGCAACACTGACGTAAAACTGGCCATTCAAACTGCAATAACTTTAGTTGCGCAAAAGTGCTTGAATAGATAGCTCTGAAAAAGTGTGCCCACAATTGGGTACACTTGTCAGGTTTAGGAACCATATTCTTTTTATGAAAAGGGAATCACGTCTGAAGACGATTTTATTTCATTAACTGTTTCGTTAGCCTCGTGGTTTTGAGCGAGGTTGTTACATCCGAGGGTTCGATTCCCAGGTCGAGCAAAGTGTTATTGGTAGTTTTCTACAAAATTGTCATTAGCAGCTAAGAGTTTAGATGTGTGCTCGGTGTAATATTTCCCTTAGAAAATGTTCAAAGTTAGTGCCAAATGCAATTTTTTTATTTTTATTTATTAAGGTTGACCAACAGTTGTTTACACTATAACATTTCTGATTTAGTGACTAGGGTAACATTTACAAGTGCAACAATTAATAACAGGTCAACACCACATGCACAGAAAGCGGCTTTACATAACATATTTACAAATTATTGAAATTAGAACTTTAAATACATGAATAAGTAATTTAACAATATATTATAGAAAAATTAACATCTGATTAAATTTTAAATTTTAAATTTTAATTGATTACGTAGATTACATTAGATTTATATTAATTATTAACTGAATTTGAATAAAATATAGTAGATTAATTATTGATTGAATTATGAATAAAGATAATGACCATAAATTGAAGATAAAATAAAATTAAAATTAAAGGAATAAAATATAAAGAGAAAAAAAAAAAAAATTTTAAAACAGGCACAAAAATATCAAAAATTAAGTCGCCATTGGGTTGCTTACAAAAGCTCGTAGAAATTTATTTATATTATCGTGGTGCACATCTACTAGGTCACTACGACCATTAAGGATTCTACACAATCTAGGTATTGGGGAATTTGCACCAAGTACAGACTTTCGAAGTGGCGGACACAGGGGTGTTATCCTATTTCTAGGATGTCTAGAAGGCGCGCGGAATCCAATAAGCTTCAACAAACAGGGGCAGTCGATCTTATTGCGCAACAGTTTGTAAATAAATAGAGCATCGGTTATATCTCTACGCATAGATAACGATTGCATCCTGAAATGGCACAGACGGACTCTGTAAGAGGGCAGGCGTTTAGATTTCCCCTCACTAAAGGCTAAATGCCACGCAAAACGTTTCTGTACCCTTTCTAGACGCAACATGTGAGTGGCATAGTGAGGTCTCCACACAACACTACAATACTCCATAACACTCCGTACAAGACTGTTATATAACATTATCTTGGTGCCACTTTTACGAAAACCTTTGGTGTTACGAAGCAGGAACCCTAACATTTTTGATGACTTTTTGATAATGTTTTCAATATGAGGCACAAAAGTGACCTTTTTGTCAAAGTGTACTCCTAGATCCCTTATTGTTTCGACTTCTTGGACTCGCTCCTGGTATATGAAGTATTCTGTGTCAATACTGTTAATTTTTCGCGTATACTTAACATGGTAACATTTCTTCGGATTAAGTTGCATTTTATTATTGTGGCACCATTTTATAACTTGGTTAAGATCATGCTGCAGAAGTTCACAGTCTCTTTTTGACTCTATTACTCGCGCAAATTTTAAGTCATCAGCATACAGAAAAGGTTCGGAAAAACGAAAACACTCAGGGAGATCATTAATGAACATAATAAATAGTATTGGAGCTAAGTGAGATCCTTGGGGGGCGCCCGATGTTATTTTGTGTACAGCCGATCGAAAACCGTTTACAACATCAAAGAAATTGCGTTCAGTAAGATAAGACTTGAACCAACCTAATAAAGACCCTGTTATACCATAGGCTGCTAGTTTATATATAAGTATAGAATGGGGCATTTTATCAAATGCCTTACTGAAGTCGGTATATACTACGTCAAATTGTTTGCCTCCATCTACAGCCTGTATTAGGGACTCCGTGAATGACACTAAGTTTGTGGCTGTAGACCTAGATGCCACAAATCCGTGTTGATTGTCATTAAGATACAATCTCAAATGTTGCTGAATGTGCGGAGATATTATAGATTCAAAAATCTTTGCGAATGTGGATAAAATTGAAATTGGCCTATAGTTGCTTACGGTATCTTTTTTATCTGACTTATGTACTGGGATTACCTTGGCGTTCTTCCATTCTAATGGAAAAGTTCCAGTAGCCAGCGATGCGTTGTATATTATTAGTAAGGGAGACACTAGAGCTGTGGCACAGTTAGAAATAAAAATGGGTGGGATGCCATCTGGGCCAGATCCTTTACTAGTATTTACTGTTTTTAGTTTTTTTAGTAAACAGTCACGGTCAATTACTGGAATACTTAATCCTTGACTATTACCATGCAGTGCTTGGAGGTACATTGTAGGGCAGTTAATTTCTGTATCTTTGTCAGTCGTGTACATGGTTGCGAAATGGTTAGCGAAAAGGTCACAGATTTCAGAACCGTTAGATGTAACAACCTGTCCATCAGTCATTGCCAAAGGGTATCCACTAGTGCCACCACGTTTTGCTTTTATGTAACCCCAGAGAAGTTTGGGATTGTTTTTTATGTCCTTTTCAATTCTATCAATATAGTCATTATATAAATTCATGGCTAGTTTTTCACATCGCTTGGAAACCAATTTCAGTTCAATTTTATCTAATGGATTCTTGTATTTTTTGTAACGCAACCTGAGCCTATTTTTTTCTTTAAGTGATTTAATCAATGCTGTATCAAACCACGGTGGATAGCGACTATTGTTTGGTTTCCGATCAGGCACAAATTTCCTAATAGCATCACGCAGACATTTGTAAAAAATTGCTACCATGCCATTCACATCACAAGTATTGTGAAAAAGTTCATTCCAGTTCAGGTCATTTAGGTAATTATTATATAATATAAAATATACACAGTATATGAGTTTACCTTGACTTTTATATAAAAGAAAAGTCTGTCTTCCCATCGCTAAAGCAAAGGTTTCCGTTCCCTCCGTCCAACATTTCTATATTCCTGCAATAATTTTCGTCATGAAGCATTCATTAACAGCTGAACCATGGTCAATTGGTAAAAAAAAATCGATTTTGACAGTTCAGAATATACCAAATTCTATAAGAACTAGAATTTTGGACAATGGGAAGAAACGTCCCCACCCTCCAACAGATTTCAAACAAGTCTCATGTGAAAGGTCTTCGTGGATAGAGATTTTTTTACTATGACGTCAATCCCCAAATATGTGGGGTTTGGCCGGTATTGGGATTTTTAAATATTCTAAGTATGGATTAAAACAATCGTCACCACGATCCAACAGAATTCAAACCAATCTCATGTGAAAGGTCTTAGTGGATAGAGATTTTTTTGCTATGACGACAATCCCCTAATATGTGGGGTTTGGCCGGAATTGGGATTCTTAAATATTTTAAGTGTGTATTAGAACAGTCGTCACCACTAACCAACAGAATTCAAACCAATCTCATGTGAAAGGTCTTAGTGGATAGAGATTTTTTTGCTATGACTACAATCCCCAAATATGTGGGGTTTGGCCGGTATTGGGATTTTTAAATATTTTAAGTGTGGATTAGAGAACATTCGTTACCACTAACCAACAGAATTCAAACCAATCTCATGTAAAATATCTCAGTAGATAGAGATTTTTTTGCTATGACGACTATCCCCAAATGAGTAGGGTTTGGCCGGTATTGGGATTTTTAAATATTTCAAGTGTGGATTAGAACAGTCGTCACCACTAACCAACAGAATTCAAACTAATCTCACGTGAAAGGTCTCAGTGGATAGAGAATGTTTCGCTATGACGACAGTCTCCTTATATGTGGAGTTTGGCCGGTATTGGGATTTTAAAATATTTTAAGTGTGGATTAGAAAACATTCGTTACCACTAACCAACAGAATTCAAACCAATCTCATTTGAAAGGTCTCAGTAGATAGAGAATTTTTTGCTATGACGACCATCTCCTAATATGTGGAATTTGGCCGGTATTAGGATTTTTAAATATTTCAAGTGTGGATTAGAACAGTCGTCACCACTAACCAACAGAATTCTAAACAATCTCATCTGAAAAGTCTTATTGGATAGAGATTTTTTTCCTATGACGATAATTCCCAAATATGTGGGGTATTACCGGTACTGGGATTTGTGTTCTCCAAAGAATTAAGTTAGGTTAAGGTTAGGTTCGATTAGTTAGGTTAAGGTTAGGTTATATTTCGCGGAGGGATAAGACGTCGTTCCTGTAACCCTAGCAAAGCATCGCCTTTCACGGGAGGATTTTTACACGATCAGCAATTTTTGATTTGTACAAAATTATCCCCATTTTTGTAGATATGTTATTGCGTTTTTTTTTTAAACCCCATCGATTTCGTTTTAAAAACTTTTAATTTCTCTTTGTGTGGCTCCTAATGATCATATTAAAAGTCATCCCATGTCTGTTGGTGGGTGGGGACGGTGTCCATACAAAATCCCCCATGGTCCTTTATTGCCAACTACCCCTTTATGCTATGGATCGATCATCCTACTTCTTCTTTAATAATCCAAAAATCACAGCATGAAAGCTTGGAAGCTTTCACCGGGAATATAAAGTGAGACACATTAAGCCCCAAAACTTAGCAGCAAAAAGTTTTACGTAGTCTAAGGTCGTACTACACACTAAAAACTTTTTGGTTCTTAATCTGGGGCACATGTGTTTAAATATAATGTTATGTCATTGATAGATGACAGTTCGGCTTAGTTAGCAAGTGTGGACTTGCCCTTTCAAGGCTGAGGTCACTATCTACCCAGCCTCCGTACACAAACTTATAACAACTTTGCCAAACAACTAACTTCGTTAAGGAGACCCTTGTAATGTTATTCTATTTTTTATACAAAGAACGCATTTGTTTTTATTAGCTGTTGGTTTTCATAACAGAAAAGAGTGCAAATGTTGGGTATATGTAAGGTTGAACAAAAACGAAAAAAATATCGAATTGTAAACATAAGCCTAGCATGTTGTTATTGTATCTCTAGTATTTCAGCCTATAATATAAGCACTGGCATACATTATATCACGGTTCTTTTACTTATTTGACTTAGATACTTTGAAGTAAATATTATCTTTAAGATTGAATTGACAATATAAAACTTGCGTTACAAGAAGTAAACACGCATTTAATTCGACCATGCTAAGATATTTATTAAATATGTTTTCCTTTGCAATATTTTAATAAAGCAAAGCTCGAACTGTTCTAATTGTAGGCACGCGGTTGCTACTCAAAACTTTATGTCTAGAACCGACATTATACCGTATACGGTCTTCGAAATTAAAAATTTGAAATTTCCGTACTACTACATGATGTGCTACCTACTACGCTCCTACTGTTGTGTTGCCAAGTATTTAATAATATTTTTTCCTAAATTAATTTCGTAATTTTATGCAATATACCTATTAGGATTCAAGCAAATCCGTGGCTTCAAATAGAACGGATTTTATACAAGAAAATCTAACCTAGATCTCAGATGTAAAATTATTCTAGATTCTGGAAGCAAATGTATTACGGCGAATCCAATCTTGTTTCAGTTTCTAAGATATTTTTGAATCCAGCGAGATTGAGCTACGGAAAACGCCATTTGTGTTCACGACATAAATGTTTAAGTTAATAGTTTTTTAAAGTATTTCTTGTCAATACTTGTCTTGTAAAAATGTTAAAGCTAAAGGACAAAAGGATGTAGAATACTATTTAGATTAAATAAAGCTGTCTTTATAAATTAGTAGGTAGTAATTAGTATTTTAATCAACTTTTTAATTTATGAATGTGTGGTAGTGTATTATATTATATTTTTAAGTCTTTTGTTAAAATACCGATCAAGACCAAAGCTAATAAGGAATCTTGTATCGCTTATTATTTTACCGGCGGCTCCGTACCTTACAAAATATTGTATCCATTCGAATATTAGAATTCAGAGACATACATAATTTGGGATAAAGCAACAACAAACCCAATATGACGTAATAAGACGTCATTTCAACAAGAAAATAAGGCCCCACGGCTGCGTGTCTTGGCCCCTGTAATAGGTACTCGGCACTCTCTATGCATACAAAATTAGTACTTAATAGAGCATCTTTTGCTAGACATTTTTCACATACATTATTCAGTTCACAAATTACGATGTTTGAAATAAGGATGTATACCTTTTTTCTGTGGCATTAAATTCTCTTTGGAGTGATATTTGAATATAGAATAGTGAAAATTGCCTGTTCGATGTCAGTCTGCGATCAGAAAGTTGAATTTGGAACAGGGGAATAATTTGCGAGCATTTTTTTATATTTGGTTCGCGACTTACACTTTTCCTAACAGCTGGATCTTTGAATTTATTACTTTCGATTGTCTTTGGGCCGCACTCAGAGACGTCACTTAACCTAATGAAGCATTAGCTAATGACACCCAGTATATCTTAGTACACTGACAACAAACTCTAATATGGAAAAATAGGTCAAGATATAGTAGCCACTGTTAGTTAACGATTCATTAAGGATAAGTGACGTCTTTGAGTTGGAGCCTTTGACCATGAAACTAATCATAGAAACTAATAATATCAAACTTTAGCTTATCTTTAATAAGGTTTTGACTGAAAAGGTTTTTTGTTCCCAATGTAAAAATATTTTTGTGGTCATATTCACTTTTGTTTCAGTTTAAATAAACTAAACACAAACTTTCAACACAATGTAAACTAAATGAAACTTTTCAAGTGTAAGTGTTTAGGTTTAAGGCAAATGGCCCATACACGGGATAATGGCCCGTTTCTCGGAATGCCCTGCGGCCCGAGGGTTACGGCGAGAATTTATTTCAAAAATATTTTAATGATAGCCCAATTATGTTGCGGTAAAATGGGAATTTTCGTCCATTATCATAATTTCCAACAAGGTAAGCTTTCTTGGTTTTAACTGGTCGTAATAATTCTATCGTCCAGGTATTTTGTAGGCTTAATATTGTTTAATATTTTGAAGCATGTACCTAATTAATTTATAACCGACTATAATAAAGTTTGTTAATTAGTTTGTACATTTTTATTATGTTCGCGCATATCGGTGTACGTTATGAACAAAATAATAATAAGAAAATATTAAATATTCTGAGTTAGGGCATAGAACTAGCTCATCAATGGTCGCAAACGGCTATCGCAAACAGAGGCTTACTACCGTCTTGAGTTCGATTCCTAGTTCGACCAGTGTTATTGAGTTTTTCTATGAAATTCTTGTAGCAGCTCGGAGTTTGGGTTTGTGCCTTAGTTAAGGATAATAAACTCGCTCCCTAATTCAAATTCAAATATTTGAAATTTGAAAAGTCAAACTATTTGCACGGTTCCAAAAAGTGAGACTTATGGAGAAGAACCGGCAAAAAACTCCATACCTTGTAACTGTTTAAAAAAAAAATGGTAACAGATAATATTTAGGAGAGTTTTGAGGATAGTGCAGTTTGAAGTGTAAGATTAAAGAGTATTTAGATAAAAAAAGATAGCTATAGGCAGTGAAAGCTGACCTATTACTATATTGGCTATATATTTAATTATAAGTAAATTAGGTTAAGTAATTTTTTATAATGTTCTCTCATTTTATGGAGTTGGTTTGAAAATAAAGATTTATTATTATTATTATTACATGAGACTTAATAAGTAATGCTTCCGTATGTCAAATTTGTATTACAATTTGACATACGGAAGCGTAAGTTTACGCTTAGCATCGTCTCTGAATATTAGCCTTACACATATCGGCGAACTCTGTGGTTGTATTATATACCAGGGCATCATCTCTGCCTCACCTTTCGGGGAATTCAGGCATGATGGTATGTTTCACTGTTGTTGATAGATAGCTGAAAGTTTAGGTCTATTTAGGTTTATAGTTCAAGATGTGATGAAGGAACTTTGAAATCGCATGATGGGAGTTTGTAAGTCAATTTGGTGAGTATTATGTTTCGTGTAACGGCTTCATTTAGTTTAACGATTAAGAGTTATAGTTAGGACAGGATTATAACTTCCTTCTGAGAATTAACGCTAACTGTAATACAAACTATTGTTGCTGCCTTCATTGCTGGAAAGTAGTTTGTGACCGAGTGACGTAATAGTCTGAACAAGGCATTTTTAGTCACTTCTGTAGTTTATTAAATATTAGCGATCCGTGCGCAGTTTTCATGATTTTACTTTTTTCCTAGTATAAAAAAAGTTTTTTTCTCTCCATAAGAACCTTCCTCAGATTTCATCAAACATAACAAAAAAGAAATCAGCGAAATCGATTCAGCTGTCTTCGAGTTTTGCGCTTAGCAACACATTTAGTGATTCATTTTTATTTATATAGATTTTAACTTTATATATACTTCTATAACATAATACATGCGAAAGTACTTTGTTACCTTTTAATGCCTAAACTCTTGAATAGATTTTGATAAAATTTGGGATTAGATATAGATTGTATTAAGTACTTTTCGTGTCTCAAAGGCCTTTTCAAATGCTCGTAAAGTCGCAGGCAAGAGCTAGAAATATATATATATTATATACATAATCACCATAGATTTTAGAGTCATTATAATAATGTCTTTTTGGCAAGCGAATGACAATCATTAAAATGACTGTCCAACTAACTTCTATAGATAGTATTTATTTAGTAATTAATTAAACACAGGAATAGGCTCCAACGCTTTACAATTTGTACGCTTCAATAAGTAATCGTCGAATTAACATTGCCTGACTAAACGCTGGCAATTAGCTTAATTGGCTGATTCTTGACATTTACTGTGACTAAAGGAGTTTTCATTGAATCTTAAAAGTGACTGGAAATGTTGTGTAAAACGGTATACATAATAATACATTTATTCATTAACAGAAACTTGATGTTTTCCGTTCAAAGACCATTTTGAGCCTTTTCAAGCCAATTTTGAGCCAATTCCTTTGAGATTCAGAATATGATTAATCATCAGCAGCGTTGTTAGCCCATCATTTCTGATTTTCTGATACGAGTATCTCCATTTTAAGGTTGCCTGGAAGGAATTGCCTAAATATGTGAAGTCCGACAAGCATTTGGCCGGTATTTTTTTTTCACGCTCACACATTATTCATGAACACATTTGGTTTGTGTTTTTCTCTCCGTCTCAATAAAGAATTGTCACGAACATTTCCACTCAAATTAATCATCCCACTGAGAGTTCAAAAGGTTGAAACTAGGAAAAATAAAATGCCAAATTAAGCCCCAAAATGGTGAGTATCTCGTACAGTATAAACAATGGAACGAATGCCAGGGGCGAAAAAGGGAATTGTGAAAAATGAAACGGCTTAAATTCTAGATAGGACGAAATTGTTATTTCGCCTTATTTCGTTAAACATATTTACAGAAATAAGGTTCTTTTTAACTTGGTTGTTTTTTTGCAGGGTTGAGGGAAATGGAGGTTAAGCTTATTTATTTATTTATTCTTTTATGTACAATAGTAGGTAGCATATAAGGCGGACTTAATGCCATATGGCATTCCCCGCCAGTGAACCTTATAAACCCTTATTTATGGTTTAAGGTATGATTTCATTATAAACCTTAAGAACCTTTGCTGGGAACGGTCTCCTCTCAGAATGAGAGGGTTTGGGCTATAGTCAACCACGCTAGTATAGTGCGGGTTGACGGACTTGACATGTCGTTGAGAAAATCTCTTAGGTTTCATCACGATGTTTCCCTTCAATGATGTAAGCGAAGTGATAATTAATACGCAGATGATTACGGTTAGCTGTGTACGGTCGCGGCCATAAGTCCACTATTATTTTCACACATCTATCGCATGAAACAAGTTTCACTTACGACCTTTTTCTATAACAAACATTTTGCATACACAGACGATCTCGTATATCGTACTCTTGCATAATTATCTAGTCGGAAAGAGAGCGATGTAATGATCATTCAGTGCTGTGATGTCGCAACGGCGTATAAAGTAAGTGGTATTAAATTTCAAATCACTAAGTATATGTTTAGGTATACGCGCAGTAACGTGCAGGCAAATACGATCCTCGACATGATAATGGACTTATGGCCTCTTACTGTACATTTGTACACCTCTGCCCAAGCCTTCGGGGTCTATATATTTATACGTGATAGTGTGTATGTATGTAATAATGACGATATGACTTAACTTGTAGCGGACATACTGAGAAGGCTGTGAACACATTGAAATAAAACTATTTTTACGGATTTTATCGCGTTATATTGATATTATTTTAATCCCGACGTTCTGCGTGAATCGGTTTGCCAACAATTAACAAAAATGTAGGGTCGCTGTTAGTGATTGAAACGTCAAGACGCTTACCACGTTAGTCACACGTGACCATGGACGCTGTAAAGGGTCCGAAACGTCGGGATTAAAATAATATCAATCCTACTATCCTACTAATCCTATCCTACTAATATTATAAATGTGAAAGTTTGTGAGGATGGATGGATGGATGTTTGTTACTCTTTCACGCAAAAACTACTGAACGGATCTGGATGAACTTTGGCACAGAGATAGATTATAGTCTGGAATAGCACATAGGCTACTTTTTATCCCGGTAAAATGTATGGTTCCCGTGGGATAGCGGGTGAAGCCGCTGGCGGAAAGCTAGTATCAATATAACGTGATAAAATCCGTAAAAAGTAGTTTTATTTCAATGTCTAGTATTCGCGTAAGTTTCAGAAATCAATAAGGCTGTGAAGATTAATCTGCTTCTGGAGGGAGTTGGGCTGGCTAGAATAACAGCCCCTCGGCACACGTATAATGGTCCACTGCAGGACTAAGTGGGAAACCGAACCCATACAGAAGTGGGTTCTGCATGATGATGATGAACATGTAGTGGCAAGAAGGTCATCAAAATCGGCCCAAATGATGTACCGAAGGTACACTTATTGGAAAAAATACCATGTATTACGCTGGTTGAAACTCTAGTCGTACTTTTTTTTAATGTTGACTGGGGGATCAAAAAGAAGCTTTTGAAAAAAATCACGCCATTTTGGCACACTATTATCTGTTTCGTAATGATTTCATAGTAAAAACTGTTAGTGTCGGTTTCGGAATGTCAAACGCACGCCATTACGGCAGATTACTAACAGTTTCATAGTGATTTCATGGTAAAAACTATCAACTTACAATTACAATCCGGTACAATTTTTGACGACGTCTGTGGTCTAGTGGTTCGAGTACCGGACTCTTGATCACGAGGTCGTGGGTTCGATTCCCACAGGACACAAATATTTATGTGATGAATATAAGTATTTGTGCTTGTCTGGGTGTTTCTTATGTATTATAAGTATGTATTTACAAAAAAAAAATATATAACTATTATATCCATTGTCTAGTACCCTCAGTACAAGTTCTGCTTAGTTTGGGACTAGATGGTGCTGTGTAAAAATGTCCCAAGATATTTATTATTATTTATTTATTAATTTGGGCTGAGTTGTATGGGCTTTTGATGATCTCCTTTATAATCTCTACCTACCCCTATGGGAAACAGTCTTAACGTTGTACAGGTACTTTTTCGTTCAGCGGTCTCTTTGAGGTAATTCGAGTTCAACATTAAACTTTCAGGTAACCCGAACGGTTTTCAAGACTGTAAAGGGTTCTTAATGAAGTAGAAGGCGCTTTGAATAAAATATTGAGGGTCAAACAAGGGCAAGACTTGATGTTAAACAGAGAATTGATCTGTACATTTTCTTAGTACGGTAAAGTCCGCTGGGGTTTGACAGTTTTCGACCATGATTTGTTCACAATAAGGGTGATTATTGGTCAGCTGTCAACATTATGGTTTGTACTTTAATGTATATTTTGGGGTCACAGTTTGTTATACTTAAGGGAATATAAAATGTAATACCTAGTCCCTAAGTAAGGGATTTTGTTTGTATCGATAAATGGCCGAATATTGATCGGTAATAGATTTTTAGGGTTATATATTTTTAGTGTTTTTTATTCTCACTGTTTTAACTTTTTTGTGTTATACATAATTAAATTGGTTTTCTACCTAGTAAGCGCGACTGCTCCGCTCCTCAAGTCGCTTTCTTCATTACTGAGGGTCGTGATAATCCCTTGGAAGGATCATGCGGTTGACAATTTTGCGCCACCTGTGCCTGTCTTTGGCGACGTGAAGTGCCTCGTTAAGTTTGGTGTCCAGAGAGGTGCGAATCTGGTCAGACCATCTAGTAGGACTTCGAGCTCTAGAGCGCTTGCCGACGGCAAGCGCTCTAGAGGTCGGAGTCCAGTCCATTTTGCCAGTAACCATCAGCTGTTCAAGGTTGTGCCCATCTTTCCTGGCAATGTGACCGAAGAACTCGAGTATTTTACAGAGGCAAATAGTGGACAGTCGCATCTCGCTACGCTAGATATCCAGGGTTCAATTCCTAGGTCGAGCAAAGTGTTATTTGGTTCAGTAAAATTCTTGCTTGGCGTTTGGACTTGTGCCTGGTGATCCAAGCTCGACCTTATTACATACTCTCTAAACATACAAGCAAACTGTGTGTTTACATTTCTGCCTAACCCTTCAGGGAATACAGACGTGATTGTGTGTTTTAACAAAAAAAAAAATCGTGTTATTAGGCATTACAGCCCGTGTTGGATAACAAGTCTAAACAAGAAAAATAAAGCTAGTTTTAATTAAAAATTTAGAAAACCCGCGACCCGAAATGTTGTTTGCCATTTTGTGGTGGCGGCCATCTTGGATTTGAAATTTATAGTATTCTCCTAGTTCAGCCCTTTCATTTGATACCCATATTGAGGGAGTTGTGAAAAAAATTGTAATTCACTATTTTGTGGCGGTGGCCATTTTGTACCGATTTTCATCAAACATAGCTACGAACACTCTCGACTAATTCACATTTCAAATAAAAAAAAAACAAAATCAAAATCGGTTCATCCGTTCGGGAGCTATGATGCCACAGACAGACACGACACACACACACACACACGTCAAACTTATAACACCCCGTCGTTTTTGCGTCGGGGGTTAAAATTGACCTTTTAATATCTCTCAAGTTTAGACATGATAAGGGTTATATTGATATCGGCTATTCAAATAAATAACTAGGCAAAAGTGTGCGAAAAATTACGCCTGTGTAACAAAAAATCGACCTAGTTTGCTACAAACCAAATAAAACACCTCTCTCTCGCATTAACGATGAAGGAAAACAACGTGAGGTAACCTGCATGCCTGAGAGATTTTCTCGACGGCATGTGAAGTCTGCCAACCCGCATTAGGCTAGCATGGAGGACTATAGCCTCTCATACTAGAATACCAGCGCCACGTCATCTATACTAATATTATAAAGAGGAAAGATTTGTATTTTTGTATGTAACGAATAAACTCAAAAAGTACTGGACCGATTTGAAAAATTCTTTCCATGTTAGATAGCCCATTTATCGGGAAAGGCTATATATCATTACGCTACGACTAATAGGAGCGGAGTAGTAATGAAAAATGTTGCAAAAACTGGGGAAAAAAATTATAAGACCACACGGGCGAAGCTGGCGGGAAGCTAGTTTATTATAATGAAGTGGCATATGCTGAGCTAGGGTCCTTTTTTGTTCCCACAAATCAGGATACCCAAAGATCAGATTAAATAATATGTATATTCCTTTTTTTTTTCTATCATGTCTCGTGTTCGTGTTCTGTGACTTGTGAGAGCAAAATAAATATGTTTCTTTCTTTCATACTGAGAGGAGACCCGTGCCCAGCAGTATGACAATATTATGGGTTGATGATGACGATGATGAACTTCACCAAAGGAAAGTTGGCAACTCATGAGTTCTAAACACAAAAAGCCAAAATCCCTGAAGACCCGGCCTTTAATACTGCAAATAAAGTTTCGTCGTACCGTCGTAGCCGACGCGTAGCATGTGCTACGTCAAATTAAAGCTACGGTCACGTAGCAGCTGCTACGCCGTAGCACTAAACCTGAACCTTGAAATTCCGGTGGTTTGTGTACTAAATTGAAATTCCTTGCGTTGACGTGCTCGCGCAAAAAAGTAAGGACGATATTTAACTGCTCTATATGGACCAGATACATACCGTCTATAATAAATACCGAAACGTACTCATCATCCTCCTAGCCTTTTTCCCAACCAAGTTGGGGTCGACTTCCAGTCTAACCAGGATGCGGCTGAATATCAGTATTTTACACGAAGCGATCGACCAGACCTCCGCAATCCAATTTCTAGGCAATACCGATATTTGAAGGATAGACTGGTTGTCAGGCTTTTTGGACTTCTGACTACCACTAACAATTGTCATAGGTGTTCGTATGACAACCGGGACCGACGGCTCTCCGAGGCACTGAGGGGTTGATGTGCTAAAAATGGTCACCCATCCACAGATTGAGCTCGACAAGCATAGCTTAACCTTGCAGATTGGTTGATCAGCGTTGTTATAAATCCGCCATCGAAACGTAGGACTGGTACCTAAATATTTATTAAAGCATTAGGTAGGTTTGAATATGGCAATACCAGAAATGAATTAAGAATCGAACCTAGCTCCCTGCGGTGTTACTCGCATATATCAATTTTTTCCCAATCCTGGGAATTTCCCAAAATCCTTTCTTAGCGTATGTAATATTTCAGCCTCGCGTTGTGAATCAGTTAGCCAATCAGTTTCTTATATAAGTGTAATGTCTATAGTTCACTGAACTTCTTGATAGCCTCAAAGCCGACCCAATATAGTTGGGAAAAGGCTAAAAGGACGAGGATAAGTGTATCTATTTCCTTTGTTCCCTCACCAACATTTTAATGACACAAAGATATCAGTGATTAATTTTGTATTCTGGGCCTCTCTAAACCCATTCATAAGAAGAACAATAGCTTGGGATCGTGGGTATCGGAAGACGATATCTTACATTATGGCCGATGGATAGATAGAAATAGTAATGTGTGGGTTACTGTCCCCTTATCTCTATATTAAGGGTCCTCATTATATTGGCGTTGTGATAACAAAAGAGGTTTTACGGCCCCGGACCTTGGCGACAAATTCATAAGGCGGCAAATCCTAACTTGGCACATGAATACACGTTTGGTGTAGTGTTTATTGGCCTGTAGACAAGTTCAAATTTGACATACGAATTTGAAATTCGACTCTACAAACGAATAAAAACAAAATATATGGAAATGACGCAAGCTTTCGACAAATCGGGCTGTCACTAATGTCATTTTCGTTTCTATTCGTTTGTCGATTCAAATGTCAAATTGCAACCTGTCTTGCCCCCAAGGTCGTCACTTCATTTCTATCGTTGAGCATAGTGTCGTGGGTTTGATTTGTGTTAGTCACAAATATTGTTTTAGATTCTGATTGTACTTTGTATCTTGTAAAGTCCCCTGTGACTCAGCACAGAGCTTGTTACCTAGTTTGTGTGCGGTATTGATTTCTTAAACCCAAAACAACATAAGACATTAAATTTTTAACAGACCAAGACTAATTTTTTAAAACTTTCGTTAATCACAATCCACACTAGATGGCGCTAGCTGTACTTGAATATTTCTAGCATAACTTGACAGATACAGATAAACTAATATCTAGAGATAGACTAGACATGCTAGATATTATTTTTAACCCCCGACGCAAAAATGACGGGGTGTTATAAGTTTGACGTGCTGTGTATGTGTGTGTGTGTGTGTGTGTGTCTGTCTTTGGCATCGTAGCTCCCGAACGAATGAACTGATTTTGATTTTGTTTTTTTATGTAATGAACTAAAGTGTTCCGCACCCCTTTCATATTTTTATTCCTAAACTCCGGGTCCCGGTCCAAATGGAGCGAATAACATTGAATCGTGCGAATGTTCTGTAGAAATCGAATGACGAAGCAATTCCAAACATTTGTGCCGACGTCGACGCCGCTTTTGTGACGTATGGGTACTTATGCAGTTGAAATGCGAAATAGGAATTTTATAGCGTTGACATATTTTCGTAGTTTAGCAGTAACATTGAACCATGTTTTAGCTAATAAGTACCTATGCATTTAGAAATATGGAACCTCGTTAGTCAAGAGCGAATTAATACGTCATTTTAAGACGTAAGTTTAGAATATCAAGGAAGATTTCGAGTTGGCGAACAGGACTCGTGGTGGCTTAGCGGTCATCGCGTCTGGTGTACCGAGCCAGAAGACGCAGGTTCGAATCCAGCCCGCCAGTCATTAAATTAAATTTTCCTTCATTAAAATAAATGATATACCTAGTATTATGTTATACCTTTGTCCGATTAATAAATAATGGCGACCCACGGATTTGGTTTAATGAATTTAGGAAGGAATATCTAGTAACCGCAATCGGGGTTGCCGAATGTTCCGGTTCAAATTCCTGCCAGGCTAATATGCACGCCGCGAGAACATTTTGTCTACGCTTTTGTCGTGCTTTTGTTTCGTTTTCGCACAAGAAAGAGCGAGACAAAAGAGTAGACAAAATTTTGTCGTGGCGCGCATGTTAGCTTGGGAGCAGGTCAAACTAAGTGATATCTAGACGAGACTAGATAGTAACTACAATGCACTTAAAGATATAGCAGCCTACTGTGTATGCAAAGTACCTCTACTTCTGCCTGACCTTTCGGAAAATACAGGCGTAATGGTATGATAGGCTGTGAGAATTGAAATGTAAATTTATTCCGCACGTAGCTCGGTCACCGGTCATTGGTATTTGGAGTATTCCAATGTCCGTAATTGAGGCGCGTACACGAATTTATGTTCCCAAAAATTGATTTATTTGTTTTTGTGTCAATTTTGTGGTTTCATATTGTGATTTATACTGCACCACTACTGTTTAAGTAGTTTTAAAAACATACCATCAAGCCTGTATTCCTAGAAAAGTTAGGCAGAACTGTATTTATGTAGGAGTACATTAATACATCTCTGCCTAACCCTTCGGGGAATATGGATGATGGTGTTTTTCTAGTCATGTTTTTAACGCTACATTAGGTTTCGTTATCTTGTGTATATCGAAGGGGGGCTCGTGGCTAAGTTATAGCAAAGCTGATCAACCGATCTGCAAGGTTAAGCTACGCTTGCCGAGGTCAGCCTGTGGATGGGTGACCATTCTTAACACATCGAGACCCCTCCGTGCCTCGGAGATCACGTAAAGCCGTCGGTCCCGGTAGTCATACGAACACCTATGACAATCGTTAGTGGTAGTCAGAAGTCAAAAAGCCTGATAATCAGTCTATCCTTCGAATATCGGTGTTGCCCAGAAATCGGGTTGCGGAGGTCTGATAGCAGTCGTTTCGTGTAAAATACTGATATTCAGCCGCATCTGGTTAGACTGGAAGCCGACCGCAACATGGTTGGGAAAAAGGCTAGGAAGATGAAGTTATCTTGTGTATAGTCCATAAATTATACTACGTGCGTGAAGGTACCTTTTTTTCCGATTCAATGAACATAATATACAAAAAGATAAGGTTACAAAACCAATAAAGATCCAAATGCGCTTTTCCGAAACATTTGACGGGAATTATTCCGCCATATTGGATAAATTGCGCGGGAAATGCTCATTATACTATGAACATTATTTTGATTACTACGTATTCATTGACGATATTTTTGTAAAAATAATAAGCTATATAAGGTTAAAAAAATCTTTGATTTTTTTTTTATAGTTAGGAGATATTACTTATTATGTAAAATTGTATACATAAATCGAAAGAGGCTGTTAAGGTTTTAATCGTATTCCCGAAAAATAACTCATTGTTAACATTCATCATTTGTAGGCTAACTAGTAGATCATATTTTGGGAATGAGAGATTAGGCTGTGAATTGTGATCTACCAAGCTGGCTTATTGGGGTTTGGCAGACTCCACACCACTGCTGTGGAAACCTCTCAATCTTGTCAGGTTTTCTCACGATAGTAATACTCCTTTAATAGTAATAATGCATATACTTACATGACTTCAAAAAATAAGAGGTGCGTCTCTTGGATTCAAATTCAAAACCTCTGACTTGGCAGCCCATCGTCATAACACAAAGATAATCTCTAATCTGATCTGTCTGTTTCTGCCTACTCCTGTCGGAAAAAGAGGTGACTGCATGTAAATATCGCTACATACAAAGAACTGTTGTAACCTAGTATGCAAATTTTAAAAGCTAAAAAATATTTTTGATCCTTGCCAATAGCGGTGGACCCAAGACCAATTTTATCAGAAACTAAATAAGCAAACAGATGCGGGTACAATCTACCAGTAGTTACAACAAACGGGGTTCAGTATATTGGTCAAAGCAAATTGGACGATTTTACTGACCGATTTTTATCGTCAAAGCTCGCCCGTCCGCATCCAACCAACACCCCTTTACTATGTACGCATACTAACCTAACCCAGAAGTTTCAAATAAAAGACAAAAACGACGTGCAAGTAATGCTATTTGTTTTTCTGATAGTCACGCCTTCTTACGTATAGAAACTTTTTTTTTTGTTTATAGTAAGTGGCGTGTGTCAGGTGACACATTTGACAGCTGTCAAAATAGAACAAAAATATGATTATGATACTACCAGAGACCCAAAAATCTTAGCTAAATGTTTTATTTCATTTTTAAATAGTTTTTTTGAAACATGACGTAGTTAGTACAGAGAGTTACCGAAGTCCATAGACACACACTCCTTTATAAAAATACAAACTCAAATTTTGTAAACTTATTTAAGAAATTTGGCGGGAATCATACCGCCATCTTGGATTAAGTAGCGTGGGAAATGCTGCAATATGACAGATCACAGACTGCTTAGCATTGTGTAGCGTTTAATATAACTGTGAGGCTTCTGCATCTCTACTTTAGTTGTACTCGAAGCCTTTACTGTAGATAAAGGTTCCGATATGATTTGCTAGTAAAAATAAATTCATGCGAAGTGACCCATGTGATATAACCATCATTTTTCACGGCATAAACTTTATGAAGCGTATATTCTTATCTTACACCCTTTGGGCATGGACGAACAAGAATGCTTTAATTCACTACCAAGAGAAAAAGGATCTGTTTTTTTGGAAGGGTAAAAAAATATTTATGGTTCGTGTTAGTAACACAACCGTAAAGTTTGAGGCCGTATATTTTTGGTATTGTGGAAAAAAGATCTTAACTATCTTTTACAATTTCTTTTTTTTATGTAAGAACTTACACTTAGGTACCTACATTCCGTACATTACACACACAATATAAATATTGCATGCACTTTGTTATGTAACATTATATACCATCATATAATTAATCGGGCAGAAATCCAAACTCCAGGCTGCTATTGAGAATTTAAATAAGAAATAGAATAACCCAAAAACACTGCTCACCCTCGAAATTGAACCCAGGACCTCAAAAAGCATAGCATTTGTGCTTAAATCCACTAGGCTAATTTTCTATGTATATAAGTATGTATTTACAAAAAAAAGTATATAAGTATTATATCCATTGTTTAGTACCCATAGTACAAGCTCTGCTTAGTTTGGGACTAGATGGTGCTGTGTAAAAAATGTCCCCAAAAAAATAATAATATTAAGATAGTTTTTTATTTCACCCAATGTGTTAAGTAGGTACAGGATATTATTTAGTCAATCAAAGAGATAGGTACCTAATAGTTAACAGTCAATTTGTGTTTTGGCAAAGATTAAAACACCTAAACAAAATTACGATCTGTCAAAGACTTACTCGTGTAGGCCTTTTTATAAGTTGCAATTTGACATTCGAATCGACAAACAGTAAGAAAATGTATGGAAATGACATTAGTGGCCGGATTTGTCGAAAACTTGTGTCATTTCCATAGATTTTGTTTCTTTTCGTTGTTGATTTCAATGTCAAATTGTAAATTGTCTAGGCCCCCAGTAAGAATACTTGCGTTTCGACAAATTTTGCGTTGTACATTACTGCACAATCGTCAAATTGACGACTGACAAATTTATTGATTTCTGACACTTACGCGAATATTAGACATTGAAATAAAACTACTTTTCACGGATTTTATCGCGTTAATATCAATATAACGCGATAAAATCCGTAAAAAGTAGTTTTATTTCGACTGACAAATTGTCGAAACACATAATTATGTAATTATCTGTACCTTTATATAGCTTTTTTCAACGTACATTTAATAAATTGTATTGCACAGAGAAGAGTAGAGATTGCAAACAATTTTTCAGTTCCGTCACATCGCGTTAGCTGCAATTTCACTTCCATTTCTAAGCGTAAAGCCGTTTGTCCACAATACTTGGCACACAAAAGTTCCATCCAATTGTTTCCGTATTACTATTGGACAGAGCTTGGCAACAATAGCATGAAAAGGTTTACAAAATATAGCTTATAGTATGTTTGATATATTTCTCAGAAAAAAATTGAAACTTATTAAATAAATAAGACAATTGTAATTTGAAACATCGATATTCAAGATATCCGCAATTAACATACTTACGTATTGTTCTTTTTGTTGTTTAATGTAAAAAAATATATAAAACTCATTCAAAACCAAACTTAAGAGGTGTTTTGATTTTATAATTATTTATTTCATCACATGGATCTAATATTAGTTTGAAAGTTGAAGTTTAAAAGTTACATACTTGTTAGATATAAGAAACACCCAGAAAAACTCAAACACCTGTGTCCTGTGGGAATCAAACCTACAACCACGTTATCAGCAGTCCAGTACTCGAACCACTAGACCACAGACGGCCTAATTAGAAAGGTACGGGTGTGAAGAGTTCAGCTGATTATTTCCAGCAAGTCAATCTATGAGGATTTATGTCTATCTGAGCAAAACTGTACGCGTAAACTCATAAATTATATTCTTCCGCCACAGAATGCGCCATATAGTTGTATAGTGCACTAGTTCCAATACCTATATATCACGTTGTCACCACAAATCCAACGTCGCGAAGGATTTCCAGCGGAACTTCGGTTGACGGCGTACTTAGCAATTTTTCCTCCTAAATACTTTAGCGCGCGCGGAGAGATAAGTTCACCATGTATTTCGGCCTCTTTCAGGACACATTAAAACTTATAATCTGTAACCTACAGACTAATAAAATTCATCGCATTCATAGTTATATAAATATATATTTTCGGTGCGATGAATTTTAGTTATATAGGGGTTATTTAGTCAGGGCCTGTTTCACTAACGGGAACTTGCTAAAGATCTCGTTAATTTATTTGGCAGATAACGTTACAAAAATTTTGTTTCATTTTTAAATTTATCTGGGGGTTACCGGCTATCTAGAGGTGGTGCAACAAGCCTTACATAAATGAGCCTGTAAGAATGTATCAAATCTCAGAATTGGAATTAAACTTTTTATAAAAGGTAAGTAGTAAGACTTATTTCTGATAAAACAGCTAAACATCCGCCATGTTTCATTAATCAAACAAAATATATTTTTTAATTTCCATGAAAACTGATTTATATTCAGCACATAACAATGGATTTTCTCGAAAGACTCGAGCAAATAAAAATAATTGAGTTCAAAAAAGAAAATAAGGAACAAAAATATGTAATTTTCATAATGGACTTATAAAGTTTGGACCATAGATAAGAGATGTTTTTGTCGTTGAAGAAACTTTTGAATGAAAACTTTTTGCGGAATATTATTTAATTCTTCATTGGGACAAAGATGCCATTAAAAGTTTATGTTTAATCAAGTCCGGAAGCAAACGGAGTATATTGTTTTACGCAAAGGAAATTATTTAAATTATGGCTGTGTTTGGAGTTCAACATTAAAGAATTTATGTGAAAATGTGTCTGTAGAATTAGACTATCCTAATTAATCAATTGTATCCATCGATGTGAATAAAGGCTACCGATTTATTAGGAATGGATGGATTTAATCAATGTTGATTTTAAAAAAACACATTGTATTAAGATTTTTTTTTACTTTTTTAGTAATAATTCCCGAGTCTTTTGGATTTTAAAATCACATTTCTTTAAAACTTTATACGTAAGATGTTATCGACGCTTCATATCCTCCGTCCGTGATATATTTCAAGTAATTTATGGTCACACGCTTAGTTAAAAAGGTGAACAAACTTGTCGGAAAGATTTCGTCGTAAAATATGCGATGCAGGTGTCGTTTCGCACTGCCTTCCGAACTATACCGAAGTTTTCCGAAGTTTCCCGAACATTGGTGGATCAGAACAAATCATGTTGGGGTTTATGGTGATGTGTTGGTAGAATAAGGGTACGTATTGTTACAATTTCAATAGAAATGATTGAAATTACTGTCTCGTTGGTCTAGTGGCCCCAGGTGCGACGGTTATGCTAGGTTCGATTCCCGGCTCTAGCAAAGTTTTTTTGGGGTTTTGTGAACTTGCCAATAGTAGGTCGTAGGCTGGATTTGTGCCTGGTTGATGGCAATAGTCTCGCCCCCTATTACATGGGATCAACCATAAACATACCGGCGAACTATGGGTGTACAACTGTCAGTACATCAGTACATCTCTGCCTAAACCATCGGGGAATACAGGCGTGATGGTATGTTTTGATTATAGAAATTATTGTCTTATTGTGCATAATTATCACTCGCTTTAACGGTGAAGGAAAACATCGTGAGGAAACCTGCATGCCTGAGATATTTTCTCGATGGCATGTGAAGTCTGCCAACCCGCATTAGGCTAGCGTGGTGGACTATAGCCTAATCCCTCTCATACTGAGAGAAGACCCGTGCCCAGCAGTGGGACAGTATATGGGTTAATTATTATTATTTAATTCATTTACTGTCCCGCAACGTACGTGTCTCTTACCATAATTAAAGGGGTTAGGTAAGATATAGCTCACAACGCTGGTCTTAATATGGGTTGGCAGAATTTATATGCGATCTCACGATGTTTTCCAGTACCATTTAAGCGAATGATAAATTAAATTAATCGTTATTAATATGCAAATTATTCTGAAAAGTCATAGGCGCGCTTTAGAATTGGCCGGTAAGTAGAATGATCATACCTATTGTTAGAGATGGGTCGTTGACAGTATTTCCCTTAACGAAACGTCAACGTTGATTTCCGTTCGTCAACTAGTTGATCAACTAGTTAAATTCGTCAACGAGTTAACGTACTTCTAATGTCAAATTGCAACGTAAACTGTTTATTGATATGAACGGTTTTTTTCAACGCTACTTTTATGTACGCTACTTAGAGTTCAAATTGTATGAAATGACCGTCCCTCGCGACTTACATTATTATTAACGTAAGTTTTTTAAATTTGCTCAGTTCGTTTCATTTGCGTTCTCGATTATTGAACGAGAAGAACGAGTTAAATTCATAAACGTCGTTGACGAATTCAACTAGTTGATTCATATACAGTTAACGTTAATACGTTGACATGAGATCAACGGTTGATTCAAATAGTTCGTTGATTCAACGCTCATCCCTACTTATTGTGGCTTTTTTTCAGCGATCATATTCATCATCACTGTGTTTGTCGGATATTGCCCATCTAAATAAATGTGTTTTCTTTCTTTCATCTGTACGTCAACCATGAGTTCTATCGAATGGCTTTCGATAGGTTTTTTACGCATCGAAACGCTGTAATCTCTTCGCAGATTTTAGTTCCTTACGTAACCGGTAGAGGCGCTGCGACGGTTTTCCATATAAATATTTTGCGGCGTCGCTAGCGAGTCTAGTGAGAAAAACTCATGGACGAGGCACTGATGATCTGCATAAAATCGGTGACTCCAAAAAAATTGTGGCTGGCTGGCTGCATAATATTAGTGGCTGCATAATATCAGTGGATATTTTTATCCAAGCTACACGATACACATGGTTAAAATTGGGCTAGTAAATAGTAAATATTCCCGACCGCGAGTTTCGTTCGATAACAATGGCGGCGATATTGTTCATGGCGTGTGTGAATCTGAATTCAAATTTGGATAACTTTTATTTACCATGCAAACGTTCGTTGACTTATGACTGCAGTGGTACTGGGGCCGTATTATGAAGCTTTAGAGCTATCATTGTTCCCGTGCAAGAGCGAGATGGAGCTATCTATGTAATGATAATAATAATAATCTTTATTTCTCCATAAGAATACACAAAAAATACATTTTAGGCCTTATATTATGTTAGTTCCTTTGTTTATATCTGGGATTGATAACTCCATCTCTCTATAGCACAAAGATGATTTCACTAAAGCTTCATAATACGGCTTCTGCAGAGCCGCGTGCCTCTACGCACTGCTGATGTGTTTTTAAGCAAGGCTTTTGGCACAAAACTAAGACTTTTAGTACGTTATTTAACATACCATCCGGCCTTACATACGTTATTTATTTATTATTACTTCTGACGACAATTTTCACGACGTCTGTGGTCTAGTGGTTCGTGTACCGGACTGCTGATCACGAGGTCGTGGGTTCGATTCCCACAGGACACAAACATTTATGTGATGAACTTAAGTGTTTGTGTTTGTCTGGGTGTTTCCTATTTTTTATAAGTATTTATTTACAAAAAAAAAGTATATAAGTAGTATATCCATTGTCTAGTGCCCATAGTACAAGCTCTGCTTAGTTTGGGACTAGATGGTGCTGTGCAAAATGTCCAAAGATAAATTAAATGTCCAAAGATATTTATTACGCCTTACTTGCGTACGTTATTTAACATATCGCGTCATAAAAAAAAACTACTTTTCATAATATTATTGTAAACTAGCGACCCGTGCTTCGCCTGCTTATCCCGGTTGATTTAAAAATATACACAAAAACATTGTTCTGATAATAATGAACACAACAAAAAGAATTATTCAATTTGGTGTCGTTGTCCGGAAGTTATGTGGGTACAAACATTTCGGCGATTCATTTTAATTTTTATTGATATAAATAATATAAAATACCCCGCAGACTATAGGTTAAATTAGAAAACCATTGAAATAAAACTACTTTTTACGGATTTTATCGCGTTATATTGATATTATTTTAATCTCGACGTTTCGGACCCTTTACAGCGCCTATTTAATATCAATATAACGCGATAAAATCCGTAAAAAGTATAGATAGATAGATAGATAGAATATTCTTTATTGCACACCAAAACCAATTTAAAGAACAATTTTATAAACAATAAATGGTACAATGGGCGGTCTTATCGCTAATAGCGATCTCTTACAGACAACCTTTGGATGGACTTATGTGAATAAAAAAAACGAGTATAGTGGTTTCTAACAAATTAAAATAACCGCAATAGAATCTGTAAAAAGTATTTCATTTAAAAAAAATCCGTAAGAAGTAGTTTTATTTCATCATGTCTAGTATTCGCGTAAGTGTCAGAAATCAGTATTATAAAACCATGTTAGTGTACTTGTGTTCGTGATAATATTTTACGCCACCGCTCGATAGATGGCGTTGTGCCGTCACTCTGAATCGCGCTATGGTTTCGTTACACGCGTTGGTATATACGCCCCGTATTATTACCTAGAGACAGATATTTTATTACCATTACTCTCAATTTTTTTTAAATTCTCTGATTAATCAGTAATCTAGAGATTTATTAACATTGATGTTGATTTGTAAGGCCAGTTCATTTATTATGAATCTGATTGTTTAAGCCTGTAAGATTTAACAGATTATAGGCCAAAAACTCTTTCATTTCATTTAATTTCATTTCAACCAACTTCAAAAAAAGGAGGAGGTTCTCAATTCGTCTGTATGTTTTTTTACATATAAGGTGGAATTGACGCATCGACGCACAAATATCGTGACAAGGTTTCATTCAAGGTCAAAAATAAAATGACCTAGGTCATTCATGTAGAAAATGATCGGTTATTCTAGATATTTGAGCGCGCAGTGTATTGCTAAAAACGCGATTATAACGCTCTGGGTGAAAGTTATTCCGCGCGCGATTCGATATAAATGAAATAATGATTTTTTAATTATAAATCTAATTTGGGTAAATAGAAATAATAATTTTTTACACGTTCAAGTAAAAAAAACTGCAGAAAAAAATTAAAATTTGATGAAAAAAGTTACGGAAAATTTCAACGGTATTCGGATGTGCGGCGATGTCCCTTCTACCTTATACAACATACATAATTTATAGGTCAACTTGTAACATCCGTTGCATACTGTTTGCTGTTAAACTTAAACAACCCGACAGAGCAACAAAGTGAGTCAATCAAATTGAAATAACTGAAATTACAATCATATTATCAAGTTTATCAAGCGCTAACTGCTATGCTAGAGGTCTTGGGTTCAAATCCCGAGTCGAGCAGTGTTGTTTAATTTTTCTGTGAAATTCCCAGTATCAGCTCGGAGTCTGGATTTGTGCCCGGTTGATGGCAACAGGCTCTCCCTACATGGACCCTTAACATACTGGCGAAAAGTGGGTGTACATTAGTACGCCTCTGCCTACCCCTGCTGTTATCTTCAAGAATTAAATAAAAACATAGTTTACGCCGACGCTATGAGGAGGCTATGGAACACCACTCCAAAATCTGGCGGAATGTGGATTGCTGATACAAAAGCGCAGTGATCATCTAGGGAAATATATCAGCCCAGATGAAATAAACGAACTCACCCCTAAGCAAATCCTGCAGTGTGTGTCAGCCGCAGAGGTTTTAAAGATAAGATAAGATTTTATTCATTCCTTCGTTACATTGGGTTTCTTAACTCAAAGCTTACAGAAATAAAAAACAATCGTTAAATTATTTGGACGGTGACCCCCAAACTAGACATATGTCTGCATCTTGGGGGCCCGTTTAGCGGTTGTAGCCATTAAGCGGCGATCACAATGGACTTACTAAGATCGCAGTCACATTAAAGCCGCAAACAAATAGTTAAAAAAATAGCTACGAAATATTTCGGCAAAAAGACTGTGTGTCAGGCTTTCGTTTTATTCATTTGAGTAAAATGCACGCAACATATATTTCACATATTCCCAACGTACCTACCATACTTTTTCACTTTAACACCTAGCTTTTCCGTCTGAAATACAAGCATTTTAAGACGAATAATACTTGTAGTGCATTTCATTTGCATATTTTAAATTCACTACACTGAGGTACAGAAAATGCTTGAGAAAATACAGTCTCTTTATATTCGTAAGGTGCGCCAGGAATCTTGAATAAGCATTCTTTTGAGTTTTCAGGTGTTAGTATAGTATTTTTATGAGAATTCTTAGAACTGGTTGACCAAATATTATGTTTATAGGATATGTACACGTAATATGTTCAGATACATCGTGTTTAAAGCTATTCGGAGACGGCACTAAGCAATTGTTTGTTGTTGTTGTTGTTTGTTGTTGATGTTTTAACAAATTTGTTTTACGATTTCACATAATTATGGAAGCGTAAGTTTACGCTTAGTGTCTCTGATTAGACACCACGTTTTATTAAGCGTTGGTCGAAGCCTGTAAAACCTGACTTAGGGTATCTGTATACCGATGATCTGTGGGTGTACACACAGAGATGTACATTAGTACACCTCTGCGTGCATCTTTAGGGAGTACAGGCGTGATGGTATGGTATGGTATTTATCTCTTATAGTTTTTAGCCTTTACACCCTAAATAAGTAAAGATCACGGGTGTTCCGTTTTCTTGCTTCTTGATACAGGTCCACAGTGTCAGTCTAGTGAAATGTATGCCGGTGCTGTGCCAAATTCACCCTTTAAAAAGAAACTGTATTTTATATAAACATAAACTGTATTTAGTGAATAAGATGTGAAGTGCCTTGTCAAAATAAATAAATAAATGGTATGTTAAATTAAATATTAGATCATCCTAACCGTCATGTGGCACAATCACAGTTGGTACAATATACATAAATTGAACGCGCGGACTGCGACAATGTATTCGCTCTGTGGAGACCATTGTTCGAGATTGTTCTCTGCTTCATATTAGGCTGTTATGCTGCTTTGTTGATCTAGCTAGTGCTCTGAACCTGAAAGCCATTTTGGGTAATAACAAGATGTTTAAAGTATTTTGTTATTGTTGTTGGCATTAATAAATTCTAAAATATTTAATAATAAATTTTGCCCGCGGCTTCGCCCAAGTGGAGTCAGGTACTTTGAACCCGTTTCTCGTAGGAACTTTGAATTTTTCGGGATCAAAATGTAGCCTGTATCCTAATCCAAGGTATAAGCCACCATTTCAACTTTCATCCAAATAGATTCAGCCGTTTTGCCGTGAAAGAGTAGCAAATATACAAACTTACGCCTTTAATACGCCTTACGCCTTATAACATTATTAATAAGATTATATGTCATGAATAGATATCGCTGACGACAGATTAACGATCATTTTCTGAATTCTATATCACAGACAGTGGTCTCAGTAGCTTAGTTGGCTAAAGCGTCTAGTGTTAATCGCAGTAACGACGGTTCGAGCACTGCTTGATATCGTATTTTTCTTTCGCAAAGATTGTATATGCATCTAAAAACCTAAAAACATTGCCTGGTAATAGAATCCAGGACCACGCTCAATAGCAACGAAAACACGAAATCATAAATTCAAAGCAACAATGTACCGTCATTGGCTTTGAGTGTGACTATTGTTCTGCAGTGAATGCGGGTAGTTCAGTAATTATAACGTTCCATTGTTGAATGCACGCCGCTGTTAGTTAAATACTGTGCATGATATAACTATAAAATGCAGTTTAAATATTATGGATATGTGGAAACAATTCACCCGACATACTGACGGTTACTTAGAAAGTCTGTCCTGTCCCTAGAAAGAAAGATATCCCTATCTCTTCAATATATTCCCCGAAGGGTTAGGAAAAGGTGAGGGGCTCGTTTTTTTTTATTTTTTATTTTAAGGACGGATGTAGATTCTAGCTCAGGAGCTTTAGAATCTTAACCGGGCTTGGTGGCGAGGCACCTTTTGTGCCTCCAGCCATGGACACTTATAAACTAAGCAACCGCAGCTAAGGGCGTCCCCTAACGGGACTCGGACCTCGGCTTAGGGCGTTGCTGGGGGGACAGCTAGGGACAGCTGGATCTGGGTTGAGATTATTTAGGGACGAATTTAAAACTACTGGCTCGGCGCGGGCCGGCTCGAGCAAGGGACGGGGAGGGGTACCGTTTCGGGGTCTTCGCGACGGGCCTCGCCGGCGAGGACGGTAAATCGGATGGCGTCGAGCCTGTTTGAGTGCTTCTTGTGCTACGGTAATCGGGTCGTCAGGGTAAGTGAGTGCGTGCCTTGGGCGGCGCACTCTACTTATCAGGGAGGGTTTGTAGTCTACGCTACTGACTACTAGGCGGTTTGGGTGGAGGGGGGCCTGATCGAAATAACGCTTGGAGGCGCGTTTCATGTACTGCTTGATGGTAGGCAGTTTTAGGTCGAGGTGGAGGTCCCTATTGCGCACGAACCACGGGGCGCCCGTGGCTTTGCGCATAAAACGGTTTTGGAGGGTCTGCATCCTATGGATTGCGGGACTTTCAATGTGAGCGAATACGACGCTCGCATAGGTCATGATGGGGCGAATACACATCAAGTAAATTCTCACCTTGTAATTAAGGGAGAGTTTACTGCGCGCATTGAGTATGCCGTGCAGGCGGCCGAGAGCGAAAGCGGCGCGCGAGCGCACCGTCTTTATGTGCTCTCGGAACGAGAGTCGGTGATCGAGAATCACGCCCAGGTATTTGGCTTTCGGTTCCCAAGGGATCCGTTGGCCGAATAGCGAGATGGGTTGGACTTGAGTGGAAAGATTGGAACTCTTGTGGAAGAGAACCGCTGCACTCTTGGAGGGATTCACCTCAATTCTCCATTTCCTGAACCACTTTCCGAGGGCAGTGACCGAGGCTTGGAGGACTTTGGTGATATTTGTTAGGCTAATGCCGGAATAATAGATGGCCGTATCGTCAGCGAATAGGGCCAGCTGTGACTTTGAGCTCTTGGGAATATCGCTGGTGTACAGCGTGAAAAGGAGCGGAGAGAGCACGGAGCCTTGAGGGACCCCGGCTCGGATAGGATGAGGGGACGATAGCGTACCACCCTCAATGCGATAGCGAAAGGTGCGGTTTGACAAGAAGTCTCGAATGATGAGCACGAGACGATCCGGCACATTGAAGGAATACAGCTTGTATATCAAGCCATTGTGCCAGACTTTGTCAAAGGCTTTCGCCACGTCGCAGAAAAGCATGCCAGTCGTCAAACCGCGTTGGAAACCAGCGCTGATATGTTCGACTATGCGATGCACTTGGTGGATGCAAGAGTGTTTGGTTCGAAAGCCAAACTGCTCGTCGGGAATGAGATTGTGGGATTCGGCAAAGTCCTTTAGTCGGGCATAGATTAGACGCTCATAAATCTTCCCTAGGACATTAAGAAGACTTATGGTGCGATAACTGGACGGCTCAGTCCTGGGTTTGCCGGGCTTGGGGATACCGATGACGGTGGCTTCTTTCCACGATTGTGGGAAGATGTTATTTTTTAGAGCCGCATTGAAGATGGCGGTCATTAGAATAATGAGGTGGGCGGGGAAGAGCTTTACCACCTTGTTGGTGATGCCGTCTGATCCGGGGGCTTTCCTGGGTCGTAAGTTCTTAATGATTTTCTGGACTTCGTCCACAGTGACAGGGGGGACGGAGTCGTCTGGGTCGGGGTCAGGGCGGGGGGACGGGGCGGGACTTACTGGGGCCGTAAGATTATCGGGGGATAGGGAGAGGGTGACTCTACGTTCGACTTCGGCGTTCACCTCGTCTAGGTGGGCCTGGTCTACAGGTAGAGTGCTGGGCGAGCATTGTGCCTCTAGACTGTCTGCTAGGCATTCGGATTTTTCGTCATCGTCAAAGGCCGGCCTTTGGTTTGGTCGATTCAGAGGGGGCATGGTGGAAACTTGGTCGGATTTGAGTTTCCTAGTCAGATGCCAGAAGGCCTGGTGGGTGGGCTCCAGGTCCTTCAGCAAGTTGTCCCAGCGGGCCTCGCGCAGCTCACTTATGCGTTCCTTTACAGCGCGCTGTAAGTTGCGCATGTGAGTGCGGTTCGACTCGCAGGGAAAACTATCGTACGCTCTGATAGCCGCGTTTTTCTCCGTCATCAGCCTTCGCACATCCTCCGGCAGATTCCAGCGGTCATCAAATTCCTCTGGAATCTGTCGCGAACATTCGTTCAACACGGATTGTACGTGACCAGTGAGGGAGTCAATCGCGCCCGTCGCGTCGGCTACTGACAGTAATGAGTCGGGGATGGCGTCCAGGTGAACGGATGAAGTCGACTTAAGGCGTTCCTCGAGTTTACTCCAGTCCGTTATCACCTTTGTTGGAGCGGGCTGACCTGGGTCTAAGGGATCTGTCCTAGGGCCTAGTTTGATGACCACAGGTCGGTGGTCGGAGTCGAGCTCTTGTAGCGTCTCCAAGGAGCGCAAACCTAAGTTCACGTTCTTTAAGAGGGCTATGTCGAGTACGTCAGGTCGGTGGTTTACGTCAGCGGGAAAGTGGGTGGGCGTCATTGGGGCGACTATGTCATAGTTAAGCAAGGTGCTCAGATTATCCAGCTCTCTGCCTCTCTGGTTGTTCGAGTGGCTGTTCCACGCGATATTTTTCGCGTTAAGGTCTCCAGCTATGATAACTGAGTCACCTAAGCCTAGGAGGGTTTCAAGGTCAGGGCGGAGGTGAAGCCTAGCATTGCCAGGTGGGATATATGCCGATACGATGGTGATCGGTTGGTGTCCGGTCATGCCTACTCGACATATCGAGGTCTCAATATGCTCGAGGGTTGGGGGATCCATAGGGATGCAGTACAGGGACCTTTTGTAATATATGAGAGTACCACCTCCTCGAGAACGAGTCCTGTCATTACGCACTATGTGATACTTGCAATACCAGGGTTTCTCTTGGAGGGTTTGAGGTAGGTCTCCTGTATCAGGAATATGTGTGAGGGGCTCGTGGCTAAGTCACAGAATAAATAATAACAGAATGGCCACTCTCCGCCCCTCCCTAACGTCAGATACCTCAGGTCCCCCGCATTCTGCCGGTGTTCTTGCCGGACCGCCAACAAACCCTCCGCACCGCCACGCACACATTTGCTCGTGTACAAACGTAATTTTGACAAGTTTGACATTTGGTATTGTAGTGTGCAGCGGTATCGGACAGTTTGTATGGAGTGTCACAGGTGTGGCTAAGTTATAACTACGCTGATCAACCGATATGCAAGGTTAAGCGACGCTTGCCGCGGTCAGTCTGTGGATAGGTAATCACATCGAGACCCCTCCGTGCCTCAGAGAGCACGTAAAGCCGTCGGTCCTTGTTGTCATACAAATACCTATCACAATTTTTATTGGTAGTTAGAAGCCCAAAAAGCCGGACAACCAGTCTATCCTACGAAAATCAGTATTGCCCAGAAATTTGGGTTGCGGAGGTCTAATGGCTGTCACTTCGTGTAAAATACTGATATTCAGCCGCATCTGGTTAGACTGGAAGACGACCCCAACATGGTTGGGAAAAGGCTAGGAAGAAAAGAATTAGGCAGAGGTGTCCTATTGTCCACCCGCAGTCCACCAGTATATATTTTGTCCCATGTAACTGGGGGCGAGCCTGCTGACCGGGTTCAAGATAGCTCGTACCGGGGCAACGACGCAGCGGATGAGCTCGCCAGGAAGGCTTCGGACATGGATGCTGTGGGCGCAAAACCCATAGTACCGCTACCCTTCAGTCTCGCACTCTGGTAAGACAACGCACCAGAAATCTACACAACAGCTACTGGACGAATCATGAGAAATGCAGGCAGGCTAAGGAAGCACTTCCCACAATTAACTCTCGTGTCACTAAGCAATTACTACGATTGTCTAAGCAACAACTGAGGGCAATTACCGCAGCCCTCACAGGTCATGGGTTCTTTCTTTATTCTTTATTGTACACACATAGAAAGTATAAACTTATCATAATAATTTAAATAAACAATGTACAAAGGCGAGCTTAACTCAACAATGAGTTTTCTACCAGCAACCTTTGAGTGATCGTTTGCTAGTGATATCAGGGGTAGGAGTCAAGTGTACAATAAATACAAATAATAATGATAATAATAATAATAAAATAAATAAAAAGTAACAAAATAAAAGAAAACAATATTTTTTCTTGAATATACATAAAATAATACAAGTAGGTATATACATAAATATTTTTTATAACCATACATATAAATAAATATATATTTATGTATTTTTTAAGTTTTCTTCAATAAACATCTGCATGTATTAGGTGTCACTGACAGCCCCGCATGGAGAGCTTGCCTGGGAGAGGACGAAACAGCGGCTCACGTGCTTTTGCACTGTACTGAGGTCGCCACATACAGGGCTAAGTACTTCGGAAACAAAAGTACCCTCCGAGAGATTGTCAGCAACATCAGGAGTGTGCTGGCGTTTCTTGAGGAGTTAGGGTGGTTTCAGTAAACATTAAACATCCCCACCCGTACGCAAAATACGCGCATTGATGTGGAGTTGCGGAAAACAGCCCGCTATACCATACCATAGCTCGTACCAACTTCAAGGCGGACAAAAAGATTGGCGAGAACTGTGTCACCACTAGTCACCAGTCGTTCTGTCCCCCCCCTTAATATAAATCGCGGATTAAGATTAGCAGTAATTAATATTGCTTCAAGAAACTCGAGAACATTTTAATCAGTTTTAATCAAGCACTGCGGATAACAGGCGGGCTAACTTTATCTTTAATTATCAAATTAAGAGATACTCCTGTTAATTATGAAAGCTTGTTCGTTAATTAACTACAAGTTGACGACTTTCGCGGAATATCTTAGTATGAAATTCTGAAAGATGGTTAGCGAAGAATGTTATATTTAATTTAGATTAGAATGTTATTAGTATTATAAAAGACATTAAAGCTGGCTCTTTAGCCTAGTAATCGTAAGGGTGATTCTTACCCTTGAGGTTCTGGGTTCGATTCCCAGGTCGAGCAGTGTTTTTTTATACCACAAGGGTTGCAAACAAGCATGCGGCCCGTTTTATGGTAGACGATTACCGCAGCCAATGGACGTTTACAACACCGAAGCGTCACTTACGCGTTGCCGACTCTACAAAAACCTCTTGCTGCCAACGCAACGCAATCCTTAGAAGGAGCTCTAGCAAGCTCTCCTTACTCACTGCAAGGAAACAACACACAATAAAGTGTTTTGGCGCCCCCAGACGGGCTTCTCCAAATTTGAGCGATAAATATATCTCTAATACCTCTCTTAGTATTGTTGGGTTGTTCTCTAAATTTCTTAGTAGCAGCTTGGAGTTTTGTTTTTGGTTTCGGAGCATAGACGTGCTGCCCTTCGGAGCGCACATGATTTAAGGTATGCGAAACTAGCGACCTGCCTCGGCTTCGCGCGGGTATAATCTGGTAAGATACTTTCGGTTTTTCTTTACTATAAGATGCATGTATAATAGATATAAAGTTATAAACCTTTCTCTTGAATCACTCTATCTTGTGAAATCTGCATTAAAATGTGGTGCGTAGTTTAAAGAAAAGATCTAACCCAACAAAATCCTACTAATATTATACATGTGAAAGTTTGTGAGGATGGATGGATGGATGGATGTTTGTTACTCTTTCACGCAAAAACTACTGAACGGATCTGGATGAAATTTGGCACAGAGATAGAACATAGTCTGGAATAGCACATAGGCTATTATTTATCCCGGTAAACTGTATGGTTCCCGTGGGATAGCGGGCAAAGCTGCTGGCGGAAAGCTAGTAATAAATAAAGGACTGTAATGGACTATTATCGTTATTAACCCGCTGGTAATTTTAGGACTGTCCCAAACTCGACTGCTATGCTAGAGGTCCTGGATTCGATCCCCGGGTTGAGCAAAGTGTTGTTGGGTTTTCTGTGAGATTCCCAGTAGCAGCTCGGAGTCTGGATTTGTGCCCGGTTGATGGCAATAGGCTCGCTCCCTATTAAATGGGACCTAAATATACCGACGAAATGTGGGTGTACATTAGTACGCCTCTGCCTACCTACCCTTCGGGGAATACAGGCGTGATGGTATATTGGTACTTTTAGTTAACATTTTCCTAATCACTCTTTAAGTTGTCCTTTCCTACTGGGCGCGTCCCTACGTCATTAACAAGTTTAAGTGGCCATTTATTAAGTACAAACGATCAGGGTCAACCCTCGAAAATAGAAATGGGTTAGTTAATGGGGTCCTTGAAATGAAAATATATCTAATAACTATGCGGGTAAAGTTTAATTGAGTTTAAATATTTCCGCGTAATTTTGAAATAGAGTGTGTAATCGCGCCCTTATAAACTAATTCAAACACGTGTCCTCGTACTTGGATACTGGAAGTTTTAACTTTTAACAACAATTTTTAACCGACGAAAAACCGGAGTATGTTCTATGTTCGACTGTATGTATGTTTTATTGTTTCTTCTATATTTTATGATCTGGGTTTGCGTCCGGGACCGCCTCCGGGTCTGGTTGAAAACCAGCACCAGGCAATCTGTCTGGCATATGCTGAACCAGATCCCATTCAGCGCAGCCGTGAGGCACAGTACTTTTACTTCTATTTTGTTATTTTATCAATTTTTTCTCTTAGTAAGTTATTATTTATTACTTTTATTTTTTTTACAAAGTAAATAAACCCACCAAAGTTTGTGACAGTTTGTCGGCGGGAATAGCGCTCAGTAAACTTACTTATTACCTAGAATTATGTTTAATTTATACAGTTTGCCGAATATGATGTATCACAAACATAATATAAAAAAGGTAGCCGTGAATACTTACTTATACATATCATATTTTTAATTAAGTGTAATTATGTATGTGTCTCGCTTGCAGCTGAATAAATGTTTCTTTCTTTCTTTCTCTTTAACTTTAGATAAAACATCAAATTCATAAATAAATAAATACGATTAAATCATAATACCATTAATGAAATTAAATTAAATGAAATGATATTTATTTCTGTAAGTAGATCCTTTAAAGACACTTTTACAAGTCATTTAAAAAAAAATTAAATGTAACTACCATCACGCGTGTATTCCCGAAGGTTTGTGCAGAGATGAAGTATGAACCCACAGTTCGCCGGTATGTTAAGGTCCCATGTAAGGGGCAGAGCCTATTGCCATTAACCGGGCACAGATCCAAACTCCGAGCTGTTAACCCCAATAGCACTTTGCTCGACCTAGAAATCGAACCCAGAGGCTCGAGGTTAGCAGTCACGCAGACCACTAGGCTATGATGATAATGATAATGCGTTTCTACTGTTAACTTGCTCCCAACTAACCCAAATGAGTAAATTTACATTGACCCGACTACCCGGAATTGGTTGACCCAAGCTAATTTGATTTGGGGTTGAAATATGTAGACACAGAAGTATATTTGGAGTAACGAGTTTAGAATGGCTTTTTCACATACCATCACGCCTCTATTCCCCGAAGTGTTAGGCAGGGGAGTGTTAATGTACAGTCACGAGCACAGCCATATAATAATAATAATAATAATGCTTTATTGGTACATGAAAAATTGTTACATGGTTTGTATTGACACTGACCTCCACTCTAGGATTCCCTGTGTCGTGGAGGTCAGTGTCTTTCATCTTTATGATAATGCTGAATGTTATAAACATAAGAGAGGTAGGACATAGCCATTTATGGCTCAAATCTGGAGCAGCCCATCTGGGGAAGTACCTCCACCTTACAGAAAACTGCAGCCAAATAACACACTTTATTGTGTATTGTGTTCCTGCAGTGAGTAAGGTCGCCAGAGCTCCTTCTAAGGATGCGCTGCGCTGGCAGTAAGAGGAATATTCCCTCAAACTGTCGGTACAGTGAATCCTCCATAAACCTTTATGAGGTTTTTCGGGTCGGCAACGCGTGAGTGATACCCCTGTTGCAAGCATCCACAGGCTATAGTAACCGCTTACCATCAGGCGGGACGTATGCTTGTTTGGCACCTTAGTGGTATAAAAAAAAAAACTAAAGTGCTACAGCTATTTTTTAGTGAACAATTGCAACTTTGAGATAACACCAATGTCACTATAGTATTGGTTCGTAAATACTGTGTTCGTAATATCACAAAAGTTCTATTAGTACTTTAGGAGAAAATTGATTTAGTTGTGAAAACTAAAAATGTTTTTGTTCCTGACTTTACACCCACAGTTTACGTTTAGTTTAGTAATAGGGGGGGGGGGGGGGTCAATGCCATCAACCGGGTACAAATCTAGATTCCGAGGTGGTACTGGGAATTTCACAGAAAAACTCAACAAAAATATGTTCGATACGGGAATCGAGCTCATGACCTTAAGCGCGTCGCGTCGCATTTGAGACCACTAGACCGATGACTGTGGGTGAACAATAGTACACCTCTGCTAACCCTTCGGGGAATACAGGCGTGATGGTATGTTTATTTCTGAAAATTATCTTCCTAACTTTCTTACACAGTTTCACAAACAGAATAAAGGAGATAACCCGTCGGAAGGCGTTAATTTCAACCCCTAGAACTTTATTTCAACCGCAAGAGTTGCTCCCTGAAGTCGTTAAAGAATGCTGCGTCGCGTCTCTCGACCTATATATTGCCAACAAATATCTTGCGTTTACTTGTGTGCCAAGGTTATTAACGCAATTCATTCTATCTTTATTTTCATAAAAGTATTCTTTGACGACGTCTGTGGTCTAGTGGTTCGAGTACCGGACTGCTGATCACGAGGTCGTGGGTTCGATTCCCACAGGACACAAACATTTATTGTGCTAAACTTAAGTGTTTGTGTTTGTTTGGGTGTTTACTATGTATTATAAGTATGTATTTACAAAAAAAAGTATGTAAGTATTATATCCATTGTCTAGTACCCATAGTACAAGCTCCGCTTAGTTTGGGACTAGATGGTGCTGTGTAAAATGTCCCAGATTATTTATTACTATTTATTAAAAGTAGCAGTTTTTGATGTGGTTTAGACTCGTCTAAACTAATATTATAAAGAGGAAAGATTTGATCGTTTGTTTGTATTGAATAGGCTCCGAAACTACTGGACTGATTTGAAAAATTCTTTCAGTGTTAGATAGCCTATTTATCGGGGAAGGCTATAGGCATATATCACGCTACAACTAATAAGAGCGGAGTAGTAATGAAAAATGTTGCAAAAACGGGGGAAAAAATTATAAGACCACGCGGGCGAAGCCGTTGGCGGGAAGCTAAGTATAAGGTATATAATTTCAGCTCATTGTTATTATATTTGTCTAGCTATGATTGCCTGCGGCTCCATCCCATGTGCTATTCTAATGTATAAGTTATACCTAATACTGCAAAGTTTCATCAAAATCCGTTCAGTGGTTTTTGCGTGAAAGAGTAACAAACATCTGTGCATCCATCCTCACAAACTCAGAGTTAGAATATTAGCAGGATATTAGTTTTTTACTACTTAAAATACCTACTTCAGTTTTGCCAAAGCCACCTTACACAAATCAATTTCATCCCCATAATATTTTTCCACACAATACTCGGTGTATTTACTGTATCGCGTGACCGGGCACAATTCATTGCAGTGTGTTCAAATAAAACGTTTGGCAAAACTACGGTTTTCTGCATCAGTACGTCGCGTCGGGTAATGAAACCAAATGTAACGCGACAAAACGTGGGGCTATTTTTATCGTGTAACATGCGTTAAGATTCGGGGTTATGTTGAACTCTTATTACATACTAACACGCCTGTATTCCGAGAGGGCTCATGGCTAAGTTATAGCAACGCTGATCAACCGATCTGCAAAGTTAAGCTACGCTTGCCGAGGTCAGTCTGTGAATGGGTGACCATTCATAACTCATCGAGACTTCTCCGTGCCTCGGAGAGCACGTAAAGCCGTCGGTCCCGGTTGTCATACGAAGATCTTTGACAATCGTTAGTGGTAGTCAGAAGTCCAAAAATCTTGACAACCAGTCTATCCTTCGAATATCGGTATTGCCTAGAAATTGGGTTGCGAAGGTTTGATGGGAGTCACTCCGTGTAAAATACTGATATTCAGCCGCATCTGGTTGGACTGGAAGCCGACCCCAGTATGGTTGGGAAAAGGCTAGGAAGATGATGACGTCTGTATTCCCAGAAGGGTTAGACAAAACGTGTACTATAATGTAAATAATATACTCATAGTTGCCGGTATGTTTCGGTCCAATGTAATATGATGACCTTTTTGGTATTAACCAGGCACAATTCCAAACTTCGGAACCTTGACGACGTCTGTGGTCTAGTGGTTCGAGTACCGGACTGCTGATCACGAGGTCGTGGGTTCGATTCCCACAAGACACAAACATTTTATGTGATGAACTTAGGTGTTTGTGTTTGTCTGGGTGTTTCTTATATATTATAAGTATGTATTTACAAAAAAAAAAGTATGCAAGTATTATATCCATTGTCTAGTACCCATAGTACAAGCTCTGCTTAGTTTGGGACTAAGTAGATGGTGCTGTGTAAAAATGTCCCAAGATATTTATTATTGTTATTGAGTGATAAATATTACCTATATGAACTCTCTCTGTAATCTCCTAACAAAACTATGCATGCATTGGAAAAACAAAATTATTCTACGAATGCAATTAACTTTAGCTTGAAGCTCCCCGTTGTGAAATCGAGTGTAGGTACATTCAGTACAACACCATTGTATGACGACATCAAATTAAAATGCTCAACTTTCTGTGCACGCTTGTTTATGAGACACTTAAGTCAGCGTCGCATCGCAAGCGGAGCGGTAGCGGATTTGTTCGTTTTCTGGTACAACAAAAAACAATTAACGATAGTTAGTCACTTATATGTATTTGATGTAAGCTAGCTATACGCAAGATATAAGTACAGTAAATGGTGGACCACAGCCCAGCATGGTCGTGACAAATGCAACTGTGGGGTCAGGCAGGCATTTGCTTTTAATCGTTACGAGTTAGACTTACCCTGCCTTACCTTCACTGGCAAACTATTTAAGAGGACTTTTCGCACAAATATATCTGTTCGCTAATCCTCTTGATCGAACCGACAAATACAGTGGTTTGCGAGTTTTTTTTGTGTTCGAAAGCTCTATTAGGTGTCTTGTGTCCCAACAATGAAGCTTTAAAGTATTCCACCATAATATCGTACACATTTTGATAATATACTGTCAACATACAGATAAAAATATTATGATTACCCTTGTGTGTCCCAATGCTGGGCAAATGCCGCTCCCTCATTCTTACATCTATTTCAGTCTTGTTATAATGGGATAAACTGCACTAAATGCATCAAGGTAATCACACCATTTCTATTTTCATCTGTCACGACGCCGTTAATAAGTAGACCTTAAAGCTCCACCATTGATCATCGGTATTTGACAGACATGACCAGCCCAACTCCATTTAAAATTAGCAACCGTTTCGGCTACATAAGCAATTTGGGTTAAAAAATCTTACAAAAACAAAAAACATTACTCGCGCTCCGCTAGCTATGTGACCCGCGCTTTACGTATCACAATTAATATGATAAAACAGAGCTTTTTGGTACATAAACTTTTTGGTCTGCTGCGAAATGGTCCGAGTTTATATCAAGTGTTTGTAATTAATTTGAAACGCACTCACACGGGTTTATATTGTAGTCGAAATTGTTTATGTTAGTTTAGTAGCGTAGAATTTGTTTTGTTTTTAGCTGAATATGTGTAATTGCCTCAATACCTCGTAAGCCTAATGGTCTTAAGCGCGACTGCTACGTTAGAGGGCCTGGATTCGAATCTCGGTTCTAGAAGAGTATTACAGGTTATAGATTATGAAAGTAAAAAAGCGCCGCGCCGGTACCTCATAAGAAATATGGAGAAATATTACGTGAGCGTACTTTTAGTACAAATAACCTAACCTAAATTAAAAATTTAGAAAACCCCCGACACGAAATGTTATTTGTCATTTTGTGGTGGCGGCCATCTTTGATTTGAAATTTTTCATAGTGCATAGTATTCTACTAGTCAAGCCCTTTCATTTGATACCCATATTGAGGGAGTTGTGAAAAAATATGTAATTCGCTATTTTGTGGCGGCGGCCATCTTGGACCGATTTTCATTAGTGTTGCCCAAATGCAAGAACAAGACGAGACTTAGCCAGTCTTGGTCTTGGTCTTGCGCCAATACACCTGGTCTTGGTCTTGGTCTTGGTCTTGCGCTCCCAGTCTTGGTCTTGGTCTTGGTCTTGCAGCAAGAGTCTTGCAAGTCTTGCAATTACCTATTAGTCTATTACTATTTATTAAAGTTTACTTTAAATCTTAGAAAAACGTATTAGAATTGAAACATTGTGAGCTTGAATTAACATAGCCATAGTAAAGATCAAGCAGATTAATAAATAACTGAGGATTTGATAAGAAATTCGAAAAATCAACTGACCTATATGTCGTTTTCCATGGAAGTAACTGTTTCTTAATAAACATTTATGTAATGTAAAAAACAAATTAATTACAATAACTTGACTGTATTTTAAAGAACAATATCTGTCTAGAAAGAGATTGAACCCTCAACTTATATGAAATTTAATAAAAGAGTTTTACGATTTATCATTTATTATAATATATACTTACTAGAATAAATTATTATGACATCTACTACCTATCCTTAACATTTTTTCCTATCATAATACTACTTGCGTGATCAGTATAATGTATTCATTTTCATTCTAAGCACTCTGAAACTTATTTATTCTTTGGAATACCTGTAGGTACTCTTAAAATTCGAAATTATTTTGCATGAGTATACCTACGCCCTGTGGCGGCAATCAAATAGTGTCCAATGTTGTGATTTCGGCGCGGCGGCAACGATTGTTGTATATGATTTCAAAAGAAGCCGCCGCCGCCGGCGCGTGTATCATAACCATGTACTTCCGAAAAGCGGCAAATTTCTTTGAGAAGTAAGTACAAAACCTTTGATGCCGCATTATCAAAGTGCCGATGGTTAAAACATAACTATGCATGCACTCAGTTTGATTTTAATGGATATTTTTTTATTCGCTATGTAGGTATGTTTATGGTATTAGTCGTAATGCGCATAGGTCCAGTTTTTCATATTCTTTGATACAGTTTTTTGCGTCTCATAGAATTCCTAAGCGTACCTAATTACCTATACACCGAACTGTTACACCTAACTACTCCGTGAAATAGCGGTAAGTCCTAGCTGCAAGACGCAAGAGTCTTGCAGGCTTAGTCTTGTTCTTGCTCAAGTCTTGCACGGTCAGTCTTGGTCTTGGTCTTGCTAAAAATACGCGGTCTTGTTCTTGGTCTTGGTCTTGCAAAAACGCAAGAACAAGACCAAGACTGCAAGACCAAGACTGAATTTGGGCAACACTAATTTTCATCAAACATAGCTAAGAACACTCCCGACTAATTCACCTTTTAAATAAAAAAATCAATATCAAAATCGGTCCATCTGTTCGGGAGCTACAATGCCACAGACAGACACACACACACACATACACACACACAGACACGTCAAACTTATAACACCCCGTCGTTTTTGCATCGGGGGTAAAAAAATATTTTCCAAAAAAAATAATTTTAAATTAATTTAATAAAATGTTTCAGCTGACAGTAAATCCACAACAAAACACCATAAAGCAATTAGACATCCGCTACCCAAAGCCAACAAGTACACAATAATATTTCAAAGCAGGAATGTACGGAATACGCATGCGAAAATCACAGAAGTAGTGCATTATGTAACCCGTGATGCAGATGTGGGTACTCTAGCGTAAATTTATGATAAATTTTATCGTAGTCCGCAACGCTCTCCATCCATAATATAACATACAAGCTTTCCGCCAGCGGCTTCGCCCGCGAGGTCTTGAAAAAAATTTCCCCGTTTTTGCACCATTTTTCATTGCTACTCCGCTCCTATTAGTCGTAGCGTGATGCATATAGAGCCTATAAGCCTTCCCCGATAAATGGACTATTTAAAACTGAAAGATTTTTTTTAATCGGTCCAGTAGTTTCGGAGCCTATTCAATACAAACAATCAAATCTTTCCTCTTTATAATACTTATTAGTATAGATTTGATTGGTCATTTTCAGTGACATTATTAAAAATCTTGACACTATGCATGTCTATGGTGTTTTTAACCATATTTAAATATATGTCGCATCGGACATGATCACGGATGTTCAATTGACTCTTTTGAGACTACAACGCCACCCGGTGACACTATTGAGATGACAGCGCCCCTGGTGACGTCGAATGGAACCAACAATATCACATAAAGCGCACGGTGGCGCAGTGGGGGAAACAGTTACAGTTGTGCCTCGCGCGGTTGCACTTGCTCTCGGCACTTCACACTGTGTAGTCGATTCGTGCGGACGTTTGGTTTGATTGACTGACGGACTCACGTTACTTTATAGTTCTACCTACATTGTTATTGCTATTGCTGAATTGTAATTTAAATGTAGCTTGGTAATCGTAAATTCGTAACAGACAAATGTGCTTGAGGAGTTTCTTCCGCGGCTTCTTCTCCTCAGTAGGTAGCACTAGCGAAGCTGCGAAGGGCGGGCGTTTTGGGGGATGTCTGTATTGTAATATTTCGTACTCGGTCAAAACCAAATATAATGACATTTGAGTACGAGTTCTGTGTTTTAATGTTTGAACCAGCATAACCCACCTGTTTCCCACAAGATAGTTGTTACCTTGCCTTCCTGCCAAGGATACAGACCGTGTATCCGACATATACATTAAAGAAAATTGGTCTCAAAGGTTTAAAATTTTTCAATTAAAAACGGCCCAACTTTAAATTAGTTTTTCAAGAACATTTTTCTATTTAGAACCATTTTGAATCACTCTAGATTGACTAGATAATAAATACAACAAATATACTATATCAATAAGATTATCTAAGTAATAACAGAACTATATAAACTAATATATATATATATATACACACACACACACATATATATATTTATATATAAATAGGTACATACATACAATCGCGCATTCCTCCCTTTGGGGTTGACAGAGTAAGCAGTAACACATAATAAGTATAATTTAAATAGTGTACTCCTCTCTTCTAAGATGCCGTGCCGTACAGGGTCCATAATGTACCTTTTGTAATATTTTAACATCGAACATGATTATTTATGGAGTGCAATAAAAATATTGAGTATTGAACTAAATTATAAAAGTAATCATTAATTTATGAAACAATACATCACTATCTATACTAATATTATAAAGAGGAAAGATTTGTTTGTTTGTTTGTTTGTTTGTTTGTAATGAATAGGCTCCGAAACTACTGGACCGATTTCAAAAATTCTTTCACCTTTGGAAAGCTACATTATCCCCGAGTAACATAGGCTATATATCATCACGCTACGACTAATAGGAGCGGAGTAGTAATGAAAAATGTAGCAAAAACGGGGAAAAAATTATAAGACCACGCGGGCGAAGCCGCTAGCGGGAAGCTAGTATAGTATAAAACAAAGTCGCTATCCGCCGTCTGTCTGTCCCTATGTATGCTTAGATCTTTTAAACTACGCAACGGATTTTGATGCGGTTTTTTTTAATAGATAGAGTGATTCTTAAGGAAGGTTTATATGTATAATAACATACCACGCGGGCGAAGCCGCGGGCGAAGCCGCTGGCGGGAAGCTAGTATATTATAAATACGCATGAAATCTTGCAAATTTCATAGAGAAAGCGACAACAATATTAAATTACATAAAGTACTCGCGCTACCGAGGTACAGTCCTCTTAAATCCAGTCAGGCCTTTGCACGACACTAATTACCCTAATTATTTTATACCAAGATACAACTAATCCACTAAACCGACCATATAGGCCCCTAATCCGCTAATTACAACACTATTTCACTAATCTCTATCCAGAATCTCGGTGGATTTAGGGTTGGGACATCAAAGCTAACAGGAGTCAACGCAATCAGGGTTACAAAGCCTAGCTAGGCTTTAATTAAGCGACTGTACACTGTAAATGTATTTGTAAATGCGTAAGCCTTTTGTATGTAAATGTACTGGTTATTCTGCATAAGTATTCAGATTTAATTGGCTAGTGGTTGCAAGCGTGACTGCTACGCTAGATGTCCTGAGTTTGACTCTTGGGTCGAGAAGTGTTGTTGGATTTTTCTATGAAATTCCCTGTAGCAGCTCGGAATTTCTATTTTTGCTGTACATGCCTTATTCCGGCGAACTGTGGGTGTACAATAGTACTAGCAAACAACAGGATAGAACTAAAAAACTTTAGGGCCGTTAATCGTAATTTGTTTTTTTATCTTTTTGTATTTTTTTAAGCATTTTCCATGTTAAGATTACAAAAATTCGGCTGGCGGGCGGGATTCGAACCTGCGTCTTCTGCGGTTAGCGGTTCGCTTAGCGGTCAAAGCATCTGATGTACCGAGCCAGAAGACACAGGTTCGAATCCCGCCCGCCTGTTGCTATGCATAAGCTCATTTACTTCATCTGTTCCCAATATTTTCCATCTGAGTAGTGCATACTTCGGCAAATATAGTGATATACCTAAATATTTTTTGATCTAATATGAATGTAATAAACATTTTTATTCAAATTTTGACAGCTGATCGGTATGGTTAACTTAGTTACGAGCCCCACATGATACAGTTCTCGCCAAACTTATTGTCCGGGTTGAAGCTAGCACGAGCTAACTTTAACCCGGCCGTAAAAATCGGAGAAAGAAAAATATTAGATTGTAATAAATAAAAACGAAAGCGCAAGTCGTAATCTGTTGTTTTAAATTATTCTAATCCAATATTTTTCTTTCTCCGATTTTTACGGCCGGGTTAAAGTTAGCTCGTGCCAGCTTCAACCCGGACAATAAGTTTGGCGAGAACTGTACTAATTATTACGTAATACTCCTATAATTCTTAGTGGCTTAGCATTTTACGGCAGCAAGTAATTTCAGAGGAAATCAGGCAGCAATTAATTTTACGACTTCATTCTACGTAATAAGGTTCACGTTAAAGGTCGCGCTAATGTAGATGCTTGTTTGCGAGATTAGTTTTTCACTTACTGATTAGAAAGGGGCTGGGTTTTGCTAACTTGAGCTTTCAGATTTATTGGGAATGAGTACAATTGGTATTTTCACTATCTTTAATTGGGTTTGCAGTTTCGAAATAATATTTGATCTGTGTGATGCGATTGCGAATAGAATTCCTATTACAATAAACTAGTTACGCGTACTGTGGTAGAGGGCGCGGTAGAGAGACGTGCGACACTGACATTGACAGTTGACAATTGACAACATGCTATATGATAATGCACTCTCTCTCGGAGTCTGAGACCCCAAGCGACACCACGTATAACAAAACTCTAACAATGTTTATTATTTAATCTCAACACCATTCCAGGATATATTGTGTTAAACACAGGACACAAAAATCTGCATAGTAGGTATACCGCCGTTTGGTGCTCGTAAACTGCTGCGTTAGAAGTCCTGGGTAATAGTACGGTACGCCGGTAATAGTACGTCCCATATAAGGCTGTGGCGAGCCTATTCAAACCCAAACTCCTAGCTGCTTACTGACAATTCACTGCTCGTCCTAGGAATCGAACCTAGGACGTGCAGTGCTATTAAGCTTATGAAATTGTCAGTTAGCAGCTAGGAGTTTGGGTTTGAATAGGCTCACCGCCACCTTGAATAGGGCCTACCCATACCGGCGCATTGCTAGCATACATTAAATTTGGGTTGGACAGGATATGTAGCTGGTCAAATGAAACACTGGGCTTCAAAAAAAAACCAAAATAACCCCCATTAGGCGGCGCGTGGTAATCCACGAGAATCCTAGGTATGGAGCGAGGAGTGACCTTGCCTAGGGGTTTGTTGGTTGCAACCTACCACGGCCCGTCATGGTTGTGGTGAATGATACTGATCCCACGGCCATGATATAGAGGGCTAGAGAAGGCAAATGCGATATTTAGTTCGTAAGAATAAGTCCGTCCAAGTCTTTCTTCTTCTTTCTACTTCAACGTCCCCAGATGGCAGGGATCTATAAGGAGTTTCCGCTTCAAAAAATCTCTCAAAATGTCAACGTGCGATTGACAAAATTAATCTTGCTGGTGTAGCGACATCTATCGAGCTACATAAGAACTTGTACGCAACTACAAATCCTGAATCGCGCAAGTAAGGTTTACCGTGCGACTTGCATATAAACAACCGTCAGGCTGTGGCTCGCCAGGCATAACACCCGCCTGGTCGGAGGATCCTCCCTTTGGTGCGAGGGACAACACACCTCGTTCCTCCACACTGGCGTCAAAAGGCTGCAACTGCCGTTTACGATCAGGCGGCCCGTATGCTTTTGTATGACATGTCAATAACAACAGTAAAAACACAAGAATTATTGCGACATATTTCTCAAACTTCCCATAATTTCTAGTTCCTTACACAGTGTAACAAAGTTGCAGTAGCAATAAGCACTCGCTTTACAGCGGATCGCTTCGTTTCCTACAATATTTATTACGCTATAACTAGTTTAATTGACTGGAGTGTTTAAAAGTACTTAAATGTTCTGTTTCATTCCGTGGAAAACAAGTTCTCAGAAGTTGTAGAGAGGTAATTAGTAGTAGTACAAAGTTTTCTTCGCTATCTTTTCTTAATGTTATTTTTTCTATCTTTTTCATAGGGTTGTACTTAAGTATACGGCCTGTAGGTATATATAAAAACGGAAAAAATACCTTTATAATACAGCAGATTATACATTTATAGTGTAAAGAATATTATGTAGATATTAAATTTATTTATCTCTTTTTTGCTGCATTGTTCCGCAAGTTGCCGGCGTGGCTGCCGACACTATAATAGGTAATTATAGTTCATGGGTCGATTCCCAGGTCATTTATTAAGTTTTCCTATAATTTTCTCAGACTACTTACCATATTGTAGCCGCTGAATGGGTCAGTCTTGCCTTATAAAAAGCACAAATTCCTTTCCTTCATATATTCCTTTATAGAATTCTTGTCCATAACTTAAAGGGATAAAGTCTAATATGGAACTTATTTCACCATGTGTCGGTTGGTTGGTGACGAGCGATGACGTCACTGTTATTAAGGCGATGCACTACCAAGTTTTAGTTGACGTAGCTTTGTTAGGTGCGCCACTAGGTGCTTGTCGGAAATTGTGACATACGGGCTTATAAGTTTGTGAACGTTTTATGTAAATGTTATTAATAATAATAATAAATATCTTGGGACATTTTTTCAGGTTTTCAAGTTCAGTAGAATAGGCCGGTAATGCTAGCCGCTTGTTACATAGGACCCAAATACATAATTAAATTTATAAATAAATATTCTGGGACATTTTACACAGCACCCAACTAAGTAGAGCTTGTACTATGGGTACTAGATAATGGATATAATACTTATATACTTTTTTTTTGTAAATACATACTTATAATATATAAGAAACACCCAGACAAACACAATCACCTAAGTTCATCACATAAATGTTTGTGTCTTGTGGGAATCGAACCCACGACCTCGTGATCTGCAGTCCCGTACTTAAACCACTAGACCACAGACGTCGTCAGACAGTTATTGTTGGATGAACTACGAATCTAGATAAAAGCAGTGATAACCTAGGGGTATGACCACAGGACTGCCAAGTCAAATCTTGGAATTGAAATTTATCGTAGTGTCACAGTATTCTAGAACAAAATCAAAATTGGTTAATCCGTTCGGGAGCAATGATGCCACAGACACATACACAAATTCGTTTATGCGTCAGGTTTTAAAAAAGCATGAGTGCGTGTATGTACTGTCGCGGTCATAAGTCCATTACCATTTTACAAGTCTATCGCATGAAACAAGTTTCACTTACGACCTTTTTCTATAAAAAACATTTTGCATACATAAACGATCTCGTATATCGTACTCTTTCATAATTATCTAGTCGGAAAGAGAGCAATGTAATGATCATTCAGTTCTGTGATGTCGCGACGGCGTATTAAGATAGCGACCGGTATTAAATTTCAAATCACTAAGTATATGTTTATGTATACGCGCAGGAACGTGCAGGCAAATACGATCCTTGACATGATAATAGGCTTATGGACTATTACTGTACATCTATTAGTCTTTATTTTCACACAAACCCGTATTATTAACCCTATCGTACTCTTTCATAATTATTTAGTCGGAAAAAGAGCGATGTAATGATCATTCAGTGCTGTGATGTCGCGACTGCGTATTAAGATAGTGGTATTAAATTTTAAATCACTAAGTATATGTTTATGTATACGCGCAGTAACGTGCAGGCAAATACAATCCTTGACATGATAATGGACTTATAAACTATTACTGTACATCTATTAGTCTTCATTTTCATACAAGCCAGTATTATTAACCCTTGTTGGGCGCACAGAGAGCGCGTAATACACTATTGTTTGTCGACACTGGCAGGGTCGACACGACAGTAGAAGCACTCTCCACTACAAACAAAGAGCCACTTTGAGCACGTGGCGAAATTTAGACAGGCCTCGGCAGACTGCGGGTTAGCTAACACAGGGTGATATTTTGTAATGGAAACCTTTGTGATATTACTGTTTTGCGGAATATGAACCTCTCAGAAACAAAAAAAAGTATCTCGGTAAGTATTAGGTATATCCATTATCCATAGTGGGAATCCATATTACAAGCTTTGCTTAGTTTGGGACTATGCAGATGGTGCCGTCTTAAAATTACCCAGAATATTTATTTATTTTATTTATTTATCCGTACATGTATATTTTATGCAATTCTCAGTAGTAGCCCGGAGTATGGATTTGTGCCCGATTAGAGGCATTAGAACGATAAGTGGAACCGGTTTCTCATTTTTACAGTTTGGTTCAAACATACGGAAAAAACTAGCTCAAACCCGCGACTTCGTTCGCGTAGAAGTTAAAAAAAAGCTCTCAAAAGGAATAATTTTCTCCCGTTTCTGCAAAAAAAATTCATTAATACCCTGCTCTTATTATTTGTAGTGTTATGGTATATAGCCGATAGCCTTCCTCGATAAATGGGGAAATTAGTGTGTTCAACCACACACACAAACATAGCTTCCTATTATACTAGCGACCCGCCCCGGCTTCGCGCGGGTGCTTTGTCTATATGCATGTATACTACATATATAAACCTTCCTCTTAAATCACTCTATCTATTGCTGAAAACTACATTAAAATCTCGTGCGTAGTTTAAAAGATCTAAGCACAACCCGGCTTCGCATGGCTTTGAATTTCTTGTATTTTCTGTACTATAATATGTATGTTATGTATTATACATATAAAACTTCCTTTTCAATCACTCTATCTATTAAAAAACCGCATCTAAATCCGTTGCGTAGTTTTAAAGATTTAAGCATACATAGGGATATAGGGACAGAGAAAGCTTTGTTTTATACTATGTAGTGAAGATTATTTTTAATGAAGGGAAAAATCGGCTGGCGGGCAGGATTGGAACCTGCGTCTTCTGGTTCGGTACACCAGACGCTTTGACCACTAAGCTACCGCGAGCCCCAGCTTCGAATCGAATCGACGCTGGTTCGAATCCTGCCCGCCAGCCGATTTTTTCCTTCATTAAAAATAACTTGTAATCTAAGCATGGAAAATGTTTAAAAAACTACAAAAAGATAATGAAGATTTACAAAAATTTCGATGTCGGTCCTATAAAACGCTTAGTAAGAAGCGTCACTCAGCGTTAGGCTTGTATTGACGATTGGCCACTTGGTCACGTATCTTGTCTAGCGGGATCACGTACGCCACTTAACTACTGTCCAGTACTTAAACTTAACTAGATTTAAGTACCTACCGATGTCAGAGAGGTAACTATTTTGTTTTTGTATTCTTATTCCTAGTCGCTACCTCATGACTGAGGGGCGTGACTATAATGGGTAATGTTTTTTTATACGTCCTCCATACTGCTCTGTCTTGTGTCAAGTGTATGGCCTTTTGTAAGTTCGTTCCAACAAGCTCTCTCACGCAAAATCTGTAGTTTTGGTTTTACAAGTTCCTTAATTTTGGAACACAATAAAGTTTTCCGTTCTTCTTTGTTAGTTCGGAAGCGCGATTGCTGTGCCATAGTCCTGGCTTTTCTATGAAATTCTCAGTAGTTCGTCCTTTATGGACTAAAACATACTGGCGATTGTGGGTGTACATTTGCACACCACTGCCTAATCCTTCGGGAAATACAGGCTTTATGGTATGTAAAAGACACCAAAATTATACACCACACCATCACGCCTGTATTCCCCAAAGGGCAGAGCCGTACTAATGTACACCCACATTTCACCGGTATGTTTAGGTCCCATGTAATAGGCGAGCCTATTGCCATCAACCGGGCACAAATCCAGACTCCGAGCTGCTAGGGAATTTCACAGAAAATACTCAACAACACTTTACTCGACCCGGGGATCGAACCCAGGACCTCTAGCGTAGCAGTCGCGCTTGGGACCGCTAGACCAAAATTATAGCCATTACTAAACAAAAATATTAAGCGCCTGTATCACCATTTCTTAGTAAGTTCTCGTTAAATTACTTGGCAGATAATTTCATACAAATATTGTTCCATTTTTGAATTTATCCGACGGTTAGCAGCTATCCAGAGGAGGTGAAAAAGGCCCTAAGTGTTACAAACTCTACCTCATTATCACCTAAATGGGCCTGTCTCAAAATGCCTTGGACAACAGCATTTTAATCCGAGTACTCTGAATAATGTTTAGATAATACGTACTCTAGTATGTCACAGTGACTGACAAAGCCTCTCTCAGTTCACTGGGGCGACGTCAAGTATTTTGGTTATAATGTTAAAAAGGGGACGGACTTGGGGATTTTTTTTTTATATTTTGCAGCAGTGATAGCCTAGGGGAATGACCCTGGACTGCCAAGTCAAAGGTCTCGAATGTTTATCCAAAGACCACTGAATTTCCGAAATCATGTGCGTAATTATCACTAAGAGACCGAGACGTGCCCAGCAGTGGGATAAGTGTTTAGTTGATGATGAGGACATTTTACACAACACCATTCATTTAGTCTTAAACTAAGCAGAGCTTGTATTGTGGCTACAAGACACTGGATGTAACTAAATATTTTTTTGTTGTTAAAATATATGCATAAACTTATGAAACACCCAGACCATCACAAAGATATAATGTTTAACACGTAAATATTTTAGTCCAGTTGGAAATCGAACCCACGACTTCGTGAGTCTGACATTCGAACTAAACTAAAGTACTGATAGCCACATGCAGCTGACAAAATATGAAATACAAAGTGATATTTCGATAAAAGCCGTTATAACTTCGAAATGTACTCAATATGCTACCCATATTTACTTTGATTTTTTCCTCATAAAATAAGCTTTGTCTTAGAGAAAACGCTCTTATACACAAAGACATAAGGAAGTAAGCGAATACGTCACTCGTTTGTACTCTGTTCACGCACGTGTTGTCATCACGTAATATCGACTTCCACAATGTGCGTGTTACTCATAATAATAGACTTTATAAGATACTCCTTTCTGAGGGATATAAGGGTCATTTTTGATAAATCATAATGTAAGGGAGCATTGTGAGCCTAGACTTGACTACTGGACTGCCAAGTTGTTGAATTTTCGTTCATTCGCATACAATGATGAGATAACATCGTGAGGAAACGTGCATGCCTGAGAGATTTTCTCGACGGCTCGGAGTCTGACATCCCAAACAATGCCAGCGTGGCCTATAAATAGCCTAACTATTCTCATGAAAGGAGACCCAGCAGTGAGACAGTTAATGGGTTGATGATAATGATGAAGAGATGACAGAATTTTCAAAATAAACGTGTAGGTTATTGAAACGCTGCACCCGCCGCCGCGTCTTTGGAAGAAGGCGTTAGTGGCCATAAGTCAACGACATAATTCTGTTTATGAAGCTATTTTTGTACACGCTTCGTTATTATAAAGTTTTGGTTATGGTACCAAAAAATAAAAATAAATGTTATTAAGAGACCGAGTGCGGCCCTGTGCGCTGTCATCGTTATGACAAGGCCTTAAAGCGTTGTCATTGAAGGACTCCTAATAGGCTTTTGAAGTAAAACCTTTTAATCAAACTAACGGAACATAATATGGAGGATATAAGATGATTTATACAATCAAGGCAAGGGCACTTACTGGTAGTTAAATTGATTAAATTAATTGATTAATCTAATAAATTATACTGTCAAATTAACTACACATATCTATCGAAGATATGCTTAGTTAATTTAATAAAACTACGTCATAATATTGTTTTTAACTGCCTCAGGTCAAGTGTTAGTCGTGATGTTATCATTACTGACGGCTACCCTACATTTTTGTCAATTACTTATGGGCTCACCGTATTCTTTAGTATTGCAATTTTATTAATAACAATTTACTAAGATATCTCTCAATTTCCCCACACGGTAATTTTCCTCCACTCTATTTGAAATGATAAGATACTGTATAAGGTACAGGTTTACCCTTAAGTACCTTATAACTGATACCTAACACGAAATGTAACAGACACTTTCACTTTAGAACTCCAAAACCCTTTTATCCATGAACTCAACAAAAGCTTAGTTAATTAATAAGCAGTTAATTAGCTGTCTCTACCCCTATGTGGGAGGTTGGTACACTTTCCTTTTAGAAAACTGTGGGTAGTTTAAATTAGAATATGCTTTTAGAAACAAAAGGTGAGTGGATTAGAAAATCTATGAATAAAAAATCGTATATTTTTTTGTGGACGTTATGCAATATCTTATTATTATTATTATTATTATTATAAACTTTATTGTACACCAACAAAAAAATACAAAAGATATAACACTAATGTAATTAAAACATACAATGGGCGGCCTTATCGCTATCTGCGATCTCTTAAAGGCAACCTTTGGATGGACATACCGAAAAAGTACTAAAAATGGGGTTGAACACGGTGCAGAAAAAAATCTTAAACCGATTTCGATGATTTTTGTTTAGAATATATTTAAGCAGTTATCGACTTCCTTCTTGGTCCTTATTTTCAGATAAATTTGATAGACGTAAGTATCGGTCCTTAAAAATTATTGATGATTTTCCCTCTTTTAGTTACTGTAAATATGTAGACGAATTGAGAATGAGCGAATTTTAATATGGTCAAGTTGACATTTTCTTTAATTTTACGTCATTTCTAGCACCAAATCAATCTAAAGGTCGATAAAGTGCCGCATCCAAATGGATCGCAAACAAATAAATGTGACGCAAAATCTGACACGGAAAACGCAGGTGTCCCTAAAATGTGTTCACTTACGGGAAAGTGTCCGTTTTAAGTGGCGATGGAAATCAATTTTGAAGATGACGAGGATCTGGACAACCTATCGTCCCTGATGAGCGGGAAACTGCTAGACAGACGCGACGCGATAAAAGATTAAAAAATTGAGACATTGTTTATTAGCAATGTGTTAGAGATCTTGCTATTAACCGGTCACAAATCCAAAATTCGAATAACACTGTTCGGCCTGGAAATTGAACCGAAGACGAATCCCAATAACTCGAACATAGCAGTCACTAATTTATTTATTTATTTATTTATTTATGCTTAATGTACAGAATGTATAAAGGCGGTCTTAATGCCTAGGCATTTTCTGCCAGACAACCTTTGGGTGATGCAGAGACGATCAAGGTAGATGCATTACCATTAGGGAAAGTATGAGGCAAAGACTATGCTCAATAACTAAAAGTCACTAAACTTACTTAAATATTAATATTGTACTAAATAAATACAATACAATTACATAATATATCCCGTAATATATATATATATATATACAATACATACAATCCTAATTATGTAATCCAAGTCAAAAAAGTTAAATGGCGTCAAAGAAACATAATATTATTTTACGAGATGCGTCATTGACACTCGAGTGCAAAAAAATCGGCCCACCCCAATTTCTATTTGAGACTACAAATATATCTATCGGCTCTGAAATAAAGTGAGTGACGCGCTCAAACAAAGTAAAATAAAGGGGTGGGTCGATTTTTCTTGCACGCAAGTATACATAATATCCGAGTCGCGTGGCTTCTGTAGGACAACACCTTAATACTGTACTCTCTTTTTGGGAGGAAGGGGGGGGGGGATGGATAAGATCGAGAGCCACTCTCGGTCCTTTTTTGTCGGAATCATCAATCGTTGCATCGTCACTTACCGCACGACTGTCCTTTATAACTGATTGAAGTGTCGACCCTTTTGGAGATGTCATTTTTCTGTAATATTTTGGTAATGTGTTCTGATGTATGAAATATGTAAATGTAAATATGAAATGTAGTAAGCATTTTGTCGAGTGGAGTGCTCTATGTGTCGATTATGTTAATTTTATTTTATTAGGTACTTGCGGTCTTAGAGTGCTTTGCACAGAGTGATATCTTCCTTCGTCGTTTTCAGAAAATGTACACCAAATCTTATATTAATTAAAATTAATAATTAGATAATATTATAGAGAGGAAAGATTTGATTGTTTGTTTGTATTGAATAGGCTTCGAAACCACTGGACCAATTTTAATTTATTTTACCTTATTTCTTTAAGTGATACCGGGGAAGGCTATATAGGCTGTATACCATTACGCTACGACTAATAGGAGCATTTGAGTGCTTGATATAGGCTACATTTTAATCCTGAAAAAATCAAAGTTCTTAAGGGAAACGGGTTCAAAGTTCCTAACTCCACACCGGCAAGCTAGTAAGCTAATAAAATAGCTAATTACTCGCTGTCTAGTGTCTAACCCTATATATTTAATCTAAGCAAACTCTATTAAATGACAGGATTATAGAGGAGTACATTAGTAACCCAACGTAACCTTAAGCGCAACCCTAATCCTTAGGCTAATCTAGGTTAGATTTGAATTTGATGTTAGTACGATCAATCAGAGTTTAGACGTTATATCAATAACGGTATCATACTTTCTAGCTATAATATGACATGGTGCAGACTTTTTGTCAGTTTTAGACTGTCAGACTGTCAGTCTTATACAAGGTGGAAGGGGCATCGCCGCACAAACGTCGTGACAAGGTTTTACTCAAGGTCAAAAATAAAATGACCTAGGTCATTCATGTGGAAAATGATCGGTTATTACAGATATTGTCATTTTTGAGCGCGCAGTGTATTGCTAAAAACGCGATTATAATGCTCCACGGTGAATGTTATCACGCGCACGATCCGAAATAAATGAAATAATGTTTTTTTAATTATAAATCTAATATGGGTAGATATAAATAAAGGAGAGAGAAGAAGTAGATAGTTTTTTTATACGTTCAAGTTACGGAAAATTTCAACGCAGGGGGTCCAGAATCATGTACCTACTGAACTCATGGTATTCGGATGTGCGTCGATGTCCCTTCTACCTTGTATGTATAAAAAATCAAGTTGTAGGTAAGCTTTAAATAGTAAAACATACCACACATTAACATTTTACTAAAAGAAAAGTTTCACGAAAATTTCAAAATACGTCTCAATTTCAATTTTATTGCAATTTTAAATTCAAACTTGCTATCTGCTAGACACAGGTGTCAATAAAAATTTATTTTTGATGCATATTTAAGATATATTTTTTATCAACACTCAACTTTTTAAAATTAAATTCAAACTTACGTGAACTTTAGAGAATTTCTTCACTACAAATTTCAATTTAATAATAGTATTTTTTTGGGTACTCACATTTGTCGATGATTTGATTCACCTGATTTGAGTCTCCTGGTTGATTCGCACCTAATATTGATGCCGTGGTCCGAAACAACGAATTCAAGAAGAGTCCTTATGCGATGTGCACCGTGGGACAAACACCTCGTTGTCCAAAAATTTTCAGTGTGAATCATATTATGATTCCTCTAAAACAGCCTTTTTAGTCCAGCTGTATCTAAAAATATTTTTTTCTGCTATTAATGCCAACCTTACAGAATTTATAGCTCACACGCTTCAATCCACTTCTACAGAAAAAAGATTAAGAAATAAGTCGCCCGCTTTTTCGTGGCGAATGCGTCACATTTTTACGATCGCACAAATATAAATAGCTTTACTGCTTACTTCTCTTTCATCGTAGCGTGATGATAAATTTGTAGCTTACCCGGAAGCAAGGCAATATCAATTCTTGTGCGTGACTGATGTGATCGGTAGAATACCCTTGAATAGTAACATATAGTTATGACTGTATTTCTCGAAGGGATAGGCAGACCGTGTACTGTCGTACGCATAGTTTGCTGATAATGTTTAGTATGGAAAAACTCAGCAACACTACTCGACCTGTGAATCGAACCTAGGATCTCAAGCGTAGCGTAGCGTAAAATGTAATACCAAATATATTTTTTTTTACTAGCCCACTTTGTCATTTTTTTTAAGGCAACAGACACAGCGGCTTGGAATGAGGGAAGGGAGGCCTTTGACCAGCAGTGGGACAAAGTGGGCTAGTAAATAATAGTAAATAAATAAATATTTTTCGGCACACATTTTACACAGCCAAGTCCCAAACGCAGCAGAGGTTTTACTTTGGGTACTAGATAATGTTGCTTTTACATATATACTTTATTTAGTAAATACTTACTTACTAAACATAAGAAACACCCACACAAACACAAACATTTACATTCATCACATATTTGTGTTCTGTAAGAATCGAACCCTCACCTCGTGATCCTCAGTCCCGTACTCGAACCACTAGACCACAGACGTCGTCAAATCCTAGTTATTATTGAAATTCCGTAGGGTCTAGCATAACTGAAACGCCCTCAGGCATCTACATCTATTGTTAGTTAAGCAATAGAATGTTTGTCTAAGAAATGCCATACCTCATAATACAAATACGCGTGTCGTAGCGTCCCTAGTGACCGAACAATGAGAACATTCGAGAAACCGTCCGAGACTTTGACGCTTTGACGTAGGCATATATACCTATAATATACAGGGACCAAATGAAGGTCCCTTAGGGAAATATAGGCGTGATGGTATGACAAAGCCATGTTGTTAAGTTTTTATGTCGAATTCAGGATTTGTGCCCGGTTGGTGGCAATAGGCCTTTATCATAAACGTGACCAGTGTGACCAGTGACCATACAATTTGTCAATAACGTATGAGGTTGAACGTTATGTTTAGGTCTCATGTTAAAGGGGGCGAGTTTGTTGCCACCAACCGGGTTGGTGGCAATAGACTCGCCCCCTATATCATACGACGTAAACATACAACGTGACCAGTGTGACCAGTGACCATAAAATTTGTCAATAACGTATGAGGTTGAACGTTATGTTTAGGTCTCATGTTAAAGGGGGCGAGTTTGTTGCCACCAACCGGGTTGGTGGCAATAGACTCGCCCCCTATATCATACGACGTAAACATACAACGTGACCAGTGTGACCAGTGACCATAAAATTTGTCAAAAACATAACGTTCAACGTTATGTTTAGGTCTCATGTTAAAGGGGGCGAGTTTGTTGCCACCAACCGGGCACAAATTCTGAATTTGACTGAAACACTTAACAACAGGACCTCTGGCGAAGGGCCGCTTATAGCCACTGGACTTATGAGGTAGTTTTTTTTATTCTGTATCGTCCCACTTCTGACCAAATCCCTTCCTCATTTCTACCACGTATCTCTTTGTTGAACTGTTTGTGTCTAGTGATGCAATTTGTCTATACTAATATTATAAAGACGAAGGATTTAATTGTTTGTTTGTATTGAATAGGCTCCGAAACTACTGGACCAATTCGAAAAATTCTTTCAGTGTTAGATAGCATTTACCACCATTTATCGGGAAAGGTTATATAGGCTATATATCATCACGCTACGAGTGGCTACGACTTATAGGAGCGGAGTATCAATGAAACATTTTGCAAAAACGGGGGATTTTTTTAAGACACGCGGGCGATGCCGCTTGCGGAAAGCTAGTGATTAAATAAAACTATTCAGTAAAGGGCTGCTTGTTCGAAATGGATGATTGATATAGTTTGATCTGGCGTTTGGCAGATAACAGAATTTAATATAAAATCCATTTATTTATTGGATCATGAAACGCCCTCTTTATTGTCGAGAGATAATTTATAGAGCCGGTTTACGCCCAATATTCGGGTAGCGAGCAAAAAGTGGTGTCAACGCTTTCAATAACAATGGTTTAATTTGCTTTTACTAGATGTAATGTGGGCCAGAGTTTAATGGCGCGATCTCTTGATTATCATATTCTACCATCCGCTTTGGATCAGAGGATTCATCATCAATCCATTAACTGTCCCAGTGCTTGGCACAGGTCTCTTCTCAGAACGAGAAGAGTTAGGCCACCACACTAATCTAGTGCGGTTTGACAGACTTCACAAGCCATCCAGAAAGTATCTCAAGCATGCAGGTTTTAAACTCTTCTTTGTAGTTCTAAGGTGGTAAGAACTCCGATGCGGCAGTTTGTCAAATGGGTGGCATTAGCAAATTATACGCAATAATGTAAAACATTAATTTATTCCAGTTAATGTACCTAGAGAAATTTATCTTGCTACATTCAGTGGCTGATGGTTGTCACTTATATGACAAGCATACGTCTGCCCTCAGACGGCCCGTATGCCCTCAGACGGCCCGTATGCTTGCTTGTACGTATCTTAGTTACATATATTAATATTATAAAGATGAAGGATTTGTTTATTTGTTCTGAATAGGCTTTGAAACTCTTTTTTGAGATTGGTTATCTACAAAGTCAAATCAAATCAAATTATTACATGGTCACCGGTCCTTGATAAGTGTGCAAAGTTTCAAATCAATCGGTCGTATTGAGAGGAGTGAAAATCACGTTCAAAGATTTCGTTATATAGATACATATATTCATAGATATACACAGATAAATACCAAGCTAATAAAAGCGGTATAAAAAGAATCGACATTGAACTGAAAGAGAAATCAATTACAACGCAGAGATTCCTCTTAAGTTACGCGCACAATGGGTTGTTTAATCTACGACCTGACATTATATCCCAATCACTGCCAGCCATGCTTTACAATAGACGGTATCTTTGAAGGTTTCGGTTCTCTCTAAAGGACGAAGGAGTGTTCTTTTAAAAGGCGATAGCTTCGTAATACGTAATTATTGTATTTCGAGTTCGGATGCGAGGTACGAACCATCACGCCTGTATTCCCCGCAGGGGTAGGCAGAGGTGTGCCAAACCCACATTTCGCCGGTATGTCTAATTTGCATGTAATAAGGGGCGAGCCTACTGCTATCAATCGGGCACAAATCTAGACTCCGAGCTAAGAAAAACCCAACAACATTTTGCTCGACCTGGGATTCGAATCTAGGACCTCTAGCGTAGCAGTCGCGCTTGGGTCCACTAGACCAACGAGGCAGTCCTGCAGTGGCACGAACCTCTGCCAAAAAATATGTGCGTATTTTAATTACCACTCGCTTAAATGGTCAACAAAAATATAATGATCAACCTGCGAGTCTTGCGACGTACCTACTCACGGCCACACGCTCAGTATTTCTCCAAGGGTTAGGCGGAGGCAGGGCCGGATTTAAGGGAGGGCAACAGGGGCTACTGCCCCGGGACCACCACAAAAGAGGGGCCCCCACAATAGAGACTTCGAAAAACCTTTAAATTCCGACTAGTAAACAACTTTTTGTTTGATATTTTTTTCGCTGTTCTACCTTTACCTCTACCTTTGTACAAACATGTTTATGATTATTTATTAAAAAAACTCGACTGTAAAAAAATATTTTTTATTTGGATTATAATTTGTTAGATCTACTCCTTTGTTGCCCCGAAGGGCCGACGCCTCCACATCTCTAAATCCGGCCCTAGGCGGAGGTGTATTAATGTACACCCGCAGTTCTATAAACATCGAAGACAGGCCGCTAGTCTAATGCTAAAATTCTATCCAAAATAATTGACTGATTTGTATGTTTAAATAAATATTTTTTCATTTTCATTTTCAAATCTAGATGTAGGAATATTTCAGGCTCTTAACGAAAAATACATCTAATATTACGCCTAAATTCATCCCCATTCTCCATCAGTAAGTACTTCAAGCGCGTAAAATTTCACGCTTCAAGTTAACCCAGTTATTGGTTCTCTTTGAGCCCTTTTTCACACAATACTGGTCAGTATTTGGCATCCCTCCAGTAATGAAATTCCGCCCTAATTAGAATGTGATTGGATTGTGATCGGCTTATGGGTTGGGGAGGGTTTATTTAAATGTATTATCATTTAATATGTACAGTCAGGAGCAAAGATATATAAACACTTACAAAAGTGCTAAAGCGATTTTTTCATGAATGAACCATTGCAACTTTGAAATGTCATTTTCGAAAACTCCAGTCTGTCCTTCGCGAGACGGAACAGTAATTGGAGAGGCACTTCGAAGAAGAAGAAGAAGAACTTTGAAATACCACCAATGTCGCTATAGTATTGGTTCGTAAATACTGTGTTCGTAATATCACAAAAGTTCTATAAGTACTTTAGGAGAAAATCGCTTTAGCACTTTTGTTAGTGTATACATGTTTTTACTCCTGACTGTACAGACACGGAGTGACATGAATATCTAAATCGGGATGTATTATTAGATATCATGTAATTATGTTTGAAGGTCCGTTTGTTATTGAATTAGAATACTGATTAATTCAATTATTGATTAAGGTAAGTTTATAATTGTCTATAGCTCATTCTATATGCGTAATCAGTTTATTTTGGTGGGGCTATTTGTCTTTGCCCTAATTATTTTGAATATGTACCTGTACATTATTTTGACACAATTAATCACAAAATCGAGTGTAAATTCTAGGACGACGCACACACACTAAATAGTTACTATTCTTTGATTTTAGATAATATTTCTGGGTGAATAACTAATAACTAAATAAAAAAATACAGTTTACCGTTTAAACAAATCACAGTTTGATTAAAATATTGTAGGTACAAGCTTTTCAGTTACAAAGATTTATTAATGAACAGTAGGTACCTACTACCTACACATAATAATGCTTTTCGATATTATTACTGAATTGTAAAAACACAACTCGTTTTTACATTTCATGGATGAAAAAAATAGGCTGATATTGCGCTGAGCCAAGCTCAAGTAAATTGGGCTAAAGTTAAAGGTTAGGAGGTTTATGAAAATTACTTTTTCAAATCTCAAAAACGACCTCCAGGAAAATGTTCGTCTGGTTTTCTTACTTAAAATAAAAACAAATTCAGAGTGGTTATTCTATTTTTTAAACCATCTTTTGAAGTTTCCACTTTCTGAATATTTACCTATCTGTACTAATATTATAAAGAGGAAAGATTTGTTTGTTTGTATTGAATAGGCTCCGAAATTAGCTGAAATAATTTGAAAAATTATTTCAGTGTTAGATATCATTTATCGGGGATGGCTATAGGCTATATATCATCACGCTACGACTAATAGGAGCGGAGTAGTAATAAAAAAAATGCAAAAACGGGGGAAAACAGTTATCAAGACCACGCAGGCGAAGCCGCTCGCGGGAAGCTAGTCTAATATATGTATAAACATCTCGTGTCAAAGTGTTTGTTATTGAACTACCGAAACGGCTTCACCGATTTTTAAGATTTTTTCTGTATATATTTTTTGGACCTATCTAACATTAGGTTTTACGCTATTTTTTATGTGATAAGGGTGGCTCTATCCAGTATTAATTTATATGGCAGGTCAGTTTGTGCTTCTACTATTTTATTTGTCAACGAATTTTTGTATATACTCTTATATTAAGGTAGGGTAAGTTACCGTTTAGGGTAGAAAATATTAGTCTCGCTTTATGTCGGGCACCTGCTACCAACAAATTCTATCTTTTTTAATAAAAATAAATAAAACCTCAGACGTACCGTGCGTCCTAGACGATGTTTGAACCTTTGTATCCTGGAAGCAAGATTAAATTTGAAAAAAAAACTGTATCCTTTGTGGTTTTACTAAGTGGTACTTATGTATTTAAAATATTACTACTTAAACCAAGCCTAACTTGGATAGGACTTACTTAGTCTATCTTCATTATTATGCTTAGGTATATATTATTTTTCTTATACCAAAATATTATAGTCCCTCAAAGCCTTTCCTTAGAAACACACCAGTAGAATGATATACCTCTTATATATTTATCAATTAGTACATTAATTCTAATCTAGAACCTCTTCTTTTTAGAAGTCGGTTTCCTAAGCAGCAACGATTTCTCCACAGAAATAATGTGGAAAATCAATCTCTCGTGTTGGCTTCCTTGTTACGGGCTCCGAGATATTGTATTTCACAGTAATGGCGTCAGACAGATCTATTTCCTTTGCTATACGGCAATGTGACACGAGGCGAGATGTATTTTATCGTATACTAGCTTCTGCCCGTGACTTCATTCCGGTATAAGTTGAATTTTTCCCCCGTTTTTGCAACATTTTTAAATGATACTCCACTTCTATTGGTCGTAGCGTGATGAAATATAGCGTATAACCTTCCTCAATAAACGGGCTATCTGACACTGAAAGAATTTTTCGAATCGGACCAGTAGTTTCTGAGATTAGCGTGTTCAACCAAAAGAAAAATATTGGATTGTAATAAATAAAAACTGAAGCTCAAGTCGTAGGCTGTCGTTTTAAATCATTTTAAACCAGTATTTTTCTTCCTCCGATTTTACGGCAGGGTTAAAATTAGCTCGTGCCAACTTCAAGCCGGACAATAAGTTTGGCGCGAACTGTACAGCATTAACATAGATATAGATAGGATATAATGCAGGTTGCATTACATTTCACAAAGCACAAAGCTTTGTAGTACAATGTAGCTAAAGTAACTTGTTAGCCCCTTTTAATTAAGATTCCAGTGCATTTTCCCTTTGGTACACCTTTCATCTCTTATTCACCAACTCAAATTAAACTTTTGTATGCGAAGGTACGATGAGTACAGTTAGAGACAACTGGCTTTTATAATGAAATAGTAAATGGGTGGGTCAATGTACAGTCCAGAACTTTATTTGCTTTACTTTATTTGTAAGCAGGTTTTATCACAAAATGTTAGTCCAGTTTAATCCGCAAAGACCGGTAACCTTTTGAAGGATTCCCCCGCAAACAATACGTTGGAACGCAATCCTAGTACTACCACAGACTTTTTAATGGGCATATTGTAGTCTTTATTACTCAAATGTATTTCTGTTACCTGTTCTCTGGACTGAGTTCTTTTGTAAAGCTCGCTGTAAGTTTATTTTAAAAGTAGATTATAATAGGTTATCTTCAACAGAATTATTATTTACAATATGAAATTCTTAAATTTTCTAAATACCTAACTCCTTGACTAAACTCCTGGCTAGGCTATTTAAAATACCCAAGGTAGCGTTGTCAGGTGTCCGGATAAAGCCGCACACAGTCAAGCTTTTTGTCTGCGATAGGCGTGTCCGGATTTTCTCAGGTTTTTGATTATTTTTTCGTTATATTTGTCATGTGTTGCTCTCCGGCCACCTCACCTAGTATCGCAAAAGATTACAGTTGTTCGGCCTTTTTGACACAAAAGATCCGGCTAAATTAGCTGGTATGTCCGGCTTTTCGGTTTTAGACCTGGCAACCCTACATAAGTACGCCAAAGGAAAACCTGATTAATTCAAAAACACGCGGCGCTTTATAAGATAACGCCGGGACTTTTGGCCCCACCATCTCTTAATTTCAGCGTTAAATATTCATAATGTTTATGATACCGGAGCGGAGATCTTTTTAATTACCTACATTTCCTTTTTGATGTAATTGATATAAACAAATTTTACAGATATTATATTTATAGGTACACTGATATCTGACACAGATTTTATATTTATATACTAGACATTGAAACAAAACTACTATTTACGAATCGCGTTTCATTGATATTATTTTAATCCCACACATGTGTACGTTAAAACTATTTGACTAAGTATGGATCGGTCAACCGACTCATCTTTTATAATCGTCATCAACATAATGCTAGACGTATATTTAAAGTCAATCAATAATAGTTACCCCTTTACTTTTACCTCCTCACTGCCACTGAGATTGACATCTCGTTAGATCCGTAATTTTTTTTAAATTTTAAGCTGTATAATAAGATATCATTGCACGATTCAAAAAAATTGAGAAGAGAAGAATCCGGCAAGGAATTCTATCTAAGTATACCTACTCTTGAAATAAAACTACTTTTTACGGATTTATCGCGTTATATTGATATTATTTTAATTGAAATTTGGATGTTTTTTAATTTCAATGGCCTCACGAATCATCCTGGGTAGGAATCGGTTTTCTTTTGCGAGGACTTGTGGTTGATCAAATCTGATGTAATGCCGGGCCTTGTCAAGGGTGTGTTCACAAATTGCAGACTTTCCAGAACGGCGGTGTTTGACATCAGCGATGTGTTCTTTTACGCGATAAAATCCGTAAAAAGTAGTTTTATTTCAATGTCTAGTATTCGCGTAAGTGTCAGAAATCAATATACCTACTCTTCTACATATACAATGAACATCACAATTCCATTATGTTTCATATTCCATTTAGACAAAAATGTGAGTACCGTTTATCTCATCTTGGTAACACATTCATTTGGTGTCAGCTGAAACAACCGTACCGTACCAAGCCGTACGAATGAAAATGTGATTTTCACAGATACACCTTGTTCGCATAATTAAATTAAGTGGGAATTTTCCCCGAGCGACGTTTTTTGCTCATTTAATTTTGTGTTTTATGCTTGTCGCGTTTGAATTCAAAGTTGCCCGACAGAAAGCTGAGTAAGCGGAAAAAAGTTAATTGCTTAATTTGCTGTCGGGAGATTGGAGATACTCCGGATTTTGTTATCATTTTCATGTAAAGTGCCAGCGGTTTTTTTTGTAATTAGCGTGAAAAATTACAAATCGTGATTAGAGATAGCGTAGAGGTGTTAGGATAAGTATTAAATCATAAAATCGGGGCGGGGCTGTCGCTGGGCTTTTGCGGTTGCACAACAGAGACAGTGCAGCATATTCTGCGACGCAACGGATGAGTCTTCTCGGCAACGGGTACCCGAAGCCAGAAGATTTTAGGTTCCTTCGTCTCAGTGGGTTCATGAACCACGTCTTCAAAGAGTAAGGAATATACGGTAATGGGGACACAAAAGATCCCATTGGGTCGAAGTGTTGCTGACTATATCAGCCCCCTTTGCAAGATAAGATAAGAAGCTACGCTAAAATTCTAAAATAATTTTCTATTAAAGTATTGATTACAATTGTACAATGTGACAAACAATACTGTTATGATTTTGATATTATCTCAAAGTTGCAATCGTAATTTCTGGAAAAAAATGATTTCGAATTTTAGTTGATGATTTATAATATTTTATACATTATCTTTTGTTAGTAATTACCTTATTAGCTTCTTTGTTATTCTTTTATTGTATACAAAATATGTTGTAAGCAACTTCATGTAAGCCTAATTAGCTATCACTCGCAAGTTTTGTTGGTAAACGACTTTATTTTAAATACTCTTATAATCTCATAAGGATTACATTTTACGAAATACTGCCTGACTACTTACATACTTAATCATAGTGTATATTTAAATGGCTTAATAGTTTCAGAGCTTTTCAGCTCCCGCATTTTCACAAACAATTTGATTTAGCAATTGTATATGACTGTTAAGTCTTGCATCAATGATAATAAATAATTTTATGTTAGTATATTAAATTTAGTACCAACAACATCGATAGATGGCGGTGTGCAATTTTCATGAAAAACTGAATCGCGGTGTTAAGATTCTCCGCAGAATCATGACCTTCCGCTTATGTCAAAACAATAAATACTCTCGTCCTGAGCGTGGTGTTTTCTTTGGCAAAGCCATAAATACTGCGACGGCTCCTCGGGACTTTTTGGAATTTGTACATGGTCCTTCGAGCCGGATTGACAAATTGGTTGGGTTTACTCATACCACAGCACGGCAATATCAGCTGTTCAGCAACGAAGACTACGACCCTGGCGGCGACTGTTGGAAGTGTTTCACGTAGCAACGGTGGCCTGAAATAACAGCGCGTAGTAACGGAGCAGCGCAATTAACGGATCAAATAGTGTTGTGTGGTTATAGAGTTGCACCCAGGAAAAGTGAAGTATATCAAGTGAAAAACTGTAAGTACTCTTTGGTTAAAACTTTAAATAGAAAATTCAAGAAAATTGTGACTTAGAAAAATTCGTGTAAAAATTATTAGAAGACTAGACTTAGAAAATTTGCAATTAGTGTTGGTTGGACTTAGAATAGTTTCGCAAAAAGTGTTCAGACGGGGAATCCATGCCGGTTTTCCCACAGATGTGCGAAACACTTAGAAAATTTTGAAGAAAAAGTCCATCGACTTAGAAGAATTTGAATGATTTTCATTCTGACACTTGTAATTTTTCGGTTCAAGACATATTTAAACATTACATTTACAACTGAAATAAAGGCGTTTTAAATTACATATAATAATTATCAGAAGCAGCTAAAATGGAGACGTATATTAAAGTTCAAGAAGATACAAATTTAAAAATACAAAAAGCTAGAGTAAATTTCAAAAAATCGCCCAAGGAACGGATAACGCTGTCGTACGTGGAGACACGGTTGGAAACCCTGGAAAACTATTGGAGTTCATACCGTGATACGCATAAGATGATTGTTTCTGAATTTGACAGCAAGGATTTGATGAAGTTTAATTATTCTGACGCATATGACGTGACTGAAGAACTATATACAGATTATAAAACTGAACTAAAAGGATGCCTGCTTAATATTAAGTCGGTTTCTATTCCTGTTGTGTCTGATTCTAAAGTAAATGTATCAAACGCTGCTCAATCCTTTAGTGTCAAGTTGCCCAAAATTTCGATTCCTAGTTTTAGCGGTAAATATACAGAATGGACTAGTTTTCGGGATCTGTTTACATCATTGATCCATAACAACAAAGGATTGGACGACGTTCAACGGCTTCACTATCTTAAGGGTTATTTGTCAGGTGAAGCTGAGCAACTTTTGCGGCATATTTCAGTCACTGCCGATAATTATAAAGTATGTTGGGAACAATTAGAACAGCGTTATAATAATAAAAAGCATTTAGCTTATTCCATTTTAAAGCGTTTTATGAGTCAACGTAACATACAGTCGGAATCTTCCAGCGCTATAAAAGAATTGTTGGATACAAGTAATGAATGTTTAAATGCCCTTAAAAACTTAAATATTGATATTTCTTCATGGGATATAATAGTAATATATATTGTTAGTTTAAAGCTTGATACAGAGTCTAGAAAACTATGGGAAGTTCAAATTAGTAAGGGTAATGATGATGTACCTAAACTAAGCGAATTTATAGAATTCCTGAATCAACGTTTCAGGTCACTTGAATTTTTAGATAATAACCAAAATAAGTCATATAACAGTGCTCGTATTTCAAAGGTTATGCATGTTACTTCACTTTCCACTTGCAATTTTTGTTCGGAAAATCATAAGTTAATCAATTGCAAGAAGTTTGCTAAGGAAGATGTTGATGCACGTCGTGGTTTTGTCCAAACCAATAGGTTGTGCTTCAACTGTCTGGGTCCAAACCACTCGGTATTTTCATGTCGTCATTCAACCAATTGTCGTATTTGTAGAAAGAGACATCACTCTTTACTTCATCCAAAAGTAGTTCCGAAATGTGAGAACACCATAAGTGTTAAGAAAGAAGATGGTACGGAGCATTCTTCAACTCCACCATCATCTTCACAGGGCGAGGCGTCAAATATTGTATCCTGTTTTTCTAATTTGAGCAGCCAAGTATTATTGGCCACTGCCTTGGTAAAGGTAGAATCGAAAACAGGTACTTTCGTATTGAGATCTCTATTGGACCAAGGATCTCAAGCATCGTTTATTACTGAGTCTGCAGTACAGATGCTTGGTCTAAAAATTATTCGGAAAAAAAAGCTTATTTCAGGACTTGGCAGTGATCAGAATGCAACATTGCAGTCTAAAGGGTATGTAACTATAAAAGTTCAATCACGCCATGATCCCAACTTTATAGTTGATGTGAAAGCTCATGTTCTCAACAAATTAACATCACTTCTTCCGGAGAGGAAGATAGTCATTCAGGCTCGGTCATCACAAATTGCTGATTTGCAGTTGGCTGATCCTTTGGTTGGTGTACCAAACAAAATTGATATTTTGCTAGGTGCAGAAGTATACTGTCAGATATTAATGGAAGGTGTAATCAAGGGTCTACCTGGGCTTCCTGTGGCGCAAAATACAAAGCTAGGTTGGATCCTCTCTGGCTGTATACACTCACCACAAAACCGTGGTGATCTGCAAAAAGATAACGTTGTTAACATGCACACTTGTATGTCTACAGACAATATTATAAAGAACCTACAAGAAACTACAGTCCATTACAGTAAAGGAAAATTTAAGAAGAGAAGAAAGTTAAGGTCTTATGTCACATATCAACCGAAGGCGTAGATATAATTTCAAGGTTTTTAAATATAAAAAGATTAGTAAGAGTTATTGTATATTGCAGAAGATTTCTAAATATAATTAATAAAGCTAATACTAAACCTAAAACTACACGTTTGCTAACATTTACAGAAATAAATAAATCGTTACTTACCTGTATCCGGTTGTGCCAAAGGGATGCTTTCCTGAAAGAGATAGAGAGTTTACAAGGGTTAGGTAAAGTAAATAAAAACAGTAAACTTACCTCACTTAATCCATACCTTGACGGCGAAGGAATCCTCAGGGTGGGCGGAAGATTGCAGCAGGCTAACGTGATAGACAATATGAAACATTCAATCATAATTCCTAATAAATCGCATCTTACGAATTTAATTATTGCAGATGCGTATGTTCGTACAACCATGGAGGTCCTCAGTTGATGATGAACTATCTGAGAACGCAGTATTGGTTGGTTAATGCGAAGAATCTCATCAGACAGCATGTTCGAAAATGTGTCGTTTGTGTTCGTCATGCTGCTCAAACGAACCAACGGTTGATGGGTCAATTACCTTCTGCACGTGTCACTGCTTGCCGTCCTTTTCATCAAAGCGGTGTTGATTACGCTGGACCTATCGCTATCAGACCGACAAGGGGCCGTGGTTATCGCTCCACTAAAGGTTACATTTGTTTATTCATCTGCATGGCCACTCGTGCAATACACCTCGAGGTAGTAAGTGACTTGACCTCAGAGGCATTTTTGGCTGCTTTTAAGCGTTTTGTTGCACGGAGAGGGCATTGTGCAGACTTGTGGAGTGATAATGGCACTAACTTTGTCGGAGCGAATAGGGAGTTAAAAAATGTATTCCATGAAGGATACTAATTACGAGAAGGCGAATATAAGTACTCTCAGAAGATGGCACTTTACGCAACGTCTTGTCCAAGACTTTTGGCGAAGATGGTCGAATGAATATCTCACACAACTCCAGCACCGGTATAAGTGGGCACATACAACTCCTGAACCTAAGGTAGGAGATATAGTGTTGGTGAAGGAAGAGGATCTGCCACCGGCAAGATGGTTGTACGGCATAATAACTGACAAACATATTGGTGCGGACAATCTTACGCGTGTTGTTACACTTAAATGTAAGGGTTCAGTTATTAAGAGACCTGTATCAAAGCTTATAATTTTACCAGTTACGGCATAAACTGTTTTAGATTGTTTTATGTTACACATACTCAAGCCCTATGTATTATTGTTTAGATTATTTTTGAAAGAACAACATATGGATAATTTTCTTTTGTTTTTAGTATGTATACAACTGGTTAGAAAGGTTTATTGTATTTTTATGGACACTTGGTCCATGGTGGGCGGAATGTTAAGTCTTGCATCAATGATAATAAATAATTTTATGTTAGTATATTAAATTTAGTACCAACAACATCGATAGATGGCGGTGTGCAATTTTCATGAAAAACTGAATCGCGGTGTTAAGATTCTCCGCAGAATCATGACCTTCCGCTTATGTCAAAACAATAAATACTCTCGTCCTGAGCGTGGTGTTTTCTTTGGCAAAGCCATAAATACTGCGACGGCTCCTCGGGACTTTTTGGAATTTGTACAATGACATTATGACAAAGGCACACACACACACACGCACACATGCGCGCACCGCACAAGTAAAAGTTTTATTTTAGTTTAGTTATATTGATTCAAGTTTGTTACAAAGTTTATTCAATTTCACATCATTATTACGCAGTAACTTGCACTAATTGTAAGACAAAAATATATTGTATCACCACAACTCCGGTCCCCAAGAGACAGGCTCTGCCTAGTTTGGGGTCCACCGTCTCAATCACTGTAAATGTTTATTAGTTACAAACAGAAATTCCATGTAAAACTATTTTTTAAGACCAAAACTGTAACAATGGATCAATAAATTTATTATTATTATATAGATGTTGAATTGTATAATTATAATACTATTTATAGAAGTTGAAATTGAAATGTAACATAAAACATACCATCACATCTGTAGTCCTCGAAAGAATAAACAAAGTACTAAATGTATTAATAGTACTAATATTGAAGCGAGTTTATTACCATCAACCAGGCACAAATCCAGACTTCAAGCTGATAATGAGAATTTCACAGAAAACCCATCAACACTTTACCCGACACAGGAATCGATGCCAAGATCTCGCGTAGCAGTCGCACTAGGGACTATCGAGGCACTCGCAAAGTTTAAAAAAAAAAAACAATTTACCAAATTAGACTAAAAATATACATGAAAATATACATTTTTAACCCCCGACGCAAAAACGACGGGGTGTTCTAAGTTTGACGTGTCTGTGTGTGTGCGTGTGTGTGTCTGTCTGTGGCATCGTAGCTCCCAAACGGATGAACAAAGTTTTATTTGAAAGGTGAATTAGTCGGGAGTGTTCTTAGCTATGTTTAATGAAAATCGGTCCAAGATGGCCGCCGCTACAAAATAGCGAATTATATATTTTTTCACAACTCCCTCAATATGGGTATCAAATGGAAGGGCTTAACTAGGAGAATACACTATGATAAATTTCAAATCTAAGATGGCCGCCACCACAAAATAGCAAATTACATTTCATGTCGGGCGTTTTCTAAATTTTTAATTTAGGTTAGGTTATACTAAAGTATTCGACGGCTCAAAAACAGAATAAATTACTCTGAAATGTAGTGTGTACGTTTTTAAGTTCCTACTTAATTAAAGTAGGCCTTTTAACTTTAACAGAATATGGCCAAAATAAATTTTACAAGAAAGTATCTGCCCGCTAACCGCATTAAATCTTCAAAGAAACGCTTCCCTTTCATTTCAAAGGCTTCTAACTTTCATTTTGTGTCTCTGTGGCTGGCTGAAATAGCCATTTCACTTACAATATAATTTAAACTGCTGAAGTTCAGCGATTGTAAAGATGGCCGTTGAGCGTGAAGATCTTAGATTTGATTCCGAGTATTACCTTTTTATACTGAAAGGATATACTTAATATTTTATATTGCATTGCCCAGTAAACGCAACTTTTACGTTCGATGTCCAGGGCTCGATTCCCAGGTCGAGCAAAGTGATATTGGATTTTTTTTTAAGAAATTCTGAGACACACCTTCTAGCCCGCGGGCGTCCTGCACTGCGTCTTATCGAATCACGGTCTCCACTGAGGAATTTGTAACTATTGAAGAATGCATGGGGAGGTTTATGAGCATGATGAAGCGAAACTGGTGTACCAGATCGTAGCAAGTACAGTTCACGCCAAACTTATTGTCCGGGTTGAAGTTGGCACGAGCTAACTTTAACCCGGCCGTAAAAATCGGAGAAAGAAAAATATTGGATAAAAATTATATCAAGCGACAGCCTACAACTTGAGCTTTTGTTTTCATTTACTATCGTGCTTCTCCGATTTTTACGGCCGGGTTAAAGTTAGCTCGTGCCAACTTCAACCCGGACAATAAGTTTGGCGAGAACTATAGAAATCTATACTCTCTGCCTACCCTAATCGGAAAAAGGCGTGAAGCTATGTATGTTAAAGAAGCACTCAATACTATTAAATGCTTCGTTTTTAATAACTCGATACACATTACGAAGTCATTTGGTTTCAATCAATTTTACGGTTGAAAGTCGATAAGTACCATTTCGCGTGATTGATATAAAAATAATGGTTTGAGTAATTTAATAACTGGTCTTCGTAATAATGGCCTAGTGGTGTGACTATGCCTACAAGTCGATCTCGAGTTCAAATCGAAAACCTTTCGAAATAATGTGTGTATTAAAACAATTGTCAAGCTTTTTAGCTTCTGATAATGCAGTAACTTTATAAATTTGTATGGAAAACCCTCGCAGCGCATCTAGCGGTTACGTAGGGAACTAAAATCTACTATGAGATAACAGCATTTCGATGCGTAAAAAACCTATCGAGAGCCATTCGATAAAACTCATTTCTTTGGTTTTTGGTTTGGTTGAGGTACTGTTACCAATGGGTACAGTGGTTTTCGAGTAAGGTAGTAGTTATATTATAATTTGTTAAGTTTTTGTATACACTGGCTAAAATATTAATGGCCGAAGCCGCTGGCGGAAAGGTAGTGTTATAGACACAATGTGATCTGAAATCTTTTCACTAGCTAATATTATAACGTCAACAATAATTCAAGAGCCGTCGCCTTAAAAGCATTTTGGTGTGATCTTCGGTTACGCCATCGGTCTTGTAGACAGTTCATTATCTGTGGTGTTGAAGACTGACGCACTGGCTGCGACGTGTTGGGTTACGCTTGAAGTTTCCGAGATTCTAAACAAATCGGCTTATCCCTTATTTTCTATTTGAGATTATAACTATGTCTATCGGATCTCAAATGAAGTGTGTAAAGTAAAATAAAGGGGTGGGCCAATTTTTTTTTGTGTGCAGGTATATTTATCGAATAATACTTTTTAAAGAGAGATAATCTATACTAATATTATAAAGAGGAAAGATTTGTATTTTTGTATGTAACCAATAAACTCAAAAAGTACTGGATCGATTTGAAAAATTCTTTCCATGTTAGATAGCCCATTTATCGGGGAAGGCTATAGGCTATTTATCATCACGCTACGACTAATAGGAGCGGAGTAGTAATTAAAAATGTTGCAAAAACGGGGGAAAAAATTATAAGACCACGCGGGTGAAGCCGCTGGCGGGAAGCTAGTTAAATATAATGTTAAGAAAATCCTGTCAGACCCGTGAAGGTATTATAAGTTAGGTAATGTTTACTAGATTACATCCTTTTCAGTTCATAAGTAAAAAAAAACACTGATTATAAGTCAACATTTGTTTAGAAAAAAGGAAAATTAGCTACATCGTCACAGGAGCCAAATATACCACGGCAGGTGTTAGTGAAAAAATATCGATATATCGATATTATTTTTTCAATGTATCAATATTTTTGAGCGATATTTAATATTTCGATATATCGATGTATCGATATAAAATTCCAAGTATCGAAAAGGTATCAAAATCGATATTTTTTTCAGACCAATAAACATTTTTAAGTTAAAAGATTAAAAATTCCCTTTTTTTGGCTTTTTTATAATTTGGTTTTTAAGTTGGCTGATATATCGATAATTTTTGAAAATATCAATATCGATATTGATATTTTCTTTTAAATATCGATACTTTTTGAATTTCCGACATCCCTACTTTAATCGTAATTTATATGACTGCCTCGTTGATCTATTGGCGTGACTACTGCGCTAGAGATCCTGGGTTCGATTTCCAGGTCGAGTGAAAGTGTTGTTAGGTTTTTCTATGAAAATCCCAGTCAAACACGTGTTGGCGATAACTGCTGTAGGTAATACAGCTTTTGAGTATTCGCATAAATAAAAAGGCACTTATTCTTTTCAGATAATAAATTCCGTCCAACAGCTGATATACTCGTAACAAAGAAGAATATTTCTCTTGTAAGTAATAATTCCGTTTTAAGATACTGTAACAAAGACATAATATATCTTTGGAAATTCCCAGTAGTAGCGTTAAATCAGATAGCCACGAATCGGCAGTGTTACGTGGTACGAATGCGTAATTTTAAGGCGTGTTACACACTTAAGCGGTCCGCAAATTCGTATCGACAGTCTTTTTTTTATTATTTTTTTATATCACTAAGGTGGCAAACAATCATACGGCCCGCCTGATGGTAAGCGGTTACCATAGCCTATGGACACTTGCAACACCAGGGGTATCACTCGCGCGTTGCCGACCCGAAAAACCTCTTAGAGGTTTATGGAGGATTCACTGCGCCGACAGTACAATACAAATAAACAAACAAACAATCAAATCTTTCCTCTTTATAATATTAGTATAGATATACATACTATACGATAAGAATGTATAGGTATATATTGTTGAGTTTATCTATGAAATTCTCAGTAGCAGCTCGGAGTCTGGATTTATACCTTTGGACAATAGATTTGCCTTTTATTACATGGGATCTAAACCACTGTTAATTTACAGCAGCAAACCTCTGCTTAAGCTTTCGGAGAATACAAGCATGATGGTAAGTGTTATCTACATATTATCTATATCTATATCGACTATAGTCTGCGCGGAACTAGTTGGCCGCGCCTTAGGTGTGTGAGCGGCGAGACGGAGGGGCGGGGTCGCATGCGCGCTTGCTTTTGTTCACAGTAACCCGCCGCCTCACCCCCTTTCCTACCTAAGGCGCGGCCAACTGGTTCCGCGCGGACTATAGCTGTAACCCGTGGTGCTACTCGCATATATTCTAAATACTTTCTTAGCGGAAGCCTATGTCATAGTAACTATTTGTGTGCCAAATTTCAGCCAAATCCGTTCAGTGGTTTGAGTTGGGCTTTTCCTTTTATCAACCGACTTCAAAAAAAGGAGGAAGTTCTCAATTCGACTGTTTTTATTTTTTATGTTTGTTACCTCAGAACTTTCGACTGGGTGAACCGATTTTGATGATTCTTTTTTTATTCGAAAGGTAATGCTTTCAGATAGGTCCCATATAATTTATTGAAATCCGGTGAGGGGTTTTAAAAAAATTGCCGAGATTTAAAAAAAATGTATACGTAGATGATATTTTGGTTTTCTCAGAAACCTCGCAGTTTGTGCCGGGCAGTGCGTTTAGTCCCCATATAATATAATAGGTACAAAACAAAATACATCTACAATATTCCACTAAAACTCTCAAAATACATTATTTTTAAACAAAAAACAAACCGCTTCCAAAAACACCTAGAAACTAAAAAGCAAAAAATAACATGTACATATTTACATTATGAATTAATTTGGAGGCGGTGCTAAATTAGTAGTTTGGCACCGCCGGTTGTTTTTTGTTTAAAAATAATTTATACAGATTGTGCCGCCCACTGCCGACCCGCACCAGTGTATACAAAACCTAATGTTCATTGGTACGCAGAAGGTACCATATACTTTCTGTCTTAAAATATTTAGTGGAGTACCAGTGAGACACTGTGTAATCGTGATTGATATTGTTGCTATTTAAATGTGATTTTATCTATTTGGGAACTAGCTGAGTCGCGTTCTATTCGCATCCCTATGGATATTTGGAGGCAAAAGCTAGCCTATACTCTTCCTCAATATGTACCTAATCCTTGCCAAATTTTATCGAAATCTGTTTAGAAGGTTAGGAGTGAAAAGTTAACAGAGTTATCGGTAAATTGGTATCGATATTTTTGTGTGTTCTTGCACACACAAAATACTAATAATAAAAATAGTAAAAAATAAAATAGTAGAGTAATAGTATACTGGTTTGCCTTCATTACAATAATTAAAAAGGTTAAAAAGGTTGGTTCGCTAGAGGTCCTGGGTTCGAATCCCGGGTCGAGTGTTGTTGTTTTTCCCCGCTCCTATTACATAGGATCTAAACATACCGGCGAACTATGTACTGACACCTCTGCGCTACCCTTTGGGGAATACAGGCGTGATGGTATATGAAAAGGTTGGATAGCTAAATAAAGTAAGCACGCGCCCACGGTCTTTGGCTATAGAAACTAGGTTAATACATTATGAAACATGAAATTGTACGTGGCTTTACCAGAAATAGAATTCTACTAAACAATTGACAGACGACGGCAATATATTATTACAAAACCTACGTCTTACGTCTGAACTTTAGCATTTCAATGTGGTTTTGAAAAGTGAAAAATATCGTTAAAAATGGTCATCTGCTTAAGAGAGGTAGGGCACAGCCATTTATGGCTCAAATATGGAGCAGCCCATCTGGGGAAGTACCTCCACCTTACAGAAAACTGCAGCCAAATAACACACTTTATTGTGTGTTGTGTTCCTGCAGTGAGTAAGGTCGCCAGAGCTCCTTCTAAGGATGCGCTGCGCTGGCAGTAAGAGGAATATTCCCTCAAACTGTCTGCGCAGTGAATCCTCCATAAATCTTTAAGAGGTTTTTTCGGTCGGCAACGCGCGAGTGATACCCCTGGTGTTGCAAGCGTCCATAGGCTATAGTAACCGCTTACCATCAGGCGGGCCGTATGCTTGTTTGCCACCTTAGTGGTATAAAAAAATAAAATAAAAAAAATCTACGACGTCAAGTTCAACAAGAGAAATTCGATATCATGGGTTGGTATTGAGTTAGGAAACGTAAAAAAGGCTCCTCGGTCTCCCCTATCATAGTAGTTCAATTGCCTCAATTGTTAGGACACAGGTTCAAATCCTGCCGTCATTTACTGTTTCACTGTTGGGCAAGGGTCTCCTCCTAGAATGACAGGGATTAGGCTATAGTCCACCACGCTAGCCTACTGCGGGTTGGCAGACTTCACCTGCTTATGCCGTTGAGAAAATCTCTAAAGAAGAGGTTGTTGTTGGTTGTTTAAAGCAAGTCATAATTGCTTAGATAAGCTAGTGTTTTTTTTTTTCAACAGTCGAAAAGCAGGTTTTTAAATTGTAATGTTTTTTTTTCCTTTAGGTCTTATAAAAAGGGTTTGGTCACAAAGTGAGAATGTCACCCCTTATAATGTTTATATTTTTTTTAATCTTCCCTCATATAAAAATTGATCTTTCGCTGCTGGTTATTATTATTATTTAGAGTTTATATTATAGTCTTTTACGTAGTAGAAATTCTCTCTTAACTGAGATTAATTCGCTAAAAGGCCTTCGGCATTGAATTGATGTGAAACAAATTAAAAGCAAGTAATTTGTTTTTGATTCTGTTTATATAAACAATTACATTGTTTGTTTGAATTATTTTTACGATCTGTTACCTTCCTGTAAAGCTGCAGTTTACGAAACATAAATAGTAAATTATATAGCGTAGAATTACGCATTTAAAATTATATTTATTTATGTAAATAGATCTTTTTTTAAGACACCTTTATAACTTCATGTTTAAAAAAAAACAGTACTATAGGTATATATTTTTTGAGAGATTTTCTCGACGGCACGTGAAGTCTCCCAAACCACATTAGGCTAACGTGGTGGACTAAGTATAGCCTAATCCGTCTCATACTGAGAGGAGACCCGTGCCCAGCAGTGGGGTAGTACATGGGTTGATTATTAGATATTATTATTATAGGTAAATAAGAAACTCTAGTTGATCCCCAAGGTGTTATTTCCGTTCATCTAGTTTTCCCAATCCCGTAGTAATTTCCCAAAATCCTTTCTTAACGGATACATATAATTAAGTGTGCAGAAGATGTCCATATAAATATATTAAATGCGAAAGTAAGTATCTGTTACCGTGTCACGCATAAGCCGCTAAACAGATTTGGGTAAAATTCGGCAAGGAGATAGATTGCATCATGAGGAAGGACATAGAGTATCTTTTTCTTGAGAATGAGAGAAAACTGCGGAAAACACAGCTATTTATATATTTATAGTGCGTAATAAATCAATAACTAATAAATAAATGTACGTTATTATAAAAGTATAAATGTACGTATATTAACGTTACAATACCAAACAAATGCTTCTCGAAAATTCGAGAACTTTCATCAGGGATCTTCGGCAGGCAGCGCAGTCCTATTACCGGAGCGAATTGAATCGGTAATGAGGAAGGATGGTAACAAATGGGGGGATGAGATTGAAATATAACGTCCACACTGCAATAAGTACGACTCAGGGAGTCAATTTATAATCAGCTGTGAATTGGCAATGCCTAAAACAACAGTGTACACCTTCATGCTTATATTTCTCGAAGGGTTAGGCAGAGTATGCCGAGCAGATTCATCCGTATGTACAATTGTACAATGAATCTGCTCGGTAACGGTTACCCGAAGCCTAGGCTGTATGTCCCTCCTAATGGGTTAGCCGCCTTCATGAACAACGTCTTCAAAGAGTAAGGAATGCAAGGTACTGGGGACTATGCAAAAGATCACACTGGTTCGAAGTGTTGTTGGCTATGCCAGGCCTCATAAGCTATGGCATTCGATTGCATTTGACATTCTATTCTACTCTTGCTTTGAGTCACAGCAAAAAAAAATAGAATAGAATAGATAAATTATGTTATGACATGGCTTGTCCACATTACACCCCTAAAACATACCGATGAACTATGAGTGTACAATAATACACCATGCCTAACCCTTTGCGATATAGGTGTTTATGTCAGCCTCAAAAACATTTCCCAAAACTACTATCTAAAGCGCCGTAACTTTCTCCCCAAAATACGAAAAACCAAACATTTGAGTAATCTGAAATCAAAGTGACGTTCACTTTGTACATGAAGGAGGGCAAATCAACTGAAAAACTCCCCATTAATCCCGCAAAGAGGTTTTAAGATATCTCACTCAACGTGGGCTGACGCGCCCGCGCCGGGAAACGAATTAAGGGTATGCTGTTATGCTCGAAGATCATTCGGCTCTTATTGATATTGTTGAATGTATTTGTTTGTGAAAGTATTTAAAGCAAACTTTTATTATAAAGATAAATAAAAATATATAAGTTATTATTTTAGGTAAAGTAGTTTTACATTTAATTGTATTGAAATATAGGTTTAGTTTATTTTTTAGTTTGAATTTAGTACTAACTACATTCTACAACTGCTATGTTGGCTGAGTAGACGGATCGTATCAAGAATAAAAATGTTTAGTTAAAGTAGTTTTACATTTTTTCTTATCTTACTATGGGGGCTGGTACAACCAGCAACACTTCGACCCAATGGGATCTTTTGTGTTGTCCCCATTACCGTATATTCCTTACTCTTTGAAGACGTGGTTCACGAAGGCGGCTAACACAGTTTTACATTTAATTATAGACAAATTATTATTTTATTATGTTGAGTAGTAAAATACTTATCTTAGCAGCATAGACATTTGTAGTTCCTAATGTACTTTACGTTCACATATAACATAATTTATATTATCAGTTAACTATGTACTCCTAATTTTCTTTACCGTTTGCATTCGTATAGGTATCCGGTGTAGAATAAGTCGTGATATGACTTAAGTCGTCTTTGCAGTGACTCGATTAAAATTGAAAGCAGAAATTAATCTTCATGAATGACGAGTGACTCTCAACTAGCTCGTCCAAGAAGTCGATAAAAATTGTCTCGATTCGAACTCGATTGACCCGACTTGAGTTGCAATCACTTGAACAAAAGTTCTGAAAGAAAAAGATTTTATTAGACTCTCCGCGGCAGTTTAACTTTTAATTTGGTTCAAAATCTCGATCACTGCGTGACATGACATGACGTGGCGTCGGGACTAGTCATTTTACTGAACAGAATTTTACTTTTGTGTTTATTGTGCTCCAATTTTTATAGCAAAATTCTGTAGTAGCTGTATACCCCTTAAGAGGAACAGATTTTTAGTAACTTTTGGTCAAAGATGTTTTGATGCCAAATACGATATTATGCAGTTTATTTTGATGGAAAGATATTGTGCAAAATATGGGTAAAAGGTTTAATTTAAAGCTGTATATTAGAACTACTTTCAGAAATGTAAATTGTACTATTTATGCTAAAGTAATAATGTATGCTTGTACACAATGTAAAAATAGGTATGCTGAAAATACAAACAAGAATAAAAACAATTACAAATTAAAAAAAAACTATGCATATTTAAAATATAATAGAAAAACAAAGTTATTATAGTAACTTGTATACTTTAGTAATTAACAAGAGTAATAAAATATAGTCTGTCCTATAAAAACAATGGTTTTAAAACATTTTACGCCTAACTACAAAAAAATGGTCTAGTTTCTAGGGTCTACTTTGATATATTTTTTGCGCTTGCCGACGCCCTTGGTTCAACATCCAGGTTGAGCAAATAGGTTTTTCTGTAGAGGTACTAAGACATATGGAGAGGAGAAGAGGCACTTGCCCACCAGTGGGGAGCTATTAACCTGTTATTAAGACACAATTACTCCTAATTGTAGAAAGCACTCGACCCTACTTGACTCCCTCTCAAACGTAATTTGATTTCCATATAATATCTACATATAACCTCGTTTGATGGAGTGTACGGTAATTTGATACTCCTGTGCTGATTATGAAGCGAGTGATCGAAAAGTCAGAGGTACGACGTTTCAAAATTATCACTCGCTTTAACGGTGAAGGAAAACATTGTGAGGAAACCTGCATGCTTGAGAGATTTTCTCCACGGCATTTAAAATCTGCCAACCCGCATTAGGCTAGCGTGGTGGCCTAATGCGGGTCTATCATATCCCTGTCATACTGAGACGAGATTACAAGACCCGTGCCCAGCAGTGGGACAGAATATGGGTTGATGATTGTAGGTATCTACTGATTATAATAGCTGATGGATGATATAGCTCCATATTTATATGTATATCGAACGATTAATAGCATTTAATAAATAATAAATATCTTGGGACATTTTTACACAGCACCATCTAGTCCCAAACTAAGCAGAGCTTGTACTATAGGTACTAGACAATGGATATAACACTTATATACTTTTTTTGTTGTAAATATATACTTATGATATATAAGAAACACCCTAACAACACCCCAACATTTATAACTGGTCCTTCAAAAAGTATGTAAGTAATTGTTGAATGCCTACATATTTGGTGCAACGGTTCTATAACTAAATAACTGACTCATAAGCCTCGTGGTTCTAAGCAGCTGCTACGCTTGAGGTCCTCGGTTCGATTTCCAGGTCGAGAATAGCGTGGTTTTCTCTATGAAATTCTCAGCAACGACTCGGAGTTTGGATTTGCACCTGTTTAATGGCAGTAGCCCCTATTACACGGGACCTAAACATAATGGTGAATTGAGGCTGTACATAAGTACATCTCTGCCTAACTCTTTGTGGAATACAGTCGTGATTGTATGTACAATACTAAACTAATATAATGATTTGACTAACCTCAGAAGTGGAATCCTATCCTTATCCTCAGCAACCTGCACTTTTCCACTGCATCCTTTGCAAATGTTAGTTCACTATTCCACAAGATAATTAGCACTAGAATGTTATATTATATTCCGTCAGATTATGATCTAATAATCAGATCTATTGCCGCGAGATCCGGAAAGACTGACAATATATTATAGTACCCTAATAAAACTTTACTTCACTTAAGTTAAAAGTACGACCAATTGATTAATAATACATTTACTGTGGAACTGAATTTAACTACCTAATTTAAAAAGAAAACATTCGTTTATCTCACAACTTTTGATTTGCACAAAACACTTTTTCAAACACCTTCGAGGCTGTTCGGAAGAACTTAGAACAAAATGTACCCAGTGATATTGAAGACGCACACGCACTGGGCATGATATCTCTGTTTTTTACGCGCGATCGATCTACTCTTTAAGAGGATCAAACGTAGACTGTCCTAGAAGTGGAAGCTTCAAAAAAAAAAAAGGATAGCAACGTAAAAAGTTAAGAAAATTGAGGGTAGCTTGAAATTGAATAAAGTGGCAAACATGCATACGTTCCACGTACTTGACCCGTAAAAAAAAAAACTGACAGGTGATCAAAAAGAGCTAGGACTTTTTTTTTGAAAAAAAATAAATATCTTTGGACATTTTACACAGCCATCTAGTTCCAAACTAAGCAGAGCTTGTACTATGGGTACTATGGGTACTAGACAATGGATATAATACTTATATACTTTTTTATTTTTGTAAATACTCGTACATACTTATTATACATAGGAAACACCCAGACAAACACAAATACTTATATTCATCACATAAATATTTCAGCAGATCTCGTGATCAGCAGTCCGGTACTCGAATCACTAGACCACAGACGTCGTCAAAATATTTTTTTTTAAGGTAACCTAATCTCTATAAATGATTATTAATTGCTGCATGTTTATGATCATCACTTGAGAACGGTTCGAACGATTTGATTGATGTTTATTGTGGCAAGGTTTGACTTGATCAAATAAGAAAGAACCTTTTATGAATGTTTTCCGCAGGCACGGGTCGCTAGTTTAAAATACGTAAATTGTAGGTTTATCATTAAAATTAAAAAAAAAACTGTCACAGGAAAAAATAAATTTACTGAATGTCTTAGTTTTGGTAATAAAATGACAAATGGTATTCTCATAATCTAATCAATAACGTCAAGTGCAAGTATTAATCTATTGTGGCAACATTTATGACACTAATGACACTGACATTATTTCACCCACCATTATTTCAGTGTTATCCGTATAATATGATTAATTTCCTTCATGACAGGCTACACTTATGTCGCGTAGTAGGTTACATACGTACCGGAACTCATTCTTAATTACTAGGCTCTTCACTTAATGACTCCCGAGTGGAGATGACAATAAAATTGGGTAAAATGGGCCCGAGACCTATTTATGTAGTAATAAAATTCCATTAGCAGGTTAATATTGCCGTTTTTGTGAGAAAATCAAACAAAAGCATTCTTTGCAATCTAAACGTCGAATTAGCAATGTATGGAAATGATAAAGTTATGACAAAAATCCTACTAATATTATAAATGTGAAAGTTTGTGAGGATGGATGGATAGATGGATGTTTGTTACTCTTTCACGCAAAAACTACTGAACGGATCTGGATGAAATTTGGCACAGAGATAGATTATAGTCTGGAATAGCCCATAGGCTTTTTATCCGGGTAAAATGTATGGTTCCCGTGGGATAGCGGGCGAAGCCGCTGGCGGAAATCTAGTGTGCTTATAAATGTCATTCTCATTGTTTCTGTTCGAATTTTTCGTTAGATTTTTCTCGTCTAGATTGGTTCTAGACACACCGTTCTTTTTTAAAATTCCTACTTATGAGTTTTTGTCCACGGAGATTGTATTTGCTTATGTGATTATTGATGATCATAATCATAGACATTGTATTAATCTGAATTGTCTTTCAAAAAGTTGTAATGTTTTGATCAATTTCATTTGATGGTAGTTTAGAAAATTGACAAAATAAACATTGCTATGATATATTTTACAGACAGAATTCCTTTGACAGAATTTAAATAATATAAAAATAATACGATACAATCCGTAAAAAGTAGTTTAACTTCAAAAAAAATCGAAAGTTAAAACTCGTTCATCGTACCCTTCATTTGTCCTAAAGCGTTGCGTGGGAAAGGCAAAAATCCTTTTTATTAAAGAAAGGCATCTAAACGAAGCCAATCACAGTGCTTTAGGGGTTATGGGCAATAAAACCAATCCGGGTAGCTGCGCAATGTGTCCCGATAGCTCTAACCCTTGCACTCAATGGTATTTTTTTTCTTACTTTACGCCTCTCGAGTTTCGATGTATTTTTACAAATTGGGATTGAAAGGCGAAATGTAACATTCCTTTATTTTTGCAAGAAGAAAAGTTGAACAAAAGTAAAATATTTGAATTTTAAAAATAATATAATTCATAAGGATTATAGAATAATTGATGTATCTTTTTGTATTTTTCAAGCATATTCCATGCTAAGATTACAAGTTATTTTTAATGAAGAAAAGAATCGGCTGGCAAGCAGGATTCGAACCTGTGTCTTCTGGTGCGGTACACCAGACGCTTTAACCGCTAAGCTATTTCGAGCCCCGCTCGCCAGTCGAAACTAATAATCGAAATAATTTATGTTCTAGAAAAACCAACATCCACCAAAAAAAGACGGACTTAAGAAGTGTTTAGGTCTCATTTAATTGGGGCGAACCTGTTGCCATTAACCGGGCACAAATACGAACTCAGAACTACTACCTACTGAGAATATCATAGAAAAATCCGTAATACTGCTCCACCAGGGAATATATACCCTACCAAGAATAGCGTAGCAATCGCATTTAAGAACACTAAGTTGAAGAGGTAGTTCATCATTATCATCATCATCATATCAGCCAAAAGAGGTCTACTGCTAAACGTGTCTCCCCCATTGACTTCCACAGGAACAGGACATATGCTACCAGCATCCCACGACACCCAGCGACCTTTAACAGGCGGGCGGCCTCACGAACGAACAGAAACATGTATGGAAATGACACAAGGTTTCGACAAATCGGGCTGGCTCTCACTAATGTCATTTCCATACATTTTGTTTCTATTCGTTTGTCAATTCGAATGTCGAATTGCAATTTGTCTAGCCCCATTGTTCGTAGGTCCATCTCGTTGGAGGCCGTCAATAACGAGGTACTTAGTTATGACGTTCGAAACGACGAACGAATAGAAAAATAATGGCAATGACATTAATTGACAGCACTCAATTTGACGAAATCTTATGACATTTCCTTCCATTTTGTTTCTATTTGATTGTCGATTCGTAGGTTATATTATAGCAACTGATCTACAGGCCCCAATGGGATAATTTTATTTATAGCATTCGGAATTCCGCAGGGTGTTAGCTTGAACGCTTTCGCCATTTTTATGATTCGAAGCGGACGCGAATCGCCATGAGACTCAAACACTCGCGGATGTAGGTAATAAAAGGATTCCTTTTATTTACGGGTCGTTAAGGTTCCTATATCTTACTGTAATGTTAAAGATTTTATCTCGAGGGTGTAAGGGATTTAATCGAAGGTTTTTTTATGGATTACGTCGACAAATCTGTAGACGAGTCACCTCTTGATGGGAAGTAGTCATTACCATCCATGGACAACTTATTTTTTTCTGATGCGGAAAATCCTCCTGCATGCCTGCCACCTAGCAGCACCTGACAGCAGGGTATGTCGGTCTTATATCAACTAAAAATAGCATTTGCACCTATTGCAGGCGGGACAAGCTATTCTTTCAGTCTTAATTATAAGCAATACTGAATTATAAACAAATAATAATATGATTTTTTGCTTTTCCCGCCTATAATACATTTTTCAACATACAACAGAGCTGTTTTATAGATTTTTAGTTGTGTTTTTAACGCAGTCGGGTTTTGGTGTACCTACCCTAGGAAATTTTAATATTTATACGATCTACACGAATATTGTAGACGAAGTCGAAACTTATGTAATCGAAAACCTATTCTATACTTTTTCTGTCCTATATTTAACAAAAATAAACATAAAAAGACGGCTCCAAAATGCGTATGATACGAAAAAGTATAAAACTGGTGATTTGGACATTATTTCGATATTATAATATCGATATAACAGGGACAGAGTACCGATAGAATACGTCGTTGAGAAAACGACCCTATAAATCTCGGCATTCTTAAACATTGAGATATTGTGGACTCGAGGTGAATGTGTCACGCAGGTTATCAATTTATATTTAGTTGAGGAGTCTACTCTACAACTTATTTATTAACTCGTAACTGATGATAAGGACATAATATATTCAATTATCTGCACCGGGAAAGATAGATAGAAAGAAAGAAGATATATTAGCTAAATTGTTAAACAAATATTAGAAAACTTGAGGTTAAAGTGTAAATTTCCACCAGCAGGTGAAATGAAGGTAAGCTTGCAAAAAATAGATAATTATTACTCTTGTTCCTAAAATAGTACAGCGTAGAAATAAATTAAGTACGTGTTTCAGTGTTTAAACTAACAGACATTTATTTTGATATACCTAGTAAAAACACTGCCTGCCTAACTGCCTTCTCTAAGCGATTTAGGACAAAGAAAATACAGAGATAACGTAGGTACACGTAGCTACTCTAAGTCATAACATCTCAATGTTCATATATCGGTATCCATTACGGTCACTGTTTGAAGAGTGGGTAGTGTTAGATTTATCTGGTTCAAGCTGGTATTATGGAACGGATCTTTTAGTGAAGTCCAGAATACGATTTAAATAAATTAGTGTCCTTTTTCACTTCACCTAACGGCTTTATGTAAGATTTAAGTATTTGTGCGATGTTTTTCTAGATCTTACAAAAGCCTAAAGGGTAGGTAGTTCCAAATGTGTTTTTGAAGGTATATACGTTATTTTTGCGTATTGCCATAAAATTGGGGACAAGTCCAAACTGAGAATTCCATCAAGGGATCCTAACTTTGCTCGACCTGGTATCTGACTGTAGCACCAGTAGCATAGCGATCGCGGTTTTTTAAACTCTGTGTTACTCCAGTAGCCGTTACTGGAGTAACACAGAGTTTAAAATGTGCAAATAAATTCCATTATCTATACCCAAAATCCATTGCATCCCCATAAACTTGACCTATTTATATCAGCGTAAAGTGAAAAATATACAATGGCGCGGTTAGGTTGGAAGCGGGCGAGTTATAGCACCCCAGTGAACGATTTACTTGAGCTCCGGGCTTGAATAAGATTCAGTGTAAGGGTGGGTTTTCACTAGAGATATGGCAGTAACAATGGGCAGCTTGGACTTTATTCTGGGCATAAAATCTTCAAAACTGGGCCCTGGTTCATGACATTTTCAGAAATTCTGGTTTTTGATTGCCATTTCAGAATTCTAGTTTGGGCCTCAAACTAGTCTACACTCAGCAAAGTTACAACTAGCCATCTCTCATTTCTTACTCTCTGTTAATTACACAATTATAATCAATTTTTGAAATTATGTGAATGAAATTTGAACATAATTTTGTGCTGTGCAATTTTAAGGAAGAAAATAACACCATAAACATATGCTATGTTAATGATGTTATGTCTTAAATATGTTTTCTGGTACCGTCGGCAATCAGTGAGTACTAAGCCTAAGCCGCGGAAACGTCTTACATCGTTTGAAGGCCGGAGCTACAATGTAGATGGTATCTTGTTCATGGGTATGGTCGTATTAATTCCTTATAAATATTGCGCTTGGGACTATGAAATGGGAGTGAAGATCAAGATACTAAACTTATTAGTAGTAAAGTAATCATAAAATTTCAACGTCAAGATTTAAAAGCCAATTGTATGCTCTGCACGCCCCTCAGATTTCGCCTCTTCTAGTACAAAGTAACACTGCATAATATCTCAATTTACAAAAAGGGGTGTAATATAGCGAGTGATGCGTACACCCCAGATACCAATTTAAGTACATACTATATACTATTATATGTATATATATAGACTTAGTGTATAAAATTACGGGCAGATAAGTAGTTCCTTGTTTTAAATTATTAGTAAGAATTTAATATCTTAGATACTTTAGACCCATGACGTACCTATTTCTATGATAGAGACGTTCCGTGGCACATGACAATCATTTAAATAGCTCATATTAAATTTCTACTGTGGAATGTTCTACTGTTTAATATTGTATTAAAGTAATTTAGATAAGAGTCATTCGACTATGCTCAAGATTCTGGGTTCGACTCCCAAGTCGAGCAGTGTTATTGGATTTTACCTACCTACTTATCTAAATTTTTCAGTAGCAGCTCGAAGTTTGGATTTGTGGCAATTGGCTCGTCCTTTATACATATGACCTAAACATCGGATGTACTTGTACATTTAAAGTACAGCAACATTATAATAACGGCAAACAGTTCCCAGTAATTTCATTGGCTACACAAAAATTTAGCCAATGAATTAGTGGGAAAGTTGAAGTCTCAAGATGACAACGCGTGGGTGATGCCACGCTGGTGTTGTTGACGTCTACAAGCTGCAGTTGCCGGTTACCATGACTCGTTTAAAAGCTGTGTTACTTACAATTATTTTCTCTCATTTCTTTAGATAATCATTGACATTTGAACGAAAGTAATGGCTTGGCTACATGCTCTGTCTTGCCTACGAGCATGCCTGTACCCCAATCATAAGTTCTATCGAATTTACGCATCGAAACGCTGTAATCTCATAGTAGATTTTAGTTCCCTACGTAACCGCTAGAGGCGCTGCGAGGGTTTTCCATACAAATGTTTTAAGGTGTCGCTAGCGAGTCTAGTGAGAAAAACTCATGGTTGAGGCACTGCACAAACCAATGTGCGCAGGTAAACGCACGTGTGATTGCATGTGGATGGCAAGACGGCAGCTCGCGCAGACCCCAGTGCTCTGTCTCTTTGCACAGACATGACTACACAGGCCTGGTTTGCACAGGCCGGGACGGAGCGTGTAGCAGGGCCATAACAAATCGATCAATAAGTATAAAGCAAGATATTTTTAATGAAGGAAAAAAACGGAGGGCGGGCAGGATTCGAACCTGCGCCTTCTGGTTTGGTACACCAGACACTCTGACCACTAAGCCACCGCTCGCCCTGCTCGCCAGTCGAAATCTTCCTTCACATTCTAAGTATCTTAGCATGGAAAATGCTTACAAAAAATACAAAAAGATAAGTATAAAGCAGTTTAATTTGCACTGAAAAACTGAAACTATAGCCATATAGAAAAATTCAATAGACTTTAAATCTCGGTTTAAAAATAATAAAGATAAAAGAGAAACACTTATTTGCACTGAATGAATACATTATTCTTAAGCTCTTAAAAAGCTTTGTAAAAAGCCTAATGACGCTACACACAAATGCCATTTGCTTGCAGACTCGTTTAAATAAATAAATATTTTTTTAAATTTGCTTTAAACTGACTTATTGACTCTTATGTCGCATTAGAATGTTTATTGTTATTATTTTAATTTAATTTAGCAGAAGCGAATGAAACCTTTTCGATAGAACTAATTACTAAATACCAATGTCTAGCCGCAAATGCGGATGACGAGCGTGAAGTCCTCAGTTTGATTCTTAGGTTAAGTAAAGTTGTAAGTATTAGGATTTTCCAATAAACGATTTGATTAGTACATACACGATAGCACACACAAAAAGAGCTGTTTTCAACAGTGTTAGGTATAAACGAGAGAACGCCACTTGCATACATACACTCCACGTCTTTTTTACACACGGTAGGGAAAAAATTTAGACTTGGGGTCTAAAACATACCAGCCATTACATCATAAAGGAGGTCATCGAAATCGGCCCAAATGAGTTACTACCGAAGGTACACTTATTGGTAAAAATACTCTGTATTACGCTGGTTAAAACTCTAGTTGTACTTTTTTTAATGTTGACTGGGGGATGAGAAAAAAACTTTTAATTTGAGAAATATCACGCCATTTTAGCGCACTTTTATCTGTTTCGTAATGATTTCATAGTAAAAACTGTCAGTATCAGTTTCGGAATGTCAAACGCCATTACGGCAGATTATTTCCAGTTTCATAGTGATTTCATGGTAAAACTATCAACTTGACAGCTGTCATGTAGCTCTGGTACAAATTTGGGCTGAGTTGTATGGGCTTTTGATGACCTCCTTTATAGTAGACTGGCTTTCTGCGGCGTCACCCACGTGGTCTGGGTATTTCTTATAACTTTCATCCCCCATTTCAGCTCCTTACAGCCTATGTCCTTTCTCAGGCGCTAGACTATCTGTGTACTAAATTTTATTTAAATCGGTTCAGTAGTTTTGGCGTGAAAGCGCGACGGACTGACATAAAACTAGACAGACAAAGTTACTTTTATATTTATAATACTGGTAAGGCTAAGGAAGTATGGATTGGATACTCAATTTCAGTATAGATATCAAAAGGGTACCTTCTGCATAGGTTCGGCGGAGTTTGTGTGTTGGGACTTGATGAGTTTTTGGAGTACCCACAACTTTAACCATAATAATTATATCTACATAATTATGTATTTTACTCTGATTGTCGAAGCTAAATAATTACTGAGTATTTAAAGTGTTTCTCAGTTAAGTGAAATGTAAATTTCTTTATGAGAAATAAAAAAGTCTTTAACCAGAAAAGTTTCTATGCAGTATCCAATCTCAGTATAGACATTATAAAGTTTCTAATTTCTCTGCAATATCCACCCCCTCAGGCGTGTACTTTTTACAGACTTTTTTTATTATACCTCACGTCTCGCTCAAAGCGTTTACCTTGAAAGCACCCCATTCGTAACCATTACAGAAGACAAAGTAATTGCCATCATTTTCATGGGAGTTATAACACGGCGCATCACTCGTGAATGCAAGGCTTTATATAAAAATATAACGATTTCACCAAATGCCACAACGATAACATTTTTATTGCAGAACGTTTTTATATTTTTCTGTGTTATTTTTGTAGGTAGTTATGTTTATAGTAGCATAAGTTATGTTTAAATGTTTAGTACTTAGTCTAAAATATTGTGCCCACGACTGATATTTTAAGACTATTGTTTTTTTTGGCTTTAGCGCAGGCTGAAAAATTTAAAAAAAGGTATTAAAAAATAGTTTCAGTTGTTTTATTTTTGTGAAATTCCCAGAAATAGTCCGGATTTGTGCCCGGTTGGTGGCAATAGGTTGGCCTCTATTATACGGGTCCCAACCACACTTGCTAACTGTGGGTGTATAGTAAGTAGTATACCTACAGCTCTACCCAACCCTTCACACAAATCATCAAAATTTTCTCAATTCTCTATCAGATTTTATATATATTATGTACTCCTTTACCCTGGTTTATACTCACTTTATCACTCCATAGATCAAGGAAATTGCGCATCAATCTTCAAAAATAAGATCGAAGGGTACGACAATAAACCAATGATGATAACAGGGCAATTTACCCTACGAAGTGTTAGAGCAGTCATTGTTCTTATCTTAGACAAGGATGGCGCTATTCAGCCTATATAGCTCCATCTCTCTCGTTCCCCAGTTCGCTTATCCTAACATTTCGCATATTTTTCTCGGTTCCCGCAGAAAATAATCGAGCCCCAAATTCGTGGAATGCAGAAACGTTTTGTCTTTAGTTTTCTTTTCTGCAGAGGTTGAAATACAAAGTATGTAATATAATGAATTATGAAAGAAACGTTATATTATGTTAACTAACTCTCTTATTCAAAAATACTCTTTAGTTTTTCGCGACTTTCAACAAGTACAATAAATCTTTTTATATTACAATTACTTACGGTATTTTTCGGAAAAGGATTCCAATTACAAATTTAATTTCGTTATTAACAATAATGTCTACATACGTACGTACTTACCAATCAAAACACGAAGAACTGTCAAGGGTAAGTAAAAACTTCTTGAATTTTGACGTTTCAAAAACAAACTACAAACTTTATGCACTATTTTAAAATTAAAATAATTTCAAAAATCGAACCTTCACATCGCGCGCTTTTGTTTGTCTCGCAAATACTTCAAACCACAGCGCACACAATAAAGTAAGGGAAGAGGCTCAACATTGTGGCGTCCTTGACACGTCACTGGCCAGCGTGCCGGCTAATAGGAGTAGGTCAAATGGAAGATACGATGTCTCCACCAGATGAGCGAGATTCACAGGAAATGGGGAATTTTATTGAAGATTATTAGGTTAACAAAATATTTTACCTACGTTCAGAAATGTTTTCAAGGCAAATCACAAATTACATTTTGGTGGTTTGGTGGAACAAGTTTCGTGGAAGTGCATCAGTAGGTATACCCCTGCCTTACCTTTCGAGGATAGAGGCGACACGCTTGGTAAAAAACTTTTTTCGAAATCTTGAAATTTTTAAGAAATCTACGAAAATTGTGTATACATAGATGATATTTTGGTTTACTCCGAAAGCTCGTTGTCTTATAAGGGCAGTGCGTTTATGTTTTATAAATTCTCCACCATCACGATTTTTAAGCCGGAACTTAAGATAGTTATAGATCTTTTAGTAGATAGTCGGTAAGTACCTCTATTATATATTTTTGTCAAATCCGAGACTCGTTGAGTGGCCCAGCTAAATATTCTACTCATCATACATTAACAGGAAAACACATTTGTATTCATAATACAAGTTTTATGTTCTCAAGTACTTTACGTCAGCAAAACCACTCTTGTTCTTGCGTGTTTGCAGTTTACACAGCGAACTGAAGTTAACAAGCAATATAAATATTAAATGTCTGCATTGAACTATATAACGTTGGAAGGAAGGCGTTTAGTTTAGCGTCTCATTCATAAATAAGCGAAAACTGTTTGTTTGTCCATTACTCAAGTACTTACTACTGACAAATGCCAACGCAACTATAGTTTCACATCACCATGTCAAGAAATGAGCACGTACTTTTGGGTGAAAATATTCGCAGCGTAATACATTTTTTTATCGTGCCTTGGAGAGTACGTAAAGCCGTCGGTCCCGGTTGTCATACGAACACCTATGATAATCGTTGGTGGTAGTCAGAAACCTAAAAAGCCTGACAACCAGTCATCTTTCGATGTTTGATGGCAGTCGCTCCGTGTAAAATACTGATATTCAGCTGCATCCGGGTTAGACTGGAAGTAGACCCCAACATGGTTGGGAAAGGGTTGGAAAAAGAATACATTTTCTTATGTTGGACTATCTTCATTTATAATAACGTTATTTTATTGTAAGCATCTAGTGTAGCTCCATTGTTTCACGATAAATTGTTATTTCGCAGGTATCTTAGGGCCTATTAAACCACCTCCTGATAAGTTCTAGTTAAATTACTTGGCAGATAAATCCATATTGATTTTTCGATTTTGTTCCATTTTTTTATTTATTCGGCATGGTAGCGGCTATCTAGAGGTGGTGAAAGAATCTTTAAAATTACAGTAAATTAATTAATAAACCATTATTAAAACGGTCTTGTCAGAATAGTGGGCTAAGCGCGACGCTATATGTCCTCGGTTCGGTGTTCAGGTGGAGTAAAGCGTCATTGGGTTGTCTGTGAAATTCTCAGTAGGATAATGGCAATAGGCTTACCCCGATGAGACCTAAACATAGCGGCGAATATTAAGTACACACACTATCAAAATTCTAACGTGATATCGTATGTTACTCTAATAAATTGAGTTATAGATGCATAATATTTATACTAAAGATATATTTATAAGATATGTAAACAATGACAGCGCTCAATCTGATGAGGTCGTCGTACTAGTTTTGGGAATCTTAATAAGAACAAATACTTTTTGCGTAGGCTGAGGAATCTCAAAGGACTGACTGTATTAAATTCCTTTAGACGGAATAAGTGGTACTGAAAAGGATTTCTATAAATAAAATGAGATCGTACTCGAAGAGGTTTTATTAAAATCCTATAACGTGTCACTGCGTTATAATTAATTCTAGTACAAGTCTTAAATAGAGTAGGTAGAACTTATAATTATGTTGATGGGTTGTTGGAAAGAGCAGCTTATTCTAAATTTAACATAAGAACTTAAGCATATTTCAGTAAAAAAAATGCCCACCACGAAACATTGTTACTGGCCACTCAAATAAAAAAAATGTTAAGAATACATTCTTATTTTAAACAGATATGTCATAAAATCCACGCTATTGCTTTAAATATTTCGTTTGGTTTTGTATTGGATGACATTTTGTCATTTGTTTCTATGATTTCGGGTTATTGTGGTGGACTGTGAAGAATTGCTCTTAGATTACGTGCTCTGACGACACTAGCATATACAACCTTCTCTGAGAAACTCCGAACGCAGACGTGACTGACGTTATAAATTTGTCTACGGCCATAATTTATAACATCCTCAAATAGTGTTCTTTGTTGTTTAGCAAGGAGAACATCAGGCTTTTCAATTCTTAAGCAACTTTTCTGAAGTGAATTCGTATTTAGAAGCCATAGTAAAACGTTAACAATTTTTAGTGTGAATCGTAAATTTAATTCATCCAAACCGGCCAGTATTGCCCTGCAACCCTATTTTACGAAGTCATTAAGTCTGTTTGTTAACAAACTCGATCATTCATTCGTTTTTCCCAAAGCACACAAACATAAATGTAAGTTTGCATCGAGCTTAATGTCTTTAAAAAGTTTCCGATCAACATATAGTATAAAAGAATTGATGTTCACTAACTTTATTCGCAGTCGAAGTTTCCTCTTAAATTGAGCAGTTTCTCAACGAAGTAATAACAAATTTGATTCAACAATGCATGCACGAAGTTGGAGACTAGTTCACTATTTCTCCTATAAAGCTTCTGAAACTAGTGAAATATGTGGCTTGTTAGTAAACACCGCTTAGACGATAAAATGTGAGTGAAATGAGCTTGTTAGAAATGGCAAATAAAACTTTGAGAATGTTTAAACAACCTTCAAGGTTCAAGTGTTTTGCTAATACTTTTATTATGCATACGGAATTAATTGTGAATGTGTTTCTGGATAATTACAGCTTTTTACTGGGTAATTGCACGATCGTCGACCGTTATTTACCAGCAGGCAAAGTAACAGTCAAATGCAAGCCCAATGTGCATAAAAAACAAGTTTATAAAAAACAATATTAGCGACGGATAAAATTCACAGCAAAACTTAATGTTGCAATTCTTTTGATAAATTACACATGTAAATTATAATACGTCCCATACATCATGCTAATGTATTCTCGTCTTGTCTCTTTTTTGTATTAAATATTTTAAATAAAGTAGCCTTAGAAAAAATATCAAACAACAAACAAACCAAAGACCAAGAAAAAGTAATTATAGAAGCCAAGTAACCACTGAAATTCTATTTCAATTGTTTTGCTGAAACAATAAAAAAACAACTGAATCAAGAAATATAAACAAAACTGTGAGAAATGCTTTACATCCTTTTTAGAATTCTATTGAGAGAATTCTCGTTATGAAGGTCACGTAGGTTGAAATATTAACAAATTTTTGTTGGTAATTTCAATAGAATTCTCCACAGCGTTTGAATACTTCAGCGGTCGAATACTTGTAACATTTACCTTTACGAAAGGTATGCAAAGAACGTGAACAATGTACGTGTGTTTGAGTAAACAAAAATATAAATAAATGTGTATGTAAGAAAAAGAAAGTGATGAATAAAGTAAATATAACTTCAATGGATGTCTTCGATCTGAATGCAACAAGAGGTCAAGCTAGCTTTATAATAACAGTTAACTGTAGTGACACACTGAAAGAATTGTATTTTTGTATATTGGAAGGACATTAAAAAATACTCCAGTTTCATGAAAATCATCGATACATATTTCAGATAGAGTTGAAAACAGAACGCACAAAATATTTTTTGCTGTAGCATTTAGAATTCTCAAGCATGTTTAAGCTACTGCAACTATAATTTTATATAAAGAGGAAATTCAACAATAACTTAACAGTTGGAAAGAAGAAGCAAAATTTAAAGGTCAGTTTTATTTTCAAACTGGTTCTATTTCTCCGAATTTAGAATGAATACTGGGTCAAGCGACGACAGACGTAGCTTGGGACTTCGTTAAATTTAGAGAAATACTCTACTCAGTCGGATTAAAAAGTTTACGAGGGGAGGCAGTAATAAGAACTTTATGTCTTCCTATGAGATCATCTTTCTACAACTTGTATGTGGGTAAAACATAATATTCTTCTTTATATTAACCATAAATTCATGCAACTCATGTATGTGGACTATTAAATAGAAATCGTAATAAATAAAAATAACTGCAAATGATTAATTATAAAAAAAATACTAAAACAGCATTAAATTAATTTACCTACGTAAGTGTTTGGGATAGTCCCATTTGAAAATGTAGTTAAAAATCATTACGAAGTGCTCTTTAATATAAAATAAAATGACGAAGAACAGATTGGGAGGAGGATCCTAATATTGCCAAATGCGACTGTTAAATATTCATTATCTCATTGACTTTCATTTATATTGAATATGGATGCCGATTGGTTGTAATTTATTGTTAAATATTGATGCCAAAATATTTGGCATGAAAATCAATTATAAATCTATCTGAGAAGAATGTGCAGATAATTTGGGCATGTTAAATTAATGGATGACAATAAATGACTTTGGTAAGATCCTTTAAAATGTCAGGTACATGGTACTTACAAATGGCGTGTGTGTATGACAATGAATGGACGTGGACTAAGCACAAGTAGTATGCAACGAAGCATCAGAATCATAGAAAGTTGCGATCTGTAGTTTTCTAGGAGACAAGGCATTGGAAAAAGCGGATCAATTACAAGGGAATGAAAAATGTTGAATACACTTATACGCCAGTACAGATACACTGCGAACTGAAAACCGAGAAACCTCCCATCTAGAGAATGAAATCCATCACGCCACTCACGTTTATATCTAGAAAATTTATCAAATTATTTGGGAACGGGCATATAAATTTGGAAACCTTCTAGGGTAGCAAAAGGAACCGTATCCTTTTAAGGAGATACATTTGAATAAATTCGTGATGAGAATAAATTTGGAGCACATATTTATAGACTTAGTATATCCAGCTAAGACAATGAAGCTTAAGACAACGTCACAGCGGAACAACATTTAATTCCGGACGGAATATCAAGATTTTTTGATAACAATGAATGCATTAGAATAAGACTAACAGGACAGGACAGTAGACAAGTTGCATTTTGACATTTGAATCGACAAACAAAATGTGACATTAGTGACAGCCCGATTTGTCGATAGCTTGTGTCATTTTCATACATTTTGTTTGTCGAATCGAATGTCAAAATCCAACTTGTCTAGCCCCCCAGCATTACAATTTACTTAAATCTACTTTTGCCTTTGATTGACGAATGGCACAAAAAATATTTTCATTTATATACGCGAGAACATCGCAGGCACAATTGATTTGTGAGTTCTCAATACATTTACATAGTATTGTAGTTGATTTTATCGTTACAATGGTAGGTATAGTATCATAAAATATATTTTTACCTTAACCAACTATGTACTGTATGTTAATTTATCCAGAATTTGGATTTCAAAACGATAAATGTCTCGGTCTAAAGATAGCGTGTGGTATCGATTCTGTTGGGCGCTACCATGGGTTTATTTACTTAAGGTTTATAAGAAGCGATTTGTTTGAGAACACAACAAGGTTTTTAATGAACTTAAGTAATGTTTTACATCAAAATCATTATCACTGTCTTAAAAAATTAAAGACCACGCAAGGAGCTTTTTAATTAACTGCAAACTTTTCACGAGTACTTTAATTTCCTGAAAACCGAACTTAAAATCACCGTGTAGAAATACAGACACCATATTTCATTCGAGTTTTAAAATTGAAAGTAGCACTTAAGGCTAACTTAATATGGTAGTACTCCCATTAAGAGGCATTTTGTATTCAAATTGATGTACAATGTGGTTATTTGCTATTGTAAATGTACTTTCTCATTCATTAATAAATTTAATAGCTCTTACATAACTGAAGTCTATTACGTCACTTTCGGGTATCATTATTATATGTAAATGTGAAAAATAAATTAATGTTTACATTAATTTCATATTTGGTGACCTCTAAGCTTTAGACTATTACAGCATTTTTTAAATTCATCTTCTCTTATGTAAAATAGTAAAAACAAAAGGTAATCATAATAAATATCTAGGAAGCTTGGTAAACTTTTATAATTTGGAAGATGAATTGACCTTTAAAATATTACCCGAAAGTGTTGTTGTATAAGTAATCATTTATATTTAAATCTAATTTATGTACAAAGATATAACAGTATTTGGCCATTAAAGTACATTTCTACATTATTTAGAATACTCAAGCATAAGTTGCATCTAAGATAGATAAGAAAAAGATTGATATTAATAAAACCAACTAAATCTGTTGAAGTGGTTTGTTTAAAAATGACCAAAATATTATCAATCATGCCATTTTTCTCATCAATGTGATTCTCTTTTCTTTAGAAATTTCGTCACTGCTAAAACAGATTTGATTGTATAATAGCAGTTCTTCCAAATAATTTGGAAATCAAAATTTTTTGTTATAACAACGTAAATGGTATTTATTTTTATTCTTCAAGTACGTATTATTTACTATGTTGTAGGTATTAATTACTGTGTTTTTTATTAGATTTATTAGAATAAAGCTTAGATATTTATAATAATACAAAGATATTTCGTAAATATCTTTTATTATAACTTAGATCAGAATAATATTAATATGACTGAATAATTTGAGCAGAATTTATTAATATCAACCTTATCTAAAATTAATAAGTTTGCTTAGGACATTAGCGTAGATACGAAGGACGTTCTCGACAGGGCCAAAGTATTCATAGTTGATAAAATCAACGAATTAATTAACTGGGCAACTCAAAACAGAACAAATCTGTTGCTCTAAGAATATTATTATCTAAATTCTGAGGTAAGCAATTTGATTAAAAAATCAATGGAAGAAATTGAGGCAATTGAAGCAAGTATAATCAAATTTGATTTCAATGAAATCTTAAGAGTATTGATAGTGAAATTGTTAAGAAAATAATATTTTGATACTTATAATAGCACCACACGTCTAAGATTTGCGCACAACGCACTTTTATAGCTAGTGTTATGTATACGTACAATAGATATGACGAGAGAAGAGAAGAAGACTAAGCTACTGGAAATATAGAAAGTTATTATTTAAACTTACTTTTACAATTAATTAATTGGTACCTTTCAAATCTCACACCACAAAAGTTCAATAAAGCATTTTGAAGCATCCATAACTTAATTAAATTACGAAATAATGTAGTATTAATACTACTCTTGAATGATCAGTTAAAGCTACATCTTAATGTGGATACAAAGAATAGTTATTTTAAGAAACTAAATCTTTCTTATTTAGCAATAAAGAAAACTTTCGAGCGTTATCATACAAAATATTAGATAGCGCTTTACATTTTCGTAAGAACTTTTCAAAATGATAACACGCAAATGTATGACCTTGATTGTCATAATAAAATATACATTGGTCCTTGAAACCGTAGACATACAGATCCCACTAACCACTTACATTACACATTAGTTATAGTTAACCGTCTAGGACTTCTAGGTCTATTCAAATTCGTCCCTGATCCTCTGACGTGAACCTGGACAGATCCTGCAGGCATATCGACAGCTGAATGTAGACTAGCAGCTCTTGAAGTTCTCGGGGATGGTCCTACTCTAAGATCCACTGCACTATGTAAACTGGCTGCTCTCGAAGACCTGGGTGTGTGGTGCGACATTTCTGACGGTGTGACGAGGGCTGGGAGGTCAGCTGCTGATCGTGAACGCCGTGGAGGACTCTCAGGGATCAGCGCCATGCCACCCATACCCATGCTACTTACGAAGACCGAGTTCTAGAAGATAGAAATATGCACAAGTACCATGGCATTAGTATAACAGTAGATTTAGGTGAAGGTGCAGTAAATTCTAATGACACAAAAAAATCTACAGTAGTGACGAAACTTGGTGTTGTCAATCCAAGCTTGTGAAACTATTTAACGATCTCTGTGTTAACTTTAACATAAGTCCTAGTTTTAATTTGAACCCTAATTGCAACAGAGATATCAAAATTTTTGAATTTCAAATTTCGGTTGGAAATTTTGGAACTGATTTTAATAATAGACGTATAATTTTGTTAGTCCTTACCTGCCGCGGTCTATGGGACAGGTACCCACATGGTTGATAAGATGGGAATGATGCCCCGCAGTCGTATGACACACAGCCGCGTGACAGTGATGCTCGGTGCTGTACAAAGCAGTGTATCATTACTAGAAAAATTCTTACCAAGCCAAGTCCACGGTGGTCAGGAAATGTGCTGTGTGAAAGTCATTAACATCGTGTACTGATGCTAAAGAGTCATTATAGTTTTTATTTCGTTGATGAGAAGCATTTTCTACTTTGATATTAAAGCTATTTTATCTTTATTTTTAACTTATATCGCTTAGAAAATGCAATCCATCATTCATAACCTAATTTTCTCAAAACAATACAAATAGTGTTCATACAAAATGGTCGTTGATTGCGTGTTAACTAGTTAAGAGGGAGAAATACCTTACAATATCATTATAATTTAGACATTCACTTTCTGCAGTTTGCTGTAATAGAAAAAGGTTGGGTTGTATTTGTCATTATTTTAATGCGTATTATATTTATTGATATGAATTATTTAGGAAATAATTTTGGTTTCTATTCCTTTATCGATTCAAATGTTAAATTGCAATTTGTTTTCTGGTTTGAATCCAAAAATAACATTGATTTATTAAGTTTCAGTACTCCAATGAAAATTTTATACATGAATTTTATTCAAATCTTTTCCTGTATTAGTAGGTTTGACAACGAAACCATTGCACATAATTCTAAAAATGCAAGCTAAATATATACACAGTTGTTACTCACGTGAGGAGGCACCACCACCGAGTTTTCAGCTAAAGCACAACTCTGTCGATGTTGCTGTTGGAACTTCGGTTGATACGGCTCCAGCATCCTATCGATGGAATGTTTAGGTAAATCATAAATACAGTATGGAAATAATCTTAGGACGTCTGACTAAAATATCTGAATTTAAATGACATAGAGATAGTAGGTTCGAGTTTAATGGAAAAGAATACTCAGCCATCAGAGGAGACTCGTGCCCAGCAGTGCGACAGTAAGTGGGTTGATGATGATGATGATGTTTTTGGAGGACTTAGTTCTAGTTCCCAGACTTTCCAGACTTAGTTTATATATCATTAAGATAAGGGAACACAAAGTAGATACAGTTAAAACCCTTTCTCAGATAAAAACTTGAAGCACCACAGTTAAAGAACATTTTATAGGCTGATAAATTTTTACATTATTTGCAAAATGCATCCTTAAGTTAACAGAAGTAGGTCCTAGTATATATTACTTATATAGTAGACAAAAGCTGGTCTATGTTCACTATTATTTGGGACTATGATAATGAGTGAATTATATAAGTGGTTTACTTGGACGAAAATTCTTAGGTACTAACTTTCTATAGCAACGAATTAGGTTTACGACTGTGTTGTAAATTTATTTTAGCATAGAAACTAGTAGCAGTAGTTTCACAAGGTTAAATGTATTCTGAAAATTGTTGTTGCGTAATATTCAGATTTCTATTTATAGATTAACTTCTAGGTATGTCTCCAAGTTGTATTTAAGTATGTAGCTTCCATCATCATTATAACAGCTGAAGAAGTCCACTGCTGTACAAAGGTCTGCTCCATAGATTTCATCAAGAACCGGATTTATGCCGCCTGCATCAAACGATTCCCAGAGACATTAAATTATTATTGACTGATGACCTGATCAGGCAATCGTTACTGACTGTCCTAAAATCAGTAATTTTGTTTTGTTTTTTCTATAATTACAGGATCGGGATAGTTCAGGGAGCTTCTGAAGATACCTTTGTCCAGCTTACTCTAGAAGTGGGAAATCGTAATTACGATTACGATGTGCATAGGCAAGCAATGATTAGATACAACCTAATCTAAATCTAATCTTTGCTTCCATGGTTTGATGCATTTTAAGATATCGGATTAAACATTTCAAATGTTTGTTACATTTCATTGCGATTCCATTTAATTTAGTGCAACTATTAGAGTGCTGAGTTCAGATATGAGAAAGTAAGTTTATTATTATTTCAATGAATTTTGAAAACATTATCATTTAAGTAGTCAGCCCATTATACAGGACCATACTATGATCGTAGCCAGTAACATAATTATGGCAATCATAATCTTCCTGCCCTTGTCCCAATTTATTTGGGGTCGGTGCAGGCTATCCTTTTCTTCCATTCATCCCTGCTAGCCGTCACTTGGTCATTCAATCCCTTTTCCATCATATCGACCTTAACACAATTCATCTATCTTTTCTTTGGCCTCCCTCTATCCCTTCGTCCTTTAACATTCAATGTCATCATTCTTTTAGTCCTATGCGTTTCATTCAAACACAAAAATATCCACAATACTTCTAAAATTCCAACAGAATCGTCTTCCATACATCCCCTAACAAATCAATGTCTGATTTTGACTCCAAGAAAGCGTTAAGCGCTGTCAGTGACCGGGTGACAGCGATTAATTTATGGTTCATGCTGCGGCAGACAGTAGGAACAAATAATTGATAGATTTGGTTGTGAATGTCGGGAGCATTAATCCTTATGCCTGATATGTTCAGAGCACGGCTATAGTATGGTACGGTGTGATGGGCAGACCGCTTAAAGGTAATGGCACACTGTAACGGCACAGCTACACCACGGCGCTGTCTCAAATTTTGGCTGCAGCTAGCCGCAGCAAGCTAATCACGCGTTGCCCGCGAGGTGCGAGCATGCAGTCCGTACGCAGTCCGCGTGCCGGCCGCAAGGTGGATGCTTCTTGGTGTCAAGAAGCTTCAACCTTGCGGGCATCGAACATTGAACGGCCGAAGAACACACATTATTATAGCATTTGCGATTGAGTACGCCTACGACATACTACAGCTTGCAGTCGGCGGGCTGTAAGCACGCTTGAAGCGCGCGGGCCACTACATAATAACAACCCCTGTTGGCTTTTCATACTAACGTTATAAAATATATTATACGATATACGACTTAAAGGTCAAATTTAAATGACAAGTAAATCGCTGGGTTGGAGAGGTGCCGTTACAGTACTTGCATAATGTGCCATGACCATTAGTTTGCGTTTCCGCAGCGGTGTCACGCAACGCAACGCAAACGCAACATATTGATCATTTTTTTCCTCGCTTAGATTCCTCGCATATCTCTGATAGAATCACAGCCTTATACATTATATCTGTCCCCAGCCTCATTTTCTATAGTGCAGAAAAATAAATCAAAATAATACTACGTACAGTTTATAGACGCACCTGATCTTGCCCCAACGATTGAAGAACAGAGCTATTGCGGCCACCCACAGTAGCAAAACGAAGGCTACAATGAGAGCTTCTTCTGCCCTCACTACGACACCGCTGCCATCTGTTGGAGAAACAAACGTATTACCTATTTATTTGTATCGCGTGACACTAGAGTAGTGCCATAATTAGCTTCGTTGAATCTTCTTGATTTTAAACCAAATGAAAATTTAAAAAAAGAAAAATAGGTTAAAGCACTGCTGGCGTGTCATTACTATCTAGGTCACCATCAACTTTTGACACGACTGTCGTGTCAGAAAATCTTAGTCGTCATTGACAAAAGATTGTAAAAAAGGGGTCCGCGTAGAGAAATAGAATATAAAAGGGAAATCCTATCTCAAAATCAGTGAGTGAGTCACTGATTAATCATACAATCTAAAATTTCGCATGTTGGTTGCTTATAAAATTAAGATATCCGCTAAGAATCGATTTGAATTCTCACAAGATTAGCAAATAAAAACTTTATAAATAAATAAATATTCTGGGGACATTCTACACAGCACCATCTAGTCCCAAACTAAGCTTGGACAATGGGTGCTAGACAATGGATATTACTTATATACTTTTTATACATACTTATTTATTCATAAGAAACACATAACAATAGCTAACTACATAACAAGTATACAATACAGGATATGAATGTACTAAATGCAACAAAAGCTTTCAAACACAGAGAATATTCCCCACAAACACAAAGGTAAGAGAAATGGAATTGATTGGCACACAATACCCGTCGGTGTCGCTCTGCATCAAATTGCTAACTTCTGAGAGGTCCGTCTCGTTGCCTTGTTTACTATTAATTTCTGAAGCAGTGTTTGTGTTCACTTTCAAGATTCATAGACTCGATATCTTTGTAGTATATACATTAATTTAAACTGGTTAAAAGTAAGTTCAAGCTATGTGTTTTGGTGATTATTATTTATTTATTTATTTGGCTAAGTTATAGCAATGCTGATCAACTGATCTGGAAGGTAAAGCTACGCTTGACGAGGTCAGTCTGTGGATGTGTGACCATTCTTAACACATCGAGACCCCTCCGTGCCTCGGAGAACACGTAAAGTCGTCGGTCCCGGTTGTCGTACGAACACCTATGACAATCGTTAGTGTTAGTCAGAAGCCCAAAATGCCTGACAACCAGTCTATCCTTCGAATATCGGTATTGCCCAGAAATCGGGTTGAGGAGGTCTGATTGCAGTCGCTTCGTGTCAAATACTGATATTCAGCCGTATCTGGTTAGACTGGAAGCCGACCCCAACATGCTTGGGAAAAGGCTAGGAGAATGATGATGAATTGTTGATAAAATAAGAAACGAAAATAATTTACACGAACGGGGACGCTGGCAATTATTATTATCTATACTAATATTATAAAGAGGAAAGATTTGTTTGTTTGTTTGTTTGTAATGAATAGGCTCCGAAACTACTGGACCGATTTCAAAAATTCTTTCACCTTTGGAAAGCTACATTATCCCCGAGTAACATAGGCTATATATCATCACGCTACGACTAATAGGAGCGGAGTAGTAATGAAAAATGTAGCAAAAACGGGGAAAAAATTATAAGACCACGCGGGCGAAGCCGCTGGCGGGAAGCTAGTTAGTAATATAAAAATAATATTAATGTATATTTAAATTATCATACCCCTGTATTCCCCGAAGGGTTCACGTGTGTACAACCACAGTTCGTAATTAGGTTTAGGTCCCATGGTATATGCAGCGAGCTTATTGCCATTAACCGGGCCAAACCCCGAGCTGCTAATTTCTTAGAAAAACCTAATATGATCAATCCCTAGATGCCTTTACAAGCACTGAACTGAGTTTTTTGAGTACAGCATATCATTATTATACAGAAAATTGATCGAAACAATGAGGACTAATTAGGTATTTCTATTTTCTTTTAAAAAAGTTTCCCATTTGCTTTCCTTAGCTCACTAAAGTTTAAATTATCGTGTGAATGATGTGTATAGTTTTAATTGGACTTCAGGTTGAATACAGTGATGTTTGATTGAAAATTGTGTAAAACTTAATCTGTTGTCTGTTACTGTACCTATTATAAAAAAATAAAAAATAAAATAAAAAAAATTACTAGGAGTCTATTGCCACTCCCAGTACTATTTCTCCGTCTTAGATTAATATATATTTTTTTTTTTTATGTTGTATTGATTATGTAAATTTTATGTTCAAAATTTAATTTCATTTATAATTTATAATAGATTATGTTAATTTTATTTTCAAATTCTAATTTCATTTATAATAGATAATGTACTATATATACGTATAATAGATAAATACTTCTATGTCTATAATACTTCTGACCTATAATTTGTACGTGTAGAATAGTCTGTAAGTATAAGTTGGTTATTAAATTATTAAATAAAATAACACTGCTCAACTATCTTAACAGACAGTTACCGATACAGACAGACACTTTATACATACATACATTGTAAGCTTCGAAGCTTAACTTAGTAAGCTAAGCTCGGTATTGATTCAATTTATCAACGAACCGTAAGTGACAGGCTGACATCGATACAGTTAACCTAGAAATACATTGGAAGCTCCAGTTAAATCTCAAACAGTATAACTGTATACTGAAAAGGAATTGACCGAAAAATTCTATATTTTAGAAAATTATGGCGCCATCCAGCGCTAGATGGCGCCAGAACCTCCCAAATCTACACTAATATTATAAAATCAGTGAGTGAGTCACTGATTAATAATACAATCTAAAATTTCGCATGTTGGTTGCTTATAAAATTAAGATATCCGATAAGAATCGAATCGAATTCTCACAAGATTAGTAGATAAAAACTTATAAATAAATAAATATTCTGGGGACATTTTACACAGCACCATCTAGTCCCAACCTAAGCAGAGCTTAGACTATGGGTGCTAACAATGGATATTACTTATATACTTTTATACATACTTATTTATTCATAAGAAACACATAACAATAGCTAATATATACCTAACAAGTATACAATACAGGATATGAATGTACTAAATGCAACAAAAGCTTTCAAACACAGAGAATATTCCTCACAAACACAAAGGTAAGAGAAATGGAATTGATTGGCACACAATACCCGTCGGTGTCGCTCTGCATCAAATTGCTAACTTCTGAGAGGTCCGTCTCGTTGCCTTGTTTACTATTAATTTCTGAAGCAGTGTTTGTGTTCACTTTCAAGATTCATAGACTCGATATCTTTGTAGTATATACATGAATTTAAACTGGTTAAAAGTAAGTTCAAGCTATGTGTTTTGGTGATTATTATTTTTTTATTTATTTGGCTAAGTTATAGCAATGCTGATCAACTGATCTGGAAGGTAAAGCTACGCTTGACGAGGTCAGTCTGTGGATGTGTGACCATTCTTAACACATCGAGACCCCTCCGTGCCTCGGAGAACACGTAAAGTCGTCGGTCCCGGTTGTCGTACGAACACCTATGACAATCGTTAGTGTTAGTTAGAAGCCCAAAATGCCTGACAACCAGTCTATCCTTCGAATATCGGTATTGCCCAGAAATCGGGTTGAGGAGGTCTGATGGCAGTCGCTTCGTGTAAAATACTGATATTCAGTCGTATCTGGTTAGACTGGAAGCCGACCCCAACATGCTTGGGAAAAGGCTAGGAGAATGATGATGAATTGTTGATAAAATAAGAAACGAAAATAATTTACACGAACGGGGACGCTGGCAATTATTATTATCTATACTAATATTATAAAGAGGAAAGATTTGTTTGTTTGTTTGTTTGTTATGAATAGGCTCCGAAACTACTGGACCGATTTCAAAAATTCTTTCACCTTTGGAAAGCTACATTATCCCCGAGTAACATAGGCTATATATCATCACGCTACGACTAATAGGAGCGGAGTAGTAATGAAAAATGTAGCAAAAACGGGGAAAAAATTATAAGACCACGCGGGCGAAGCCGCTGGCGGGAAGCTAGTTAGTAATATAAAAATAATATTAATGTATATTTAAATTATCATACCCCTGTATTCCCCGAAGGGTTCACGTGTGTACAACCACAGTTCGTAATTAGGTTTAGGTCCCATGGTATATGCAGCGAGCTTAATGCCATTAACCGGGCACACATCCAAAAACCCGAGCTGCTAATTTCTTAGAAAAACCTAATATGATCAATCCCTAGATGCCTTTACAAGCACTGAACTGAGTTTTTTGAGTACAGCAAATCATTATTATACAGAAAATTGATCGAAACAATGAGGACTAATTAGGTATTTCTATTTTCTTTTAAAAAAGTTTCCCATTTGCTTTCCTTAGCTCACTAAAGTTTAAATTATCGTGTGAATGATGTGTATAGTTTTGATTGGACTTCAGGTTGAATACAGTGATGTTTGATTGAAAATTGTGTAAAACTTAATCTGTTGTCTGTTACTGTACCTATTATAAAAAAATAAAAAATAAAATTTAAAAAAAATACTAGGAGTCTATTGCCACTCCCAGTACTATTTCTCCGTCTTAGATTTTAATATATATATATATATATATTAATCTAATTAACATAATCAATACAAATATATATATATTTGTATTGATTATGTTAATTTTATGTTCAAAATTTAATTTCATTTATAATTTATAATAGATTATGTTAATTTTATGTTCAAATTCTAATTTCATTTATAATATATAATGTACTATATATACGTATAATAGATAAATACTTCTATGTCTATAATACTTTTGACCTATAACTTGTACGTGTAGAATAGTCTGTAAGTATAAGTTGGTTATTAAATTATTAAATTAAATTATTAAATAAAATAACACTGCTCAACTATCTTAACAGACAGTTACCGATACAGACAGACACTTTATACATACATACATTGTAAGCTTCGAAGCTTAACTTAGTAAGCTAAGCTCAAGCTCGGTATTGATTCAATTTATCAACAAACCGTAAGTGACAGGCTGACATCGATACAGTTAACCTAGAACTACATTGGACGCTCCAGTTAAATCTCAAACGGTATAACTGTACACTGACAAGGAATTGACCGAAAAATTATATATTTTAGAAAATTATGGCGCCATCTAGCGCTAGATGGCGCCAGAATCTCCCAAATCTACACTAATATTATAAAGAGGCCGAAACTGAGACCGTCACCGAGACGATTTGAAAAATTCTTTCACCGTTGGGAAACTACACTATCCCCGGGTTACATAGGCTGTAATTTATAAGAAATATTCAGACCACACGGGCGAAGCCGCTGGCGGAAAGCTAGTATAGATAGTCTGATAGATACTCTACTATAATATGCATATACACTACATGAATCACTCTATCTATTGGTGAAAACTGCATCAAAATCCGTTGCGTAGTTTCAAAGATATAAGCGAACAAACAGCAGGAGCGACTTTGTTGTATACTATGTAAAGATAGAGAGGTATTATGTATTATATTTAATGTATAAGTTTTTTTATTCTTTATTTTAGTTTGTGTACAAGTTATCAACTTACCGATGTCAGCTAGGGACGCGTTGACGCGTGACGTAGAGGAGGGGGGGTGTAGCCGCAGCACAACTTCCGCGGGTGGACCGCCCGTCGCACCGCTCCATTCTGCACAATATAAAAACAGAAAAATAACATAACATACTGTCACGCCTGCATCCACTAAAGGTTTAAGCAGAGGTGTATTGTATTGCACATCAAATTTTCTTTCAATTTGAGAATTTCTCAAAGAATAGACCTTTGATCGACCTGGGAATAGAACCCAGGATCTCGAGCGTAGCAGTCGCGCTTAAGACCACTAGGTTATCGAGGCAGTTAATTATAACAAAGAATGTAAGTAATAAATCAAAGAATCTCAAAATAAGGTGTCTTAGGACGCATATGGCCTGTGGCAAAGGTTAACTAATAGGGGAGATAAGTAGCATTTTGACATTCGAATCAACAAACAAAATGTATGTAAATGACATTAGTGACAGCCAAGCAGAAAGCTTGTGTCATTTCCACACATTTTGTTTGCCGATTCGAATGTCAAAATGCAACTTGTCTAGCCCCCAAGTTCACGATAAATTACTTGGTGGAAAATTTCATTCAGATGTTGTTTGTTTTTTAATTTATCCGGTGGGTAGCGACTATCCAGAGGTGGAGAAACGGGCCTTATTATTCCAAATGCCTGTTTATTTCTATTCTTTTGATAACTAGAAAACATTGCCATTGTTATCGTATTTTTTGTTGTATTGGTAATGGATTGTTAGATAATAAAATATGTCGACTGAAGCTTATAGAACTAGAAGTACAACATTTTCTTTATTTAACCTGTATTGTCTTAATTTTGAGCAAAGCCTAAAAAAGCAAAAAAGAACATAACATATTAACTAATGGCTAACTTAAACCTATTTATAAAGTAGCTATTTAAGTTAGCTTTTTTAAATTTTGAGTAAGTAAAAACTAATATTATTGCTTATTAATATTAGTTTTTGCTTACTCAAAATTGCTCTTTTTCTCTTTTATATGCTGTGGATAATGATGTGAGTTACACGTTTGTGTTATGTTTTTGGTTTTTAAGTTAGTATGTAAGATCTAATGTGTAACTGTTTGTTAGTCCCAAAAAAAAAAAAAGTCCTCCCCCATTTCTTCTACCGATATCTTTGTTGCGCTATTTGTGTCCAATTCTCAAATACATCCAGGTCCTCCGGTCATCTTTTCCGTGATCTGCCGCAATTCCGGTAACCTGTCTTGGGACTCCAGTTTTGTGCAAAGGAAGCCCACAAGTTTATCCGGCATGCGGCAGACATGGCCTGCCCAGTCCCAATTAGTTTTGCGGCCTCTTGAGCCACATCGGTAAGGCATTAAGTTCGCCTTTGTAATGATCTTGTTGAATAAAGTTTATATAAATAAAAAAAATATATCGGAAATTAAGGTTTTGGAACTACAACGTAAACCTTTTCTAATTTATCGGGAGCAGATAAGTAGCTGGTATCTAGAGAGCTTTAGCATTTATTTGTGACAAATACAATAAAAAATAACTAGGTAAATAAACAGTTTCACCAAAGCTCCAAACCACACACTAATCTAGAGCTTGTGTGGCATGCATCGGCTATAAACAGAGCCTGCAGTGGCCATAAATCCATTGTTATTTACAACCACGAAGGCTTTAGGAACGAAACCATGAAAGCCTATTCAGATGTAATATTAAATACCTACGTTAGCTAAACTGGGGGGCTAGACAAGTTGCATTTTGACATTCGAATACACAAACAAATAGAATCAAAATGTATGGAAATGACATTAGTGACAGCCCGATTTGTCGAAATTTTGTGTCATTTCCATACATTTTGTTTCTATTCGTTTGTCGATTCAAAAGTCAAAATGCAACTTGTCTACAGGCCCTGTACTTTGAACTGCTTCATATATAGGCATGATGGTATTTTTTAGGATTCCGTAAAATTAGGTACTTACTTTTGAAAACTCAAGTAGTTAATAGTTCTCTTTTTTTTTTAAGTTTTACACACACACCGCGCCGTCTTCCCCAGGCGGCGCGACGGTTCATAAAGCATTGCCAGACTCAAGAAAAAAACTAAAAAAGGGGGGTTTATGACCCCCATGACCTCTTGACCTTAACATAGTTGGGAATCAGCCTAGGATAATGATGATGACGATCGGAATCAACTATTTGAAGATTTACCGCTCTCACCGGCGGAGATGCGCGACGTATGAGGCTGACTTTTCCGCGTTGAAGTCTTGTCTGCTACCTCTGGTTCTTCAGTAATGGACGTTATAGTATCTGTAACAAAAAACAACGTCTAAACGGGGCATGGTAACAGGTTAGGGCGAACAATAAAAAGTGGGTCTTATGAAACGCAAGTTATCGAAGAATTTTGGTTGGCACAATTTTATTATAATTCAAATTCTACCCCCAATACATGGGAGCTAAACATACCGGGGACTGTGGGCACACCTATGACACTCCATACAAACTTTCCGATACCGCTGCACACTACAATACCAAATGTCAAACTTGTCAAAAATTACGTTTGCACACGTGCAAATGCAAATGTGTGCGTGAGAGTGCGTAGGGTTTGTTGGCAGTACGTCCGGCAATAACACCGGCAGAATGCGGAGGACCTGAGGTATCTGACGTTAGGGAGGGGCGGAGAGTGGCCATTCTGTATTATTTATTCTGTGCTGTGGGTGTACCGCAGTTCACCTCTACCTAACTTTTCGGGGAAAACAGGCGTGATGGTATGTTATATCTACATGTAATGAAGCGCAATTGGACTCGTACAGTCACGAGCAAAAACATGTATACACTAACAAAAGTGCTAAAGCGATTTTCTCCTGATAGAATTTTTGATATTACGAACACATTATTTATAACCTAAATTAAAAATTTAGAAAACCCCCGACACTAAATGTATTTTGCCATTTTGTGGTGGCGGCCATCATGGATTTGAAATTTATCATAGTGTATAGTATTCTCCTAGTTAAGCCCTTTCATTTGATAAGTAGGTACCCATATTGAGGGAGTTGTGAAAAAATTTATAAATCGCTATTTTGTGGCGGCGGCCATCTTGGACCGATTTTCATAAAACATAGCTAAGAACACTTCCGACTAGTTTACCTTTCAAATAAAAAAATCAAAATCAAAATCGGTTCATCCATTCGGGAGCTACGATGCCACAGACAGACACACACACACACACACACACAGACACGTCAAACTTATAACACCCCGTCGTTTTTGCGTCGGGCATTAAGAACCAATACTACGGTGACATTGGTGTTATCTCAAAGTTGCAATTGTTCATTCATAAAAAAACCGCTTTAGCACTTTTGTTAGTATATACATGTTTTTGTTCGTGACTGTACAACAAGGGTTCTGTAGGTGATTTTGATTTTCTGTAGATATAAAAAAGAACCATAATAAAATATTCCTCCCTAAAATTTGTAAGCCTACAAAAAGTTACACGGCATTTAGCTCTTTTAAAACATTGCTATGGTAAGCATGTATTAAAACAACCGAATGAACCACATTTGTCGGGTAAAAGCATTTCAAGGTTCTCGCTTTTTTTTTAATTCATGCCATAGTGCTTCCATTACTCACAGTTTCTATCCGCCCACTGCTAAATGTTCTATCCATATGAGTTTCTATTTTGTTACGCCACTTTATTACTATTTTGTGACTATCATAATATTGTTTCTAATATGAGATTATCGCGAAATAATACGTCACGTGATTTAACGTAAGATAGTTGTTTTTTTATACCACTAAGGTGTCAAACAAGCATACGACCCGCCTGATGGTAAGCGGTCACCGTAGCCTATGGACCCTGGCAGCACCACGGGTATCAAACAAGATACAAAGGAGGTTATCGTAATCGGCCCAAATGAGGTACCGAAGGTACACCTATTGGAAAAAATACTCTGTATTACGCAGGTTAAAACTGTAGTCGTACTTTTTATTAATGTTGACTGGGTGATAAGAAAAACAAACTTTTAATTTGAGAAAATCATACCATTTTGGCACACTATTATCTTTTTCGTAATGATTTCGTAGTAAAAACTGTCAGTGTCAGTTTTGGAATATCAAACGCACACAATTACGGCAGATTATTATGAGTTTCATAGTGATTCCATGGTAAAACCATGGTAGAAACTATCAACTTGACAGCTGACATGTACCACCGGTACAATTTGGGCTGAGTTGTATGGGCTTTTGATGACGTCCTTTACAAAAGAAAACAACAAAAATATTCTTACATATTGTATGCCTCGCGGCTTCGCCAATATAAGTTTAAATAGTACGGGTTGGATAAGCGGCTCTTAGTTGCACTTAAACGTAGCTACTAGACACTTAAACCTACGTAAAACATTTCTTATTGCTATAGTAGCTAGCTACTTGCTCTAGATACATTTTTGTAATTTTTTTTGGGGAGGCGGCTTTGTATGGCACGTGCGGAAGGTCCTGCCTTACGGCTTGGCCACGGGACATTCGCTGCAGCGAAAATACGAGTGATGTCGGCGGCGGCGGAGCGTCTTGTGACTAAAACAAATGTATGGAATACTAGGCACTCTCGGGTGCTCTCGGTCTATACTGGGGGGCTAGACAAGTTGCATTTTGACATTCGAATCGATAAACAAAATGTATGTAAATGACATTAGTGACAGCCCGATTTGTCGAAAGTTTGTGTCATTTCTATACATTTTGCTTGTCGATTCGAATGTCAAAATGCAACTTGTCTAGCCCCCCTGCCAGGCTAACATGCGCGCCACGACAAAATTTTGTCTACTCTTTTGTCTCGCTCTTTCTTGTGCGAAAACGAGACAAAAGCACGACAAAGGCGTCGACAAAATGTTCTCGCGGCGTGCATGTTAGCCCGGCTGGTCGCCCATGTCCCATGGCCAAGCCGTTACAGTCGGCCATGAGAATTTGAAGGATTCTCCACGACTCAGATAGCCCTGAATACCCTAGAATCTATGCCATAACTATATTTTACTAGTGACATTTACCAAATCGTTATCACGCACTAAATCAAATGAGTTTTATATTTTATGTCGCTCAATCTTTCCATATTGGTATATAAGTAATCACTTTGATGATTTAAATTGAGGTAGGGTTTATTATGTAAAGTAGGTATATTTGTTTTATTATATAATATAAAAAATATATTATAAAAAAGCAGTGATAGCCTAGAGGTTTGACCACTGGACTGCCAAGTTAAAGGTCTCGAGTTCGAAACCAAGGCACGCACCTCTGACTTTTCGAAATCATGTGCGTTATTATTATCACTCGGTTTAACGGTGAAGGAAAACATCGTGAGGAAACCTGCATGCCTGAGAGATTTTCTCGACGGCATGTGAAGTCCGCCAACCCGCATTAGGCCAGCGTGGTGGACTATGGCCTAATCCCTCTCATACTGAGAGGAGACCCGTGCCCAGCAGTGGGACAGTATATGGGTTGATGATGATAATTATATACTAGCGAGTTCCGTGCGCAGCTCTGTCTGCGGATCCCGGTGCATAAATTGGAGAATTATCCAGTTTGTTGCAGTTGTTCGGAAGTAATGCGCGTACAAACATTATGACGACGTCTGTGGTCTAGTGGTTCGAGTACCGGACTGCTGATCACGAGGTCGTGGGTTCGATTCCCACAAGACACAAACATTTATGTGATGAACTTAGGTGTTTGTGTTTGTCTGGGTATTTCTCATATATTATAAGTAGGTATGTATTTGCAAAAAAAAAGTATATAAGTATTATATCCATTGTCTAGTACTAGTACCCATAGTACAAGCTCTGCTTAGTTTGGGACTAGATGGTGCTGTGTAAAAATGTCCCAAGATACAAAAAAAAAACTTCGGCGGCTAAAATTTCGGCGATTCATTTTTATTTTTATTTATTTATTTTTGGAAAACGAACAGCTATACAAAAAAAAAAACAAATAGTAGTACAAATATAAGTAACCTCTGTTTAAACAATAAAAGGTCGGCTAGCTAGACCATTTCAACATGTCTGGATAGCCGTTATCCACCGGATAAATAAAAAAATGAAACAAAAGAACGATGGGAGATTTTTTATGAACAGCGTCCCGATCCTCCCAACAGACATTAGATGCCTCAGCCACACAAAGATATATGTGAAATGTTTTTCACGGCATGTGAAGTCTGCCAACGCGTACTAATCCAGTGTGGACCGTAGCCTAACCCTCTCATTCTGAGAGGAGACCCGTGCCCAGCAGTGGGACGATTAATGGGTTGTGATGATGACACAAATATATATGAAAAGTTCTAAATTCGAAATCGTATGAAAGTATCTGCCAAGTTAGTATTGTAGAGACCACAAAGGTCGCTACCAATATTTGATATATAACTGGTCGTTAGCAAGCATTCATATAAATGATGACGTAGACTGTTCTAGAAGTAGTTGTGTCACGGACACCATGACATGTTATCTTGATTGAGTGCTCCCAATAAAACAAAGTCTAATATACAAATATAGTATTCGTCGTAGTAATCCCGTGTTCCGTGGAGGACAAGAGCCTCCACAGTATCTACTTTAACGGGAACTTACTAGGAGATATTACAGGCCTTTGAAGTTTTATAACATACTAGCTTCCCGCCAGCGGCTTCGCCCGCGTGGTCTTATTTTTTCCCCCGTTTTTGCATCATTTTTCATTACTACTCCGCTCCTATTAGTCGTAGCGTGATGATATATAGCCTATGTTACTCGGGGATAATGTAGCTTTCCAAAGGTGAAAGAATTTTTGAAATCAGTCCAGTAGTTTCGGAGCCTATTCATTACAAACAAACAAACAAATCTTTCCTCTTTATAATATTAGTATAGATTTGGCAACAGGCACAACAAATTTTGTTAACATAACTACTCGTACCATCTTATGTTAACCTTTGTTCTTGTGATATTCTCAAGGCGGTAGCATTTAGTAGGCATAATGATATGGGGCAAACGTGACTGATCCTTATAAGACCCTTCAGGTAGGCATTTCCCTCAGCTATGTCGACCCTAACTTGGCCTTGTTGGGATTATTAATAAAAGCGTACAAAATAACCATTTTGTGGTGGCGGCCATCTTGGATTTGAAATTTATCATAGTGTATAGTATTCTCCTAATGAAGCCCTTTCATTTGATACCCATATTGAGGGATTTGTGAAAAAATATGTCATTCGCTATTTTGTGGCGGCGGCCATCTTGGACCGATTTTCATCAAACATAGCTCAGAACACTCCCGACTAATTCACCTTTCAAATAAAAAAATCAAAATCGGGAGCTACGATGCCACAGACAGACAACACACACACACACATACACACACACAGACACGTCAAACTTATAACACCCCGTGGTTTTTGCGTCGGGGGTTAATAATGTTCTACGCTTCGTCCGCACACATCACACTCGTTTCGTGATTTTTTCGTTCTATCTTGTATCAAATCGAATTACATTACAAGTGAGTTGTGCCGAAATAATGATACACCCTAACCTTATTATGATGTCGAGGTGTATGATTAAAAAACTCACGTGAAATCTTGTGGGGTCCAAAATAATACTTATTCATCATCATCACATCATAATTCAAACTGAAGCCTGTGCTGCTATACGGGTGCGAAACATGGATGGTAAGGAAATACATCTCGCACCAACTCCAGGTTTTTATCAAACGATGTCTTCGTCCAATATATCTACTGGCCCAAGAAAATTTCAAATGAGCAGCTACAGGATCGCTGCCGCGAAATACCGATCGTCCAGCACGCCAACGTCGCAAGTGGAACTGGATTGGCCACACTCTCCGCAGGGGTTTAGAGCACATACCTAAGCAGGCAATGGATTAGAATCTCCGAGGAAAACGAAAAAAGTGGCTGTCCCCAACAAACGGTGCTTGATGAAGCGAAATAAAGCACGAAGGTCAAGATCGATCAAAAGGAAGAGTCACTGGGGACGCCCCCTGCCCCATCTAGGGAACGTATAATCTATAGTCAAGTAAGTTATCATCACATCAACAGTGAAGACCACGCACGGCCTCCACCGAGATGGGCCGATGACCTGAAAGACGACCAGGGGGCCAGACAAGTTGCATTTTGACATTCGAATCGACAAACAAAATGTATGGAAATGACACAAACTTTCGAAAAATCAGGCTGTAACTAATGTCATTTACATACATTTTGTCTGTCGATTCGAATAGGCTAGCGCGGTGGAACAACCTTATTCTGAGAGGAGACCCGTGCCCAGCAGTGGGACAGTTTCTGAGAGGAGACCCGTGCCCAGCAGTGGGACAGTAATTGGTTGATGGTGATGATATTACTTTGTTACTGATTGCAATTGCTTACTTTTAAAAGCACAATTTGCTTTGGAAATGTAATCCAGTTTAGGCTTTAAAACGTCGGGTTAAAAATAATGTCAATACGAGTATAACGTATAGAAAATAGTTTTATTTCAACTGTGACCCATTTATTTCAGCTATATATTTTTCCATTCTGCTCATAAATCAAAATGCAATAAACTAAACTTTCCTATGAGGGAAATAGAGCAATAAAAACTTTCTATCGTGGATATTATTGCAGTTGCATTAACTGCAAACTAGTAGAACTAGTTGTAGTTATAATTCAGTATTAGGCTAATATTCAGAGACGACGCTAAGCGTAAAGTAACATTACCGTATGTCTTTGTATGACAATTTGACATAGGGAAGCGTCAGGCTAATATTCAGAAACGACGCTAAGCATAAACTTACGCTTCTTATGTCAAATTGCAATACAAATTTGACATACGGAAGCGTTACTTTACGCTTAGCGTCGTCTCTGAATATTAGCCTGAGGCTAACATTCAGAGACGATGCTCAGCGTAAAATTTGTATTACAATTTGGTATACGGAAGCGTAAGTTCATGCTGAGTCTCTTCTGTGAATCTCAGCCTAAGTGTTAAACTGCTTAGTTAACCACGTCCTAAGAGTGACTACTACGAGGTCCTGGGTTCGATTCCCAGGTCGAGTGTTATTAGGTTTTATGAAATTCTCAGTAGCAGCTCGGAGTTTGGATATGTGCCCGGTTAATGTTACTGGCTCACCCCCTACTATATGGGACCTCAACATACCGGCGAACTGTAGGTGTACATTAGTACACCCCTGCTGGTCTGTTTAGTAATATTGTAAAAATAAAAGTTTTGTTTATTTTGTAATTCATACATTTTAACCCCTGACGCAAAAACAACGGGGTGTTATAAGTTTGACGTTTCTGTGTGTGTGTTCGTGTGTGTCTGTCTGTGGCATCGTAGCTCCCGAACGGATGAACCGATTTTGAGTTTGCTTTTTTATTTGAATGGCGAATTAGTCGGGAGTGTTCTTTGCTATGTTTGATGAAAATCGGTCCAAGATGGCCGCTGCCACAAAATAGCGGATTACATATTTTTTCACACCTCCCTCAATATGGATATCAAATGAAAGGGCTTAACTAGGAGAATACTACACTATGAAAAATTTCAAATCCAAGATGGCCGCCACCACAGAATGGCAAATTACATTTCGTGTCGGGGGTTTTCTAAATTTTTAAATAAGGTATAAATGCATAGTATGTCAAAGATATTTTAATGACTGCCAAGCGGCTACTGGGCATAAGTCGTTGGAACAATTCCTGAGTCCAGCAAAGGTTTATTGATACATATCCTTTCCGTTAAACAATATATTATTACTCTTAAGGCCTGTTTCACAGCTTACTGATAAGTTTCCGTTAAATTAGCTGGCAGATAATTTCATAAAAATTTTGTTCCATTTTTTAATATATCCGGCTATCAAGAGGTTGTGAATAAGGCCCTTTATCTTTTTAAGAGGGCCTTTCACCACAGACCGCGGCCAAAGAATTTATAACTTGAACATGTCAATAACGCACCCCCTCGAGGGCTCAGAAAACCAATGATACGATTTGATTTATTATTCCTCCGTAATAAATCTTATTATGGGCTATTATTTATTTTTACTGCTGCGATGGTCTAGTGGTCCCAAGCGCCACTGTTACGCTGTATGTCCTGGGTTCGATTCCTGGGGCGAGCAGTGTTGTTGTTTTTTTTAAAGAAATTTCCGGTAACAGCTCGGAGTCTGGAATCGTACTTGTTTGATGGCATTACATGAAATGTCGATATACATTAATACAGCTCTGCCTTATCCTTCGGAGAATACAGGTGTGATGGTATGTTACACTAATAAAAGAAAGAAAGAAAGAAACTCATTTATTTTGCACTCACACGAAATGAAATTAATGAATGAACATTAATACACTCATTTTCAATTTCTCATAATACACTAACATGTTATAGTTACATGTTATTTGAATTTGGAATTTGTATAATAGTATTGGGTGAACACTTAATGACGTAATGATAACCTAGGGCTGCCTAGCTGACATTGACATTAATATTGATTGACCGTAGGCCATTGCGTAAGGACTGGGCGGACGGCACGACACCCCCAAACTTGGTCTAAAATGGTCTTCTCTAAATCGAAGTGAACTTGAGTCCGCACGGAACTAGTTGGCCGCGCTTTAGGTATGTAAACGGCGGGACGGAGGGGCGGGGGCGCTTGCTTTTGTTCACAGTAACCCGCCGCCTCACCCCCGCCCCTACCTAAGGCGCGGCCAACTAGTTTCGCGTGGACTATAGTCCGCGATCGGCTAAAAAACAAACACCATGCAATACTAACAAAGATGGCGTTACTGATGCTTTGTATGGCGAACGCGTTTGTCAAATATTCGGACAACCCTATCTTTAGTATTTAAATCAATGATAGCTAACTTACTGCTTTGCTAGTAGGCGTATAACAATCGTGTTTGATCCTGTTTAATGTAACTGTCTCACTAGTTTAATGGGCTAAGCAACTATCATCAGAACTCCGCAACAAAATTTCAGGGCAATACCTTACTAATTAGTAATATCTTTAATATCAGTAATAGTGGTATACAAAGTCCAGTTTATGGTTTCCCGGATACCACGGCTATTGAGAAATTAATAACCTAAAAACACACTGCTCGAGCTAAGAATCGGACCTCGCAGGACTAATTTTGTTCTTTTCAATTCTTTATTTATTATTCTACAACAAGAACATGTCAGGACTTAAGTTGCAATCTAACGTTCGGATAGACGAACGAATAAAAACAAAATGAATGGCAATGACATTTGCAAACGTCCGGTTTGTTGAAAGCTTATGTCATTCCCATACATTTTGTTTCTATTCGTTCGTCTATCCGAACGTTAGATTTCAGCTGGGCTAGGACCCAAGGGCCTGTACAAGTTGCAATTTGACATTCGAATCGACAAACGAGTAGAAACAAAATGTATGAAAATGAGACAAGCTTTCGACAAGTCGGGCTGTCATTAATGTCATTTCCATACATTTTCTTTCTATTCGTTTGTCGATTCGAATGTCAAATTGCAACTTGTCTAGGCCCCCTAGACCTCCAACGTAGCAGTTATGCTTACGACCATTCGGCTAATGAGTCCAGTTACCACCTCCAAATGCGGTCAATTTGAGCAATAAGCAGGCTAGTTAAAAATAAATACATTCTGTTACAGTAAAATTTTATCAGCAACATGGATCGCAAAAAGTTGATATAAAAACTTTTTCTTACATTGACCTCTGTGTTAAGTTTTTGTGAAACGAATTTTCTTATTTAGCACTTTTATTTTTCTTGTTGCGAGAGTTTTCTAGTTATATTATATAACGAACGTGTACCTTGATATTATATATTTTTATTAAAAAAAAGGCTGCTAAAAATATGCTAAGAGGATATACATTTCATTGGGACTATTTTGATAGGTAGTTTTTATATTCTATATCTATTTTGGTACGAGTTTCTTATATATTCTTCTCTGTCCCCACACTGTGGGGTTGCATCACGTGGTTATCATATGTGTGCCTTAAAGTAGAATGGACTGGGGCTGGGCCTGTAGACAAGTTACATTTTGACATTCGAATCGACAAAATGTATGGAAATGACACAATATTTCGACAAGTCGGGCTGTCACTAATATCATCTCCATAGATTATTTTTCTGTTTGTTTGTCGATTCGAATGTCAAAATGTAACTTGTCTAGCGTGGAAATTGAACCCAGAATTTGAGCGTAGAAGTCGCGTTTGAAGCACTAGGTCAAAAAGACTTTTCTACTACACAATAAAGTTGGCCTAACAGTATAATAAACTATAAAAAAATTACTTTATATGTGGTTCACGTAACAATAATGTATTAGTTTCCCAAAGGTCGCGCCGAATGTATCGGAATTACCCTAATTAATGTAATTATTAGCTATAGCTGTAGTATGGTGGCCTTGTGGCCAGTTGTGGCCTGACTATTTTCACGAATTCGATTGTAAATAATAAATAAAGCACGTAAAGCCGTCGGTCCCGGTTGTCATACGAACATCTATGACAATCGTTAGTGGTAGTCAGAAGCCCAAAAGGCCTGACAACCAGTCTATCCTCCGAATATCGGTATTGCCCAGAAATTGGTTTGCGGAGGTCTGATGGCAGTCGCTCCGTGTAAAATACTGATATTCAGTCGTATCCTGGTTAGACTGGAAGCCGACCCCAGCATGGTTGGGAAAAGGCTAGGAGAAAGAAGATATTGTAAATAATAAATAATATCTGTCTGTTAATGACCTGCCCCAATAGCACATGTTGAATATCAAAAGTTGACTACACAAAGTGAAACTTAACAATTGAGGACTCAAAATGTTAAAGAAAGAGAAAGATAGAAAATTCAACACAGCACAAGACACACAATTTCAAATTCAAGTTATACCAGAAATCGCAGGTTCGAATCTTGCCAGCCAGGGGGGCTAGACAAGTTGCATTTTGACATTCGAATCGACTAACAAAATGTATGGAAATGACACAAGCTATCGACAAATCGGGCTGTCACTAATGTCATTTACATACATTTTGTTTGTCGATTCGAATGTCTAAATGCAACTCGCTAGCCCCCAGGTGATTTTTTCCTTCGTTAAAATAACTGGTGTTATGCATAGAATGGAAAATGTTACAAACAAAACCATTAAATAGTTTAAATACTTCGGGGTTCAAGTTATTACAGCAAAGCCGCATACCAGCTAATAGGTTACATTACACCGATATTGCCCCCGCGTGTATGCATGCAAGCGCTCTAATTACGTTACTTTTAAAGTTCAAATGTTTTGCATAATTTGCTGTCTTGCATGTTGAAGCTTAAGTTACATGAAATGAGCTTAAATGGGTTTTTTTATGACTAGCCAAATATTATGTGTACACACACATAAGAAAATTTTGTCCTGACATAAAGTATAAAGCGTATAGAATGTGTGCAACCGTTGGGTTGTCTACTATTTACCTGGGCGATTTACCTGGGCGGCTAGACATTTTAACATTCGAATCGACAAGCAAAATGTATGGAAATGACATTAGTGACAGCCCGGTTTGTCGAAAGCTTGTGTCATTTCCATACATTTTGTTTGTCGATTCGAATGTCAAAATGCAACTTGTCTAGCCCCCCTGGGTTGTCTACGAGTATAAACAAGTATATCGATGCCAGTTACTTTCACTAGATTGGATAATAGAAAAAAATATATATCATCATGATAAGACAAAATAGCCAAAATTTTCTTATTGTCTTGATGCTGCAACATTTAATTAAAAATCATTGTTAAAAAAATTATTAAAATTAGTCTGTCCAGGATTTTTAAGTGAACCCATTTTTAATATATTTTCTAATACACTAAATTCATGATAAAATATGTTTCATTCTATTATCAGCTCGGTGAAGGTCGATGTAGGTTCGGATCTTGTACTACAGTGTGCATAGTTTCAAGCTCCGTTTAGGGTAAGCTGACAAATGTTATTGTACACGGACTACGGGGTTTTTGGCGCATAGACACTATTTTTTTAATTATATACCTATGCGGAACCGTGAATTCGATGAAATAGCAATTGATCTCCCCCCAAATTCCTCAATAAATTCGTCCATTCCCCAAACTGAATAAAAGCAAATCATTTAACGTAAAAAAATGTGTTACCAAGCCACATAGCACAGAATAATTAACTTTACAATACATATATACAGCTAATTGGGTTTCCCTTTCCTTCACCCAAATCACCAAGGAATTAATTTACCCGGAAAAACTGTTCAATGTACATAATTAATTAAAATTAATGACCGTTACGTCACGAATTCTCTGCTGGGAAATGTGGGCTATTTGTTAATTTTGATCTTTGATGCAATAGAATTTAAGATGGTATTTATATGTAAATATAACATTAATAAATAAATAACATTCCATCACACCTGTATTCCTAGAAGAGATAGCAGTTTGATGGTATGTTTAGTTCCAATATAATAGGAGGCGACCCTATTGCCCCAAATCTAAACTCAAGCTGTTAGTTGTTACTGAGAATTTCATAACAAAACTCAATGACACTTTGCACGACCTGAGAATGGAACCCAAGACTTCAGGCGTAGCAGTCGCGTTTATACATTAAGGAGACAAACAGATTAACAAGTAGGTATAGAACTGTTACTCGAATATGAGAAAACACTTATATTTGGCAATGATCTTATGTAGTAGTATTCACCCGATGCACTGAAACATTAACATATAAAAGTCCTGCAAGTTGCTAATGGCATGGAAAATTGTCTAATTAACCTGAACGTGACGTCATCCGTCGTACTTTCTGGCTAGTGGTGCTTACGCGTACTGAGAGCAGTTACGTCATTTTTACGTCACCAAATGGCCGCCAGGCACATTATATCAATTTGCGGGGCTTATACTACTATTTTGGCACTAACGCCAACGCGTCATAAGAAGTTAGTTGCTTATCAACACAAATCAAGTGCTGCAAGTAATTATAAAGTGCCAACGTTGGCAGATTTACTTAAAGCTTTGTGCCAAAATCTTGGCCGAAAAAGGAGACAATCTATGAGTCATGCCAAGTGCTTTAAGCTATGCCAGAAAACATGCCAAGTTCAACGCATTTCACATAATTGGACAACATAATACTTTTACCTATATTTTATCCAAGAATTTCAGTAATGTGAAAGTAATTCTCCAGTTTCAGCAACCTCAATTTTATATTTAGGTAAAGGTGCTCCCTCACTTGGAGCATTCGCCTGCAATGTAACGTTTCAGATTCGATTTTTTTCTCCTAGCCTTTTCCCAACCATGTTGGGGTCGGCTTCCAGTCTAACCAGGAGATGCGGCTGAACATCAATAGGTATTTTACATGAAGCAACTGCCATCGGACCGCCGAAACCCAATTTCTGGGCAATACCGATATTCGAAGGATACTTGAGGACTGGTTGTCAGATTGTCATAGGTGTTTGTATGACTATCGGAACCGACGGCTTTACGTGCTCTCCGAGGCATGAAAGGGGTCTCGATATGTTAAGAATCGTCACTCATCCACAGACTAACCGTGGCAAGTGTAGCTTAACCTTGCAGATCGGTTGATCAGTTGATCGGTTGATCAGCGTAGTAACAACTTGGCTCGACTCTGTAACATTAAATTACAGGCAAATGCTCAAAGTTACTTTGAAAGTTGGTCCGTAACTAAGTTCTTATTGATTTTTAATTATATTTTCATGAGGCAAGCACTTATTGAGCAATGTAATTTAGTACCTAGTATAAATCAGGTAATTTAATGTGCCCTGTTTTTCTGGGGTGCGGAAAAACCAAAGGTACGTCTGCGCCCTGAGCAGGCGGCAGAATATTAGTAGTAGATACTACCCAAGTCACGAAGAATAACGCCTCGGGTGAAAAATTACTATATCCGATTTTAACACAAACTTTCTCACATTCATTTTCAGGAATCGTTGATTAATGTAAGCAGTTTAGCAAGTATTTTTTAGTAATCTGAAATTATCGTCATGAGGAACTCGAAAACCACTCGACTCACTCGTTCACTCACAACGAATGAAATTGTAAATTTACTCGATTCGCTCGACTGACAAAATCGGACTCGATTCGCATCACTACGGGGTTACTCGATATAGTGCTAGTGCTAGTGCAGACTATAGGTAGTCACAGCGGTGGTAGGCTGTGTTGTATTTAGCGTTCCGAAATAAGCTGTATATACAACTGTATTGTTGAATTTACGTTGTCTTACGTCTATAAGTACCTACAAAGGAAACTGAGCCAGTTCCCATGACAATTCACACAAGCACCTGTTTTTTTTATTCCTATTTGAAAATATATTAACTGCTCAATGGAATGGGTGCATGCTGACCACCAGCCCGATGGTCGGACGATATTGTGACGGCAACAGGGTATCTGTGGGTGCGACGTGCACAAGATCGGCAACATGGCGTAATAGAGAAGAGGCCTTGAATCAGCAGTGGGAACCGGCTTAATAGATAGCTAATAACAGGTGCTCCAACGGGAATACAACAACACACAAGAAGTGCTGTTCTATTTTATGTTAATTAAGGTGTGCAAATACCTATTGTAACTCAGAAATAAACTGCTAATTAAAAGTTAGGTTTAGTTTAATTTACTTTTACAATTAATTTAAGAACTCTAACCATCCTTTTGGGGTGGTCGGTTTATGCTGCAAGTTCGTCTGGGTTGCCAAATATTTTACAGCCAAGCAAAGTATGTACAGTCACGAGCAAAAACATATATACACTAACAAAAAGGCTAAAGTGATTTTTTCCTAAAGTACTAATAGAACTTTTGTGATATTACGAACATAGTATTTACGAACCAATACTATAGTGACTGATGTTATCTCAAAGTTGGAATCGTTCATTCATGAAAAAATCGCTTTAGCACACTTTTGTTAGTGTACCTACACATATTTTGCTAGTGACTATACACATTTATATTACACCCTTACTATTTAATTACCGTAATTAAATTATAGGAGTCATTGTACTCACTGTTTTAAAAATAATTGCCATGGAATCAACCCTGATTTAAAAATCTCTTTCTTACGTTTTGTATAGATTCTAGAAGTGTATATAAGTGTATGGAGCAGTTTTTTGGCGAATTCATTGTAGGTCCCATTGTGAAAGTTGTTCATAATGAACTATTGCTTTATTTTTTAGAGTACCTATCCTATACAGAAAAAAGGTTGCAAATTAATATACCTATTGAATGCGTTGAAATTAAACATCAAAGCATCAAAGCATTAATACAATCAATATTTATGAATGTACAAAATTTGTGTAAACACTTACACATTTGATAGACATACTTAACTCTATACAAATAACCATGTTTGTATCGCTTTGTAGACGCCCGTATCATTACAGTAATCGTTACAAATGTACGTAATTGAGGCCAATTATGGTGTAATAATTATTTAGATAAGCATTTGAATGACTGTATATTTGTATAACTTAACATATACAACAAATATTATTTTGTTTTGTATGCTTTATAAATGCCTCGTTGGCTTAATGGTCGTAAGCGCAACTGCGCTCAAGACACTCGAGGTCCTAGGTTTGATTCCCAGGTCGAACAAAGTGTTATTGGGTTTTTATACGAAATTCTGAGTAGAAATTTTTTGTTCAATTTAAAGATTGATTATAACAATTTCTAATATTAATGTTTTTCTATCTTATGCGGGGGGGTAAGGGGGAGAACGGACCTAACATCTTTCCGGCCCCAACTGTCATCCTCACCTGCTCGCATTAGTGGTTCGTATGAATAGCTAATGGCGACAGCTTCCAAGCTGTCGCGGTGCCCCCTGCTAGATAACGGACGAGGCTCTGGCGACCGAGCTATGGCGGTATAACCACACACCCACCCGGGTAACCGGGTGAAAGAGGCAACAGCGGCCTTGGGATCTAAATAATCTCTAAAATGTCTGGCGCAGAAGGCAAGGGGAAACCACTGCGGCTACCTTCCCAAGAAAGTCACATGAGAGCACAAAGAAATGAGACACGATCGCCCTGCGAACCGATTAGCGACCGGCGCTGCGCAGCGTCCGGGGCGCGCAGTGTGAAGTTAGCTACCGGCCATGGCGGGGTAGGAGACCAGGCCCTCCACGGAAACTCTGCTACTGGAAACTCAATCAAGCTACGACATCTCCAGACGATAGGAACTTGGAATGTGCGGGGCTTAAATCATCCAGGGAAACTTACCATATTAGAACGGGAAGTAGATAGAGTCGGTGTGAACATCTGTGGTCTAAGCGAAACACACTGGAAAGGCAGCGGACATTTACTGACAGACCATCACGTCGTTTACTTTTCTGGCAATGAAATTAGCAGCAGCAACGGTGTAGGATTTCTAATACCGATAGATCAGAGAAATTGCGTAATGGGATACGAGCCGGTAAGCGATCGAATTATCAGCATTAAGATAAAAGCATCACCGATAAACCTTAACATCGTTCAGATATATGCCCCTACCTCTACTGCGAGCGACGAGGTAATAGAGAAGTTTTACTCCGAATTAGAGTCAACAATAACGAAAGTACCCAATAGAGAGCTATTAGTCATCTTAGGTGACTTGAACGCTAAAATCGGGGAAAACGCTGATAAACTGAGCAAGTGCGCCGGAAGATTTGGGCTCGGAAAGCGAAATGAACGAGGTGAACGCTTATTACAATTCGCTTCAGAAAATGACCTGCAAATTGCGAATAGTCTATTCCAACACCACCCTCGAAGACTGTACACATGGATATCACCTGATGGAAAAACTCGCAACCAGATCGACTACATCATGATACGGTCACGATGGAGATCATCCATAACAAATACCCATACATTACCAGGGGCTGATTGCGGGTCCGACCACCAACTCTTGATCTCGAAGCTAAAGCTCAAACTAACAGCAGCCAGAAACATCAAGAAAACGAGGAAACTCGAAGTGAAAGATGCTCTGAGATTTCGTTCGATTGTGGAGCGAAATTGGTCACAATGGTCGGAAGCGGATCTGGCTAGCGAAACACCCGATGCACTATGGGACCGCGCTAAGTCACTCATCGTCTCAGCAGTCTCGGAAGCAACGCCACCAATCAAAACCCACAAAAAACAGCACTGGCTGACCGAGGAAACCTTCAAACTCATTGAAAAACGCCAGAAGATGAAAGCAGCGGGAGCTGATACCAAAGATCTTAATGAAATTTCGGCCAAAATACAACTAAAATGTAGACAAGATCACAATAATTACTTGCGCAGTATTTGTACAGAAATCGAGGCGCATGCAGACAGGTATGAGTCGAGAGACTTGTACCGCAAAATCCGTCTCATTACAAAAACGCTGCCATCTAAAACCTGGGCTATTGAAGATCATAATGGCCAAATAGTTACTGAACTGGACAAAATTTCAGAAGTGTGGAGGAACTACTGTCAGTCCTTGTTTGAAGATCCTCAGTCGCAAAGTTTTGCACCCACGGAGCCTACGAGTGATATGCTGGAGCCAAGTATCCTTGAATCAGAAGTAAGAGCCGCTATTCAACATCTTAAGAATGGAAAAACTACAGGGAAAGATGAAATTCCCATCGAAACTATTCGAGCAATGGGAGAACATGGCGTTCATATCTTCTATACCATCTGCAACAAGATATGGCTCACAGGCAAATGGCCTTCAGAATGGACTCACTCAATTTTTACTCCTCTTCATAAAAAGGGTTCGACTAAGAAATGTGGCAACTTTCGACTCATTGCTCTAATAACACACTCGAGTAAAATAATGCTGCATATTATAAACGAACGACTGAAATCATACTTGTCCAGAGAAATTGCGCCAGAACAAGCCGGTTTTGTAAAAGGCAAAGGAACCCGCGAGCAAATCCTCATCGTTCGTCAAATTATCGAAAAGGCTCGAGAATTCAACAAGCCAACATACATATGCTTTGTTGATTTCTCTAAAGCGTTCGACTCGGTGAAATGGCCAACGCTGTGGAAAACACTACTGGACATGGGCACACCTAAACACCTCGTACACCTGCTCAGAGGTCTCTACGAAGGAGGAACAGCATCAGTGCGGACAGATAACGTCTTCTCAGATAATTTCCACCCAAGTGCGGGTGTGCGACAAGGATGCATAACTTCACCTTTGCTGTTTAACATCTACACCGAGCTTATAATGCGAATCACTCTCGAAGGCTGGAACGATGGTGTTGTAATTGGTGGATACAAGATTTCAAACTTACGATACGCAGACGACACCACCTTATTTGCGAGTAACGCGGACCTCATGCAGGAATTACTTCACAAGATGGAGCGCGTAAGCCTAACGTTTGGACTTAAGATTAACCGATCTAAGACCAAGATTATGATCGTGGACCGCGTCAACGACAACTCGCCAGAAGTTACACAGATTGCGAACTGCGACGTGGTTCAAGCCTACGTATATCTTGGGGCCTTAATCTCAAACAATGGTGGTTGCGTGGATGAAGTAAAGCGTCGTATGGCTGTAACTAGGACCGCGGTGGAGAAATTAAAGAAAGTGTGGAGGAATCGCAACATCACCAAAGCCACTAAAGTCAGACTCATGCGAACGCTGATATTCCCAATATTTCTTTACGCGGCTGAGACATGGACAGTGCGTGAGTTGGAAAAGGGGAAGATAGATGCTCTAGAGATGTGGTGCTGGAGGAAAATGCTCGGCATATCGTGGACAGAGTTTCGCACCAACGTGTCCATACTCCAGGAACTCGGCATCACAAAGCGTCTATCAGCCATAGTACAGACGCGCATACTACAGTACTTTGGACATGTCTCTAGACGTGATAACAATTCAATAGAACGGCTGGTCGTGCAAGGAAAAGTAGAGGGAACCAGATCACGTGGCAGATCACCTATGCGCTGGACTGATCAAGTGAAATCCGCAGTGGGAAACCGTGTGTCAGACTGCACCAGACAGTCTGCAAACAGAGAGAGATGGCAGGAGATTGTGAAGAGAGCTGTGTCCGCCTCTAACACTAAAGTGGACGCCTCAACGTGACCACGACCGCTCTGCCAAGAGCGAAACGACTGAGAAGAAGAAGATCTTATGCGAAGTTACTTACACTTTTCACAATCTCTCTTTTCTATAAACTTATTATAACAAAAACAGTTTACTTCTATTTTACTAATATTATAAACGCGAAAGTTTGTAGGTAAGTTTGGATGTTTATTGCTCTACGCGTCAAAACGGCTGAACCAATTTGGCTAAAAGTTAAAATGGTGATTGGCTTATACCTTGGATTGGGACATAGGATACATTTTTATCCTCATAAATTCCAAGTTCCTACGGAAAACGGGTTTAAAGTTTCTAACTTTACGCGAGCAAAAGCTAATACGTACGAGTACATAAGAATCTCGTGGAATAAATGGAAAGTGTAAAGAACTTTCCATTTATTCCACGAAACAATATTAACGTAAGTTTACGAATTTCTTTATCAACATTCCTATAATATCTATTACTGCTGAACCCTGTCAAAACCCAGACAGATGGGTAAACAATGTTAGTACATAACAACTTAGGGCCGCGACGGTGTTCTAGAATTCTAGATTAATAGTTCAACACTAAAGCCACGCTGATCGATCGCCGGCCATATTTTATTTAGGCGTAATGTTATGGCGATAACCATGGCGATTGATTAAAGAAACAATGGTCTTTCTTAACATAATCGAAGACAGTTATTTTCAACCGACTTCAAAACAGGAGGAGGTTCTCAATTCGACTGTTTTTTTAATGTTTGTTACCTCAGAACTTTCGACTGGGTGAACCGATTTTGATGATTCTTTTTTTATTCGAAAGCTGGTGGTTACAGATTGTTCCCATATAAATTTTATCGATATTCGGTGGGCGGTTATAAAAATATCGACGAAAATTTAAAAAAATGTATAATACATAGATGATATTATGGTTTACTCCGAAACCTCGGTATCTGTCCCGGGCAGCGCGTTATGTTGACCTTCCCATATACTATAATGGGTACAAAACAAAATACATCCTATATTCCACTAAAACTTTTAAAATAAATTATTTTTATTTATTTTTGGAGGCGGTTTGTTTTTTGTTTATACAGTTTATCAGTTATCCTTAACCTGCAGTTCGCCGGTATGGTTAAAGTTATTATGTTAATATTTACGTTTGGGATCAGTCAGCACCACCCCAAAACATTCACCATTGATATTATTGACAACGCCCCGCGGCAGAGTCGGCGCTCTGCATTGTCTATTAGCTGGGTATCTTACAGCTGCACGTGCACGAAACTAATCAAGTCAGTACAAGGCCGACACGTGTCACTCGAGATCCGCGCAAGTATTATACAATGAACAGATGGACAACGTGTTTGATATATGATATCTATATTTGAAAACGAAACGAATTTGGAACCTTACATCTAGATTCGACATTTCATAAGTGCCTCTATAGGGTTTATATGAAAATAAAACCTAAATTAATAATTTTGAAAACCCCCGACACGAAATCTAATTTGCCATTTTGTGGTGGCGGCCATCTTGGATTTAAAAATGAAAATGAATGAAATTTATCATAGTTTATAGTGTTCTCCTAGTTAAGCCCTTTCATTTGATACCCATATTGAGGGAGTTGTGAAAAAATATCTAATACGATATTTTGTGGCGGCGGCCATCTTGGACCGATTTTCATCAAACATAGCTAAGAACACTCCCGACTAATTCACCTTTCAAATAAAAAAAACAAAATCAAAATCATCTGTTCGGGACCGACGATGCCACAGACAGACACACACCCACACACACACACAGACACACAGACACACACACACACACACACACACACACACACACACACGCACACAGACACTTCAAACTTATAACACCCCGTCGTTTTTGCGTCGGGGGTTAAAAACTATTTTGATTTTGATTTACAGCCTATGACACCCAGTCACCTTCTATTCAGAGTATGGAATCAAATAAATAAATATTTTTGGGACATTTTTGCACAGCACCATCTAGTCCTTATCTAGCGCAGCATGTACTAGTGTACATAACACCTCTATACAACATATATGTGTACTTTTTTTTGTAAATACTTACCTATAACATATTAGAAACATCCACACAAACACAAAATATTTGTGTTCTGCGACCTTGTGATCAGCAGTTTGATAATCGAAACACTAGTCCACAGTCGTCGCAAATATGAATATGAAATTCACGTGAAAGAGAATATTATTGTACTAGATATACATCTTTTCTTGAAATTAGTTGAAAATTAAAAGCAACAACACAATATAAAGTGTATTTTAGTCCGATTTCAATATCTCCAAGTCCTTTCAAAACAATGTTTCCGATACATATTAGAAATTATCCGAAGTTTACTCGCGCGTAAATTTATTGAAACTGTATGTATGGAAACAACATCCAAATTACAAGACCCAAAAGTTTAATACAACCTATGTATATCATTATTTAAGGTCACTGTGTTACGTAGAGCGAAATTGATTACTTTTTAGATTAGATAAGTAAAAACATACCAACACGCCTGTATTTCTCGAAGGGTTAGGCAAAGGTGTACAGGTGTACACCCACAATTCACGGGCGTAGGTCCTTATATTAAGTACTCTTCCATATAATAATGTTACAATCTTTTCCTTTAAGCAGGTTACTCAATAATATATACTAACAGTTCTCGCCAAACTTATTGTCCGGGTTGAAATTTGCACGAGCTAACTTTAACCCAGCCATAAAAATCGGAGAAAAAAAATATTGGATTGTAGTAAATAAAAACGAAAGCTCAGGTCGTAGGCTGTCGTTTGAAATAATTTTAATCCAATATTTTTCTTTCTCCGATCTTTACGCCTGGGTTTAACTTAGCTCGTGCCAACTTCAACCCGGACAATAAGTTTGGCGAGAACTGTACTCGAATGTCATTTAAATAAAATTCCCAGTAGGTGCATACCAAATAAGGTGAAAAGTTAATCCCAGTCTCATTTTAACCCAATCCCGTTCGCTCACTGTTCAATTAACCGCGTTAATAAAGTAATACACACATGAGCGTACAAATTGTTCGGTAACCTTATTTGCTGGCAACTTTTATCAGCTGTGGTCTCTTGAGGGTGTACACTATGCTTTAGCACGTTCAACTCTGTACGGACAAAGAATTGCCAAACTAAAATTTCTGTTATGAAGTCTCCGCTTATTTTGAATAGTCCAAAGTTGTAGCGTTTATGCCACTCGTCTCTTTGTGCAATGTCATTTTGATCGAACTGGGGCCTAGACAAGTTACAATTTGACATTCGTATCGAAAAACTAATAGAAACAAAATGTATGGAAATGACATTAGTGACAGCCCGATTTTTCGAAAGCTTGTGTCATTTCCATAAATTTTTTGGTGTTCGTTTTTCGTTTCGAATATCATATTGCAACTTGTTTAGGCCTCCTATCCCAATAAGGAGCTCTTATTAATTTGATGTCAATGACACAAGCTTTCGACAAATCGGGCTGTCACTAACGTCATTTCCATACAATTTCTTTCTATTCGAAAGATAAATTGCAACTTGTTTAGGCCCCTTATAATACAATTCCTCGCTTCTCTGTCTCTTGCTGGCTGGTGGCTTGTCTGCTCGTTTGCCGATATAAACTATAAAAAAACTAATAACTTTGCTAGCCCCAATATAGTAGAAATAACCCTACAAAGTGTTTCGATGTAAGCCTCAACACATCGAACCGACACAAGTCATAAATCCCACTGACGTAACGATGACGAACATTCATACCACACACACAACACAAATACAAACGCTAACCGGTGATTGATCACTACTCATATTGGAAACGTCGGCGTCGGTTAGGTGGGTGTCATTTTAAAATACGGGAAATATGAAACTAAAGAATTTCGACTGCCTTGTTGGCCTAGTGGTCCCAAGCGCGACTGCTACGCTAGAGATCTTGGGTTCGAATGTCGGGTCGAGCAAATTGTTGCTGGGTTTTTCTGTGAAATTCCTAGTAGTAGCTCGGGGTCTGTATTTGTGCCTGGTTGATGGAAATAGGGTCGCCCCTTATTTCATGGGACCTAAACATACCGGCGAAATGTGGGTGTACAATGCACTAATGTATACCTAAAGCAGAGGTGTACTAATGTACACCACTGTTTTACCTTTTGGAGAATACAGTTCTCGCCAAACTTATTGTCCGGTTTGAAGTTGGCACGAGCTAACTTTAACCCGGCCGTAAAAATCCGAGAATCAAAATTATAGGATTGTAATAAATAAAAACGAAAGCTCAAGTCGTAGGCTATCGCTATAATTTTTGTCCAATATTTGCATTTCTCCGATTCTTACGGCCGGGTTAAAGTTAGCCCTTGCCAACTTCAACCCGGACAATAAGTTTGGCGTGAACTGTACAAGCGTGATGAGTTACGTAGGGCGTGTTTCATCGCCTCTTAGTAAGTTTCCGTTAAATTAGCTGGCAGATAATTTTATACAAAGCTGGTTAGCGGCTATCCAGAGGTGGTGAAATCAGCGCTGAGTCATTTAAATTAACCGCTTCTCTCGTCACAGATCCCAAACAAGTTACTTATATGAAAAGAACTAGAAAACTAGAAGAAAGAATTTGTCAACTTGTCAACCCTTGTAAAAAATCTATTGAGCGAACATTAGCGTCATTTTTAAGAAGCTCACTGCGTCATTAACGGTTACGTAACGTAACGTGTTATAGCTCAAATGTGCTGACGTGGTCCTGAGAGTTATGAAATCTTCAATGTTATTAAAAGTAAGATTATTCGAGATAATGATTTACAGCTGCTAAGTGAGAAGGCGAAGTGATAGCCTAGGGGTATGACCAACTGGACTGCAAAGTTAAAGGTCTCGAATTCATATCCAAGGCACGCTTTTTTATACCACTAAGGTGGCAAACAAGCATACGGCCCGCCTGACGGTAAGCGGTTACCATAGCCTATGGACGCTTGAAACACCAGGGGTATCACTCGCGCGTTGCCGACCCGAAAAACCTCTAAGAGGTTTATGGAGGATTCACTGCGCCGACAGTTTGAGGGAATATTCCTCTTACTGATAGCGCAGCGCATCCTTAGAAGGAGCTCTGGCGACCTTACTCACTGCAGGAACACAACACATAATAAAGTGTGTTATTTGGCTGCAGTTTTCTGTAAGGTGGTACTTCCCCAGATGGGCTGCTCCAGATTTGAGCCATAAATGTCTGTGCCCTACCTCGCTTTAACGGTGAAGGAAAACATCGTGAGGAAACCTGCATGCCTGACAGATTTTCTCGATGGCATGTGAAATCTTCCAACCCGCACTAGCCCAGCGTGGTAGACTAATCCCTCTCATACTGAGAGGAGACCCGTGCCCAGCAGTGGGACAGTATATGGGTTGATGTCTGCCTCTCAACCATGAGTTCTATCGAATACCTTTCGATAGGTTTTTTACGCATCGAAACGTTGTAATATCATAGCAAATTTTAGTTCCTTACGTAACCGCTAGAGGCGCTGCGAGTTTTTTCCATGCAAGTATTTTACGGCGTCGCTAGCGAGTCTAGTTAGAAAAACTCATGGTCGAGGCACTGATGATGAGCCGCACTGTTTATCAACAAGCTGGTGATGTACAGATTGTAAAAACTTACAGGATTTGGAACGAAACCACAGTAGTGTTTTGATCTGAGCTGGTTTTTTATTCGTACAAAGTTTGTGGACCCTATTAAATCATTGTAACGAAACCATAGCGCGATCTAATTCGATGCCAAAGCCATCTATCGAACTTAAACATAAACTTTTTAGATTTCACGCTATGGCTCGTTACTGAAGACGCACTGTGCCTCGACCATGAGTTCTTCTCACTAGACTCGCTAGCGACGCCGTAAAATATTTGTATGGAAAACTCTCGCAGCGCCTCTAGGGGTTACGTAAGGAACTAAAATCTGCTATGAGATTACAGCGTTTCGATGCGTAAAAAACCTATCGAAAGCCATTCGATAGAACTCATGGTTGACGCACTATTAACAACAGCTACGTCAGTGCTACCTTGGCCTCGGCCTTTGAAGTCAAACTCTTCCTTTTATTCGTTTATTTCAGTTTTCACTGTATATTTTGAAACGAGAATAAAATAAATAATGTAGATATAATGGAATCCTTCTTTTTATGCGTCTATCTTTACTAATAATATTATAAATGCGAAAGTAACTCTGTCTGTTTGTCTCGCTTTCACGACAAAACTACTGCACCGATTTAAATGAAAGTTGGTACACAGATAGTCTCTAGCTAGACTAGAGACTAGACTAGATTAGACCCAGACTAGTCTAGAGCCTGAGAAAGGACATAGGCTACCTATTAATACGAAAAAAGGGCTGTAAAGGGGTTTAAATATAGGGAATATGGGGATGAAAGTTATAAGGAATACCCAGACGCGGGCGAAGCCGCTGGCGGAAAAGCTAGTATTTTTATATAAAGTATTTTCTCTCATTAAAGTGAACCTACCAGATTTTGTCTCTGCATCACCCTAAGGTCGACTGGTAGAAAATGCCTCTGGCATTAAGTCCGTCTCTGTACTATTTGTGCATAAAGAATTAAAATAAATAAATAAATAACCGTCAATAGCTGTTCGAAATCCATATTTTGTTATTTGAATCGGCACCGAAGCGATATGATCACTTCAATGCACATTAAGCGATCAGACGAGACGGCTCCAACGCCAATGCATCGAAATATCTTAGAAAATACATTCTTATTTAAAATTTATTGCAGATATGAAAAATCCTTAGAATGTTAATATATTTAGATATTTGGTACTTATCGTCTTCGACTCAATCGACAATAATGTTGAACATTCGATTCGTTGTATCGATCATATTCGTTCTCGATTGTACTCGTTCTAGCTAGGTAAATAATTTATATATGCCTATACCTTACCCACCTAAGTTAGAAAAATTATCAGATACCCATCTACAAATTAATGGAAAGCTGATATTTTTTTAAAGAAATTAAATGTTACAGTTCTCGCCACCTTATTGTCCCGGTTGAAGTTGGCACGAGCTAACTTTAACTCGGCCGTAAAAATCGGAGAGAGAACAATATTGGATTAGAATAATTTAAAACACACAATTACGACTTGAGCTTTCATTTTTATTTATTACAATCTAATATTTTTCTTTCTCCGATTTTTATGGCCATAACTGTACATTTGTACAGTCCTATTCAAACTTAACGGTGGCTCGGAAGTTAGCTACTCGTTGCGCAATACCTCACCTCTCACCCCCGCTGTCACATAAATTCGTTACTGCGCAGCGACTCACCCGATGTTCCAAGCCGACAGTAAGGTTGAATCGTACTGGCATTCTGAGAAAAAAGAAAGAAAAATAATCTGACTTACCGATCTGTCTTCTCGCTCTAATTTTGTGTGGACCATGTCGTCCTCTTTTCGCCCGGAGAGCCTCTTTTCGTCTCAGCCAATGGCCGCCAGCCGCTGCCAACAAAATAAATTTCATTAATTTTAATTTATTTTAAAAAGATCATTGGTAGGTATCTAATTACGTAAAATACTTGAATCGAACGTCTTTATAACACTTTTTTTATCCGATTGCCGAAAGAACTATGTTAGTAAGAAATTATTTTTGAGAAGGATTTTATAACCACTTTAACAGTTCAAGAAGATCTATATAAGATGGTGCTGTGTAAAATGTCCCAGGATATTATTTATTATTATTTTATTATTTATATACAGGATAATTTCCTATTCGGTGGTTCAGTAGATATCAGTAATAAAACACATTTACATAATGTAAAACATCAGTAATAAAACACATTTTGTTCAATGTTTGTTGTATTTTTTTGGCCAACTTTCTGCACAACTCACCAGCACCATACCTAAAATTTTCGTTGCAACTGTGAAAAAACTATAGCGTACTACAAAAAAAAATACCGCTGCGTTTTATTTTTTTGTACAAAGCAAGGTAACCGTAAAACCGCCCGTTATACGTCAAACGGATGTCACAGGCGAGTTGTGAAACCAGCCGAACAATACCACAATATCCAGGTCGCTTTCAACGGGCAAAACCACAGATTAACCAGTCTGCTATGTATTGAAATTTAAAAAATATGTTTAAAGAAGTTTTCTCCAACTTTTACAAGAAAATATTTTGTAGGTCTTGGGGTCCTAAGTTTTTTGCGTCAAAAATGATACAAAATTTACCATTGGTGCAATTTTCTATAGTAAAACTTGTTCACTTTTGGCGTTGTTCTTTAGCTTAACCAAATACCATTGACATTTATAACACTAAGGGCCAGTTTCACCACCTCCCAGTAAATTCCCGTTAAATTACTTGGCAGATAATTTAATGGGAACTTATCAGAAACACAAGGCTAATATTCAAATTGACATACGGAAGCATTACTTTACGCTTAGCGTCGTCACTGAATATTAGGCTATGGGCCTGTTTCACAACCTCTGGATAGCTAACTCCGCTATCTGCCGAAAAAATACAAAAATTGAGACGAAATTTGTATGAAGATAATTTCATACAAATTTCGTCTCAATATTTGTATTTTTTATTGCCAAGTATAATTTAACGAGACAAGATGGCATCGTTGTCTGTCTAATCGTTATATGGTTTAACGTTATAACGTTATTGTTAACGCTTCTTATTACATTTTTATTTGTCAAACTGGCCTTCTGTGAGTTACAAAGAATAAAACCTAGGTATATGTTATATTATGTGTAGGTATGTAACATATATGTTTATAATTTACTGCAAGCTGTGGTCATGAAGCGGCACTCAACAGTGAGCCATCTTCAAATCATCATTAGTGCGGCCTTACAGATACGATCATGTAGGCTAGTCACGCCACAATTGAACAGTACCATCGTGACTCCATACTTTACAGATATTTTAGGACAAATGTTGGAATGAGTAGCAGTGATAGCACCGAGTGATAAGGTCTTGAGTTGACTTTAACATCTGCTATTTATGAAATAAATTAATTATCCCTTGCTTAAACGATTAACTTAAAAGGGTCATCCCCTATTATATGGCTCGCTCTCATCACTTTAAATAGGACATTTTCCCAGTTGATAATAAATTGATGTAAGAAGAGCGAAGACCATTTTTTTGTAAATTAGCAAACTGTTTTTATCTGTCAAGGAGCGACAGTGGCTAAAATTGTAGTGGTATTCGTTACAAAAACCCCCCAAAAAATCTTAAATAGAAAAAAATACTGAAAGTACAATATTCTCTCAATTTATGCACTGAACAGCCACAAAGATATACTGCAAAACATGATTCTCCGCAGACAGACAAAAACAGTTGCGGGGATCAGTTGGCACACGGATTAGTGGTCACAGACTCACAGTATTAGTCGTATTCTTGTACGATAAGATAAATGTTTTGTGGACCTAGTGTGTCTGGGGCTTATACAAGTTGCATTCTGCGAACAAATACAAACGAAATACATGGTCAATTAATTAATAATTGTTAATTAATTGACCATGACCTTCACTTGAAGGATTGGCCGCAGATAGCCCTTAATCGTGACGAGTGGAAGGCGGGTAGGGAGGCCTTTGCCCTGCAGTGGGACGATAACGGCTGATAATAATAAATAATAATAATTAATTAATCGTTACCACCTTGATGGTTGGCAATCCACCATAGTCCGATTTACTCGCAACTTTCTACCGAGAACTTGTAAACTATGGAATAACCTCCCTGCGTCGGTATTCCCGAACAAATACGACTTGGGTGCCTTCAAGAAAAGAGCATAGGTACACACATTTAAAAGGCCGGCAACGCATCCGTGACAACTACAATGTCGCTGATGTCCATGGGCGGCGGTAGTCACTTACCATCGGATGACCCGCATGTTCGTTTGCTCCCTCTGTTATTAAAAAAAAATAAAAAAAATGGAAAACGCAGACATCATCTTTCATTAGACTAGCTAGTGACAGTTCACAAGTAAGCAAGGCTCTGACTTTTCGAAATCATGTGCATATTAATACCTATGTCACTCGCTTTAACAGTGAAGGAAAGTATCGTGAGAAAATCTGCATGCTTGAGAAAATCTAAATGGTGGAGTATGAATTCTTCCAACTCGTATTATGCCAGAGTGGGGAGGACTAGAGTCTAATGAACAGTGCAAAACAGTCTAGTTATCAGTGGAACAGTGTGTATATGGATTGGTGATGATAATTTCTGGTTTGTCGAAAGCTTAATGTGAATTCCACACATGTGCTGCCAATGGCCAATTGCTATGCTTAATTTGAGACTAGATAGTGCTGTCTAAAATATTCAAGAAAATATTTTTTTTATTGTTTACATCTACTTTCCAGTGTACAAGGTGGAAAGGACATCGACGCACATCCGAATGCCATGAGTTCAGTACATGGTTCTGGACCCCCCTGCGTTGAAATTTTCCGTATCTTTTTTCATCAATTTTTTCTACAGTTTTTTTTACTTAAACGTGTAAACAATCATTATTTCTATCTACCCAAATTAGATTGATAATAATAAATTTTATTTAATTCGGATCGCGCGCGCGATAACATTCACCGCGGCGCGTTATAATCGCGTTTTTAGCAATACAATGCGCGCTAAAAATGTCAATATCTGTAATAACCGATCATTTTCTACATGAATGACCCAGGTAATTTTATTTTTGACCTAGTCACGACGTTTGTGCGTCGAAGTCTCTTCCACCTTGTATATAGAAGTGACGGTCCATACTTCACAAATAAACTTTTGCCTGCTTTTATTTTCTCTGTCCTGGGAATAGCAAAACATTTGGTGTCACTACACATAACCGATAAAAGCAGTGGCTTTTAGTGGCAGGTTCAGTTCCAATAATGTTTTGTAGATTAGTGAATCTACAAAACATTATTGGAACTGAACCTGCTATCATCTAAGTAATGACAATAGAACAATCGACATTAACACAATTGGCAAACACTAGCTTACCGATTTTGAATCTTGTTTTTATAGTAGTTAAGTTGAAATTACATCGCGTCAGGTTTGTGAACTGTATTTTTATTGGGTCGCAGATTCATAAATTTTATGAGTACATAAAGGTGTACTTAACCTATTTATGATTGATGTTGGCAATGAAGTAGATATGGTTAAGTACTTATATTAATGTGCGTGACAAGTTTATAGTGAATTGCGAATACTGTGAGGTAAATGACCCTTTCTTTTTAAATCAATCAAAAAGTGATGATCAACAATGTTGATACGAGAAATAAAATGAATTTATATATGGATGGATAGAGACAAACTTACATAGCTATTCGTGCTTAAAAAGCTTCATAGATTCTAATTAAAAAATAATTTATTTATTTTTTGCATTAAGTAGATATAGCTCCTGTAATTAAGGAAGCACAAGGTTTAAATTTTTGTAACATGTTTGTACTCGTAACATGCATTGTGTATTCTTTGTTGGAGATACAAAATAAAATAAATAAATCGTTATAGAAAACATTTACTTCATTAACATAACACACAAAGACCAATAATTAAGAGTGCTACAAGCATTTCTTCTATAATAATTCTTTTATAAAATTATGCAATTGCAAGGAGATAAATAGCTTCAATGCGGGATACGAGGAAAAAAATTGATAACAGCTAGTAATAGTAGTAGCTAAAACAAGAAGTTTATACCAAAATCGCCTTATTAACCTGCACTGGTAAAGTTAATTTACAATAATGCAAACAATATTCATATATTCACCAAAGGAGCGCTAAAACTTGCTCACTTGAATATTCCATTATTCACAAACAATCAATAAAGCTAATATACAGTGATGAAACAAATGCAGGCTATATCGGGTTGCGTCGTTATAAGCTCATTCGAATAATGGACGCCAAACCGTAAATACGAACAATGCATTTCAACGATATAATTATGCATACTAAAGGCTTGTTTCACAACCTCCAAGTAAGTTCCCGTTAAATTACTTGCCAGATAATTTCATGCAAATTTTGTTCCGTTTTTTTATTTATCTGGCGGTTAGCGGCTATCCAGAGATGAAACCTTTAGTATAAAAAAGTGTCATATAAATAAAAAAGTCAAATTCTAAACGATTTTAAAATTTTTTTTCTATCTGATAGACGCTTACTTCTGCTGTAATATGGTCCCACAAAATTTATTCGTGTATGATTCAAAATATGTTGAGGTAATTTAAAAGGTTTGTTTTATTTTTCGCTTTTTAGTTACCTACCAAAATTAGTTTTTATAGACTCTGTATAGCATCGACGGACTGCCACGACCGTCCATTGCCTGCATTAGGTCGGCTAAGCCGCACCAACCACTCCTGTAGCGCTGCATGTTGCAGCAGCCGCCTATGTATCATCTTTTTTACATTCATCAAGCAGAACTTACACAAAATGAGACAAAAAAAATAGAAAACCTACTTACATAGAGACGAATTTATTCATTCATTCTCGCAACCAACTCCTTTAATAAAGCTCACACATTCTCCTAAGTGGCCGCCGTTATTAGCTGAATGCTGACATACTCGTATATTTCCATTTAGGACGCGCGCAACCGCTTGTGGTATGCCCTAATGAAATTCAGTGATCCAAAGCATACTTTATTGGATGTTTGGATAGTATGAGCCTAATTTTGGAACCTAATATTGGCGTTGGGTCAAATTCAAATTTATTTGTTTGTAAAACATAGGCACAAAGTTGGTGTAAATTTAAAGTAAAGGGTCGTAAACCTTTATGTTTGAAGTTATTTATGGTAAATATTAAAATAGAAGGAAAGCCACTTTTTTTTGACACAGTATAATCACAAAAAACCGTATAAAACTGTAATATATCATGTCCAAATTACGTATCTCTGCGTACGTATCTCTATCACAACTCTGCACATTTGAGTTTGACTCTTATAAGAAATTATAAGAGGATTAAGAATCAGTCATACATTGACTAAGTTGTAAAAGAATAAGAGTATTGAGTAAAATAAAACAGATTGAAGTATGTAAATCAATTAAAATAAATGGACTTTAAAAAAATGCCCCAACTCACACATTTTTACTCCTAGTCACGTCTCTCAATTCATACAAACCCACAATGTTTTATCGACAATGTGTGAAAACTTAAAAGAAAAATTACAGGTTAACCAAGCGCATAACCCAATAGATTTCATCTGTGGCAGTGTACTCATTAAAATGACTTAGCAGTCTACGTTAGCCATTTAAACACCAAAATTCGCTGCAGAATTTCGAGTAAAATCACCTCCACCTCCTCACGTCCAATTTGTGTAATTTGAATTCTAAAAGCAGATAATTGCCTACGATACATTCGTGTGCCCACTGCCGCAATTAGGCAACGCGAACAAATGGGGCATATAATGCATTTGCACTGCCACTGAGCTTTTAGGGGCTTTGGAGTTACCTGCGTCGGTATTTCCATTTAAATCGCTTTAGTTAAGCGTGTTGTTACAGCTAAATACTGATAAATATTTCTGGACATTTTGCACCATCCAGTCCCAAACTTGGGTACTAGACACACCATGACGCCTATATTGCCCGAAGGGGTAGGCAGAGGCGTACTAATGTACACATACATTTAGAATTTTTCGAAGCATTCACAATAGATGTCGCTACGTCACCTTTAAGACGTAAATTAGAATGTGAAGGAAGATTTCGACTGGCGAGCGGGGCTCGCGGTAGCTTAGTTGGCAGGGCGTCTGGTGTACCGAACCAGAAGACGCAGGTTCGAATCCTGCCCGCCAGCCGATTTTTTCCTTTATTAAAAATAGTTAGTACATGCATAAGAATCACCTAGACAAACACAAACACTTATAATAATCACATAAATAAGTTTATAAGTAAATCAGTATCAGTAAATTACAGAAAACCCTACAACACTTTGCTCGACCCTGGACTTGAACCCAGGACCTAGTGTAGAAGTCGCGCTTGGGACCACTAGAACAACGAGGCAGTCTAATCAATATACAAGGTGGAAGGGACATCGACGCACAAACGTCGTAACAAGGTTTTACTGAAGGTCAAAAATAAAATGACCTAGGTCATTCATGTAGAAAATTATCGGTTATTACAGATATTGACATTTTTGAGCGCGCAGTGTATTCCTAAAAACGCGATTATAACGCTCCGCGGTGAATGTTATCGCGCGCCCGATCCGAAATAAATGAAATAATGATTTTTTAATTATAAATCTAATTTGGGTAAATCGAAATAATGTTTAAGTAAAAAAAAACTGCAAGTAAAATTGAAAAAAATATGAAAAAAGTTACGGACAATTTCAACGCAGGGGGGTCCAGAATCATGTACCGAACTCATGATATTCGGATGTCCGTCGATGTCCCTTCCTCCTTGTATACCTATTCATTATTAATAACCTAATATTAGTACAGTAACCTAATATATTTTCACGTCATACCTAAATCAATAACGGTTAAGCTAAGTGTTCATCATATTAACAGTGAGGTCCAATGACAGTGGTATTAGGTTCCTCTGTCGTCTGATCCTAATATTATTTCTTCGGAGCAATTAGTTGTTAGGTCAGGTTAAGTTGAAAAATTAAAAATAATACTGGATGATTGTAATGTTATTAACTGATTCAATAAAAGTACTAAGTAATCATTCAAAATGACAGTTTCCGCATTACGGCTTGATTTGGATTTAGAAGCAATTCAGAAACGCCGATGTAACACAAATAATTAATTATTTTAATATAAGTACTGGTACTTCCCGCCAGCGACAACGCCCGCGTGGTCTTATAATTTTTTCCCCCACTTTTGGAAAATTTTTCATTGCTACTCCGCTCCTTTTAGTCGTAGCGTGATGATATATAGCCTATAGCCTTCCCCGATAAATGGGCTATCTAACATGGAAAGAATTTTTCAAATCGGTCCAGTACTTTTTGAGTTTATTCGTTACATACAAAAATACAAATCTTTCCTCTTTATAATATTAAGTAAATAATAAGTAATATAAGTATAGATATAGATGTTAAAAAAAACCCTGTCCGATCCGAAAGGGGTATATAGGTATCCCAATCACATTACCATATAAAATAAAATACATAAAATATTCATAAAAGTAAGGCTGTTAACGATTTTTGTACAAAAATTACCAAAATTACCGAGAATCAAGCAATTTTCTTGAATGTGACAACACTATCACCTGCCGTGGTATATTAGGCACCTGTGACGATTGCCCTTGTAGCTATGTATCTTAGTTTCATTGTTTTATAAAAAAACTAGCTTTCCGCCAGCGGCTTCGCCCGCGTGGTCATGTATTATACATATAAACCTTCCTTAAGAATCACTCTATCTATTAAAAAAAACCGCATCAAAATCCGTTGCGTAGTTTTAAAGATCTAAGCATACATAGGGACAGACAGACGGCGGAAGCGACTTTGTTTTATACTATGTAGTGATGATATTTACTTTTATTCGGAATATTTTTTTACTTGAAAACTGAAATGGATTACATAAATGAAATCTAATATCGATACATAATAATACCTTCACGGGTCGGACAGGGTTTTCTTAACACATTGTATAATGTCATTGTTCTACACACAATTTTTTTTTCAAACTTTTACACCAATCTGCTCGCACTTACTTCAAATCGATTTATCGGTATTTCCCAGCTGAAAAACGATTCGATTCCTTTCATCGGATTACGGAATTCGGTGGTTATCATTTAATTTTACATTCGTTCACTGGTTATTTCTGTTTGATGTACATCGAACGGATAGATTTATCATTTCTGACAGTCCCATTTTGAATAAGAGTTGATGTATTACATTCCGTGTATGTTACTGTGTAATTGATTGATGATTAATTTTTGGTTGCTAAAGTACAGTTGAAATCAAATTAATCTATACTTATATATTTATGATTATAGAAGTATAATCTCTACTCATACTTAGATATATTAGAAAGACTAGCTTTGCGCCAGCGGCTTCGCCCGCTATCCCACGGGAACCTTATATTTTACCGGGATAAAAAGTAGCCTTTGTGCTATTCCAGACTATAATCTATCTATGTGCCAATTTTCATCCAGATCCGTTCAGTAGTTTTTGTGTGAAAGAGTAACAAACATCTATCCATGCATCCATCCATATATCCATCTATCAATCCAAACTTTTACATTTATAATATTAATAGGAAGACAGAAGATTACTGTCTGACTACTGTCTGTGCCTTTTCACACCTAAACCGGCGCACAAATTTCGATTAAATCTAGCAAAGAGATAGATTGAATCTTGAGGAAGGACATTGCCTACCTTTTATCCTTTAAAATTTAGGCATTTTCAGTCAATTCGAAATTTTAATTTGTGCCGGGTAAATGGGAACGTAATAAAAGGCAAAACTCAGGAGGAATCCTCTCGCTTCGCTTCCACAGAATACATATGCTCATGCGACAACCTTATGCTGCGATTATTGCTTTGCTTCGCACAGGTTTTCTGCGTTCTTAATTAAGTTTTTTTGATAAATCTGTATTCTGTGCGAGTCCAAAAGCTTTATTTCTTTTCTTCCCGAAAACGGAGGACATCTATGAAGGATTTTTACACGAAAAAGGGTTCTACAATAGTTACGTTCGGGAACTCGTCTCAAACTTTATACGCAACTCTAGTTGACCTCAGCCCTACCTCCAAAGTTATTACATTTCCTACCAACAAACTTTCATATGGGGTTCTTGTGCTATCTAACTCCATAACGCTTTATTGTAGTTTTAGTAGTAAATATACTCGTGCCATAAAACAGGTTATGTTTTTTTTTTACTTGACACAATAGGAGGATTATAGTTTACTAGCCTTTGCCCGCGAGATCGTTTTTTTTTAAAAAACGATCCCGTAGAAGTTGAATTTTTTCCCTCGATTTTGCAACGTTTTTAATTGATACTCAGCTCCTGTCGGTCGTAGCGTGATGATATATAGCCTATAGCCTTCCTCGGTAAATAGACTATCTAAGACTGAAATATTTTTTTAAATCGGACCAGTAGTTCCTGAGATTAGCACATCCAACCAAACAAAAAAACTTCAGCTTTATAATTTTATAGTTTACTAGCTGTCCCGGCAAACGTTGTTTTGTCATATAGGGGTGGGTCATTTTAGGGGGATGAAAAATATATGTTGGCCGATTCTCATAGATACCGGATAAGCACACAAAATTTCATACAAATCGGTCCAGCCGTTTCGGAGGAGTATGGCAACTAAAACTGTGACACGAGAATTTTATATATTAGATTGGAAACAGTAAGCTACTGTGGAGTATCAAAAATGATATCTAGAGCTTTTTAAAATAGAAACACATAATGGTTCGCAATCAACGCTTTAATTATTTCGAATGGCAAAACCTACTACTTCCAAATATTTTTACTTGTAACAAAAAAAATTAAACTAAGGGCCGCACCCATAAACGTCAGTATACATTAATGAATCGTTAACAAACAGTGGCTACTATATCTTGGACTGTTTTTCCATAATTGAGTTTGTTGTCAGTGTACTAAGAAAACTGGGTCTCTACTATTATGTTAAGCAACGTCACTGAATCCGACAGTAAGTATAAATTCAAAACAAGATTGATACGATGAAAATTTCTTTTTGCATGCCAGCGCTTTGCGAATCAAATGCTGATGCGACCTTTTTCGGCAGCTCTCGACACTAAGTAAGTACTTTAAAACTTTATAGTCTGTCTTTAATTTAAATGATTATTTTAACGGCGCGAAGACTCCGCTGCTAGAGTTGGTTGGATGGATAGAAGTTTGTGACTCTTTCACGCAAAACTACTGAACGGATTTTAGTAAAACTACAGCGTTATAGCTTATGACGTCTGTGGTCTAGTGGTTAGAGTACCGTACTGCTGATCACGAGGTCGTGGGTTCGATTCCCACAAGACACAAACATTTATGTGATGAACTTAGGTGTTTGTGTTTGTCTGGGTGTTTCTTATATATTATAAGTATATATTTACAAAAAAAGTATATAAGTATTATATCCATTGTCTAGTACCCATAGTACAAGCTTTGCTTAGTTTGGGACTAGATGGTGCTGTGTAAAAAAAAAAATGTCCCGAGATATTATTATTATATAATAGATCAGACTATCACATCCTCACTAATATTATAATTACGAAAGTAACTCTATCTGTTTGTCACGCTTTCACGCCAAAACTACTGATTTAAATGAAATTTGGTACACACATAGTCTAGAGCCTGAGAAAGGACATTGGCTACTTTTTAATGCGAAAAATGGGCTGTAAGGGGTTGAAAGTGGGACCACGCGGGCGAAGCCGCTGGCGGAAAGCTAGTAGAATATAAAAAGTCCTTTTAGGATGCGAGTGAATCCACGGGCTTCATCCATAACTATAAAACAAATATCATTAGCTACGACGATTTTTGCATAATACATCGTATGTTTTAACTAATTGAGTTGAAAGTCAATTGAATTTGCAAGTGTAATTATGGTGGGTACGGCCAGTCGGCCCAATAATTGTGTTTTTTTTTACTCATTTAACCTATAAAGCTTTCGATGAAAACAATATTGTGAACGAAATAAAATATATATATATTTGTAAGTTTTAATTATTATTTTAAGCTCTATCATCCTCACGTAATATCATACCAACATTAAATATAAAATCTAGTGGTTCGAGTACCGGATTGCTGATCATGAGGTCGTGGGTTCGATTCCCACAAGGCACAAACATTTATGTGATGAACTTAGGTGTATGTGTTTGTCTGGGTGTTTCTTATATATTATAAGTATGTATTTACAAAAAAAAAAGTATGTAAGTATTATATCCATTGTCTAGTACCCATATTACAAGCTCTGCTTAGTTTGGGACTAGATGGTGCTGTGTAAAAAATGTCCCCACATATTTATATTTATAATACTTCTATTTTTTTGTAATTTAAATGAAACACTCAGATGAACACAAACTCTTGTGTTGTGTGTTTTGTTTTATCTTATGTTTATCACATAAATATTTGTGTCCTGTGAAAAACGAAACCACATGCCACCAATCAACATTAATATAAATTAAGAATATATTTCGTAATCATCATTCACTTTCGATAGCTATGACAGATTGTGGAGACATCAATAGTTGGTTGTTTCGAGCGATAGAACGGCTTGTGGGTTATAAGTATTGATTCGTTCTGAATAAAACATTGCCCAGTAAGGCTGTCGAGGCTCCGTGCTTCGACATTATGAGCTTTTGTTAATACAGTACCGATATACACGTACACAAACTCGTGGCTAAGTAACTAGGCTAATTAACCGATCTGCAAGGTTAAGTTACGCTTACCGCGGTCAGTCTGTGGATGGGTCACTATCACCCATCACATACGTTATACACTACCCAAAACTACAAGCATACATCACTAATTCTCTGCCAAACCCTTCGGGGATGCAGGCGTGATGGTATGTGATAAAAACGAATGAAAAAAAAATATATATTCAATGACATGTTGCTTTCAATGTCAATTACTATAGCATCTGTTTTTCGACATGTTATAGGAACTGAAGCTTCTAGGCTTATAACTTTTTTTTCAACCTACCTGCACAATATTGTTTTTCTGTCTTGCCAATAAAATTAAACTAAATATTTGTTAACTAGTACCATTTGTTGCTGTTTTGTTTGTTTGCCAAGAAATGCAAGTATGTACCTATATTATAAGGTTATAAAATTACTTACACTGCTACACACTGTATGTTCTGTACTCTAAATTAATTTTACTGACACGGCTACCGTTCTAATACTCGTGCCATAGAATAATTACTTTAAGGACCTAGTGTTTCTCATTTCTAAGTGAATTGTATTCTATTATTGAGAAATAAAATGTCTTAAATAAAAACTACAACAACACTAAACATTCATAGATGATTCTGTTTAATTTTAATTTCTACTACCCTTGTCATTATTTTATTGTTTTAACTTTTTTCTTTTCTCAGGTACCAGTCTCTCACATATGTGAAATTTAAGAGATTACAAATTAATTTAGTTATAAGACCGATAACTATTGTAATGAGAAAATAAATAAATTTATTACTATTGATTATTATTATAGTCTGTGGATGGGTGACCATTCTTAACACATCGAGAGCCCTCCGTGCCTCGGAGAGCACGTAAAGCCGTCGGTCCTGGTAGTCATACGAATACCAATGACAGTCGTTAGTGTTAGTCAGAGGCCCAAAAAACCTTTTCTTTGTATTTCACAGTTGCACGTCGATGTTTGGATTTGTGCGCGGTTAATGGTAAACTTATAGGCTAGCCCCCTATTATATGGGTCCTAAACATACCTGGGAACTGTGGATATACAGCAGTACATTTCTGCCTAACCTCTTTGAGGAATACAAGCGTGATAGTACGTTGTTATAAATTATTTTTAAACAAAAAACAAACCGCCTCCAAAAACCCCTGGGAACTAAAAAGCTAAAAATAACAGTTACATTTTTACATTATGATTTCTAACTAATTTGGAGTCGGTGCCAAACAGACAATCAACGAAAGTCATATTTAAATTAAATTAGTAGTTTGGCACCGCCTCCATACTGAAAATACAGAATATTGAAAATTCAAACTAGTTGCACGGTTTCAAAAAGAAGCTCAATAAGGAGAAGAGTCGGCAAGATATACATGTATAGATAATCCTTTTCTTTAATATGGATACTGTAATTTTTTTCTGTGAATAGTTTTGCGAATAGTTCAGTTATCAGTTTTATATAAAGTAAGATTAAGAAAGAGTATTGATTTAAAAAAAAAGAAGATTGATGATTGATTGAGATGTATTAAGAAGAAGAAAATAATGTTAGTTCGGGTTGCGAATGATATTGATACCAGCGATGCAGGCAGGGGATATTTTGTTGCCTATCTCCTGGCATTTTGAGACACTGGTCTTAGAGGAGGAGAGATTACTGTGACCAGTGTCTAATAGTGTGACTAGTATAATACTGCAGACACTTAGGTAATAGATGATGCTAGGTACTAGATAGATAGGGGTTGCAGTGATAGCCTAGGGGTATGCCCACTGGACTGCCATGTCAAAGGTCTCGAGTTCGAATCTAAAGCACGCACCTCTGACCTTTCGAAATCATGAGCGTAATTATCACTCGCTTTAACGGTGAAGGAAAACATCATGAGGAAACCTGATATTCTCGACGAATTAAAAGTCTGCCAACCCGCGTTAGGCCAGCGTGGTGGACGACGGCCTAATCCCTCTTATACTGAGAGGAGACCCGTGCCCAGCAGTGAGACAGTTAATGGGTTGATAATGTTATGTATGTTCAAATTCAAATTCAAATTCAAAAGATTTATTGTGTACTAAGTGTATAAATAAGGTTTAATTTTTTCATTTTATAGTGTACTTATGACTTAGCGGCCTTTTACAAGCATTGCAATTTTATAAAACTTAGCATATAAAACTATGTATTTTTAATATTATATTAATATAGTTATATAATATTAATAATATATATTAATATAGTTTTTAATATTATATTAATATATTATATATATCATAATGTTTATAGAATGGGTTGATGATTAGCTAGCAGCAACAACTGCAGCTTTAGATATATATTGATAAAGATATTTCCAAAGTCAAAAAGGTGACTTTTACAAAAAAATACTATGAAGTCTACTTATGTTTACTTATTATTTAATTTGTTCGTCGTTGGCATTGCGTGCGGTTCCCCCTTATAAAGTAAATGTCGTGTTGGAGTTTTGACAAAAATCTCAAACGTCATGTAATTTGATAAGATTGCAAAGAAAAATCATTATAAAAACCTATATAAATGTTGTTTTATTTATTTGTCATCGGATAAATAATTTTGACGCATATAAAGACATCCACTTACATTTACTGTCAGATTCAATCTTCGCTTCATACTTCAGTAAATTCAATAATTCAACACTCATTTTAGGTTAACCATTTAAATTATCAGTAACTAAAAAGTTTTTATTTTGACATACGAATAAAACTTCACATAACTTTTACTTAAAATTGAAAATAATAATTATTTTTTATATGAAATGAAATTCATTTCAAAAATACGTAGCGCACAGAATTGTTCGAGTCGAATATCGTAGCGCACGCTACGGAGCGCAGCGTGTGGCTACGCCGGCCTACGACGTAGCACTGGCGTAGCGCGTAGATCGCGCAACTTGTCGGATGACACAAAACGTGGGCTTACTTTATAAAATTTAGAATTGTCATTTTTGTGTTGTCTGTGCTCAAAGATATATTGTGTTATTTTTTCATTTTTAAAATAGGAATTTCACGTGTTGACGGTACGTTGAGTGTTTAGCGTTTAAGGTGGTCCTTGCCATTACTGTTGCTCGAAGTTCGAATCTCACTTGATACAAAATTTGTTTCGAATCTGGGTATACTTTGAGCTTGTTAATTAATATATGATTATAAAATCCCTCAACACACAGGGCTTGTTCTAAATTGCGGAAGTCTGTTTAATTTTTTTCAACTACGTCTGTATTCCTATAGAAGCCAAAGGTGTATTAATGTACACCCACAGTTCACTGGTATGTATCGGTTCCATGTAATGGTGGCCATCCTTTTGCTATTAACCGGGCAAAATCCAAAGTCCAAACCGGGAATCGAGGACCTCAAACCACTAGGCTAACGAGACAAAATGTAATTAAAACAAGAAAACAATTTTAGTTTAATCTTCCGGAAAACCCAACTTATCCGTGATCAAAGCTTGGAATTATATTACAGGCTTAAGGGAAGGTGGGTATTTGAATAGGAACCCGGACACAAGTGTAGACAAAGCCTACCATTAAATATTACAAGGTTAAGCCTAACAAGGAGTATCGTATGTCGGTGACTCAAATTTCTAATGGACTGTCCGGCAGTTTACTTGGCCGAATAAAATGGGGAGTTTGCTCTGTGAATAGAAAAAAAAACACTGTGATTTTTATATGCTACTGCGTATGCGACTGGTGTGCTAGAGGTCTTGGCTTCAATTCCCGGGTCGAGCAAGGTTTTTCGGTTAAATTCCCAGTAGCAGCTCGGTGTCTGGATCGGCGCCCGATTGATGGCAATAAGCTCACCCCATAATTTAGGGGAGCTAAACATATTGGCGCATTATGAGTTTACATTAGTAGGTACACCTCTGCCTAACCCTTCGGAGAATACAGGCGTGATGGTATGCTGAAAAGCTCCTCTGGTGTGTGCAAAAAACTAAACAAAGTTTCATTATAATTGGATAAATAGTTTAGAAGTGCATAAAAGACAAACAATACTTCGATATAACTCGTAGATAAAATTATTGATATACAAGGTGAAGGGACATCGACGCACAAACGTCGTGACAAGGTTTCACTCAAGGTCAAAAATAAAATGACCTAGGTCATTCATGTAGAAAACGATCGGTTATTACAGATATTGACATTTTTGAGCGCGCAGTGAATTGCTATAAACGCAATCATAACGCTCCGTGGTGAATATTATCGCGCGCGCGATCCGAAATAAATGAAATATTGACTTTTTAATTAAATAGAAATCATGTTTTTTTAACGTTCAAGTAAAAAAAAAACTGCAGAAAAAAAGTTACGGAAATTTCAACGCAGGGGGGTCCAGAATCATGTACTAAGCTCATGGTGTTCGGATGTGCTCGATGTCCCTTCCACCTTATATTTTATCGCTACCTTAATTACTGGCGAGGACCGTTAGGGAAAAGAAATGTGGGCAGACCAGCTAGACGGTGGGCTGATGATATCGTTGCTATAGCGGGGCAAGACTGGATGACCCTAGGCAAAGACCGACAACTATGGAAAGAGAAAGAGGAGGCCTTTACCCAAACAGGGATCCACATCCCAGATAAACAGTTAACCTAACCTTACTAACACTAGATGAATAAGTTAAATGCAAGTTAAACTAAATACTAACACAACTAACCAACATTTGGATTGTAATTTATTGATGTGGAAATAAAAAGGCTTATTATTATTATATATTAATTACAGACAAAATAACCGGTCGCTATCATAATAAAGCCAAAGTTGAACATAAAATGTCAACTTAATTGTTAAGTGGAATATCTTGTTTTGTGACAAGAGGTCTCGGCGTCAGAGATTACTTAGAATCTTGAGACGCTGTAACTTTTAAATTAAGGCTCACTCAAGTTCCGGAAATAAGGAAGGACAAATGACATCAAGTGACGGGGAAAAAAAAAAGAAATAGAAGAAGGAAGAATCTAAAAGGTATTATTAAGAATACGAAAGAGTATTTGATGTCTACTTTGATGTTTAATTTAGAAAGTTTTTATTTTAAGTCAAATGTTGTACTGTTTTACGGTGTAGTGACCACAAAGTTAGACTCCTAACGCCTGGACCGACTTATATGATTTTTTTTGTGTGTATTTGGATAGTTTAAGAATCTAAACCATTCACAATTGGACCCGGTAGGTGGCGCTCCCGTCGATCCACCGGGAAACGCAGGCGAAGCTGCGCATGCGCACTGGTCGCTAATCTTATTAATATAAATAATTATTCTGTACGTATGTTTCTCACCTAACTCCTAAACGGCAGGACCAATTTGGTTGAAATTTTGTATGTATTTTTCAATGCGTCCAATAAATTGGACCCGTTAGGTGCCGCTGCAGTCGGTCCACCGGAAAATGCAGGCGGAGCTGCTAGTAAAGGTTGAAAAGCGCGAATACTATGCTCGGGGCTTGAGTTCGGTTCCCAGGTTCCCAAGTTTTTTTGTGAAATTCTTAGTAGCAGCGCGAAGTTTGAATATGTGCCTGATTCGTGGCAATAGGCTCGCCCCTTATTACACGGGATCGAAACATACTGCTAAACTGTGGACGTAAAATCACAAGCATATTGAAATATAAATAAACACTTAAAAAGTGCTAAAGCGATTATTTTGATGAAGTAACGATTGCAACATATATAGTTAATCAATATCATTAACGTCGGGATTAAAATAATATCAATATAACGCGATCAAATCCGCAAAAAATTGGTTTTATTTCAATGTCTAGTATTCGCGTAAGTGCCAGAAATCAGGATTATAGTATTGGTTCGTAAATATTATGTATCCAGTACCACTAAAATTCCAATCACTACTTTAGGAGATGATTGCTTTTGAGTTTTGCTTAGTGTATACCTATTTATTTACTAAAAAAAAAATTATTTATTTATTATGTGCCCAGTAGTGAGACAGTTAATGGGTTGACGATGATGATATATATATATATATATATATATATATATATATAATAATAATAATAATAATATAAATTTATTTCGGAACTTCATCCATAAGTTGTTAGTATACAGAAAAACCTAATAACTATGTTAGTACATGTAACTGGGACAAATAACCAATTATAGGGCAGTCAAATTTGCCCGCAATGACATTGAGGAGGCGGTTAGGGCTATCACGTACCCTCTGTAGCAGTGATGCTGCACGCTTACGTCTAATCGCCGCGAATCCGTCAATGTGAGCGTCGGCAAACATTCCCGAGGCGCTACACATCCCCCAACAGCATCCTAAATGCATTATTATATTGGACTCGAATATGCTCATGACTGTATATTAACTGTTTAACCATTCCAGAAGAGAGAACATGCTTATAATTACGAATAACAAACCAACAAAATGTTCGCACGAGTATCAGAAGTTCGCTCAAAGTTTTCTGTATTGGGAACGGTGAAACTTTGTACAACATGTGCCAGCTGTTTTAACATACACACAATCGCGCTATTTCCTCAAGATTTGTGATTGTAAACGAAGCAAAAGAAGTATCCTGCAAAATTTTCGTGTTTATAATATACTAGCTTTTGCCCGCGGCTTCGCTTACGTGGATGTAGAAACAAAATTAGGATTAGAAATTGAACCCATTCATAAAAAACTTGTATTTTGAAGTAGTGTTTTAGAGGTTTGTAAAAAGGGCCTCGTGACTAAGTTATAACGGCGCTAAGCTCAATGAATATTGTGGGTTCGATTCCGGTCGACAATTATTAGTCTCGGTACTGAGGTACTTTATGAGGTACTGAGGTGATGCTTTTTGTGAAAATATGTCCAAAAGAAAACGGAAGCTTCAGTTAGTCGTAATAACTCGTAATTCTAACCAAACTTTACAACTATTGTTTAATTTAAGTCTATACCACTTAAAACGTTTATAACTAATCAACAATCACGATTTCTGCGCATATGACAACTTAATTAAAGAACCAACAATAATGATCCCTTATATCAATAGGAATACATACTACAGAGAGGTCAAGCTCTATCTCAGCATCTACGTAACCGAGTGGAATGAGATATACCTCATTTTTTTAGTTGAACGATGGACTTTTAAATAGAAAATTCAAAATCAAAAACCAGCAATGATGATCTCTTCTTTCTATGGGCTTGATTGCTATTCAATTGTTTTTTTTTAAATATCTTCAATGTACAGAAATGACTTTTTTACAATTTTATAATAGTATAGAAGACAACATATAAAATAAATAATAAATAAAAAACCTGGGACATTTTTACACAGCACCATCTAGTCTCAAACTAAGCAGAGCTTGTACTATGGGTACTAGACAATGGATATAATACTTGTATACTTTTTTTTTTGTAAATACATACTTATACTTATATAAGAAACACCCAGACAAACACAAACATTTAAGTTCATCACAATAAATGTTTGTCCTGTGGGAATCGAACCCACGACCTCGTGATCAGCAGTCCGGTACTCGAACCACTAGACCACAGACGTCGTCGTATGACGAATATCTTCACTTATTTAAATAAATATAAACCCTAATCCCTTTATTTGATACGAGCACCAGAATAATTCAATACATACATTTCACGAAGAATTTAATATGCAGCCAATTTGTGTTCAAATAGAAGATTTAGATGTAGATGCTAAAACGTAAACACCTGCCCCTTATTTACTTGATTACTGAATTTTGTTACACTTATTTATGTGATTTAATATAGTCAAACATTTTCTGGCTCTCTTTGTTTCCATGTAACGTACACATACCATAACTGAATGAGCGCGGGGAGCGAGCGAGATGCGCCGTGAATTCCGTGAAACGAGATTATTATAGTGAATTATTATTATTATTACTATAATACATATACATTTGGGGCATTTCACGCGAAGCGGGCAGCGAAAAAAGTGTCAGGTTCTGGATTTTGTTTATATTTGGGGTAATTGAACTATAGGTGGAATGAAAAAATGTACCATATTTTTTTTTTTTTTTACTAGCCTAGTTACCATTTTATGTGACTTGAAAGAATTGAAAAAAATTGAGGAACGGATTTTTCGAAAGGTATTAATGCAGTTAATAAAATAGATTTAATAATTACTAAATAGTGTTTATGTGAGAACATTAATTGTGTTTCTTGTACAGTGATTAAAATTTGAATCTTTTTCTTTTTTTCACATAGTAAACCGGAAGTTAATAATAAAAATCTGTTTTTTTCTAACTTCGCATTTTTTAATATTTTTTATTTTTACCTTAAAATATAGATTGTAGTATAGAAATGTTATGTTAGAAAACTTTGAATGGTATCTCGATTAGTTTAGAAGCTAGGTGAACTGAAGTACCAAGGTGCTGCACGGCGCGCTATTTTGGGCGGTTTCTTAGTATGGCAATCTTACTCGCTACTTATTATAACTAATCAAATATGGTTAAATAACCATAATTAAGTACAAAATTTAATTATTTTGATTACATGTTATATGTAATTATTATTTTTCATAAATTTATCAATCAAATAAATATTTTTTTCTTTTGATCTTAGGTTGGGCATGTTAAATGCAAGAACGTAGTGATGTAAACTACTTAGATACAATTTATTGTGTATTTTTAACTACTTTACAGTTCGTGGTGTTCCTAGACGATGGTAATAAGGCGTGGTTTTTTTTGTTCCTCGAATGGTGACAGCGTTTTCAAGTCGCGGTTGCTAAAAAAATCTGTTGATGTAAGTCTGCGTTTTTGCCCAATTCTGTTTTCGGACAGGGATAGTTATCACTCTGTTTGCCGGCAATTGAAGGCTTGCACGGGTTGCCAGCTTTTTTAGGTTTCCGCTGAGACCATGACAGGGCCACTTTCCGTGTGAGGTTTCGTGGAAATTAATTTCGGGTTCAGTGCTAAATTCTAAAGTATTCAAACATATTTATAAAATTCAATTGCCGGCAATAATTGGGCGAAAATGGCTTTATCGGAAACTGCAGTTATTATTGTTCCAAAGAAGAGATACATCAACAGACTTTTTTTGCAACCGCGACTTGAAAACGCTGCCACCATTCGAGGAACAAAAAAAACCACGCCTTTTTACCAACGTCTAGGAACACCACGAACTGTAAAGTAGTTAAAAATACACAATAAATTGTATCTAAGTAGTTTACATCATTTCATTGTTGCATTTAACATGCCCAACCTAAGATCAAAAGAAAAAAATATTTATTTGATTGATTAATTTATGATAAATAATAATTACATATAACATGTAAACAAAATAATTAAATTTTGTACTTAATTATGGTTATTTAACCATATTTGATTAGTTATAATAAGTAGCGAGTAAGATTGCCATACTAAGAAACCTCCCAAAACAGCGCGCCGTGCGGCACCTTGGTACTTCAGTTCACCTAGCTTCTAAACTAATCGAGATACCATTCAAAGTTTTCTAACATAGCATTTCTATACTACAATCTAAATTTTAAGGTAAAAATAAAAAATATTAAAAAATGCGAAGTTAGAAAAAAACAGATTTTTATTATTAACTTCCGGTTTACGATGTGAAAAAAAGAAAAAGATTCAAATTTTAATCACTGTACAAGAAACACAATTAATGTTCTCACATAAACACTATTTAGTAATTATTAAATCTATTTTATTAACTGCATTAATACCTTTCGAAAAATCCGTTCCTCATTTTTTTTCAATTCTTTCAAGTCACATAAAATGGTAACTAGGCTAGTAAAAAAAAATAAAAAATATGGTACATTTTTTCATTCCACCTATAGTTCAATTACCCCAAATATAAACAAAATCCAGAACCTGACACTTTTTTCGCTGCCCGCTTCGCGTGAAATGCCCCATTTATTAATTATTTGTTCTATAATGTATGTATGTATAACCAATTTAAAGATTATGTTCAAACTTTGTTATTGGACCCTGTCTGAAATAAATGATTTTTATTTATTTATTTATTTTACGGAAAATCTACAGCAAAAGCGGAAAATCTATGCATAATATTAAATAGCAACAGTTAGGATACAGAAAGCCATTACAGATTTTCGCGGATTCTATTGTTTAGATAACTATTGGTTATTTTTTTTTTTGTATTTTTTTTAAGCATGGAAAATGCTTAAATAAAAAATACAAAAAAAAAAAAATACAAAAAGATAACTATTGGTGTTATACACTTCAGTAGGCACGTTAACTTATTTATGAACCAACTGTAGGTAATTCTTTTTTGATTTGATATTGTGTGTATATCTTTTGTTTTCTTTAATATTTGTCTTTGTTTTATGTAATAATGTCTTGTGTTAATTCAATAAAATTTGCTTTCGTTCTACCATCAACCTTTTTTTTTGTATTTTTTTTAATTCTCATGGATCCCTGCCCCTGAGGGAGGCGGTGGCAGGGTATATCGGACATACCATCACGCCTGTATTCCCCCAAGTGGTCGGCAGATGTGTACTATTGTACACAAACACTATGTTGAGGTCTTAGTATTAGTAGCACTATGTTGTTGGCTGTAGTTGCTGCTTACAAACAGATACCCAGTATCCTTGTTTTGTATATTGAAAGGTACAGTCAGCAACAAAAGTCGCTAAACACGATAAAATCCCCAAAATGCTTTATAATCTTTCATATTTAGAATTTACTGACCCTTTAAGGCAGTACCAGTTATCTTATTAGAGGACAATTATATGATTAACCTTAGTCAAAATCTAATGAATAGTTTTGGTACTGTAATGTTATTAAACATTGGTTGTGTTCAACGACTTTCGTTGCTGACCGTATAACAAAAAAAAAACTTCCAAGCCGGCCAAATAACATCTGCAGCACAAAAAAATAACTAGAGCTAACAAAAATGTGACTCAAATATACAAATCAGACGCAAATACCGTCTCGCCATCAGTCTATATCGGAATTATCGCTCAATCATTTTGAGACACAAAGTTTAGCTTTCCAGTGAGACTTTCAACTTTTCAATCAACAAACATTGCTTTCAATCAACGTTCACTACAAAAGGAAATAAAGGGACCATTGAGAAAACTTTTGCGTTTCATAAATTCCGTTGAGAAAATATTTGATATCTATTTGCTTTAGTGATGATATTCGTTAGAGGACAATAATTGATTACTTATGAATTTCAGTCACTCACTTTCATCTGTACTCCTTATACAAAGAGGAAAGATTTTTCTGTTTGTTTTCATTGAATAAGCTTCGAAACTACAGGACCGATTTGAAAAATTCTTTCACCATTGGGAAGTCACACTATCCCCGGGTGAAATAATTTCACCCGGGGATAGTGTGACTCGCGAGCTCGGGTTGGGCCCCCTTTCAAAATGGGAGGACGGGGATATGCAGGTTTCTTCGCGATGTTTCCCAAAGTCATAAGATTTAATCGCGGTGCCCGTGGGTTTAGTCAGTTAGGGAGTCCATGGTTATCTTTAAACAATAAGCCGAGCATTAGCTATTAAAGTCAACATATTTTATTTAAAAAGGTACGTTTTTAAAGACAAAGTTTGGTATATCATTATATATACTGCCGATATATTTATATATGTGACTATGTATACATAACAAAAATAGCACAGGTACCTACCAAGTGTCGAAACGAATGGCGCACATCACCAATCGTGGAAACAATTAAAACTTTTTCAATTTTGTATCCTACGCTTTATCTGACGATGTTAGGAGTGGTTTACACTGCAAACGAGATCTAACTTTTTCTGATAAGTTCTTTAATTTTAGTTCTTATTTTTAAATGTTCCGTTGGCTAGTCGATAGTACCCCCTACTGAAACTACAGACAATTATGAGATTTTTTTATTATAAAAAAAATATCTCATAGCTCTGCCTCGCTAGATTCCTGTTCCTGGGCTCGATTCCCGAGTCGAGCAAACTGTTGTCGGCATTTTCTGTGAAATTTTCAGCACCAGCTCGGAGTTTACATCTGTGCCCGGTTGATGACAATATGTTTCCCATTACATGGGACCTAAACATAGCGGCGAGCGGTACAGTAATACATTTCTGCCTGATTCTTGAGGTAATAGAGGCGTGATGGTAAAAAGGATTTACGTAATTTAAAGGTTTTTTGACGGGCCCTACGAGTATTCAGAGAAGCATCGAGGGTTGCCTCGATACTTATCTGAATACTCGTAGGGCCCGTTTTACTATCTCCTACTAACTTCCCGTTAAATTACTTGGTAGTTACTTTCATAGAAATACTAGCTTTCCGCCTGCGGCTTTGCCCGCTATCCCAGGGGAATCATACATTTTACCGGGATAAATGGTTTTATATGGCCTATGTGCTATTCCAGACTATGTTCTATCTCTGTGCCAAATTTCATCTAGATCCGTTCAGTAATTTTAGCGTGAAAGAGTAACAAACATCCATCCATCCATATATACTAACTTACACATTTATAATATTAGTAAGACTAGCTTTCCGCCAGCGGCTTCGCCCGCTATCCCACGGGAACCATAGATTTTACCAGGATAAAAAGTAGCCTATGTGTTATTCCAGACTATGTTCTATCTCTGTGCCAAATTTCATCCAGATCCGTTTAGTAGTTTTTGCGTGAAAGAGTAACAAACATCCATCCATCCACACCCACAAACTTTCACATTTGTAATATTAGTAGGATTTTTCCTTTTTTTAATTTATCCGGCGGGTAGCAAGTACCCAGTTGTGGTAAAACATGCCTTTAGACGTCCTCCCTCGGGCAGAAGAAAAAAAAATAGCAATAGTATGCACTCAACCTTACAAAGCTCAAGTAAATAAAATCAGATATTTTATCAATCTTGTCAGTTTGAGTTTATAAGATTGCGATTCGTGATAACTGAGTTATTTAACTTTCTGATTCCAAGTTAATTATTTCATCAAGTTGATTGATCTTCGATCAAATAAGGAATTGATTTAAATAATCTTGTGATTTGATTTGATTATATGTGAATTTGTCAGCTAGATATGATTGCAGCAGAAATAGTGAACAAAGTCTGGGCTCAAACCATAGAAATCGAATTCCGAGATACTATCGTCAAATATAATAATACTTTATATTCAGGTAACTAAGGGCTTCTGGATAGCCGCTACAAAACGTTAACAAAATCTGTATCATATTATCTAACAAATAATTTAACGGAAACTTATTAGGGTGCTAAAATAGACTTTAAGACTCAGAGGAAAATACGCTTAATATACAAACAGCTTATACTCTAATCCATATAAACAAACTGCCTAATTAGCCTTAAGAAACTTACCAGATCGAGCAGAAAAATGTTATTGGGTTTTCAACCGACTTCAAAAAAAGGAGGAGGTTCTCAATTCGACTGTATTTTTTTTATGTTTGTTACCTCAGAACTTTCGACTGGGTGAACCGATTTTTATTTGAAGCTGGTGCTTCCAGATTGGTCCCATATAAATTTTATCGAAATCCGGCTTTAAAAAAATCGACGAAAATTTAAAAAATTGTATACGTAGATACGTACGATATTTTGGTTTTCTCCGAAACCTCGCCGCTCGCAGTAAAACGCATTGCCCGGCACAACCGGGCAGTGCGTTTAGTTGGCCTCCCCATATAATATAATAGGTATAAAACAAAATACATATATTCCACTAAAACTTTTAGAATAAATTATTGTTGAACAATAAAACCCTTCCTTCGGCTTTTTGCCGTGTTGTCGGGTAAAAAACAAAACTCCTCCAAAAAACACCTGGGAACTAAAAAGCAAAAAATGACAGGTACATATTTACATTATGATTTCTAACTAATTTGGAGGCGGTGCCAAACAGACATCACCGAAAGTCATATTTAAATTAAATTAGTAGTTTTTAGTTCCTAGTTGTTTTTTGGAGGCGGTTTGTTTTTTGTTTAAAAATAATTCTCAGTGGCAACTCAGTTTGGATTTGGTAATATGATAGCCTCCTCGGGACCTAAGCATACTAGCGAACTGTCCGTGTACATTAGTAAACTTCTGCCTACAACTTCGGATAAAACAGAGTGTTATCCTAAAATGAAACCTCTGCCCTATTAAAATTAAATTCTATTTTTGTTAGCAACCGCTGTATTTTTTATTTTTGTTATATTTGACCCAGCTACCTATAATATTATGTCATGTTTTTGTTACCAACCGCCGTATTTTTTGTTTTCCGTTCTAATAATTTTCTTGAGGTGCTCAAAATAAATATAATTGTTAGGAAATAGAACTATTGACACGTGTCACAAGAGCCTTGAGGTTATGCCTCCAAAAATATTAGTTCTGGCAACACTTCGATCCGTATTAATAATTCATTGTTAGGAGCGAGTGTAAATGACAACGGCTTTGCTGTGACTTACTATCGCGCCTGTATTCCCTGAGGGATTAGGCAGAGTTGTACTGTTAAATATCAACAGTTCGCCGGTATATTTAGGTCCCATGAGGCGAGCCTATTGCCATCAAACGGGCATATATCCACACTCGGAGCTGCTGTTGGGAGTTTCGTAGAAAAATCCAACAACAATTTGCTTGACTTGCGAATCGAACCCAGGACCTCTAACCTAGCAGTTACACTTATGGCTACTAGAACGAAGAAATCATACGGCCGGCAGTGACATACCTACGTTTGAAAAAGAGCATTATATAACATTGCTTGTTTATAACAAGGGCGGTTGCTGAGTGCGAAGTAATAAAATTTACTAACTATTACTATTATTACTATTCGACGTCCGACGACCGACGACGACCGACGACGTCTGTGGTCTAGTGGTTCGAGTACCGGACTGCTGATCACGAGGTCGTGGGTTCGATTCCCACAAGACACAAATATTTATGTGATGATGAATATAAGTATTTGTGTTTGTCTAGGTGTTTCCTATGTATTTGTGTTTGTCTAGGTGTTTCCTATGTATTTGCGTATAGTATGTATGTATTTACAAAAAAAAAGTTTATAAGTATTATATCCATTGTCTAGTACCCATATTACGAGCTGTGATTAGTTTGGGACTAGACGGTGATGTGTAAAAATGTCCCCAAAATATTTATTTTTCATTTATTATTATTAAATCTACTAACTTTAATAGTTATAATAGTAATAGTTAATAGATTTTTTGCCAATCATACTGGCAAACTGAGGGTGAACATAAATGCACCTCTAACGAACCCTTTGAGGGACAAAGGCAGATGATGATAATTTTATTTCAAAATATCTTATTTATGTCCATATCAAAATAAAACGTTATATATCTTGAGAGCTATCACACAAAATAGATCTGAGAAGCGAAAACGAAAACAAACAAGAAACAAATCTAAAAAACAAACAATCGTTGTTTAATTACAAACAAACGTAAACAAGAAACGATTTGAGCAATGGCGGCTCATCAGTCTTCAGGTGATAGTCTATTTATATGTATTAATGTCACTATACAATCACGCCTATATCCCCCAAAGAGTTAGGCAGAGGTCTACTTACGTTTACCCAAATTCCACTACTATGTTTATCTTATCTTAGCTTGCTATGAGGGTTAGCATAGCCAGCAATACTTCGACCCAGTGCGATCTTTTGTGTTGTCCCCATTATCGTATAACTATTATTTACCCTTTGAAGACGTGGTTCATATATATCAGCCTATGGTTGTCCACTGCTGAACGTAGGCGTCCCCCAAAGAGCGCCAATCCCAGTCTTCAGCAGCTCGCATCCATCCGCTGTCAGCCACCTTCTTTAAATCGTCGGTCCATCGTGTCGCAGGGCGTCATACACTACGCTTGCCTAAACGTGGTCTCCACTCTAGCACTTGTCTGCTCCATCGACCGTCTGTCGTGGTTCATGAAGGCGGCTAACCCACTTATAGGAAGGAACCTAGTCTTCTGGCTTAGTGTACCCGTTGCCGAGCAGACTCATCCGTTTCGTCGCCAGGACGTCACAATCACACATGATGTGCTCAACTCATGCACTCTTTCCTTGAATTCAACATAGGCTCTGCAGTCATTGTACAACACCTTCATTTTATGGAGCATGTCAGTATGTTTAAGTCCCATGTAATAGAGGGCGACCCAATTGCCACTATCCTGTTTAAACTAGTAAACTGAGTTATGACTTTATGTCATAAGTTTCTATATCTAATAGATAAACAAATGTAACATAAATATGTGCCATGGATTTAAATATACAGGGTTATAAAAAATAACTTAGCTATTTTTGACCTTATGAATCAGAATCAGGAATAGAACACATTGGTAAAGAAAAAAAATATATTTTCTTTGTTTTGTTTTTGTAATTCCAAATATTTTGAAACTATAGAGAGCCTCAAAAGTGAATTACCTTAAGGTTAGGGCCCCCATACAGTCGGCCGTAGAATCGTAGGCAATCATTATTTAGGTAAATGTGCGAAATCGTTTTAATCTTAAGGTAATAATACACTTTTCGTTTAAGAATATTTCGGACATTACTTATAACGACAAAATAATGAAAACAATTTTTTTTCTTTATCAATATTGTCTATTCCTGAGGTCAAAAATAGCAAAGATATTTTTTATAACCCTATATTTTCGATCTGCAGTTTAAAATTCTCGAACAACATTACCTAAATATGGACACAGTGGGCTATCGTTGTAACTTCAAACTATAAACGCGTCCAAACTTCGGAATCCTTTCGGTTCCGAATTCTCCCGGGACTTCCAAGACAAGCCACAAGTTTTGTATACCTAAGAAGATAGAATGTCTGGGGTATCGTATATAGATATTTTACAATGAGTTAATACATGGGTGTGGTTTACAAAAGAGTAGGTATCCATGGAAAATCCTGCCGGATTCTTCTCCATAGGACCAACTCTTTGGAACTGTGCAACTAGAAACATTTAACGTTTCAAAAATGCTTGTAAAAGCTTCTTTGAAATAAAAACATTTTGAATTTGAATCGAATTTGGGCAAAAAATGCAAAGATAGCAGTACCCCACTCTAAATAACCTAGCTTTTAAACAGAAAATTCACATCCAAATCAGTTCATCTATTAGAAGTTTTGTCTTCCAACACGAACGACAAATATTTTTTCCCATAATTGCCCTCTATTTTAAATTTGGCTGCACACTCAATTCGTCAATCCGTGACCAGTATTTTGCAGCATACCCGTTCAGCTGTTTTGATCCCATATAACAGAGGGTGAGCTGATTGATATCAACCGGGCACAAATCCAGACTCCGAGCAGCTACTGGGATTTTACAGAACAATTTTTGCCCGACCCAGAAATCAAAGCCATGACCAATAGCGTAGCAGTCGTGCTGCCAACCGCAAGATTATTAAGGCTGACAATTTTCAAAACAGTTTATTTTGATTATACTTTATTGCTTTCAACCAAAATTCTTTAATAACTTAAGAATTTGGTATTCTTGGAGACGTAAATTGTTATTGTTCGCCATAAACTGGTAACTATTACCACGGGTGACCCGTCTAGACGTTCTAATGAGACCTCATTTTTGATTAGTTTCACTTGTTTTACAACTAAAACTTTAGACAAAGAACGAATGTATGTACGGTGCTAAGAAATAATGGTGCTTTTCTATGTAGTTAACTTTTGCCGGCAACTTCGTTAGCGTGAATGTTATCTGTCATCATCATCAGGATGATAGATAGAACATTAAATGTTATTGAATGTTATCTATACTACTATACTAATAAGATTGTATTGTTTGTTTGTTACTTATACTTTACTTATAGTCCATATTTATTCAAGTAGAAACATTATCCAAATTACTGCCTAGTGCCTACTTATTTCTAGTAAACTACAGAATACGAGGTTCGAGTCCGTTCTTGGAACACCCGTAAATAGCCCTTGAGTCCGCGACATTACTTACAGAATCAATATTCATATTTTAATCATGAAACGTTTACCCTCTTGACTGTTCGGCTGTGGGCATAGTGATAAGCGGGAGCGATAAGCGGAGATGATGAGGTGAAGAAAGGTTACATATATATCTACTAGTTACAGGGTTATATTGTCATCATCAACCCATATCCTGTCCCACTGCAGGGCACGGGTCTCCTCTCAGTATGAGAGGGATTAGGCTATAGTCTACTACGCTAGCCTAATCCGGGTTGGTAGACTTCACATGCCGTCGAGAAAATCTCTCAGGCATGCAGGTTTCCTCACGATGTTTTCCTTCACCGTTAAAGCGAGTGATAATTACGCACATGATTTCGAAAAGTCAAAGGCGTGCCTTGGGTTTGAACTCGAGACCTTTGACTTGGCAGTCCAGTGGTCATACCCCTAGGTTATCACTGCTTTTAGGGTTATATTAGGTGGTTCTGAATAAACTTGCTTTCGTGATAAATGTTTTCTTAATAAAACATTTTAGTAGCAGCTGGTAATTTGGAATTGTGCCAGGTTAATGATTAAGTCTCGCTCTTTATGACATATTTACCTACCTACGGGACCTATTTAGCATTTGGTAAAAAAAAAACATTTTCCAGAGCATTTTAGTACTAAGCAGCTCGAACTTTGAAATGTGTGCCCGGGCTCGCTCGCTCTTTTTTTTTTTTTTTTTTTTAGGACGGATGTAGATTCTAGCTCAGGAGCTTTAGAATCTTAACCGGGCTTGGTGGCGAGGCACCTTTTGTGCCTCCAGCCATGGACACTTATAAACTAAGCAACCGCAGCTAAGGGCGTCCCCTAACGGGACTCGGACCTCGGCTTAGGGCGTTGCTGGGGGGACAGCTAGGGACAGCTGGATCTGGGTTGAAATTATTTAGGGACGAATTTAAAACTACCGGCTCGGCGCGGGCCGGCTCGAGCAAGGGACGGGGAGGGGTACCGTTTCGAGGTCTTCGCGACGGGCCTCGCCGGCGAGGACGGTAAATCGGATGGCGTCGAGCCTGTTTGAGTGCTTCTTGTGCTACGGTAATCGGGTCGTCAGGGTAAGTGAGTGCGTGCCTTGGGCGGCTCGCTCGCTCCCTATTATATGGGACCTAAGCATACCGGCGACCTATACGCCTCTGCCAGAAGTCATTGTACCTATCTGTAATAACTTTTACTACCTATGGGATCAACCCTGAAATCACGAAAACACAGAGTACCTAAGTAGGACAGTGAATGGGAATACGATGAATGTTTTTGACATATTGCAGTTTTACCGTCTATACCTAGACTAAGGTAACTGTGACTACCCATTGGTCATTAGTTGTTACTGTCAATAAGAGACCCATGTTCTGTTCACACATACACGTTTGTGGACTTATTATTAGTTTAAACGATTATGACATAGATCGATAGAAGTCAGCCAATGTCAAAGCGGGCATTTGAACTTTGGAGACGACGTCTGTATATTCCCTACCTAAGTAATAAAGGAACTTTTTAAAATTCCCAATGACATTATGTGGTTGAAAAGAGCAAAATTCCTAATTTAATTCTTAAAATAGATTTATAAATTGTGATTGATAATAACCTGAATTAAATAAAGTTCAATACATTTCTTACGCTATAAAATAATTTTGAATTCAACATTGCAAATTAAACGCATATTTTATACATTGTTTTTTACATTTTAATAATTACTTTCGAATCCTAATTCTTTATGGTGTAAAATAAAGATAAAGTATTCTAAATAATTTTGTATGGAATGACTGGCTATCTTAATACCGGGCAGGCTAAAACTACACTCTTTCGCTAAGCTCCGGCTCAAGTTAAATGAACACATTTGTTCCGCCAGCCGACTTCGCTTGCCTTCATTCACCAGAACGTCCCTATCTTACACCGTAGTTGGTTTTAGAGAAGAGAAGTATCTGGAATTTTTCAATTCCAGTTCTGGGTGTGATAGGTGATAATGTCCTACGGAGCATCCTTTTAAAAAAATATGGAATAAATATCTTACCTATTGTACCTAATTAATACTTTAATTACAAGAGATAATGTTTTCTATCTATTTTCAAATCATTTTACAGTGTATAAACGTCATTTGGATAAATGATAAATATGATCTAGTAATCATAAAAGTATGGCTAAAGCTCCCCAGGTCTTTACCGTTAATTTTATTATTATGACAATCGCAAGTTTTTTTTAATCGCGGTGTAACACACACCCGGCTTAAAATCTTGCATGCACGCTGTTCATAGGTCAAAGCACCTCGGGTTTGCACATCTCACTGAATATTGTACGCCGGCACGAGATCCCAGGAAATGGCGGATTGAGAAGCTAAAACTAAAGGGAGTGTGACGTGAGCTATACAATTACTGATGTAAGCGTGCCGTCGGCAGGGTTGGTCTGCTCAAAGCCGCTATGGCTCTTTCTCCAAAAGGCCATTTCAAACATTTCCCTCCATTGACACTCATGTCATCGTGACATCAATATAATTATGTATTTTACTTACCGTTTTCTGACTGCCTCGTTGGTCTAGTGGTCCCAAACGCGACTGCTACGCTAGAGGTCCTGGGTTCGATCCCCGGGTCGAGCAAAGTGTTGTCGGGATTTCTGTGAAATTCCCAATAGCAGCTCGGAGTCTGGATATGTGCCCGGTTTATGGCAATAGGCTCGCCCCCTATTACATGGGACCTAAACATACCGGCGAAATGTGGGTGTACATTAGTACGCCTCTGCCTACCCCTTCGGGGAATATGGGCGTGATGGTATGTACTTACCGTTTTCTTTAAGAGTCGAGTGACTTCACTTGATTTTCAGCGGTCGAATAGAAAGGTTAAATTCTAAATAGGTATTTTTTTATTCAAGTAAAACAGCTGGACCCTTCAGTAGGTACTGTGGTTAATGAAAACATGATTGAACAAAATTTCCTTGATACAAAGTAGCCTCTGATTACTACTTACACACCTATTTCTATTTTGGTTTAATTGAAGGCCTCGTGATTTAAAAAATTAAACAGTACGTTCCAAAATTGGTACTTAATAACGGTATTTTCACCATCACAAGGTTTTTTGTGTTGTTAATATTTGGAAAAAAAATGTATCATCATGCCTACTTAAATAATATTCTGAAGTTGAAGAATTATTTGAACGCAGCAAGTTTCATCGGAATCGTTAAAGGCGTTTTCGAAAACGTGATTACAAATATTATACAAACATTGCTCATTTAATAGATAGGATTGGATAGGTATTGTGGAGGCTCTCGTCCTCCACAGTACACGAGATGGGTGTAGGGTGCATCATCATCATCATCATCATCCTCCTGCCCTTATCCCTATTCATTTGGGGTCGGCGCAGTATGTCTTTTTCTTCCATACATCTCTATTAGCCGTCATCTCATCATTCACTTCCTTTGTGGTCATATCCTTTCTCACACAGTCCATCCATCTTTTCTTTGGTCTTCCTCTTCCCTTATATCCATCCACATTCATGCTTAAAACCTTTTTGGTAACATGCTCTTCACTTCTAATTAGTAATACTAGTCTTTATTTATATTAGACTTTTATTTATTATTTGGAGTACTAAATCATTGTACATGTCATTGTGTCCGTGACACATCTACCTCTAGAACATTACTACTATTTCTTTATGAATGCTTGTCTTAACTGCCAGCTATATATTAAATGTTGGTAGCGACCTTTGTCGTCTCTACATCATACCTCTCTACCCTTTCATATTCTCCTACCTCTAGCTCCTAGCTCCCAACCATGTTGGGATCGGCTTCCAGTCTAACCAGATGCGGCTGAATATCAGTATTTTACACGAAGCGGTATCCATAGCGTCATCAGACCTCCGCAACCTAATTTCTGGGCAATACCTATAACAAAAGGATAAACTGGTTGTCAGGCTTTTTGGGCTTCTGACTACCACTAACAAATGGGGTATCTCTCTGCCTATATCAACGGCAAAATCAGCAACCCATTTATAGTAATGTATTTATGTTAATTATCTAAAACATCAACATTAATTGGCCACTCGTGAATTTAAATGTAAACGGTGAACGTAATATTGTTAGCACAGCAGACACGGAGAATAAATAATTTATTTACATTTCATAATTATGTTTATTCTAGTTTGGCGTGTGACGTGTTGGAATATATTCAACATTGAAATATTTACGTTACATTAGTGCTACACTGAAATTGCAGCTGATGGCCGCTGAAAATGATATACCTACAGAAAAATCAAACATATTGCGCCAATCTTATGTTTTTTTTTATATACAACAAGGGTGTCAAACAAGCATGCAGCCCAATTGATGGTAGACGGTTACCGCAGCCTATGGACGTTTACAAGTTTTACAACACCAAAGCGTCACTCACGCGTTGCCGAAACTGCCAAAATCTCTTAGGGGTTTAAGGAGGATTCACTGCGCCGACAGTGTTAGGGAATGTTCCTCATGCTGTCAGCGCAGCGTATTCTTAGAAGGAGCTCTGGCAACATTTTTGTTTTTTGGCAAACGAACAGACGTAGACGATTCACCTGATGATATGGAGTACTTAGTCATCGCCTCAAAAGGTCCTTTTGGGAAGCGGAAAATCCTCATTGATTAAGGAGGTGGCGGGGATCCATAAAGATTTTGATTTTCAGTCACAGTTATTTCATTCTCATACCGGATTTGTACCCGATTATTGGCAATAGGTTGCATGGAACCTTAATATACCACACAGTATGTGAGCGGCGGGCTCGCCTGCGCGAAGTAGGACGGAGGGGCAGGCGCGCTTGCTTTTGTTCACAGTAACCCGCCGCCTCACTCCCGTCCCTACCTAAGACGCGGGCAACTAGTTCCGCGCAGACTATAGTACACCTCTATCTAACCCTTTGAAGAATACAGGCTTGATGGTAAATATGTTGGTAGGTACTATATAAAATGTAGCTCTGAGAACAGTCTTTTGTTGGATCTCAGGCAATATAAATACGAATTGTTGGCATTCTAACAGCGAAAATGTAGGAAGAGTTGCCACTGTAATAAATTGCCTTGGACCAAGTTATAAATTACTTGTTTCATACACTGGCGGCACAGTAGTTTATTTCCTAATATTGGGCGCTCCAAACATAATCCTCTTTTTAAGGTCTTGCACAAAACTAATGGAAGTTTTGATTTACAAGCGTTCTTGGTAGAGTCTGAAAACATTACATAACCCAATCATAAGTTTAGAATATTTTTTCGCACCCAGGTCCCACTCGCATGTTGTCATCTTGAGACATACCTATTCATTATCAACCCATATACTGTCCCACTGCTGGGCACGGGTCTCCGCTCAGTAAGAGAGGGATTAGGCTATAGTCTATCACGCTGGCCTAATGCGGGTTGGCAGACTTCACAAGCCGTCGAGAAAATCTCTCAGGCATACAGGTTTCCTCACGATGTTTTCCTTCACCGTTAAAGTGAGTGATAATTACGCACATGATTTCGAAGTCAGAGATTCATATCTGGATTCGAACTCGAAACCTTTGACTTGGCAGTCCAGTGGTCATACTCCTAGGCTATCACTGCTTCTATACCTATTGCTAAGCTTGATTTCACTGGCTATACAATCCTTCAAACCGGACAACAGTAATGTTAGCATTATTGCTTATTTTCCCCAACTTCTTTTTGTAACGGTAATGCAGGTCAAAGTTTATTATTTATCACCGTCAAATCTCCGTAGAAACAAAAATGGACAAAAATCGAAGAATGACACATAAAAAGGTTTGAACAAACCCCACAATCAGCGATTGTTCGAACATCTTTATCTAAACCCAAACACAAAAAACTTCTAAGTGCCCCCAAACATTTGTGGAGTTGGCACTAAATTGTGTTAAAATTCAGCTAACGGAGTCCCCAGATCAAGCTCAGATAGTGCCCGTAATGACGAGGGTACAATGAAATTACTATGTTCACAGAATTACACTGCTACGTTTTGATTTTTTGCTGTCCCTATCAAATAGAATGGGAATTGCAATATTAAATTGAATCGTGTCTGCAAATATGTTGCGTGTGACATAAAACACTAAATTATAGTTTATGTTTTGTGCAAATTTTTTGTTTGATTTATTAGGCAAAGGTACGTAGCCATAAAGCCTTGTTTGACAGATGAAGATCTGTATTTCGACGCCTTTGCCTGAAAATAATTATAATTATTATCTGATCAGTACATCTACAATAACAACGTTTTTAAACAATTCAAGAATTTCTGGTTTAAAATTACTACAGTAATATTAGTCAAGGGTTACTCAACAAGAGATCAAATAAGTTTTGTTGGGTATTTCTATGAAGATTATCATACTGATTTCTGACACTTACGCGAATACTAGACATTGAAATAAAACTACTTTTTACGGATTTTATCGCGTTATATTGATATTATTTTAATCCCGACGTTTCGGACCCTTTACAGCGTCCATGGTCACGGGTGACTAAGGTGGTAGGCGTCTTGACGTTTCAATTACTAACAGCTACCCTACATTTTTGTTAATTGTTGGCAATCCGATTCACGCAGAACGAGCTCACCGTATCCTTCGGTCTTGCAGTATTTGGCTTGGATTTAGATTTAATTGAATCTATAATAGGGTTCCAAGCAGGTGGTAAGACCCAGCCATCTTCTCTATTGAAATTTGGATGTTTTTTAATTTCAATAGCCTCACGAATCATCCTGGTTAGGAATCGGTTTTCTTTTGCGAGGACTTGTGGTTGATCAAATCTGATGTAATGCCGGGCCTTGTCAAGGGTGTGTTCACAAATTGCAGACTTTCCAGAACGGCGGTGTTTGACATCAGCGATGTGTTCTTTTACGCGGGTCCCTATGCTTCGTTTAGTTTGGCCTATGTAAGAGAGACCACAGTCACAATCAAGCTTGTATACTCCCGCATCTTGTAGAGGTATGTGACACTTTACAGGTGGTAAAAACTGACTGATCTTCTTCAGCGGCTTGAACTAAGTTTTAATTGAAGCACGCTTCAAGATGTAGCCAATCTTGTCAGTGACCCCTCTCACATATGGTAGTACTGCAGGTAAGCGCTCGACTGTGGCACGTTTCACGCGGTTTCTGTGACGAAGGTGCGGTATTCGGAGCTTGTTGTCGTGCAGTACTTGCTTGACATGTTGAAGCTCCGCAGCCAGGTGTTGCTCGTCACAGATCCCACGTGCTCTCTGAAACAATGATTTACCGACGGTAGATAACTGTGTTGGGTGGTGGTGTGATTCACCATTTAAGTATTTGTCTGTATGGGTTTTCTTACGATACACAGTGTGACTCAAGGTGTTATTATGATTACGAATAACCAAAACATCTAAGAAAGCTAAAGATTTATTTGCCTCCGACTCCATAGTAAATTGAATTTTAGAGTTTAAGGAGTTGAGATGGTTTAGGAATGCTGTCACTTTGTTAGATCTGTCCTAAATGGTGAATCACACCACCACCCAACACAGTTATCTACCGTCGGTAAATCATTGTTTCAGAGAGCACGTGGGATCTGTGACGAGCAACACCTGGCTGCGGAGCTTCAAAATGTCAAGCAAGTACTGCACGACAACAAGCTCCGAATACCGCACCTTCGTCACAGAAACCGCGTGAAACGTGCCACAGTCGAGCGCTTACCTGCAGTACTACCATATGTGAGAGGGGTCACTGACAAGATTGGCTACATCTTGAAGCGTGCTTCAATTAAAACTTACTTCAAGCCGCTGAAGAAGATCAGTCAGTTTTTACCACCTTTAAAGTGTCACATACCTCTACAAGATGCGGGAGTATACAAGCTTGATTGTGACTGTGGTCTCTCTTACGTAGGCCAAACTAAACGAAGCATAGGGACCCGCGTAAAAGAACACATCGCTGATGTCAAACACCGCCGTTCTGGAAAGTCTGCAATTTGTGAACACACCCTTGACAAGGCCCGGCATTACATCAGATTTGATCAACCACAAGTCCTCGCAAAAGAAAACCGATTCCTACCCAGGATGATTCGTGAGGCTATTGAAATTAAAAAACATCCAAATTTCAATAGAGAAGATGGCTGGGTCTTACCACCTGCTTGGAACCCTATTATAGATTCAATTAAATCTAAATCCAAGCCAAATACTGCAAGACCGAAGGATACGGTGAGCTCGTTCTGCGTGAATCGGATTGCCAACAATTAACAAAAATGTAGGGTAGCTGTTAGTAATTGAAACGTCAAGACGCCTACCACCTTAGTCACCCGTGACCATGGACGCTGTAAAGGGTCCGAAACGTCGGGATTAAAATAATATCAATATAACGCGATAAAATCCGTAAAAAGTAGTTTTATTTCAAGATTATCATAGCAAATAGGAGTTTGGATTTATGTCCAGTTAATAGCAATAGGCTCACCCCCGATTAGGTAAATGAAGCCTAAAACATACCAGCAAACTGTGGATATATATTACACCATTGCCAAAGCCTTAGAGTGGTTTTAAGCATGAATGTGGATGGATATAAGGGAAGAGGAAGACCTAAGAAAAGATGGATGGACTGTGTGAGAAAGGATATGACCACAAAGGAAGTGAATGATGAGATGACGGCTAATAGAGATGTATGGAAGAAAAAGACATACTGCGCCGACCCCAAGTGAATAGGGATAAGGGCAGGAGGATGATGATGATGATGCCAAAGCCTTAGAGTAATACATAACATATATGGCTCCAAGTCTGTTTCTCATAGGGGTAGACAGAGACCATAGATTTCCACTTGCTACGATCCTGACACCCATTTCGCTTCATCTATGCTCATCGCCTTCCCATGCATGTTTGTCGGTTTGGAGTGTTCTTTTTTATCTTAGATAGGCTCGCGCTTGACCACAACTTGCCTGATGTTAAGCAACGATGTGGTCTACGATGTAGCGCGCTTGCCTAGAAGACACCGATTAACTCTCGTCTTGAAGACACCCAAATTATAAATTTCGGGGACCAAAGATTTCAGTAGCGTTCCACAATACCTTACATTTTTGAGAAGGTCCACAATTAATCTTTATTTAAACAAACTAAAATGTAGACAAACATGGGTCATAGTTGACGTCGTCTCTGGTCTAGTGGTTCGAGTACCGGACTACGAGGTCGACAGGCGTGGACGAGTCCTTTTGGGAAGCGGAAAACCTTCATCGATTAAGAAGGTGGCAGGGATCGACGATGACGACGTCTGTGGTCTAGTGTTTCGAGTACCGGACTGCTGATCACGAGATCGTGGGTTCGATTCCCACAAGACACAAACATTTATGTGATGAACTTAGGTGTTTGTGTTTGTCTCGGTGTTTCTTATATATTTGAAGTATATATTTACAAAAACAAAAGTATATAAGTATTATATCCATTGTCTAGTACCCATAGTATAAGCTCTGCTTAGTCTGGGACTAGATGGTGCTGTGTAAAAATGTCCCAAGATATTTATTTATTTATAGTTACAAAACTGCTTGTTACAAAACATGTAACCTAGCATTTATTACGCAATTGACATAACAAGAACAAAACTAGCACTACACTGTAAAATATTAGCATAAAACCACATAAAACTATGACAATAACCGTCCTAACGGTCAGGTCGTGTTTGTAAAGGAATCTAGCCAATTTTACGCTCAGCTTAGTTATGTTGAAACCCCAACTATGTATATGTAGGTAAATACAACATTAAAAAATATGTAGTGTAGAACATTCTTTACGTTAAATGTTGCTCGTTTGGCTATCGATCTAGATGTTGCTCGTTTACCTATCGGTTCTAAACGACAGAACGAAAGAACAATTTATTCAACGCAGTTTTCTTAAATAGTAGTCGGTTAAGCGTGTCTGCCATGCTCGAAGCCTTGAGTTCGATTTTTAGGTCGAGTAAATTATTGTTATTTGAGGTTTTCGTATGAAATTCTCCGTTGTAACTCGGAGTTTTAAGTAATAGGCTCGCCCTCTATCACATGGGACCTAAACATATCTACAGGCTAACCGTGGGTGTACATTAGTACACCTCTGCCTAACCCGTCGGGGATCGGGTACAGGTGTGATGATGTGTAGGACATTTCTTTAAGCAAGATTTTAGATGTCATTATATTTTTGATACTTGCTTTAAATAATAAGTACGTTCTTATAAAAAAGGGGATCGGCTTCCAGTCTAACCAGATGCGGCTGAATATCAGTATTTTACACGAAGCGACTGCCATCAGACCTCCGCAACCCAATTTCTGGGCAATACCGATATCGAAGGATAGACTGGTTGTCAGACTTTTTGGGCTTCTGACTTCCACTAACGATTCCTAATTATGTTACTAAATATGAAAATCCCATTTTCCCAAAATCACCAAAACCTATTTAACCTGACTATATAGAAATACCTAGTTCTCAACTCAACTCAACAAAAATGGCGTTTCAGTACCTGACCTGTAGGTTGAACCCCACCTGTTCCATCCCTACTTTATGAAAGTAAATTCAATTTGTATTCCAACTCCAACATATTGCGATACTCCCAAAAATAGGGACACCATGTGTTACACAAAGATATTGTATTATTTCGCTGTTTCAGACAGTTTTACGTTATCATTTTATCATATACTTAGTTTTTGTAATAATTTCAAATTCAAATATTTTATTTAAATTAGACACATAAATAGGTACTTTCGAAAAGTCAAACGAGTTGCACGGTTTCAAAAAGTGGAACTTATGGAGAAGAGCCGGTAAGAAACTCGAGTAACAGTTATATTATTATTTATAAGTATGTAAGTTTTGGAGAGTGCAGTTTGAGTACTACTATAAAAATAAATAGCTATAAGCAGTAAGAGCTGAATTTAAAAGCATACCACCATTCCTGTATTCCTCAGAGGGCTAGGCAGAGGCTAAATGTTATAATACATATACATATATATAACCACAGTTCGCCTTTACACTATTTGTGGTTTTTAAAATCTCTTCGGTGACAACTTCTCAAAATATTCCAAATTTCCGGGCAAATTTTCCTGTTTTTCTTACACAACAAACATTATTCGGACGAAAACCATCGATTTAATTTACCTTTATTATAATAATAAACACAAATGATAAACACTGCCTTAACATTTCAAATGCAATAGTCAATAAATCATTTTTACGTAAAAGCAGTGCTCTTTCGATATTTTTTGCCGACGTCAGATGCAGCGCGGGCAATTTATAGGCGGACTTACTATGTGGCCACGAAAATAACTTCCAGAAATAACAAAAAAGGGAATTTGAACTCGAAAAGAATGAAATGAAAAAAATTCTGCGAATTTCTATACATAAAAAAAGAATTGATCTAAGTGAATAAAAAAATATGTAGATCTACAAAATAAATCCTTTTAATTTGTGTAGAAAAAAATCCCTGTAATACAAACATTGAAATCCATATCTATAAGAAATGCTCATACACAATGTTATGTAGATATCCAAATTCTCAAAAACCCCAAAAACAATAGATTTTGCAATAAGGGTCAAATGATGTTATAGATAAATTTTTACATTCGGAAAATTTTCTTGATCTTTTATTTAAATAAAACTTAGTAGAACTGTTGACCTTATGACATTTAAAATAAACAAGTTGCTATTGGGCTGGAACCTTGTTAAATTAACCTCAAAGTGACGTCATCCGCCATACTTACCACCTAGTGGTGCTAACGCGTACTGAGAGCGGTTACGTCATTTTTACGTCACCAAGATGGCTGCCAGGCAGACATTAGAAATCTGCGGACTTATAACACAGTCGGGTTTTTTGTCTCATTCCATTAGACCTCCGCAACACAATTTCAGTGGTACACGCAGAAATCTCTGGTTTTATGTCCCAACTTTCTTCCACTTACACGCCCCCTCAACCTTGATTAATAGCCTGCATTTGATAACCAACACATCTCTGTCATTACCGCCCTGATTCTGCGATGTCTCCGCGGTGCATATTTTTTCTTTCACATCTTTTTTGGGGTTCTACGTCACCGCCATTTCCCGTCTGTAATTTCCTGTACTTTACGGCGTCACCACAATTCCTTTGATTTTCTTGACTTTGAGTATGATAAATGGGAGAAATTATGAATAAGTATTTTTTTATTGCGTTGCACTCTTTCTGTTGTTTACGGTAAGTAGTTGTATTGTAGTAAACCGTAAGTATATTATTATGAGATGATTTAAAAAACGAAGAGGTCCTCAATTTATCTTTATAATCTACGTAATCGAGTCTAGCATACCTTCCCACCTCCTTGGGTCCAATATGATATATCGTGTCAAAAAAACAAACTACTTTTGCAAATACAATCCTTCCGTGTTCATGAATCCAATTTTCTACATATTTTTTCACGACTGTATATTTTTTACAGCCTCATTAGTATCTAATGAGACTGTTAAAAATATACAGTCGACTACTAGTGCAGATTCATGCTTACAGTCTAGTGACAGTCTAGTGACAGTCTAGTGACAGTCTAGTGATAGTCTAGTGATAGTCTAGTGACAGTCTAGTGATAGTCTAGTGGCAGTCTAGTGATAATCTAGTGACAGTCTAGTGACAGTCTAGTGATAGTCTAGTGACAGTCTAGTGATAATCTAGTGATAGTCTAGTGACAGTCTAGTGATAGTCTAGTGACAGTCTAGTGACAGTCTAGTGACAGTCTAGTGATAGTCTAGTGACTGTCTAGTGACTGTCTAGTGACAGTCTAGTGACTATGAGCGTGAATCTGCACTAGGTTTCGATTCCCAGGTCGAGAAAAGTGATTGTATTTTTATGATATTCTCAGTTGCAGCTCGGACTTTCGTTTGTGCCCGTTAATGGGAACTTAAAGTACCTAAAACATTAGGGTTTAATAAAATTAATACAACGTTTCAAAATCCGTAAAAAGTAGTTTCACTTTAATATTTAATATTCGCGTAAGTGTCAGAAATATTAGCTGTCTTATTCCAAACCAATTGCGGGTAAGTAAGTAAATAAAAAGTCCTATAAAATTTTGCTACTCACTTTTTGAAAGGTCTTCTGAAACGTTTTTGCAAGGAAAACTTTCGACTTTATAATAAATCTTTCGCAGCAAAGCGAAAGTTTTCGGTGAATGATAAATTAAGTTTTTTGAAACTACCAAAGTTATTAAAGTGTAATTTACCTACTTATAAAAACCGCACTTTTACTTAATAGACCTTTTTGTGACATTTATTTCTGGGAAATACTTGTGGGGACTCATCACAACCGGACCACACCCCCTAAAAAAAATTGATAATAGATTTCTGTTGCTGAGTTCGGAAATCCACACCCCAAATACTCTGCAGCCAAGCAAAAGTGTTCATTGTATTTCATCATCAACCCACTAACTACCCACAGCTGGGCACGGGTCTCCTCTCAGTCTGAGAGGTGTTAGGCTGTAGCGCACCACGCAGGCCTAGTGCGGGTTGGCAGACTTCACGCTGTCGAGAAAATCTCTCAGACATGCAGGTTTTCTCACGATGGTTTCATTCACAGTTGTAAGCGAGTGATAATTATTAATACACACATGATAACGAAAAGTCCAGTGCATTTTGGCATTCGAAGCGACAAAGGAATAGAAACAAAATCTATGAAATTGACACAAGCTTTCGACAAATCGGGCTGTCACTAATGTCATTTCCATACATTTGTTTCTATTCGTTTGTCGATTCGAATGTCAAATTGCAACTTGTCTAGGCCCCCAGTGGTCAGATCACTGGGCTATTACTGCTATTAAGTATACTATTATTAGTGTATTTAAGTTTGTTTTATAGCGTATGTAAAAAAAATTGTTGCAGGTCTTAAAAGTGCACGTATTACGCATAAAAAGAAACTGTTTCTAAGAATATAAAACAAAAGTACGTGACTAATTATAGGTGCTTCTACCTTGCTGGTACGTGTTGAAATTATAAATAACACTTGTTCTAGACCCGATAGTGATAATGAAGGAGTTTACCTCCTAGCCTCGTTGTTGATGAGGTCGTACGATCTTATGACAATACTTTAGTTGTTATATGAACACATGTAATGGTAGTTAGCTGGTATTGTATTTGTTCAAAATATCAGGCTCATTAAAAATAGAATGAATTATATATTATACACTGAAAAAATATTTAAAATCGACTAATAAAGTTCTAAAGATATCAGAATAGAGTTCCTTCCCTACTCATCTATACTATCTATACTAATATAACCGGTCACTGTCCGCTAAACAAGCACCTTTTCAATATAGGTGTGACAGACAGCCCCCTGTGCAGAGGATGTATGGAGGGAGAAGAAACGCCACAGCACATGCTCATGGAATGCAGTAGTGTGGCAGATCAACGGATCAACAAACTATTCAACACCCAGCATCGCTTGCGGAAGCCTGCAGCAATCTCAATAGACTGCTGGCCTTTTGGGAGGGCCTGGGCTGGTTAGAATAGGGAACATTTTAAAGACACGTACTATGGCCCAATTATGAGGCTAAGCGCGGAAAACGCCCAGCTAAACTAAACTATCTATACTAATATTATAAAGTGGATTTTATTGTTTGATTGTTTGTATTGAATAGGCTCCGACACTACTGGACTGATTTGAAAAATTCTTTCAGTGTTAGATAGCCCGTTTATCGGGGAAGGCTATAGGCTATATACTATCACGCTACTAAAAGGAGAGGAGTAGCAGTGAAAAATGTTGCAAAAACAGGGGGAAAAGTAATCAAGACCACGCGGGCGAAGCCGCTGGCGGAAAGCTAGTTTTATATAAATATAGTAACGAGGCAGCATGTACAGGAAGATTAGGTATGATATATTTACGCTTATTGCCAAGTGACTCCCACTTGGGGCGGCACAAAATGAAAAATAACGTTAACTTTAACTTTTGGCTAAGTGGTTCAGAGAATTGCTGGTAATCCGTAACCCACAGACGGATTACGACCGTTCACCGAACGAGGAGTTATCTGTCACCTTTTTCCTCTCACATTACCTACAAAAAGGCATTTTAGGGTTGAAATTTGTTTTAAAAGCACTCAGATTAAAAGTTACTGTTTCACGTAAATGGTTTAGTAGTTACGAGCGCGGCTGATTGGACGAGTTCGATTTCCATATGGAACTAATAAATGGATTTTATTAGGAGAGTTAATAAAGTACCTACATATCAGAATCAGAAATTATTTATTTGCTTGATACAGCATCATAATGATTATGTCCTAGTACATCGTACCTTTCGGCATGCAAATACATAAAATTTATTTTATTATACCTTTCAAATTAGCTTATAAATAAGTTTTATATAATACTATTGCAATATAGCTTAGAAGTAAATTACAATTTTATAAATTACTAGCTTCCCGCCAGCGGCTTCGCCCGCGTGGTCTTATAATTTTTTCCCCCGTTTTTGCAACATTTTTCATTACTACTCCGCTCCTATTAGTCGCAGCGTGATGATATATATGTTACTCGGGGATAATGTAGCTTTCCAAAGGTGAAAGAATTTTTGAAATCGGTCCAGTAGTTTCGGAGCCTATTCATTACAAACAAACAAACAAACAAACAAACAAACAAAAAAACAAACAAATCTTTCCTCTTTATAATATTAGTATAGATTATCATCTAGAAAATCTTTTATGGTATAATAATATTTTTCAATTAATATCTTGGTTAGTTTATTTTATTTTTTATCAGAAGCTATTTAAGGTTAGACGGTAATTTATTATAAATAATGGAAAAGTATGAATTCTCTCTCTCTCTCTGTCTCATTACCCTAGCGGTCGCTTGAGATCCTGTTTTTGAATCCAGGTTGAGCAAAGTGTTATGAGGTTCTTCTATGAAATTCTCAGTAACAAGCTCGGAGTTTAGATTTGTGCCCAGTTAACGACAAAAGGCTCGCCCCGTATTATATACCTAATTATATCAGCGACATGTTGGTGTACATTCATACACCTTTGCCTAACCCTTTGGGGAATACAGGTGAGAAGGTATATTATGTTATTGTTTTAGTAAAAAAAAACGCTATGGCCGTCATGCGTTGCAGTAGGGAAAATTTTCAGACCAGCGCCTCAACCATGAGTTCTATCGCATGACTTTCGATAGGTTTTTTACGCATCGAAACGCTGTAATCTCATAGCAGATTTTAGTTCCTTACGTTACCACTAGAGGCGCTGCGAAGGTTTTCCATACAAATATTTTACGGCGTCGCTAGCGAATCTAGTGAGAAAAACTCATGGTCGAGGCACAGAAACCTTCGCGGGCGTATGCAGAACACATCAAAGTTACATCATATTCGTATAGTAGGTATAGATTCATTGGATTTTTAGAGACTCAAAGTCACTTTATATATTTGAACATCCATAATTTTAACTGATAAGAAACATTATTATATATATTTGGTGGAATATCTGAGAAGCAATAAATTAAGTTTGATCACATTGCTATCAGTCGTCATTTGCATTGGCTGTTAAATAAACTTTCTACGCATTTGGCATAATTATCATGCCTACTATTATATACGACGACCTCTGTGTTTTATGGTTCGACTGCTGATTACAAGGTTGTGAGTTCGATTCCCACGGGACACAAATATAAATGTTTGTGTTGGTCTGCGGGTTTCTTATGTATTATAAGTATGTCTTTATAAAAATAAAGTATATACATATAAGTATTATATATTATATCCATTGCCTAGTACCCATAGTACCAGCCCTGCTTAGTTTGGGACTAGGCGGGTGCATTGTAAAAGTCCTATTATTTTTTTTTATATTTCTATGGTTAGGCAGTAATCTCAATTTTGCCAATTGGATGTGTTAGGAATGTTAGAATGGTCACCCATCCACAGTCCGACCTATCTCAAGATTAGATTAGTTTTACTTTGCCACCTCGAGCTCCCCAACTCTGCAATGAAATACGACCTTTTTCTAGATATGTAGGAGAATCATAACCACAGACAATTATCATAAATTGTTTGTGGTTTGTCGTATGCATATCTGCGCCTAACAATTCATTATTTTAAAACCAAATTTAATATCAGTTTTAAAATACAAAAGTGCCATAACATACCTACATAATTAAGTAGGTATGTTGATTTTAAAACTAACTGTAAATACAAAATTTAACAACTTTTCTACTTCTTTATTTTTATTTATTTATGCTTAATGTACAGAATGTATAAAGGCGGTCTTAATGCCTATCTACTACTTAAATACTTCTTTCTCTCATACTAGTGAGTGCTAGCATGGCAGCTGAGCGTGAGATTCTGGCTTTGACTCCCTATTCCCTTGAATAGCAGCTCGGTTTGGATTTAGGCCTGTATAGGGTCTATAGGCTCGGCTACTACATATGACCTGAAACTTGTGTTTTTCAATTAGAACATTCCTAGTAGCAGTTTGGAGTTTGTGCCCGGTTAACGACAACGGGCTCATCTCTTACTAAAAAAATCCAGCGTGGATGTACCTACACACCTATTCTGAACCCTTTAAAGCATACCATCACGTGTTATACCATACCATCATATTCCCCAGGCGTGATGGTATGCTGTAAAATGCTCCCTGTAAAACATGAACCGAAAATAAAATGAAATTAAGTTGGTAGTACTTATCAGGCCAGTCCTTCACTCAAGGGTCGAGGCTCATAAAAATTTAGAAAACGATCAAGTTGGCGCAAAATACTTATCGGGCTCGCTTTAGTGCATGCTTAATGAGCAAGGGACATAGATCAATGAAATAGGTAGTAGGTTGAAATGGTAGGACTGCAATGATAGCCTAGGGGTATGGCCACCGGACTGCCAATACCTGCACTTCTGACTTTTAGTAAACATGTGCGAATTAATAATTAATTATCACTAGGAAAAACATCGTCAGGAAACCTCCATAATAATAATAAAGCTTTATTCCATTCCTTAATCTATTTTTACATGATAAATGTCAGTGTTTTCTTTATCCTTATATTAGTAGGTATTTACAGTTATCTCTGAAATGGATCCCTTTTGGGTAAAAGCCTCCCCCATTTTGTGTACCGAGACTCCACCAGTTCTTGCCAGCAACTTCTATTATCTCGTCTGTCCAACGTTTCTTTGGCCTTCCAACTTTTCTGGAAATCTGCATGTCTGAGACATTTGCCATTCAACGGCATGTGAATTGCCCCATTAAAATTATGTAACAAATTTTGTTTGTTTGTCTAAATAATCCAATTAAATATAGATCTTATGACAAAACAAAATGTACTTTCTTAAAAAAACAGTAGGCTGAGACCCTAAATACATAGAACCCAAAACATACTAAAGATATATGGGTTCGCGTCAGTATATATGCATGATAGTATCTATGTGGCTCCCTAAACGTTTTGCTGTGTCATTTCTGTGCAATAAAGAAGTTTAATCTTTGGACCCAAATGCCGACTTACAACTCTGAGGACTTCTAATGAGAGGAAATGGCCCATGACGAGGCATTCTGTTGTTTTGGTTACACAAATTACTGTGCTGTGTTGAGAATTTGCGATCTGTGCCTCGACCATGAGTTTTTCTCACTAAATTCGCGACGCCGCCGTGAAATATTTGTATAGAAACCCTACAACGCCTCTAACGGTTACGTAAGGAACTAAAATCCGCTATAAGATTACTGCGTTTTGATGGAAAATAAACCTATTGAAAGCATCTTGATAGATCTCATGGTTGAGGTACTGGATAATGGTCGATGTTGAAGTCATTGCCCACAAAGTCATACAATTAACTGCTTGATAGGCCTAGTTGTAAATGAAACTGTTACGCTAGAGGTCTTTGGTTCGATACCTGAGTCGGGCTAAGGCTGAGATTCAGAGAAGAGACTCAGCATGAACTTACGCTTCCGTATGTCAAATTGTAATACAAATTTGACATACGGAAGCCTTACTTTATGCTGAGCGTCGTCTCTGAATGTTAGCCTTAGTGTTGCTTTTTCTGTGAAATACCTAGTACTTACTTAGCAGTTTGAATTTGTGTTCTAGACTCGTTACAAAGGAAACCTATGTTCTTAAATTCAATTTTCTAGACTAGATGAGTCAGTCTAAGTCACCTTTTATACACATATATACAGAAGATAGATACATATAAATATGTAGGTACACTTAGTAGTAATATAGTCAGTGTATACAGTTAAATAACTGTATTTATCGAGAATACAAGCTGACAAACTTCAATAACAATGTCAAACCAAGATATGTAAACGAAGACCTGTCTCTATATACCTAATATTATGTAAAGTGTAACAATGAACCTATATATTATATAAACAGCACCCACTCTGTATCGTTGTTGATTGCTAGCACTTGGCACTTCGCAACTCAGTTCCAAACTTTAGAACAATTGAGCATCAGCCGCTGAAAACTCCCGCATCTAAAATACTAGGCATAGGTACCTATTTACATGAAATACTTTTCTTTATTACTAGCTGTTACACGTGCTCAACCAATTTTTAAATAAATAAAATTTTAAAATCCCATCAATATCGGTCCAGCCGTTTCAGAGATTAGCCGGAACAAACAAACAGACAGACAGAGAGACAATTTTTTTATGTTTAAGTACCGTATACTTACTTTCAAATTTAATGAAAAGATGTCAATTTTAAACAGACATTTAAATTTTATTTATTTGTACCCATAGATAATATTACCAGTGAGTATAGGGACGGCCTAATGTAATTGGCAACCGGCAATCGCAGCCTAACACCAGCAACACTATCATTAGCACTTTGTCATCTTGAAACCACTTAGCCCAATAATTTCACTGGCGACATTGTTCTTCAAAACGGATTAATAATGTTAGCACATTATTAGTTGTATTTTTGCATACGACCGGTCCGATGGAAGTGTATGGCCTATGTTCATGGACTTCTTTTGACTGATATGATGATGATGATGATGACGAAATGCTAAATATTTTTGAAAAGATATAAACTTTTAGTGTGGAAAAATACGATATCAGGCAGGATTGGAATCTACATCCTTCGGCCTCCAGTTCAATACCGGTTCTCGATCTCGGTAGGTGGCTAAAGCGAAATTTAGCACATTTTTGCTTTGCGTTTGCGGCAGAACATTAGGCAATGCGGTGGTAATAAACACAAAATAATAAATAACAAATATCTTGGGACATTTTTACACAGCACCATCTGGTCCCAAACTAAGCAGAGCTTGTACTATGGGTACTAGACAATGGATATAATACTTATATACTTTTTTTGTAAATAAATATCTACAATATATAAGAAACACCCAGACAAACACAAACACATAAGTTCATCACATAAATGTTTGTGTCTTGTGGGAATCGAACCCACGACCTCGTGATCAGCAATCCGGTACTCGAACCACTAGACCACAGACGTCGTTGTAACATAAAAACTCTTTAGATAGACAACCCTAATAAAGTGCACATAAATAAAGGCCCATGTAATCCTAGAGCTTCAAAAGTAACTTCTACGTCACAAACACGGTGAATATTTTATTAGTTTAAAAGTGGTCGTTAGTAAATAAGTCTTACCTATGTCCTTCGGTTGGCATTTATAACCTGCGTGGGATGAATGGTCAGTTTATAGTTGGGAAAAGCTTTTTAGTCTGTGGCCAAATCGTGACCTACTATTTACTATTAGAAAATTCTCTACTTCCTATTAATTGGTATTATTTTCTCTACAGAGATTTTCTTAGACTGGAAGCCGACCTCAATATACTTGGGAAAAAGGCTAGGAGGAAGAAGAAAAGGAAGAGACTATATTAATTTAAGCTATAATAAGAGAAGATTATAAACTTTTTAGTGGAAGAATAATACGATCTCAGACAGGGTTCGAACCTGCGTGCCTACGGTTCAGTACACCGGACGCTTTAGCCAACAAAACTACCCAGACCACTGCCTGTTTATGTATTTTATTAATAGATACACAAAACAGAGTTACACCATTATACATTTTTTTATAAAAAGCTAAAAGTAGTTTTATTTCAAAGTCGCGTGTCAGAAATCAATGTTATACAATTCAGTTATATGTATACATAATTTGTGATGTCTGTCTAGTGGTTCGAGTACCGGGCTGCTTGATCACGAGGTCGTAGGTTCGATTCCCACAGGACACAAACATTGATTGTGATGAATTTAAGTGTTTATGTTTGTCTGGGTATTTCCTATGTATTATAAGTATGTATTTACAAAAAAAAAGGTATATAAGTATTATATCCATTGTCTAGTACCCATAGCACAAGCTCTGCTTAGTTTGGGACTAGATGGTGCTGTGTAAAAATGTCCCAGGATATTTATTATTATTATAATGTGATGTCGAATTTTGCTTGCACCTTCATATTACGTCTTTTAGGTGACACCAGCAACATATATTGAAGATACATTAAGTATCATTCTGTAGTAAGAGCTATTCAAACCCACCTCTTAGAATATTACGCAACAACACAAGCCATTTGTATTTTTCTTTATCAAACGAACTGTGTAGGTGTTATTTGTTCCTGTAGTGTATACGCGTAAATGTAGTCCAAAACGTGTGTCCCTTCCCACACGGATATATACCAGACCCTTTTGTAAGTGTTCATTGTCTGAGAAATTCTGTGAACAGGCACGGCTGTGTACTTATACCGATGAAGTTGAAAGACGTATTTACTGTTATGTACGACGACGCTAAAATAGCCTCGCCTATTACGTGGCACCTAAACGTACGGGCGAACTGTAAATGTACAGTCGCGGTAATAAGTCCATTACCATTTTTAAACATCTATCGCATGAAACAAGTTTCACTTACGACCTTTTTCTATAACAAACATTTTGCATACATAGGCAATCTTGTATATCATGCTCTTTTATAATTATCTAGTCGGAAAGAGAGCGATGTAATGATCATTTAGTGATGTGATGTCGCGACGGCATATTAAGTTAGTGGTATTAAATTTAAAATCACTAAGTATATGTTTGTGTATACGCGCAGTAACGTGAAGGCAAATACGATCCTTGACATGATAATTGACTTGTGGCCTCTTACTGTACATTAGTAGTACACCTCTGATTAATCCTTCAGGGAATACGGGCGTGATGTTATGTAGAACACACTGAACATAGTCACAAATTCTTCGCAGCTTTTCTCTTACAACATACATCACGTCACATACGTCACGTAGTCAGTCAACTATAACTACGCTGATCAACCGATCTGCAAGGTCCTGTGCTTGCTGCGGTCAGTCTGTTGATGGGTGACCATGACTATTCTTAACACATCGAGACCCGTTCGCACCTTTGAAAACAAATGTATGAGAATGACAGCGTTTGACAAATCTGACGTTTACAAAATGTCATTACCATACATTTTGTTCCAATTCGTTCGTCGATCCGAATTGGATCCGTTAGATTGCAACTTGGTTAGGCCCCCTGGGCACAATCCAAATACCTACCGAAAGTTTTATAGAGATAATGTTCGACCTGGGAATTGGATGGGATCCATTTTTTCTTATAGATTTTAACACAAACATGCGTTTAAAAAGATAGGGGCTTGTTTATCAGTGTATCAATATCTATTATATATACTTTTAAGTCAACGTCTTCACTCGCTCGGTGTGGGTATTTCTTATAGCCTATGTTACTTGGTAAAGATGTAGCTTTCTAATAGAGTAAGATTTTTTTAAATCGGTCCTATGCAATTCGAACAAACAGTCAAATCTATCCTCTATACAATATTAGTATAGAATAAACTTCTATTCTAATATTATAAAGAGGAAAGATTATTTAAAGTGTTTTTACTTACATTCATTATAAATTTACTATCAGACTTAGAAATAAAAATTCAGACTTTGTAATCTCATAAAATCTATCATAAAATTTTGAATGACAATGCATTTAAGTTGTCTGTCGCAATTTTTCACGGCATCATTGTTTTAAAACCCTCGTAAAAATGTTATTACACTTAATGTTCAGATGTCTGCAATTTCAAGAATTATTAAAAAATGCCTGCTGATTTATAAATGCAAAAGCATTTTAATATATTTTGAATATTTAAAGAAAATAAATTGTTTCAAAATTTTTAATTTTAACTCAAAATTTCATAAATTTATACAGAATACAGTTACCAGTATAATTATGAATGATTAAACGTTCTGACTGTCTTGTTAGTTTAGTTGTTCCAAGTGCGACTGCTACGCTAGAGGACATGGGTTCGATTTCCAAGTAGAGCAATGGATTTTTCAATGCATGCAATAAGTTATTTAATAAATGCAGCAATAAATTATTGGGTTTTTCAGTGATATTTTCAATAGCAGCTTGAAGTTTCGATCGGCAGGCTCGACGCCTATTTATCATACTCCTGCCCTTATCACAATTCACTTGAAGTCGGTGCAGTATATCTTTTTCTTCCATACATCTCTATTAGCCGTCATCTCGTCATTCAACTGCTTTGTGGTCATACCCTTGTCATACAGTCCATCCATCTTTTCTTTGGTCTATCTTCTTATATCCATCCATTTTCGTGTTTAAAACCTTTTTGGTAACATGCAATCTAAACATACCAGTGAATTGAGGGAATAAATACATTATTATTATTCTAAAAAGACTAAGTATTGTAAATAGTGAAATTAAATAAGACTTCTGATCTCGACAAGAAATCTAATCAAAACCAACTATCGTCGGAAAGAAAAAACATAATAATTAGTGTTAAGAGTGAGCTGCGATAATTTATTAGTGAGGCGCGTTAATTACTTGTGGGTAGAACGACAGCTGACAGTCTCCGAGCAAATTTCATTCGGATAAACAATCCTACATCTATTTGGTTTGGAGATAATAGATTTTCTTGTAGTTGTTACGCAATACTTAATTCAATCAAGATAGATTAAGAGTGCTTATAGAAAGCAGAACTGCCTTGGTCATCATCATCATGCAGTATCAAGTATTTAAAAACCTAAGTATTATATAATTCCAGGTATAATTATTGAAGGTCGACTTTGGCGAACGTATCACAACCAGATTGCGGACGTGCTCAAAAAAGGCAAGGTTAAGAGTACCCTAAACCGACAAGCATGCATGGAGTGGTTAATGAACATAGACGAAGCAAAAGTGGTGTGCCAGGATCGTAGCAAGTGGAAATCTATAGTCTCTGCCTACTCCTATGGGAAATAGGCGTGAAGCTATGTATGTATGTATGTATAATTGTAGGTACATTTATATTTATTTTTGTAAAATTTTATAATGCTTTCAGATTTATTTTTTTCGACAAAGTTACCATTTGCTTTCGCGAAGCCGAGTTTCGTTAATGTGTCTGCTATTTGAGCAATGATAGTAATTTGTTAATAATTGTGCACTAAATATTAATTTGAATATATCTGTTTGTTTTTAAAAGGATGTTGTGGTCTCCTGTAATTAAGGAAGCACAAGGTTTAAATTGTTGTAACACGTTTGTAACATGCATTGTGTATTCTTTGTTGGAGATCCAAAATAAAATAAATAAATAAATAAAATCATCATTGCGTATGGCATCCATCCTGCGCATCCCTACGGGGAATACAGGCGTGATGGTATGTTTGAAGTAATGAAAGCTAATATAGCCTCACTAAGTCTAATAGCGTTTGTATCTAGCTATTTTTGTTTGTCTAAGTTCTAGTATATCGACACGATATTGCACTATCACCACTCTGAGTCAGACAGGCAGAATCCAATCAATCTAAACGCGGTATCATAATACTAGCCTTTTCCCGAAGCTTCGCTCGTCTAAAGTTTTTCATAAATGCTCATCTATACTAATACGAGTATTATAAAGCTGAACAGTTCGTTTGTTTGATTGAACAAACGAACTCTTTCTGAGATTATCAGGAACTACTGGTCAGATTTGAAAAAAAACCTACTGTTAAATAAAATTTACAAATACAAACTAAATTGTTGTGTGCGTTCATCTAATTTTGCCCAATCCCGTGGGAATATGCCAAAATGTGTACCAAATTTCGGGCTAATCTGTTCATTAGTTTGGGCTGTGCGTTGATAGATCATCAGTCAGTCAGATTTTCCTTTTTACTAGCTTTCCACCAGCGGCTTCGCCCGCGTGGTCTGGCTGTTTCTTATAAATTAGAGCTTATGTCGCCAGGAAAAAATGTAGTTGTCCAACGGTGAACTTTTCAAAAAAAAATTCAAATCGGTCCAGTCGTTTCGTAGCCTATTCAATTCAAACAAACAAATACTATATACAAATCTTTCCTCTTTATAATGTACTAGCTTCCCGCCAGCGGCTTCGCCCGCGTGGTCTTATAATTTTTTCCCCGTTTTTGCTACATTTTTCATTACTACTCCGCTCCTATTAGTCGTAGCGTGATGATATATAGCCTATGTTACTCGGGGATAATGTAGCTTTCCAAAGGTGAAAGAATTTTTGAAATCGGTCCAGTATTTTCGGAGCCTATTCATTACAAACAAACAAACAAACAAACAAACAAATCTTTCCTCTTTATAATATTAGTGTAGACTAGCTTCCCGCCAGCGGCTTCGCCCGCGTGGTATCTAGGTACTATATAAAAATAAGTCGGGTTTTCCTTCCTGACGCTATAACTCCAGAACGCACGAACCGATTTCCACGGTTTTGCATTCGTTGGAAAGGTCTCGGGCTCCGTAAGGTTTATAGCAAAGAAAAATCAGGAAAAATTTCAACAGAAAAGCGGGTTAAAAAGTTTATCAAGACCACGCGGGCGAAGCCGCTGGCGGAAAGCTAGTGTTATTATAAATATAAACCTTCCTTAAGAATCACTCTATCTATTAAAAAAAACCGCATCAAAATCCGTTGCGTAGTTTTAAAGATCTAAGCATAAGTACATAGGGACAGACAGACGGCGGATAGCGACTTTGATTATACTATGTAAGGATAAGGATGTATCATCATATCAACCTACAGAGGTCCACTGCTGAACAAAGGCCTCCCCCATAGACTTCCACAAGGACCGGTTATATCACCTGCATCCAACGACTTCCAGCGACCTTTATCAGGTCATCCGTCCATCTCGTTGGAGGCCGTCCTACGCTGCGCTTTCCGGTGCGTGGTCTCCACTCGAGAACCTTACTGCCCCAGCGACCATCAGTTCTACGAAATATGTGCCCCAATGTATGTATAGTTAAACAATACTTAGGTATTTAAAAGTGGGATTCACTAAAATACATAACACAGAAGCAGTAATAACAATTAAAACAAACTTCCATTTAAGCTGTATTTACGTATCAAAGCAAACGAGTCCTACGTCATCATGTAATTCAATATAACCTCGTGACAGCGACCCGGACAAGGGTTCAAGGGTCACAAAAAGCTCCGAGGGACACTGCCCTAACCCTAGTAATTCCCAATTAACGTTTATGTCCCTCAAAACACGCAATTTTTCGCATCTTCGCGCACAAAGTTTTAAACAAGGATTCAATAAATTTGGATACGGAGTTTTAGTTTCTTAAATGTGCTACCCACACATTGGGGGACCCACGGTGAAAATCAGCGCAGTCGTGACTTAATACGCTGCCGCATTACGCTGAGTGGGGACCGTATTGAACTATAAACAACGGCGACGTACAGTTAGGTCTATTATTGTTTGTTTAAAGTTTTTGGATACGGAGTTTTAGTTTCTTAAATGTGCTAACCACATATTGGGGGACCCACTGAAAATCAGCGCAGTAGCGACTCAATACGCCGCCGCGCTGATTCATTACGCTAAGTGGGGACCTTATTCTTATAAACAACGGCGACGTACAGTTAGGTCTATCATAAATATAATAAATATCTTGGGACATTTTTACACATCACCATCTAGTCCCAAACTAAGCAGAGCTTGTACTATGGGTATGGGTACATATTATTGTTTGTTTAGTATATATACTTTTTTTTTCTGACCTATACCTGTCTTATGTATGTACATGGCGCTGTTTTTGTAACAATAAAATCTTTCTTTCTTTCTTTGCTAAATTCACTGACTTATCTAACACAGCGCATTGGGGTTGAGCAAAGGTACAAATCTAAATTGGAGCCACTGCTGAGAATTTCATAGAAAACTTTAACACTGCTCGACCTGAACCCAAGACGTAAATGTAGCAGTCCGCTTAGGAACACTAAGCTAGCGAGGCAGATATTTTTTGTCCGTTTTGTATCTGTCTGGAGCTTGTCACAAAGCAGGAGCTTTTTAAGAAAATAACCTAAATTAAAAATTTAGAAAACCCCCGACACGAAATGTAATTTGCCATATTGTGGTGGCGGTCATCCTGGATTTGAAATTTATCATAGTGTATAGTATTCTACTAGTCAAGCCCTTTCATTTGATACCCATATTGACGCTGTTGTGAAAAAATATGTAATTCGCAATTTTGTAGCGGCGGCCATCTTGGACCGATGTTCATCAAATATAGCTAAAAACACTCCCGACTAATTTACCTTTTAAATAAAAAAAACAAAATCAAAATCGGTCCATCCGTTCGGGAGCTACGATGCCACAGACAGACACACACACATACACAGACAAGTCAAACTTATTATAACACCCCGTCGTTTTTGCGTCGGGGGTTAAAAAAGAGAGCATGCCATGTCTCACTGCGAATGCTCTTAACAGCCAGTCGTAATAATAAAACTGTACTAACACATTTCACTTTATACTTTAAGGTTTGAAGGCAGTTTTATTTGCATTGTTAATGGCCATTTTAAAATGACCTCGTAATCTTATTCTTTTCGTCTGGTAACTTTTACAGTTTGAGACGCTTCGTAATTTGGTTCCTTCCGATTTCAAATAAGTTATGACGTACTTAGAGGCTGGATATTTTGGGGGTTGAAAGAAAATTATTTAAATACGCTGATAGATCACTCTTGACGTTTGACTTGGGCTTTCTTTCGGCTTGAGTTGTGATGTATACTAAATCAACCATAACAATCGAAGGAGGTTAAGGTGTACATGATGTATGTACATCCATAGTTCAAATTTAGCCTTTACTTTAGCTTTTTGTTCCTTAACGCTACTGCTACATAAGAGGTCCAGGGTTCTGTAAGGTTGTGACTTAAGAGACAAGTGAAACGAACGAATGCTGAGTAAATATTGGATATATTTAACATTAAGACATAATATAAGGAATCTATAAGTACTATATAATAGGATTAATCTATCCACATCTCAGTTCAATTCCCAGGTACAGCAAAGTTTTAATATGAGAATTTTCTATAAAAAAAATGTAGCAATTTGGAATTTGGATTGGTGCCTGATTAAAGAAGTGTTAATATTAGGATTAAAAAAAAAAAGTTTTTGCAATTAAGACTTTAGATGCCCGATTACTGGCAATAAGCCCATGAATATGTGAACTGTAGGTAGGTATAGGTAAAAGTACACCTCTCTCTCTATTCAGGGAATACAAGCGCAATGGCATGAATTGATAGATAAGAGATAAGATCTCTACATTTGCCTTAATTAGGCTTATCAATTCCCACGCCATTCATACGACCGAGTTATCTGATGAACAATCATTCCGTTATCTAGATATTCTAGTACATTAGTCACTCAGTGTCGTATATACATTACACTAACGTAACGCACAATGTTATCTTAACTAATTACATTAATTGCCCCTGCTTGTAACAAATCCCGGAGGAGTGATAAGTGGCGTGTGAAGTCTGGCCCGCAGCAAGCAAGCGTTATCTAATATATAAAATTCTCGTGTCACAGTTTTAGTTGCCTTATTCCTCCGAAACGGCTGGACCGATTTGTATGAAATTTTGTGTGCTTATCCGGTATCTATGAGAATCGGCCAACATCTATTTTTCATCCCCCTAAAATGACCCACCCCTATATGGCAAAACAACGTTTGCCGGGACAGCTAGTAGACTATATATATACACACATCAACAGAATCTAGGGATATTTTACATTCCATCAAATATCTAAAAATCTATGAAGAATTTTCTGATATGGTAAATGGAAGAATTATAGGTTATTTCAAGGTCTTTCATAAAAAATAAAAAACATTTTCGTGGTTTTATTGTTTTAAATAATAATGATTTTTTTTTCAATCGCCCTAGAAAATGTGTGTGACAAAAACTTCATTTTTTCATGTAACACTATAAATTTTAATTAAAATGAAAAAAATCTTATACAGTCTAATCTATACTAATATTATAAAGAGGAAAGATTTGTTTGTTTGTTTGTTTGTTTGTTTGTTTGTTTGTAATGAATAGGCTCCGAAACTACTGGACCGATTTCAAAAATTCTTTCACCTTTGGAAAGCTACATTATCCCCGAGTAACATAGGCTATATATCATCACGCTACGACTAATAGGAGCGGAGTAGTAATGAAAAATGTAGCAAAAACGGGGAAAAAATTATAAGCCCGCCAGCGGCAAAAGTATTTAAGTATTATATCCATAGTCTAGTACCCATAGTACAAGCTATGTTTAGTTTGGAAAAGTGTCCCAAGAAATGAAATGTCAGCATTCGACATGAAGCAACTGGATGCCCCACTGGTGCCCAGGCACTGGCCCCTTCCCAGAATTAGAGTGGTTCGTCTATAGTCCCTGCTGGCCTAGTATCATCATGACCAACCCACTATTTGACCCACTGCTTGGCACGGGTCTCCTAGTGGGTCCTAGTATGAGTAGTATGAGTAGTATCATCAAAATAAATAATCCACAGATATTGGGATCAGTGGGAATACTTGTCCCTAATAGCAGGCTGCGGCAAGGGCCGAGAGGGAGACTGTTTAATGTGCCAGTCATACGCACGAATATGTTAAAGTTTGCACCTCTGATTAGAGCAATTACTGTCCTTAACTATATATCGCAACAATTAGACATATTTCATTGTACATTGGCGGAATTTGAGCGAGTGGTTATAAACCATTTATCAGGAATTAGTATTATTAATAATTAGTGTATAAATTTGTGTAAAACAATAACTACATGTTGTATTGGGTGCATGCCTGTAAAAACATTGTATGTGAATAAATAAATAAATAAATAAATAAATAAATAAATAAATAAATAAATAAATAAATAAATAAAAAATATTACAGTTTAAAACAATAAATTACATAATTTTGTAAGCAATTTAGTCCTTTCAGCTGAAACTCTTTTTCTAGTACAAGAAACCCAATACGGCAACGAGCAAACCACCTAGAAGTTGAATGATGGATAGGCGACGCGTTCACTCCATTATTACTTCATAATGCGAAAGCGCCATCTGTTGCCGCAGTCAGAAACGTGATAAAAACTAATTGTAACACTCGGGACAGCCTGCTGGTCTAGTGGCCCCAAGTGCAACTACGCTAGAGAGGGTTGGCGCTTGACAGGGTTCGATTCCTATATTTCGATTCTATGCAACTATCACTAGCAGCTTGGTATTGGCAAATTGGGTGAATATGCGGGTTGGCAATCATAACCTAGGTACTAGGGATGAATTATCAGTTTTTTTATCAATAACCACAAATGTGAAAGTTGAGCGTGAGGTCCTGAGTTCAACCCTAAGGTCGCCCAAAATTTTATTATCTTTTTCTATTAAAACCGAGGATTTGATTAATGCGGTGTGCCTATAAGCTCGCTCTCATAGGGCACTGTGGCTGTATTACAGTCTGCGCGGAACTTGTTGGCCGCGCCTTAGGTATGTGAGCGGCGGGACAGAGGGGCGGGGGCGCTTGCTTTTGTTCACAGTAACCCGCCGCCTCACCCCCGTCCCTGCCTAAGGCGCGGCCAACTAGTTCCGGCGGACTATAGTATATCTCTGCCTAACCCTTTGGAGAATACAGGCGTCATAGTACGACGACTATGTTACTTACTGGGGGGCCAGACAAGTTGCATTTTGACATTCGAATCGACAGACAAAATGTATGGAAATGACATTAGTGACAGCCCGATTTGTCGAAAGCTTGTGTCATTTCCATACATTTTGTTTGTCGATTCGAATGTCAAAATGCAACTTGTCTAGCCCTCTAATTAGCTATAAACGCAGACGAAGTAAATGATAACATACACTTGATATACCCTACCAAAATAAAAACCCACGAGCAAATTCTCTACGACATAAAACAAAGTAGACACAACAAAACAAAACAAAAAAACCGAATCTCTCAAGATACATTTCTTGTAGAATAATGTAAGAACGTAAAAAAAGAAGATTGGAATAAATTATTTTAACTTTCAGCGCTTTGTTACTCTCACCGGGGTATATGGTATGTCTTAAATTCGGCATAACGTATGCATAAGGCGAAACCTGCTGCGAAAGGAATCATCACTCATCATCACTTCAGCCTACTGTTGTCCACTGCTGAACATAAGCCTCCTTCATGGCGCGCCATTTCTCCCGGTCCTCTGCCTTCCGCATCCAGCTGCTACCGGCTATCCTACTCAGGTCATCAGTCCAGCAAGCTGGAGGGCGTCCCACACTTCGCTTGCCAGTTCGTGGTCTCCACTCTAGGACTCGTCTGCTCCATCGGCTATCGGTCTTTCGACAGACATGACCGGCCCACTGCCACTTCAGTTTACAGATTCTGCGAGCTATGTCGGTAACTTTGGTTCTTTTCCGGATATCCTCATTTCGGATTCGATCCTTCAGAGAAACCCCAAGCATAGCTCGCTCCATCGCACGCTGAGCGACTTTAAACTTGTGGACCAGTCCTGCTGTGAGTGTCCACGTCTCGGCAGCGTAGGTCATAACAGGCAGGACGCACTGGTCGAAGACTTTCGTCTTCAGACTCTGCGGTATAGGCGACGAGAAGACTTGACGAAGCTTACCAAACGCAGCCCACCCTAGTTGCACCCTCCTATAGGCTCCTATCGGCGAAAGGAATATTATGTCATAAATTCAAAAAATATGAACACATAACATACCATCACGCCTGTATTCCCCAAAAGGGTTAGCAGAGGTGTATTAATATACACCCACAGTTCACCTGTATGTTTAGGTCCCATGTAATTAACGAGGGCCTCGGGGACAACGCTATCGGGCACAAATCCAGACTTCAAGCTGCTACTGTGAATGAAAACCCCAACAACATTGCTCGACCTAAGAATCGAACCCAGGACTTCTAGCGTAGCAGTCACGCTTTGGACCACTAGACCACCGAGGCAGTCACGTAATGTGAACACATGATCTTTACAATTACGTGTAGATTTGAGTTTATACTTTTTATCTTTTTGTATTTTTTTAAGCATTTTCCATGCGTCTTCTGGTTCGGTACACCAGACGCTTTGACCTGCTACCGTGAATACCGGTTCGAATCCTGCCCGGCAGCCGATATTTTCCTTCATTAAAAATAACTTGTAATCTTAGCATGGAAAATGCAGAATGTGAAGGAAGATTTCGACTGGCGAGCAGGGCGAGCGGTGGCTTAGTGGTCAGAGCGTCTGGTGAGGCGTTTCAGCAGTGGTCGTCCTTTGGCTCATTTGATTATACCCATAGGTACTACATTATAGTACCTTACATAATACCTTTTAACTTATTAACCCTGTTGTTAATCAACAGGGTTATTGAGTTAAAAAGGTAAGCAAGGTGGCTTTTTAAAATAAATCAAAATCATTTATTTGTGATTCACAGGTATTAATTAGGTCTCGTTAATATTCAAAGGTCATCAATGCTGTGATCAGCCCTTTTAGGCATACAAATGTAAGAAAAATAGTATAAATGTCATGGAATTATTCTCAGGGGACTCTATAAATAAATAAAAACATCAAGGCCTTTTTCAGGGTGAAAGTAAAATAAATGCCAGATAATTCAGAATCATCCAGTAATTTTTATAAGTGCTCCTTCTCACAAAAGATCCACGTATGAAATCCAAAAAAATTAACTCCAGTATTACCACGAATAATATATTCTCGTCTACAAATAAGTCTCAAGCGTCACTTGCCAAAATTCCGACAGCGAGTGAACGAAAAAGATAAACAATCCTCTGAGCATTCACTAGAATTCGGATTTAGAAGATTGGCTTGAGTTTAATATAAGCTGAAGATGACTGGAGAGAATGTTATCATGAAAGCATTGTCGTGTCATGAATTCATCTGAAAGCTTCAGAGCAAACGGCTAGAGATTGGCATTTTATTAGTAGATAAGTACGGTACTTTTTCATGAACTGTCTCGTTATCCTAGTGGTGTTAAGTGCCACTGCTATGCTCGAGCTTCTGGGTTCCATTCCCAGACCAAACATACCGGTGAACTGTGGGTGTATATTGGTACTACTCTACCTAACCCTTTGGAGAATACAAGCGTGTTGTTATGTTATGATTTATCTATACTAATATTATAGAAGGGAAAGATTTGATTGTTTGTTTGTATTGAATAGGCTCCGAAACTACTTAACCGATTAAAAAAATCTTTCAGTTTTAGATAACCCATTTATCGGGGAAGGCTATATACTATCGCGATAAGCTACCGCGAGCGAGGGGGCTCGCGGTAGCTTAGCGGTGAAAGCGTCAGCCCTCCAGCCGTTTTTTTCCTTTATTAAAAAGAATAGGTATAACTATATAGTTACATTACATTTAGACAGGTTTAGGTATGTGTACATTATATTTCTATACACAATACAATATTTGATTTGATAACTGTAACAGAGTTACTAGCAACGTAAAAAAATCTTTAAATTTGAAGCATGCGTAAGAGCCAATAAAAGAAAGTGTTTATTGTAAAGAGGCGTTAACTTCGTTACACAAATAAGATTTTCAAAAAATAAAATCATATTTCGTTGAATTTTTTCACATATTTTATTTGATAGACGGCCCCTACGGCTCTTATTAGGGTACCGCGTTAAAATTTGATAAACAGCTCAGTTGTGTATATATTAGTTTTTGATGTTAAGTTCTGAATACAAATACCTATTTATTATCAAAACGTTTATATATTTACTTAAAAAAATACTAATATCGGCAAATGACAGGTAAGCCACTTTGCTCGCCCTGGCAATCGAATCATGAGCATCCAGTGTAGCATTCGCACTTACGAGTTATAGATAAATTCTATTGATTGATTTCGTGGTATATTATACCTAAGTTACTATAATATCGTTTCTCATTCATATACATTATATTATATGTATAAGTTCCTATATTTAAAAAAAAACATTAAGGGCCTGTTTCAACATCTCTGGAGACTGCCCGATAAATCCATAAATGCAACAAAATTGGTATGAAATTATCTGCCATTTAACTTAACGGGAACTGATTAGTAAGGTGTGGACAGGCCCTAATTCTGTCTTTTTTCTTATCTCTACTCAGATAATACCCCAAACGCCTACCAAAAAGTATATAGTTACTTTTAAAACAACGCCTGAATGTTACAACAAGACGCATTCGTTCTTGCATTGAAAGTATTAACTTAGAAACATTTGAGTACTCTAATATACTGTATATCCATTATCAGGGCCGTATTTAACCCATTGGGGGCCCTGGGCACATAACGATAATGGGGCCCTTATGACATTGTTGACAGAGCACTATTTTTGAAATAAAACTACTTTTTACGGATTTTATCGCGTTATATTGAAATTATTTTAATCCCGACGTTTCGGACCCTTTACAGCGTCCATGGTCACGGGTGACTAAGGTGGTAGGCGTCTTGTCGTTTCAATTACTAACAGCTACCCTACATTTCTGTTAATTATTGGCAATCCGATTCACACAGAACGAGCTCACCGTATCCTTCGGTCTTGCAGTTTTAGGCTTGGATTTAGATTTAATTGAATCTATAATAGGGTTCCAAGCAGGTGGTAAGACCCAGCCATCTTCTCTATTGAAATTTGGATGTTTTTTTATTTCAATGGCCTCACGAATCAGTCTTTTGCGAGGACTTGTGGTTGATCAAATCTGATATAATGCCGGGCCTTGTCAAGGGTGTGTTCACAAATTGCAGACTTTCCACATCGTAAAAAGTGTCAGAAGGGTTTTTCTATGAAACTGTGTTGAGCTGAGTTTGGATACTGATTTATTTATGGATGGATTTGTAGCGACATCTTTCGAGCTACATAAGAAGTTATACGAAGCAACAAATCCTGAATCGCGCAAGTAAAGTTTACCGTGCAACTTGCATATAGGTATACAACCCCCCGATATCAACCGTCGGGCAGTGGCCCGCCAGGCATAACACCCGCCTTGTCGGAGTATCCTCACTTTGGTGCGAAGGACAACACACCTTATCCCTCCACAGATTTTGTGGCAGGTTAAATAGTAAATTGCAATTAAATTATTTAGTTTTAATTCCGTTTATGCTGAGATACTGTGTGAGATGAGTGAACACCTCGGCGTCTCCCCTGAAGATGCCTCGCGGAGAGGCGAAACACGTGTCGTCACATAGGTTTGGGTATGCATGTTGCACTAACAACCTAGTTCTCCCTGCATGTGCATAATTATCGGGCGGGAGGGCGGTGCTCTTGCATCTACGCATAAGCGGAATTAAAACTAAATATTTTAATTGCAATTTATTGTCACAGATTTTCGCAAAGTAACGCCGGATTCCATTAATTAGGTTAAATAGTAATTAAAGCTCGCTCCCGCTGAACGGGGCAAATGTTTGCCCCGTGCAGGCATCGAACTCGCGACCTCTAGCACAACAGCCGATAGCTCCACCACTACGTCATTCGAGCCATGTGTTTAACAATGCCAATCAAGCTGCATTAGTCACTCCAGCTGTTTTGAAAATATAACACAGAAAGGTATTCTTATTGTAACAATTTTATTATTGTAACAATAACTCGTATTGCAGTATAATTTTACCTAAAAGTTAATGTAATTATATAAAAAAAGAACATAATAATAATAATTTTATGAAATTAGTAACTGTAGATAGCACTTCCTCTCTCCTACATTGCTGTGCCCGACGGGGTCCATAATGAACAAAATAATTGTACTTTTTACCACCTAACTAAGTAGTTACATTGTGGAATGCAATAAATATTGAGTATTGAGTAAATAAATAGTATATTGCGGCCTGTGTTTAAGGTCAATGAGTGGTATAAGGTGACTGCATAACAGTTTACGCTGTGACTAGTGACACCTCATGTACACATGTTGCATTGATGGCAGGGTAAGTGCACAGAGTATAGTCATTAATAAAAAATATGATAATACAAAAAATAATCGTAATTCTTCTCTTGTCAACCCATTTTCCCGTAAGTATTTATGCTGATCACGAGGCCGTAGGTTCCACAGAACACAAATTAAGTATTTTTTTATAAAAATATTATCAAAAACAATTGAAGTATGTGACAACATAAGTGTGTCATCTGGGCGTTTCGTAGAAAGAATTTATTATACAAGAAAAGTTTTAAAAAGGGATGTTAGTACTATATCCATTGTCTTCTACCCAGAATAGTACTAAGTTTGGGACTAGATGGTGTTGTGTAAATATCCTACCTAACGTCACGTATATTTAGGTGACCCGCCTGGTCCACAGCGTGTTTTTTTTTCTAGCATGGTATGAAGAAGCCCAGGATAGGAAATCCTGGACTGATTTATTTTTTCACTTATAAACTAAAGGATTACATAAATGTAATCTAATATCGATACCTAATAATACCTACACGGGTCGGACAGGGTTTTCTTAACATGTTGTATAAGGCCTTCCTTAGTAAAAAAATACACACGATGGAACTTAGTCAAACTGTTTTTTATAAAACCTCAGCAATGTCCTTGTCCCAAAGGACAAAAGGACATTGTGCACTTCTAAATCAATAGTCAAACGAAAATATTTAGCTAATCGATTAAGCTATATCGAGACATCATTTAAAGCATGATTAATCGTTTAAATATTTATGAGATTTTCATTGTGACTTTGATTGATTCTAAATCGTCGTAAATTCTAAATAAAATATTTAAAAATCTTTCTTAAAGTCGCAGATCATTAATTTTAAAATACATAAAATATTCTCATTTATCATCAGTCACATTTTAGGTCGATACCTACTTAATTAAGTTACCAGCTAAATATGACCCCAAACTTGGTACACTTAGCAGTCACGTAAATTATTTTCTTCTATCTAAATGAATATCACCATCAGTCTAGAAGACATAATCGGATTGCCAAACAAACTTTTTAGCAGTTTAATTAAGAACTAAGCGACAAAAAAGCAATAACAAAAAAAAACATATTTATAACCAATATAAACCAGCTCCTTATACTTATTCCAATTTTCTAATGGGAATAGTTTTGAAAAAATAAATAAAGGTAGAAAAGAGTAATAATTTTATTTCAGTGTAGCTACTTTATTTAAATAAATTTACACATAGAGAAAAGTAATTACTGAATTTATATAATTAATATCTGTTTCCACGCGATCGTAAAAACGTTGAAGTTCGGAAAACATTTTTTTTGAAAGGACACATTTTTTATGCTTAACAAGGGTTATTACTTATTTACTTAACTTATTCTTTTAAATAATTATTATTTAATAGATACAAAATAAATTATTGGATACAAATTATTTATTTATTTTTGGGAAAGCTTATGTCTAATTACAATTACAAGATAACAACATAGATAAAAAAATTGCCAATAACAAGCAATTAGCTAATAATGACATTTATTTCTAATGATAGAAAATTACCTATTTTAAATGTCACGATGTTACACGACCATAAAAACTTTTTGTCTACATACCTTACGGTGTTATGATATTCGTATATTTCTTAAAGTCATACTAAATTACTTTCACTTGATATGTACTCGGTCGCTACGTTTTACTTCTCACGTAGACATCGCGCTCCCAAATTCTGAACGCGCTCAAGATCACATACCTACACACCTCATGTTCTTAACTTCCTAGAAACAAAGACTCCACGTCCGAGATGAACAATAAGGTCATATAGACATACATAAAAGATATGCCTTAACTGGACCTTGGGTTAGTTTATTTGATGCATTTTTGTATGTACAATTGAAAAAGAAACATTTGAGAAATATTCTCACGTAAATATTACAGTTATGGTATGGTTAGGTATGTTTCTAAAATTGTGTCAAATCGTAAATCGTCGACCGACGATCGTAATCGACCGACCGGCTAAACAGTCAACTATCTGTATAGGTATGTATGTAATTAGTACTTCCGCATTCAATCTACTTAAAAAATAAAACGTTTCTGTCAACGTATCTGTAAAAAAAAAACAACATGAACAATTTCTGATAACACAGATAGGTATTTATACAATTTGCAAATTGATTACATCCTTGGATCCAATTGTTCAATCAATGGCCGAGAGACGTAAACAAAGACGGAGAGCAGAGTTCGTAGACTAGTGATGTGAGTTTGTTGATCACTTTGTTTACATATCGATATTTTGAACGCACGTGTTCGGCTTACCGGATCACTAAGGACATCGCGTGGGCGATAAATTGAATAGAATGTTGTTTAGAGTTTTTGTGTGAATTAAATTGTTTAGTTACGGGTGATATGTGTTCATATAAAAACTTTTAAAACACGCGTTAGTCCTAAACATTAATATTATTTTATATGTATTGTAGAATATGACGTCATCCAAACAAAGTTCATTTGGTCACGCAATTTTTCTGTTTGATATTCAAAGGCTGAGTCAATCGTCAACAAAATTCAATGCAAAGGTCAGACATTAGTGATGAGTTTGTCGACCCTGTTTTGTCTACATATCGATATCGCAGACACTTTAGTTGAGTCATGATATAAATTTATTGAATTACGAATCAAAAGTTAAGAGTATACGCTACGCTAAAGATAAAGTAGTAGATAAAGAAAATAATGTAAAACTTTTCTGAAAATATTATCGTGTAGATCCCCCTGATCTATCACGTATATTTATAATTCATATTAAAGTGATGGTTTATTAGTTTCTAGCATTTACGCGAATATAAGACATTGTAATAAAAATCTTCCGTTAAGGTATTCTATCGCGTTATATCGATAACTATTATTTTTATTCCTGAAATTTCCGTTTCTTTACAGCATCCATAGTCATTTGTAGACTCGTGTGTGGAACGACCTAATGTTAAAATTATAAATTAAATAATATAAAAAAACGCGATAAAATCTACAAGTTTTATTTCAGATTGTTGTAAATAAATATATTCATCAGATACTAGAAAGGTAATTGCTGATAAGAGTTAGTAGGATTTTATACAGAACGATGTAAAGCCGAAATAACTCGTTTATATTAAATTATATATGATATGCTTCGCCGTTTACCGTAGTTATAAAACGAAATTTATTTTGGAAACATTAATTACAATGGAACAGAAGTAACAGATATCGTAGTTAAGTGATTTATTTATTTATTTAATTGATGTACTGATAGCATTAGACAAAAATAAACTCATAATAATCAATTTATTGTGAGTCTAAAATATTTAACAAATTTATTATAAATTTATTATATAAATAAATTTGAGCAAGTTATGTAAAGTTAGCACGTAACTCATTTGTAGGCGTAAGATAAAAATCACTTATATATAGCACCTCATTAATTATAATTATTTGCAACAATTACTTTACTATTAAATTTTAAATTTTATCAAATTCCCATTGCTAGAATTTTATAATATTTAAATCATTCAGAATACGGAATAACAATGCACTTTATAGAAAACAATTCAATTACATAACAATACTTTTATCTTTTCTGATGGTATTTCCCCGTAATTATACTTGTAATAAGAAGTTGCACTTTACCTCCCAATTTCAATTTGCATAAAATACAAACAATAGGTTGTTAACAAACAATTAAAGTTCCTAACATTCGCTTGACTAAAATAAGTTCATAAAATACACAGTTTATCGATGTAGCGGCACATCACTATACAAACCAGTATCGTATAGACGCCGGTTGTACGATCTCTGAATGCATTATCGACTAGCTCGGGCATACGACAACACTGTCCTTCGTCAATTAAAAATAAAAACTTTTTTAATATAATTATATTTTTGTAAACAAGATGTTTGCAAGCGTGTAGTTGTGTGTGACTTTTTGTACAATTTACTTTTTGTTTTTTTATTTGTTAAGTGAAAGTGTTTTATTTCGAAATGTCTAAACCAACTCTTTTAATTCGCCAATCTTTGTGAGTATTTTATTTTTGCTCTTTTTTTTTAATTAGAAGATAGGTACCTAGTTGATAAATTTTGGTTTTTATTTTTATTTATTATTTTGTTAATATTAGTACCTTATACATATAAAATATTTGTCTTTAGTGAATAAAACTTGAAAAAAGTGTTTGTTGAACTAGTTGATAATAATTTACCCGTTTTTTTTATTTTTAATCTTGACACGACGTTTTATTCGCTTTGTAACATTATTGTTAGGAAGTGAAATACGGACAAGTAGTGAACCCATAACAAAATTATATATTTAAACATTTGTATTTGCTATTGACATGCTAAGATGAAGAATACTAATATCTAGCATTTGTACAAACAATTATTAAAAGAAACAAAAAACCCGACTGCGTAAAAAGTACTAACTAAAAATCTAAAAACAAGCTCTGTGATGTTGGAAAATGTATTGCAGGCGGGACAAGTAACGAAACAATTTTGTTTATGAACGAACAGCTTGTCCCGCCTGCAATACATTTTCCAACATCACAGAGCTTGTTTTTAGATTTTTAGTTAGTACTTTTTACGCAGTTGGGTTTTTTGTTTCTTTTAATAATTGATTTTATTTTCTTCTTTTTAGTTTATAAATCATCATAGAATCACTAGGTTCAATCCTAAATGATGATTTAAAAATAAATTAATACAACTAAAGATCATTTTCAAAATCAGTTCGCACATTAAAGCGTATAAAATCCGCCATATTGATTTTTTTTAAATTTCATGTACCCAGTGACAGTCGTGCTATCAAGACGGATCTAATGAGGTGTCATTGATCTAAATCGGTTGAGCCGTTGAGTAGTTACGACCGGACATAGGAACGGACATACATCCATACATACATACATACATACATACATACATACGCGTCAAACACATAACCCTCCTCCTTCGGCAGTCGGGTAAAAATACAGTCTATTTTCACAAAAAAATAATTCCGATGTATTTATTACCAAAAATAACTAAAACAGTAAAAATAATATTAAGAAAAAAATGATATCTTTTAATAGTAAATAAATCACTTACACAATTTAAAAAATATTTTGAAAAATTATCTGTCTGCCCGTGGCTACAATAAAATGGCTATAATAAATAAAAACACACGATAATATTTTCGCAATAAAAAGTTTTTAGGCAATGTCTAATTATAACCGCGTTAGTTTGATTACTGTTTTCTGTTATAAAACTTTAATTAGCTGGATATAAAAGTAATTTAATTTAAGTGCTCACTTTAGCAAAGCTAAGTTTATTCGAGCTTGGCTCCTTTTACGATATATACTGCCATGTTCAGCTCATTTTATGACGGGATGCAGATCTAGTCATGAAGAATCTCATTATTATACTTTTAATGACTTTTCTTATGTACGTACTTCATTATTTCTTTATTGAAACTCGTATAAGTTACAATATAAATATTTTTTAATTTACCCATTTTTTAATGTTCAGCTACTATGCGAAATGTAACAAGAGTACCCACATTTTTTTCGATAAATCAAACTATTGCTTAGTTTTCATTGCTTAGGCCACATTAACATTCTTTAACCCTTTTACTTATTTCATTAAAGAACGTCGACAAATATTGTGACACATAGTTAATTTTTTTTTAAATTACTCAATTAAATAACCCTCCTCCTTCGGCAGTCGGGTAAAAATTATGGAATAAGACGCACAAACATAAGTCTACTAACTACATGAAATAAATACGAACTAATAAAATACTAATTAAAGACTTGGTTCTTTTATAAATATTTATTTGTTCCAAATTATTGTTTTTAAAATTCATTATGTTTTAAAGGGAAGGTTAGTTTGTATTCTGTAAACAAATTTAGGAAGTATTTTTTATCGAATTAATTAAAAATCCTACAAAAACTATATTTACGGTCGATGTTTATCAACACAATGATGACTTCAACAACAACAACAACGTCAACAACAACAAACAACGGACGGTGATACGAACAATTATATCAAAACAATAACAAGATTTAACCATGTTTTTTTTTAATTTGACGCATCCACCTCGCGTCATTGTCATCCATAATACAGGACATGCCTCAGTTCAGGTGCTGTCCGTCACAACTCACAAGCCTTTTATCATAAGAGAGGGTTACAATAGTCCAACACGCTGGCCTAGTGCTTGCTGGCAGACTTGAAAAGCCGTCGAGAAAAACTCTCAGGCATGCAGGCTTCCTTATGATTTTTTTTTAACTGCACCGGTTAAGCGAGTGATAATTAAATAAATATTCTGTAAAACTTTTTGTAAATTAGCAAAAAATACACAGTCGTCACCCACGGTTATAAATTAATATTTAAAAGATTTAATTGAATTGATATTAAAATATGTTAACATTAACAAGTTTATCACAAGTTTAATCAATTTACTGTTTTCACCTATATTTGTCAAAACGGACTTCTTAGAAAAAAAGAATATAGATAACATTAATACTGCTTTTTTGCTATAATAAAACTGTGTCCGCTTACATGGGAAGCTAATTTACTATTACATAAGGCGTTGATTGTAACAATTGAAGTACTTGTACATAAACAACCGTTGCGTAACACCTTTATAGAGGAACAAGTTATGATCAAAATAATGATGTGATTGATCCCTCTAGCTATCACAACCAATTAATCGATGAAAAGATAGGCACCTAGTGGGTCGAGCCCAATGAGTGATTCCTCTGTATAATAGGTTCTCAACCTTAATGTCTCAACATTTCTAGTTTTATCAGGGTCTTCTACTCCCCCTGAAAGCCTCAAACGCCCACAAGGATGCGTTATTGCCCAAGTTGAGAACCTGTACTCTGTATATTTCAGTCACCATAAATTGAAAAAAAAATGATACAGGGATTTTTTATGATTTATGTACGACGTAAGGATGGTCACCAACAATTTGTAGATGTCTTAAAACAATCCAAATTCATGGCACCAGGAAACTCGTTACTTCTACATCAATGCCGAAAGTTGTGCCAAAACTACAATTTTAGCACACGTACAGGATGTAGTTGTGAATATTGCTGCACATTTGTGAATATTGCTGCACAATTGTGTATATTGCTGCACAATTGTGAATATTGCTGCACAAGTGTGAATATTGCTGCACAATTGTTAATATTGATGCACAATTGTGAATATTGCTACCATAAACCTAGTATGACTATACTGTGTAAAATCAATTACCAGCGGAGGTATCTCCGATCCGATACGTGTTGGAAACCTTCAAGAAGCAAACCTATTCTTTTCTTAAAGGTTGGCAACTTATTTGCAACCCCTCTGCTGTTGTAGGTGTCAATAGGTGGAGGTGATCACTTACCATCAGCATCAGGTGACCAACTTGATCGCTTGCCGTAATTATTTGCCATATAAAAAATAAAAACCTACAAATTGCGAAAAAAAGGTATTTTAATTGAGGCAGGCTAGGTAGAACAATTCACTTTGAGTCATAAAAAAAATGTTAAAAGTAAAATGTGTATTTGATTCTAGGATAAGGACATTGTCACAAAAACAAAAACAATAGGTAGGTATTAAGTATTCAAGACGTTCTTCAGACAGGTGACCTTTGTAAGATTGAAGATAATTTACGTATAGGGTCAGTCATGTAGTAAAAAAATTATGATTACTTCCTTTGTTTAAATTTTGTAAAACTACTTATTTTTAATACACATAACATTAACATCAATTGCTTTATTAAATTATTTATTTTAATAAAACCTTATTGATAAATACTTTTATATATTTTTTTGTCATGTAAGGGCCTATTTCACGACTTTTCGATAGCTGCTAAGCGTCGAATAAATTCAAATATGAAACAAAATGTTTATGAAATTATCTGCCAAGTAATTTAACGGGAACTTATCAGTAAGCTGTGTAACAAGCCCTGTATCTACAGGTACTATATCTTCTATGAATATAGGCATCGGCCAATTACAATTTTATTATATGACTGTCATTTATGTATTTTGCATTTAAGTATAGTAACTAAATATAAGAGTCTGGAGAATCTGGAGCAGCCCATCTGGGGAAGTACCTCCACCTTAGAGAAAACTGCAGCCAAATAACACACTTTATTGTGCGTTGTGTTCCTGCAGTGAGTAAGGTCGCCAGAGTTCCTTCTAAGGATGCGCTGCGCTGGCAGTAAGAGGAATATTCCCTTACTGTCGTCGCATTGAATCCTCCATAAACCTCTAAGAGGTTTTTCGGGTCGGCAACGCGCGAGTGGTACCTGGTGTTACCAGCGTCCATAGGCTATGGTAGTGGTGTAAATAAAACACCACACACAGCGCACGTATCTTACTGGAACTCCACATCTAACCAATTCCATGGTACAAGAACTCTAAATAAAAAACAGTATCTTGTTCAACATTTCGACACGGTTCGTCGTATGATTCGTCATCCTCACACGTGTTTAACTAACAGTTCCGCCCGGCTCCGCTTACATTAAAATAAATTAGAAGATAACCCGGCAGCCGCATACTATAACATTACAGTCATTGGTAGCTACTGTTTATATAACAGATATTATAATATGTCCGTCGAGTTGTACAATTGCACGATAAAATCGTCGCTGTTCTGAGGGAATACGGACAGCCCAAAGGGTAAATTGAAGAAAGATTTACTGATTTACATTGTCATAGGTAATGAGTAATGAGGTCTATTCTATAAACGATTTTAAGTTCTAACATTACTTATTTCTTCTGACTTTACTATTCTTAATAATTTTATATTGAAATTCTATTGTTTTTTAGTTTTAATATTGCTATGTACCACATTCAAATACAATTGTGAAATTGTTCTCATGAATAAATAAATAAAAAAAAATATTACAACAAAACATATTATACAGTGATATTACTGTATAATTGGTATATCCTCTGTACAACTAAGCACCTAAATATATAGTTAAATTCAAATAACTTTATGGCTTTGTAAAAAGAGAACCTTGAACTATTTATTTGGTTTGATTTCTGAAGGCACTGCGTGAAGTCTTATTCTTAATTATTCACTGGATTCACCACACAAGCATCATTTTCATTGTATGCTTGTATCTTTGTATTTTTAATATAGGTAATAGGTATATTTGATTCTGGTAGCTATTTTTTGGATTGGAAGAGTATTTTTATGCCTCCAAAGGAGTTATAGAATTGTCATGAAGATTATTGAAAAAAAAACTGAAATCCATAACCTATTAATTAAAAATTGTTTTATAAACTTTGTAGGGTATATTAATAGTATTCATTTTCAGAAACTGTCCGTACTAAAGAATACGGTAAATGTTTATGTAAAATTAACTAAAATCTTAAAAAGTTAATTAAGTAAATAAAACTGAATTAAAACCAACACAGAATAATTGTAGTAAAACAAAGATAAAAGACGAATTTGCAATACAATCCACACATTGAGTTTTTATATAAGTAATGTATGAGAACCTCCTTATACCTAATTGTAAAACCTTGGCGTAACTAGATTCTGGCCGGAAATTACAATTCTAATGTGAAATTTAAAAAAAATATTTTAGTCTATGGATTGCGATTTGCGACTCGGTCTAATTTCAAATATTTTTTATAAGCTTGGACAGTTGAAGAACAATTATAAGATAATATACTTATCTGGAACTAATGTCGCAATACTCGCAATTATGTTTGCAATAATTTTGAAAATTCCAAAAAAAAACCAAAAAAATTAAATCTCACAGCAATAAAAAATAAACATGTTTTAAAAGTCATTAAACTTCAAAACTTTGGCACAAATATTTCTTCCGTATACAACAACATAAACATATAAATGCCATGTACATTGCTGGCTTAGTCCCATTCTTGTATACAAACTCTTTAAATGACTAACATGAACATTAATTGATATCTACTATTGTATTACTGTCGCAACTATATTTAATTGTCCTTGAACTTGGTACGTGGTTGCCTTATATATCAACGCCAACCGCATTCTTACTGCGCAAATTCTAATAAAAAACGAAGAGCTTAAGTTACAAGCTCTGGGAATCTATAAAGAATTTTATTGCAATAGAATAAAGTTCAGTATAAACTGCACTGAATTATGTGAGCACGCATTAATGTTACGAAATCAAACTGGTTGCCGAAAAACAAAACAAAACACGGAGTCGCATCGTAAATAAGGCGGACGCACGTTTACTTGCATAAATACTTATTCGGTAACATCAAGAAGGTGTATTGATGGACGCCTTCAGTTCCCCAGTGTGTTTTAAGTGCTATGTGATGCCGAGATGCCCACCATCGTGTTGCACAAAGTGAAAATCGAAGCCAGAACTTCTCGCTAAGCAGCGATGCTTACAGCCACGAGAGCAGCTAGGCGGACTAATTATATCAATATCTAATAATACCGTTGTATATATTCAAAATGGTAATCTTCTGCGTAGAAAAAAACAATTTTTGGGACACCTTTACACAGCACATTCCCAAACTAAGTCAAAGTCAATTTATTGCTTTCATGTGTACATTTCGGTGTTATAAAATAGTTTCGATTCAACATGAAACCCTGTTAGGCACAGCACAGAATACATAATAAGCAGAGCATAAAAAACACAAACTCTTAAGTTCATCACATAAATATGTGCCCTTTAAACTACTGTGGGATTCGAACCCACCACCCCGAGATCGGCAGTCCGGTACTCGAACCACTAGAACAAAGACGTCGTCAAAATAATATGTTAGGAAAAACAAGGTATATGATGTACTCTGTTCTACTGTTGCATTTTAATTAATGCTATACACGTAATTAGTATGATGCATCAAAGAAATACTTAATAGAAATCTATACTAACTAATATTATAAAGCTGATCAGTTTGTTTGTTTGATTAAACGTGCTAATCTCAGGAATTACTGGTTCGATTTGAAAAAAAATTAAGGGTTAGATAGCCTTTTTAACGAGGAAGGCTATAATATATATCATTACGCTACGGCCAATAGGATCTAAGTATAAATTAAAAATGTTGCAAAAACGGGGGAAAATTCAACTTTTACGAGAATAAAGTCGCGGGCAAAGGATAACATTCTGTCCAATAGAATGCTGAATTTTTTTGCAGAAAGGTGAACGTTTTAATTGTGAGGTTATTATCTGTTTGTATTTTTTTTAAGCATTTTCCATGCCAAGATTTCAAGTTATTTTTAATGAAGGAAAAAATCGGCGGGCGGGCAGGATTCGAACCTGCGCCTTCTGGTTCGGTACACCAGACGCTCTGACCACTAAGCCACCGCTCGCCCTTCTCACTAAGCAACCTGTGAGGTTATTGCTTAACATGAAATAAAAATGCAGTTTTATATCGATATAAACTAAAATAATGTAAGTATTGCAAAATAAAGAACAGCTGCTTAAAGTCTTCTTTTTAAACTATACATTTATTTATACAATGCAATATCAACATATTCCTTAGGGCTACTGCAGACGATGCAGATGTTGATGCAGACTGTTTAAAAAAACACTTAGGCTAATATTTTTTGAACTGAAGTTGGCCATTTAGCTGCGCAATAAACAATTTTTAACCTAAACAATCTATTGCGCATTCAAACGGCCACAAACGGCTATCTTCAATCCGGCCTATACAGTGCGCGCGTACTGTATAGGATTTTTATTACCTACTGACAAAAATATAAAACACTAGCTTCCCGCCAGCGGCTTCGCCCGCGTGGTCTTATAATTTTTTCCCCGTTTTTGCTACATTTTTCATTACTACTCCGCTCCTATTAGTCGTAGCGTGATGATATATAGCCTATGTTACTCGGGGATAATGTAGCTTTCCTAAGGTGAAAGAATTTTTGAAATCGGTCCAGTAGTTTCGGAGCCTATTCATTACAAACAAACAAACAAACAAACAAACAAATCTTTCCTCTTTATAATATTAGTATAGACTATGCCACGGCCACGTTTTGCTGTGATTTTCTTATGGAAGTCGTGATCTATAAAATTTTGATATCAATTCATTGACTTTTTGAATTTTGCGGACATAAGCTGTAGGTAGTAATCAGACGTAAGCCCATATTGTAGAAAAAAAAAAATAATAGTCACGAACATTTTTTGTAAAGAAATATTGACCATAATAATTCAATATTGATCTTGTACTTTGTACTTTTATAATCTTACGACTGACAAGCTTTAGTTAAAAGTTTTTCACGAAGAACAGCTTGAAACAAAGAGAGATATACAAGATTCCATCATCCGAAAAAAACATTACAAACTGTTCGTCTGCACCAGACCTTAATTTTTACAACCATTTGTATTAAATTAAATCCGTAATTATCTAGAGCTGTCACGACCAAGTTTCACTTTTTAGAACTTAAAAAAAATATCTGTCATTTAAATTAAGAACGCGGCTGTGCACACGATGACATTAATTTAAAAAGACTACGTTCTACTTTGCTAGTTTTTTTTGCGCGTATCATGAATTCTAATTTGCCTGTAGCCATAGCGCGTAGAATTATTTTCGAAATCAAAAACCATTAACGTCTGAAACTTAATTTCAGAAATTCCCAGATTGAGGTGTTGTTACGTTTTTATATAAAATACTCAGTAGGTAAGTAATTATATGTATAATTTGTGGTAGCAGCTCAGACTCTCAGAGTTAGACTTGTGTCCAGTGTAAATATGTATTTTTCTAGTTTTATCAATGCAATAACGTAAAAATACATTTATTATTTTTATTCAATATGGATTATATATATGAACATAATGTACAAATTCAATAAAAAAATCCGCACCTTGGCGTCAAAGTACTCCTAATCGCTGTCATCTGATAACGTGCCCAGAAGACTGGCAGCATTGCCACGTTGAATGGCAATGCTGATTCTCTGTCCCAAAAATAATCCAGCAATAATCCGTTTTGGGATCGAAACGCTCGGGCCGTGGGGTCCGAGTGCTCGCCTCTTATTTAAAGAACTTGCCAAAAGACTTATCGACTCTACTCGTGACCAGAGGGCTGGATTGTTTCTAGTTAGTTCTGCCTAAACCTTTACTTTCTGACTGGCTGTTAAGGTCTTCGATCAATGTACTATTATTGATCGAAGGTTAGGGTGATTGGACTCCGCTATGGGAGTTTGAGGAGTTTGAGGAGCCATTAAGCAGTAATACATTACTGGGCGATTGACATTTAACTACCAAGGTCCCAAGAAGACCACGGATACTACTGGTGTTGCTAGAGTCTGTATGCTTCTCTCTAATTTATGTTTGATTAACACCTTCAGCGTCATAAAAGCAAGATGGTTTGATATATATAAATTGTGTTTTAAAAGAGTGACTATGGAGTTTCTTGCCGGCTCTTCTCCATAAGTCCCACTTTTTGGAACCGTGCAACTAGTTTGACAATTCAAAAGTGCCTATTTATATGGTCTAATTGAAATAAAATATTTTGAATTTGAATTTGTATTCTTTTTCACCAGCTTCCACCGTCAACGACGGCACATCACTGGCTCTGGCTCACAGCAGACGTCTACGTCACCACAACGACGGAATGCGGCCGCTCTGAAATTGGCCGCGGCGCCCCTGAAACCCTTCAACGATATCCCAGGACCGATCGCCTTGCCGATGCTGAGGCATGCTGCACATGTTCTGCCTAGGATTGGTAAGTGTTTAGAAACTTTCTGAATTATGTTGACCTTTCTCAACCATGGTCAGGTCGGCTTCCAGCCTGCAATCCAATTTCTGGGCGATACCAAGCGATATTCGAGCTTCTAATTACAAATAATGATTGTCACTGATGTGTGTGTGCTTTCCGAAGCACGGAGGATATAGTGGGTAGTGTTAGTCCAGTATAATGATCATTGGACTGCTAAGTCGAAGGTCTCGAATGCAAATCCAAGGCATGCACCTCTTTTTGGGTGCGGAAATGAAAAGGGTATGTTGGACTCAATCAACTAAAAACCCTATTTGCCATTACTTGTGCTTTGCATCTTGGCCACGAGATCAGGAACATTTACCACGACCATGACTGGAAGGCATGTACCTCGGACTTTTCACAATCATACGCGTAAATTATAAACACTAAGGAAACCTACACGCCTGAAGGATTTTCTCGACGGCGTGGGACATCTGCCAAACAGCATTAAGCCAGCGTGGTGGACTATAGCCAAACCCCTCTCATTCTGACAGGAGACCAGCAGTGGTGCAGTAAATGGATTATCTATGAGATATTACGTACTAACTCTTTTTGGATGCGGTATATCCTCATGGATCCCTCCATCGGCTGGGGAGGTGGCACTTACCTGCATACCGACCAACATACCCTGCGTACTGTTATGTATCATAGGAATGCATCATTCAGTGACGCATCTGTGACGCATCTGAACAGCGTCACTTTGTCAGCTGTCAATAATGTCAACTGTCAAAAGGGTCTGTCAAATAAAAGAGCGCGAGTCCGGCTTATCTAGCGATCTCGATTGTTTTATTGAATTATCTAACACGTACAAAAAGCGCACTTGCCTTCCCTTACCCTGTCATAGCCATGGGATCAGTAACGCACTTGTGACTCCTCTGGTGTTGAAGGTTTCCATGGGCACTGGGCAGCCATCGGCAATCGCTTATCGTCAGGCGATACGTCTGAAATTACACTCACCACGTCCATGATAGGATTCTGGGTACTAGGTACTTACGGTAATACAATAATGCTTATTACATTTATAACAGTGGCTTCGTTTTAATAAACTAAGCAGAATTGTTATCGTCACGTGCTATTGAAATCATGAGTTCAAAGTTCACATTAATAAACCGGTATGAACTTGTTAACTGATAACTCTGACTACTACATAACACCATAATGACCTATTTCCTGCGAGTGAGGGGGAGGGAGGGAAAATACCGACGTATTACTCACAGTAGGTAAACCTCCGTTTTAATAAAACAAATTGCATTAATATGTAATTTATAGCAGCATACCTAGGTATTTTTTTCAAATCAGTTATGTGGAAATAACATCAGGAAAATGATGGGTAATTCCAAATAAACCTGACTATGCTATAATTATAATAAAAAGCTATAAAAAAATATGGCGTTGATTAGGGTTACGTAGGTACCTACCTACTATTTCGAGACGTATCTGCATACTACTACAAAAATTGAAACAAGCACCGAACGCAAAAAAATATGTGATTAACAATAAGATGTAAGTATGTAACTAGATTATGTAGGTATCAATGGTCACTGGTCAATGGTCACAACGATATATCTATATTTATCTAAACGATAAGACCCCATGGGCTAAAACATACCGAAAAAAGGAAGGTCTAATGTGATCTAACCTTTCGGACCTCTGAGTTTGACAGTTAGTTCTTTTCATACAAAAATAACACAAGTACCTCCTACCTACATTTTGAAATTCTCGAAGTGACCGAACCCTGAACACATTTCAATCCTAATGAACTCGGGAATTACGCCCCAAAGCAACAAGTTTATAGCTAAAAATAAAACCAAGTCCCAATACCCGTTTCGTGTGGACCCGACTGCGTATTCGCGTCCTTTTACGGTGACTTGCGCTGGCGCGGCACGGCGCGGGCGGCGGCGCGGGCGCCGCTTCGCCGCGTCGTTTCGTCACTTCATACGATTAGGGGTGCAACAACAACCGCTGCATTTGCAAATTAGGACTATTTATTTGGTACCGATAACCGAATACATTGACACAATCCGACCTACTACACTACACTAATTGGGAATAACCTAACCTAAATTAAAAATTTAGAAAATCCCCGACATGAAATGTAATTTGCCATTTTGTGCAAATTTTGTGGCGGCGGCCATCTTGGACCGATTTTCATGAAACATAGCTAAAAACACTTCCGACTAATTCACCTTTAAAATAAAAAAAGCAAAATCAAAATCGGTTCATCCGTTGCGAAGCTACGATGCCACAGGCCGGACACACACACATGCACGCAGACACGTCAAACTTATAACACCCCGTCGTATTTGCGTTGGGGGTAAAAATAAGATAAACACGAGTAGCAACTAGTAAAAACATAAATATACTTAGAATGTCACAACTCACAACTTACTAGACGTCAATTGCGACCGGAAAACGAAATACTACTGCGAAGGGTTAAATTTTCTTTCAAACTTGTTCGAAGTTAAGAACCAGCAATTTACCAACCGAAATAATTATTGATCTCTTCTGAAACTATACAAACAAAAACTATTCGTCATCTTTTATATTTTAGCGATCGAAGTTTGCCAGTCTTTACATTTTTAATCAAGTATCATTTGAGTTCAACGACTACGATAATTCGAAACGGTCAGGCTCAATATCTTTTTTTTTTTTAAGAAAATTGTTAGTCTCTATTCTCAAGCGCTCCGTGTTTAGGCAAATTTTAGTTTATTCTGAAGACACTAATAATAAAACAGTTTACACTCTGTCTTTTGAAGTTAGGACTACCAATTGTCCAAATTTATTCAGCTGAAGTCGTGAAGACGAAACAGTTAAATAATAATAACAAGGAACGATAGCGTCCTTCCTTCACAATTCCAACAAACTACAAACTCAATTAATTTTAATTAACATTATACAAATAGCCTCGTTTAAATTAAGCACTGTAACAATTCACAACACTACATGTTCGTCGCCTTCTTCGCTACAGTGAAACACATTAAATTTCATTAGCGAGGTAACCACGACTAATGTTTGTAAATAAAACAGTCAGACGCTTAGACTTCGTTAACTTCGTAACTTGGTGCAAAGGCTAGACTATAGTCTGCGCGGAACTAGTTGGCCGCGCCTTAGGTAGGGACGGGGGTGAGGCGGCGGGTTACTGCGAATGAAAGCAATCGTCCCCGCCCCTCCGACACACCGCGCGCAGGCGATCCCGCCCCTCCGTCCCACCGCTCACATACATAAGGCTTGGCCAACTAGTTCCACGCAGACTATAAGTCTTAGGGTTTCATCACCTCTTAGTTAAGTGGCCGTTAAATTACTTGGCAGATAAATTCATAAAAATTTTGTTCCGTCTTTTAATTTATCCGACGGTTAGAGGCTATCCAGAGGTTGTGAAATAGAATAACACAAAAGTACCTATGATACAAGTAAATGACCAATGTAAACAAACTTTTTACCTACATACAAACATATTTTTTTCATCCATCACCCCTATTTTCCAAGAAAGGTTAGGCAGAGGTGTAGACCTACAGTTCACCAGTATATTTAAGTCCCAAGCGAACGAGTCTAGACACAGAATCCAGACACAAAAAGCTACTGATTTTTTTTTACATAAACCCTATTCGGCCTGGGAATCGATCCTAAAACCTCAAGCTTATGTAAAGTGGCGAGCCTATTGCCGTTATAATTTGCAATAATTCAAAAATACTTATAAGACAAATACTGCTAAAATACTTGTATACTGCAAGACAATATTATATACTGAGAGTAACATTGTTACTGCTTCTGAATTCAGCTTATTTAAGTAGTTACATGTTATCTTTCTTTCTCAATACAAGCCCAAAAACACAATACATATCTAAATGACGACGTCTGTGGTCTAGTGGTTCGAGTACCGGACTGCTGATCACGAGGTCGTGGGTTCGATTCCCACAGGACACAAACATTTATTGTGATGAACTTAAGTGTTTGTGTTTGTCTGGGTGTTTTCTATGTATCATTAGTATGTATTATAAAAAAAAAGTATATAAGTATTATATCCATTGTCTAGTACCCATAGTACAAGCTCTGCTTAGTTTGGGACTAGATGGTGCTGTGTAAAAAATGTCCCAGGATATTTATTTTATTTATTATTTATAAATAGATAATGCCTTATAAGACTATTTATAAAAAAATAAAAACCATAATCAAGCGAATTATATATAAAAAAAATACTTCACGTATCACATAAAATCTAGTAGCAATCCTAAGACTTGCTTTCGCTCCGTCCAAATATAGATACAAACCTACTTTCATTCCGGTTCATATCGTTTACGCCACTTCATAGATTCCTATGCAGTAGGTCACCGCACCTAGACCACCCTCAGTGAGAATTGAATTGAATTCCAATAAAAATGAAATGAAATAACTCTCAAACGTTTTGACTTGATTAAAAAAAACTTTTGGTCCTCATAGCGCAGTGATTTGCCAGGACCAATTTGAAAGGACCAAAATTGATCTAAAATCCCTGTGTCTGTACGGATCTTGTATCAATTTTATTATTTATCACTAGATAAAGCCAAGATATTCTTCATGCCATATTCACTTCAAAAAAAAATTATTACCAGCCTTCACACACACACATATTTTGCGTCAGTCGGACCAAGAACACGCACTCAGTGCGTGGTCTATACGTTACACGGTACACGCGCTGACATAATATATGTAATATTCGCAATAAAAAAATAGTCCCGTTTAAAACCACTAGTGTCCTATGAATAGGCCAATAAGGCAGTAAATAAAATCTTCATTCGCTTACATTTACACCATCCACTCTTCGTACCTAAGGACCACGAATATTAATCTCTGGTCTTTCCACCTACACTGTTCTACGTAACAGACAACGAACGTGATTAATAGATAATACACTTCAAACGTGCTAGCTCTCTCAATTTCTGTAATATCGAGACGGAATGATGTTTGAAAAATTATCAGCTCTCGCAGAGATTCGGTTGAGCTGAAATATTTGACCAATAAATAAGTGTAGAAGCGATGTTACAAGGTAAACTTTCTACTCGTTTCGTAAAAACTGGCAAGCGCCTTTGAAACTGAAATGTGACGCAATTTGAGACAAAACTATTGTCACCTTCCAAACAACCCTGAGCTGTAAGGTTCATCTGAGATCTTTAAACTGACATATACGTGACGTGACGTGTTTTGACGTCTGTGGTGTAGTGGTTCGAGTACCGGACTGCTGATCACGAGGTCGTGGGTTCGATTCCCACAGGACACAAACATTTATTGTGATGAACTTAAGTGTTTGTGTTTTTCTGGGTGTTTCTTATACATATATTATAAGTATGTATTTACGAAAAAAAAGTATATAAGTATTATATCCATTGTCTAGTACCCATAGTACAAGCTCTGCCTAGTTTGGGACTAGATGGTGCTGTGTAAAATATCCCAGGATATTTATTTATTTATTTTATATACAGTGGGAAGGAACCGCAACGTGTTAACGCATTTTTTTTTAGTTTATGAGAGAGATGCCGCTCCAAAGATAAAGTTTTGTCATTCCTTTCTCTCAAAGTAAAAATACTTACAAGATGAAAATAAGCTACTTACTTAACACATAAACAAAACCTGACATGCAGACAACATACCATCATGCCCAAATTACACCGATATGGTTAAGTCTCATAACAATGTATTCACGTGGGCATGTGGTTTTTATATGAAAATCCTATCTAATCCTTATTTCTTTCACAGGTAGCTACCACCACACCGTCGGCCTTGGCTTGCTGGAAGGTCTCCGCGACAAGTATGGGGACCTGGTGCGATTGGCGAAAGCGTCCAGAACGCGGCCTGTTCTCTATGTGTTTGATCCTGAGATGATGAGAGAGGTAGGTGCAAATTGCTGTTAAAAAATACACAATATGCTGACGTCCTCAAGACTGGCTATTAGGAACTTTTCCGGATTTAAAAGAGGAGGTTATTTGTTGATCTTCTTGTTTAGGTTTATCAACAGATCTGATGGTTACAATGTTATTTTCCTTAAATCTAATTGCACAAATACCTAATTACAAACTTTTTGTCCGGCTTGAAGTTACCTGTATTGACCTCGGAGCTTCTAAACAAGACTAAGAGAATAATAAGCAAGAACATGCGAAAGGCAGTGATAGCCGAGTGATATGACCATTGGACTACCAAGTCAAAGGTCTCGAGTTCGAATCCAGGGCACGCACCTATGACTTTTCGAAATCATGTTCGTAATTATCACTCGCAACATCGTGAGGAAACCTGCATGCCTGAGAGATTTTCTCGATGGCATGTGAAGTCTGCCAACCCGCATTAGGCCAGCGTGGTGGACTATAGCCTAATCCCTCTCATACTGAGAGGAAACCCGTGCTCAGCAGTGGAACAGTATATGGGTCGATGATGATGAGCGTGCCTTCCTTGAGCTTTTAGAAAAATATTTATTTATTTATTTATTTATTAAACTTTATGCACGGATGGTACAAAGGCGGTCTTAATGCCATTAGGCATTTTCTGCCAGACAACCTTAGGGTGATGCAGAGATATTAAAACACAGTAGATGCACTATTAAAATTAGTCGGGAAAAAAAACCTAAGGGAATTATACATAATACAAATTAGGGACTAACTACATACATACTATACACAATATAATATATATAATACATATTTATATAAATATATACATAAATATGAGGAGAAAGTAGATAATATAAAATATCCTCATGGTATTTTTCGGAACTTTTAATGCATAAAATATCAAACAACTAGCTCTTTGCCGCAGCTTCGCCGCGCTAAGTTTGAACCCCGTTACACCAATTTTTTTAGTTATTCTGTTATTCGGGGCGGAGACAAATCTAATAAAGCAAAAACCATGCAAATCGGTCCAGCAATTCTCGAGTTATAAGTGCTGTAACAAACCCGACTTTATTTTATATATTAGATATGTATCTAACATTCAACCGTCATTCGCGGCTTCTGTACACGGGTTAAGTTCGTAAATAAATTCAAATTAATTCTGACATATTATGCACAGTGAACATTACATATTTATTACATTTTTCTAATTTATATGCAGTCTTTGCTGGGCTCTGAGTCACAGAATAGGCGAGTAGGTACGCTACTGCGTACAAACTGCGCAGTTCCTATACATATTGTTTCTGTAATTCATCATCTAGACTATAGAATAAATTAATGGGGGTCTATAAATAACAACAACGTAGGTCGATCAGAAGGTCAAAGTCACTAGCTACATCAATAGGTACTTTCGAAAAGTCAAACTATGTAGTTACACGGTTCCAAAAAGTGGATCTTATGGAGAAGAACCGGCAAGAAACTCCATAGACACTTCTTTCAAAAAAAATTTGGTTACAATATTATTATTTTATTTACAATCTTGTTTTGGATAGCCACTGAGAATAGTGCAGTTTGCGTAAGATTTACCTATTAAATATTATTTAAAGAAAATGGTAAAATATTGCAATAGCAAGTACGAGCTGACCAGCCCCGACAGACAGCACCAGGATGAACTATTTACGTTCATTCCGTGGAATAAATGGAGACATACCATCACGATTGTATTCCCTGAAGAGTACTAATGTACCTAATTAGTAATTAGGTGTACTAATGTTCACGACGTCTGTGGTCTAGTGGTTCGAATACCGGACTGTTGATCACGAGGTCGTGGGTTCGATTCCCACAGGACACAAATATTTATGTGATGAATATAAGTATTTGTGTTTGTCTGGGTGTTATACTTCTTATTTTATTATACTTTTTTATATTATATATTCTTTTTTTTATTGTATTATACTTTTTTTGTTATACTTTTTTTTGTTGTAAATACATACTTATTGTACATAGGATACAATAAGTATTATTTACAACAACAAAAAAGTATATAAGTATTATATCCATTGTCTAGTACCCATAGTAAAAGCTCTGCTTGGGACAATAGGTGCTGTGTGAAAATATCCCAAGATATTTATCAAATCAGTTTTTGTATTATAACCCTTTTAAATCTGCATATAACCGAGATCAAATATTTACAAAGTCACGTATGAAACACAAACTGTTTTTAAGTTAGAAAGAGCCTTTTTATAAGCACACTTATGTATCGTCAGATCAATATTACTATTTTTTGGTTAGCCAGTAGTATACTTTCTATCAAACCAAAATTAGAAAGGTACACATAATATACAGTAGTGCAAATTTTTGTACATTTCGAGGTCATTCACCTAACGGTAGTTGTTCACTTTCAAAACTGTCGTACTCGTCACAAGTTAATATGAATATATATTATGCGCTTAGATTTTTCAAATCTAGTTATTTTTAATGAAGGAAAAAATCGGCTGGCGGGCAGGATTTTTTCCTTCATTAAAAATAACTTGTAATCTTAGCATGGAAAATGCTTAAAAAAATACAAAAAGATAGTTTTTCAAATCTATATTTAATACTTTCTTAGCTTTCCACCAGCGGCTTCGCCCGCGTGGTCTTATGAAATTTTACCCGTTTTTACAACATTATTCATGGCTACTCCGCTCCTATTAGTCGTAGCGTGATGGTATATATCCTTCCCCGATAAATGGGCTAACATTGAAAGAATTTTTCAAATCAGTCCAGTAGTTTCGAAGCCTATTCAATACAAACCAACAAACAATTAAATCTTACTTCAACTCTATAAAGCTGAAGAATTTGTTTGTATGTTTGTTTGTTTGGTTGAATGCGCTAATATCAGGAACTACGCGTCCGATTTCAAAAATTCTTTTAGTGTTAGATAGCCTGTTTAACGAGGAAGGCTATAGGCTATACATCATCACGCTATGACCAATAGGAGCGGAGTATCAATTAAAAATGTTGCAAAAACGGGGGATAAAATACTACGGGAACGAAAACGCGGGTTAATTATTGGCTACACATTTTTTTGTCATACATTATACAAGGTAGAAGGGACATCGACGCACAAACGAAGTGACAAGGTTTCCTTCAAGGTCAAAAATAAAACAACCTAGGTCATTAATGTAGAAAATGATCGGTTGTTACAGATATTCTCATTTTTGAGCGCGCAGTATATTGCTAAAAACGCGATCATAACGCTCCGCGGTGAATATTGTCGCGCGCGCGATCCAAAATAAATGATATAATGATTTTTTAATAATTTATCTAATTTGGGTACATAGAAGTAATGTTTTTTTACACGTTCAAGTATAAAAAAATTGAAAAATTGATGAAAAAAGTTACGGAAAATTTCAACGCAGGGGTGTCCAAAATCATGTACTAAACTCATGGTATTCAGATGGGCGTCGATGTCGCTTCCACCTTGTATATTTAGAACCAAACAATAAATTAGAAGTTTCATTGCAATGGACAACTACGCATGCGGGACGATACAAAAGAAAATTGACGGTATAAACAAAAGACCTTCATAATCGGTTTATAATGATGTATTATACTGTAATCGGAAGTATAGATAGGGTAAATCCGGACACTGCACTCTTTAACAGCGTGACTTACATTTTGTCAAGATATAGGTACAATACAAAGCCTTATCATGCAATTTATCAACGAACATAAAGCATACCTACCACTTACGATTAAATACATCACTGATAATATCTGCATGTAAAGTCTGCCAACACGTATCATCAGGCCAGTGTGGTGGACTATAATAATCTCTACAAACCAAGAGTAACCCTCTTGCTCAGTACGTCAACCATGAGTTCTATCGAATGGCTTTCGATAGGTTTTTACGTATCGAAACACTGTAATCTCATAACAGATTTTAGTTCCTTACGTAACCGCTAGAGGCACTGCGAGGGTTTTTCATACAAATATATTACGGCGTCGCTAGCGAGTCTAGTGAGAAAAACTCATGGTCGAGGCACGGTTCAGTTCAATTCGCTTGTTCAGATAGCTGTCCAGTGTCCACAAACTTTTACACCAATACTGCTTTAATGCCTTTATTATAGACAGATACTCCTAGCACCAGCGTATTCCCCACTATTCAGTATTCTGAGTATTCTGAGAGCACTACTGTATGATGTATCGAAATAAGGTCTTACTATTTTCATTGCAATAGGGTGACATGGACAACCAAAAGTATACGGTTCGCCTGATGGTCAGCGGCAAATGTAGCAAGAAACTTTAATTAGTTAAATCTCATGCTCTTTTATCAATAGCATACTTACCTAAATAGCATCGTTAGATAAAAAGGCGACATCCCGTCAAATGGCATCATACCTTTTACCCATTATCAGAGAGCTATAAATAAAAAAAAAACAATAACAGACAGTAATCTATGACGCACGCAAAGGTCACAACACAACACCGTAATTATAACTGTGTGGTGTTATCGAAAAAATAGGATAACAAAATGATTAACAAAAATGTGTGCTTATAAAACTAATTTCATGTTTCTGGGACGTGAAAATTTATGATAAAGAAACAGCTGTCGTATACACACATACACTTACGTCATTCTCCCACGGGGGGCTCGTGGCTAAGTTATAACTACGCTGATCAACCGATCTGCAAGGTTAATCTACGCTTGACGAGGACAGTATGTGGATGGGGCATCATTCTTAACACATCGCGACCCCTCCGTGCCTCAGAGAGGACGTAAAGCTGTTAGTTCGGTTGTCATACGAAAATCTATGACAATCTTTAGTGATAGTCAGAAGCCCAAAAATCCTGACAACCAGTCCATACTTCAAATATCGGTATTGTGCAGAAATTGGGTTGCGAAGGTCTGATGGTAGTCGCAAAAAATATAAATTATAACATATTTATCGTTATTGGGATTGACGTAAAAGGTTTTCAATAACGAAGAATCATTACATAAAAATAAAACATTGAATTTATTGCACAGATAACTAAAGATAAGTGAACAATTAAAATTGCAGTGATAATTCCAGTCATTTACAATAATTTGTATTCTTTTGTGGGTGATAATGTGACTCAATAGCATAATAATTTAGGCCAGTAGTTACTTAAATTTTGTCTACATGATGACTACGCAGCGTCTACGTAGGGTCTACGCTGCGTCTACGTATGGTCTACGCGGCGTCTACCTAGTGTCTATGCCGACACCAGTACCACAACCATGAGTTCTATCGAATGGCTCTCGATAGGTTTTTTACGCATCGAAACGCTGTAATCTCATAGCAGATTTTAGTTCCTTACGTAACCGCTAGAGGCGCTGCGAGGGTCTTCCATACAAATATTATACGGCGTCGCTAGCGAGTCTAGTGAGAAAAACTCATGGTCGAGGCACTGTTCTAAGCTACGCTGTGTCTACGTAATAACTACGCAGCGCTTATACCAGTTCTAAGCTACGCTGTGTCTACGTAGGGTCTACGCAGCACTTATACCAGTTCTAAGCTACTATGTGTCTACATATTGACTACGCAACGTCTACGTAGGGTCTACGCAGCGCCTACAGTTCTAACTACTTATCGTCCCATTGTTGCTAGGAATCATCAATATAATTGAGCCTAACGTCGCTACGTCTAAGTCCCATGTATAGGGGCGAGTCGATTGCACTTAACCAGGCAAAAATCCTAACTTCGAGATGCTACTGAGAATTTAATAAAATTTTGCTCAATCAGAGAATCAAACCAGCAGTTGCCCTTACAACCTAACGAGGCAGTCTAGTACAAAAAATTAAAACCAATAAAAGTTTATTTTCAGTTTCAATTTCAACTACTGTGGCCTAGTTAAATGTCAGAGTACAATATAGCAAGTATTAGGCACAACGTACCTAGGTATCACTTCAATAATTTTCGGAACGCGTACGCGCGTCGGCACGTGACTACAAATACATGTAACCCGTTTCTGCTTATCCGCATGTGTCAAAAGCGTGATTCTCTTTTCAATGTGCGTGTCATAAAGACTTAATCTAAGCTTTATTCTTTTTTTTATATTAGCTGTAGTTTGCGAGTGTAGTAGATTATAGTTATTTGTTATACAAGAGTGCAAAGTTGCTTTTTAACCGCGTGCTCAATTTTGATGACCGAGCAAGCGAAGGATTCTAAAATTGAATCACGAGCGGAGCGAGTGATTCAAAAATTAGAATCCTGAGCGTCAGCGAGGGAATTAAAAGAGCACAAGGTGAAAAATCTTTGCACTCGAGTGCAACACGTAACTTTTCATCCCACCTCAGCGAGGAAATGACAAAAAAAACATTTACAACCACAAGATACTTTTATTTCATTTTAGGTATTAAATACTATATGATAGGTGTTTTACAGAATAGAACTCAATACTCAATACTCAATACTCAATACTCAATACTCAATACTCAATACTCAATACTCAATACTCAATACTCAATACTCAATACTCAATACTCAATACTCAATACTCAATACTCAATACTCAATACTCAATACTCAATACTCAATACTCAATACTCAATACTCAATACTCAATACTCAATACTCAATACTCAATACTCAATACTCAATACTCAATACTCAATACTCAATACTCAATACTCAATACTTTATTGCATTCCATAATGTGTACATTAGTTGGTAGGTAATAGGTATGTAATACTAGAGAAATTGAAAGTAACGTTGCTACGATTACTTGAGTGTAATATTTTTGTTAGGTATTGTAATGTTGGTGTTAGTGACTTAAAAAAGTACACCAAGAAAGTTCCGGTAGGCTTGTTGAAAAAATATCGATACATCGATATATCGATATTATTTTTTTAATGTATCGTTATTTTTGAGCGATATTTAATATTTCGATATAAAATTCAAATTATCGAAAAGGTATAAAAATCTATATTTTTTACACACCAATAAACATTTTTATAAGTTTTAAGATTATAAAATCCCAAAAAGGAATACTTTTTTTATACTAACATCTTTTTAACAAATTATATTTAATGTATTTTTTGTTTTTGGTCGACTTGATTTGTTGTTTTATAATTTGGTTTTTAAGATATATCGCCCATATATCTGATATTTTCAAAAAATATCGTTCGACATATATCGATACTTTGTTGCGTTTAGACTCGGAACCTAGGGAAGGTTCCAAGTCTAAGTTTTTAACAAATTAAAAAAAAGTTGTATGATAAATTCGGCGCCAGGGGGGTAAAAGCACGATGTTCTAAATTCAATTTACTTTGTCTCTCTAGAGGATAAAAACGACTTTTGCACTCAGATATCGAAGAGTAAAAATACACTTTCCGAGATGGTGGGATGAAAAAGTATTTTTTTCTACAATAACAAGGTAGAAAATCATGCTGAGGAAGTTTTAAATAGAATATTTAATTTGAATTTGTAGATTTTTGGTACAATAAATCAGATAGTGTTACCGCAATTAACGGTGGCGTTCAAAATCTGCATTTAAGAAAACGTTCAAATAATTTTTAGGTCCCAACCCAACTAATAATAAATAATATTGCCGGTCACAAATCCAGACTCCGAGGGAATTCCACAGAAAACAACATCCCAACAACACTTTGTTCGACGAATCGAATCGAATCGAAGCCTCTAGCGTAAACTACCGAGGCACTAGTCTTTTATCAAATTACGGTGTGACACCATACTTCGGCTGGGCTGCTTTTATACTCGCTACTCCGATATCCTTACACATCTATACTTCTATACTAATATTATAAAGAGGAAAGATTTGTATTTTTGTATGTAACAAAAAGTACTGGACCGATTTGAAAAATTCTTCCCCTTTAGATAGCCCATTTATCGGGGAAGGCTATAGGCTATATATCATCACGCTACGACTAATAGGAGCGGAGTAGTAATGAAAAATGTTGCAAAAACGGGGGAAAAAATTATAAGACCACGCGGGCTAAGCCGCTGGCGGGAAGCTAGTATTATATAATTGCGAAAGTAACTCTGTCTGTCTGTAAGTCACGCTTTCACGCCAAAACTACAACAGATTTAATTAAGCCTAAAGCCTGAGAAAGGCCATAGGCTACTTTTTAAAAAAGAACTGTATGGGGTTGAAATAGGGGATGAAAGTTATAAGAATACCCACACCACGCAGGCGAAGCCGTTGGCGGAAAGCTAGTATAAATAATAAATAAATATTCTGGGACATTTTACACAGCACCGTCTAGTCCCAAACTAAGCAGAGCTTGTACTATAGGTATACATCAATATAGGTGTGACCGACAGCCCCCTGTGCAGAGGATGTATGGAGGGAGAAGAAACGCCACAGCACGTGCTCATGGAATGCAGTAGTGTGGCAGATCAACGGGCACAAACTATTCAACACCCAGCATCGCTTGCGGAAGCCTGTAGCAATCTCAATAGACTGCTAGCCTTTTGGGAGGGCCTGGGCTGGTTAGAATAGGGAACATTTGAAAGACACGTACAATGGCCCAATTATGAGGCTAAGTGCGGAAAACGCCCAGCTAAAGTAAACTAAACTATGGGTATACATTTAAACTTGTTACATACTATACACCCAGACAAATAAAACACTTATCGAACCCACGACGTCGTGATCAGCAGTCCGGTACGCGAACCACTAGACCACAGACGTCGTCTCTTGTCCTCATATATCTGCAAACAAATGTCTAGACAGTACGCGACATGCTCAAATGGCATGTATTTGTATGCGTCATTTAACTGACTGCATATTTAATGTAACGGTTAAGGTGGTCACCTCGCTACTGCCGTGACGCAGTATTGCCCATGGGCTCAATCCCCAAATAAAAAAATATAGGGAAATAAAGTACTGTTGAGGCCGCGACAAAATGAGTCACTTTGTCAAACAAGGAGTACAGTTCTCGCCAAACTTATTGTCCGGCTTGAAGTTGGCACAAGCTAACTTCAACCCGGCCGAAAAAATCGGAGAGACAAAAACATTGAATTAAAATGATTTAAAACGACAGCCTACGACTTGAGCTTTCGTTTTTATTTATTATAGGCCAGTATTTTTTTTTACCATATAACTTAAATTATAAGTTTAATTTAGTTCTCTCATTCCCTAGCAGAAGATATTTAAATACAAAGAAAATGATACCTAATCACAAAAATAAATGTATAAACATAAAATTGTAATCATAATTCATTTATAACAGTTCCGCAAATCCTTGAATTTATTATGTAACGTAACGTCTCATATTTTGGCGAATTCAAATAAAGTTTCGCCGATAACTGGTTTCGATAATCACTCTCTCACACCGTGCCGGCTGAGTGTATGTTTATAAAATAAAATTGTATTTCTATTTTATACTCGTTCAAGATAATGGATCGCCTAGTGATAACCCAACCTCAATTTATGGACTTGCGAATTGCAAAGTTTTGATAAGATCTTCGTTGTTGCATGTTTATTTGATGCAGATGCTATTATTTACTTTAAATAGCTCTGATAAGTTCAAATTTATCTCATTTGAAATTCGTATCATCAAGCCTGTATTTCTTAAGGGTGAAGCCATAATAAACATATCAAGCTGACAGCTACTCTAGGAGAAATGCTTGTCTATGCCACTGTACAATTGTAAACATCGTTAGCGTTACATTATAATCTATCTTGCGAGATTGTTTACTGTCGAAATATTGTGAACTGTAACTTATTTTTAACAATTTAACTCACTATTTTCGGTTTTGACCACATCGTTTAGTCACAATTCTAATCTAAACTAACCGAAACAAAAATGATCTTTGTATGGAAGTATAATGAGTTATTAAAATTATAAAGTGCCTTACTGCATATACAGCACTATAGTTATATTTTTTAATTAGTAACTAAAATGTAATGAATTAACTCGATAATAAAAACTTTTGCACAACATAAACACTAACTGCAGTATTTTCTATTGTTATCATCACGTACCTACATTAGAAACTTCAAAGAGTTACGTAACGGTGTAACAGGCGGTCGTTCCACGCGGTTACCACGTGCAGTAGTGAGTAACGAGTATTGACTTAACTCAATTTATGTGCTATTGTTCCGAGTAGCAATGTTTGTATAATTCTTCATCCTATAATAATAATAATGATCCAACTTGTCCGAATCACTACCGAAGTAAAACTAAGTAATGCGATATTAGTAATGAGAGAAAGGTTTTTTTTTAATAATAATAATAATTTTTATTCACACAAAAAGGTACAAAATTTAACATTGAAGTCCCTAATTTCTGAGCTAGGCTCCAAAGGCCTATATTACAGAAATCATACTTTTTACTTTTAGGGACCAATAGATCACGAGTTGAACAAAATTTTATCATTGCAGCATCTAGTTTCTGTCTATTGTCTTGCACGAAATAAGAATCAACAAAAATATTCGTGGCGAGAAAGGTTGGTGAAATTTTTACATTTATACAAAACTCATTCTCACATATATTCGTGTCATTTTACTTGTATAACAGACTTGACTCAATATCTATCTCGGTTTATTCTACACCCGCTAAGACATAGCAACCAAAATGCCGCAAAAAATATTACAATAAAAAATTCGACCAATCAAGACTCAAACAATTTCGGAACGTAATGTTGACTTAACTCAATAATGTATGTCATTGTTTCGCGAGCAATATTTGTGTATGCTGCGGAAAACACAATGGCCTCCCTGGTGAACAGATGGTGTTCGTAAGTGTCATTATTTACACGTCGGTGTGAATATTTTATGCTTCCTCTGTGCGTAGGATTTAGGAAGGTATCTTGTTATTATATCAACAATATTATAACGGCAGTGAGAGGGTTTGACCCGTGTCATACCATACCATAACGTAACATACCATCACGCCCGTAATCCCCAAAGGGCTAGGCAGAGGTGTACCGCTGTTTATCACAGTTCGCCAGTATGATTGGTCTCATGTAAAAAAAGCGAGCCTATTGCCGTCTGTGACCGCTTTGTCAAAATAAAACTGACTCTTAATACTTAATCAGTTAAAAGGGAATTAGATATGAAGTCTATACAAAAGTACACAAAAAGCCTTATCAATGGCAGATATTGAATTAAAGCATGTAATCCAATAAATCAACATTCTATCTACAATAGTGAAGGATTTGTACCGATCATATAAGGCTTACGTAGATTAAGTCGATATTTTCATTTTACCACACCTGGATTCCCCAAATGGTTAGGCAGAGTTGTAGGTATTGGGGCTTAGACAAATTGCAATTTGACATTTGAATCGACAAACAAACAAAAAGAAAACGTATGGAAATGACATTAGTGACAACCCGACTTGTCGAAAGCATGTCGTAGCAAAATGTGGAAATCTAAAGTCTCTGTCTACCCCTATGGGAAACAGGCGTGAAGCGATTAATAGACTCCGAGTAATTTTCTAAATATGAATCATTAAAAGCGGCCGTACCTAGATGCTTTTTTAGAAAATAAAATGTCCGTTTTTTCTATCAGTCGCGTAATAAAACACCACATAAAATTTGTCGATATACATTGATAATACATACATACATACATAGCTTCACGCCTGTTTCCCATAGGGGTAGGCAGACACTATAGATTTCCACTTGCTACGATCCTGGCACACCACTTTCGCTTCGTCTATGTTCATTAACCTCTCCATGCATGCTCGTCGGTTTAGGGTGCTCTTAACCTTGCCTTTTTTGAGAACGTCCGCAATCTGGTTGTGATACGTTCGCCGAGGTCGGCCCCTTCCAACTCTTCCATTCGTACTCGCCATGTATACTTGTTTAGTCAACCTCCGTTCATCCATCCTCTCTATATGCCCAAACCATCTTAACATACCTTTCTCAATCCGAGTTACTATATCATCTTTCATGCCACAACGCTCCCTTATCACGCTATTCCTCACTTTATCTTTCAAAGTTAAACCACATATACTTCACAAAGCTCTCATCTCTACGGCATTTATTTTACTTGATATTTATTTATTTGATAATAAATATTAATAAATCATACTATCGGCTAAACAATTTCCTTTCCTCTTTGTTGAATAGAAAATCAATCACGGCTAATATCCGGTCACTCAGTAATCGTTTAACAATAATAAGGACCATTAGAAATACAACATCAAAGGAAAATCGATCGCATAGGCATGGTCTGCAGTTTATGATTAACGTTTTAATGCCTGACTAATCGATTCTTGTTGGAGTACTCCTGTTTGAGCACCTTATTTCAGAGCATCTGTTTTTTAATTCCCATTTGACAATATACAATAAGTGCTCAATGTTGAATATTTTCGTTAGAGCACCTATTTTTAGAGCACCTGTTTTTTAATTCCCATTTGACAATATACAATATGTGCTCTATGTTGAATATTTTCGTTAGAGCACCTATTTTTAGAGCACCTGATTTTTAAATCCCATTTGAGAGTATATGTAAGTGATCAATTTATTGGGTGCCCTAAAAACAAGTTCTCAAACGGGAATACTCCGTATTTTTTTGTGATTTTACACGGCACCATCTAGTCCCAAACTAAGCAGAGCTTGTAGGGTATGGGACGTATGGGTACTAGATCATGGATATAATACTTTCTAATAAATATATAGTTACTCCCCGCGGTGCTACTTGCGTTCTTAAAGTTTTTCTAGGGTGTGATTTTTTTCTGTAGCATAGGGCGCGATTATAAATTTTCACCATTCATCAAGCTTAACAGATGTTCATTTGAATCGCAGCCGAGTTCAACCATATTCCGTTTTAATAACAGTGATTTTTTGAAATGCAACTGTATAACATTGATACGTTGTCGACGAAGTGTGAACACGTCAAGAATGGAATTTATACCAAGTAGAAATGAATCTAAATGTGTTCTGAGAATTAAGCGATAACGATATTCTTCGTACATGTATTAAGTTTGCGATCAAAATAAAAGCATTGCGGGAATGCGAGTGTCTACATTAGGTCTTATCTTCTTAATCCTTCGGGGAATACACATGTGGTATTGCGTGGATTGTGTGTATTACATTACTTTTTTTTTTAATTATGGCACACCAACGACTGGTTCACAATAACGTTGACAGGATCATAGTCATATAAATAGTTAATTACAGTGAACTTGTCAGATATTCAGATATATATATTCAGAGACGATGCTAAGCATAAACTTAGGCTTCCGTATGTCAAATCCTTCCTATCCTTCCTAGTTTAATATTTCTTAAGCAGGTACTTATAATAATAATTATTAGGTATGTTAGAATAATAATAAAACATTGTATTTCTAAAACAATATTTGCCTAAGTTACTTCATACAACATTAGCTATTGGTCGGTCCCTGTTGTTACAAGTTATCCTTCCTACTAATATTATAAATGTGAAAGTTTGTGAGGATGGATGGATGGATGTTTGTTACTCTTTCACGCAAAAACTACTGAACCGATCTGGATGAAATTTGGCACAGAGATAGATTATAGTCTGGAATAGCACATAGGCTACTTTTCATCCCGGTAAAATTTATGGTTCCCGTGGGATAGCGGGTGAAGACGCTGGCAGAAAGCTAGTTGTAATATAAATTTAACATACGAAAGCATTACCTACTTTACGCTTAGCATCGTCTCTGAATATTAGCCTTAGAGGCGACCACAGCACTTACATAGTTAATTTAATTTATTTACTACATAAAATTAAACACAATGATCAAAATAAGTAGTTTTAAGTAACATTATTTACCTACAGCTTTTTTCTATTTTCCCAGGTATATGAGAGCTGTACTACCGAGCCGCCACGCTTCACAAATTCTCCGCTTTGTCAACACAGGAAAGGCGTGGGCCAATGTCCGGTGCACGGGTATGTTAACTTTAGCTACATTTTTTGCCAGTTTTTAAGCGATAATGTTTTTTACTCGTTTTTCGCCGTAACGTTTTTAGGCTTTGAGTAAAAGTTGAGTAACTTATCACTTATGATGCTTCTGTAGCTGTTTTATTTTCAAAAAGGTATTAAATCAAAATTCTTCTGAAAATAAAACTACTCGTACATAATTATTTAAACTGCTATATCTGAAATGGCCATATTGTATAGTAATAATGATTAATGATTAGTTTTAACAATAGCTATGCCCCCCGATGCTATCCGCATTGGTCTCTGTATTTCCTAATCTCGTAGGAAATTTTCAAAATCGATATTTTCTTAACCCTTAACTTTATAAGTAACTCTGCTACTCAGCTGTTATAGTTTAGAAAAAAATACAGTTCATCAGTATTTCGTGATATACCTACTCACAGATTCACAGATTCAAATTCCAATTCTAATTTATGTTTTTTATTTCAATTAGACGATATAATTCATCTCAGTTATTCGGATAAGTACTCAGTAAATTGGTCCATGCACTTCTAAGTAACGGTACTTAGTTGGCACTAGCTGAACAGAACTAGCAAATAAACCATATCAGTTCTACTTCTTACGTTAAGTCAATAATTCCTATCAGACTACATTCGTCGAGTTCACGATCACGAGACTAAATTTCAATTTGATAAACTCAATTACCTTCAATGTTGTGTGACATACATAAAATGCATGTCAAACATGCATCGTCAGCTATCGATCGGCGTGAGAACCACTCTAATCACACGTGTTTCCTATCGATAAACATCTATAAAGAATTATCACATTCATGATCCTTCAAAGTGTCAATTTGTTGCACTTATCGGCGGATTATTGGTGTACACTACTGAATCGATATCGATAAAGCGAGTTTCCGAAAGATTAAGGCTTATCAATCACTAATACCTTTTAGTGGACCAAAACAATGCGATAGCGACATTTAAGTTACTTTTTTGTGCCTATCCCAGTTTATATCTACGTCAAAATTATCATACAGTTAACCCTTGACAGATATATGGATAACTTTCGAGAAATGAATAGGGTAGACCTAATATAGGTCCACCGATAGCTGGACTGCATCAAGCTGGCACTGGCTACATTCATTACCCTTCAAACTGAAACACAAAATAATTTTAGCACATAGGTAAGCAATAGCTTAGCGAGAAAATAACTGGTTCTGTGTTGGTAGTGTTGGCACCAAGGCAGCAGAAAAGTCCTACCACTACAAATCCTTTCACCTTGTCTCATGTAGATTTACTAATAAAGCCTTACTTTACAGTGAAGAGCCCCAGGCAATATGGGCTGCGATCCGCGCTCTCCTGCAGGACGGTGCACTACTCAAGAACTACGACAAAGCTTTCGATGACATTGCTGCTGACACCACAAGAAGGTAAATGTTTTTGTAATGAAGGATATTATATGTCCCACACTTTTGTGTCAGAACACCTTAGGAAGTCACAGGACTCCATTCCATTGTATTGAAATTTGCCTTCTTGCTTATGTTATCGAAGCATAATAATAATGATGCTTTATTATAAATTTAAATATAATAAATATTATAAATGTGTAGACAGTATTTATAGTTAAACAATATCTAAATACTAGACACACTGAAGATAAGAGTTGACCCAAATTTAAAGCAAAACAAAAACAAAGGCTTTACTGCCCTCCACCAAATATTTCACTTCCCTAAGCCCTTTTTAAACAAAAGATAAAAACAATTGGCACAGAATGCAAATAAAAACAAATATTAATGTCATTCATAACCGTCTAGGTCAGCGATTGCACGATAAGGAGTTTTATCCAAAAGTTAGTCACCTCGGTATCAACGAACTGTGCAAACAAATGCATTTATAACAAAACAGGACATTAGTTAAAAATAAGTACAGATAAACAACACTTTGTTAGTTTATTTTGAAACTAAAAGCATCAATCCCTAATCATTATACTAATCATAATCAATTATATTTATTTGTGAATCAAAATAGGTTATAAATCCGTTACCTATTATGCCAACACTTACTAGACCCTACAGCCTAACCCCGCGCAGCAGTGGTACAATGATGGGTTGATGATTCCAATATGAAGCCTACGCATAAAAGAACTATTTAAAATCTCTGTCAAATTAATAGATTAGAACCGAGTTATTTCGGTCGGAACCTCTGAACTGATCCCCGCTGATTATTCTTATTTACAAATATTTCGTTACATAGATTCATAGAATACCAAGCTAATAAAAGCGTATTATAAATAAAACTGCAGGTTTATTAAAGAGAACAGTCTTCCTACCTTCTTATCCATTCCATGCACCAACTCTAAACATAAGAATTTTGCACATAAACTTGATATTCTATTGTCCTAGATTGGGAGACCTCCGCCACGCAGAGAACGCTCTCAACGATGAGTTTGAGACCGAGATCTACCGATGGGCTATTGAAACTATCGGCATGATGATCTTCGGTATCAGACTAGGTTGCCTGGATGGCGCCGTGCATATACCTACACCAGATAACAAGTAAGTACATTTAAAACACTATTAAGTCCATTGGCTTTGCGTCGATGCAGCTGTGGTATGGTTCTACCATTTTTGTTAAGAAAAAATCTGCCAGAGATTAAAAAATATTCTAATCTTTATTATTTACCTTGTTCAAATGATTCATAAGTGACAAATTCGATCCTTTTTCCTTTTTTGTGGGTGTATATTAAGTTCACGTCTGCTTAACCCTAATCTTACTTCATGCAATACAGCCATATTGAACTGCTAATGAAACATGACTTCTTAAAGACTGGTGGTCTCTCTACTCTAGGAATCCTGAAAAAACCTCTCTCGACGATGAGATCCACGACCTCTGTTCCTTATCCAAGCGGTCACTGGAGGAACTGACCCCAGCAGAACGACTGGTGCGCTGCAGCCGAGACATCGCTGATAACAGCTACCTGGTACGGAGCGAAGCCACCCTGAACCCTGAGAACCCTACCTTCAACAGCGCTTTGAAGGCCTTTGACAGACATTTTAGGTAAATTTAAGACGATAGAACTATGGTGTCTGAAATGAGTCGTTCCCAAAGAGATTTATTTAAGTATACCTTAATAGTCTTTGGTCGTTCCGAAAGGCCGCGCTATTAAAGAGGAGTATTCCCGTTTGAGCACCAATTTAGAGCACTTGTTTTTTTAATTCCCATTTGAGAATAAGTGCTAAATGTATTGGGTGACCTAAAAACAGGTGCTTAAACGGGAATACTATGTTAACACCAATTTTAAGAGCACCTATTCTCTTAAAAACAGTGATTTTGTGCAACAATATCGAAATTCAAAACCCACTTGACGGACTTCAAACGAGTTATTTTTTATTTCCTAATTTGTATTTACCAGTATTCTAGCTAAATGTTTGGTTAATAATTCGCATGCATTATTGATACCTACGTATTTTTTCTGCCACCCGTTTGGTTCGTGGCCGCAGACAGCACGCGGCATGGTCGTGGGATTAGCATACACGTGTTACATTTGCCAATTTGAGCACGTGTCACGTGGCACCGAATCTTGCCTTCTTATGACGCCATCCGAGGGTTAATCAAAAGTATGATTTTGTTTATACAAGCGGTTGATTTGTATCCGTGCTATATTTTAAAAGGTGGTTTATGACTTATACTGGACAAAAATCTAGCTCTAACTAGCGACTCGTGCGCAATTTTACCGCGGAATACTTTTCGAAACAAACATTTCTTCTTTCTTTTCTTTTTTTTTCTTCCACTATCACGCCTGTATTCTCCGAAGGGGTAGGCAGAGGCGTACTAATGTACAGCAATGGCATCAACCGGGCATAAAGCCAGACTCCAAGCTGCTGCTGGGAATTACACGAAAAACCCCTGCAACACTTTGCTCGACCCGTGAATCGAACCCAAGACCTGTAGCGTAGCAGTCGCGCTTGGGACCACTAGACCAACGAGGCAGATCTTTTCTTTCATTTCTATAATATTTAATTCTTTATTGTACGATAGAATTAGCGTATGCATATTGTTCCACAAAACCGTGTGTAGGTAGGTACTTAATCCTCCAAATAAATCGCCCCGGCCCCTTTAATGTGCAGAGCCAGAGCCTGAAAATACCTCTTTACATAACCTACGTACGATACGCTACCTTCGAAATGATTATTTAACTTTCAAGTTGACATGATTTACAAAGATTCCTAAGTATTGCAAAATAATTTTTAGCACAAAATTCCGGTTCCATGCGGATTGACATACATAGTACCTAACTATAAAATTAATTAACGTGTTGATTATTCCATACACCGTTATGATCCGACTAATAAGAATCTGATCATTTTGAAAGCGGTCCAATAAACATATTACGAATTTGGTATGCAGTTTTACTTTAAAGGAATACTTTTTATGACTTCGTCCTTATTCCAAAGTAGTTTTCGGTCGTAAATTTTGCAACATTTCCTCGCATGTTTCATGTTTTGAAAATTCGTGTTTACTCTTATATTATATAACTAAGGGCGTATTCGTTCTATTGTTATCTAGGCTTACAATTAACCGATCTGCAAGGTTAAGCTACACTTGCCGCGGTCAGTCTGTGGATGGTTGACCATTCTTAACATATCGAGACCCCTCCGTGCCTCGGAGAGTACGTAAAGCCGTCGGTCCCGGTTGTCATACGAACACCTATGACAATCGTTAGTGGTAGTAAGAATCCTAAAAAGCCTGACAACCAGTCTTTCCTTCGAATATCGGATTGCCCAGAAATTGGCTTGCATCAGACCTCCGATGGCAGTCGCTCCGTGTAAAATACTGATATTCAGCCGCATCCTGGTTAGACTGGAAGCCGACCCCAACATGGTTGGGAAAAGGCTAGGAGGAGGAGAAAGATACGCATGAATGTTTGAAAAACTCGCATAAAGTTGGGCCATGTTTACAGCAGTTGTCAGCCCGTATAAAAAATTTAATTAAAACACTTAAATTAGTGGCCAGATTGTGATTGCGACACTTTATAGACTTTCATTGGTTTAAATTCAACATAATTATGACCCCTATGTTTGTATCAAGCGCTTTACGGATAAACTCCTTTTAAAATTGTCTCGAATTCAATTAAATCAATGTAGTGTTCGGACGATATAAAAACAAATATTATTATTAATAAATACACGATACAAATACAAAATTGATAGTACTTAAGTGTCAATTACATACGTTTATGTAGGTATTGTCGGTCGCCTGAATAATAATAATCACTCGCAGGACTAAAATGGTAAACATAACGGCAAGGCCAGCAATTATTAGCTATTGATTACAAGTAATTACATTTGAGATGATTTTGCTGTTTATTTTAGTCAGCTTGGTTTCTAAGTCACCCATATTCTGCCTTTGCCTGACGTACAGCATATACGTAGCCTGACAAAGAAATAAATTAAATCGAATATGTTTGAATCGAAGTTTGTTTTTGCTACAAGACATTGTAACTCATCAACCTCATCGGCTTAGGGTGGTCTTAACCTGACCTTTGAGAACGTGCACACTTTGGTTTTGGTACGTTCGCCGTCGTCAGCGCTTCAAACAGCCTTCCAACTCTTCCCAATGCCGGCTATTTAACCTCTTTGCGAGTAACCTTAAAACTACCTACCTAACCTACCTAACCTAACCTAAACCGTAATTGACAATTTTCAAACTATATAACCTATTTGGACGCGGTTTTCGACCCTTAAAATTGTCAATTCGGTCACTTACACCTACCAGGCACCCCTCCACGCAATTGGACGCGAAAATTTTCACTTTTAAATTTTCACTTAGGTTTTCCAAAATTTTCACTTTCCTTATTAATTTCGACAAAAATTTCATTTGTAATTCTGCAAATCCGCTTCAGCCGTGCATCCCGGAGATCGCGACCTGAAAAACAAAATTATTATTATTAAAACATAGCAAAAACACTTTAAATTCTACAAAATTCACAGTTTTTCCGCGATTTTTCTCGATTTTTCCTCTCAACCTACCCCCGAAAACTACACAGTCGTGTAGTGCTCGGCGGCCCGCATCTATTGGTACCCCACAAGTGGGCTTTTCACTCGAAAAAAATCGAAAAAATCGCCCACCCACCCACCCTGTGGTGATTGACTAGGTGGATTTGGTGTTATACCTAAAATTATATTTTTCATTTATTTTAATTTTAGTCTTTATTTTGGCCGGAGACGATTTCTGTGACCCTTATACAGCCACAAAACGTCAATATACTGGTCAGGTACCCGTCCACGCGTCCCTTTACTTTATTTTTATTTTAAGAAATTGTGCAGATTACTCTGACTATACTATGACGTAATTGTATTTTACACTTTTACTTTTAACTTGACTTTTATTTTTACTCGGTCACCCTATTGGGGACTTAGCATAGCCTGTATTGACTCACTGCACTTGTTGTCATTTTGACATTTTAATTATTTAGTGTTATTGTCACTGACGCATTAAACCCCTTTTGGGACTAATCTGACAGTTTTTAAAGTTGCCAATCTATTAATATTTTATTTAATTAATTTGTATGAAACGGTCTCTCTTCTGGGGACCCATTTATACCGTGTTGTCTCATTTATTATTATTTTATTACCTTCTACCTTGAAAAATGTTCGTGGCACAGCGCACCCCCGTCAAGAGAGACAGCAACGCTAGCTCTCCTGACGAAGCCGGAAAAGATGGATCCGCGCCAATCACCAGTGTCAGGCGCAGTGTAGGAGAGTGGGAGGCTGGGAAAGTAGATCCCAAACCCAGCATACCGGTCGCGAAGGCAGAAACCTCAGGGGCTCAGCCAAAGCAGAAGCCCAAGACGGTCCCCACTCTCACACACGAGAGCAGCCGGGGTGTGGACGGTCCAAAAAGCCCTCAAACAAAACCGGTCTGCCAGACTAGAGTTGCTGAGGCCAGAGCATGCCTGAATAAGGCAAAACTGAACCTCAGCAGCTCTAGGAACTTGAGGGCGGACATTAAGGAAGGGGTGATAGCGGCACTGGACCGACTATACCAGCTGGTGAAGGAGGGGGAGGCGGAGAGGACGAAGAGACACCAGGAGGACGGGAAGGAGGTGGCAGGCCAACAGGAAAAGGAGAAAGCTAGGGACAAAGGGGAATTCACCCAAGTGCTCGTAGCACTAGCGGAACAATCTCGACTCGCTAAAGACAATAACGAAAAACTAGTAGAGTGTGCGCTCTTTACACGCACACTCTCAGACCGTATCAGCGAGTTGGGAAAAATGTCTCCAACAGCAGTGATCCCTCCCGCTGGCCAACAAAAGCCAGTGGTCACTTACGCAAGCGCAGCGGGAGGCGTATCTGCCACCGTCCCTCCACCAATGCACTCCATAATCGTGTCCTCAAACGATGTAATGGACACGAGTGCCACAGTATTGGACAAAATCAGGACCGCAGTGGATGCGAAGGAAACCCTGATTCGTGTCGACAAGGTGCGCAAGGCAAAGGACCAGAAGGTGGTCGTGGGCTGCCAGAATAAAAAAGACCTGGAGGCGGTTAAGAGTAGGCTGGGCGGCTCCTCGGCAGGGCTTACAGTTGAGGAAGCTGTCAATAAGGACCCCCTGGTGGTGTTGACGAACGTGTTGTCTTACAACTCGGACGACGACATCACCAGAGCGCTCCAAAAACAGAACTCTCACCTCCTGGAAGGGTTGCAGTCGGAACAAGTTAGGGTCACCGTCAAGTACCGGAAACGAGCGAGAAACCCGCTAGAGAACCATGTGGTGGTACAAGTCTCCCCGCCGGTGTGGCAGCGACTGACCGAAGCCGGTCGTGCCTACGTAGATATGCAGCGGGTTCGCGTACTCGACCAGAGTCCGCTAACCCAATGCACTAGGTGCCTAGGCTTCGGTCATGGCAGAAAAATTTGCACCGACGGGGACGACAAGTGCTCGTTCTGCGGTGACCCAAAACACCTACGAACAGACTGCCCCTCACGTCAGGCCGGAAAGCCGCCCACTTGCAGCAACTGCAAAACCGCCAAAAACGTAGATACCAACCACGACGCCTTCAGCCCTGAGTGCCCAATCAGGAGACGGTGGGACGCGATAGTACGTTCTGCCGTAGCGTACTGCTGAAGGCACCACTGCGGCCAATGTGAGTAGAAAGCTCGAGCCTTGCTACAAATCAACCAGGGAAAGGATCTGGGAGGGAATACTTAGAGCACCAGGAAACACCACATGCAGGGAAGAGGACGGACCAGCAGCAGGGGTTAGTGCAAAGCTAGAAACCAAAAGTTCTGAACGATATTCTGCAGATACCTTCGATTCGGAGGACCTATATAGTCTTGACGATAATTACCATCGTCAAGCTAGAATAGAGGCCGAAAAACTTACGAAGAGAAACATGGTAAAAGCCACGACCAAGCCCTTTCAATACTGGTCTGCGTCAGTCTAATGAGGAGCCATGCTTCAAATATATTATGTACAATATATCATTGTAAGCATGGATACATGTACGGAGTAGGATAAAACCGTCTTCGGCTACGCCCGTCCTGTCGTGTGGATAGACAGACCGACATGGAAACCATAAGTGTGGGAGGACAAACCCATTTCCCCCCAGTGAAGTGTGGAAGAGTTAGCAATGACTAAAGTGGAGCGATAGAAACACTAAGGCCAAAAACCAATATAGGAACGAAAACACGAAAAACAAGAGTAAGAACAAGATGAGAAAGATGTTAAGAACGAGATGTAAGATAAAGGGAATATAAGACAAACAGAATGAAAATAAGACAAACGTAACAAAGTGGACAGAACAAGGTATAATAAGAAAAATGAAATAAAGCAAGAATTATAGACAAACGAAACAGATAGATAATACATAGACATAACAGATATAATAGATATAACAGATAGATAAATCAAAGTATAATAAAACAAACAGAAGAAATTCTCTCATTCTTCTTCCTTTCTTAAAATTAAAAACTAGCAGCTATCAAATGAAAATGCGTCAAAAAAGGCTCTAATCAAGTTAGAGGAGTACTGATTACTATTTTAAAAAAAAAAAAAAAAAAAAAAAAAAAAAAAAAAACCTAAACCGTATTAAATCCCCCTTTACAGCTTAACCGAACATTTCCTGATACAAGCTCTGCACTCCTTGAGCTCAGGGGCGCTGAGACCTGAGCAAGTCTTACTGGACAAGCTGAGACCACTACAGAGGCGGATCCTGCCACTCGCTGCAGACATTCTACTAGCGGGCGTCCATCCTGTAAGTACATTCTTTCCACCGTATTTTTATTTTATAATATCCTAGCTAGTCTATTCCCAATTATGCTGAAGTTGGCTTTCTGTCTAAACAGATATCACTGAATATGAATCAATCTCCAAATCACATTTTTGGCCACTATTCATAGAAGATAAACTGTCTGACAAACTATTTCGTGTTTAATACCATCACTACTCTGTTCCCCGAAGGGTTCTTTAAGGGTATACACTGTAGTATATAAACCCACAATGCGCTACATGTGCGCGGTAATAAACGTGCCTCCTGGTAGGAAGTGAGGAGATGCCTCGCCCTAAGGGTAAGCCAAGGAACTGGGCGAAATAATCCCAATAAGAGGACTGATCGCCCGCCTGGTGCCTGCCGGCGGATTTCCGGCCAGTGGTAGAGCCTATCCACAGCCCGTCAGGGTCTTTCGGTGTCCACGGCCATGACATGTAGGAAAGGCAAGTGTGGTTTTTACCGGTATGAGTCCAAAATATCTGCTGCTTTCCCAGGTGGCGGCGATCCATGATTTACTGAAATGGTTATGCTACTGAACATCCTATAACAAGAGGGCTTCTTTTACAGCTTGCCCAAACCGCGTTGAACATGTTCTTCCAACTGTCTCTCCACGCGGCTCGTCAGCAGCGCGCACACGACGAAGTGCACTGGTCTATTGCGTCGCGGGAGGCTGGTGCCGATACCCCAGAGCTGCCTTATGTAGCGGCCTGCGCCAGAGAGGCTATGAGACTCCACCCGGCAACTGGAGGAGTTGTGAGGCGGAGTAAGGAAGATATTGTTGTGGGCGGCTATGAAGTTCCCGCTGGGGTAAGTCCGAGAGAAATTACTAACATATCTTGTATCGTGTAGATATCATATCCTACAGAACCTATTTACTTAGTTTCAGATATTTTTAATTGCAATACTTTATTTCGTTAATTAGTATATGCGCGGGGTTATATAAAAAAGCTATAAAATAAAAGGACAATGGGAACCTTTGAGCTGCTATAGAAATAACTTAAATACCATTATGTAGACCTTATACTTCCTAAAGGCAAACAAACAAACTTTTACAAATAAAGAAATAACAGACACCTACACTTAAAAATATTCATATATTAATATATATATAATTCTTTTAACAAACCGTTATAACATGTAAAAAAACCGAGATGCTAAGTTTTACAAACTTGGACCAAAGTGCACTGCTTCAGAGTTTCAGAAATTTTTAATTTAAGATAATTTAAAAAAGAAAAACGTTCTCATTCATCTCATTGCGAAACAAAATGATTATTGCTAGGATCTCAGTACCTATTTCATCTTTATGCATAACGTTGCAATCTCAGTAACAGTACCTACCACAACAGAGCGACCGTTGCTCAAACATTCTTTGTTTAAATTACGGTTGCTCTCATATTTCGCTTTACCCAAAGATGACACGAATTGTTTTGTTTTTTTATTCGCTACATGATACAATCTCTTTTTAAATGGAATGAGAGCTGTTTGAATTTGGAATCGTATTGCAAATGCAATTTCAATTAGCAATAACATTTTTTTTTATTCAAAACTAGCTGATTCCCGCAACTTCGCTCGCGTTTGAACCCCGTTACACCAATTTTTTTTAGTTATTCTGTTATTCGGGGCGGAGACAAATCCAACAAATCAAAAACCATGAAAATCGGTGCAGCAGTTCTCGAGTTATAAGTGTTGTAACAAACCCGACTTTGTTTTATATATTAGATATTGAAACGATGTTAATCGAAGTGTTCGATTGAGACCTGATTTTTGGGGGCAATTTTATTTAAAAAAATATACTCTAACAATAAAAAAAAATCTGCCTTTCCTCACAAAGTAGGTACTTAAATTTTGAACGATCTTGCAATCAAATTAACATGGAAATAATTCCCTTACAGGTGGACATAGTCTTGGCCCACGGAGTCAGCAGCAAATCTGAGAAGCAATGGGGCCGAGCTGATGCCTTCGTGCCTGAGAGATGGTGCAGTGAGGGTTGGGAGCCCCTCCGAGCTTCCAGAGCCCATCCTCTAGCCTCCATGCCTTTCGGGGAAGCCTGCCCGGGCACCGGAGTAGTGGGCAAAATGCTCGCATCTCTAACGACCAGGGTCTTGGATAAATACAGGCTAGAGTGGCATGGGCCTATGCCCAGTGTGACCACAGTAGGGGTCAATAGGCTACATCTGCCGTATTACTTTGTCCTGCAAAATGCTGCTTGAATGTGATATTTATGTGTAAGTTAGTATTAAGGTGACTTCGTTGAGACATGAGCTAGTGAATAAAAGTGATTTTTTAGTTTTTATTAAAGGCATCTGTAGATTTTTTACAGTTCATCTGTCAAATGTTACTTTTCTTGGAGTGCGGAGAATCCTCGTGTATTTTCTACCACCTGGGGAAGAAGCAGGTTAAGTCTGACTTAAATCCACACTTGCCTTGCCACATCACGGCACGAAGATTCGTGGCATTTGCCTCAGCCAAGACAGGCAAACATATTACAGCCTAACAATAACGAGGCAAAGACCACGGTATCTTAAAGAACGCACATTCAAGTCCTGCCCACGCTTGAATAATAATTTCAGGGAAAGTTCTAACTTTAAAATATCTGTTTTCTCAGTCTCTGTAGATGATTCTAGGACCTTATCAATGTTTTATGTCTCAGCGATCTCGTGACTAAAACAGATTAGAAACAAGCAACAAAAGAGTGATTAGTCGCTTCTTCGTAAGATTTCACGACGAAACTTTTTAAGAAAGGATTAATGATGTTGTTCTTTGTTTTAAATTAAAAAAGTACCTATCTACATCTCCTATTTCTACTTTTTTAAATTTTACTGCCAGTGGTAGACTATAACTTTATAGTAGAGTATAACTTTTTTAATTTCTTCTCATCTTTTAAGCTTGTTTCCAATTTTAACTTATAAGATAAAATAATGTAAAATGTAATAAATATTGAAGTAATACTATATTCCATTGCATATATATTGTTGAATTAAAGTTCCTGTAGGCCACGTTAGGTGCCTTAATATTAGAAAGCAGTCAAGTGTAAACAAATCTATATTTTCTCATTAAAAAATAAAATGTTCGTATTTTTGGAAAAAGATTTTGAATGTAATTCCGCCTGAAATTCTTACTTTATAAAACTTAATAAATTATATTTTTGATGAAACTAATTAAAAAAATATAATATTATTATGTAATTAAAACTATAACTGTATTGAGCAAAATTAATAATATAAAATAAGGAACTGCAGTTTGCTAAAGATGGCAAAAGATACAAATTATTGTAAGGGTCTCGTTACACCCACGCTAAAGTTATTATTAAAATGTCTTAGGTATTTGTTTTCCTTCAACTTCGGACGAGCATTGAAGCAATCGTGTAATGACACCCTAAGTAGCTTTCTTCACTACATAAATCTATTTCTTACTATAAACCACAATGTATTTTAAATATTAAGTGTTGATTTTATGCTATACACAATAAATAGCCAGTATCAATTATAACGTATTTTACTTTACCTTATTCATCACCATCATCATCATCATATCAGACTAAAGAAGTTAACTGTTGAACAAAAGCCTCCCCGAAAGGCCTTCCACAAGGACCGGTCAAATCCCTTCTGCATCCAACGACCGCGACGCGGTAATGAGTGGTTAAAATTAAATATTATTAGCAAAAGGATATTCTTTGAAAATCCAAGCGTAAAAAAATATGTCTATTCCGTAAGAAAAAGCAGAGCATTAAAAATTCAAAGCTATGCTCTCGTACAAAGAGATGCCATACATCATTAGTGGGATCTCGAAGCGCTGGTGGAAATTAGCGGTGACATTAATTCCTGGAGGCGGCTCGTCACTGTATGAGTTACGAGCTCCGTAAGTGAAAACGTATTAGATGTCTAATGTGAGGGTAATGCAATTAATATACTGAGAGGCTGTTTGTCTGTACGTTGGTCCTTGAATTAACGCAAAAATGTTGGCACTTAATTGTTGGTAGGAGAAAGAAAAAGGAGAAGAGAAGTTTAACTGTTTAAGCTATAATCACATCTGTATCACCGAAGAGATAGGCAGAGATGTAGGTAATAATGTACACCCACAGTTCTACAGCCATATATCGGCTCAAAGGACCAGCTTTTGTAAGGGGCAGGTCAGAGAAATTAGTGGGTAAAAGCGCCGAACGTGCGCCCCGAGTAGGTGGCGTTGGCTAGTGGTGGTGCCCGTACTGCCCTGGTCCTTTGTTACCTAAGTATGTAGGTATATATGATCAAGCGTTTCAAATATCGTGACATAAAGGACATAAAAAGTTATTCTGGACAATATAGCACATGTAACACCAGGGCTGTTATTGTTTAGATAATTCGGTACGTCAGTAATTATCGTCACCCAAGCTATTTCCCGTCGTAGATATACCCAGATGCGTTGAATGGGTATTTTTCTTATTTATTTAACTTATAAACTTATGTTGTTTGTGAAATATAAAGTGATGTTTTTTTTTTTTTTTTTGATAGTGCGACGACGAACTGAATATTTTTGTGTACCTAACTGAGTTCTCATGTAAGTGACTATGATGTCTTTTTTGAGAATACAATTTCTTTAAACCTAGATGCGGTTAAATATCAAGTCTTTTACTGCCACTGCCACTACTGCCAGCAGATCTCTACATCCCAACAATGCGATATAATTCGGAAATATCTATAAATAAAGAAATAATAAGTCAAGCAACGCCAGGACGCAAAAATTTACTCGCTAACGCACATTACAAACTCTGGGAGCCTAATGTCTCCTTTCTTTGCGAATAAAAGGATCATACGACAATAGGCGGATAGGGGAGGCATCAGAAATCTCGTGTACCAGGCTCGCAGACGTCATTAATCACAAAAACTGCGCTTTAATGGATGACGAGCGGGTTCTAAATGCGATCTGGTGGAGACGCGACGGAGTAAATTGGATAAGGCGTTTCAATCGCGTTGTCGCGTCAGCGAATTAAATTATATTATCGTCCGTCCTTAGTAAACGCAGGTGCAGAACCCGATGAGCTAACTGTGCATAGATTAGGAAGATATTGCAAGGACCTCAGAAAAATTATAAGATGTTTCAGGTTTCTTTTACAATACTTATACTTCATACTAATTTTATTGTGACAGTTTGTTTGGATGTTGATGCTAGACAAAATTAGCTGAATTTGGATTAAATTAGCAGCTTACTACATACTCTGGATTAAAATTATACGACTATTAGCCCACGGAAAGAATAACTACAAAACGATCTATTAGACGGACAAATATGATTGACCTAATTAAAATATTATGTTTGGAGTGAAAGAAGGACTCTTTGTTCTGTCTTCGCCAAGCCATTACCTAAATTCTAACAAGGTTTTCAAGCAAATTGTTTGTAGGTTGTTACATAAAGTAACATAAACTTATCTTGTTCCTAAATTAAGCCTGTTGCCTCCGTTATCGGGCTAAAAACTAATTGGGTACCTAAAATATTGTCCTCTGCACATACATCAAGACAAAACCAACCCTTTGTCCTTTTGTCCTTATTTCGAGAACATTCCACGACTCCAACTTTTTGTCTTTGATCTTCCTTTGTTTTAATTAAATTTACGCAGAGTAATATAAAATAACTAACTTGATATTTATTTGGGTAAGAGGACCATTTTCACCATCTCTGGATTGCCGCTAACTGTCGGATAAATTGAAAAATGGAACAAAATTGTTATGTATTGATCTGCCAAGTAATTTAACGGGGACTTACTAGGAGGTGGTTAAACGTACCCTCTGCGTACTGATAATATCAGAAAAATTTATCACATTTTTGTGTTCACTCGAGTTGAATTTGGGTAGGCAATTAAATAAAAGGCGTCCTTTAATGAATCATAAGTAAAGTAAATGATTCATACCATCACGCCTGCATTCCGCGAAGGGTTAGGCAGAGGTGTATAGTTGAATACAATGTTTGTTTTCCCTTGCCCGGGTTCCGCAACATTCAAATGGATTTAATGGCGGGTCGTGTTGCGGGATGTTGGCTAACTACTACCGGAGGCAAACGGTTTTACTATGTTCCATCCTGTGTAGTGTATGGATGTAAGAGCCAGCAAAATGAGGGCCAAAAAACTGCACCATCGGCTTAGTGGTCTTAAGCGCTTGCTGCTCCGCTAATGGGTTCAATTACCACATCGAGCAGTGTTACGGGGTTTTAAAATTCCCAATAGGAGCTCAAAGTTTAGATTTAGGACCTAAACATGTGGCGAACTGTGGGTGTAAGAGTGGCCATTCCCATTTGTCACCACTGGGGCCGCCACACCTTCGGTGAATAACGACGTGATGATAATAATATGTTGTGTTAAAAATGCCAGAGATATTTACAACTTCACGAACGAAATCAATTGCGTACATTCAATCCCTATGTGCAAGCAAGTCACAAATCCCCACAGACCATCAGCGCGCCAATTTTCCATCCTTCATAAAACGCGGCCAATCTCGCGAAAGATAGTAAAGGGACAAAACAATTTGGACAACTGAATATACTTCAACTTTATAGCACCCAAGTGAATAAAATGTAAATGAATCCGTTTTGAAAAATGTACAAAGGTTCTCTTCAATGTTAGACTCAGAAAAACTTATTTTGTTAGTAAAATTATTTCTTTTTGCTCCCCTGGGTTCTCGAGATTTCTGTAAATGTTTATAATAGAAACGTTCGCTTATTTGACGTTTCGTTTTTATACTCCGTATAATTTATTATTATTATTATTAGCATTATTCCTGTACTAACCCATATACTCAATAGTTCCTTGCAAACTGGGGTATTTCCTCTGTCCTGGAAAAAGGCTCATATCATTCCTCTCCCAAAAAATTCCAATCCCAGCCTAGCAAATCACTTCAGGCCCATTTCAATCCTTCCTTTCCAATCCAAAGTTTTAGAAGCAGTAGTCCATAAACAACTGTCTACCTATGTTTTAAAGAATATGTTACTGACGCCCTTTCAATCCGGGTTCCGCCCTAGACACAGCACGTCCACTGCTTTGCTTAAAGTCACTGAAGACATTAGGTTGGGTATGGAGAAGATTTCTCTAATGCGTTTAATACCGTTGATCATGATATTCTTCTCGCCATTCTTGAACAAATAGGGATATCGTCGTGAGCTCGTGGTTGGTTTTCTTCATATCTTCGCGGTCGCCAGCAGGCAGTGCGTATTGGTCAGGAATTCTCTGATTGGTGCAACCTATCAACTGGCGTGCCACAAGGCGGTATACTATCTCCTCTCTTATTTTTTTATTCATTGAAAATTTCTTTCTCAAATGCGCTTACCATCTATACGCTGATGACTTGCAACTCTACGCTCAAACTTGCATAGATGACATTGACAGCTGCATAATCAATCTCAATGCCGATTTGGTTGAGATTAAAGGTTGGTCCAATAAATTTGGGGTTGCAGTAAATATTAATAAGTGTCAAGCTATACTTATTGGCAGCTCGTACCACTTAAAAAGCATTGATGCGAAGAACCTTACACCTATTATGTTCGACAACTCGGTGATTCCCCTTTCGCAGAGCGTAAAGGACTCTGGTCTGCACATTGATGACAGGTTGAGTTGGGACAAGCAAGTCATCCAAGTGAGTCAGCGTGTGGCAGCAACACTGCGATCTCTATATAGGTTCAAACACTTTCTGCCTTCCAGTACTAAAACCCTTTTGGTCCAGTCTCTCGTGCTCCCGGTAATCGACTATGCTGATGTTTGTTACTGTGACTTATCCCAAGAACTTCTTAACCTTTTGGATCGTTTACTCAACAACTGCATCCGCTTCATTGGGCTTCGGAAGTATGACCACATATCTTTCTATCGTTCTCAGCTTAAATGGCTTCCTATCCGCCAAAGAAGATCCCTCAGATCTCTTTGTATGCTCTTTTCTATTCTTAACGATCCTGGTTCTCCTGAATATCTTAAAAAGTACTTCCAGATTTTGGGCAGTTTTCATAATCGCAACCTTCAAGCATCAGAAAATCTTATTCTACAATTTCCTTCTCACCGCACAGGCTTTATCTCTAATTCTTTCGCAGTCTCTGCTGTAAAACTATGGAACGGACTTCCCCTAGATATTAAAAAAGCTTCAAGCAATTTCTCATTTAAATGTAAAGTCCGTAAACACTACTTGAAGTCGTTGGTCTAGCAAGTTTTTTTTTTTTTAGTTAATTTAAAGTAAAGTTTGTAATATTCATAACTGTCACTGACATAATACCTATACATATTGTTATTCATACATATGTATTGTACTTATATATAAATATGTATTTGTATTTATCTCTATATATATTTATATTAAGTTCGTATTTTATAGTTTATAACTAGATAATATTTAAATGTTTATTTTTTGTACCTATTTTAACTTTATCTCCCACACCCAAAGGTTGACTGGTAGAGAATGCCATAAGGCATTATAAGTCCGCCTTTTGTACTACTTTGTACATTAAAGTATAAATAAATAAATAAATAAATTTTAATTGCTTAATACATACCTAATAGCAAGATACATAAATAGTTAAGGTACACGCAGATACTGCATCGTTTCAAGTGCCAGAATATCACGCTTATAAAACCAACACAGTATGTCTTGGTAAGTATGTACTTGTTTTGTAACATAAAAATATTTGTTACATTCTCTAAATAAATTAAATTCCCTTTCTTGGTATAGAATACACGTGTATAATCGCTACTTTTCGTTCTTATTTTCAAGGGCACGTTTAGAAATTGTCATCCGCCAAAATGATTGAGTGAATGTTACGTTACAGGTCGATCCGTCCGTTGATGCAAAGGTAAGCTAGGAAAACGATGCTGATGATACGAAAGGCTATCAGAGCAAGTCAAATCTAGTTAAGCATTAGATCAAGGTCATGCATCAACTCACCTTTGATGGCGGCGGAGTGGCTTCTTCTCGTTTCCTAGCACTTACACTAGCAAGTTTAAAACGAGGCACACAATAATGTTAGCGAGATACTTCGGGTGATAAGTCACAAATGATAAATAGAACTACCTAAACAACAAAAACACGCACAACAAAACAAGTGTCGAAAAATTGCGACTACTCCCGCGAAATATTCGATTTTCGAATGTTTTTTTTTATCCACGTAGGTACGCCCATGTCGACAATTATTCTGCCAGTGTTAGTTTAAAAGTATTTTATAAAAACCTTGCAGGTACATAATCGAATTAATCTTTTAAATAAAACTGAGGTCTCAACTCAAATGGCAACCGCTGTAAGAGCCACTTATATCATCAGGCGGCCCTGTCCGTATGCTCATTTGACGTGATGATGCATCATTGGTACATTATAGAGAAGCATCACATTTTCTGTTTGAAGGCGTCCCCACTATTCTGACGAAATGTACAGCGACTCGGGCTTGACAATAAGAAAAACCAATTCTCTGTAACATTTCATCTTTCTTTCTAATTCATCCATATTATTATAGAAATTGGATATTGTAGAAAGGTCTTGTAATATAGGAAAGGTAGGTAAGGAAGGTGTGTGTGTATGTGTAAGGTGTTGTTCAAAATTATCTGAACAACAAAGAAAATTACTATACCAAACACCAATATTAAAGCTGTTTCGTGATTTTGTTCAAGCAATAATACTACAATATGATTACGGTATGTATATTCTCATTTAATATAAAAATTATAGATATCCATTATAATATTTACATGTAAGTTAATGGCAAACAACTTGTCAAGATTCAAAATAAAAAAAAACAAAGACAAATACGTACAATAAACGTTGGAAGTAGTTGATTTGTTAACCAGTTTGTTTATTATATGTAACAGAAAGGTGGAGAATATTTTAGGGGGTCAAAGCATTCTGTTTATGAAATACTTTTACTACCGGACTAAAATTAGAAAAATAGTTTACTGCACTGCACTTGAACAAAAATTAAAATTCTGTATTGCAATTTACACTAAGAAGGCGATGCAGGTTTTGTGGTCGGTCTAAAATGTAAACTACCTCTCCCACGATTAGAATGCAACCTATGCGAAAATGTGCAGTATGCGGGTGCATATATGACTATTATTGCCATCCCTTTCGTTTCCCTACCATTTTTGCAAATTAGAGCAGGAAAAATATAGTTTTACGAATTTCCATGATAAAAAAAATCGCCAATTTTTTTGTGCATTTGGTGTGCAAACGACGCTTACTTGGTTTATGTTCAAAAAATCTGGATACTGCAGTACCCAGAAGTCTATCTTGAACAAACTATGAAAGAGTTCACATTCATAGCCGCTTTGACCCGCTAAAGTTATTTTCATCTTTCTGTAGACGAAGCATGATAATGTATCCAAGAGCTAAAGTCGACAAAAATGATATTTTCTATACATAAAAATGGTTATTTCCACTGAAAAGTCGAGATAACCCTTTGTCTACGTTGTCATACCAAGCCGGTGTTTCAATCTATGTAAATACATTTCTCTATACAATAATACTGTACACACAAAACTATAGACCTCTTATATAATTCTGTCCGTAATAAGTCGGTTATAAAATTACTAGCGGCCTGTCCCCTTTTTCGCGGTAGTTTAGGCAGTTTACACAAAACCTAATGAATTGAATGAACGAATGAAGTAAAACTTGAAGTAAAACTTTTGTAAATGTAGGTTAAAACGGCATCAAAAACAGTTGATTAGTTTAGGAGTTAGCGGATATACAGACAGACGCGGAAACCGACTGTATAATCTAGATACTTTGCAGCTATTTAAATGGAAGTCATCTACTACATAAAAATAAGTCGGGTTTTCCTTCCTGACGCTATAACTCCAGAACGCACGAACCGATTTCCACGGTTTTGCATTCGTTGGAAAGTTTTCGGGCTCTGAGAGGTTTATAGCAAAGAAAATAAGGTAAAAGACCACGCGGGCGAAGCCGCTGGCGGAAAGCTAGTTTTACTATAAAATGGAAGATTATAAGCTAATTAGTCGTGGACGAAAATAATTCTAAGAAGGTTCAGGGAAGAACTTCGTAAACTTATTTCTTACTTCGGAAAACTTAGGGCCGTTAACGGGTTTGTTTTTTTAATTACTACGACTCCGATAGCCATTTCCCTTAATTTTAAGAGCCCTAAGCGATTTTAAATCTTTGTTACTATAGTTTCAGTCAACTTTTAGCACATGTTTTCACATTTACGAACTGACTACAAAAATAACGAATTATTCATAATAATAATTGTTTACATTATTTAAAAAAATATGGTTTTTAAAATCTCTTAGGTGACACCTCACTTAGGAAGACGTTGATAATAACCCTCTTTAGGCAGTCGGGTAAAATTGAGGATGAGGGTCACCATTTATTTATTTATTGAATTTAATAATATAATGGCAAAAGGAAGAATTTTGATAAGGTCATCACTTCTAATCATATCTAAAAATTTTATGAATCCACATAACCACAAGTTACAACAATTCTTACACAATGCATTAGCAATATTAAATTAAAACTGTGGAACCCATATCACCACCTCCTAATAAGATAAACTACTTGGCAAATAATTTCATACAAAATTTATTCCATTTTTTAATTTACGTGGTTATAGTCCACGCGGAAATAGTTGCCGCGCCTAGGTAGGGACGGGGCTGAGGCGGCGAGTTCCTGAGATCAAAAGCAAGCGCCCCCACCCCTTCATCCCACCGCGCGCAGGCGACCACGCCCCTCCGTCCCGCCGCTCACATACCTAAGGCGCGGCCATCTAGCTCCGCGCAGACTATAGCGGCTATCCAGGGGTAGTGAAACAGGGCTTTAATATGTTATTATTCAACTTATTACGGACAGAAATACACATTCTCTATCACAGACAAGATACTCAATTTAGACGCCGGAAATCAATAGACAAATTCATAGTTCTGGTTGATAACGCGGTGCCGTTTACTGTTCCAACAGTTATGGAAGACTTTACTCCTCATCCGCCTACAACTCTACTGGAATTATTGCTTTTAATATTATTGCTAAACTATTTGTGCGATGCTCAGATAGCGTGACAAAAGTTACAAGTTAAATGATAATTTACAAAGGCGCGGTCTGTCTAGATTGGTGACCATTCTTAGCTAACTGAGATCCCTTCTCGCCTAAGTATCTTGTAAATCGACTGTACAAGACCCCCAAGAAATGAATAAGAACAGCATACAAATTAAGTACAATATATAACATAATCCCGACAGTCTAATAGCGGTCAGAAAAATATTTTGTCCAGCACAAATAAGCATTCACTTCTCTTCACAACAATACTAATTTTAATTGGAACCTCAAACAGCACCGTTACAGCCTATTTTTCTTTGAACACTTATGATGCAACAAGAACAATGTTTTTTTTTAAACAGCGAATAATACCTTTTTACAGCTACACCAGTGTAGAGATTAAAATTAAAACTTATTTTTTTATAGACGAAGGACAAAAACTCAAGCCAAGTTGCACCACAAGTACCTGTGTTATTTTAAATAAAATCTCAGATCTATTTATCAACTAATCTTGAATTTTGATTGCACATTACACGCCTTTACTACTGCCATTACTTTACAAAAAAAAAAGGAAATAAATTGATTATTTATATGTACTTAAAGAAAGCTTATTCGACATGACGCCTAAAATATAATAACGGTCGGAACATTGTGTATTAGTTATGTTACCAGAAGGGCTGATCCCTTAAAAAAATAATTCCGCGGCTTTTACCGTACGCGCGGCATAACCTGACCAGACTGAAGGTAGCCGTTTGGTTAAAACGACAGATTACGACCTGAGCTTTCGTTTTCATTTATTACAATCTAATATTTTTCTTTCTCCGATTTTTACGGCCGGGTTAAAGTTAGCTAGCGCCAACTTCAACCCGGACAATAAGTTTGGCGAGAACTGTATATTCCACAATAAGATAGGTATCAACACCACACATTTGGAACAAATTTGATTTTTGAAAAAGTCACTTGTAGGGTTAGTAATTATTTGGTTACTCAACGAAAGCTATATGTTCACATAGAGAATGAAATATTATACTACACACCTGCGCGTGAGATGACTATTTAATTTTGAATTATATCTAGAAACGAGACGCGCTATCAATTCTCTATCGCGCCATCTCATTCTCGCAACAGAAAAGTGATGAAAGTAACATTTCTATGGCGCCAGTAACATAACTAATAAATATGTATCAACCATAACCAAAAAGCTTAAATGCTGGTACCTACATAGACATTGTACATTTTATTACAAAATCCGCCGCTCAGTGCCGTAAAAACTTGATATGTACACGAGATTACTAACATAACTAAGTTGCCCTTACAAACTAAACTAATTTACACAAAAACATGGTACCTATACCTTGTCTTTTTACACACCAATGTCCTAAATTTTAGAACATTTACTATAATAATATACACAAATGAATCGATCAGTTTTTTTTATTATTGCCATCGAAATTAAGTAGTTTTCGAGTTCTTTATATCTATATGATAACGAACGAGAAAATTAAGGCTGTATTATAAGGCAGATGTCTAAACATTAAATAAAGCTTTCCAATCTATTGGCATGATTTTTTCTAATTTAGGCTTAGATTTTAGTCAAATTCAAAGGTAATTTGTGGTTGGTTGCATGTTAACATTCAGTTTTAACATAAACCTGCTATAACGTCTAAGATATTTTGACTAACGTCAAACTTACGTAAGGAACATTTGTATTGTTTTAAGCCACATTTTATTATTTATTTATTTAATTATGGACCTATAAAGATGAGAGAGTATGATCTTCAGTTTGTGGCCAGTCTTCATATAAAATCGAAATAAACTCTTAATGTTCACACGCAACCACTCACCAAAGTCCTTATAGCCGAAATGATCCAATATTATAACAACCCAACTATTCTTTGCGCATAAACTGTACACTCGCGGTCACACTGATTTTCTTCACTATACAAAATGTATTTAATTTATTTTCGTGTATCAAGTATGCTTGTACGAAAACGTTTTAACAAATAAAACCTGTGTCGATGCCTACTCTCTTACTAGTTCCTTATTATACCCCATAGTTAGGGGTAAATTCTGAAAACTTTACAGAATTGACTTATGAACCCGTAAGCTTACTCTTTAAAACAATGGCAATAGAAATCCAATTCCAATCTAAATCCAAGGTTAATTTTAAAGTCGTACTTTTGAAACCAATTTCGTTGATGATGGATTGAAATTGGAATCGCTTAAACTACCTTCGTCATGAAGTGCCCTAAGGATTCAAAGGATTGATGAAATACCTCGAAGTTTTAGTATTTCTGATGTAAATATAAAATACGGTTTTTCATTTTTAGTTCACTCAAGATTCGCTCAATATTGACCTAATATGACGCTAGTGTTGCATTCAAGAGTAGGAATTGTACGAAACGTCATAATCCCAATGCCAATGGATCGGAATTGATTTCAAGAGTAACCCTACCGGTTGGTACTTCGATTTGTCTCTGAAACTAATTCTTGTTTTGTTTCTTTGAGTCAACAATAATTAAGTATATGAAAAAATGAGACAAAACAATGATAAACTGCACCCAACAATAGTAAGAGAGTAAGACTATACCTATTACATTCCAAAATGATAAACCTTCCTACCAATTTCCTTGTAATAAACTGCTGACTTGTACTTATAATTAGCCAATTATTATTATCACCTACGACAACACCAAAGTTGACTAGTTTCGCGAATTTTGAAGGCAACATGAACTATTTACAACATTTTATATTACAATTCCTTTATCACATTATCATGGCAGTGATTTTTTTTTCTAAAATTTTAGCTGCAACTGTAGTAGTAAGGCAGAGACAGGACTAGAACAAACAGCATTTTACTTTCCTCAGTAAATGCATTATAAATGCTGCTGTATTTTATTCAGCCACTGCCATATAAATTGAGGTCAATGACGACTGGAAGGTGCAAGATTTTGTGCATGATAAAAAATTTACTTTAAGTCAAGAGTATTTAGGTTTAATTTATTATTTTCGTAAACAATAAATACCTTTAGACTGTCTATGTATCAAGTACTTTGGACTAGTTTTTTAATTCTGACTGACACTTTCTGGTGTATTTCTTTTGAGGTTAAACTAAGTCAGATTAGCTTTGAGTTTAGAATTAACTATGAACAACAACACTAACATGCATTAAACTATACACCTTACTAGTTATTCCCACAGTTGCAAACACAAAATATTGCTTTGTTTCACAAATATCACAGTAACACTATTGCACTCCTAATTTTGCCCAAAACACATTTCGTACAAGCATACTTTACGCACGTCACTAGAGTGTCACACTATCACTTTTTGAGCCAAACGACCGTAGGTTCGTCTGGTTCACGCTTCACTCAGTCCAGCTGTTGCACTTGCACTACAGACGTGGGGGGCGGGAGGGAGATCTCGTACTTGATGAGGCCCGTCCGCCCCGTCGATAACACTAGACCGCCGACTTCTTTTGCGTCGCCGCTGGGAAGAAATAAGGTTATGTTAATATGATAATTTTGCTGTTTTTTTTATCTCTACACATAATTATTATAGCACACAAAGTTTGGCTGAGCAGATCACAATATAGCACCACTCTGTTGGTGGTGGTTATCTTCTCTACTAACAACAAACTCACAGCCAGCACTCTCTGAGTCTGGGTGTGTGTCAACAAACCCACAGGCTGCAAGCACTGTCTGAGTCTGAGTGTGTGTCAACAAACCCACAACCAGCAGTCTCTGGGTCTGGGTGTGTGTCAACAAACCCACAGCTAGCACTCTCTGGGTCTGGGTGTGTGCCAACAAACGCACAGCCAGCACTCTCTGGGTCTGGGTGTGTGTCAACAAACTCACAGCTAGCACTCTCTGGGTCTGGGTGTGTGTCAACAAACTCACAGCCAGCAGTCTCTGGGTCTGGGTGTGTGTCAACAAACTCACAGCTAGCACTCTCTGGGTCTGGGCGTGTGTCAACAAACTCACAGCCAGCAGTCTCTGGGTCTGGGTGTGTGTCAACAAACTCACGTCTAGCAGTGTGGGTGTGGGTGTGTTACCTGGTGGTGTGGTGCCTGGCGTGGTGCTTGTGCGCGAGGTGCGCGAGGCTGGGCTTGACGTCGCGCCCCACGATGTGCAGCGCGGGCGCCAGCAGCCGCCGCGTGCCGCCCACGCCCACCACTATCTGGTTGCCTATCACCTGCCCCGATCTGTTTGTTACCTAGATAAAACCAATTGGTAATTAATAGTTATACCTATAATATACAAAAGATATAAACCAACTCAAAATGCCTATGATAAAGAAGAATTCTAGTTGTGTTCAACTTTTTCTAACAACTTTTTATGAAGCACATAAGATCCAAGGACCACAACCTCTTCCAAGTGATTAACCTCATTCAAAATTTAGAGTACTGAGTAACTGAATAAAATATAGAAGCTGTTTTGGTAATAAAACCAAAATAGCTCCTATATTTTATTCAATTTTCGTAATGTATAGCTGCACTCTTCTCTCTCTGCAAGTCTTCAAAACAATCGAAACCTATGGCTTTTCATGCAGTCTCTAACTAGACTTATAAATGTATGTAATAAACCTTGCACACAGATCTTGCCAATTAATTTTCACTTCTAATATTGTCATATCAATGTGATAAATAAATTTTATATGGATAAACTTACAACTTGTATATGTGTGGCCTGCTGATGGTCTTGCTGATCCATCTCCAGGCTGTTCTGGTGTTGCACTTGTTGCTGGTGTTGCTGTTGTTGTTGCTGTTGCTGCACTTGCTGTTGCACTTGCTGCTGCACCTGCTGCACTTGTTGTTGCACCTGTTGCGCTTGTTGTGCGGCCTGCTCCGCCGCCTGGTTCACCGCTTGTTGCGTTACTTGCGTTACGGGCTGACTCTGTAATGGTTTAAGTTGTTAGCTTTTTAAAACTACAGCGCAAATATTCGTCTGGGTTGCTACCACCGCATTGTAAAACATTCTGCCCCTTAGCAATAATATTATAACATAATTGTGTTAACGGTTTGAAGTTTTACTTAGCCCGTAAAATTACTGGGTAAATGAGATTTAATAGCTGAGTTTTCAAGATGTCAACACGCTGGTAATACCACTGTTGGTGGCGTACTGTTGTTGCCGCCATCAGGTGACCCGTATACTTGGCGATGTCAGGCTTTAGTCAAAATCTCTACCCTATTAATATAGTCTCACATTTCTGGGCGGCAGGTCCATGTGCTGCCGCTGGTGCAGCATGAGGTGGTTCTTCTGGAAGAACGCCTTCCCGCACTGGTCACACACATGCGTGCGAAGAGTACAGCTGCCGTCCGGGTGTCTGGAGAATCGTTACAGTAAAAATTACACAAAAATTTACTTATAGATCCATTCAATAGGAATGGTGTCTAAGAAGCGTTATGACATGCATATTCTTAAAATGCCTATAGCCATTAGGAATATTTAGCTATATTATTGGAATTTTATAAGCACTACCATGATAAAATGTTTTATGCTTTTTAAAAACGATTACAAACCTCCTTTGATGCGCTAATAGTCCGTGTTTAGCCGCGAACCCTTTCCCGCAATCGCCACAAAAGTGAATTTTCGGTCTGGGCGGCGTTACGTGGTGATTCTGTAATATATGGAACAACGATTTGAATTCAATTATTGAACAGGCTTTTCGTTAAAAGTAACTCTGCCAGAAATTTTTGTCATTTTAGTTAAAAAAAAGTATTAAAAACTAACCGTAGCTATGACTTGCGTATGTACAACATTGTTGGGGTTGGACGAAATTATCTGTATAGGCTGATCTGGAACAATGAAACCTGGAAATACAAAATAAATCCATAAATAATATAATACAAAACAGTGTCATTAATTAAATGTTGCAATGAAAATATTCTGCTGCGAAGCAACAATGTGTTACATTATTGTATTACGGTTCGGAGGTTGGAGGGCATAATAGCCAGTGAATGGATTAAAATGATTTAAACGACAGCGACTTGAGCTTCCGTTTTTATTTATTATAGTCTAATATTTTTCTTTGTCCGATTTTTACGGCCGGGTTGAAGTTAGCTCATGCCAACTTCAAGCCTGACGATGAGATAATCGAGAACTGTATGTAAAGTATATGTGGGTAAAGTAATAACAATATAGTACTGACTGTGCTGCTGCGCCTGGTGCGCGGCGGCGACGAGTCCGGGCTGCAGCGCCGCCGTCAGCGCGCACAGGTCCGTCACGCACGTGCGGTCGCCCGCGTGCAGCCGCACGTGCAGCGACAGCGCCTCCTGCCGGCCGAACACTACACTCAGCACACCGCTAACTCATTATGTGCCTAGCGGCCATCTTGGTCACGTACAAATGACGTAACGGCACTCAGTACGCGATAGCACCACTAGGCGGCAAGTACGGCGGATGACGTCACGTGCACGTTAGTTAGAAAAGCCCATTAGAAACTTGCGGGACTATTTAAAACATATTGCAGATCAGCTTTTTATCTGCAATACGTTCGCTTACACTGCCGACGGTTAACATACCTCGTACCCTATATTCCTCAAAAAAGAATACTTTCTTTCGTATTATGTAAATTCCCCTAGACACCATGACAGACAATTATATAATAATAATATTTTATTTTAATTTTTAGTAAAATATTTTAACATGTAAAAAAGTATGTAAAAATATGAATAAATGGAATAATAATAATAATTCTTTATTGATGTAAAATGGTATACATTGGTAAAGAGTTCCCTAACTCTTACGCTAGTATATTCTGTGTAAATAGTATACATAGATGAGTTACAAAATGCACCATTTTAATCGGGAATCCTACCATTTTCACCGTCTCAACACTGGCCCCAATAACAGAAGGTAAGCACACTATTTCACCTATGACAACTTGACTTTTCTGATACAGTACGCGCGGTAAAACTACCGGACTGAAGTTAAGCGTTTCAATGCGCAAAGGATTTTTGGTTTACAAATGGCTACCATCAATCCAGCAAACTTATACCGCAGATAATTGTACTGGAAGTGTCTCCAAATAAAAAAAAAAATTATTCTTAGCCATAAAATATAGCAACACTAACCTTCGTGTTGAAACATGATCCACACTCGGGACACGCATACCCTGGCGTCGCCTTTTCTGATAATATTTGACCATCAGCTCCGATAACCTGCAAATATCGGAAAGGGCGTAAGTACATAAGCTGTATGTATAATATAAATATAAAAAACCATTTGAATTATAGCCCTACTTATCAATTTTTGTAATATGGCATAAGAAAAATATTGAAATATTTTAGTTTGAGTTGAACTTAAACTTTTAATACTTCAGAAAATCCTTTTGACATAAAAGTAATAAAATTTTAATGTGTAAGAATGTCACTTACTTGTACAATTTGCGGTTTAAAATCATCCTGTTTTATCACAGTTGCTTGTTGTTGTTGCTGTTGCTGTTGCTGTTGTTGTTGTTGCTGCGCCTGCTGCTGTGCTTGCTGCTGGGCCTGCTGTTGTGCTTGTTGTTGCGCTTGTTGCTGTTGCTGCTGTTGTTGTTGCTGCTGTTGCTGTTGTTGCTGCTGCTGCTGTTGTTGTTGTTGCGATTGCGTTGTGCTGAGACAGTGCCGCGTCATTTTGCAGTGTTGCTGCAACTCTGACTTGCATTTGAAGGCTTCACCACACTCTAGACATGCAACTGCACCTTCTCCTGTATGTAATCTGAAATTATAATTCAGAATGTTAATCAAATTTTGACTCTTGACAGTGTCTTAACACGAACTGTTTTGAATTTAAATATTTACAATTATGATGTGCCGTGCGTTTTTCAATTTATAGCAATAATCTCACCTCGGCCATAATAAATAATACAGAATAGCCACTCTCCGCCCCTCCCTAACCCGCATTCTGCCGGTGTTCTTGCCGGGCGGACTGCCAACAAACCCTACGCACTCTCACGCACACATTTGCATTTGCACATGTAGAAACGTAATTTTGACAAGTTTGACATTTGGTATTGTAGTGTTAATGGTGTGTAACTCAGCTCTGAGTCAGCTCAATGAATCAGATCGCACGGGTCTGAGCCGTTGAGCTACAGCTCAGCAACGAAATGACTAGCTCGCGCGGCTCAATTCAGCTCCCTTGAATCCTTGAATCCCTCCACAGACAGATGAGTCAATTGATTCAATTGATTGAGTTGATCTGTGAGTCCAGAAAGTAAGTTTTTGAACGAGTCATTCGTTCTGAAACGTTTTATTGATTTGTAACTCAAAAAGCTCTGGTTTTTTTTTGTCTATTAAATTAAAGTATTAAAATCTCTATTTATTATCATAAATAAATATATCGTATCATAAATATCATCAGTAGTGTTAAATTTTAATTTCATTTTTATTATAATTATTAATCAGACCAAGTATTTTTTAATAGATCCGATAAAAAATAAAACATCAAAGATTTGATGTTTCTATAACTAAATACATCGATATATTGTCAAATAAATATTTGTCAAAACATCGATTAAACCGATGTATCGGAATACATCGAGTAAATACGATATTATATTGAAAATCTCTAGTCGCGCGGCTCGTTAGAGTTAAACGAACTGTCAACTGCCGCAGCTCAGTCAGTCATCAGCTCAATTCGGCTCGCGGCTCGTAATAGAATCATATACCTGTACAGGTAAAAACTGAGCTGATCTGCGAGTTGATTCATTGAATCAGCTCACTCACCTGAGTCATGCTCTGATCTGCAGCTCGCGTATTTTTGATGAGTTACCCACCTCTATGTAGTGTGCAGCGGTATCGGAAAGTTTGTATGGAGTGTCACAGGTCTGCCTAGGCTTAACCATATTGCGTCTGCGCAAGTTGAGTATATTTATATTTATTAAATTATTTGCTTAGCGGAGCAACTAACCCGTATAACTGATAGTCACTGGGGGCAAACGGTTCTCAAGTGAAGACCACACTCGGATGTACCGTATGCATGATGGATAGATATAGATCTGGTAAATGTCACAGAGTTATCGGATGCAGGCGGCATATATTAGCAGCAACGTATTTTTCAGCAGTCTACGTCTTTTGGCTGATATGAAGATGATGAAGTACTATTAACATTTCCGGCATCATGATAAGAGCATTGTACTAACTTCATGTGGGCGACGAGCGTCCTCTTCTGCAGGAACTCCTTGCCGCAGACGGGGCAGGCGTGCGGCACGCGGCCGTGCACGCGGCCGTGGTTCACGAGCTGGAACTTGCGCGCGAACGTCACGCCGCAGTCCGGGCACACGTACGGCGACAGCGACCCGTGGAACCGGCTGTGCATCACCAGGTGCTCCTGCACATACACCACCGGCTTACACTCGTATTCACAAACGTTACTATAACGTCTCACATTGAAGAATGAACATCGCGACCAATCACAGAGCTTCGCTTCAATTCGAGGACCAATCACAAAACCAGGGAGCAAAGGATTAAATTACCTCATCAGTCTTGTGGCCATAAGCGCGACTGCTATTCTGAAGAATATAATTAATTTATAATAAAGGATATAACAAGGAACTAAAACACTGACCTTTTGTGCGAAACTCTCTCCACAGTCGCTACACACATAGGGCCGCTCGCCCGCGTGGTACTTGCTGTGCGTCACCAGGTGGCGCTTCAGAGGAAATCCACGCCCACACTCGTTGCACACAAACGGACGTTCCCGACTGTGTACCTGTAATATAAAGTAATTAGATTAACAGTGATAAAGAATTGCAAAGATAAAAAACTAGCTATATTTCTTGGGACAAAAAAAAACCTGATTATTGTAAGAATATACACGGCAAAATCACCGTTTGAGCAATAGGGGTAATAGCATATAAGCAGTGTAGAATACACCCATATTATTTCGTCGACATGATCCATGATAACTTCCTAGGAACTTATTGGACTTTTGACTTTGACAACAATTCGAATGCTGGATTCAACCCTTAATGTAGGTTGCATCAAACTATAGACAAATTAATATTTTAGATTTTCAATTTATATTTAAGATTTAGATTAGGACTGGATAATTTAACAGAGAGGACAGACTGCTGGTTGACGAAACATTTCTTTTGTCAACAGTATTTACAAAACACTCACCCTAGAATGCGTAACTAGATGATGTTTCAAGGTGAATGCCATCTTACACTCGTGACACCTATACGGCCTCTCCGCCGAATGCAGCAATAAATGCGTGTTGAGACAGTGCTTCCTCGCGAACGCCTTCCCACAGTGCGCGCACACGTGAGGCCTCTCACCTATGAAACGGTAATATTATAATAAAAAGGGTGTTATTACCCGCGAGTGTGTGAGAAGGTGATGTTTGAGCGTGAAGGATTTCTTGCATTCGGGGCAGCGGTACGGGCGGTTAGAACTGTGCAGTAAGAGGTGTGTGTTGAGGCAATGCTTGTGCGCGAATGTCTTGGCGCAGTGAACGCACGCGTGCGGACGCTCACCTGAAACAGAGCGAACCGCATCGGTACGAGCACTGGGCGACTACTTTACTACGTTATTTCATTAGGGATATGTTTATTGATAAGAAAAGGTTATAGTTGTTGTCACCGGATGCACAAGGTACAGTTCTCGCCAAACTTATTGTCCGGGTTGAAGTTGGCACGAGCTAACTTTAAACCGGCCGTAAAAATCAAGGAAAGAAAAATACTGTACGAATGTCATTCTAGCTGTCAGTCGGACCAAGCGGCCGTGCGACTGGAACTGTAGTAAAATACTAATTTTTTATCATTTTGTATTTTTTTAAGCATTTTCCATGCTAAGCTTACAAGTTATTAGCTTTAGTTAATAAGCTTAGCGGTCAAAGCGTCTGGTGTACCGAACCAGAAGACGCAGGTTCGAATCCTGCCCGCCCGCCGATTTTTTCCTTTCATTAAAAAAAAAGTAATTTGTTGTTTCATTTATCTACCCTATGTGACTATTGAACATCACAATATAATCACTTGCATTTTTTGGTGATGAATACCAATTAAATTCACAGTCACTCACGCTTAAGGAGATATTACAAATGTCTTGCAAGTGCGTGAAATCTGCCAGCCTACACTTGCATACATACTCTTTTTATTCTAAAGAGGTTAGTTAGAAAAGATATTATAAAAAGACTAAAAACCCTCACAGTTTTAACGATTACGGATAAAATCTCTATAAAAAATATATCATTAAATGTAGCAGTTATTTATATACCTACGACATTCTATTGCTACTACAATACATATCTAGACATTTTATAATAAAAAGAGCCCATGATATTTCAAGTTATTTTCGGCGTTTTTTCTCAGAGCTTCTCAGTAATGAAATAACGCCCTAATCTAGTTTAAGTACCTAAAACATTGACTTGTGTGTGTGTGAAAAAATCTATTTACAAAAACAAATATCATTCATCATTTTAAGTTATTTTAGTGTATAGTAATGTACTCATAACTAACAGTGTTGCTTTAACTACATGTTTTATGTTTCCTGCACATTAAAAAAAGCCAATTCATAGAAATCATTCATGCTCTGAACTAGCACACTAATACATGGTCGTTTAGACATTTTAGAGGCGAAACATACTTTCTATACAAGCACAAACATCGGGTTTCTGCTTACAAATTCTGTGGAAATAGAGACACCGCGTAAGAACCTTTTTGTAGCCGCCTGATAAATAGAAACCGGCTTATTTGACAATAAAAAAATGTATAATTAATGTAGATGTATGATTGACGTGTTCTACAAAACAGGTAAAACTACAGAGCGGCAATAATTAATCAGTATCCACAGTTTTTTCATAGCTGACATTAAGTGGATAGCTTGTTTCTTCAGAAAATATATATCTTTATAATTTTTAATTTTTAAATATTATGACTATTCGTTTAGATTAAAATATCAGAAATACCTGGGTATTCAATACTCAATATTTTATTACATTCCATAATGTTTTATAAAGGTGGTCTACAGATAACTTAGATCATTATGGACCCTGTCGGGTACAGGAACATTAGGAGAGGGTTTAGCATCATTTGCAAATTGATTGCCCATTGCCCATTTATGCGAACTCGTAAATTCGTAACAAATCAAAGAAATAAATGGTCGAAGAGAACAACACTCAACCCGAACCTTGTCCTAACAATTTTTAAGTACTTAATATAGGTAAATATAAACCTCAACAACAAAATACAAAAAGAGAGCTATTTTAATACCTGGGTACTTCTTTAGACTATCTTTATAATAAAAATAGTTAGGACCTAATATACAATGACGGATTTAGGAATAAGTAGATGTAAACAAAAAAAGAAGCAAGTTTGGTGACTATGGTATGACACCCTTTCATAAAGTTTTGCATGCCAGACACATTAGGCTTTACAACCAATCCAAGCTAAAAACGACATGCCCCCATAGGCACGTCTGAAAAGAACTTTATCAATACAGCAACGTAGAACTGTTATGTTAGGTATATGTAGGTATGTTGTAGCTTAAGTTGTCAATTCATAAAATAATTGGGTCGTCGCTCAATGTCTGGCAGTCGTAAAAATAATACGGGCATTTATTACTTTGTCTAAGTATACACTAGTAAATTCGTCTTCGCTGAACGAATTTTTATGCGCCTATAAATTTCGCTATACTCGGGTAGCTATGAGGAGTGTTCCTTGAAAGGTTGAGATATTTTGATATTGTTGTTGCTATCTCTATCGGTCGTGAATCGTGATGCAAGCAGGCGCACGCACGGTGAAACAACACTACAGTTCTCGCCAAACTTATTGTCCGGGTTGAAGTTGGCACGTGCGAACTTTAACCCAGCCGTAAAAATCGGAGAAGCCAAAATATTAGATTTTAATAAATATAAACGAAAGCTCGTGGTCGCCTCGCTATTACTGCGTCTGCGTGTCGTGGGTTCCCATCCAAATCAAATGTTTGTGATCCACGGATATTTGTTTCAAGTCTGAGAGTACATTGTGTGCGTTAATTATATATGTTTGTAAAGTCCCCCGCGACAGGATCCCCGATAGATAAAAAAAAATACATACAAGATTAAGTTGATCTTTTTATGACAACTTGAGTATGCGCAGCTAAAGACACTGCACTTTCCTGTCGCGTTCCGCTATTGAGCGCACGTTAAGTTACCAATAAAATTGTGTTATTGTCGACATAAGGTAAAGTTTTGCGTGCAATATACAGTAAGAGAAATAAGAATGTTTTTTTTTGTCAGTTAGTTGGAAAGCACCAAAAATCGCCAAAAGCATAGTTCTGACAATTTCAAAGTTCATTCTTACTATAAGCAATATTTCGATAACAAACAGACCGATACAGAAAAGTTCTAATATAAATATTGACACTCGTCTCCGGCGCTGTCCACCAACCAACTTTAAAAATGAAGGTTATAAAATCCTCTTTTCTAAAGTCTGTAGCTCCAAAAATCGGGACATAACATAACAGGATATTGAACGTACCGGTATGGACTCTTGCGTGCGTAGTGAGGTGGTGTTTGAGCAGGAAGGACTTCCCGCACTCGTCACACCCGTACGGACGCTCCTTGACCACGACAGGCGGCGCCGTCGACATCACCGAGTTAGAGTTCATCAGCTCCGTCTGGGAATATACCGTCTAAGAACACGTTACTATGATACCGACTGATTACTGATATTTCTGACACTTACGCGAGTATCAGACATTGAAATAAAACTACACAGACAGATGGTCAGTCACAGATGACTGTCACCCGTGACCATAGACGCTGTAAAGGGGGTCCGAAACGACAGGACTAAAATAATATCAATCCATAACAAATCCATAACAAGTAGTTTCAAATCAAATCCATAACAAGTAGTTTTATTTCAACGTTACTATGATATTGGAAGGCACAAATAAGAACATTTTAATATTTTGATTCATTATTGTCAGACTGTTATGAAGGATGATGTCTGACTGTTTTCAGTTTGTATATTAACATATAATTAGACAAACTTGATAGGTATAAAGGATACAAAGAAATGCAGATAGAAAAATCAGACCGAAAATAATAATAATGATTTACTGGTATTACACATCATCAGGCTAAGTAATTTCTACAACCATCCAGATAAAATTATGAAACCGAAATATCCCTAACTACAAAAACACTTACTTTAGGCGAGTTGTTAGCAGTTCCTGGTTCCTGTTTCGCATGTAACAAGTGATGCTGGTGTACAGTCGTGGTCTGAATGGTTTCCGCCTGCGATTGCTGCACCGTCGCCTCAGCCAGGCTCTTCAGACCACCGTTCAACAACGTATGGTTGAGCTGGGACGCGTCAATCACTGGTGTCGCGATGCCCTGCGCTTGGAGCGCGCGCTTCATCAAGATCTCGTTGCATTCCTCCGCAGTCAACTGGATGGGACCTATCGGTGTCATAAACGGCTTAGCTGCTAAGTTGGCTGCAAATGATACATGCATGATGTTACTTTTTACGATGTCAGTACTTGCAGTTATCCAAATGATTTAATGAACATGATAACTGTAATAGTAAATATCATTTAATTTGTTGATGAATTTAATATCAAAAAGGTTACAAATTAATTCACAGTCACGTTTAACATAGTTAAATTTTACGTGTATGCGTAAGTCAAGAGAGAACTCCTTGGCTTCCATATTACAAGTTATTACTTAGTTTGGAGGCCAAGAGTCCGTATACTATGTATTTATGTGCCAATAAACATTTTTGTATTTTTTTAATTTTTTTGTATTTATTTTTTTAAATTTTTAAATGATTTGATATTGTTTGGTTGATGAGATATGGATGCATTTACATGCTGCTTCAATAGATGTGTCACATATCACTAAGATGACATGGCAAAGTTGCTAGCCACAGCTCTGACTGATTTTGGCAATATACCAAGCTTTTTCCAGGATAGATAACTACTAAAATGGAACATTTGTTTGATCACATTCAAATGATTCAATTTGAATAAGCTTTTACAAGCATTTATTCAACTTTAAATAACTATAGCTGCATGGTTCCAAAAGCTTATTCCTATGGAAAAGAATCCAGTAAGAAACTTGATGGATACTCTTAGGCTAATATTCAGAGACGATGCTCAGCGTAAAGTAATGCTTCTGTATGTCAAATTTGTATTACAAATTGACATACGGAAGCCTAAGTTTAAGCTTAGCATAGTCTCTGAATATTAGCCTGAGAGTTCAGAGTTGTTACATTTTTTTATGGCATCTGTGAGATTAAGACCTTTTTTGTCAATCAAGATTAAAAGGTGAATTGACTATTACTCACTATGTATAGTAGCTGTCTGGTTCTGGTGTGACACTCTGTTCAAGGTGTGAGCTGGGGCATCATTAACTACGAACATTGTCCGTCTGCCTGAAACCGGTGTACCACCACTCACAACCCTAGTGAGCTGTGCACCTGCATTTGACACAGCAACGGTAACTGCACCAACTTTTTCTTGCACTTGCGGTGTCTTATGGGACATAACAGTCAATGTTGTTTCAGGAGAAACCTGCAAATAGAGGATAGATAATATTACTTTGTTTGTTTAACTTTAAAATAAAATTTTTTGAATAAGCCTCAATTACACAATAGTAAAAATACCTACACAATGTTGTCAAAAGCTAAAACAAACATTACAAACATGAGTTAAATGGCCCTAGAACTAGGTATCAGCTAGAATAGCTACTCATTCTGTAATTGAATCAACTGCATTAAATTCTACTTATGTAACTTGTTTTGTTGCATACATTTTGGTTAGTCCTTTTTAGTTAAAACATTGAATTTATTAGTTCATGAAGCAGAAACTGCTAAGGCAACTCTGACCTTCTTTTTTGCTGTTGTAAATGTTAATGTTAATAGCATCAAATTTCCTGCCAAGTAGCTGATCTAATGAGTCATTCAAAATACAATTCATTCTACAATTTACACAAGAAATTCAAGATTTAGTGATTAAATAAACATGATTTTACACATAATATGTAATCAAAATATGTTTAGTCTGAATTAAAGTAACAATATGTTTTGAGATTGTAAAGAAAGTAGGGTCATAATGTCAGCTCTGTTTGTTTTGATATGTAAGTATCTGGCTGTTAAAAAAAATAATTACCTATAATAGTAGAATTATACAGCCTGATTTAAGATGTAAATATTACTTTATTAATCTATCTAATTGGAAACAACACCACTACAGAGAAATTTGAGAGGATCAAGACAAGATTACTATTGTACTGTGAAGTGTGAAAGTTGATCACTATGCAACAATGACAGTATAAACAGGGATTGATAAACAGCAAATAAATTATCTCTGTGTAATACATACCGTATTTCCTAAAGTATAGCTCAGACTACTCGGTGTTTCCACTTCGCCCTTCGTAAGATCCGCTGAACTCGTGAAGCCCCACGAGTAACCGAAGCCCGAAACATTGTTAGGAGTTGGCATACACATTTTTAACAACAAATATAATTCATTACAATTGAAAAACTTAATCCACTAACACAAATTCACTATTTGATAGTAAACAAGAGTCCTCATGACAGTTTTATCATTGCGAACATGTATGTACGCTTTCACAACTACAAACGCACAACGCACTCATCGATCACAATGCCGACAAAAACTTACAATCTATGTAAATTCATAATTAACGGCGCTGTTATTACTAACGAATATCAATCTACACGAAGAAATCTTCGTAAATTAGTCTAATCAACTCAATAGAGAAGGCGGCATAGGACAACGACGCTACAAGCAGGATTGACACGCACATTATTTTCAACGAACGATGCGCGATTCAGTTCGTTAGACACATTATAACTATGCATAATTGCGTTTAAACACTCATAATCGTGATTTTAAAGACAAAATTTAGTTAAATATCACGATTCCATGAAAACAATAGTTTTATCGCACACACAAAAAACCGGACGCCATTTTATTGTTTATGGTCAATTAAAAGTTTTAAAATTCAACTCATTCAAGTAATAGCATAGCAATGACAATAAATTATGGATTATTACCTTATGAACCCTTTTGTTTGTTTCCCAAAAATAATTTTATTCTCAATGGTTTTTCAAATATACATGCGTAATTAATTACATCATGAACATTTTATTTTCCAAGTATAACTTAAGATTTTTTCAAACATAAAATACATAATTTGTCTATGATAAAAACTACAAGTACGACTACAGCCTTAAGAAATGACCGAATAAAACAAATATGACAAAAAAAATAAAGTCCAACAAGGCTGCACTACACTATAACACGAGTATCTATCGTCGACATCACCATGCACATTACAGCTGGCAAGTGCTGTTTGCCTACTTGTATTTAGCTGACTGATAGTAGTACTACAACCAGCGCATGTGTATGACAACATGTATGAACGTGCAGGAAGCTAAAGAAGTATGCAAGAATCAAAGCAAGTGGCGGTCTCTAGTTTCTGCCTACCCCTGTGGAAAAAAGGCGTAAGAGTGTCTGAACCATAGACAAATAAAAAATTTATGGACGCGTCAAATCAAAAATGTGGAACTCGAAATATGTCAAATTTGTGTCAAATCAATCTGTCAAAGTAAAATTTTCGAATTTGTCAATCACGTCAAGTTGTAGGTAAATTCATCGCCGTCGTGAAACAGAAAAAGGGATAATTCCAAAAGATTGTGCATTATTAAGTTATTGATAGTTGAAACTGATCATTTTTAGCTTGTGTTAGAAAGTAGGTGATATCCGAACATTCGCTATGAACCCGATGTCAATGGACAGGGATGAACCCTCATCATTGTTATCATTTTCGACTAACCATCCTTTAGAACAATTTTTGCTGTTAGCCAAAGGAGCTAAGGGATCAGCATGCGCGGAACTTATCAAACAGGTTCTGGAAGCACCAGGCGTGCATGTGTTTGGCGAACTTCTAGAAATGCCGAATATAATAGAGGTTATTGCTTTTTCGTATTCATACTTTATTTTTACTTTATACATTTTCGCTGAATAGTATCAATATAGGTACTACTCCACTGCTTAGTTTCCATATGAATAAATTCAATGTAGGTATACCATAAAGTAGGTCGACCATAAAATTGCTTTACCACTTTTGACCAAAACATCCGTCAAAATTTACTAAGGCTCATTATCAATCTGTCACTTGGTCTTGTAAGCAAAAATATACCTTGTTGTTTTGTGATGTGCAAACGACATTCACTCTAAGGGTGGTAAAGCAATTTTATGGTTGACAATACAAACCCTTATATGCACTTCAACAAAATTTAAAATATTTCAGTTGGAAACGGGACCCTATGCCACTCATCTGAAGACTCTAAATCTATTTGCATATGGCACATACAAAGATTACCTTGAGAATAAATCTGACTACCTAGAACTGTCTCCAGCTCAATGCAAGAAGTTGCAACATTTGACGATTGCTACATTGGCAACACAGGAAAAATGTATCCCTTACAGTGTGCTACTGAAAGAATTAGACATCAAAAATGTACGGGACTTGGAGGATCTCATCATTGAAGCCATATATGCAGGTGAATATAAATTATATTATTTCTTATTAGCTTTTCCATGCAGCTTTGCTCACATCAAAGTTGAACCCCGTTACACCCCAACTACTTAGTTTCTGATGTTTTAATATTTATTCTGTTATTCGGGGCAAAGACAAATCCAACAAAACAAAGATCTACAGTTATAAGTGTTGTAACAAACCTGACTTTGTTTTATGGATTACGATATATAACTTTTTTTGTATATAATGAAAAAGTAGTAAAAAGGATTTTAATCAATCTATATCTTTTATTATTATGGCAGCAAGTCCGTTATTGGCTGGGATATGCCAGGGATGGTATTGAATCAAAGCAAATAACTCGCTGACAGGATAATAATAATCTTTATTTCTCCATAAGAATACACAAAAATTACATTTTAGGCCTTATATTATGTTAGTTCCTTTGTTTTAAAACTCTGACCTCTGAATTAGGTGTATATACCTGTATTTCAGAAGTTAGTGCACTCATCATGCCAGTAACATACCCTACTGGCAAATGAATAGAAATAAAATGGATAGAAAAAGGATTATCAGAATAATAACTAACTTATCCTATTAAAGGTTCAGGGAAATCATTTTTACGACAGATGAAGGCTTCAAGAACTGTATTCAATAAATGTTACTATAGCCTAAATTCATGAACTCATAGCATGCATATATGCATATATGCAATATTTATCATTTCTTAATTTAAAAAGAACAGCTGGGAGTTCAAAATCAAATGAGAAGCTGACTTCCAAATGTTAAACAAGTCCATTCATCAGTAAGTGCAGGTGCAGGTACTCTTTTCTCACCCTATAACAATAAAAAATAAAAATAAAAATAAAAAATATTTTGGGGACATTTTTACACAGCACCATCTAGTCCCAAACTAAGCAGAGCTTGTACTATGGGTACTAGACAATGGATATAATACTTATATACTTTTTTTTTTGTAAATACATACTTATTATACATAGGAAACACCCAGACAAACACAAATACTTATATTCATCATCACATAAATATTTGTGTCTTGTGGGAATCGAACCCACGACATCGTGATCAGCAGTCCGGTACTCGAACCACTAGACCACAGACGTCGTCAAAACAATAGATTTTCTATTGTTTGTGATTTTGTTATTAGATTAATGATCTAGAAGCAATTGGTTGTATATATCTGCAACAAAATGGTGTCCTATAATCTTAGTCTTACCCATGATTTACAATTTCAGCAACATTATTTCTTAGCTGATGTCTAAAATCTATATGAACCTAATATTTCAAGTTTCTAGGTCTTATAGTTTTTAAGATATTTTGATTAAACAGTGAGTGAGTGGTATTTCACTTTTATTTATAGATTATGGTACTCACACAGGCCCACGCTATCTACACATTGAATTATGAATTACATACATACACTGAAGTGTTTTACCTTGAATTATGTGTGGTAATTTAAATAAATAACATCTAATATTATCAGCGACTTCTGTTGTAATAGATACTATTCACAACAATTGTTACTGTTAATATACTTTTAAAAAAAAAGTGTCCATGGAGTTTCTTGCTGGCTCATCTCTATAAGTCCTCCTTTTTTGGAACCATGCTTATTGTATTTTTTTAAGCATTTTCCATGCTAAGATTACAAGTTATTTTAAATGAAGGAAACATTCCTACAACCATGCAACTAATTTGACCTTTTAATATTACCTATTTATATGGTAATTGAAATAAAAATATTTGTATTTTGTTATTATACAATTAAGCAATTCTATGTCACACTGTTTCCATTCATACATTTATAATGATATTTCAGATATAATACATGGCAAGCTGGACCAGGAATGCAAGCGTGTGGAAGTGGACGTCGCATTAGGCCGCGATGCTCGCCTAGAGGACGCCTCAGGCATCGCCGACGTACTGGCAGACTGGTGCAATGCTTGTGAAGCGGTTCTCAACTCTGTCGATCGGCACATTCAGCGTGCAAACCACCACAAACAGAGGTCGATCAGGCATCAACAGACCATTGAGCAGGAGGTTTGTGTGAATTGTTCTCATCTTAATGGGATAGAAACTGGTGATCCAGCTGGTATAGAGACATAGAGTATGGACTTGGCAGTATTTTTATCAAAATGTTGCCATTAGTCAATGGGCAAAAATTATAATATTGTTGCCATAAAAAAGGTCATGCGAAGCTGGGTCATGTAAGGTGAAAGCAACAGCCTCTTTGGCATACCTTTTGCATGAATCGACTAACTATACCATGTGATCTATTTTCGAAAATCAAAATATTTTTTTTTTTTTTTCTAGTTTGTTTAATGCGAAAATACATATAATTATTTTGAATATATTTCAGATCCTCTACATAAAGAAAACGCTAAAATCGCAAGCAGAGAACGAGGAATCTTCTGCTGGGGGCGGCAGTGAGACCCATTCTGCGCCAAAGAAGAACTCGGGCAAAGGCAAGACGCCTCGCAACGCCGCAAAGTTCTGGCAAAAAAACACATAATTGCTACTAATCTAAAATCATAGCTGTAATAAAAATACTGTAATTTGTGATACTGTTAATAAACACTAAATATGTATGCTCTCAAATATCTTCGTCTTTTAATCAACCTTAGCATTGTCTATCCTTATCCTGTTTTATAACCTCATGCTGAAGCAACAGAATTGTTGGTAAAATCGTTTAAGCTTAATGTGTACATAAGCTGAACATAGGTCCCGGAGGTTTACCAGTTCTTATAGGCTAGGCACAAAAAAGTTTAATCTGTTGTCTGCATGGACATGAAATAATTTCATTCAAAAACAAAATAGTTCTCTCTATGAAGTACTTAGTACCTTATTTTATCTATGACAAAATGAAAGTTACCACTATGGCAAATCTAGTATTTCTGCAATTGACTTATTCTATAAAGATAAAACCTCGTGATCAACCTATTCATCCTCAATTAACACATTACAGGCCCTGCCTACGCCAAGCCAGTCCCTATGAAATACGCATACGCAATATTTAATACAGCTATTATGTATGTAGGTTTTGCTGTTATATTAATTTCAGGCGCATTTTGAAATTACGCATGAAAATTTTATAAGGATGTCATAAAATAGGCTTGATTTAGCTAAATATAGCGATATCAATAATACGAACTAACGAAAACTACATTATTTTTGATATATTTATATGAGAAATACATACTTTTTTTTTATTTAGGCGCTGCAACCCAGCACGCAAACGTCAAACGTGGGAGAGGGACAAAACTGCGAGATTTTCTAGGCTAATGACTGAGAGGGCGCGCCTTGTCCGACAAAGGTGGCGATTTCGCCCGACATTGGAGTGCCGAGAGGGACTGTTTTGTTGACGCAGAAGCGCAGCAAATAAAGTGCGCAGGCAGTGCAACGATTATCACGTTCGCAGGCCACGAAATAGTGATGTAAATAACACCTATAACGTAATACATCGTAAACATTGACCACGATAAGTACTTACGAAGATATATTCAAATGAAAAAAAGACTCAAAGTCAAGTGTCGAGATAATTCACAGCACCATAGCAACCGAACAGTGAAAAACTACGACATAGTGACCGTCGCGTTTTACACAATGATACCGTGATAAATCATCATAATAAATAGACAATATTGTTTTCTAAAGACTCTTGTTCACCGGAGTACCACAATTCGAGTCTTCGTGTATTGGATGAACAGAAAGGCAAGTATTCGGTTGCCCTTTGTTAGGTCGTATGTATTCACCTTTCACATAGGACGGGCCGATATTCATGGTCAACACTGTTTACTCAATACTCGAGCTGGTTGTCATGTAACTGTGCTACCTATTAGCTTGCAAAATACCTACGTATTCGCTTGAAAAGTAAAGGCCAAGTGTTGTCAAATATGCAGCTCTAAAAATGAATCATGTTTGCTAATAAAATTGTTTATACTTACGTACCTATTTATCGACTGATAGAATGTAATTACTTACTTATTGTCTGTGTAATTGAAATGTATCAATCAATACACCTCGCGTGTACAGTGAAAAAAATAATAATAATTTATCGTAGTTGTACGTAGCGTGTTATGTTTGTGTGGGTTGGGTTGATGTTCTTTGTTGTCGGAGCTGTCAGCTGTTCGCGCGGGGGAGCGCGGGGCGAAGCGAGCAACTGGTCCGACTGGTCCCGCGCGCGCGCCTTGCATTGCATTATACTCGTGCCGTCTGACCCCTCGCTCCCCTTTGCAATACATGCTTTTTCGACAAGCCCCTTTACTAACGAAAGTATTTTTTACCAACGTAGCATATCGTCAAAGAATAAGCACGCGTCCTATTCTCTTTCGCGTACATTATATGAAATACCGACAGCGGATAATAAAATCAAGTACTTACCTAGGTACCTACTTAGTGCGAATTACTTTGTAGCCTTCGGCAGTATGGATTGTATCTTTTGTACCTAGGTACAACATCGTTTAGGCAAAAGCTGGAGCCTTGCCAATAACACAAAATGCGCGCAAAAAGCATGAATATTTGTTGAAACGCTTTAGATAAGTATTGAATTATTGGGACCTCTACTCGCTGAGGCAGTTAAATAGATAAGTAGTAGTTCATTTAAATCTTGTTTGTATGAGGATTACCAGGTTTGTCACCGTTCAGGAGAAAGCTGTAGGTAATCTTTATTTGGTACCTTTTAGCCGATCGCGGATTAGTTTTGGGTTGAGAGAAGACCATTTGGGGACCAAGTTCAGGGTCCGCCTAGTCCTTATATAAGTCAATGGGTCATTTTCAGCATCTACATCTACTCCAATTTTTAAGGAAAACATGATAGACAGAGGATAACATGGTGACCCATTGGTCACCGCCGGTCTTGGTGTCTGGTTGTAACCAAATATTGTGGGACAGGGTAACTGCGCTGATAGTTTGCTAGACAAGGCAAAGGTATACTGGCTGCAGTAATTCAGTTCTTAAATATGATCAACATCTCTTCGTGCCGTGTAAAGCAAAATCATTACCGTACCATTGATCTGGGGTCCTAAATGACGTGATGATTGTATTGCTGACAATCAGAAAGCTAAGAATATCGTATTATCGCATAGTTCTTATTATTGCGATAATCAGAATCTCGTATTCCCTAGTAAATAAGTTGCGATACTCAGAATCACACATATTGAATGGCTGACTGTAGGGTTTTATTTTGCAGTTTACGAATTTGGGGTCACGAAGGTTTTCTTTAAACTTTTTCTGATTTACCAGTGTTCTTCTGTACCCCACTTAATTTTTGATGACTAGATTATAATTTTGAACACCTGACGTAATACCTGAAGCTCTTAATTAGAGAGGATGTCTCAGGCTGAAATCATAGCTCAAGTTGATTTTTTATGAATTTAAAAAATCAGTATCGAGTATTGACAAGACCAGAAAATCTTGACTGACTTAGCATATAATACTATTTAAAAAGCTAGGCCATCTCTATAGATTTGAGCGTCGAACAACATAAGTTTATATTCCATTTAACCAGACAGGATGTAGCCAACCACTACCGGACGAAACTTGAGCGTGCATTGGTAAAGTTTGATCCTTTGTTCCATTCTGGAGTGGAAATGATACGCACATTTACTTCAGAAGTTTGCCTTTATTAGATTACATTGTACGTTCCTCGGCTCTTTGCTTTGGGGCCACACTAGACGCTTACCTGAAGTTGTCTTATTGTTATTTGGAAATAAAAATAAGCTTCTTATTTTTGTGTGGCTCATTATACATGGTTTCAAGCTTTGGTTAAAAAGTTAACCTTACTTAGTTTGATAAAATATCGATAAATCATTTTAGCTTACTTACAACCTATTTTGAATACTCCCCATTGTTGTGGTTTCTTCTGCAGGAGAAATAGCTTTCTTCCCTATTTTGTGATTTGTAGCCGTGACCGTGTCACTGCAGGACCCTCTACTCCTTCCATTCTTCGCTGTAAGTGAATGTAAAACTAACAGTTGCAAGAGTTGGACGGCAATATGTTGTAGTATAGCTACGTCCGTTCCGAATACGACCAGAGTCCGTGAAAATACACCCCGGTCTGGAGTACTCTTCTAGAGAAATCGGATGACGGAAATCGGAGCTAATGTGTAAACTATCATACAAATAGTTCTACGACTACATCGGACCAGTGCCAGATTTAAGTTTAGTGCCGCCCTAGGCACTGTCAAAAAATGCCGCCCCATTATCAGGCTACGTCCCTGATAATGGGGCGGCATTTTTGACAGTGAATGAACAGTAGAAGTGAGCGAAATCTGCCGCCCCTAGGACGCTGCCCCCCTAGGCCGCGGCCTGTACGGCCTATTGACAAATCCGGGACTGCATCGGACCGTATTTTCACGGATTCTGACGGTCTTACTCTCCATTCAGTCTCTGCATATTCAAATGCACAATGTGATGGAAATTAGGACTGACTAAGTATTCTTAAGGAATAGGAATCCCCTGCTAATCAGCATAGAAACAAGATAATAACAAATGCATATTACAGAAGCCAGCTCATAAGCATGCATCGGTCCGGCTTCCATAACGGACGGTAATGAGATACATGGACTTTGACGTCATAGCCGCGATGTGGGTAAATCTATTATGTCAGCATGTCGGCTACTTCCTTGTCACTGGGTATATAAGATTAGTGCGCTGAGGTAACCCAGTTCTGTGGCAATGCACCTGTGCATTCAGCTATTAATAGTTTGGTGTTAGTTAGCAGTAAACGACTTTGCTCCAAATGGTTTTGCTTGAATTTCGGTACATCAAAATGCAAACACTGTTTCAGAAGTTGTTGTAGTCACTTAATTAAATTATTAATATGTTAGAATCCTTCTCTAAGTCTAGATGTAGGGCTTGGTTACATTATTTTCTGTTCATCTGTACTTTTTACTTTTTCTCCTATCGCTAAAGAAGACTTGTTCTCTAACCTCTGCCTGCATTTTAATGTCTTGAGGCCATTCCACACACTATAAACATAATATGTTATGATTTCATGATTGTATAATTGGGCGTTGACTGATCTTTACGTTATTGTCTGGAATAATAATAATATTTATTCAGAAAAACACTAAATTACAAAAATACAATATAAATCTTAGAAATTATAAAAGTACAACAGTATATGGAGCAGTACTAGGATAAACCTGGAATGGAAGGACAATAACTAACTTAAACAATAAAGTATTGTTAACCTTGGTAAACTTCCAAAGACGTTTAAATATTCCAAACTTCCAACAGGTAACTTAGCATGGAGCAAACTTGTGCGTATGTAACAATATCCAACAATTGATGGTTAATTTTAACATAACTAAATTATCTGTGTAAGGAGATAGGTACCTGTGTCATGTAGCCTTTAGGTTTAATATGACAACAAACATTGTTTTCCTTAAAACAATATGCAAATAAAACACGACATTATTTCGCGCCAACTTCATAATCTGACATGGTATTCTGCATTTAAAAATTCAAAACAAACTCCAACCACACTCTTCCGTAACTGTAATTAGTGCCCGCCGACGAATAAAATGTCCCGCAAAATGTTTGAATCCACAATGAATGTCCTGCGGTTTGCATCAACCGCAGTTGCTTCAGCGTTTGAAAGCACACGCGTCATCTCATATTACCCGCATTAAACACTTTTATTGTTGCCAGTACCTCATACCTGTTGTAGAAAGTGCAACGACCTTTTCTCTATGGAACTATTTTCTTCTTGATTGTATTGTTTGTGACTGTGTTGCGCTCTGGTGCGTAGTATTAAATGTCGTTAGATTGATTCAACACATTTGTTTGCTGCGGTTAAGTTATCTGAGCTTCCAATTGATAGAGTAGTCTTTGTGTGGTTTTGTGCAAACATCTATGAATAAGGGGATAGATAAATTTAATTAATTCAACGCAGAGACAAGTAAATCGGATGGCAACAATTAGTATACTAAGACCATAGAGAACTTTTGTGTAATTTGATTTGCTATATAGATACTATGAAAACTGGTGTTGTATTGTGGAGAACTAATGAAACCTTTAGAACTAAAGTAGAAAAACAATATTGCGTCATTAGAAATTCCATTATTATTATTATAACTGTATTACCGAAATCTGTAGCGTCGTGGATTAAGATAAAGGAAAAAAGATACAAGTACCTAAATAAAAATCGTCTACGCCCCGGCTCAGGCATTCCGATTTAGAAACTGTTAAGTTTAAATAGGTCAGTCTTCAGAGCCGACTGCAAGTGAAAATGTCACTATGTCTTCCAGATTTAACGTGTGGCAGTAGGACACAGATAAACCCGATTACTAGGTAATACTTAGTAATATTAGTTTTCTATTCTGAAGCATAATATCTTCTTCTGTTTATATACAGTACTAGCTTTCCGCCAGCGGCTTGGCCCGCGTGGTCATATACATTTATCCCCGTTTTGCAACATTTTTCATTGCTACTCCGCTCCTATTAGTCTTAGCGTGGTGGTATATAGCCTATAGCCTTCCCCGATAAATGGGCTATCTAACACTGAAATAATTTTTTTGGACGGATGGAACGGATTTTATCGCGTTATATTGATATTATTTTCAATATAACGCGATAAAATCCGTAAAAAGTAGTTTTATTTCAATGTCTAGTATTCGCGTAAGTGTCAGAAAACTGAAATAATTTTTCAAATCGGTCCAGTATTTTCGGAGCGTATTCAATACAAAAAAACAATAAATCAAATCTTTCCTCTTTATAATATTATTATTAGTATTTATATAGAAGAAACTCATTCATATGGCTTATTCACAGACTGACTGATCAATCAATGCACAGTTAAAACCGCTGAACGGATTAGGCTGAAATTTCGCTGACAAATATCTCAGAAAGGATTTTGGGAAGTCCAGTGCCTCTCAAACTCATGGTCGACCATGAGTTTTTCTCACTAGACTCGCTAGCGACGCCGTAAATTATTTGTATGGAAAACCCTCGCAGCGCCTCTAGCGGTTACTTAAGGAACTAAAATCTGCTATAAGATTACAGCGTTTCGATGCGTAAAAAACCTATCGAAAGTCATTCGATAGAACTCATGGTTAAGGGGCAAATGAATGCGAGTCACCGCGGTAAACAGCTATCTTATAAGTTTGATTGAATTGCTAAATGTGACGTTTTAACCCCTGGTAAATGGTAATGACTGGAGTACAAGTTAATAATACTCCTTTAATCGCATCGGGACTTCGTGACAGTTTTATTTTCTACTCTTTAGTAAAGTTAGGAAGTGCCAGAATCGTGACCAAGTTTCATACGAGTGAAGAATTCGCTTAGAATTTAAAGTAGTAAGTTGTGAAAAATTGGTAAAGTGTAGCAGTTCGACGACGTCTGTGGTCTAGTGGTTCGAGTACCGGACTGCTGATCACGAGGTGGTGGGTTCGATTCCCACAGGACACAAATATTTGTGTGATGAACATAAGTGTTTGAGTTTGTTTAGGTGTTTCTTATGTATTATATATATGTATTTACGAAAAAAAATGTATATAAGTATTATATCCATTGTCTAGTACACCTTTGTCATTGTTATATATATATATATATATGTGTGTGTGTATATATGTATATATGTATATTTAAATTAATCTTCTCGTTTTAATTAATTTGTCATGCAATAATGACATTAATCTTTTGATTTAATTAATAATTAATTCGTCGGTTTTTTTGTCATCATTCTTGCGGTCTTAAGTAGTGAATGAACGAATTTTAAATAGATATAAATTGAATTTAGGGATTTTTTCAATATGGCATCGTAGTCCCCTATTCTATTTTTTTAACTCCTATTTTTTCTTAGGAACTGAGTGAATACTATTTCACGTTGCTTTGAAAAGAAAACTTAAAAGCCGCCAGTTTCTTAACAAAGACGTTACATTTTAAAGGCTAGTTGGAACAATGGCCTTTTTCTTGCAATATACACTTACTAGCGGTTTCAGAGTGGGCTCCTTTGCCAATGTTTAGCTCTTGTGTTTGGCTGAAACAAGGTTTTTAGTGCAAAAGTAGTCAGACTAAGAAAGATATTTCTGTGCCGACAAAGCTCACAATTCTCATGTTTCTACAACCAATGCACCCGATCTGTTATTTTGTATTGTGTAATGTTTTCAATTATTATATTAGCTAAATGTTTTTAAAGATGGCGCCCACCGTGGGACAAGTACTAATAAGTTTTATTAAACTTTATTAAACGTATTTTACCTTAACAAAAGAAATAGGGAACTGGTTGAATTATATTTTTTATTGTTTAAAGTCCAAATGTTTCTGGTAATTTCTATTGTGTGAATTTCTATGTTTCTATTCGAGTGAAGTACCTAACCAAAGTTACTCCCGTGTGACGGGTATCAAGCAGTTATTTGGGGGTAACAGTTGATAAGTTCACCAAAATTCTGTTGTTGTGTACCGTGCACCGTTAATAACTAATACTTATGTATTTTTACACTTGGCAACAAAATTTTCAGACATAATTACTACTCCAAAATATTCTAGTGAAAGTTCTTAACTTTGATCGCTACACAGGCAAATATTTCGGCCTTACCGTAACCCAAATACTGGGTTGCAACTCATTTGACCCGCCACGCGCTATGTAGGCCATTACGTCACTATGCGGAGATGCAACGCCAACGATAGGGGAAAGTCTATCTCTATTAAGATAGGTGTAAGGGCTCAATAGAAAAATATCGTTCAGAAACAGGACAATTAAAAGGTTACATAGGTTAAAGAGCGATAAAATCGCCACTTTTTATAAAACAACATAAATCGCGTACAACCGACTTCACACCGTGCTTCATATTATGTATGATTCATAAAAAGGGGAAATTTTCGAGCAATAGGTGTCGTAGAAAAATGATTGCTAAGCAGGAAATTTATGTTCTTATTGTGACATGACCTGATAGAAAAATGGTTGTTACCATTTCGTATTTCAGACCAGTTAAAATTTTTACGATATTCGATAGTCCAAGATAGTTCTTTTAATTACTATAATTTATGTCCACATGTACGTATGTTTAAAATATTCATAAAACCCACAAAAATTGTGTAAATATCAGTAGGCACTGTAAGGATCGAATTCTGACATTAAAACCTGTTTCGTACGAAATCAAAATGATGTATTCAACCTTCTTAGAGCAAAATTTCCCCTACGAAAAGCTAAACACAGGTCTTGTTCATAAGTTATTCCGCTTAAGTCTTGGAGTGCTTTATGATGCAGTGGCCTGACTGCAAACTTGAGGTAGATAATCCTTCAAAGCCTGTTACGTAGACTACGAGTATATTGAGACTTATCGGCTTCCACCTTGGCTGAGAGATTACTTGGGACGTTAGATGGGGACTGGGGAGTGATGGGAGAAAAATGTCGCAATTCCCTTTTTTGTCTCGTTTGTGAGGGGGAATCGTGGTACCCGGTCGGTATTTCGTGAATGTGTTAGCAGTTGCATTTGCAATGCATTAGTTACTAAAACGCATTTAACGCTCCGTAACTACGAAGATAGCACTTTCAAAGCCTTTTTACCATAATCTACTGAACAGAAAATGCAAAAGAGGATTATTAACCCTCGAAAAAAGAAGACCAGAAAGGAAGAATACTTTAATCCAACTTTTTCGTGTGATGCTAAAATCTGCATTTGAATTCACAGTGCATAGGACCGTTACGCGTTTAATCGCTCGTGTGTAGTGGGCTTTACACCGATAAAGTCCTCTAGTGTGTACTGTGTGTAGTCGCATTTGGTTTGGGATTTTTGTCAAAATAATTCGACTGTGATGGTGGAAACTGTGATAGTTTTGTCGCGTGGAAGTGTAAATTGAGTTAGCCCTTGTTTTAAGTCAGACCTGCCGGGCTAACATGCGCTCCGCGAGAACATTTTGTGGACGCTTTTGTTTCTTTTTCGCACGAGAAAGAGCGAGACAAAAATTTGTCGTGGCGTGCGGTAAAAATTTAGCCTGGTTAGAGTCGGTTTTTAAGGGTTCTCAAAGATGAGGTTAGTAATGGAGGTTGTGGAAAAAATTAAAGTTTCTTTAAAACTGGGAGATTACTTTAATGAAAATAATAATTAACAAATTACTTAATAACCATCAGATAACAGATACTTATTAATTTGATAAGCAAACGGTCAAGACAAATTGTTTTATAGCCGCCTTTATCAAGTGTCGCATAGCTTTATTCTGGACATCCAACTGTCACCACATCGCTATGGCAATGTTGTTGCCTTCGTAATTTCCGGAAAATGTAAATGCTGCACGAAATAGTTTGATACAAAAATAAAGCTTGATTCACACCTGAACAGTCACGATGCGAGTGTCACCCGCCACGAGTTCACGACTGCCAGTAATGTCGTTGGCATGTCACGTAGCTTATGTCAATCCTTTGTGAGCAATCCAATAACTAAAATACATAGACTGCCTAATTCATTACCCTTCCTTTTGGCTTTTTGCCGTCGTCGGGTATTTACTACAACTAAATCAAGTGTTTATTTATGTTTGTATCGTTACTAATAACATCCGTATTGATGATTGGTGTAATTGAAATAATCATGGTTATGGTAAGATTATGAGAACTCTCCTATTTATCTCCTCCTCTTAGAAATCCTCAATCAACCTTAGCTACCTAACTAAACTGTTCCAGGAACTAAAGGCACATAAAGTTCACACTTTTCTGCTTTATCCGTGAGGTCAGCAACAGGTATATACTTAAAATTTACTGTTATTATAGCGTGTATCCACGCTACGGTCAGGGCTTACGATTAGGTAGCTCGTTGACTAATTTGCCAGCATTTAAAATGTTCTACCTTTTCTTCAAAAAATCTGCTTAGACTGTTACACATATAGGTATACTTTATTGTATGCCTGGGCTTCTAAAAGAATAGAATGGGCGTCTGTCAGCCTGCGATTTCTTCCAGACAACCTTTGGATTGACTCTACTGAACTGGATAAAAGTATTACATGCAATTCAGAACCTACGGACGTTCGTTTAGCCCCACTAATAATTGGAATCGGTTCCATTTTGTCGTTTTCAAAGGCCGATTGAAACCAATTTCGATCGCCATTCAAGTAATATGATTAGCGAGCCAACCAGACTACCCTGAACACAGACGTAATAGGTATATAATGTAGGTCAAAGAGATTTAGAAACTCTTTAAACAATTATAGATTATTGTGTATTTGGATTTAATTTTGCAATGGAGGCCTGGTGGGTATTACCGTACTAGGTACCAGTATTGAAAAGTCTGATCAAGATGACGGCTAATAGAGATGTATGGAAGAAAAAGATATACTTCGCCAGCCCGAAGTGAATTGGGATAAGAGCAAGCAAGAGGGTGATGAGAATGATGAATCGTCTAATCATCTTATATTCTTGGGAGTGCTAGCACAAAATAGAGAAAGTTGCGAGCCAGAGAAACTTTTGTGTGGGCTTTAAAAGAGACCATGATTCTCTGAGTTTGTTTCAGCGTTTCTTCTCAGAGGTCGTCAGTTAGGAAATGCCGACGCCATCTAGCAAAAAAACCGCAAAACATTGACTTGTAATGAAAAGATCTATTTGCAAAAAATATATCATTTCATTTCATTTCATAGGCGCCAGCAACACTCGTGGGCGTTGTTGTCTCATTTTGGAATTTCACTGACGACACTATCATTCAAACCGAAACACAATAATGTTGGCACAACTTAGCGGCACATCAATTGGCAATGCGGCGCTACCAACCCATAAGAATTCTACTAGCTCTACAGCAGACTTACTGCCTAGAAACTGGAATAAAAGAAATTCAATTTTATAAAACAACTAGCTTTCCGCCAGCGGCTTCGCCCGCGTGGTCTTATAAATTTTACCCCGTTTTTGCAACATTTTTCATTGATACTCCGCTCGTAGTAGTCGTAGCATGATGGTTAAAGCTATCTAACACTGAAATCGGTCCAGTAGTTTCAAAGCCTATTCAATACAAACGATCAAATCTTTTCTCTTTATAATATAAATATAGATATAGATATCTTTTGCCAGGTCTTTTGTATGTACTATATTCAGTCAGTTCTTTGTAGGGCAAGCCGCCGAAAGCCCTGAGTCTCCCAACACCCCGCATTGTTAGCCCGGGGCCATGCTTTGTTCGAGGTGTCGAGTCAAGCTTTCCACGAAAACTAAGCAAAGAATATTTTTATGGCAGATGTGTAAATTTTTGGAAATGGAATCTGCCACACATTATCAATCCGTTACGTTATGCGCTTAGATCTTCTAAACAACGCAACGGATTTGATACGGTTTAAGTACGATCATTTAAAAAAATTCTTCCGTAAGGTTATCTGTTCACCATGAATGTGGAATTGACCCTAACTCCATAAAAAAATATGTTATGAATTCCATTTTCATAATATTTTTATTACAGTATTTTTTAAATTCGATGTTGAAACATTGCTCTTATTTTCCCAATCATTCTTCCCCTATAATTTATAGCACATGCATGTAATTAGGACATACACCCGGGCGAAGACGGGGCAAGTCGGTAATTGTAAAATACACTATGAACTGCATTCCTTACTAACAACGCACGTATAAAAACCACAGTGCTGAACTTGAAATCATTGTGCAGTCCATGCTCCCAGTTATTGTTATAATTATTCATAGTCCCGTCAAAACATTTCCACTCGCGTTCCCTACGCGTGTTAAGACAAAACATTCGTGAGGAACAATGGGAGTAGGTATAAACCACGCGGTGTAAAGGTGAATGCATGTACCGGTCTGTTACGTCATCAGTTGTGCAACTTTGTCTATTGTCGGTGCCACGAGTAGTGCAATGTCCTTTGTCTCGTAAATGAGGGGTTATGGATAAGTCGTGTCATTTTAGACGGTGTGTCACGCTTATTAGACACGACAGTTTTCATAAAGAAATGTATTTCGTGTATTGTTGAAAGTGTGGAGAAAATTATTTATCTCAGCGTTTCATCTATTGTTTGTTTTATAGTTATAATCATAATGTGTGTGTCTCACCCTAGTGTGTCTTGTTAGGGGGAATGAAACGTCTTTAACTCTTTTCCAATGGTTTTGAGCTAAAACTCAGTTGTATGCATCATCATCATCCTCCTGCCCTTATCCCTATTCACTGGGGTCGGCGCAGTATGTCTTTTTCTTCCATATATCTCTATTAGCCGTCATCTCATCATTCACTTCCTTTGTGGTCATATCCTTTCTCACACAGTCCATCCATCTCAGTTGTATGCATGTTGGAATAAATTTAACTCTACAATAAAACTGTCTGGGTTGGTCGTTTGGTATCGCCACATTCCTTAATATCCAATTTCAAGGGTTATGTACTCAGTAACATTCTGGGCAAATGAGACAACAACTTAGACCTCAAGTGGTACAGGCTACTGAGGTTGCTAGCATGCACAGGCTGCGGTTGCCGCTTACAGTACTCGCGGAAAACCCTGACCGGACTGAAGTTTGCCGTGTAGCTGCGCAGTCTACAAATTTTAACATAAACAGTCCTTTGCGCACTCAAAACGCTAACCTCAGTCCGGCCAACGGCAGACCCGTTTTCTATTTTGTCATATAAATACAAAAAAATGGACGACAACAGTTGAACTGTTACTCAGTAATCAAGTGGTACGAATATTTGTTTAATTAGTACCTAATGTGTGAGTAACAGGAACTGATATTATGTTATCAATTCTTGGGAATATCTCGAAGGCGAGCACATCATTACTAAGAACTTGAATAGGGGAACGGTTAATGATTGATCGACCAAGTCATCATCGAGAAATCTTTTGCAGTATTAGAAGATAAGTGAAGAAAACATAGTTGCAAGAAGGTACCTTACACAGTTTCTTTCAAATGTCCCTGCCATGTCCATCGATTCATATACTGTGCCGCTGCACGGGCATGGGCTTCCATTCACAATAAGAGGTTAGGCAAAGTCCACCAAGCTGGTGCAGCAGCTGCTGTAGATTTCAAACACTGACAAGAAAATCTATCAGACATTCAGGTTACCTCACGATGTTAGGTTTTCCTTCATCGTTGAAATGGGTGATAGGTACTCGAAATTAATTATTAAGATTAATTACAATTCTTACTGATATTATGAAAGCGAAAGTATCTCTGTCTGTCTTGTCTGTCGCGCTTTCACGCCAAAACTAAACTAAAAAAATATTTATGAGATGATGAATATAAGTACCTATTTGTGTTTGTCTGGGTGTTTTCTATGTATAATAAGTATGTACATATTTACAAATAAAAAAGTATATAAGTATAATATCTACTGTCTAGTACCCATAGTATAAGCTCTGCTTAGTTTGGGACTAGATGGTGCTGTGTAAAAATGTCCCCAAATAAATAAATAAATTACTACTGAACCGATTAAAATGAAATTTGGTACAGAGATAGTCTAAAGCCTAAGAAAGGATATAGGCTACTTTTTCATGCAAAAAAGGGGCTGTAAGGGGTTGAAATAGGGGATGAAAGTTAAAAGAAATACCCACACCACGCCGCTAGCGGAAAGCTCGTTATATTCCGAAAAGTCAGTAGTATTAGATTCGAACTCAATACCTACATAACAAGCCATGGTAAGCAAGCATACATATCACTAGGCTATCACTGCTTATATCTCCTTATTAGGTAACAGTTTAACCACAGAATATGTAATAGTCCTATTTAACTATGATAAGCTGTTAGATTAATTTCCACTGTTAACGTTCTTTCAAATCTGACTTACCATATTTTTTAGGATATTTGTGAAAATTTATATAATTACACTTCTCGCCAAACTTATTGTCCGGGTTGAAGTTGGCACAAGCTAACTTTAACCTGGCCTTAAAAATCGGAGAATCAAAAATATTGGATTAAAATGATTTCAAACGACAGCCTACGACTTGAGCTTCCTTTTTTATTTATTACAATCCAATATTTTTCTTTCTCCAATAGGGAATATGCACATGTTTTTTATATTTTTAAACGATACTTTATATCGTTATGTAGCCGTAAAAAAAAATCCAGCGCCTTAAAACTAAAATTAAATAACACAACATTTTTATTAAATTATGAGACAGATATTGGCATTTTAAACACCCGCGATTTTGGCGCGCTTGCCGTGACGTCAAAGTCTACGTTCTCTCAACCAAACAACCACGTACAACAGACACTGTTTTAGTAGACTTTGACGTCATATTCCATTTGACCGATAGTGTTGCGTTTCAAGTGATTTGAAGTTCCAACAGTATTTTTGGACTTTTTAATAATTATTTTCTCATCAAAAAAGAAATAATATAAAAAAATATCTACATAGACATAATTCTAAAACGATAAAGTTCATAAAAAAAAATATTTGACATTTTTTTAAGTCAGACGCATATTCCCTATTCTTACTGCCGGGTTAAAGTTAGCTCGTGCCAACTTCAACCCGGACAATAAGTTTGGCGAGAACTGTAAGCTGTTAGATTAATTTCCACTGTTAACGTTCTTTCAAGCCTGACTTACCATATTTTTTAGGATATTTGTTAAAATTTATATAATTATGTCTTTTATAGTTTACTAGGATATACTTAGGTACTTACGTAAAAAATAGTCTACTTTCATTTCATATAAATTTTAATAAATTATACTCGGGCGTATTCCACGAACGGACAATTGAGCTAATAACCGTATTATATTATTATTAGTAATAGTAAAATTACTCTATAATACATTACTTAGTATAAAATTACAGTTTCAAGGCCATAACTATGAATTGCATTATTATATCGATACATGATACTGATAGTGAAATAGAGTGTATTGCATGTCATATACCTACCCCCCTTCTAGCTTCGTCCCGCAGGGTTACTTGCCTAAATAGGGTTTTTCGAATATTGCGCTGGCAGCAAGAGGAATATTCCCTCAAACTGTCGGCGCAGTGAATCCTCCATAAACCTCTAAGAGGTTTCTTATGGTGCTCTCTTTTTAGGGTCGGCAACACGCGAGTGATACCCCTGGTGTTGCAAGCGTCCATAGGCTATGGTAACCGCTTACCATCAGGCGGGCCGTATGCTTGTTTGCCACATTAGTGGTATAAAAATAAAAACCGCTGCATTTTACCACTAAGAGTATAGGTCTCTCCACACTCAACTGGTCGGATAAAACTTTGGTTTGGGTAATTTTGGGTAAGTTTGGGTAATTTTTGGTTGGCATTAAGAGAAATATAATACGTTGATAAGTTTGTGGAGGACCTAACCAGATCTTAGTTCTAGTTCATTACGGGACTGCTAGGGTCACTATACAGAGTTTTCCATACAAAATGTTTGATAGATTCACTAACGACTATTGCTCACTAAACTCCAGTGGCATGTTACCCCACTGGAGTGCCTCGACAAAATTTTATCGTAGCTTATATCGTGATTTGTCTCGAATTCGTACGAGACAAAGTGTAAGACAAAACAGCGTACAAAAATTTGTCGTGGCACGGGTGTCACGCAAAACTCATTCAGAAGAGGTCATTAACTCAAATGAGACAAGAAATAGACGCAGTATGATTAACATTGTCCGTTACAGCGATCTCAATTCAAACGGAACGGACAGCTTAAACTGCATGCGCCTGCGTCTGTCTAACGTCATAATATGACAGTGTAATAAGTCGCTCGATGCCAATTGGCTCCAATTCGCTCGCAAATTGAACGATAACCGATACTATAGCAACTGTGTCGACTACTGAGATAGTACTTTGTATTTGTAAGAACTAAGATTGGCACTATCTTTTCGTGAGCTCGTTTCTTCAATAGGCTCGCCTCCTATTACATGGGACCTAAACATACCGACGGACTCTCTTAGAATAAAGTTTCTCACTGCTACAGCAGATGCCACGGCATCTTGTAAGATGCGAGAAAAGATCCAGACTTGCCTCTTGGTAGGGCCTTTGAGGTTTTACTCGCAACCACCCTTACGTCATCGGAATCTAGCGTACAGCACTTTTGTGTGTGTTCCGGCTTTTGCATGTGGGGTGGGAGCCGGTTCCCCCTCTCTGTTGTTTTGGTGTCGAATAGGTCTTTTAAGAATCGACAACGCATTAGCAACACCTCTGGTGTTACAGATTCCATGCGCGGCGATGACTAATTACCATAAGATGCTTCGTCTACTCGTTTGCCGATAAAATACATAAAAATCTTACCATTACCATTGAAATGTTCTATTGTATTTATATTTGGGGACGCTGGTAGGCACCAGGCCGGCGATCAGTCCTCTTGCTGGGATTATTTCGCCCAGTTCCCCATTTTTGGTGGTTCCCTTCATGGGTCCATAATTGGGAACAGGGCGAAATAACTGGTAACTGGGTTATTGGTGTTCGGCGTCGCAAATCTTCCAGTTGCCTTGCAGAAGCCCACCAGTTGTCCGATGGAGATTTCTGCAAGCTTGTTATTGCAATGTTGCTATGCAATAGAATCTTCATACGCTCATGTCGGCTGCTTAACACCCACGCGCCTATTAAATCACGCAAATTTTACGACTGGTTGTAAATTAGCTGTGGTAACCAAGCTTGACTGTGTTGCAAGAGGAACTCACAGATTAGATGTCCTACATAAACAGGGTTGCCAGATGTTGTTTACTTGCATGCGGTATTACCATAGTGTAGATAGGGCTATGAATGTTAAAGGTTGGCGTACCGTCACGAGCAAAGATATATAAACATTTACAAAAGTGTTATTGCAATTTTTTCATGAATTAACGACTGTAACATTGAGATAACACCAATGTCGCTATAGTATTGGTTCGGAAATACTATGTTCGTAATGCCATTAAATTTCTATCAGTACTGAACGAGAAAAGCGCTTTTGAATTTTGTCTAGTGTATACGTGTATATAGAAAGCTGTTTAAAGACTAGTATTTTGATTTTCAGTTCAAGCTGAAATCATACTGTATAGAATGACTAGTTAGTCCTTCTATACAACTACATTTTAAACAGCAACGATTTTGGGAATGCGGGATGAATGCGTTCGTAATTTTTTCCCATTTTTTTCCAGAATACTTTCTTAGTGGATGCCTACGTCATAATAATATTTTTAATATTACATTCATATTTAATATCACATCACATTTATAATATTTGTAGGATGGAACCTTAACATACCGGTAAACTGTGTTAACATTAGTACTCCTCTGCCTAACCGTTCAGGGAGTACAGGCGTGAATGTAATGTAGTTATCTTTGTCCCTAAGCTTTTCAGCATTCCATAACCTACATTGCATAGTTGCTTTGGCGATAACTGACGCGTTGGCTTTATATTGTACCGTATAGAATTAGATTGGGCTAACATAGAACGGAATGCGTTTTGTGAAGCGCGCTGTGTAATAAATAGAATTACAATATATTTCAGACCGAATTGATTTTGCAATCTAACCGGGATTTTTATTGCAGTTCCATTTTTTTCCATAGCTTTCTCTGTGTATTTCTAAAAAAGTATACAAGTATTCTATCCATTGTCAAGTCCCCAATTCCCCATAGTATAAGCACAGAATAAATAATAACAGATGGGCCACTCTCCGCCCCTCCCTAACGTCAGATACCTCAGGTCCCTCGCATTCTGCCGGTGTTCTTGCCGGACGGACTGCCAACAAACCCTACGCACTCTCACGCACACATTTGCATTTGCACGTGTACAAACGTAATTTTGACAAGTTTGACATTTGGTATTGTAGTGTGCAGCGGTATCGGAAAGTTTGTATGGAGTGTCACAGGTGTGGTAATTTACCACACCTGTGACACTATTACTATTACTACTATTATGTAGTTTCAAACTAAGCCTATACCACAAGGCTTAGTTTGAAACTACATAATATATGGTGTTGTATAAAAATGTCCCAAAAATATTTAAACTGTATTTATTCCGGTATAATGCCACTGCACATTCCTAATGATCCCTACCAATATTATAACTACTGCTAATTAGAAAAAACTGAAGTAACTCAATCTTATGCTTTGACGCCTAAACCGATTAACCGATTTTGATGAAATTGGTAGTTGGTATAGATAGAATATACATTGTACCTTGACATTGGCAAAAATCATCGAATGTTCGTCGATGGAGCCATAACACTAAAAAAAAAGAATATACATTGGATCTTTTTTTATTGTATTTAGTTATGTCATAGGTCGGATATTTTGATGAAATTGTAATATTAGACCATGAGCAGTTATAAATCTAGATGAGTAGGTACACAGGCAACCCTATTTATAAGAGTACTAAACAGTGTCAGTGAATGGGTGTTTATTAAAGATGTGTAAATAGGCTGACTGCATGTCTGTCTGTTTAACATGCAAGCTTTTTAAATGAGGTTGTTTATATGACCGATATTTATATTAGAATTCGTTTTAGCCTTGAGGTGAACACAACAACATAAATATTTTCGCCATTGCACAATTATTAACAGGGTTTTGGTGAAAATATATAAAAATCAATTGCAGTGCGTTAGTCTCGCTAAAACTAGAAAATTTCTCGTCCGATTGTGATGAAACTTTGGTAAGTTGTTATGTGTGCGCTGGAGAAATGTTCTAACAAAACAAAATGGTAAAGGGATTGCAACTTGCACCGCCAGGCCCAGCATTAGCTAGTATTAACATACATAGCCTCACGCCTGTTTCCCATAGGGGTAGGCAGAGACTATAGATTTCCACTTGCTACGATCCTGGCACAAAACTTTGTAGTAAGTAGTATTTGAATTATTTTTTATGAGACTAATAAAAATAATTACCAATGAATACAGATTTCTATGTATTGTATAGCAGTACTTATTCGTCATCTATTTTTTTTTTTTAATCTTCCTACCTCAAAAATGGATTTAAATATCGCTTCTGTAAATCGTATTTCAAACTAAATTCGTTATAAATATAATGTATTCTGTAAATTCAATAAAAATATCATTTCAAAACATAAAGCGTCGCGAAGGCAACGTGATCCATTTCCAAACAGTTTAAAAATATATGAATACTGTATCTCGGTACATCCTCTTCCCGTTTTCCTAACTAACCTATTTAAAACAAAATGTCTCACTGTTTGTTGTGACAAGCAGTCCAAACTTCCTGTTAGGAAACCGTTATTAGATAAAAGCGAGTCTTGGAGGCAGGCCCTTAATTTAGATTTAGAGCAAATCATTTTAAGAGACTTGTCTCTGTTTGTCCTGTTGCTCTTTATTCATCATGTTTTTTTAAAGAAGTATTGGAGTTTCTTGCTGGCTTGACTTTTCAAAGATGGTCCAATTGAAGTTAAACATTAGAATTTGTGACTAAGCGATTCATAAACATCTTCATGCTAACCTTTTTTTTGTTCCCGGGGGATCAGACCGGGGAGTGTGAGATTCTTACCCACTAAAACCACCCCGGTGGACACCATCAGTACATGGAGGGGGAGACTGTTTCCTTACAACCCATCTCTTTAACCTCCAGCGCAATGCCAGCACATCCTTGGGAACAGTTGGGGATGGGTGTCCCTTGAACTTGACAGTACGGGTGCACCTTAATACTATAGCAATATAAATGTATATAGGATCTAGGATATAGACCTATTGTATTTATCCTACTAATATTATAAATGTGACAGTTTGTGAGGATGTATGGGTGCTTGTTACTCTATCGCGCAGAAACTGCGGAACGGATTGGGATGAAACTTTACAGTATTATAGCTATTAAAAAATCTTTTAGGATGCGAGTTAGAGCAAGCCCCGGGCAACAGTTTAAAATAATGAAAATAAGAAAAATTGACGCTTACTTCGCATCTTATGGTATCTACGATAACAATAATAATAATAATATCCTATCCTAACATTTTTACACAGCACCATCTAGTCCCAAACTAAGCAGAGCTTGTACTATGGGTACTAGACAATGGATATAATTATTTACTACTTTTTTTTGTAAATATATACTTATAATAAATAGGAAACACCCAGACAAACACAAACACTTAAATTCATCACAATAAATGTTTGTGTCCTGTGGGAATCGAACCCACGACCTCGTGATCAGCAGTCCGGTACTCGAACCACTAGACCACAGACATCGTGAACGATGTCCCAACTCCGCAAGTCTTGAGCGATAGTCGTCATCGACTAGATTTCGACACGCCACGCTCCAGCCGGCCCAATTTAGACGCATCAGATATCCGATAGATGAACCGCGTCACTGTATCTATTCGCGTGTAAACATTGTGAAACGCAACGTCCAAATGTTTATTTAATAAAATAGCTTTGATTCGGTTTTCCTCTCGGTCGTGGGATTCCTCTTTTACAGAAAACTGTGTATCTTCCGTATGTTGACGGCGACCATTATATTAGTCTGCCGTGGAGCATCTTTGTATGTGTTTCGACTTTTACACATGAGAGGCAGGTCCATCTTTCGATAGCTTTGAAATTGGTAGGGGCTTTTAAGGGTCGGCAAAGCCTCTGGTGTGGCAGATGGGCATCGACAACCATTAACCATCAGGTGGGTCTTTGGATTTGCGCCCGGTTAATGTCTCCTGATTGGTTTGAAATCAGTAGGGGCTTTTAAGGGTCACGACATTGACGAGGGCACGGCGCGGCTCCTCCCATGCGACAGACTGTGAATGTGTGCAGCGCCGTGTCCTCTCGACTCTGGACGCAGTGGGAACACCGAGCGTCCGGCTCCCTGCAGCCAATCTACACTGAGCCAGCGTGGTGGACTATTAGCCTAACCCCTCTCATTCTGAGAGGAGACCCGTGCCCAGCAGTGGGACGATTAATGATGTTGGTTAATGACAATGAAGATGATGAATGGTAACACGCTCGCTTCCTATGACATGGGACATAAACATACCGGCGAAATGTGGATGAATAAAGACGTGATGGTATGTTAATGAAACTGCTATCATAATAATCGTAATATCCTTTAACTATTGAAATAGATACTTTAGCTAGTCCAAGTATTCAATTAGGATAACTAAAAAATAACTCTTTTGAATAACATGTTGAAAAATAACAAAGTAGTTGGTAAATTCTTTCAGCTTTCATGAAATTGGATTTTAGCTATTCTGTTTACATCTTCATCATTTAGCATTCGTCCGGTGTCTGTACCAAGGTATTATAATTTACGAAGTAATAACAAAAGTTGCTTCAAGACTTCAGACTACATTCAACCCAGACATGACGTTAAATAAATGGACCCTTATTATTTTTCAGATAGTTTACCTTATTTATAATAATAAATATCTTGGGACATTTTTTACACAGCACCATCTAGTCCCAAACTAAGCAGAGCTTGTACTATGGGTACTAGACAATGGTTATAATACTTATATACTTTTTTTTTGTAAATACATACTTATAATATATAAGAAACACCCAGACAAACACAAACAGCTAAGTTCATCACATAAATGTTTGTGTCTTGTGGGAATCGAACCCACGACCTCGTGATCAGCAGTCCGATACTCGAACCACTAGACCACAGACGTCGTCGAGTCGTTATAAACTACCTTACTTGTTGCTTATATTTATAAACTAGGTGTTCGCGTGTCTTTGGCTCATATTTATGTATAGCTTTCCGCCAGCGGCTTCGCCCGCGTGATCTAATGAATTTTTCCGCCGTTTTTTTTTTACATTTTTACTTTATACTCAGCTCATATTAGTCGTAGCGTGATGGTAAAGCCTATAGCCTTCCCCGATAAATGGGCTATCTAACACTGAAATAATTTTTCAAATCGGTACAGTAGTTTCGGAGCCTATTCAAACAAACAAACAATCAAATCTTTCCTCTTTATAATCTTAGTATAGAGTAGGTTGTTGAAAAAATGTCGATATGTCGATATCATTTTTTCAATGTATCGATATTTTTGAGCGATATTTAATATTTCGATAAATCGATATAAAATTCCAAGTATCGAAAAGCTATCAAAATCGATATTTTTTTCAGACCAATAAACATTTTTAAGTTAAAAGAATAAAAATTACCTTTTTTTTGGCTTTTTTACATTTTGGTTTTTAAGTTGGCCGATGTATCGATATTTTTTGAAAATATCAATATCGATATTGATATTTTTTTTAAATAAGTGTCGATACGATATATATCGATACTTTTTGCATTTCCGACATCCCTAGTATAGAGTATAGATAGATAGATGTTCTGAGACCTTTTTTATTGTACTCCTGTTAAGGTATCTTCTTATTACTTAAATTTGAGAGTTCAGCTCTTGTCGGTTCAATTCAATAGCCACTGTTCTCTGTCTTCTGCCTTCCGTTTTATACCTTTTGATACAGACTCACTCCCCACTTGTTCTATGAGACTTAAAAACCGGGCCGAAACCAGACTCCGAACCGTTACTGGGCATTTCACAGAAAAACCGGACAACACTGCTCGACCAGAGAATCGAACTCAGGGCCTCTAACGTAGCAGTCGCGCTTGACCACTTGGCCAATGAGGCAGTCCTATTCTTGTTTATTTCTGTATATATATGCCAAAACATCATGTATAATTCAACGCGGGACGTAGGGTGTAGGCCACGAAATTGACGAAGGTTTTTCCGACATATTTCAAAAATAAGGCAGCGGCCATTTTGACCGTTTTTATGTGGATATGTAAAGTCATGCATGTTGGATGAACGGACAGATATTGAATCTGCGATTGGATTTGCTATTGATATTTGATTTAATATAACACTGTCGCCGTACAGTAAAAAAGAAGTATCTGACGAAACTTAAATAGGGAACGGCATGCATGCACTTCTTTTTATTTGATCTTTATTATAATCCGCGCGGAACTAGTTGACCTCACCTTAGGGAGGAACGGGGGTGAGGCGGCGGGTTACTGTGAACAAAAACAAGCGCCCACGCTTCTCCGTCCCACCGCACGCAGGCGACCCCGCCTCGCCGTCCCGCCGCTCACATACCTAAGGCGCGGCCAACTAGTTCTACACAGACTACAGTTGCATATCGTATATTTATGTTACATAGCATGTGCCACATACACAGTCCCATGTAATAGGATGCGACTATATTATCAATAACCGGGCACAAACCCAAACTCCGAGCTGCTACTGAGGATTTCATAGGAAAACCTAAAACACACTCCTCGATCTAAGAATTAATGAATAAAATTATTTAAGGCATTTCTAAATATGTTTTACCCAGTGATAAAATTGAAGTATCGTGTACCTGGAATTTAAAAGTATCTCAATAATCTATTGAGCTTAGTAATGGACCATTTTGTTGTGACTAAATTGAGTGGAGGGGCCATTGGCCCAAGCGTTTAGAGAGCCCTTACTTAAAGCCGGGTCCTTTATTCACGTGTCAAAACAAGCCCGTTCGTAAAGCGAACGTGCGGAATACCGTTCTGCCGTCCTCAAGCTAAAATGCCGTTATCTGACATCCCGCCGATTTTGACTTTTTAATGCTAACACAATCAGAAGTCGTGAGATCTCCTCGTGAGATCTGTTAGTCAGTACTTCTAAGTCTATGACTTCTAGTTATTAAGTAGCGTACATTTTTTAAAACTGCCCTCTTTTTCGTGCATAACTCAAAAAATTGTTTTGGTACATAACGGCATTTTAGCTTGAGGACGGCAGCGTTACACTTTACACTGTTAGGGTCGTATCACATAGACCGGATCGTCCTACTGCTGGGTACGGGTCTCCTCTCAGAAAGACAGGGGCTAGTCTATAATCCACCATGCTGGCCTAGTGCGGCTTGGCAGACCTCACAATGCCATCGAGAAAATCTCTTATGCTAATTTTCAGACACATTAACCGTAAAGTAACGCTTCCGTATGTCAAATTGTAATACAAATTTGACATACGGAAGCGTCAGTTTACGCTTAGCGTCGTCTCTGAATATTAACCTTAGAGATGCGGGTTTCCTCACGATGTTTCCCTTCACCTTTGTAGGCGAGTGATAATTAATTATTAATGCACAAATGAGCTAATTTTGAAAGGATTTAAAATAAAGCTTTGGGACATTTTTACATACTTATGATAGGATGTTCGCGCCGTCGGCAATTAATGTGCTCAATCTGCTCCGTACGCTCAGCTCTGAGCGCATCCGCTTCCAAAATCTCGGGTCTCTGTGTAAAAAACAAGCGGTCTCCGAATCTCACTGAGCCAGTCTATGTGTACCCTTACACTGCATTCTAAATGCAGATTTAATGTAGAAGTCGTGTATGCGCGGGTATTTTTACATTTGTATTTTTTGCTTTAGGTTTTACTGTGTTTGTTGTCGAGGTTCCGCTTGTTGATCGCATTATGGTGAAGTAAAATGCTTCCGAACTCTTACAGAGAGTGTAGTCTTAATTGGTATCTCACTCATTAGTCTAATGGCCCCGGTTCAAGTGTGTGAATCTCAGGGTAAGCAAGGTGTTGTTTGGTTATTTTATGAAATTCTCAGTAGCAGCCCGGAGTGCCCCGGAGTTTACATTTGTGCCCGATGACAAAAGGCTCTCCCCCTATTACACGGAACCTAAACAAACCCCTGTAAACTGGCTGTAAGAATATTTAGTAGCTAGAAATTAAGTGAAATGTTCACAAATAGGTAAGAAATTGAGTATTACTAGGTCTACTAATCGAGGGGTTAGGCTGTGTGCCTGACTAATAACATTGCACCTATATTCTAGCTACTAAATATTCAAACCTGTAGACTATCAGCTGTCCTTCCAAGTTCCACGCAACCTGATACAATCAATTAAGTAAAAGGACTTATTAACTTGACATTTAAATATCAAGCAACCTTAGGCTAGTTCTAGCTGCCTGCCTCTATAACCAATCCAGCTAAGACTCGAGTCCGATTTTTCACAATTTCATTCGAGTTCTACTCGTAGGTTCGTGAACGAGAAAGTCGCGAAAAATATTTCCTGATTTCTAAAAAACTCCTCCACACTGTACGATGTAATGTTAGGACGCCCGCCGGTCACGTGGAGTGACGGCTTGCGGAAGTCAGTTCGCGGCTACTGCTTGATGAAAGCTGAAGACCGGGCTTTGTGGCGTTTACTAGGAGAGGCCTACGTCCAGCAGTTGACGAATAAAGGCTGGATGATGATGATAACACTAAACTGAACTCCTTACATCAATGTAGGAAAGTTCGGACATTTGACTCGAGTCCTAGGCTTATATTCAGAGACGATGTTAGGCATAAACTTAGGCTTCCGTATGTCAAATTGTCATACAAATTTGACATACGGAAGCATTACTTTACGCTTAGCATCGTCTCTGAATCTCAGCCCTAGTGTACTCGACTCGATATTTTTTATTCGAGTAAAAAGTGAGTCAGTCCCATCACTAATCCAGCTGGTCCGCCGAACTGTGTAGCCAATTACACGGCCGCAGGCAGGTAACGTTGGTCAATCGAGTTAAGGTTCGACAGGAGTTTCCGCATGTGTTTATTTAGCTTATACTATACGTTGTATGGTAACTGGCTTTACAAATGCACTACTGGACATCTGCATATCGAGGTGAGGTCAATGATTTAGCGATGCAATAGGCTCCCAAGGAATACATACCCTTCATAATTTAACACGTGAAAGAAGTGCTGTGACCTACGACGCATCATTCTTTTAATTAACATGGCTGCAATTGAGCGTGTCCTGTATAATAGCACATAATAAGTAGACGTATATGCACCTAGGTACTACGTACAGATCAATTACCCTCGACCCTTAAGATACCTAACCGCTTTCCGCAATACGTTTGTAGTGATGACGGAGTTGTGAAAAAATATGTAATCCGCTATTTTGTAGTAGCGGCCATCTTGGACCGATTTTCATCAAACATAGCTAAGAACACTTCCGACTTATTCACCTTTCAAATAAAAAAAACAAAATCAAAATCCGTTCATCGCTCCATCCGTTCGGGAGCTAAGATGCCACAGACAGACACACACATACAGACACGTTAAACTTATTACACCCTGTCGTCTTTGCGTCGGGGGTTAAAAACATAGTATGTAAACGAATGGTTGCTTGCAAACAAATTCTAAAAGGCTAACACGCATTTGCGAAATGTTGCATTGTTTTAGTACAAAGTCTACATATTTAAGTATTTAGTCTAGTGAGTAGTAAGCTCTTCAGCGCTGTTTACACGACGATTAGTGTAAGTGATAAGCAGTTAAAATTAGAAGTTTGTACAATGATCGTACAAGTGCTTAGCAAACATACTTGTCTCATTACACTTTGTTGGTAAACACTGCAACTGTTCATGCTACAGCTGTTGACACGTACATTTATAATGCTTTGGTCTCTAGACGTGTCAACTGTTAACCCTTTCACGGATACAGGGGCTTATCATCATCATGGAGAACCCACTTTTGTGTGTGGGTTCGGTTTCCGCACTGGATCCTTAAATGGAAGTTCCATTTTACGTAGCCTCGGTCTTACCAGCTCAACTCCCTCCAGAAGCAGATTAGTCTTCCCAGTCTCCTCAGTGTGTCCGCCAGGGATCTTGGTTATCGTAGGGTATTTTCTACTATCTGGGAGACGGCTGTGCATTTAAGCAGCACATTGTTTTTTTTCTTAGAAAGGCTTGTACTACAACTCGCCTGATGTTAAACAACGATGTGTTCTACGATGGAGCGCGCTTGCCTTGGAGAAACCGATTCACTATCGTCTTGAAGACACCCAAATTAAAGTCTCGGAGAGGAAATTATATATCTCGGGGAACAAAGATTCCGGCAGTGAGTTCTACAATAGAGCAGTTCGCACTTCTATTTGCTACCGTTTGGGATACAGGAATACTTATAGTAATATGGACCTACATGTAAAATACTTGATTTATGGACTAGCTGTGTACTCCAGCAGGCCCGGGCGTAAGGTGGCCCGATATTAGGGGCGGCCAATCGTGACAAAAATTCACTGATGGTTATTTATAATTAGGACGGGACCTACTTAGAATCCACTGTTTTTAGAATTTTTTATCAATACTAAGTACTTACTAAACTTAAACTTTGGCACTTATTTTAAAATTGCATACAAACACTTCAATTTTTTTATTGGTGTTGTAATATAACGATCTCGTATAAAGTGACTTCGGTGTGAAGAATGAACCAGAATCCTTTTTCTGTCTTGTTTGCGAAAAATTATGGTTATTGTATATTGTTACATTACTATTGTTCAAATATTTATTTTTTTGTACCTATTTTTTACTTAGGTATTCAATTTAACCCAAAGGTTGACTGGCAGAGAATGCCATAATTGGCATTAAGTCCGCCTTGTGTGCTACTATTGTACATAAAAGAATAAATAAATAAATTAAATTATTAATTCTATCTTCCTTCTTTAACAAACATACCATCACAGTTTCTCATTTTGTTTAAATTCTAAATATTTTTTTTAATGAAAACAAGAAAAAGTGTAGGTATAATATGTCACCGTAAGATTTTGAACACCGTTAGTTTATAATCACTCTCGCGTTATTGTAAACTGTCGATAAATTGTAAACTGTGGCATACATACTGTATACAATGATCATCTTTGTATCGGTTAGGTTAGAACTGTGACCAAAAAACCAAAACCGAAAAATAATGCGTCAAATTAAATTGTAAACTGTATGTAGGTCTATGCTTCGGTTCTTTCGACCTTTTCTGGAATAGAACCTAATAATTATCATAATACTACCTTTTTAATTCTCAGTGTAAATTTCTCAGACTAATTGGGTATCTAACTCGGAGCCGAGACCTTGGTCGTACATAAGCTTCTAATCAGCTCGGGTTCCACTCCTCGCGTAAACTGCTTCATAAGCGTTCTTTACCTACTTGAGTTTCTTAGTTAGCTTTATTGACATTTAAAAGTAGTGAGGGGAAAACAACCGTACCTTCCAGCCCAATGTCGATAGTTTCTTGTTTTTTGACTTGCACTAAATTAAAGAAAAATGGTTTGGTTCCTATTGAGGCTGCATTACTCGATCGACCGGTTTTAAAAACCTATTTTTCGATTATTTTCTCTACTTCTAAGGAGTTTATGTCAAATTTCGATCTAACCTTCCTTAAGGTACCTTCTGTAAGTACCTAAGTATTATATTTCAATGCATAACATTTTTTTTATGGCCATTAAGGTGGCAAAAAAGCATACTGCCCGCCTGATGGTAAGCGGTTATCGTAGCCTATGGACGCTTGCAACAATAGGGGTATTACACGCGCGTTGCCGACCCTAAAAACCTCTTAGAGGTTTATGAAGGATTCACTACGCCGACAGTTTAAGGGAATATTCCTCTTACTGCCAGCGCATACACAACACACAATGAAGTGTGTTATTTGGCTGCAGTTTTCTCTAAGGTGGAGGTACTTCCCCAGATGGGCTGCTCCAGATTTAAGCTATAAATTGCAACTTCTCTGAAATTTCAGAATACGACCAAAAAAGTTTACTGTACCTACGTCTAACTTCTAAAACTAACTTCTATTCGCTTTCTAATGTAAAAGCAAATACGCATATCACACTTTACGTTTACAAACACAGGTTTACAAGTGATAAACACTAAAGCGACGTAAAATGATAAATGTAACACGTGTATGTACCTATGTTTACACTTGCATGAAGAATACCCAGCGTGTTATGGTCGGCGGTAATTTATGGAACTAATTTTAAGTGTACTGAATTTCACAATGTTGGCTTATGCCGTTGTTAGCAGCGACACTGTGGAGTGTCAAGATATACTGGTTAGTGTACACGGGGTAGACTGTTGCCTTGATTATAATAAAAGTTAAATAAACGGTATTATTGCGCTGGACATACATATAAGCGGCGCAATTAAGGCTAGCACGACATTTTTTAATCGAGGTGCTTAGGCAGAGCATGTATTGTAATTTCAGCAACGTTACATGATATTTCTGTAAACTCTTCTTCTATTCGTAAACTAATTTTTAAAGATTTAACAATACAATTTTAGACGTTTTCCTTCATTAAAAATCTTCGTAATCTTAGCATGGAAAATGCTTAAAAAACTTTTACAACGACAAAAGAAACCGATACGTAATAAATGTATCCAAGTTTATCGAAGCGTCTAATGAAATGATTTTATTTAAAAAACCACATGATTCTCTTAAAAATTAAATTAAAAGGGTCAATGTCCATTGCATTTTCATCATTTGTCATTATTATCAATTATTATCTCATACAATTCATACTAATTCGCCTTAATAACTGCGATAACCATCTTAGAGCAAATCAATTATTATGATTACATTGTTAAAAGGTTTTTGCTTGAGTTGAATGGACCAAGTGCTATTGTTTTTTTTTCTATATGAGAATAGATTAATTTGGCGATATGGTAATTGGAATAGAAAAAACGCTACATTTTATATTGGCAATTAAGTGTACACACGTTACTGAAATTAAAAACAAAAATCTTGCGATCAAAATCAGTATTGAATTTATATAGAAATGTGATTAAAATCAGGTGTTGAGTTTATATTAAAAACTAGCGACCGTGCGCAGCTCCGCCTGCGAGTTCCAGTGGATTTAAAACACAAACAAATACACACAAACCGTGTCCTGACAATAAAGAACACAACAAAAAAAGAATTATTCAATTTGGTACAGTTGTTCGGAAGTTATGCGCGTAGAAACATGTCACCGATTCATTATTATTTATATATATAGAAGATAGATAAATAAATAAAACCATATTTTCAGATCAAACATAAATTAATTTCTGACGCAAATTTAAATCATTGTAATAAAACTTTTCTATGAAATCCCGACGTCATTTTCCGCTAGATATCCCATGCATCTTCTAATATCGAACTGTGGGTGATATAAAAAAGATTGCCGATTACTGTACACCTCTGCCTAACTCTTCGGTAAATAGAGGCGTGATGATATGTTACCTATGTATATGAGACGACGTCTGTGGTCTAGTGGTTAGAGTGAGACTGCTCACGAGGTCGTGAGTTCGATTCCCACAGGACACAAATATTTATGTGATGAATATAAGTATTTGTGTCTGTCTGGGTGTTTCTTATGTATTATAAGTATGTATTTACAAAAAAAAACGTATATAAGTATTATATCCATTGTCTAGTACCCATAGTACAAGCTCTGCTTAGTTTGGGACTCGATGGTGATGTGATGTTAACATTTACAGCTGTATAATATTCTAATACATGAATATATGAATACGTGTCTATATTGATCGACGCCATATAGTCTCGCTTGTTTATTGAACTGAATTATTTGATAGACAAGCTTATCTTACTCGACGCGTGGCGAATGTTATCGTATGATAAAAATATAAACATACTAGCTTCCCGCCAGCGGCTTCGCCCGCGTGGTCTTATAATTTTTTCCCCGTTTTTGCTACATTTTTCATTACTACTCCGCTCCTTTTAGTCGTAGCGTGATGATATATAGCCTATGTTACTCGGGGATGATGTAGCTTTCCAAAGGTGAAAGAATTTTTGAAATCGGTCCAGTAGTTTCGGAGCCTATTCATTACAAACAAACAAACAAACAAACAAATCTTTCCTCTTTATAATATTAGTATAGATAAATACATGTAACATGACAGAAAGATGCGTAGGTTTATGTTTTGCGCGAGATGTTATTGCTATACAAATTACGAGTAGTAATGTTTGAAAGAATGATTTCAAATATTTGTGATTTATTTAGATAGCATCGTCATCAACCCTTCAACTGTCCAACTGCTGGGCACGGGCCTCCTCTTATGGACAGGCTACACGCTCAGTTTGGCGTCTTGCCTGCGCAAATGGTTTGTGCAGGCAAACTCTCAGGCAAGACAAAGCGTGTAGCCAGGCCTTTAGAGGGTGCAGGCTAGAGTCAACCACGGTGGCCTAGTCCGAGTTGGCAGACTTCACAAGCCGCAATCGAGAAAATCTCAGGCATACAGGTTTATTCGCGATGTTTTATTTTAATCAATAAATTAAAAATTTAGAAAACCGACACGAAATGTAATTTGCCATTTTGTGGTGGCGGCCATCTTGGATTTGAAATTTATCATAGTGTATAGTATTTTCCTAGCTAAGCCCTTTCATTTGATACCCATATTGAGGGAGTTGTAAAAAAATATGTTATTCGCTATTTTGTAGCGGCGGCCATCTTGGACCGATTTTCACCAAACATAGCTAAGAACACTCCTGACTAATTCACCTTTCAAATAAAAAAAAACAAAGTCAAAATCGGTTCATCCGTTCGGGAGCTACGATGCCACAGACACACACACACACAGACACGTCAAACTTATAACACCTCGTCGTTTTTGCGTCGGGGGTTAAAAATGTCTTATTAACACACTTAAAAAAGGTATGAAAAATAACTTTTAACCCTGTATGGCAACTTTGTGAACGTACTTAGTCTTTATAATTCCTTCAAGAACAAAGCAATTAATTTAATTTAAACAATTAATCGGATCAATCCCGATTGCCCCAGTTCAGTATATTTGTCTTCACCCACCTGTAGTTGCACTATCAATCAACTAATTGGTATCGTCGACGTTGGATAATTAAATGATTGAGATGGGACTTCATTATTCGCAGTCGAAGTTCCTTACTTACTCGTAGCACAGTTTTTAATAATTTACAGTTCTCGCCAAACTTATTGTCCTGGTTGAAATTGGCACAAGCTAACTTTAACCCGGCCGTAAAAATCGGAGAAAGAAAAATTATAAAATGTAATAAATAAAAACGAAAGATTAAGTTGTAGGCTGTCGTTGTTTATCATTTTAACCCAATATTTTTCCTTATCTGATTTTTACAGCCGGGTTAAAGTTAGCTCGTGCCAACTTCAACCCGGACAATAAGTTTGGCGAGAACTGTAAAGCTAGTACAGAATAAAATGTAAAATTCTCTAACCGTCAACATATACAAAGTAGATTCATATTTAGTTGTAAACAAGCAGTGTTTCATATTACGACACACGCAAATAACGAGTAGGTAATGTCCACTGTATAATGAACATTGCAGGATATTATGGCAGCCATTACCGTGCACGTATCCACTTTGTGACCGTTTGTGTCTCGTCAATCAATTATGACTGGTGTCCTTTGTACTCTATGTTGAGTTGAGTGGCTCGTGGCTCAGTAATAACCACGCTGATCAATTGATATCTACGGTTAAACGGCGATTTACGCGGATAGACGAATCGTGGAAACATGCTGTTCGAGGCAAGGAAACGTCATGATGAAAAACCCAAAAAGCTTGACCATCGGTCTATCCTAATGCCGGTCACTCACACTCTTACGAATACGCGAAACCCACAAGTGTAGGACGACGTTTGCAAATGATAATGCAAAGTTTTCGCTACATTCGTGGTTTTCCGAAATGTGTCGGTTATCAAAGCGCGCGAACCTCGATCCTTTGATAAGTATGCGAATTAATGTCTGACTGCCCTTCATATGCGCATGTGAGTGACTGGGTAAGGTTATGTGTGGTTTTGGCCTGATTTTGCCTATGGTCGAAATATATATGGTAGTTGCAAATTGGTCGCAATTTGTGGTTACATTGGTAATTTCTCAGACCGTAGTTTGAAAAATATAGGTTTCCTGGCTTGCACCGCTATATCTTGACAACCAAAGCACTTAGCACTCCCTGAAACTCACAATTTAGGTCTCTTCAAGACGGGAGTGAATCCGTTTCTATGGACAAGCGTCCGCGCAAGGCTATCTAAGATAAAAAAACCTTTGCGAAAAACTGTTTGTGACTAGAATTCGTCGTTAATTGGTCGAAATTGGTTACAAAACTATAATTGACTATCACCCGATTACCCTCAGATCTTGTACACACACGGTTTCTGCATAGATGTGAAGAAATACCAAACGTATGTAGAATTGTAGTAAAAGAGATGAAGCCAGTAATGATTCTTTCTTAGCGGATATTATGCGCTGAATGCAGGTATCTAGGTACGCAGGGCCGCATTCAAACAGCTGCATAAATCGAAAACGAATTACCTATATATATTTTTAAATTTTAAGGAATTTGGCAAATAATTTAAGTACCAAGGTTTTAATCTGCCAACATACATGCATGTTTCAGCTAGTTCCTTCACCAGAGAACCTTAGTTTCAGAGAGAATATTGATAGGACAAAAAGTTTCAAGAAATAGTGTGGTATCATACTTCACTTAAAATAACGAAATATCATCCATGTTTTTCAGTGTTTTTAGTCGAGAAAGCACTTAGCTAATGTATTAGACTAGTAGCTAGTGGCTTAGTTATGGTAACGTAGATCTGGTTACAACACGTTCCGTATGACCGAGAATTTATGAAACCATTATCATAATGATGAATCAGCTAACTGGGATGAAAAAATGGTTATCGAAACATTTTTATTTATTATATATTAAAGTAGTCTCTTGATCTAGACTACTGTGGATAGTGATTTCTGACACTTATGCGTATACTAGAGATTGAAAGAAAACTACTTTTTAACCCCCGACGCAAAAACGACGGGGTGTTATAAGTTTGACGTGTCTGTGTATGTGTGTGTGTGTGTGTGTCTGTCTGTGGCATCGTAGCTCCCGAATGGATGAACCGATCTTGATTTTGTTTTTTTATTTGAAAGGTGAATTAGTCGGGAGTGTTCTTAGCTATGTTTGATGAAAATCGGTCCAAGATGGCCGCCGCCACAAAATAACGAATTACATATTTTTTCACAACTCCATCAATATGAGTATCAAATGAGAGGGCTTAACTAGGAGAATACTATACACTATGATAAATTTCAAAAAATTTCATTTCAATAAATGGCAAATTACATTTCGGGTCGGGGGTTTTATAAATTTTTACGGATTTTATCGCGTTATATTGATATTATTTTTATTTTATTGTCCCGAATTAAAGGGGCTGAAACGTCGGGATTAAAATAATATCAATATACTTAACGCGACAAAATCCGTAAACAGTAGTTTTATTTTACTGTGGATAGGTTCAACATTGTGACATATCTTTACTACAAGTGACCTTTCATTAAACCGATGTTCTATATAATGATTGATCATACCCGAAATAGAAAACTATCATTACTCAGTGAAAGCGGAGTAATTGTATGACGCACGGAGGTTTGGCGTCTGTCTATTTATAAATAAAAGAGTATTACATACTTCAATACAACCCTCATGTGACCAGTACCTCAACCATGAGTTCTATCGAATAGGTTTCGATAGGTTTTTTACGTGTCAAAACGATGTTATGTCATAGCCGATTTAGTTCCTTACGTAACCGCTAGAGGCGCTGCAAGGGTTTTCCATACAAATATTTTACGGCGTCGCTAGCGAGTTTAGTGAGAAAAGTGACACTGACACTGACAATGAATTTAGTGATGTTGCTGCTTGATATAGAACATTATTTTAGTCTGTGATTACTTTTTATCATATCGCTGTCCCACTGTAGGCACAGACCTAGAAAATTAAAAAGTTGTGTAGTACAGTGCCTACACTTAACCTTGCCTAGGCACTTACACCTACACAGCCTATTTATATTGTATATTCAATATAAAATCATTAACATGAAATGGTTCTTGATTCGCTTTTAAAGACCATATCACAATTTAATCGACGAAAAAAGTAACTGAGAAGTGAAAAATAAAGGTCTTATTAACTTACGAGTATATTAAATTATTAAGCCAGCGCAAAACAAAAAATCAGCAAAGATCACATTTTTTTATTTAATTTATTTGGCAGCAATTTTGATAAAAATAATCAATTTTAGGGATGACATTCTTTTTCGAAAGAAAAAAAAATTAAATCGTCTACAATTACCCGAGAAGTCGATGCACTTTCATAAAAAACATACTCTCGAATGTCGTATATAACCTCCTCCGGTTTTTCGTCAGTTAAACGATCATAGGCAAGAGAATTATGCAACGATGATTCTGAGTTAGAGGAGTTGCAATTTGTGGAATTAATGGAATAGTTATATAGCAATATAACTATTCCATTAATGCCGTTCCATGCCGTTGTTGAGTTAGCAACTAAATCATCATCATAAGCGCGTATTCGTCCAGTGCTGGACGTAGGCCTCCTTTAGTGAACGCCACAGAGCTCGATCTTCAGCTCTTTTCATCTAGTTTCTACCTTCTGCAGGTCGTCACTCCACCTGGCCGGCGGGTGTCCTACACTACGCCTGCCTAGACGCGGTCTCCACTCAGAACTCGTTTACTCCAACGATTGTCGGTTCTCCGAGAGACGTGACCGGCCCATTGTCACTTCAGCGTGCTAATCCTTTTAGCTATGTTGGTTACTTTGGTTCTCTGACGGATAACCTCGTTACGAATTTTATCCCTCGGAGATACTCCGAGCATAGCTCTCTCCATAGCAATTAAATATATTAATCAAATCCCGTTCTAATTACGTCCCTGCCCCGTTATAGTGGAATGCGTATCATTGTTTCTTGTTGATGTTCACTTGCGATGTATTGGACTATTTATAGAATGCGTGACGTAAATCTGAGGAAGATGCACAGATGTGCAGGTGTTCTGATAATTGTTTTGTGTAAAACACGATCAAATACTACCTACACTATTCTTGTGTCGAGATTATGGCTTTCATTTTTGCTGATTAATCCATTATCCAACTAGGCCTACCTAGTTGTTTAAAAATCTTAACTTGTAACTATCTCGGCTTTATGTTTTATAATCGAAGTATTTCGGTCTTCTATGTTTTGATTTGTGTCAAATGTATCATTTTCGTTACATATGTACGCTACTTTTGCTTTTGGTGTCCAGCTACACTACTTGCGCGCAGCTCAGTCTTTTGTTGTTTCTGCATGAGATTTGTGTCTGAATGCGTGAACGTGTCGTGTTCACCGTTAACCAATAATATTATAACTTGGAAAATAAACTGCAACCCCCAGGTTCTATGGTATTCCCGATAGTATGGTGTTTAATTTATTCTGAAGTAAACTTTACCAGTTTTTCAAGTTGATCATCCTATGCTTATCCCTACTATGTTGGCTTGGGCTTCCAGTCAACTAAATCTGGTTTTATATCAGTATTTTACAAGAAACTGCCTTCAATTAAAACTTCACAAGCTGATATGATTCACATTTTTCATGAAAAGTATATAAATAAATAGTCCTGAAAATGTGTCAAGGTCATCACGTATTCTCCTCAGCCGTGCCTGATGAATCACGGACAAATTACTGCGCACGGTTCTTTGTCCTACAACACTACGCATAAGGGGGGTTAGTCACCGTCTCTAAGAAATAACTGTTAGCAACTATGTAATTCCGCCTTGTTCGGAACGCCATAATAATTATTTTATTTTTTTTCTAATGGGAACTTTACACACGTGGTTTTCATTCAGCTTGTTGTACTAGGAGAACATAAGTATGCAGGAAATCGGTCAGTAACAGCACATTTAAATCAGTGTTACAAGACGTGCAAATAAACATCCAGCTTCACAGAAGAGCATACACTAAACTTTTTCCTTGTTTGAAAATACATAGTATTTTCTGTAAGCACTTAGTTGAATTATAAACCTGACTATTATACGTTTGTTTGTTTACATAATTAGTATTGTTTATGTACAAATACATTGTAAATGACGTAATAAGGATAGTATTAGATGCATTGTGTTGTCCAATCGTAGATTTAATCAAGGCTACAGTAGCTAACCTGTCCTTACGAACCAACGCTCGTATATAACCGCTTTCCACTAGAAACTCTGACTGTGAATAATAAAGAAAATTTGCATATAAAGGGTGGGGTCTTATTACTCCAATTTAGTTGTTATACAGCTGCTTCGGGCCGAGGTAATCCGGTGTGTTCAGGTCGACGCTCCTGTTGTCCTGTCCGACTTAAATGAACAGAGATTTACTGGCTGAAATGAAACTGCCTCTTTAGTCCACTGGTGCTAAACGCGACTACTAAGTGCTACGCTACAGTGCCTCGACCATGAGTTTTTCTCACTAGACGATCCACCTGTTTCGGGTATAATCAGACCTACCTATTGACCAGTAAGTAATATGGCAAACAGCACTGTGCAGGACCAGTTAAACCAGAAAGAAGTAGTCTGATATGACGCAGTGCATATTCATGGTATTTTTAACAGTATAACTTCATTTACATCAACATTCCGAAAAATATTCCCGTGAACCCCGAAAATCCCGGGACATGTCCATATTAACATAATCATTCAGGGTCATTGACCGAAAATAGCACTACCTACGCCGATCACTGCTAATGACCGCATACCCAGACCTGTGCCTCGACCATAAGTTTTTCTCACTAGACTCGCTAGCGACGCCGTAAAATATTTGTATGGAAAACCCTCGCAGCGCCTCTAGCGGTTACGTCAGGAACTAAAATTTGCTATGAGATTACAGCGTTTCGATGCGTAAAAAACCTATCGAAAGCCATTCGATAGAACTCATGGTTGAGGTACAGGTCATGAGTTTGAGCTCCCATCTCGGAGTTTAGATTTGTGCCCGGTTAATGGCAATAGGCTCGCCTCCTCCTACATGAGACGCAAACATACAAGTGGGTGTTCATATTACCCCTCAGCCTAACCCTAAATAGAGGCGTGGTGGTATAAGCTTTACCGTCAACGTATATTAAATGAGTACCGATTGCGCAATGATCGCATGTTGAACTATTAAAACAAACTAGAATAACCATTGTTCGGTAAACTAGGACGCGATTCGTAACGGAAATGTTTGCAGCCCACTCCGCATTAGTATTTATATTTATTGAAGGAGTTCTGATGAACGACGAAAATATTCTTGCGGTTATAAATTACTAGCTGTTTCGCCGCGGTGTTAGTTGCTTTTATGTTATTCAAATTATTTTATTTTATTTTAATTAGACCATAAATATAAATATGCACTTTTGAAAAGTCAGACTAGTTGCACTGTTCCAAAAAAAGTGGGACTTATGGAGAAGAACCGCAATCTCCAGTCACTCTTTAAAAAAAAACAGTATGACAGTAACAATAAATGTTTTGTTGTGAATAAGAGTACCTATACTGCAGTTTGATATGTAAGAATAAAAATTAAAAAAAGGAAAATAGCCATATAATTTCCCAAAATCCTAATTCCAATTTTACTTGGATTTGTTTGGTCAGTCAGTGAGTTGTATGTAACCTTTTCATTTAATAATTCCTTGTAACCATCGTGCTATCGACCGAACAGAAGTACCAGGATCACACGAACTACTAGATGTTTGTGCAAATAGATCTGGCGGCGGCAGGAGAGCTGCGGCCGCCGACGACCTAGGCCGAGAGGTCAACACGGGTCATGTTCCAGTTAACTAGGTCACAGGCTACTGCTTGTGTACCGATAGATACCAAAATAAACCGCTCGCCATTATACACGATGCTTACAAGCCAACGTTTGTTTGAAATGCTCGATAAATACTACTGTTGTTTAGCATTGGCGGAATTATCCTTTAACGAAGGCAATCTCTTGTTACAGGTATGTTTTGTTTCATCTTCTGCGGGTGGGGCGGATGCTCTGGCCGCTTGGGAACAAAAGAATTTTATTATATCGATTGGCATCTTTCGGGCAAAAAGGGGGATAAACAAGGTATGTTACGGATGGAGCTAGTGCGGGTAATACTCTTAAGATTCCCTGTATTTATTTTTATAGCTTCACCCTTGCAGAAAGATAAATATTTGATAGAGTCCAGGATAACCATATCTAGGTCAGTAGCTTGCCAATTTTTTGAGGAAGTACTTTATCTGACAATGGTTTTGTGCTGTATTTTAGACTATAATTTATTTATCATTTTATTAGTTTATGGCAATTCTGTCTTTCTTTATCATAGTATTGTCAGCTTTATTTTGTGACAATTAATCCTAAACACTGCTTAGTTATAAGGTATGTTTTTTTTTTAATCTTAGCATGGAAAATGCTTAAAAAAATACAAAAAGATAACTGGTTAGTTATGTTATGGCTTAATGAAAATCAGTTTAGAAAAGAGGTCGCCAAACATTGCATTAGCCAGAAGGGTATTTATTTATAACAATATGCTGATTGTGAAAGCAAGCACGGAGTCCATTCATCTTTTTATAACTTCAACGGACGAGGATAACAGACAAGCGAGGAGTTCGTTTACTCCTGCTCAAAGACAATGCAATGTGAACTACTTGCTTTATGAATCTGAATACTGAGTAATTTTCTCTTTTCAGTAGATAAAGTAAGGCAGCACGTTCATATATCTAAAAGTTTGAAGACCCCACCTCGGTTTTGGTGTATCTAGTCTACGTTACTTTTATGTTTTACATTTTATAAGTAAATACCTATTATTATAATTATTATGGAAATTAGAGAAGAAAACCCACACAATTAATTTGATTTAGCTTTCAGCCTACTTCATATACCTACTATAAAAGTCGAGGTTTTTACACGACTGCCGGAATTAATTACATGAGTATCTCAAGTTTATACATGAAAAACTTAACTCGGATTTATGTAAAGATCAATCATGAATTAAGTTGTCACTCACTCAATCGCACAATCGAAAAAATAGATGAAAAGCTTCGGCATCGAGACGATCTCTAATCAATAAGTACCAGGCAAGCATAGGTCAAAGAAAGTATATCGACGCGTTTCGTCAACAGAGATGCAGGGCGAGGGCACCGGGTCAACAGTCGCTCCGCTAAATATAGGTCGCGCCATTCTTTCTTCGCGAGCGTGTCTGCAAACATTCTTTATTGCAATGTTTTTATGATTTAAATTTAGAATTGCCTGCGCCCCAGGTGTTGTTACATTATGTTTGTGTGTGTACATTCAATTATTTCTTCCTTTTTGACAAACAAGGTGATTTACGAAGATCATATTTAAACTCGACACCATTCAATGAGTCGACTGAAAAATGGTTTCAGTAAACATGAGAAATAATAATTATGATCCATCAACTCCCATAGTGAGTATAACCATCCCTTTATGTCCTATGTTTTCTTGGTAAAACGACTTCCATTTTTGAATTGAAAATTAAATGAAAATGGAAATATTTTTTTCATTCCGTAAATGTATTTTGGAGGGTAGTTGCGGATGCGTTTCGCTTTAAAAGCAAAAAGTCTGTATAGAGATAGAACGCTGCACTGAACCGGTTTCATCCGATGCAGTGACGCGGTCCCATTAAAAATGACCTAGTTAATCTCACTAACCGGATGAACGTGCATTTAGACGAATAGATGGATGGATCTTCTTTATATGGCAACTATGATCTGATATACGATCCAAAATAGATATGTGTACCTTGTGTTGGTTGATTGTAGTTGTATGTTTTTTATACCACTACGGTGGCGGTTACCGTAGCCTATAGACACTTGCAACACCAGGGGTATCAATCGCGCGTTGCCGACCCTAAAAACCTCTTAGAGGGTTATGGACGATTCTCTGCGCTGACAGTTTAGGGGAATATTCCTCTTGCTGCCAGCGCAGCGCTTCCTTTGAAGGAGCTCTGACAACCTTTCTCACTGCAAGAACAACACACAATAAAGTGTGTTATTTAGCTGCAGTTTTCTGTAAGGTGGAGGTACTTCCCCAGATAGGCTGCTCCAGATTTATGCCATAAATGGCTGGCTCTACCTCTCATTATAAAGTCTACCGCGAAACAGAGCTTGTTTACTAGTGAACTTAAAAAGGCCACCCGTTATTACTTAAATAAAACCCCGAGCCAAGCAACTACTTAAAAGACCACTGAAAATCTTTGTTCTTTCACGCAAAAACTACGCGGCGGATTATGATAAAACTTTATAATATTATAGGTTATACTTTAAAATAACACTTAAGGTATAAAAAAGTAATTTGGGAGTAAAACCACGGGCCTCAGCTAGTATCTCAATAAGAGTCCTGGAGTTGTGATAACAATAGCTTCACTGTCCACTGAAGTGCTGTGAATTGATCTTGTTACAATCAGGAGTGGCCACACAATGGTCCAACTAATAGCTGAACTACAATCAACAGCGGCTCCACAATGGCCCAGCTAGGCTTTGTGACTAATGATCGCATACCCAGCAGGCTTACTCTTGAAAACAATTCCGATCCATTGGCATTGGGATTATGACGTTTCGTACTCTTGAATGCAACACTAGCGCCATATTGGCTCAATATTGGGCGATTCTTGAGTGAACTAAAAATGATTGGCCAATGCTGCCAATGCCGTACTCTTGAAACTCTCTTGACGCCGTTTTGACAGCTCCGTATTGAATTAGAATTGTGTTTGGAATTGGGATTGTCACAATAGCGTACGAGTAACTTTTTTGGTATTGTGAAGGTGCTTTATACCGGTTTTATTGTGTTAAAATTGTAAAGTTTTAAATAAAAATGGCTCGACTTGCTCTTCCATACCTCGTGCTTCGTGCAGCTCATAGAAATGAGCTAAAACAAAGAAGAAATGAGCGTCGTATTGCCCGTTTTATGGACAATGCTTTTTCTATGGGTGACGATGAATTTAGAGCGAATTATCGAGTAACCAAAGAGTTATTTGAAGAAATATATGATGAGTTGATGCCACACATGAAGCAGCCCAAAAGAATAAGCGATATATCACCGAAATATAAGGTAAGTTTTTTACCCACAATTATCTACGACTGCGTTTTAACATTGTTTTGTTCGTATTGTTTATAATATTATCTACGTTCCTACATTATTTTTATCCACACTTTCAGTTACTTATAGCACTGTCATTCTTCGCCACCGGCAGTTACCAAAGGCTCGTAGGTGGTAGTTATGGAACACTAATGTCCCAACAATCAGTATCTCGTGCCATCAATGAAGTAACAACAGCACTCAATAACAATGTATTATTGAATAAATGGATACAATTTCCCCAATCAAGAATTGAGCGAGATAGTATTAAAAGACGGTATGTATACTTAATTACTTACTTTACATATTAGAAATTAAAAGCAGGATTTCTTACTTTATATATTAGAAATTAAAAGCAGAATTTTACTATGTAGGTCCCCCTACATGTTTAACTACATTTTACAATTTCAGGTTTTATGAAAAGTTTGGCATTCCAGCGGTTTTGGGTTGTATAGATGGCACCCATGTAGCTATTGTGCGGCCTAGTGACAATGAGGAACGTTTTTTTAATAGGAAACATTTTCATTCACGAAATGTTATGATTGTAAGTCTTGTCATAATTTTATGCATGTAACAAATCAATCGAGTTATTAGTTGATTATATGCTGTACAAGATCCATCATGTAACTTTGGTTTCAGATATGTGATGCTGATTTAAACATTCTGTCAGTAGATGCTAGCTTTGGTGGAGCATCTCATGACAGTTTTGTGTGGAATCAACATCCCATTAAAAATAGAATGATCGAATTAAGAGCTTCAGGAGAAAATATTTACTTACTAGGTAAGGCAATCCATAATTACTTTCAACAACATTTTCTGTAACTGTAATAATAATTATAATTACCCACTGTAAGATGTCTAGTCTACTAGGATGTGTGATTATGATTAGTTTTTTGCAATTATTTTGTTCACAGGTGATTCTGGGTATGCTCAGAGAGAGTATATGATGACTCCTATCCTTGATGCTGCTGAAGGCTCACCTGAGGAATACTACACTAAAGTGCATATGTCGGCACGTAATACTGTGGAGCGGACCATTGGGGTCCTGAAGAATAGATGGCGGTGCTTATTAGTGGATCGCAAGCTACACTATCACCCAAATGTGGCTGCAAAAATAATAAATGCATGTTGTGTCTTGCATAACATCTGCAACAAGGCCCGTCTTGACATAGAAATAGGTGATACTAGTGATGGCAACATGACCATAGATGACATGACCATCATTCCTCGTACTGGTGGATCTTCAACTGCTGACCTAAGCAGAGGAATCGCAGTGCGAGCAACTGTAGTTCAGCAGCTGTGGGCGGCTCGAAGATAGTATGTGTTTGTGTAACATTGGATTGAGATGTTTGACTGTTTTGTGCTTTTATAATTATTAATTAATAGTTTTATAAATGATAAAAAAGTTAAAATTAATGTAAATATAAATATTTATTGGTGACATTCTCATTTTATCTTAAAACTAAGAGAAAGTAAACTTATCTAACTTAAGCCCGATTAAATAAAAAAGTAGGTACCTATATAAATTTAATTTTAAGTGTGTGGTGTTTGTCTAGCTATTTCTAAAAGGGCATTTGCAATTGTGGTTGTTCCCTCCCTCACTGCTTCAGACAATTGCTCCAATGCAGCAGCACACTGACCCATTTTCACTGTAGCATCAGCAAATGCCTGAGCAGTCACTGTTTCAGCCGCGACTCGCCTTTCTTCCAGCCGCGCCATTCGATCCATTTCTTGCGATATTGATGATTGGCGCACTCGGCGCGGACGACGCGGGCTGCGAAGTAGACGGCGCCTTGGTGCTGTAAATAATTATGAATACTAAAAAAACAAATTCAACAAAGTAAAGAAACAAAAATGTTTAGGGTAGAGATCCTTGAGTGGCATGCTTGAATTAGACTCAAGTGATTGTTACAAAAAATGTGACTGCCATATTAAAATATCACATCACAACATGTGGCCTAAGAATGACTCAAGTTGAATAATATTTTCTTTCTAATAATTCAAGTTTTTTTTCTTGTTTGACAACTTACATTGTAGAGGGTCAGGCTGAGTTGGTGTCGGTAAGGGCTGAGGCTGGGGTGTGGTTGATCTGACATCTATTGTTTCTAATATAAAAGTTGGTTCTGTATGTATTTCCTCAATGTCTCCTGATGGTGCTGGTGCTGGGGTACCGACCCGAGAAATCTGTGAAGTAAGTATTATATTAATTAAGATAAATTATTATTAAGAATTAAGTACATAATATTTATTTTACAATTAATAATACAATCAAAATATATAAATTTAAAGCATTCTGTATACATTAGTTTTGTCACCTAATAATTAAATTAAGATAACTATATCACAAGTTATGATTGTTTACCTACCCCTGTACCTATACTTACTACTTTTGTCTAATTAGCAACAATAAAAAAAATAAAGTTATTTAAATCTTTTAGTTACATACTGATTGAGGGAATGGTTCCACAGCTAGATGACTATCACGTACAGCAAAGCTATGACCACCCAGGACCTCCACCAGTCTTAAATCTAAAGGTGATAGTGCTGGCAAATTATCTAAACCACCACCAGTACGCCTCATGGAGGTAGCGTGTGCACCACAGTGCTTTCTTAGTGCACACTTTTTTTCTGCCCAATACTGAAATAATGTCACAGATAGTTAGCAAGTTTTTGAGAGATCACTCACTGATAAAGTATGAAAGAGTTGGATACCTTGGCCCATCCAGCACCATCTTTATTCGCTCCACCTATTGCATTTAGGGTGGTGGCCAAAGAGGCCCACTTCCTCTTAGTTTCCTGTTTGGCCTGTGCCGTCCGTAGGTGACCCTTCGCTATCCCAGGATTTTGTTCTAAGAACTCTACAAGCGCTTCTAATTGGTGAATGGTAGGACGACTCATTTTAGCTCTAAGTGTAATTAAAAATAAATTATATCACTGTCCACTTCCCTGCTACACTTATTAGCAAATAGGTACAATTTTATAAACAATAATAAAATCCCTGACTCAAAGTTTAATAGTTTAAATAAACATACCTTAAAGTTAGTGCTAAGTAGGTATAGGTTCACGCAATCCACCAGCAACACAGTCACTCACCAAATGAAGCACTTCACATAACCAAAACTGAGAGGAGGCCCTTAAGTATAAACATAAACAGGCCAACAAAAACTTTGAGATAAAATTTCAAATCTCGTGCCAACTCAACACGTCACGCATTTTTTTAAATTAAAGGTAGGCAACGAGCGCAGAATATACAGCCAGAATTGTGTATTTTTCTTATAATTTATGTCTTAAATACTGAAATACAAAAGAATATTAACAATCACTGTTTATTTAAGCAATTTTAAGATGAAACCACCTTTAAGTAAGCGTATTTTTTATTTACATCAGAAATAGTAAAACAACTATTTCATCAATCCATAAGGCACACCACTACTGCGGACGTTAGCGTTGCTAACTTCATGTTGAAGGCAGCCAATTCTTGTGCGATTCCAATCCCAATCCAATATCAACGAAATTGGTTTCAAGAGTACCACTTTAAAATTAACCTTGGATTGGGATTGGAATTGGATTGCTATTGCGATTGTTTTCAAGAGTAAGCCTGCAGACCCTGTTGTTAACCACGATACATGGTTTACTACGCTTTGTACGTTAACTGCCTTATTGGTAGTCTAGTCATCGAATTTGTATCCGACTTAAGAAGGTTCGATTCCCAGGTTGGGCAAAATTTTACTTGTAACGTAATTAATATCTCTACCAAGCTCCAACATAATGTTACAAAATTCGACTTGTATTTTGTAACATGAAGTACATTTTCAACGATTTCAATTGCCACTAGGAAGCCTTTGATATCTTGGAACATTTTTACTCAGCACCATCTAGTCCCAAACTAAGCAGAGCTTGTACTATGGGTACTAGATAATGGATATAATACGTATATACTTTTTTTGTAAATACATACATATAATACATAAGAAACACCCAGACAAACACAAACACCTAATAAAACTACTTTTTACGGATTTTATCGCGTTATATTGATATTATTTTAATCCCGACGTTTCGGACCCTTTACAGCGTCCATGGCTCCACGACCTCGTGCTCAGCAGTCCGGTACTCGAACCACTAGACCACAGACGTCGTCAAATACTAAGTACTATGACGTCAAAAATCATTATTATTTTTCTAGTTCACTGCTGGGTATTCACATTATTTATTTCAAAACATTTGCATAAATGTTCCATATTCAAAACAAACTTCATTTAAAATAATGAGAACTACAGAAAACTATTTAAAATACTTATTCTCCAAGTCGCTTGTAATAGAATTCAAAATTTTGCAATTTGCAAATTACGTTAATTTAGTCTTTTGTTAATAGAGTTGCGGTGCCTACGTTACGTCTTAGATGACGAAGGACATGCGGGTCATTGACCTTGTCATCGTCTAGGGTTGCGAAATATCCCTAACTTGAGTAACGTTAGACTTTTTGGCATATCTTGTGGGTTTTGATACGACACGAAGCTAAATACCAGATTTTCACTGTTAAATGTTTAAGATTTAGTTACTTTTGAAGTCCATATAAATCTTAATAAAATTATTAAGAAAGAGCTTTAATTGTTTCATAAAATAACACGAGTATATTGCAAGTTAATTGTGTTTACTAGTTAATTAAAAAGCATGAAACTGGAGAATTATAGATACTTACGCCTTTTTTTCTAATCGGTAAAAAACACATTGCCCGGTAATCTAATCGGTAACAAACTAAAAACTATAAAGTTCTGAAATCATAAATCTTTATTGCTCTAATTAGTTAAATGGCAAATAAGTGTCAACCCTATTTATTGTATTGAATTTTCGTTTAGTAATGCCCTTTTCTAGTCTTGTAACGCTATTAAACGACTTTTCTTAACAGACGCCGCGACCTGAGACGAGTTCAATCACATGATTTAAACTAAAAATCTAATTGTAAGCAACTATTTTTAACCCCCGACGCAAAAACGACGGGGTTTTATAAGTTTGACATGTTTTTGTGTGTTTGTGTCTGTCTGTGGCATCGTAGCTTCCGAACCGATTGTGATTTTGTTTTGTTTATTTGAAAGGTGAATTAGTCAGGAGTGTTCTTAGCTATGTTTCATGAAAATCGGTCTAAGATGCCCGCCGCCACAAAATAGCGAATTACATATTTTTTCACAACTCCCTCAATATGGGTATCAAATGAAAGGGCTTAACTAGAAGAATACTATACACTATGATAAATTTCAAATCCAAGATGGCCGCCACCACAAAATGGCAAATTACATTTCGTGTCGGGGGTTCTCCAAATTTTTAATTTAGGTTAGGTTATGTTTGAGAAGCCTTGTTTCAGTTTTTATAATCTGCTGGGAATTTACCAAAATCCTTGTTAGTGCCCACCTACGTCACTTCAGGAACATTTTGTGCAAAATTTCATGTTACCGCGTCTAATCTTGAAGTCCTTGGTCTTGGGTTCCTTATCGTAGTTGACGTTCGGAAGTTTTCGAAGTTTGAACTTAAATGAGCACAGTGGACAAACATTTTAGGGGTGGGGAACGCAGGCTACCACTACCACTACCACTAAGTACTACTACCACTTCTACCACTATTATTTGTGTAATAGTCCCTATTGTACCTTTCAGCAAATCTTCTCAGCGTAAATCATCATACATTAACCCTCTTTCATAATTTATTGTTGTAATAACTATTAATCAAAATAATATATTTTGTTATTCATCCGCGGAAATCCAATTCAATAAATTTTAATCGTTTAAAAGCATACACGCTGCTCTCCAGTGTGGGTAACCAATGCAGCATTGGATTGCATTGGTTTATTTCAGTAGCACGAAGCGTCTCACCACAGTATCCGTTGAATCGTTGACCTACTACTGACTATATGTTGTTACTGGCCTTTGGCCGCGACTTCGTTCCCGTTGAAGTTGAATTTTTCCTCCGTTTTTGCAACATTTTTAATTGATACTCCGCTATTGATCGTAGCGTGGTGATCACGCTACGAACAATAGGAGCGGAGTATAGCCTATAGCCTATAGCCTTCCTCGTTAAACAGGCTATCTAACACTGAAACAATTTTTCAAATCAGACTAGCAGTTCCTGAGATTAGCAACCAAACAAACAAACAAACTATTCAGCTTTATAATATTAGTATAGATTACCACTAGTTTCAAATTCATTGTTTTAGGCATTTGACGACACCTTTAGTAAGGTATTAAAGGCTAATAGTTTTCCCCCAGCGGCTTCGCCCGCGTGGTCTTATGAATATTTCCCCCGTTTTTGCAACATTTTTCATAGCTACTCCGCTCCTATTAGTCGTAGCGTGATGGTAAAAAAACGCATCAAAATCCGTTGCGTAGTTTTAAAGATTTCATAGGGATATAGGGACAGAGAAAGCGACTTTGTTTTATACTATGTAGTGATAAGCTCCAAAACTACTGGACAGATTTGAAAAAATCTTTCAGATAGTCAGTGTTAGATAGCCCATTTATCGGGGAAGGCTATAACCTATATAATCGACTCGCGGACAGGACTTGAACCACCGTCTTCTGGTTCAATACACCAGTGTGACCATTAAGATTAGCGCCGTAGCAGACTGGTAATCTAAGCATTAAAAATGCTTAAAAATGCAAAAAGATATTTATTTCAATCTTTCTTTCATGCATTACTTACTAGTTCCGCCAGCGGCTTCGCCCGTGTAGTCTGGATATTCCTTATAACTTTCATCCCCTATTTCAACCCCTTACAGCCTTTTTCGCATTAAAATGTAGCCTGTGTCCTTTCTCAGGCTCTAGACTATCTGTGTACCAAAGGAGGTCATCGAGATCGGCCCAAATGAGGCACCAAAGGAACACCTATTGGAAAAAATACTCTGTATTACGCTGGTTAAAACTGTAGTCGTACTTTTTTTAATGTTCACTCGGAGATGAGAAAAAAATTTGAGAAAAATCATGCCATTTTGGCACACTATTATCTTTTTCGTAATGATTTCATAGTAAAAACTGTCAGTGTCAGTTTCGGATTGTCAAACGCACGCCATTACGGCAGATTATTATCAGTTTTATAGTGATTTCATGGTAAAAACTATCAACTTGACAGCTGACATGCACCGCCGGTACAATTTGGGCTGAGTTGTATGGGCTTTTGATGACCTCAATCAGTAATTTTGTCGTGAAAGCGAAACAGACAGACAGACAGACAGAGTTACTTTCGCATTTATAATACCTATAAGTAAGCATTACCGCAATATAATAACTTTACAGTTGTGTTCGCACGTCAACGCTTCGTTTGTATAATGTCATTAGTCAACGCTAACCCAGTTATTGACATTACAACTCAGTACATTAGTCTGCATGTCATTAATGTTATAACGGGGACCGCCATTAAATTACGATAGTTAGCGTCTATTCGTTCTCACTAATCAAGATCTTTTTAGCCTTTCGTGTCTGCTAAGTGTGTAAGCGTTAATATTGTTTATCCTAAACCCGTGGGTATACCCCAAAATTGAGTCTTATTGCTCGACGGTAACTAACAAAGAGGATTATAGCAAAAATACGCAACGCAAAGAAACATTCTGTACTTCAAGTTAAAATTGATGAGCTCACGAACTTGCTTGGGATATAGATAAGTATACGTGGTCGACCCATCGTATAAAAGACCATTTTGACATTGTAAAAATCACAGATACATAAGGCCTGTTTCACCACCTCGTAGCCAAATTACTTGGCAGATAATTTCATATGTACTAATATTGATCCAATTTTAAATGGCATCAATGGTAAACAGGCCCTTAACTTTATCTGGACTTTAAATGAGAGGAGGGGTTTAGATTACACAGATTCCGATACTTGGAAGTTTTTAATACATAAATCTAAAAATAGACGATGAGGTAGATAGACATCGTTTAATTAACAGCGCTCAAGCTCAGGCTACATCTAGATCGAACAGCTATTACTGACTACTGAAGCGTTTGTAACATATCTACGAAAAAGGTTAGCAGTTTAGCCATTATCTAATCTACCTTTAAAACCGAAACTTTGTTAAGTTGGTAGACTCCTCTGCTGGAGTTTGCATGGGGTGGCAACACCGCATTGCCGCTAAGCAATAATATGCTAACATTTAAAGGGCAATGTAACCAGTGATACTACTGGTGTTCCTGTAGGCCTAGTCAAGTTGCAATCTAAGGTTCGGATGGACGAACGTAGAAATAGAAACAAAATGTTTGGGAATGACATAAGCTTACGACAAATCTGACGTTTACAAATGTCATTCTCATACCTCACCATCAGGCGGCGTTTTTTAAAGTTTTGGAAATGTTCTACGTGTGGTGGATTTATCACCTTGACGTCGGTCGAGTCCAGCCACGTCTTCTTGTTCTTTTGTTTAAGGTTTAGCTATCTAGCAAAACCTTAAACAAAAATACGCCGACTGTATATGTATTCTTCTTTATCTATCTAGATAAAGAAAAACACATCCACCACCTGCCATGGCCCCACCGACATCATATCTTGAAACTCAAGGAGACGGCTGCGGACATAGCTCGCCCAAAAGGACGCTTCTGGACTCCTCGTACAAATTATCTAACTAGTCCCTGTTCTCTGTCTTTTCCCTTTTCTGGGGCGGCTCTATCCTACCTACCTCTTTACGAGTAAACAAAACGTTCCGTACATTTGTCGATCGATTACAACTCAGGTGGGCTAGACAAGTTGCATTTGGACATTCGAATCGACAAACAAAATGTATGGAAATGACATCAGTGACAGCCCGATTTGTCGAAAGTTTATGTAATTTCCATACATTTTGTTGTTCCCCAGGTGGGCTAGATAAGTTGCAGTTTGACATTCGAATCGACTAACGAATAGAAACTAATGTTACAAAATGTATGGAAATGACACTAGTGACAACCAGATTTGTCGAAAGTTTGTGTCATTTCGATACATTTTGTTTGTATTCATTTGTCGATCCGAATATCAAATTGCAACTTATCTACAGGCCCAAGTCTGTTGTCAACCATGCTTTATCATAATAATTATGACAATAGATACAAAAACATTCATTAGAAGCTCCATTTTGTTTTATCGATCGATGAAATATACAATTGAAACGGCAATTCTTTGCCGCTTACTAACAAATTCAATTAATCAGTCAGATTTATCTAAATTCAATTAGTTGCTGTCGGCCGGCCCCAACAATGTACCTTTTTGTCAAATTAATGGTCTGGCGTAGAACGTAGAAGTGCGTCATTAATTGAAAAATGGAAAAGAACATGACCGTTGTTACTGCTAGGTGCGCGTGAGTCATTGCTTAGTCGGTATGTCTTTGGATGGGTGATCATTCTTAGCTAATCGAGACCCTTCCGTACCTTGGTAAGTTCGTTGTCAGCGGTCCGAGTTGCCTTACGAAGACATTGATAGAAAAGGCTGAGATAAATAAGAATGATTAGTACCACTTATTTAATGTTATATTGACTGTAGGGTTTTTAGTCCGATTTTTTCTAAATTCTAATCAAAATAATGTAAAAAAATAAATTAAAATTAAAATTCTACCCATATACTGTCCCACTGCTGGGCACGGGTCTCCTCTCAATATGAGAGGGATTAGGCTGTAGTCCACCACGCTAGCCTAATGCGGGTTAGCAGACTTTAATTGCCGTCGAGACAATCTCTTCTTAGGCATGCAGGTTTCCGCACGATGTTTTCCTTCACCGTTAAAGGGAGTGATAATTACGCACATGATTTCGAAAAGTCAGAGGTGCGTGCCTTGGATTCGAACTCGAGACCTTTGACTTGGCAGTCCAGTGGTCATACCCCTTTTTTTTTCGAGGTTGGAAATCCTCATGGAAATCCCCCGCCCCGGGGAGGGTGGGGGGGTCTGTCAGACTCCTACTGACTAAAACCAACCCCGGTGTTCCCACTCGCACTTGCGTCGGGGGCTACGGGAACAACGCATTCTTCCGCGGAGTGGTCATACCCCTAGGCTATCACTGCTTGCAATGTAAAGTAAAAAGGAAATTATTCCCAGTAATCATAACAAGCGTTGAAGGTAGAGACTTTTGCGTGATACGATTCGCAGTGTCATGGCAAATCGAACTTTACAATAAAATTGAAGTAGTAAATATCGACAGTTCGCCACTTGCTGGCACGATGCCATTTCGCTTTCTGTGGGACGTGTGCTTTATAGCAAATCTATACCTATAATAAATGCTCGATGCTTTTTTGTATCAGTCAAAAATGATCTCTGTCCGCCCCTATAGGAAACTTAGTACGGTGGGGTCTAAGTTTACAAGTACAAAGTTTACACGAGCCACAGGAAAAGTAATGAATAAAGAGTGTTTTATTTTTATCAATTCCTTAGCTTTCCGCCAGCGGCTTCGCCGCGTGATCTTATAATTTTTTCCCCAATTTTTGCAATATTTTTCATTACTTCTCTGCTCCTATTAGTTGTAGCGTGATGATATATAGCCTATAGCCTTCCCCGATAAATGCGCTATCTAATACTGAAAGATTTTTTTCAAATCGGTTCAGTAGTTTCGGAGCCTAAATACAAACAATCAAATCCTTCCTCTTTATAATATTAGTATAGATTGTAATCAATTGACCATCATCATCTTCTTAGCCGTTTCCCAACCATGTTGTGGTTGGTATTCAGTCTAACCAGATGCTGCTGAATATCCTCCGCAACCCAATTTCCGGGAAATAAACTGATATTCGAAGGATTGTGGCTTTTTGGGTTTCTGACTACCACTAACGATTGTCTTAAAGGTGTTTGTATTGTATAATAACCTTTTACGTATTCTCCAACGCAAGGAGGACCCATCCATAGACTGACTGTGGCAAACTTAACCTTGTTGATAAATTTATCAGCGCTGTTATAATTTTGCCACAAGCTGCTCAGTGACTGAGTTTCAAACTTTGATACAACCCAGGTAAGGCCAGGTATGATATTCAGAGGAATTGCAATCGGCCTACGGCTTTCTACCCCAGTCCCAGGCTACCTTAGTCGCCTTAATTGGCTTAGTGCTTAGCCGTAGGCCTTAGACGTTTGACCTATGCATCCAGGGTATTTTGCTAGACAACAAATATATCCAAGTAAGCCTATAATCATAATCCCGTTTACTTTGTCATTGTTGACCTTAGTTTATTTATTTAGTTTGAGAAATGCATATTGGCATATTTGATGGTAATACAATTTAAAAAACACAATATTTATATATTTAACTTTCTTTTCTGGATCAAATGAACAGTTTCAAAATTCTTTCTCTGTTGGAAAGGAAAATTCTAATAATTGTACCCGAAGCGAAACTAGGGCGGATCGCTATCTATACTAATATTAGTTGATCCGGGAAACGTTTTTGCCATATAGGAGTGGGTCCAGCCGTTTCGGCTCCGAAACTACCGGACCGATTTTAAAAATTTTTTCACCATTAGAAAGCTATATGTAAAACCTATATGTTTACCAAGGAATAAGGAATAATTTATAAGAAATACCCACACCATGTTACGGAAAGCTACAGTATACTTAAAATATAATCATTTGCCATCGACACGCCAATAATTAGTATAATAGCTTTGACGATATTTATAGCTTATTTTTTACTATTTAACTGTAACTTTGAACGATAATTTAATTATGGACTTAATTTAAATAATAAAGAATAACGCTATTGTGTTGCGCAAGCGTCGCTTTGTTTTAATTTACGTAATTTGAATATCGAATGAGAAACCATGAACCTTTGCACTTGCGTCCTTGTTGCATGTATAGTAAATGAGATGCATGTTTATGTATTGTTTTATAGTTTTAATTATTGTAATATTGATTGTATTTAAAACTTGTTTATGTACCTACTCTTGGGAGCAGGGCCGGATTTAAATTTGTGCCGCCCTGGGGCACTGAAGAAAATGCCGCCCTATGACTTAAATTTTATTTTAATAGTTTTGCGGATGCATAATATACAAAATTTTAATTTGATAAATAATACTTAAATTATATTTCTTGAAAGATAAAATGTTTATTTAAAAGAATTAGTTAATTATAATATATTGTATAGATTTTTTTTCTCACTTTCCAAATTTTGCCGCCCCAGAAATTTGCCGCCCTGGGCACTAGCTCCGACTGCCCCTAGTGTAAATCCACCACTGCTTGGGGGTAAAGAGGTGTAATAACGACTTCGCAAGTTAGGACTAATGAGGTTAGGTTTAAGGCTGGCTTTGAACTCATCCCGAATTTTCATAATCTGAATTGTTTACCACACACATTCTGATTTTTTCAGATTATGAAAATCTCAGATCAATCGTTACTTTGTATGGAATTCTGGGCTTTCTTAATTGATAATCTGAATTCAAATTATGAAAATATGATGTGATGGATGTGAGGATGTGTGAGGCCGGCAAATCGGTAAAGCTTACAGAACCAATAAGATGTATCTTAGTCAACAGGTATTTAAATTGTTATTCGAGCAGAAAATTTTAATTTACGTTGTTAATGTCTGTTTATTTACGGCTTGTCTTAGTATGTCTTTGTGTGGTTATGTGTACATTGTCTAGTTAGGCGACAAAGAAAACACTATTTCTGAACGTAATGGATGTCTGAAAAAGTGAGATGTTGCGACAATCAAGTAACAGAATGGCGAATCTGACGATTTATTTTGCAAAGCGGGCTTTTGTAAACCACGCTGCGTTCAAGACATTAAATTCTGTCACAACTAGGTGTTCACTCACTTCGCCGGGAAACTTGGCTCGTTTTTACTAAAATGTTTTTGTTGGAAAACATTTTCCTGCAGTTATGTAAGTGGGTGTCTCGCCAGCCAATCACGTCGAGTCGTCGATTCTATACCGTTTCTTTGTTGTCTGCTTGCACTCTGCACCGGGACGCGGCGGCGCGGCGCGGCGAATAATGCAAAGCAATAATTCTGCCAGACGTGAATAGGTAGCAAACGATTGTAGCTCATATTATATAACATGAAAAGGTTGTTTTTCATATTCTTTCTTACGGTATTTTGAATAAACCTATATGTCAATCATTAACCCTCTATAACGGAAGTCTTTTTCAAGTGTTTCGTTGATTAAGTAATTGAAGTTTTATCTAACGTAAATTAAAGCTCACTTTTAAATTCCATTTCTATGCAAATGTGCAATAAAGGTATAGAAAACTCACAATTTATTCACCAATCCTTTTTTTCTGATTGTTGTAAAAATGTGCCGAGTTTTTCGGACAAAGTGGGATAAAAGATACCAAACTTCTTGGACTCTTTCAACATTTGAAAATCTAAGATTAAAATGTTCAAAGCGTGTAGATTGTCTTACAAGTAAAACCCATTAGTTGGAATAGTAGGAAGGTATTATATCTAGGTAACTATGTTACATTCTAATAAACATAATTTGATAACATTTCATTATTCGGTAACTTTTCCCGGATATTTGAAAATTTTGAAACAAAAATGTCGGAAAAACACAGCCATAATTTTCCCCCTCTTTACTAAATGCTAGGGTGTGGAGGTCCCTGCCCCGTCAATTAATCACGTCGCCTCAGCGGCTACCTTTGTTGTCTGCACCCGCCGGCGGCGCCATCTTGTGGCTGCAGTCTGCAGTCTGCACCGGCAGTGACTCTCAAGTTGCGACGTATAAATCAACGGATTGTTAGCTACGACAAATCCTTGGATACGAAGAGAAATAGATTTATTTTTGACGGAAATTTTCATGAAATTTTCTTGAAAATATCTTTTATAGTGCCATCGTCCACCTAGTCTTGAGGAAAGAAAAGAAATTAAGTTAACATACATCCATAGTAAATACTAGCTTTCCGCCAGCGGCTTCGCGTTGTCTTATAATTTTTCCCCCAGTTATTGCAACATTTAGAATTGCTACTCTGCTCCTGTTAGTCGTAGCGTGATGGTATATAGCTTATTGCCTTCCCCGAAAAATGCCCTATCTAATACTGAAATAATTTTTCAAATCGGTCCAGTAGTTTCGGAGCCTATTCAATACAAACAAACAATTACGCACGGCTACTTATCAAAAAAAACTACTACCCGCCGACTACGCAAGAAATCAACTGAAAATCATGTAACAAGAATATAATTCCTGTCACCTTCCTGATAAACAATTTACTGAATTGAAATCAACAACAAAAGAAACTGTTGTGTCCAAATTATAGCCGTGATCGCATGCCACCCATATTATACTTAAGTTTGCAAGCCCAGGGCATAGTGGCATGTGACCACGGCCACAAACTGGACACAACAATTCCTTTTGTTGTTGATTTCAATTGAGTAAGCCCTTCCTCCGGCTTTTTGCCGTGTCGTCGGATAATAACATTTTCAGTATAAGCTTTCGTAACATACCATAACGCATGTATTCCCTAAAGTGTTAGGCAGAGGTGAACCGCACAGTTCGACAGTATGTCTAGGTCCCATGAAATAGCTTAGGAGCGAGCCTATTGCCATCAAACGCCAGATTTGCCTAGCTTAGCAATTGCCAGATTTTCAAACGCAATAACTCCACGAGATGTAATCTTGTAGATTTCTTTCTACGCCTTTCAATATCATGTTTGAACCGATAATCATGTTTCTCACTCACTCAAATAATCAAACGTTACTGAAAACTTCTTCCTCCTAGCCTTTTCCCAACCATGTTGGGGTCGGCTTCCAGTCTAACCAGGATGCGGCTGAATATCAGTATTTTACACGGAGCGACCGCCATCAGACCTCCGCAACCCAATTTCTGGGCAATACTGATATTCGAAGGAAAGACTGGTTGTCAGCTTTTTAGGCTTCTATCTATCGTTAGTGGTAGTCTACTAACGATTGTCATAGGTGTTCGTATGACAACCGGGACCGACGGCTTTACGTGATCTCCGAGGCACGGAGGGGTCTCGATATGTTAAGAATTGTCACCCATCTACAGACTGACCGCGGCAAGTGTAGCTTAACCTTGCAGATCGGTTGATCAGCGTAGTTACAACTTGGCCACGAGCCCCTGAAAACTTTTGTTATCATTCTATTATAAATTCAAGTAAAACTATGCTCTGAAATTATTATGAAACTATTGGATAGCTCTGGAACTAAGACTTCAAATTGTTTAACGGTCTAATGAATTTGCTGAAATATCAAACTCGTGTTTTTTTTTACAAATGAATAACTTTATTTTACGTAACCGGAGTCAGCTCGCGCAAAGACCACTTTTGAGGTTTGTTTGAGCAAAAAATTAATATGTAATAAAATTAATATTAAAAACTTCTATAAAGTACGTACATACACTCAACTGAACACAGTAAAACTGCTTGGATTTACATGAGTTTTACGTGTAGAGATAACTAATAAAGAGAATCCTCCTTTGTGGTAGGCAGACGTGTACCATAGTTCCGGCGATCAATTCATTGGTATATTTAGGTCCCATGTAATAGTGGGCGAGCCTAGTGCCGTTATCCAATATCATAGAACTATTCTTTGCTCGACCTGGGCATGAAACCCAGGATCTCGTGACCATAGCGATCGCTCTTACGAGTTACAACAGGCTCGCCACCTACGCGGAAGAATGTCAACACGTTCCCGCACCCCGGCTGAATGGTGATGAGGCGAACACCCGTCTGGTTTTAGTGGGTATACGTCTTGTTCAGGACAGAGTCCCACACACCGCGCCGCCTTCACTAGGGCGGCGTGACGGTGCATAAAACATTTCCAGACGCAAAAAAAAGGCTCGCCCCCTATAACATGGGAACTACCTAAGCAAACCAGCGAACTATGAGTGTACATTAGAACACCTCTGCTTATCCTTTCGGGGAATACAGGTGTGATGGTATGTTACCATTACTTACCATATCTATAATTACTAACCTTTTGCCCGCGACTTCGTTCGTCGAAATTGATTTTTTGTTTGTTTGTTTGGTTGAACGCGCTAATGTCAGGAACTACTGGTCCGATTTAAAAAATATTTCAGTGTTAGATATCCTGTTTAATGAGGAAGGCTATAGGCTATATACCATCACGCTACGATCAATAGGAGCGGAGTACTTATCAATTAAAAATGTTGCAGAAACGGGTAAAAATTCCACTTCTACGGGAACGAATTCGCGGGCAGAAGTTAGTATAGTATACAGGGTTACTTGTAATTCGACGTATATCCGCCAGGAGCTGATTGGCAGGCTAAAATGCAACAAATTGAACACCACTTATGTATGGCCGAAATTCAATAGTTTTCGAGATATTTGAATTTTAGGGGATTTTCGATCTTTACCCAAAATTTAACACTAAGTTCTAAATAAAAAAGAAACTACACGTTGAATGGGTACAATTAAAAAATGATATTATAGCTGACACTTCAATTAAGCTATGTACATCATTAAAAGTGCTTCATCCAACAAAATACCTAAATTGATGAGCGATTTAAGAATCATATCTAACCAATATTTTTATTTAAAGCTTCAAAAAATGTAGTCTAGTTAAAAAAATTACTATGACATGAATCGTACAAACAACAAAAAAAACTTCTCTATTCTCTGAGCTTTCCAAAAAGGTATAAAAGTTAATTAAAAGACACTTAATTCATGGCATAGCATGTGTTTGAATCGGCGTGGGGAGAAAAATCTTCGCCTCCATGATCGGAGTATTTCTTATAATTTATACCCTATGTTACCCGGCCATAGTGTAGCTTCCCAACGGTGAAAGAATTTTTCAAATCGGTCCAGTAGTTTCGGAGCCTATTCAATTCAAACAAACAAACAAATCTTTCCACTTTTTAATATTAGTAGAAAAAGCATTGATAAAAACGTGTAGTTTATCGAAAAAATTATACATCTTGTTCGTGCTGGCCACGGAATTAGTTCTCCTCTCCCAATCCATCGGTTTGGATACCTCTCGTCTAGCCACTGCCGGACAGTAAATCGGTAATGTGTTGGGCAACCATCATGTGGAACCATGAGGTTATTTTTTATTTCCCCGGGAATATCCGCCAACAAATCATTGAGGTTGTTTCTTGAAAACTCTTCGTAATTTTCGCTGTTCAAATTTTGCTACAAGAAATGGGGGTCAAGAAATCTTATTTCTACCTATTATCTTATTCAAATCGGTCCCTACTGGACCGATTTGAAAAATTCTTTCACTGTTGCGAAGCTACACTATGCCCCGATAACATAGGGTATACATTATAAGAAATACTCCAATCATGGAGGGGAAGCCGTCGGCTGAAAGCTAGTATCTTTTTAACACAAACACAGATGATTTTTCTCCCCGCGCCGATTCAAACGCATGCTATGCCATGAATTAAGTGTTTTTTAATTAACTTTTATACCTTTTTGGAAAGCTGAGAGAATAGGGAAGTTTTTTTAGTTGTTTGTACGATTCATGTCATAGTAATTTTTTTAACTAGACTACATTTTTTGAAGCATTAAATGAAAATATTGGTTCGATATTATTCTTAAATCGCTCATCAATTTAGGTATTTTGTTGGAAGAAGCACTTTTAATGATGTACGTAGCTTAATTGAAGTGTCAGCTATAATATCACTTTTTAATGGTACCTATTCAATGTATAGTTTTTTTTTTATTTGGGTGTTAGTGTAAAATTTTGGGTAAATATCGAAAATTCCCTAAAATTCAAATATCTCGAAAACTATTGAACTTCGGCCATACATAGGTGCTGTTCAATTTGTTGCATTTTGATCCCCCAATCAGCTCCTGGCGGATATACGTCGAATTACAAGTAACCCTGTATATGTCGCCTGTTTCTTTTCTAAAAATAGCGGTGCACCGACGATTCGAAGTTCAACAACCCACGACACAAGTGCACCCATCACGGTAATATTGCATCTAATAAAGAGACAATTGAAGCTGCGTGGGGGGGTGTACTTGCGTCGGTCGAAGCCGCACCTCCCGTCGTGAGGATGTTATTGGATGACATCAGAGCATATCGGCGAGTGCATCTGGCTCGAGAACATAAATCTCAGTTTGCAATCATTATTATTGTCCGTGATAGTTCACCTAAGTTTACAACGGGTTTTTAAAAAAATCTGTAAAGTAAACTGGCCCTGCTTTCATCTTTGAAACTTCGCCAGTCCTCGCTTCGAACACACACTTAGGTCAATGTGTTCTACCCTAGATGCAAGCACAAACAAGGTATACGCCAAATAGATGAAACTACAAGGTTTTGAAGCAAGAAATTAAAAAATATATATAAAAAATAAAAGGGCCAACACACCTTTTAAACTAACCTACACACATTTTAAGAACCTACAAAAAAGCTTGTAGGTAATAACTGACCTCTCAAATGTTACTCCGCACAAATTTTAAAATACTTTTCCACAACAATATTATGCAAAAACGATTATTTATATGCATAAGCTCGACACGGGGCAAGGCGCAAAAAGCAACACAATCAGGTCATAAAACATGAATAATACCTACTACATAATAAATTGATATGTACACATCATTATTTGCATTCAACTGGCGTATTATTGAACTGCGTATATTTTTCATGAAACTGTAAACAATAATTATCAGGATATTCTAAAATAGGTGACCACGTGAAGGTTGTTACGGTAATGACAATAATGAAACGTATTTAAGTAAAAGTATAGTACGAGGGGCTCGTGGCCAAGTTGTACCAACGCTGATGAACCGATCTGCAAGGTTAAGCTACACTTGCCGCGGTGAGTCTGTGGATGGGTGACCATTCTTAACATATCGAGACCCCGAAAGCCTCGGAGAGCACGTAAAGCCGTCGGTCCCGGTTGTCATACGAACACCTATGACAATCGTTAGTGGTAGTCAGAAACCTAAAAAGCATGACAGTCTTTCCATCGAATATCGGTATTGCCCAGAAATTGGGTTGCGGGGGTCTGATGGCGGTCGCTCCGTGTAAAATACTGATATTCAGCCGCATCCTGGTTAGACTGGAAGCCGACCCCAACATGGTTGGGAAAAGGCTAGGCTGAAGATTTAAGTTACAAAAGCATTAATTAACCATCACTTCTTTAGTCTTATGAGTCTGGACATTATCTTATACATCTATACAAATAAATTAAATTGAAGTGTCTGTTTGTGATGTTTACTAATATTATAAGGAGAAAATATTTGTATTTTTGTATCGATATATTGTTTGTAATGTGCAAACTCAAAAACTACTAGACCGATTTCAAAAATTCTTTCACCATTAGAAAGTTACATCTTCCTTGAGTAACATAGGCTATTTTATAAGACCACGCGGGTGAAGTCGATGGCAGAAAGCTAGTATGCATATGAAAGTATATACGGTACTGACATCAAAACATCAATTTATAAAATGTATGTCTGTCTGTCTGTTTGTTCCGGCTAATCTCACTGGAACGATTTTGACGAGGAATTTCATTCGCAGATAGCTAATGTTATACGGCGTAACTTAGGCTACTTTTATTTAAGAAATTTGATTTATTTTTAATGAAGGAAAAAATCGGTTGGCGAGCAGGATTCGAACCTGCGTCTTCTGGTTCGGTACAGCAGACGCTTTAACCGCTAAGCTATCGCGAGCCCCGCTCGCCTGTCGAAATCTTCCTTCACATTCTAAACTTACGTCTTTAAGGTGACGTAGTAGTGTTGTGTCCCGAACCAGAAGACGAAGGTTCGAATCCTGCTCGCCAGCCGATTTTTTCCTTCATTAAAAATAACTTATAATCTTAGCATGGAAAATGCTTAAAAAATACAAAAAGATAATTTTAATTATTTAAAAAAAAATATGAACAATGGAACCCTGTGCAATGTCCACTCAAAACAGAGTTCTCTCACCACCACTCAACACAATTCCAAAATAAATGGAATGTCTATATTATGGCGGTTTTATGCGGGGTTAATGCCCAACCCTTTAGATAGGTAGAACATTTTTACGAGCACAGACTTGTGAAAGTAGACAGTCCTTTGAATAAATAAAGATAAGTTGAACAGCCGCTATGATTGTTTACTGTTGTTGAAGTTTATAGCATTTTATAAGATTGGTAGTAAAATCCGTAGAAGTTTAGTCACTGGGGTCGCTTAAGCGTGAAATATACATTGGGCGGAGAGTGACCATACTGACCATTATGTATGACTGATGTTATGCTAAATGCATATAATAATTATTATATGCATTTAGCATAACATATAGTTTCTAGTTTTTTTTAGTTTTTAGTTCATGGAATTCCCGAAAGAAAAGCCCTAGACCTTAGTTCAGGCACCTGGATCTCACAATTTAGTGTTTTTCCTGTTTTCCCGATAAAAGATATTGTAAAAAAGCTGTCTCTTGCTCGGCCTGGCCGTGCGGAACCAGTAGCTGTGAAGTCCCCTCAATAATTTAAAAGCATAGCCAGCTGTCCCAATCTGCCCTCAGCAACGCCCTAAGCCAAGTCCGAAACCCATTAGTGGGCGGGCTTAGCTGCTGTTGCGAACTTTATAAATATGCTCCTGTGTATTATAATAATATTATCCAAATTAAAATTACTACAGCTACGAATTCTAGAAATGAATTTATTTAAGAGGAATCGCTCAGCATTTTGAGTGTTCCTGAATGTTACACTCGGTAGCGCATTACACGTTGTATGTTGTTACTAGTAATAAATTAAGTCTAGTTCGCAACAAAAGCGGCTTTAATGTGCTTGAAGCGCTTTAAGTTTGTAGTGTGCCGTAATTTAGGAGAGATGGTGAAGATTACTTTGTGAGCCCAAGGAGCTCCAATGCTCCATATTGTTATAATGCTAACAGTATTACCGAGGATGCACAGGTCCCCCCAAATTTAGAAATAAGCCCCCACAAGATTTATTACGTACCTACATATCTATAAGGCTGTATGCAAGGTGGTCTATGCCTTTCTTGTAATATTTTTTATAGCTGTATCGAGCGGTGCTTGTCGTGTTGTTCCTATTTTCACCAATCCCTTGGGAATTTCCCTATGTCGTTTCTTCATACCAAATTTCAAGTTTGTAAGGTAAAGGGTTTATAGTTTTTTATTAATTTACTAGATTAAATTATAAGATTAAAATATTCACTTTCACAGTTCATTATGCACAAGTTATGTAAACAAAACCAAACCTTTAACTAACCCAATAGTCTATTAGTCTACGTTGAACAAAACTTCATACAACATAATAATGCAACGTGAACTACTGATTTATTAATTAAACAAGGGCTTCCAACTTCCAATATCTAAACAATCGAAGACACTAAATAAGTCTGTATGAATATTATTATATTTTTCCAGGAAAAGAAACAGTTTACTTAGTTAGATCTGATCCATTCACACGCTGTCACCGCCGCTGTCGGTCTTTTGGTCCGCAACCCCAGACAGTTCTCAAGGGCAGGAGGTCCTCGCCTCTTCCACAAAACACGTTGCTTACCGAAGCATCACTCTGTACTGCGAACGAAAAACCAGTACTGTATATGCTTACGTCACTTTACAAGTTGCGAACCCCTAACCTTATTCGTCAGCTACACTAGCGACGAAAAAATTTCATATCAAACTGTTTAGAAGGGCTTTGAGGCAGTTTCATTGGGTTTTTGTATTTGGAAAAGTTCAAAGTTTGGATATGTGGCAATAATCTTACCCCATACCGAAGAACTGTGAGATGAGACAGACGTTACTGAGAGAGAGAGAATGTAAGGATTCTCTTATGGTTACTTACACAAAGTGGTTTAGCCAGATTTTTTCGGAGATCAAACCTATGTAAGACCCAAAACCGTTACCGCACATTAGAAATTATGTTCGCATTTATGTTATTGGTCCTTCTTTACGTAACTGTTCAGTGCCTGCTCACTATTTATATTATGATTGAATGAATCACTTGATTAGAGACAATACGTCTGAAAGCTCTTTGTTTTTATTTGCGAGGCTTTCTGCGAATCCCGAGGAGCTGTGTTGTAGACTTAATGTGACTCGAGTTTTTTTAATCAGTTTGTCTTTTATCGATGTTGTTTTGAAGTTATTACCGACATTGATGACGATGTTTTAAACATTTAAGGGTTTTTTTGCTGCACTAGGAAAGAGTATCGCTGTTTCCCGTCTTGAAGAGTACGTTAAGCGGTCAGTGTTTAAGTTAGTATGTTTTAGACCGGGTTCTGTTTCTATATTGAATCTGTGTCAATCGTTAGAGAAGCCTAACAACCAGTTTAACCCTTAGGCTGCGGTATTGACCTGAAAGTGATTTGCGGATGTCTGATGGCAGGCGCTTAGTACAAAGTACTGATATTCAGACATTGATAAGTTAGCCGAATCTGGTGGTACTGGAAGCCGACCCTACCGTCGCTGGGAAAGGGCTAGAAGAAGACAGTAATTTTAATTTTTTATAATTACGAATATCGAATGGAATTTGCATGATTTCAATAGCAAACAGCATAATTTAAAGCAATAACGTTTGCTTTCAATACTGAAATAGATGTGCAATTGCTCAATTATGCCCCTTTCTTTGCTACAAGGCTAGCCTTGGGTTTAACCCCGAGGTTAAAGGCTAACTAACAACCCTCTACTTATACGAACCGTAATTTTATGCTCAACTAGGAATGAATGAAATATCTAATAGCAAATAAAAATATAATTTGCTTTTCTGTATAAAGTAAGATACTGACTGGCTGACTGATTCACTCTCTGACTGATCGATCAACACACAGCTGACACTAAAAGGAGGTTATGGAAATTGGCCCAAATGATGTACCGAAGGTACACTTATTTAAAAAAATACCCTGTATTAAGCTGGTTAGAACTCTAATCGTATTTTTTTTATGTTGACAGGAAGGGAAAAGTAACCTTTAACTTGAGAAATATCACGCTATTTTGGCACACTATTATCTGTTTCGTAATGATTTCATAGTAAAATCTGTCGACTTGACAGCTGTCATGTACTTCCAGAACAAATAGAACAAATTTGGGCTGAGTTGCATGGGCTTTTGATGACCTCCTTTGGCACGGAGATAGGAATTATGACGTAGACATCAGATAAAAAAGAATTTTGGGGAATTCCCACGGTATTGATTAAAGAAATTGTTAAACGCGAGTAATCCCGCAGGGAACAGCTAGTAATATATTTATAAAATTAAGTAACAGTAATACCCATTCTTAGGAATAAACTCCGGTTGAGAAGAAGAGAAGCAGTGATAGCCTAGGGGTATGACCACTGGACTGCCAAATTAAAGGTCTCAAGTTTGAATCCAAGGCACGCACCTCTGACTTTTCGAAATCATGTGCGTAATTATCACTCGCTTTAGCGGTGAAAGAAAACATCGTGAGGAAACCTGCATGCCCGAGATATTTTCTTGACGGCATGTTAAGTCTGCCAACCCGCATTAGGCAAGCGTGGTGGACTATAGCATAATCCCTCTCACTGAGAGGAGACCCGTGCCCAGCAGTGGGACAGTATATGGGTTGATTATTATATATTATTATATGGTTGAGAACTGGGACCACCGGGAACTGGGAGCCGACTGTGAACAACTGAGGTCTTGATAGGCTAAGGATCGTCACCTATCCATAGACTGACTAAGGAAATCGCAGCTTTAATTTTGCAGATCGATCGACGAGTAGGTACTTACTTAATGTTGTTAGCAAAATTCTATAAATAAAGCAGACGGGACGTCTGAGCACTTCGCAAAAGAAAACAAACGTAGATAACAATAAAGATAGTTGTTTCCGCCATTAAAATGAAAATACGCGATACTCTGTACTCAGCAATGCATTTTAGCTGAATCGCTGAATCGGCAATTTGAGGTGTCGACACCCAATCAATTTGCATTGATATATTAGTGACTCATTCGATACTATTTTGAAACAACGAAAAAGAAAAATGGCGGATGTTCTCAATCTCAATAACGGTTGTATTTTTCCAGTTCGATCGGTAAGCAATTTATTTCATGTTTAGAGAGAGGTCCAATTTTAAATTCAAATGATTTTATTTTAATTAAACCATATAAATAGGACTTTTTAAAGGTCACATTAGTGATATGGTTCCAAAAAAAGTTGGACTCATGAAGAAGAGCTGGCAAGAAACGCCATAGTCATTCTTTTAAAAAAAATATGGTAGATAATAGTAACAATTGTTGTGAATAGTATTCTAAGTTTGATTCATTGGCTGAAAAAAAAACTTACATAAGGTTTCGGATAGGTTTAAATTAATCCGACGTTGTCATTGTGTTGAATTGTCTCATTTAAGATTTGTATTATATTAAAAAGTAAATTACTTGGTTCAAAAATCAATAGCCGCCATAACACTGTATTTGAAATATAAGATGTTTATAAAACTTTTAATAAAGGGTTCATCTTGTTTGTTTAATAAACTTTGACGGCTTTCACGGTGTCTTCAAACAAAGTGCTTATAGTTTGTTTTCAACGAGAAAACTCTTTATTGTTATTAACGACTGTTTATAACAATAAAAACTTGTTGTATTTTACGCCTTTTTGCTAGAATTGTTCTGTTTCTTGCTACTTATATCTTGTTATGAGTTTATGACAGACTTCAATGAGACAATCTGTAGTTTTGAAGTTATGAGCACAATGACATGTTTCCTCGGCACAGAATGTAGCTAGTAAAATTATTGTTTATATCCCTAAGAAAATGTAGCTTTTAACTTTTATGGTTCATGTCTTTTTGGAGAAAAAATCCTGTTTCAATGCGATAACGACGATAATGATAATAATTATGGCTTTAATTACATGAGATCTAAATACGTATACTTAATAAATTTAGGATTAAGTAGTTTGCACTTTGTAGTTCATGCACTCTTGGTTGCTGCTCGGGCAGGCTGCAGTCGGTAGGAGACTCTTTAGGGTCGGCAACGCGTCAGTAACATCAGGTATTGGTAGTGTCCATGGGTAGCGATGACTACTTACCAGTAGTTCTGCTTATCTGCTCGTTTGCGGACATAAACAAAAAATAATACCTTTTTGACCTTTCCGACCGCGATTTAAATTGCAATTTAGAACATGTTCTTCTATTACGGTAAGCTAACATGAAACATCTGTCTTATTTGAATAAAGTTTTCTATGCATACTACGGTACATACTATGACAACGTGACAATTAATACGTGACAGTTGTCGGGGCTGCCGGAACAGCTGATGATTTAGCGACGTAACAAACGGCCGGATGTCGTGTGCTGTAAAACCAATTGATGTTGACATGACAGTTATATCATGACAGAATATCTTCATTTTAAGACACCATTTTTTTCTTCACTTCACCTGAATATAATGAAAGAAAAATACCTATTTATTTATGCTTTAAGAAGGTATTTTTGGAGGTTTTGGACATGTTGAAAGATTCATATTGGAAAGTTTCAAGACTTGCAAGCGTGGGAGAATATCCTAAAGAGAAGAAAAGATGTTTGGTCTTTCGAGAAGTCGGTACGGAAGACCAAGACCAAATATCTAGTTTATATTCGTTATTAACTACTGTTAAATACATACTTTAATGCTGTTTATTATAGACATTCTCATATTAATAGCGATAGATGGGATAGGATATCAAGCACAATATCTTAATCTACGTGTTGGCAATAAATACTTATATCTATGTTCCATAATATAAAATTCGAATGATTTCATGGAACTACAGTACAGAAATGCACTCCATAGTTATTATGAGACACGACAGGATATGAATTGCAATAACTGTCCTTTTGTCAATTATGTCACTGTTGAAGCACGCACGATGGGCATTGTGCGCTTTTTTATTTGATCAAGTGTAATGTAAGTCGGTACGATTGTACGGGGCAGGGTTGCCACGTGCGCCCGGTGAAGTGTACTTTTCTTTAACTATATTTACAATGTAACTGAGATCTTTAAAAGGCCGTAGGTACCACAGCAAGTTACGGTCTCTTTTTGTTTGTAAGAAAGCAATGTCGCTTTTGATAATAAATAGCGTCACCCCTCTCTCGAACAAATTTTTTTTGAAACAGTCTATTGCCTAAAAATATAAAATAAACCAGCACCAAATTCAAAAGTGTATTGAGTGTACCTTAATTTAACTACTGCTATCGTACATTATTTTGTCTGAGTTTCTGAGCTTATTGCCACGGAATGAATAATAACGTCAATGCTTTATTCCCCAAAGGGTAAGGCAAAGATGTATTAATGTAGAAGTTTGTCACACGTGAAAATGAGCCTATTGCCACTAATCGGCCACAAATCCAAACTCCTTGGTTCGACCTCTAGTGTAGTCGTCGCTTATCACTTAGGATCACAAAACGAGGCAGTAATATAACAAAAATGATCATTATATGAAGTTTCATTGTACAGGTTTTCGAGCTATATAATATAGCTCGATATAAATATATCCACATTTTATATAATATCCGCTCAAATGCTGTTCAAAATAAAACAGATTACACGGAACGGATTATTTATTCAATTTTGTGCTGCCGACGTTTTGGGCGTTTTACAGCGCCGGTCACTCGACTGACAACCATTTAGCGAATATAATTAATTGAATCGAAGCAAGGCAAAATTAATAAAAAGCCGTTAAGTGAGTGACATAACAGGGTAATAAATTTCCAGTATAAGCTGACCCCTTACTGTACAGACATTTTATAAAACACTAGGTCAGCTCTTTGTCGAAATGTATAGTTTACTACGCTAGAGCTGGTCCTAGGTTCCTAGGTCAGGCAAAGTGTTATTCGATTTCTCCTATGAAACTCTCAATGAATTGCAATAAGCTCGCCCCTATTAAATAGGACCTAAACATACCGTCGTACTGTATCCCTTCGGGGAATACAGACGTGATGGTATGTTTTGAATTAATATCCTGTCTTTATGACAATAAATGACGGAGTGCCAGCCCTGTAACAATCGCATATCGGTCTTGGTTATGTTTCGTTATTCTATATCGGTGTCAGGGCGAAGTTTCATAGATATATGCACAGACGTCGATATTTAAGTGTTGAATGCACAAGGTTAGGTGAGCGGTTAGGTATCAGACGTTCTACTTCTGGTTACCATGACAACCGACTGTGGAAATTGGTTGCCGAGTCGCGCTTGTAAATCCTTTGTTTGCGTTGCCATGGTTACCATTTCTTTCTTTAAATGGTTACTGATTTAGCTTCGTCTATTAGCGTGGCGAGGTCACAGTCTAACTTTTCTATTCAGATTATCTTAGTTTACTCGATACCTACATACCGACATGCCTTTAGGGCTCGGATTGGAACCTGCCACCTGGGGAGGTGGCAGGGTCTGTCAGATTCATAAGTACCTATTGAAAACCGCTCTAGGCTACTTGCCGTATAGGCCATGAGCTTGGCGACATTCTCTACGGCCAAGACAGGCTGTGGTCTAGCATTCGCAGGATCTCTTGAAAGGGCAAGACATCCTGGATCCGACTCAGGAGCGCGCGTGGAAAACACGAGCACCGATACCGTCTATCTATCTTTAATATCCGTGCTGTTTCCACAATTTCCTAGAGATTTTTCCTGAAGATTTTCCGATTCCAATTGCCTGAGAGACTTGCGTGTGGAGTCTGTCAACCCCCATCATCACCACAGTGGACTATAAACTAACCCCTATCAGTCTGAGAGGAGACCGTGCAGTGGTAAAACGGGTTGATGAGGATGAAAAAATTAGACAAAGGCATCGATTTTAGGGTACCAAACTTATTTTTCCGCCAAGAAGGAGACAATGTTAGTGGTAAAGCTGAGTGTTAGTAATGTTAGGACGGAAGTACATGTTGGTTCAGCTGTGATATTGAACCAGTTGTTTTATTACATTTATGAATCCAGTCCGAGCAAGATTACACAGGTGGTTTGGTGTGGGAGATTTGAAAACGCAAAAACGTTTGGTAGATTCGTTTGGATGGTGAAACATACTTCCACTCATCCTCCTTTTTTAGTTTTGTTTGTGAGGGGTCCCGCTCGGAGATACGGAACGGTTATATCAAGTTCTCTGGCCAGGACGCCAGCATACTGACTAAAACGACCACCACTAGCATCTTCCGCGTAGTGGCGGAATCACGGGAATTTCTCTCACATGATCCGCGACCCCACTGCGGATGACCGTTGACAGACCCTCCCCCGACTGCCAAGTGCAATGGGGGGGGCAAATGATGACCGCCCAAGCCCCTTTTTGCGATGGGATACATGGCCCTTATTCCAATTCACTTGGGGTCGGCGCAGTATGCCTTTTTCTTCTTTATGCCGTCTCTCGGCATTCATTTGTTCACTGCTGCTGTGATAAAAAGTAACTGTTAGTAGAATAAAAATATTTAGTTATTTGCTTATGTAACTAATTTTATTTTTTCTATCTTCTTTCTGCAAGCGAGTAGTGCTTAGAAATGCTCCCCAGAAATCGGTTAATAGTAAACTACCATTATGTTTTCTTCCGCGAAATAGAGCTTTAAAGATAGGTACAGAAAGCTAATGCTAGATGCTTTTAACTGATTTTAGAGCAGTATATTTTCTAAAGCCGCATTTCCAGAAAATTCTAAAAGTTCCGTAGTAAATGGAAAATAAACAGGTCTCCAGGCATCGCAGTAGTTCGCATCATTCCATTCGCCCGGCCCCCGAGGGATCACTCGCGATGGATGGAATATCGAACACCGACACTCATGCTATCCACTTGCGACTCTTCGGTGTTAAAGCGAGCTTTTAGTTCTGTCGCGTATTTTATAGTACCTTTTTACTTATTTCGTGGGGAGTGGAGGTCATTGACCGGCGAGGAATGTGACGTCACAGGTCACAGGCACCTATATAAACAGGAACGGTATTGTTCACATTAGAGCAGAAGCTGCACTTTATATTTGTATGCATATATAATTTGTTTTCTGTTTAATTTGTCTTCATGTTTATCTGTCATACAGAGAATATCATTATTACGTTATTAACAAAAAAAAAATTCTTTGGTTACAGGTATGTCCGTCTTCAAATCCAGAAATAGCTTATAAGTGAGTACAAAGGAGAGAAATAATTATGTAACCTATTATTTATAAAATATGTATTAATTTTAATTAGCTAATATTAACACAATTAATTGTATGTGTATTGGTCTTTTGATTTGAGTACAGAAGGACCAAAAAATATTTTACGCTGAGTAGTTATTTTTCCAACTGTAGTAAATATTATCAAGTGTTTTGTGAAGAAAGGAATAAGCTCAGCATGATTTTTTTTTTTGGTCCTTCTGTACGTAAATCAAAAGATCATCCTTTTTGCCATCAGTATGACATAACATTGTTCTAGGAAAGCATGTGGTATGTCAGCATTTCTTATAGAAATGCCCACGTGTAATCACAGTGTCGTGTTACCAATACACATTAGAGATTACTTAGATTCCTTTTGGACCCTAGATACTTAATACTTTTTGTAGTCGCATTCTAGTAATTGATACTTTAATTACTTCCTGCGTACGGTAATTGATAGCTTAGAGTTTGCAGAGCTTTTTTCCCAAACGAATAACACATAAAAATTTGAAATGGTCTTTTGGGTTTTTTACGCATTAGTAGTAGCTTAGTAGATCGTTATTATATTGACCACCATAGGAAAATCATTTATTATCATTGAACAAAAAAATCATTTTTCATGTTCCAAGGTCAAAATATTATTAACAGTCTAGGGAACAATTTATTTCTGGGTGACTGATGCATAAACTAAGCAACTGTTCTGTATATGACACTTAGTACTTCTGGATAGCAATCTAGACTGGTCCTTTTGGTGGTTTGTGGAAGTTTTTGCCGGGGAGTGGTATGCTACCTGCGATCGTTTCCGTCCCGCGGTCATCGCTCGCCGCTCGTCGCTCGTCGGGACGTTGACATCGCTTTGTCTTGCACCGATCGAATACAGTGCAACCCGTCTGCACTGTGCACTGTGCATTCAACACAGAAGAATACGAGAGTGAGCGTAATTTGGATGCGGCATGTAGATGAGTTAAATTTCAGTCTGCATTATTTTCTATGATCTCTTTATGATCGAATTAATTCATTATAGTAATCCTTTGTAATGAAGAAAATAGACAAAAATATGAGGGTTCAGTTACTACTACAATCAAAAGATGCCGCCAGCTTTTTATGTAAAGAAAGTAACAAGAAATCTTTTCTTTTTGTAAAGACAGAAAACCTATACATTTTGATTACAATGCCTTTTAACTAGCTAGTTTATTATTAACTTCAGATTTAAACAACAGCCATTTAATAAATCGACTAATTGTACTTATTTTCTGATAACTTATTAAAAGGTACTTTAACAAAAAATATTATGGAAAATCAATCTAAAACCGGCTATAATCACTTTATGTCCAAGTTACTATCCGAGCATATTATAAATAAAATCTCAGTAATTATATAAATAAAATGCATATGTATCTGCCAAGTCCACCTTTTTCGTAACTCATAACAATCCTAAATTAATTCACCAATTTAAATCCACAATTTCCTCAAACAATATAAAAACAAAAGTGTATTTTTTTCCTCTATTAGCGTAGTGAGACACGAATTTACATAATTTCCACGAGCGATGGTACCACGAAGGTTGTTGAATTTATGTGTCTGGTCTGGTCGCCTCCACCGTCTAGTAATGTAACGGCATGCACACTTGTACGAGACCTCTGGCCTGTGCACAATGCATGCTCAGTTGTGAACGTCATCTGCAAGCGTCGGACGCTCGCGAGTGCAGTGCGCGTGTTTATCGCTCATCCAAAAAGTTTGTGGTTTTCTTTCGTAGTTCTGTGGTCACTAACGGATTGTTAGGTTCGCCGCCGCACAAAGAGGTGAGTTGATTCAACGTTTATTTATTTAGAAATTTTGTGGTTTTATTCGAGTTTGTTTTGTGTGGTCGAAATTCTATTGATGGAAATTCTACCGTCCTAAGTTCTGCTTAAAATTCGAAGTTGTTTTAAAGGATCAGTTTCCAATTAATTCTTTTCGAATGGATTTTAACTTTTAATCCCTTAGATCGTTATAATGAGAAATTAATTGAAGAGTTCTTAATGGCATCTGTTTTGAACGATACGAGGTCGAATCATTTTACTTTGTTTACTTGCAGTGATTTATTAACAATACTAATAAAAAATAAATACAATAATAGACGCTGTTTAGTTTTTTTTAATTTGTTAATCAAGACATCAAACAAATTATCCCAAAAAAGAAAACTTTTTCAACACTGTTACAATAATTATTTAATTTAAAACAAAACTTTAATTATACATAAACAGATTCATGAATCGAAAAACAGCGTTAAAATAAAATTATAAAGCACAACGAATATTGAATTTCAGTCTGAAAAATTAACTTTATAAGAAACTTTTAGTTGAAGTTATTTGAATGAAGCATTTCTTTCTTAGGTCAATAGAGCTTTTGATCATTAATCAAATGAGTCGATTCACTACACCGTACTAACTACTATGTAAAAGGTTGGGCTGCGACAGGTAAGTGTAGAGGGTGGTTACATAAAGTATTCATACAAAAAAATATAGGGGACTATAGATCTTTTTTTATTGATTAGCTCAGCTCGTATCGGTGGAGCAATAAAAGACGATTCTCACTTTTGCTGTCACTAAACCAATAAATTAAATTTCTTCAAACCTTCAAACCTTCTTTCTTTAAACCATTAAATTTCCTCTTCTTCGCTTTCGTTCCATTTTGTCTTAGGCTTACTTGACGCTTAGTATCGTCTCTGAATATTAGCTTTAGATGTGTCATTGTAAAAAAAGTTTTTATTTGTTAGCCGTTGGTGTCCCACTGCTGGGCAAAGGCCTCCCCCAGGTCTTTCCATGTACTCTTATCTCGTTAAAAAAAGGTTACGTCTCAAGAAATACATTAAACAATTTTTTCCTATTATGTCACACAGCTAAGGAATAACAGAAATATAAGCTCCAATAACGTCTGTAAGAAATCAACTACACGCAAGGAAAATTGTGGGCACCAGTTTGATAGCACGCGGAACAGCCATTAAAGAAATTAAGGCTTATTTTCACCGACGGCAAGCCCAGGTGTTTTTTAATGAAAGTTTTTAAGAATAAAACGTAATTAACATAAGTGAAGCACTTGGAATATAAAATAAACTGTTCATTCATACTTCAAGTCTTCTTTTGCGTCTGACGTTTTCAATTTAAACTATGTTTTAAAGGACTAATTTGCGTTTATAAAATCAAACATACAAACAGAAATGTATATCAAAAATTAAAATGATGGCGTAATGTTAATTTGAAATTATAACAATTTCTTCATTCATTATGAACATATTATTACATACATACCATCACGCCCGTGTTCCTCGATGGAGGCAGAGTTGTACAAATTGTACACCCACAGCCCCCCCATTATTTTAGTTCTCATGCAATAGAAACAAGCTTATTACAATTGTCTTTAACTTGCCCTTTGGACCCATACATTACCTGTGGAAATTTTGACGAATTGATAACCAAGCATAATAGTTTCATAAATACGGTCCAGACGATGGAATATTAATCAGCTTTCAGTCACAAAATGTATGCTATGAAGTAAAAGTCGTGTCATGAAAGTTAGAAAAACAAAGAATGACACAAAAACAAATGCATATCGTCATCTGACTCATTTAAAATGTTTAAACGTTGACTAGTTGAGAATTACTCAAAAACAATTCGGATACAAGCCAAGAGAGTTTCACTTTTAAAACATTTGATTGAAATTTCCGTTCGAATATAGAACATTGCTGAGATAATATTTAAGGAGACGCTTTCAGAAGATTTTGCACTGATGCACGCGTGTCTTGAGAACATGTTAGCTCAGTGGGTGAAGAAGAAAATCCACTCCCAATTTTAATGCGTGTGTTGTAAATACTTCAAATTAGGACATTGAAACCTGTCAGAATAATCGAAAGGGTTGTATCAATGTAATAGGAAGTCGCAACATTATTAATTAAAGGTTATTTTAGTCTGAAAGCAGTGATAGCCTAGGGGTATGCCAAGTCAAAAGTCTCGAGTTAGAATCCAAGCCACGCACCTCTGACTTTTCGAAATCATGTGTGTAATTATCACTCGCTTTAACGGTGAAGGAAAACATCGTGAGGAAACCTGCATGCGTAAGAGATTTTCTCGACGGCATGTAAAGTCTGCCAACCCGTATTAGGCTAGCGTGGTGGACTATAGCCTTATCCCTCTCATAATGGAAAGTGACCCGTGCTCAGCAGTGGGACAGTACATGGGTTGATTATTAGTCTGAAAACTATACAAATAAAACAATCAATCGAAATTAATATGAAAACCCATTCAGACATAAAAAGGCGACTCAAGTTGTCACCTTAATAAATTTACAAGTGGACTGCTTCCCGATCTCGGGTAGATCATAACATTCCTTACTCAACGGCCTTTTACGCCAATTAATAAGCCTCCTTCAGCAGTCGGGTAAAAAGGGCGATGTCCGAAAAGTTCAACAAACCAATTCAAATATCCGCTCGAATTTCCTTACGAATAAATTCACAATAATATCACGTTCGGGCCACCAACAAAGTACGAAAACCTGACCAATAAAGTATCTGGAACATGCTACCACTTTATACCTTTAAAAAGGACTCCACCCGGTATACTGTATCATCATGCAAGAACATATTGATAAATATTAGTTGTAGGTATAATATTACGCGATAAATGGTCGCTGGTTTCAACCATTTTGTTTTTTCGTGTATTTGGCAATATCCTTTGAATCAAAAGTTGTCATATACACATTTCCATATCCCATATCTAAATGTCGTGTGCCAGACACTAATGGTACATATCAGTGGTTCGATCGCATGTGCCGTCCGTCCGTACCGTGGTTCAAAACGGCACGTGTCATTAGGCTTTAAGAACGGCCCGATGTGATTTATGTTGTACTTTGTTTGTCCGTCATAATTGACATTTACTAAGTGTTCACCCTGCGTGACACGTGTATTTTCTGAATAAATTGCCATGTTTTAGGTTACAGGCCATTTTACAGCTCTTGTCGAATTTGTTTTATTTTGTTTTAGAAACTTTTAATCAGCTTATGTTAAATTTTTCGGACAAAAGGACCATTCGAATGTTATTCAGCCTGAATGTTTTTAAAATATAATAACGATAAAATTTACACATAAAAGTGTATATTTATATAAAAATATGGTGTTACCAAATAATTGGACAACGCCAACGTAACAATGTAGGTTGTTGTGAGGAGTTTCAGAACGACTATAATTAATCAGTGTTTTTCCGAAAGAATTCCGACAAAAATGGCTTCTTTTAATAATTCAATTTTGTGCGAGTATTTGCTTACAATGTTTCCATAAATTGTCTAACTTGCCGAAGTAGTTTTCAATTAAGATCATGTCATGACAATGTCTTACCGAATAAAAATATTAAAAAATCCCTACTCTTAAATTTAGTCCAAACTTTCGTAGAGTTCTGTTAATTACTAAGTTGTTGATATCAAAACAGTGCATTCGTCGATCAAAATTCTGTACAATAACAATCATTGCCTTAATTGATTCGTTAATTAAACCGCTCGACATAATTATTTGTATACTGCTTCACAAAACAGGTTTTATTGCGTAACGTGATTTAGTTAAAGCTAACAGCAATTACGCAACCGGTCTCTAATGACTTAGTGACAGGAAGATCCAATATCATTAGGGTCTCCAAAGAACCCAGGATACGGAAGTAAGTGCTGAAAGGCTTTTATTTAGTTTCCTTTTAATTTTAGCGGCAAAAAGCTTTTGAGTAGTCAGTAATAGCACGGATACACGCAAAAAAAAATTCATGAAACATACACCATAGATCGATCCGCCATAAAAATTGACGTTGTAGTATTATGGATTGGAACATCTTCTTAAAAAAAAATAAGTAGCACATGGAGCTCTACTTCATTAGTAAAACATTTTTTTTTTTAAATTCAGTAATTAAAAACCACTTCAGCAAATATAAATCGCAATGAAAATTACCTCTAAAAATGGATTCGGAATGAAAATTTGCCACAAAATGAGGTCAAGTGTTCGTAATAACATACAACTGGTGGCCGATATGATATGAATGTTGATTGTAAATAGTTCTGCACTCGACACGCCCCAGTGTTTTGCTCACAGATTCATTTTTAGCGTCTGTTTCGCGGTTTTTCTGCAACTTTTTCACGAGAACTTAAATATCAAACGGTATTGTGGGAAAATTAAGGCAAGTTACAAATTAAAACCTCTTTTTTTACCCTAATCTAACGGAAGTGAGTATTTGAAAAGCGAACGCGCAAAAAAAATTACCGCAAGTATAATTTTGTAGGGTAATTTACGCACGTGAAACCGTTGATTTATTCTCATTGTTCTACATTCGAAACTTAGTTTTGTTCTGAACTTTATACACATTTAAACAATGTGATTCAACATATTAAATTAATTTTCGTATTATATTTTATTAGGTTTAGATTTAACTGTACATTTATATTCATCTTTAACAAGTCTCCATGAGGCAAAAAATACCTTGCATCGATACAAAACAAAGTCTTATCTAGATTTCTGTGACAGCATGTTTGTATTTTTCCTCGTTTCCAAAGATATACAATTCTGTGAATAATTTGCTGTCAACAAACAAACTATCCCAAATCACGTCCCAACCATTGTAAGTAATTTAGATTATATCAGGATAAAATTATGATGTAAATAGTCACAACACTCACAACTATTTGATTTAAGTATTGCATTATTTGAGACATGATAAGCAACCCAATTCTGCAACTCCTCTACGTCATAATTTTCTTCGCTGGTCAATGTATCATGAGCATCATCACTATGACCTTGCACGGTAAACTTCACTTGCGCGATTCAGGATTTATCGCTTCGTACAAGTGCTTATGTTGCTTGATAGATGTCGCTACACTATTCCAGGCCACGGCTGCACTGATTTACTAAAAAACTGAAAGTAAGTAATCCTAGACTAGTTCCTTGTTTCGGTCACAAAATTAAATGGTTAGGTATCCAAAGGACCAATTCATCTATACTAGTAATATTATAAAGAGGAAAGATTTGATTGTTTGTTTGTATTGAATAGACTCCGAAACTACTGGGCCGATATGAAAAATTCTTTCAGTGGAGCAGAAATGAAAAATGTTACAAAAACGAGGGAAAAAAATCATAAGACCACGCGGCCGAAGCCGCTGACGGAAAGCTAGTAGTAGATAAATTAGTCCTTTGGGCTTTCCAGCAGCAATACGTTCATCAACTACGAATACGATATTACTGAGCTACAGAGGTGTAATTGTTAATTATTTTGCCCTTTTGGTGTCATCAAATATATAATCACTAATCACTATAATACCATCGACCGCTTCCGCGTTGGCACACAACATCGCCACATGACGGCATAAATCGATCAGATTACACCGAACGCAACTGGCCAGCACGCCACTAGCGCCAAGGACCACACCAGATCCCACCAGCTGATAGCACAGGTCAAGGCGTGTACTGATTGGGGGCTTCCTATTTGAGCTGCAATCTTTCTAACAACGTGTCAAGGAAAGATTTGACGTTGTTTTGCGTTGTTGATAACGGTCAGTTAGTTCTGTTACGCACAGCCATTTGAATTATGAAAGATTGCTCTTGCGCAATACGTGTTCTACTGTAGCCCTATTAGGTATATGACGTCTCTTAGTTGAAGATCGCTTGCCCTTGTAAATGTTTTATTTACGTAGTCTCCGACTTACAGATTAGGCTAATACAAAACTACTTAGGCTGAGATTCAGAGAAGAGACTCAGCATGAACTTACGCTCCCGTATGTCAATTTGTCATACAAATTTGACATACGGAAGCATAAGTTCATATTGAGTCTCGTTTCTGAATATCAGCCTTAGTTTCGTTAAACCTTTTTGGAATTTTACTTTAAAACCATACAGGGAACAAGTTAAGGATTAGAAAAGTGTCGTTGTTAATGTGTTAATATTGTGAACCTGCTTGGGCGATGCTCTCCCATCCGTCTACCTAATCAATTTAAGCCAAAGATTGATACCAAAAGGTCAAAAAAACTAAACCCGTATTGTATGTAACCCTTCTCAAATTTGTAGGCCAAAACAAAAACAAAATCCAATAGATACAATATACCTATATCTTATTTACTGTCCGTCATATCCAACGTTCATGTTAAAGGGAAAAACTGACTTGACATTGTTACGCACTTTGATACAAACGCTTCATGTAGAAATAAAATACCGCTTAGGTGTAAGGGTGCGTCCACATCAGACGATTGTTCATTTGCTGATTTATGACCGTGACTATACTCCGTTTTTTAATCTCAGAGACTAGATTGACACATGCAACTGTCAAAATTACAAATAATGATACCAGCTTTTTTGTATAGGGTTGTACCTACGATACCGGTTTATTGAATCGTAACTTTTAGACGATTAGCTTAAATTTTTTTAATTCCAAATCGTATAATTAAAGCCCAAATTAATTAAAATTGTCCGAATGCACAATAAAGTCTATGGAAGGCAAGTCGCCGTAGAGTTTTAATTACCAAATGATGTAAAATTACCTACCAAAAAAAACTAAGAAAGGACTTTAATAAATTTAGTCTTATGTTTCAATGAGGTAAAGAAGTATTAGAAAACTATATCAATCGCTGTAAAAAAGTTTTAGAAAACTATGTTGATTTCGCTGTCGTTATTTAGTCCTTCAAAACTCTACCTAATCCAACTCATGATTATTACGTTTTAAATAAGACCTACTAATTTTTTCAGGATAACTTAATTGTAAAAAACCGACTCTTCAATTTATTAGCGATAATTTTCGATAGAGGCACATTACTATTTAAGAAATGCAAAAAACTGGTATCCCACGTAATGTCACTTTAGTCTCTGAGATTAAAAAACAGACTATAAACTGATATATAATGCATGTCATGACAAAGTTACTAATTCTAGAAAGCTTAAATTTGAAACATTTGTTTATTTAATAATGTGAGCATCCACTAAGAAAGGATTTTGGAAAACTCCCCCGGGATTGCGAAAAACGTGTTTAAAGTGCGTTACACCATGGAGTACAAATAGAATACCGTGTATACGTTCCACCCGATCTTTAAGAAAACAGTAGATAGTCATGAAAAGATATATCGAAAACTCGTTACAGTAATATGAGAATACCACCAGTGTTTATAAACAGCATAACTAAGGTCAGTATTAGAACAGCGAACTGCAAAATATCGGCACAGTTCAGCAGGGCTGTCATCACGCTCCATGTGGTGGCGGCCTTAGAGAAGCTGCGGGCTACGGGCAATGCTGAGTGGCATATAGTTATCATATTCTGTTCTATCCCTGACTTCCAGACAAATTACACACATCTTTTTGCATAAATACATAAAATCTTGCTAAAGATCTTTTCGAGTTAAGTAATTTCAATTTGCGTAGTCTCTGCAAGCAAAGGTCGCATTTATATACCTTGTACTTATAAGCCTTTGCTATATATCATCCAATATTAATTTGTATAGCCACAACCAATTGTTGTAATATAGTTAAAGATGTAAGATGCGGCTCTTAGGACCAAAATTTGAAATTTAAGCGGAATTATCGAAATTTGAATTTTATTTAATAGCTGAAAAAAATTGATGATGTAGTTCGACGAAATGGTAGTAAACTTTTGGCATAATGGCTAAATATCGAACGCTACGTCACTGGCTGAAGTAATTAAGTTGTTAAAGGGTGACTTCCCCGAATTTCCATCGGTTCGACGAAGCGAGGGAGTGTGTCGCAGCCGTATTTGGAAAACCTTTTTAATTGTTCACCTTTTCGATAGTCTGAATTTAGATTTTCAAAGAATGTACCATTAATCAAGTCAATGGGAAGAAATTTATGTTTTTTCTTGTGGAAATTATCTATTTTATTGTTATCTAGCTTACAAATTATGATGGTACCCCGTGGTTTATTATCTAATTTATTCTACTCTTATCTTTTACCAAATCGTTATTTTAGCTAGTTAAGCAAAACATGCTACATTTACTCGTAAGCACATCATTATTATAGGTACCGAAATGTTTATTAACATACTCTACTTGCGTACATTACCCATTCTCAAGTACATAGGGACAATAGAGACACCTTCAAGGCGTATCGCGTTAAATATATTTTTAAATTTTTGCTCTTTTTATCTTTCTCATAAAATGATATCTGAAATCTTTAATTCGGTAGCATCCTGGGCCTATCTGAAATTGGTTTTTAAAGTATATTATCCAACTAGCAAGTTATATCGATTCTAAATGTAACATAATCTCGACTGTAAAAAAGCATTTTCATCGTACAAGAAGCGCTTGCTAGAGAATTTAATCAGGCAGTTGATTAATATTCCAAGAATTTGGCTTTCATGTATTCCAAAAGCTATAAGTAACAATACTTTTTTTGGTCCTGATCTACGTGCGGAACTGCTAATAACACATTTAATTTTTGCCAATTTATTTCACTAAGTAAACTCCGCCGTAAAATTAAGAAGTAACATTCATACTTTTCCTTCATAGGGTAACAGCACCAATCGAAACATGTATAGAAGTGTGTGAATGTTGCAAACGTACTCAAGACATAGACAAAAATCCTTGAGTTAAAAACAAGACAAGATCCAGAACAGAATAAGAGACCCTTCTTTTTCAGCGCATTATCTGGACTTAAAAAAAATACCATGATCTTAAGTATCGAGGATTCTTCTCATAGAACTTTATGGAAATTCCCGTGTCCTTATCCCAATACGGATGTCATATTTAAATTTAGAAAAAAAGTAGTGAACAAAAAACGGTTGAGTTCTTTATTCGATATCTATTCTCAATTTAAACGAATCGATTCCTGTAACAGAGGGCGTTGTCCGTTGCTAAGGTCATTTGAAAATGTAAGACATGATTTGTGTTTGCGAGCAATATTTATTTATTTTAATGTGCAACGCAATATCTTTATCAGTTACAGATAATGCATGTTTGTGTCACGGTCGTTTCCTTTATAAGTAAAATATTATGCAATATTAATAATATTATAAAGTATCAAAGCAGAATATTACAATGAAACTCGCTTCACGAAACATCAGTGGAATGTATCTGAATGTTCAAAATACACATGTCATGAGAATCAAAGTCACCGAATCAAGATAAACATTCGTTTTGCCTTGAAGGAAAAAAGGTTCTTTAAATGATTTGCAACTTGATGTACGACTCTGTCTCCTTCAGGTTCGTTGACACGACTGGATCTTTCCTTGTTCGTCTTCGGAACCTTAGTCCCGTTTTTTGGTCCTTTGAGCTTATGTAGATTGTTTTGGACCTTCTATATCAAACCTTTAAATCGGGCGTTTGATATACGTACACAAAATATGGTCAAACAATAGGCCTTAAGTCTATGCTATTAGAGGTGAGCCGGTTATGACCCTAAAAATTTTCAGAGCTCCAATTAATAACCCAACTTAATACGGGGTCTGATAATTAAACCTACGACCCACAGAAAAGTTGTGGCTCAGTATCATAAGACCAATGTATACAGTTATTCAGGTCTACCCTCGCTACATCAAATATTTTCGCGTAATGTTTACACGTGTCATTGACTTTTGGTGCGCAGTTTTCCGATGGTATTTGTAGGACAGTTAGTGTAGGGTCACCAAACTTCTAGAAATAAATATTGTATTAAATTTTTTTGATTTCGTAATAGGGTAGGGTAAATAAAAAGTAGAACTCGCTCAAAAGACAAGAAACCAAAATCTGAGGAAGAAAGGAGGAGGAGAGAAAAAGAAACCACATTTTGGAGTTTTCGTACAATAAGGGGTCAGTTTTCACTGGAAATCTATAGCACGGCAAACGTATTCATGTAAGTTCCACAGTATGCTTAAAATCAAACTGCCAAAGGTGTCCAAACCTTACCAGTTTTATTTATTCTCGTTCCATGCAGAAGATAAAAATATATATACTTCTATATAATCTATACTAGCTTTCCGCCAGCGGCGTCGCCCGCGTGGTCTAGCTATTTCTTACAAATTATTCTATGTTGACGACGTAGTCTTTACTCATCTTCTTAAAACATATCTATTCCACGAGAACCATACATTTTACCGGGATAAAAAGTAGTCTATGTGCTATTCCAGACTATATTCTATCTTTGTAACAAATTTCAGCCAGATCCGTTCAGGGGGACAAGTTGCATTTTGACATTCGAATCGACAAACAAAATGTATGTAAATGACATTAGTGACAGCCCGATTTGTCGAAAACTTGTGTCATTTCCATACATTTTGTTTGTCGATTCGAATGTCAAAATGCAACTTGTCTAACCCCCCAGCAGTTTTGCCTAAAACAGTAACAACATCCATCCATCCAATTTCCTTTCACATTTAATGTATTAGTAGGATTGTCCGGTAACTATTTCCCGCGAGGTGCGCACCCTATTCCGCCCCCGCATTTGGACAGAATTTCTTTCATACGCACATCAGGTTCACGGCTACTTAGTTATTTACGTATCGCGTGCCAACATTAGAATATGAAATCGTGACCTATCACGACTTATTTCTCTAACAACCAAACTACGAACAATCGCAATTATATGGAATCAGCTGTCGAAGAGTCTAGACTCCTAGTACCTACGATAATTTGTTTTACAGCTGTCGATAACGCGCGCGCCCCGATAAGGCCCATGTTATTGTTTTGATGAGCTTGTGTGGGTTTTTAACCGCGTCATGTTCGTATCGATTCGATAATTGCTTTCATAAAAAACACATGGATGTAGTGCTGGCTTCTAAAATTTGACTAACCACTTTAAAAATTATAGCGAAATCTACTAATCCACTCAATGTTTACGTGTTCATTCACACTCGTTGTATTGTGTGCGTGTGGCGTCGTTGCGCCTGCGCAGAATGCTCCGACCGAGCCCTCTTTGTTTGTTGACAAGCGGTGTGCTCGGCTCAACAAGCTGTTCTATTCGCGTATGGACTTCGTGCGCGACGGACGTGCATCGCGTCCACGTTCACTTTGTTTAGAGCTATCGTGTTATCGCGTATATCGGCTAAATTTAGTGCAGTTATTTTAAAGATTTTTTTCCTCTTCTGCGCAATATTACTGTGAAGTGTTGTTTTGTGGAGCTCGGATCAGTCAGCATACTAGCGAAGATTTTTTCCACATCTAAAATTACGCATTCGCTTCAGTGCCAGAAGGTAATTCGTTTTCTTTTATTTTCTTATACTTTGTACGTAATTTACGTCAATCAAGGACTGATACTTCACAGGGAGATTTTAATCTTTAATTTTATATCGCGGCTGCAGTGAATTTATAATATCAGTGAACTCATCGATACATATCGATGCCTTTCAATGCAAATGCGTGCCTCGCTCGTAACGTCGTCTTTTAAATAAACAAAGATACACAGTGCGTATCACACTCGACTGATCATCGCGAAATGTCAGGACGAGGATTGGAAAGTGAGTACCGACATGGTCATTAAATGAGGCACCGCACGATTTCACCGCAAATGAGATGCTTGCACACGGGCGACTGAAAGACAGACCTGCGACTTTTGTATCTCCAATGCTGCGACTAGATACAGTTATAATTTGGCCGGTTGCCGTAGAAGGCGCCTAGCGGTATATTATGGTCGTCTGGTGGCTCCTAAGTCGTCTCTTGAATAACGGTAAATTTATTGCACCGTACGTATCTCACATATACAAACAATTACCGGTACTAGTGACACGATGATTCAATTTTGCGGTCAACTGAACCGTATGGCATAGATGCGGTTAATTTACAGTTAGTCCTTATTTATAGTAAACAAACAATGTTTTGAAGTAATTCCGTCCACAATCTTCTCGGTGAACGACATTAGTCTGTAATTCCTTTCCTTATGACTAAAGATAGTGCAGGTACTATAGCAGTTATACTTAATGTCATTAAGAGGTCATAAAACTAATGTTCTTTGTTTATTTATACTTTTATCGCACAATTTACAAGTCGTGAACTTGTCACACAGTATTATGTGCATAATATGTACAACTAAGATAACCGCAGTACTTAACTACTTGTAATTTCAATTCAATGCAATTCCTTGAAACATTTTGTTTCATTTGCACTAATTATTACGGACAGAAGAACTCGTAAAATACTTGAATTTTATCGGTTTTAAGTTTCTAAAGGACCTTTGCAGGTAAACTGCTTACAATGAAACCAAACTTGTTACTTTTTACGATGAAATTGTTGTATAGCTTGCTCTTAAAAGGCTTCTACTACCTAAACACAATTACCAATGAATTTCGTTTGCATATTTGCTATTGTTAAATAATTCTTTTGTGGGAGCTCCCTGTTCATTCACGGCGCTTTACCTCAGATTCTTCAAAAGCAATTTTGAATGCTTCGGTAAAGTTAGAATCCATAGTTTTAAAAGGATTTAAACAGTAAAGGAATTTTATCTCGTCCCAGTCTGTTGACCTCTTGAGCAGCCATGATTGTACGCGTCTCGGATAAAAATAATCTAGTGAAAGTTGAATGCGTATTTAAATAATATTCATGAGCATATTTTAATGCTCTTTGTGTTTATAATGTTTTAGGCGAACATATTGATTATGATTTTAAGCACCTACGCAAATTAGATTTTAAAACAAATACCGATTCTCGGTTGATTAAACTTTTTGAGAATTGACCTTTCGAACTTTTTCCATGTTGGCAACGGGGCGACTTTTTTTAGAATGGCTTGTTTTTTTAAATATTCATAAACGAGAATAACAAATATAAAAATGTCAGCTGATAGTTTTAGTGTTAAGGAAAATAGTCAATTCTATATTTATAAAGGAATTGCGCAGTAGTACTCGTGTTTACACGCTGAAACAGTGTTAAAGAAAACACATTTTTATACGCTATCACACCACACATGGTGTAAACAGCAATTAAGGAAAAAGTGTTATTATGGTGTTCGTGACAATGTAGATACTACGTACAATATTATCTGTTGACTTGTTATTAATAATTAATGTCTGTTCAAATACCTGGATAGAACTTTTTCAGTACTAAATCTACAGTAGTGTAATGAAAACAAATGAACAGTCTGGCTGATATTTATGTGTAAACACCTCAAAGTCATCAATTTTGTTACGACCGTTGTTGATATAATTCGCATACATTCATTACTTGTCATAAATACCAAATCTTGTTATGAAACTACACGTACCTACTTTGTTAAATAAAACATAACAACTAATATAAACCCAAGCAAACATAGTTAATAAGTGATATAGTGTACTGCTGCTTGGGAATGCAGTGTACTGCTGATGGGGATCGCTGTCGAAATGACAAAGTTCTGCTTGTTGGTTAAGCAAACCACTGGTTAAATCATTGGATATACCAAGACGACTAACGACCGGTTCCAATATCAAATCTGTGAATAGATCTGCTTACTAGAGATAGGATTTTGAGAGTAAGAAGATTTATCGACAGATATATAGGAACGGGCCGTAAGACACTGTTTGGTCTAACAGCATCTCTCCATTTACTAAGTATCTTTGTCTACTTGGAATTCGCTTAACAATAAAACCTTAAAACTCACACTTAATACTCAAATGGTCTTAAAAATATGAAATTTGGAATAACTAGATCATGTTTAGATTGGCAACACTTGCAAGTCACTCCATTTGGCCCCCAAATGGTAAAATTGTTGCGTCCGTCGCGTTATCTTCTTTCGCTTTAAACAGCAGCACACTCCATCTTTCAAGATATTTCGAGAACCTGAGACTAATGTCAAGTCGGAATTATACATCTTTCCATATTTTGCGGAATCTTAATATGAAATGATGATAGTAAAATTAAGAAAGATAAATATCAAGCCATCTCTCGATATCCTTCTGAAGACGAAGTGATAATGATGTGCAACTTTCATTAAATTGAAGAATCTTAAATAAAATCTGATACTAAAATCAAGAAAAGTGTGACTGCAATTTTCAACTCACCTTTCAATGACTCCAGAACTTCAAAGTGTTGGTCAGGTCGGCGATGCTGTGATTCACAGAGAAAGTTCCTGTTTTGTACTTTATTCGTTTGGGTGTTGGCCGTAATCCAAAAAGCGTGTACGTCTTTGTAATACATTAAATCTTTTGTAATTAACTAGAGTTTGCGCTACAATGGATTCTTGCAACATCTTGATGAAATTTCAAGTGATTTACTTTACGTTTATGAGTCATAAGGACTTTTTGTTTTGGTGTAAGTATTTCTGAAGTACTTCTTGGTAACTTCTTGGTTCTTTTTTCAATAGAATTCTTATAGAAGTTCTTCAAGGAACTTGACTAGTTTTATTCTTTCCATACAATGTAAAATCTGGAAAGTAATGGTTGTACAATTTTCCTTGAATATTTAGTTTAAATTCATTTTGAAACTTAATCTCCTTAATTATGTAACAGCACCAAGTCAGATTCACCCAACACAGTCGGTGCATTCGTATGCCCATTAAATAAACCACAAAGATATTCTCAACTATCTTTGGATCGTGACTTGCAGGGAACAACCAAAATGCACGACTACGCGATAGATTGGGTCTTGTCCATCGATCCATACTGTACTATAAAGTAGTGTAGTATAAGATAAGGTAACGTGCTCTGCGAGTACAATCTATTCGTCTAGTCACTTCGAAGTTTAGTGATCCGCCGTAAAAAGTTTTAAGACTGTAAAATGTGGCTCGTAAAATGTTGGCGAACATGAACCCTATAGTTGCAGTGAACCCTATTTTAAAATTGAACTGTTCTGCACTTAAAAGGGCTGAGAATCCCAAACTACGATTTTTTATGAATATAAAATGAGCGCAGTTTTTGTTTCCGGATCTATTTCTATATGTATAACATTTCTGGGATAATAATGTAAATGACTGCCAAATCAAGCAAGTAATTTGTAGAAAGTTTAGTCACATACAAACCAGAAAGGGAAACTAAAAGATATTTGTATCAAACCATTTTTATGATGCTGTCCAACTATTGAAAAAAGCCAAGGCAAAATACCTAGTGCTGTCTACAGTTTTCATTAAAACTTTTATTTCAACTATAAAACCGCAGACAAACCATAATGGAGCTCAAAATTGCACACAAACTTTAATATTCCACCTGCAAGTCTAGATGACCTTGGGGATATGAAATACGGCAGAAACAAACAACGAACCGACGTCTGTAGTGATATTGTGACTTAATGATGTAAGACATTATCCCATGTTGTGTAAACACTTATCAATACAATGAGGAAGTTGATATAAACTTTGATAAATTACGAGTAAAGAGTTCTTGCGGAGTTTGTACTCTGTGAATACAGTCATGCGTTTGCTTTGCGACTTGAGATTAAGCTGGCATCTATGCTTCAAGGAAGCTAAAATTCAAGGGAATTTAGGCTTTGAAATGGCGTCTGCATCTCTACAAATCGATTCTACTGCGATCTTACGCAATTCAAAGTCGCAAATATTAGCAACTGTACGATTAAAATCGTATAAAACCCCTACTGTATATACCCAACATTACAGTTACACTTGACATTGATGGCAAATTACCAAACAACACAAATTCACGTGAACAAAGTGAAATCTGCTCGAGTAACCGGTCCTTCATTACTGTAACGGGTACAGAAACCGTTGCACTGGCCCGACCGAGGGAAAATAATCGAGCAAATGAAGTAATTTTAAGGTATAAACTCGTCTCAGTAATTTGGCGGCCATCCAACGAGTTTAAGGCAAATATTTACATGAAGGCGACTTGAAATACCGAAACCCTTTGTTGTAACTTTTTGCTCTGTTTCCTATTGCGACTCAGATCTAAAATAAATTGTGGTTATTAAACGGCCATTGCAGTGACAGAAAATCCTTTGTTCTTATTAAGTCTAATCCTGCGCACTTTTGAAGAAACACTGCTGTAATCAAATTTAATCTACGCCTCGTTAGTCTCTGACTCTTCATGTTAATTTAGCGTAGTTCAAAATCCTGTTTCAATTTCGTTCAACTAAAAAACTGTAGATAAGTCCAATGTTACATCACTTCTTACTACGTAAACAGTAAGATTTATTTCATTTTTATCTATAAAAAGTGTTCAAAGAATTTGTAGATGAATCAAAATTTCGAAGAACGGTATGGTTTGTAGTAAACAAAGCTCATCGATAAGTATACTTTAACATAAAGTGCATTTTTACTCGTTCGAAAATCGAATCTCATTGAGCAGTAAAATTGTATTACTCACATAGTTTATAACCAGACGGTGCACCTACTTACTATATTGATACAATAAATTCCCTCTGCATTCACTCGTCTAGACGTGTGTGCATTAAACTTAAAACTGCATCTCTGTTCCCCCGTCTGCATTGAAATTGTGATCCTTATTTTCCTCAGCATCAGGACGAAATCGTGTTGGGAGAGCGTCTGGGCAGTTTTCAATTGTTTTTATACACCCTACTTCCTATATGTGAATTGACTTCTAAGTTTGAGCAATAAAATGAAACGGATAGAGCGTTTGGTGATTTTAAATGTCTGGCTATTGTCCTGTCTAGACTAGCAGCCAACTTGTGTAATAATATCCAGCAAGTCTGTCCTTGGGCTCAGTTTAAATACACATAGGTACAATATAAGAATGCTCCTTTCGTTTATTAAAACCTTTTTTGCTTGCTCTCAGTATTTAGAATTTTTATAGTTCTCTATTGTTCTTTTTTTAGTTTTTGCTTAAGTTTTTGTTTTATTATTTACCGATCCTAATAACTCTTTATTTTAGTCTAGAGCTTATTCAACAATCGAGGTTCTAAATCTCCTTTTGTTGAAAGATTCTTATTTGCCAGATGTTAGTTTATTTTTTTGCTTGGTATATAGTGGGTTCTTTCATGAATACTAGAGTTTCCAGTTCATTTTACAAGAAACCCGTCTCGCGATCGTCCCGGCTTCGTGTCTGTTGATGTCTGGATCTTCACTGCACACTAATTTACTCGACTTTATATAATTTACGTCTCGGTTGTGTTTGCAGTAAATGTCGTAACTCTTAGATAGTGCAGTATTATTTAGCAATGTTTTGATGAGCTTAGAAATTATAGTACTTATTCCAAAGACGAAAGATTCGCAGTGCTATTGTGAACTTTTAACTTTGTTATGTAATTGACGACTGCTAAGGTAGGTAATTTTGTTAGTAGTTACTCATGCATTAATTTAATTATAATAATATAAGCATGTCTTGACGTGATAAAATACAATATCTTGATTTTTTGTTTTATACTTGATATACGTTTTAAAAGATAATTAAATACCTTTGCAAAAAGTATCAATAAGTATAATGTTTTAAGTAGGTACTTCAATTATAAAAAGCTTAGTTATCCTTTTATAATTGAATAGGTACATTATTGAAAAATAAATACAACCTAATTGAAAATCACCGCCTTTTTTTGACGTCGGATGTAGGTACTCTTTGAACAGTAACGGTGTTAATTATGTTAAATAACATTTTTGTTACAATGATATGACTTGTTTTGGTTAATCGATCATATTATATTAACGATAGTTTATGCAAGTAAAAAATCATCTATACAAAAATGGACAGGTCTTAACTACGAATGCCTAGGCAGCATTTTAAAATATTAATCCGACGGACAGACGTTGTCTGCCCAATTTTCCCAGTATTTGAGCAACGTATATTTTTGTAATCACTGCAACCCTTGGACTGCACTTTATTGCACTAGCCAAATCACACGAGCTTCCTATATTACACCGTGTATTATGAACCTTCTTTTATATGTATTTTGTAGTGGCAGGTTCCATCGGACATTATTTTTGAAGGTTACTCCTGCATGCAACTATGACAACATACCTACGTATTATAAAGTTACATGATCTATCATTGTGATCATTTTTATGTCATCGTCCGCTGATTCTCGAACTTCTTACATAATAATAAATTATTAAGTAATTATTGTTGCTGAGTCTAATAACTTTTTTTTCTTCACAATAATGACGCGATACGACTGGATAATTATTTTCATTGCAGCTGCTGGCTGAAGAAAAATAAAAATGTTAGATACTGGTTATCTTTATCACACGTAAAATCCTCTGGGAATGTGGGCAGCCATTTTTATTAAGTACTTGTATGTATAAATACATTTTTCAAATACGATTAAACAATAATTGCAAATTGCAATTATAAATTACTACTATTAAGTTATTAACTTGTATTTTGTACTCGTATATTTATGAAACCGAAAGAAGTTTATTATTTAGTATTTTAAAAAAAAGTACACAACTTTAAAAACGCGATAAACTTAACTGATAAAGGAAAGGTGTGGGTTTTTCAGGCAGTCTAATTGAAAATTTCAACAATACGTTGCAGTATCGTTCAAAATAACACAAATTCTCTAACCCAATTATACTGGCAGCCCAGTATATTTGTATTCATAACGGCTGAGATATAAATCTGGTGATTCATCGGGACCGTTGACTGGAAGATTTCGGGGGCACTAACCGACGCTGACGGTACTCGCAATAAGGTTGACAGATATGGTAACAACTAGACATACTTGAAGTTTTACGTGATACGTGATGGTTGAATGTTGACCATTGCTAACTATTGCAGATTTCTCATATTGATAGACGAATATTAGAGTGTTGTAAACAATTTTGCAAAATTTGTTAGTGTCAAAGCGACCATTATTGCAGATAATAAATATCATTTCATAACAATTGTTACTGCTCCCTACGATCATTTTTTTTTAAAGAGTGACTGTATTTTCTTGTCGGCCCTTCCTCATGAGTCCCAGTTTTTTGGAATCGTGCAACTAGTGTGACCATTCAAAAGCACGTATTTATATTGTCTAATTTAAATAAAAACATTTGAATTTATCACACATTAACGCACTTCTAAACAATATATCAGATCAATATTTAGACCAATGCGTGTCAATCACCGAATCGCAGTCGTTTTTCGAGTCGAATCGTTCGAACAGATTGTAATCGTTCTTGTGTTTAGATTTCTGAATTCAGTATAAAACTATACTATTATCTAAGAAAAAAAAAACAATCTAACTAACTATTATCTAAGAAAAACAAATCAATATTATCTTTTTGTATTTTTTTTAAGCATTTTCCATGCTAAGATTTCAAGTTATTTTTAATGAAGGAAAAAATCGGCGGGCGGGCAGGATTCGAACCTGCGCCTTCTGGTTCGGTACACCAGACGCTCTGACCACTAAGCCACCGCTCGCCCTGCTCGCCAGTCGAAATCTTCGTCCACATTCTAATTTACATCTTAAGGTGACGTAGCGCCATCTATTGTCAAGAATACTTCAACAACCGACACGACTAACTTTACAGCTAGTTCAATGTCGTATGATAACGCCTTACCTATTAACTATCTTTTTGTATTTTTTTAAGCATTTTCCATGCTAAGATTTCAAGTTATTTTTAATGAAGGAAAAAATCGGCGGGCGGGCAGGATTCGAACCTGCGCCTTCTGGTTCGGTACACCAGACGCTCTGACCACTAAGCCACCGCTCGCCCTGCTCGCCAGCCAGGTAAGGCGTTATCATACGACATTGAACTAGCTGTAAAGTTAGTCGTGTCGGTTGTTGAAGTATTCTTGACAATAGATGGCGCTACGTCACCTTAAGATGTAAATTAGAATGTGGAGGAAAATCAATATTCTAAAACAAAACTAGGTACTTAATTCAATATACTCAGTTTGAGTATGTACTAAATTAAGTTTAGAATTCGATTCGATCTCATTAATTTCGTTTAGCCTGACATAGACTAAAAGGTTACAAATTAGATTTAGTCCTACTTTTATTGTTAACCCGAAAGTTCGTGACTTCTATTCCGAATTTTCAAATGTGATAAGTGACAACCTTATTTGAAAATGGCCCAACGAACGCAGACAGCAAAAAGGCCCTTCTATTTTTAAAATGACGACAGGGAGCAGCATTTTATTATGTCATCTCATGTTGTTACGAAAAACGACATAAGATTTAATCGTAACAACGCGAGATGATACCTAGTATGGTGGTCCTTTTTCGCAATTAAATAATGTCATATTAGTTATACCACAGAACCAGTGAAACTACAGAAAAGGAATCCTCAAAAATCATAAGGTAATCCTAAAATTATCGAAACAAAACTAATTATTATTTAGAATGTTTCGGTTCAATAATTTTAATTTTATATTCAAATACTTGACAATAAATAAATTGTTAACCGTCATAGTATTTGTTTTGTTATTGATTGATTTATATTTGACGTACTGTTTACTGTACACGTCACTCCAATACAGCAGTGATGATGCTGTGGAAGTGGCGAAGTTTTGGGCACAGCTAATTTAATTTTAAAAAATCGTACCATCGACACGAATAAGAATCCAGCAGTATTGGATCATTGATATTCCCCAAAACAGAAACTTATTTATTTCATTGTATCAATGTAAAAACGGAATGCCCTAATTATGCGTACAGAACTCATAAATAATAAAGAAAATTGTAATGAAACGTGTGTGATCTATAATCAAACAGCCAATTTTGCATAAAGCCGATACGATTCAATGACCCGCTGTCGGCGTGTCGTCAATCGATTGCTGCGTTTGTTCAAATTCATTCACCCCAACTGCACATCGATACATCGAAGTAGGAGCGTTGTACTCGATTTAAAATCACTAGGGAACTGATACCGAGTCTTTGAATAACACTATTAACCCTCAAAAGTTAGTCGAGGTTGTTAACTTGCTAAATATTGATCTGAACTACCTGTGAAAATCATTTGTGAGTGATTCACTGATACACGTAGTACTTACTGCACTTACAAACCTGGATTAAGTGATTCACATAATAGAGCTATAATAAAAAATATTTAGCGATAGACGTCCTAGGTAAGTTTAGTTACTTTTTTTTTCAAACGGGAAAGTTTCTTTGGTAGTTGCTGATATTGACTTTTATTCAAACTTACGCCAAAAGGCTCGTCTTGTATTACAAGGTAGCTAAAATACAATCGGTATTTAATACACAGCTAACTGTGACTGAAAACTTCATCTTCATCAGACAATTTTGCGTGATGTTCTCACTTCAAATTTAAAGTTAAATGAAGATTAATTAGCCATCAAATCTATTTGTCAGTGAACATCAATAGCTTTAATACATTTTGAAATCAGTCGTATAACTTTAGTTAATTGGTTTCATATTTACGTTTCAATTTTATTTTGCAATAATTGTTGTTTGCAATTGAATGTACAATTTAAATTAATAACATTCTATTTAAATTTTGAAATTAATAGCAAATGTATAACTGCATTATCTGTATCAGTTCAATGAGTCGCGTATTGTTTATACAAAAACTGTTTACGATAGCTAAATCAAGCGTGGGACTGGTCGAGCGTCAGCGCCTAGGCATTCTACGAATGTTTTCGCTGTTGATGCACTGCTCATGATGATTATGTTTACGATCCCATTTACCACATGCTTTCTACTCGTACATGTACTAAGAAATACCAACTCTCACTTTCAAACAGTTCAAGTTTCTTCTCGCAGTTCCCACCTTTCAACAAATTGTTTTCAGCAAAAACATCATGAATTTCAATGTCTTAATTAATGGCGGCCAATGAATCGTGAAGAAGCCCTCAATCTAGACGTTCTAATTTAAGACCTGAAGATACGCGGCGATAAACACGATGATATTTTCTTTGGAGTTCATTGACATTAGTTTTATTATAGCTATTGAAAATGCAATCAGATTTTTTTAGTATAGGTACAACAAATAAACGCGTAGTTTTTTTTTATATTCACATAATTGTTGACGATAAAAAATAAAGATCGTAATTAGGAAATTATGATACGCAACTAAGCACAATAGGTAACAATAAATATTTAAGCAAATATCCAACAAAAAAATAGACCACGATGCTCCCAAGGTTGTTGATAATATTTTAAAATCTGGCGCCAAGTTTAAAATTAATGTAATAACCTTGAAAGGTCGCCATTTGTTACATAAATATTATTAAATTATACAACGGCTTCCATGTAGATGAATTTACAAACTTGCTTCAACAAACTAGTCGTGCATTTGGTAACAAATGTTACATCCGTGATGACTTGCAATTGCGTTGCATTTTGCAATTTAATAAAAAAGGGAGGATTTCTTGCCAGGAATCACAAAAAAGCCACCTAATTCGGTCAAGTTTGTTTCGACTCTCAAAACAATAGACAGGACAGGACAATATACTCTTCACGGTGTGCAAATTTTGCAATAGTTTATCAATTTCGTGAATTAATTGCACTGTAATTGGTAATACAATTTATTTACCAATCATTTAAACCGTTAGGCATCGTTTTAATAACGCCTTTAATTATATTTCGTGATAATTCTATTGACACAGACGGACTCTTATTTTAGGGTTGTGAGGAAAAAAGGCTTGCATGGCGATAGGCGTCCCCCACGGAATCACACCCTATAAGGGCAAATTAAATATTTCAGAAACATCTAAGTAGTTATGGATATCTAAATCGCCTGAATTTGTATTGAGATTAAGATTTGACAACCACGGCATACTCATTCAATTAAAAGTTATTAGTTTAATTTAATGTTGCTAGTCAATCATTAATTGCAATTGTACAACTACCTTTATTGAAATTATAATTGCAACTATAAATTATTGCAGTTTTACTACAACTTTTACCACGAATAGCTATTATTATTATTATTTCGTAATAACTTGTATAATTGAATTACTATTGTATTATACGTGCATAAGGCGGAAGAGTATAAGACAAACCGGTTTTACCAGTGCTCAGTCTAGCCGGAGCCTTCCTTACGACCAATAAACTCCGATAATATAATTCAAGCAGTCCAAGTGCAGAAAAAACTGCTTGACAACAAATTGAAGTGTTTTTTAAAGAAGGCTAAAAGTATTATCTACTTTATAGTGTATTTACCTATTATTTCTGTAATGCTACGGCTACACTGCCTGTTTAATGACCTAATTCATCTATGTCTAGTAATATAACTAAGTAGAGAACTGTAAGTATGTTGTGTTCTGCAATATAACGTTTGTATGGTACCTAACCCATAGAAACGTAATAAAAACTTTTTAAATTGTCTAAGATATTTTTAAAGATCTAAAGGGCTAAATAGCTATTTATATTTGTTACAAATGTAATGAAAATTAATTTTGAAAATATGTTTTTTTATAAAATTTAATTTGAGCGTCAGTGGCAACTGTAATTGACGCTTGTCGTTTTAATAAAAAATAATAATAGCGATAGCTTGTTACTCCATAACATTGATTACGTAGTTACGTTGAGCTACGTCTTACGCTACGCAGCAAGTAGAAACTGGGTATTATTTACCTACTATGAGACACCGGGAATATTTTTTTATGGTTTATAGACACTAAATTTTAAATAGAGGTTAATTTCTCCCTATTTTTTTTAGTATGTAACACGGTAAAATATCGGTTATAAATAAATAATTATAAATATTTTTCGGACATTTTAAACAGCGCCTATCTACCCAATCTATCTAAAAGTTAAACAATTATAAGATGTAATAGTAAATCCCTAAATAACTCTGGCTGGTCAACCCATAAACAATAAATTCTCGCAAATCCATAGATTCAAAGAAAACCTTCATGAAACAATGTCACTAATCCGTAACAGCTGTCTGAGACAGAGTTCACGGCCGTTTGTTTGTGGTCATCCAATCAGCTGACTAGCATCTGCTATATTTTCAAACAACTTTCGTTTTTATGACGGTGTTATTAAGTTCAATTTTATATAATATGGGATTATTTCATGTTTAGATCTTTTTTATTTTAACACGTGGATTTATATTTTATTTTGTTTTTTTTTTCAGGTAATAACACTATAAATGAGACAAGCTCAAGCATCTTGACTAGAAGTATCGGTAAGCTAATATTTATAAAAATATTATATATATAATAGTATAGATTATATAAATAAAAATATTTATAAGACATGTGATTGACGGCTAAAAATAATTAATGCTTACTGTAAATAAATATTTTGGGGACATTTTGACACAGCACCATCTAGTCCCAAACTAAGCAGAGCTTGTACTATGGGTACTAGACAATGGATATAATACGTATATACTTTTTTTTTGTAAATACATACTTATTATACATAGGAAAACACCCAGACAAACACAAATACTTATATTCATCACATAAATATTTGTGTCCTGTGGGAATCGAACCCACGACCTCGTGATCAGCAGTCCGGTACTCGAACCACTAGACCACAGACGGCGTCAAAACTGTAGGTACGTAAACTAATACTTATTCTGGAGTACGCTATTTGATATTGAGTACCTAGTGATGATGATAGTGTACCAACTTTCTTTTTGATTATTTTATCACCCGATCCCACAAAATGCCGCATTACAAATGTCACTCATATAATTAAAATTATCGACACTTGTTTCACAACTTCTGGATAGCCGCTAACCGCTGGATAAATTAAAAAATGGAACAAAATCTATATGAAATTATCTGCCAAGTAATTTAACGGGAACTTATCAGGAGTTGTCGAAACAGGCCCTATGTAAATTATTTATTATATTATCTAACAAGTTTTTTATTTTTTTTAATTTATTATACCAACTTGTATGTAATAAGTAACCGGTACTTGTTTTACGTTTCTGCGAATAAGTATTACTGGTATTTAATGTTGATTTCTGTTTTCTGGTATAAAACCGGTTTGTTTTCCGTTTATACCTAGGGTCTGACTTCTTAACTACACGTGGGTTGTACAGGTATATAGAATACTAGCTTTCCGCCAGCGTCTTCGCCCGCGTGGTATGTTATTATACATATAAACCTTCCTCTTCAATCACTCTATCTATTAAAAAAAACCGCATCAAAATCCGTTGCGTACTTTTAAAGATTTAAGCATACATAGGGATATAGGGACAGAGAAAGCTTGGTTTTATACTATGTAGTGATGATATAGTTCGGAGTTAACGCCTTAACAAATTGAGACAAAAGTAAATATTAGTTATTTTTAATGAAGGAAAAAATCGGCGGGCGGGCAGGATTCGAACCTGCGCCTTCTGGTTCGGTACACCAAACGCTCTGACCACTAAGCCACCGCTCGCCCTTCGAACTTCGAACCAGAAGGCGCAGGTTCGAATCCTGCCCGCCCGCCGATTTTTTCCTTCATTAAAAATAACTTGTAATCTTAGCATGGAAAATGCTTAAAAAATACAAAAAGATAAAAGTAAATATTGTTTATATTGCAGTATACAAACATTTTTAAATACTAGCCTAGTGGTGCTACGCTTGAGGTCCTGGGTTGAATACCCAGGCCGAGGCAAGTGTTAATATTGGGTTTTTCTATGAAATTCTCAGTAGCAATAGGCTCGCCCCTTATTACATGGGACCTTATCATACGGGTGTACTGTGGGTGTACATTAGTACACCTCTGCCTAACCCTTTGGGGAATACAGGCGTGATGGTATGCTATGCAACAGTATCCTCTCGCTACCATGTAAACGTTTGTATGCTATTTTTATTACCCTGTAATTAAATAAACACACGTATATAATACAATATTAATATTTACTGTATAGTCGACCATAAAGATGCTTTTTGCTTTACCACTTTTGTCAAAAATTCCGTCAAAATTAAATTTACTAAGGCTCATTATCAATCTGTCACTTGGTCTTGTAAGCAAAAATAGACCTTGTTGTTTTGTGATGTGCAAACGACATTCACTCTAAGGGTTGTAAAGCAATTTTACGGTCGACTATACCTACACACAGTTACATAACAACCTGGGAATCAAACCCAGTACCTTCACGCTTAAGATCACTAAGCTATTGAGGCAGTTTTCATATCTAACGACGAATATAGCATCTTTCTTTATCTCTGTCCCATTTCTCGAATGTTCCACTTTCAGTATCACACGTGGCCTGATAACCAAATGTAATCATTTTTGTTAACTAAATGTAATCATTTCTGTAAACTTACGATAAAACCGTTTTCGACAACAACTGCGTAACTTCTTTGTTCTTCGTTATTACGTTTTGACTGCCTCGTTGGTCTAGTGGTCCGAAGCGCGACTGCTACGCTAGAGGTTCTAGGTTCGAATCCCAAGTCGAGCAAAGTGTTGTTGGGTTTTTCTGTGAAATTCCCAGTAGCAGCTCGGTGTTTGGATTTGTGCCCGGTTGATGGCAATAGGTTCGACTTAAACATACCGATGAAATGTGGGTACAGTTCCCGCCAAACTTATTGTCCGGCTTGAAGTTGGCACGAGCTAACTTCAACCCGGCCGTTAAAATCGGAGAAAGCAAAATGTTGGATTAAAACGATTTAAAACAATATCCTACGACTTGAGCTTCCGTTTTTGTTTATTACAATACAATATTTTTCTCTCCGATTTTTACGGGCAATAAGTTTGGCGAGCACTGTACATTAGTACGCCTCTGCCTACCACTTCGAGGAATACAGGCGTTATGGTATGTTATGTTGTTATATTACGTTTTAGTAGGTTTTATCTTGAGCAGTTGTTATGACTCATGAGGTTTTGTTTTGATACAATGTACTGTTGATACTTATCTAGTACGTGTAATGCGTATTAGTTTAGTAAACTATAGTAAAAAAGAATGTTAGTTGGCGTTGTTTGTGGGTGGGCCTACGTGCCTAAAGTACGCTATAAAAGTCTTGGCCTCACAAAAGGTACATGGAAAATTATTTTTCAAGTCGGTTCATAAATCACTAGTACCGACAATAAACGTTTAAAAAAAATACAACTGAATTTCTAACTTTTTTTTGGATGCCGAAAATCCCCATGGATGCCATCTGAAGAAGTGGCAGGGTAATACCGCATTTGCCTTCCCATTCATACAACGCCATGGCATGTCAGTAAAATTTTAACCTCCATTTTTGATTTCGTCGATTGAAAAGCAACGCAACTTTATGAAGAACTAGCTTTCCGCCAGCGGCTTCACCCGCTATCCCACGGGAACCATACATTTTACCGGGATAAAAAGTAGCCTATGTGTTATTCCAGACTAAAATCTATCTCTGTGCCAAATTTCAACCAGATCCGTTCAGTAGTTTTCGCGTGAAAGAGTAACAAACATCCATCCATCCATCCATCCATCCATCTATCCTCACAAACTTTCACATTTATAATATTAGTAAGATAAGATATTAAGTTATTGTGAAAATTCCAATTCGGTTATTACCTTCCTCGTGAACAGAGCTGTCTGAAAAGTTTATAAAAAAACACAAAATATTCCCTGACTTTTTTTCTACATATTTTATTTTGTAAATATTGTCATCAATCTTGAATCTAACGTAGGGTGTCGATCCTAAATAAACACTCCTCTTTCATCGTATATCGTAACGTAGGTAAAACTCTCAAAATCAGGTCAATGCCCAACCTCTTATATAGAGGATTTCCGTTTCACACAAACACGCCAAACGCCAAATCAACGTTTATAAAAACAACGAAGTTTACATACAAACTTAAAGGTCAGAACGACCTCCTTAGAATCTAAATGCTTTGGCAAACAATGGCCCAATGATATCCATAGCTAACTTTACTTTCATAAAGTTGACCCAAGTTCTTACTGAGCCGTCAATGTATTCGAAATATGTGCCAGTATCATGGCCAAGCATGGTCAATCGTTTAGAAGACCACCCGCGTTACATTGGTTCTACAAAAAGGTTTATTTGTAAACTGGGGTCGCGGGCAAAAATAAATAAAAATAATCTATACTATTATAAAATTGTAAAAAAGTCATTTCTGTACATTGAAGATATTTAAAAAAAAACAATTGGGTTAGAGTATATAAACGATCGCGAACCCAAAAATGTGATTTTTAGAATTCTTGTCTGTTTGTCTGTTTGTTAGAGGTTGGCGCTAAACCTACTGAATAGATTTGAATTTTGTATTAACTGTTGTAAAGCATAATTTCCAACTTAAAAACTGATGTAAAGCTTTTTTCAATTATTAGTATAGATCCTTAGATAGAGCTTGACCTCTCTGTTGTATGCAAGCCCATAGAAAGAAGAGATCATCATTGCTGGTTTTTAATTTTTTATTTTCTATTTAAAAGTCCATCGTTCAACTAAAAAAATGAGGTATATCTCATTGCACTCGGTTGCGTAGATGCTGAGATAGAGCTTGACCTCTCTGTAGTATGTATTCCTATTGATATAAGGGATCATTATTGTTGGTTGTTTAATTAAGTTGTCATATGCGCAGAAATCGTGATTGTTGATTAGTTATAAACGTTTTAAGTGGTATAGACTTAAATTAAACAATAGTTGTAAAGTTTGGTTAGAATTACGAGTTATTACGACTAACTGAAGCTTCCGTTTTCTTTTGGACATATTTTCACAAACAGCATCACCTCAGTACCTCATAAAGTACCTCAGTACCGAGACTAATTGTCGACCGGAATCGAACCCACAATATTCATTGAGCTTAGCGCCGTTATAACTTAGTCACGAGGCCCTTTTTACAAACCTCTAAAACACTACTTCAAAATACAAGTTTTTTATGAATGGGTTCAATTTCTAATCCTAATTTTGTTTCTACATCCACGTAAGCGAAGCCACGAGCAAAAGCTAGTATAAAATAAAAAGGTTTATTGCAGAAACTTGTACAACTTTTACAGTAAATCTTACATAGAGAACTCCTTTTAAGTAAAGATATACCTGTGATAGGAGGCCTCGCTCTTCATTGACAATATAAAATGGCAAAAGTGGTGTACAAAGAGAAAGATAGAAAAATGTGAACAAAAATTACAATTAAAATCTAAAATTCAAAATTAATCAAGATTAGACTTGAACTATAACAAAATAAATGCAAAAAAGATAAAACTTAAGAGATATCCTCAAATAGTGTATGTGTGTGTGTGGGCAAAGGCTAGTTTACAATATTTCTGTCAGTACCATTTTCCAATATTGTATTTAATTGTAATGTTGATATCTGATTGATAATAATTTTAACCGAACAACTAGCAATACGGTGACAAAATTAATTTTGTAACGAAATTCTATTGTTAGGATTATAAATTTAAATTGAAAGGATTTTTTTGTTCAGAAATCTGCAGACAAATAACACATTTTATCGTGTGTTGTGTCCCTGCAGTGAGTAAGGTTCCTAGAGCTCCTTCTAAGGATGCGCTGCTCTGGCAGCAAGAGGAATTTCGCAGTGAATCCTTCATAAACTTCTAAGCGGTTTTTCGGGTGTTACAAGCGTCCATAGGCTACGGTGACCGCTTACCATCAGGCGGGCCGTATGCTTGTTTGCCACCTAAGCTTCCTTCGGAGCTGTTACTGAGAATTTCATAAAAAATACCAGTCAAGTGCGAGTCGTAAAGGGTTCGGTACTATTTTTAAGTAATATCAATAAAATTAGTATTTGTCATTATAGTGGCGCTAGAAATAGAAACTCGGTGAAAATTTCAACTCTCTACCTATTACAGTTCATGAGATACAGCCCGCTGACAGACAGACGGACGGACAGCGTAGGCTTAGTAATAGGGTTCAGTTGAATACGGAACTCTAAAAACCTACCCGGGTGTACACCCAGTACCTCGCGCGTTACTGTCGCGCTTAAGACCACGAGCTACCGAGGAAACAATTTCACCATACTAACAAAATTCAAAACGTATATTGTTACAAAATTATACAATGCACTGATAAGGCTGTGGAGGTGGTCGTGGTACGACCAGGACAACGACGAGGGGAGTGATGTAGCGACATCTAACGCGCTACATAAGAACTTGTACGAAGCTACAAATCCTGAATCGCGCAAGTGAAATTTACCGTGCAACTTGCATATATACAACCGCCCGACATCAACCGTCGGGCAGTGGCCCACCAGGCATAACACCCGCCTGGTCGGAGGATCCTCCCTTTGGAGCGAGGGACAACACACCTCGTCCCTCCACAAGGCTTTCACCGTTATCTAATCAATACTACGACGGTGCACTGATAGTCTAATTGTATTATCTCAACATTGGACAAATATGGGATTAATTTAACTGGGCTATCGCACCGCAACATTCAGTGTTGGGATTATACTAGCGGGTCGAGGATGTAAATGAGGGAAATAGATACACCATCACGACTGTATTCCGCGAAGCATTAGGCAGAGGTTTTATTGTACTGATGTACACAGTTCGCCGAAGTATCGACATTGCGAGGCTGCCTCGCTAGGCTTAGGAGTTTTGGTTTTACTCGCTACGGTAGACGATTTTTGTTAAATTATTTTTTTTGACAACTCGTTGACACCTGTCAAAACTTAGTACTAAGTAATGGTTATCACAAAAAACATTAAATTTATTGAAAAATCGACTACCATGTAGCGAGTATAAAAAAAACTAGTTACAGCTGCTAGCCCAGAATTGCTAGGCGACATGTCGGTGTACATTATTAGTACACCTCAGTCTAACCTTTCGGGGAATACTTATATACTTTTTTTTTGTAAATATATACATAGTTACATACTTATAATACATAGGAAACACCCAGACAAACACAAACACTTAAATTCATCACAATAAATGTTTGTGTCCTGTAGGAATCGAACCCACGACCTCGTGATCAGCAGACCGGCACTGGAACCACGACCACAGACGTCGTCAATATCAGAATAACATATAAGCTATAATTTATAACGAGATTTTGGGAAATTTCCACGGAAATGGGAAAAATTTATAAACCCGCGGGAAACGCTAGTGAATTATAATGTGTGATATAATAATGTCGCATGTCAATTTAGTAATATTTTAATACCGTCATCAATTTATCTGTCACGGACTGAATTTCGACACAATTCCATTTTTTTTTCTGTGCAGACGCCGAATTAATAGAATTGCCAATTTTGTTTACACTCGTCGAACAGTCGACTGAAATTCAATCAAGTTTATTACATTGAGTTTACAGAATTTCGCAACACAAAATAACTTTGTAGGTTGTATATACAAAAGTGTACCTCTTACTTTGTTTGCTGGTACAAATCATTAACTTTTTAAGTAGGAATACCGACTGAATTTTGTGGGGTTTCCTTAATCAACGGTCAAAGACTAATCAAATTTTTATGGGACCATTAACAACAAAATTATAATGAGAACAATATTTCTGCACTATAGAGAAATGTGTTGTACGTAAGAAATATTCATAGAAAAATAATCTGTCGCTTTTGTTTTGCTGGTTCTGTTATTGATTATTTTTAAATAGGTACGCATTCTAAATCTATATAGGCTTTGAAGCAGACGTGTTTTTTTAAATATCTGGTTCTATATTTAAATTTTCTGTAGAAAATAAAACCAACATTAAAGTTTACATCCAAATTAAATAAAGAACAACAATTTTCGCTGTATTCTAAATTGAAACATTCTAAAAATCTACCCTCGGCCCGTCATTCACGCTCGATTAGGACCAAATCGAGTGTAAGGCGACTTTAATAAACTTTGAGTTTCCTAAGCCTTTTATGTCAGAACACAGGCATATGGCAGGCTGGCAAGTAACTTGAAATATTATCCTTGAGAAAAAAATATGTTACCGGTAGACGTCCGTGAGAATATGTATCTAATGTAAAATGTACTAAAGACACAATGGAAAATCCATTATTCCAGCCCTCGAGAGCGTCACAGATAGTTTTACAGAAAACCCCAATGACACAGTTCTTAACCCGGGAATCGAAACTAGGACTTCTAACGTAGCAATCGCGCTTACTAGGCCAATGGCATGCCGCGTAGTTACCTACTGAAAATAGAAAAAAAAACAATAAAGCTTGGAGGAATTGGAATAATCTCAGGCTTGTTGTTTATTTTTTATTTTTTACAAAATTTCCTTAGTTGTTGTGTATAGTTTGGATAATAATATCATAGTTGATACATTTTCAGAAACACGTATGTATATGTATGTTTAATATTCTGTTCATGTAAGGATTCGTACAACGTGTCGGCAGACATATATGTCACGCATGAATACAAATATCTACGTTTCTCCGTGACAAAAATAAACATTAATTGAATTTGGGAACCGAAATCCATTAATCCGTAATAGAACGATCCTAGTCGTTTATCATCAACCGGATTAAAATGCGCGCCGCGACAAAATTTTGTCGCTTATAGCTTATATCGTGCATGTCTCGTATTCGCATGATAACTGAAGGTTACTAGATAAGCTATGTCTGCTGAAAATACAATTGCCTAAAAAATTGTCAACTTTTGGGATGTTTTAATTATAGAAAGCCTTTTTGTCATGTGGTAAACCGTTTTCTCTCCTTGCGTAGAAATTGTGTGTAACCTCATATAACATTCATAATTGTTTGTATTGTGGTCTCAATTTCTTATTATCATATTATTCGTTGAAAAGAAAATGCTTCGCAGTGTATGACGTATACCTGTACGGCTATGTATATATTTTACCCGCCATTTAATACAGTTTTGCTCGACTCTTACGAGTCGTAGCGTGATGTTAAATAGCTTATATCCTTCTTCAAGAATTGGGCTATCAAATACAAAAAGATTTTCTCAAATCTAACTAGTAGTTCCAGAGATAAGTGCGTTTTAACAAATTCTTCAGCTTTATTATATTGGTATTGGTATAGATATCATTAAGTCCATGGTTAATTTACCGTCTGGTAATGGGTATTTTGGACTTGTACCTACTGATCATTCATCCTCCTTATATCAACTTGTCATCCGTCTTTTATACCCATAAAATCTATATCAGCCGTCATATCATCATTTACTTCCTTCATAACCATGTCATCTTTAACACGATCCATCTATCTTGTCTGTCATTTATTAATCCGCAAAGTTTGCACCTGCTGAGTCCGTCAAACGTCAAAGTTACGTCCTTATAAGGTCATCAGAATGGAACCATAAAGGAAGTCGAAGTGACAGGCAGGACGAAGAATCTGACAGCAGACTTCATACCGTGCATGTGATTTTAAACAATCAATATTTTGTTTACAAAAGAGTCATACATTTGTATGATTCTTGCTTTTTGGCAGGCAAAGACAATTTAAGCTCTTAAGTAATCAAGCAATCCTTTATACATTGCGTTTTTTTATTATTTAAATTTTAAACCTTTGTATGTTGGAAGCCAATGACAATACTTTGCGAAATAGATACGAGTACCTTTCCCAAGTTTACTAGCTTTTCTTTCCTTTACATATTTCTAATCAATCAGTAGGTATTTGTGCATATGTCTATTTTCTCTATAATTATATTGATACTCTAGTAGTCCTTCTGTCCTGGACAAATCCCACATAAGTATCTAACAACCTACAATAATTTGGCAATCCAAGCTATACTTAGCGAGATTTATTATCCTGACATACCCAGTTGTCAGAGCACTATGAGGATTTTCCGCATCCCAAAAAAACTTATCTTACCTAGTAAACACTTGGCTTAAGTATAAATTAACCGTTGTATGAGGCAAAAAACCTTAGAGGTCACAGTTACAAGGCCGTCTGCACATCTCCTAACTATACAGATTAAATCCGTTATTTAACACACATACAAATTTTATACGTCAAAGTGACAGCTGTCATAATTTCAGATTTCAAAACTTAATTTCAACGTTATTTCTTTTTTGTTTTGTTACTGACAGCATGGTTAATATTGACTGAATGGTCGTAAATAATACTGTTGCTTAAAAATGTTGTACCTATAGCAGCTCGTCAAACCGATGGCCTTTGTGGTAAAAAGACCACGTGCTGGAAAAAGGGACGGTCGACAGCTTAAAATAGATGTACAAATGATTGGTGAAGATCGAGACTGATGACAACCACTGGTGTTGTTGCCGGCTATAGGCTGCATGGGTTAACCCAAAGATAAATTTACCATCCTCTTTAATAGAAATACCAAAGCCTATAAATGACGAAATTACAGTTTCATAAGAATCCTATAAAAATCTGAAATTAAAGCAGTGTTGTTGGACGAAAAGCGACCTTAATAGATTTATTAGTTTTCTACCAGACGGGTGTTAATTAACGAATCAATTGAAGCGTGAAGCCATTGCAACGAAATTTTAAGTAACCACTATTATAGGCCAGTTATGACTCAAGTTAATGTAAATACTAACACACTAGGATCTTTGCCTATATTGTCAATGCAGCTTTTTTATTATGTAGGTGGCCATGCAAATATTTGTCCTTGCAGGGATTGAACCCGTGGCCCAAAGCCAATGCCCTAATCGTTTAGTTTATTGATATAAACAATTCGAAGTTTCGTAAACCATATTAGCCTAGACGAGTAGAAAATACATAGACAAAAGCAAACCTGCGTGGGGTTCGCGGTATTGAGAAAAACAAAAACAAAAAGCAAACGTATATCGATAAAAATATTATTGTTATTGCGGAATGTATTTTAACACTTTGTTTTGAATCCCTTTTAAAGCACTACGCACGCGCAGGCGCAGTTCTATTTTCATTTGAATTCTTTTATATCCTAAACTTAACCATAAATAGTAAATGAACACAATATTTCCGATATAAAATAATTAAATAATATATAACTAATATGTAAAACAAAGTCGAGTTTGTTACAACACTTATAACTCGAGAACTGCGGGACCGATTTTTATGATTTTTGATTTGTTGGATTTGTCTCCGCAAAAAACGGGGTTCAAACTTAGTGCGAGCGAAGCTGCGGCAAAGAGCTAGTTGATAAATAAATAAATTAAATAATAAATATAAATATTTCGATGTTTTATATTAATAGGAAATTGCGTGGCTTATCGCGTCAACTGAAACCAAAAAATATAGTTTTTGTTCCTTCCCCTCTCATTTTGGAGTGTTCAGATTCTGCGGGATTAATAATCCTCTTTTATTAGGCAAGTTTCTTACTCGATTATAGATTTTCAATTAAGTCTATTATATTTCAATTAATCGATTATCATAATTCATATTATCTTGACGGCTTTCTATGGTCAAAGCGTTTGCGTTGGCGTGACGTTTTCTTACGTACGGCTTAATTAGCGCATTCTTGGCACAAGCTGCAGCCCTACGTTCATTGACATTTCGCGTGTGCATTATAAATATCTCTGTTTTTATTTCCGCATCTAATCGGTATGGAGAATCGGTTATTCGAAATTATAATCGATTCAACCGTTTCTAACAGTTCAACGCATTACCAGTGTAGTATTACTTCCTACTTCAGATCAAAAATATCAGTCAAAATATTTGTAATTTCATGTTTGGTTTCAAAGCTCACAATCATGGCTATGCTTTACCAAGTCGAGGAAAGTTATTAGTTTTTCCTAACTATCTTAAAGGTTTTCTATTCCCGGTGGTAGTAGCTATAGGCAGCTAAAGCATACCTATGATCTGTTACTCTACATCACCTATACACATTCGCCCAACACTGTGAGGAACCCAGGATAATGAAGAAAAAATCTAGCAGGGCGTCTTAAAATCCCTCGTTTCCCGAAAAGAGCAAGAAAGACACTTAATAATACAGAGATATCATACTATGTGTGTTGTTGTCAAAGCTTGTTTCTTCCAATTGTATCAATTCTCGGCACGATCGTATCTCCATCTCTATTAATTTATTCATCGTGCGTCCTCATTATGTTAGATGTCTCTCTGATTCCAACTCGAGCACTACTCGTGTGCTGTGCGAAAAAAATACAGATATTGTCTGTGCTAAAATGTTTCTAATAAAATTCAGGTGAGTGACCTTTGATTCAATACAGTGCGGTTAACTTCTGTTTGTTGATTGTTTTGTGTTTGTATTCTGTGGAAAGTGTGTGTGTAACTCCGGAAAAAACACGCTGAAGAAATTTATTCTGTGATTAATTTTTAAACAGTACTGCCGACGGTGGGTTTTTAGCGATTTTATTACGTTATATTGATAAAGTTTACCCGTGACCAAAACTGTATGTAACCGTAAGGATCTGAAACGTTGGGATTTATTAAACTACATACTAAGTACTAATATAAAGTAAGAAATTGACTGGAACAAAGCACGAACAAAGCACAGCTGAAACCGCTGGGTCTAGAAGCATGAAAGGAGAAAAAAATACTCTGTATTACGCTGTTTAAAACTAGTCCTACTTTTTTAATGTTGACTGGGGGATGAGAAAAATAACTTTTAATTTGAGAAAAATCACGCCATTTTAGCACACTATTATCTGTATCGTAATGATTTCATAGTAAAAACTGTCAGTGTCAGTTTTGGAATGTCAAACGGACGCCATTGCGGCAGATTATTATCAGTTTCATAGTAATTTCATGGTAAAAACTATCAACTTGACAGGTGTCATGTATCTCCGGTACAAATTTGGGCTGAGTTGTATGGGCTTTTGATGACCTCCTTTGGCACAAATGCTCAGTGTGCAGTAAGAAAGGGTTTTGGGTAATTCTTACGGGATTGGGAAAAATGCACGAACACGAGTAACATGCTTGTGCATTATTATAACGTGATAAAATCTGTACGCACAAGTTTTATTTCAATGTCTAATAATGGCCTAAGTGTCTGGATTTCTAACACTTGCACGAGTTATTATGTCGAAATGTAAACAATCCCGTCCATTTCCAAGTAGATGGTGATTCAGAATTATTTTCCATAGTCCGTCTTTGTGATAAATGTTAGGTAAATTGTAGGCATCATCATGTACCTAATAATCAAGTAGAAACTCACTTAGTGCCGCGGAAGTTGGTTCTATATGTCGACTCTGCAACTGTTTACACGCGCTAATCAAAGGAAACATATGCCTTTGTGGCATTCGACACAAACTCTACCCTACTCCGTTGTGATTTGATTGAAAATTGATTGCCAATAGTCCTCGCAGCCGGTTTCGCTTCGGCCAGATTATGTAAATGGCATACACATTACACAGCTGTGAGCCGGCGTGCTCTACTCTGTAAAAGTGTTTATCGTAGGTTCCAGCTGATTATGGTCCGTATTAATGAGGATATAGGGATCACATTGGTACGTTGTGGTGGTAATGCGCAGCTGATGTTATCTGGTTGCATAAGAGCGAGGTATTGTCTTTATCAGTTGTTGTTCAGGCATGTTTATTTGACGCAATTGCGCTCTGAACCCGAGTTGATACGTCGTGCACGATCTTAAAAAACTTGTGATGTGCCCAACATGTCCTCAAAATATTTACTGTCCAAAACACACTTGAACATAAAATTTTCAACGAGAAAACAAAAAGAAAAACTCTTGTCTCGTTTTCACCGTAGATCGCATTTTCCCTGTGTTTTCTTCACGTATAAATCAAGCTGTTCAGGTAAACACTGAATTCGCTATTCGACTTATTAATAGGCGAAGGGAAATCCAGGAAATACTCGGATCTGTATAAACGATATCTTAGGTAAACGGACGTCGGATGTCGGACATTATTGGTTCTGCATCTACCTCGACCTGGGTATCTAATCTATAGAAATCGGAGAAAGTTATAAGCCACACGTCCTAAGTATTTTCGTATCGAAGGCAATGACGTTTTAAAAAGTATATTTTATTCGCACCAAAAGTCCTTCTCTTATCTAACTTATATGACCAATTGACCAGTTTTTAGTTTTAATCTGTGACGTAATAAAAAGGCAGAGATACTTATTTCACCATCCTATCCCTTTTCCATGTATTGGACTGCCAAGTCAAAGATTTCGAGTTCAAATCCAAGGCACCTCTGACTTTTCGAGATCATGTGCGTATTTATCACTCTTCAACGGTGAAAGAAAACATCGTGAGAAAACCTGCATGCCTGAGAGATTTTCTCTACGGCATGTGAAGTCTCCCAACCCGCATTAGGCCAGGCGTGGTAGACTATAGCCTTATCCCTCTGGGCCTCTCAGACTGAGAAGAGAACCGTGCCCAGCAGTGTAGGACAGTATGGGTTGATGACCCCTTTCCCAAGTAAGGACGGCTTCAAGTCGAAACAAATGCCATTGAATATCAGCATTTATTTTATTAGGGATAAGAATGATGCAGAGATAAACATGCTAGAAATGAGAGGCAAGAGGCGAAGGCTATTGTCCAAACACGAAATTCATCTCCGCATTCCTAAAGTGTCCATTACAGATTTAAATCCTGGACCAATCTCGAAGCTATCAAACTCGATGTTCATCAAGATTGAAAGGAAAATGGATCGTAATCCACAGCCTAATTACCGCTCCATCGTCACGAGGAAACAGATCACAAACTTTTCTCTTTGTGTCAAACGTCAATTGAACGCAGTTCGATTGCAACCGTTACGTAGCAGCATCGCTGTAGCAATTAAGTAACTTCTGATCTCGGCAAATAGCAAATTGTCATAATTGCGGCAAAGTGGAAATATATGGCGTTTTGTATCTACGTTTTAAGGCTAGGAAATAGGGAAATTAAATACAATGTATAAAGAGAGTTTTGTTCATAATTTGAACTCCTTGGATTAAAAAATCGAGAGTATATCAATATATTTTTTTTCAATGAATATGGTATTTACTTACTTACTTATCATACAAAATAATTAGCATCATCCGAACTTGATCGTAGCGCACCTGCTGAGGCTAAATTTGAATCTAAACCCACTCAAACAGCCACAAAAAACTTTATCAAAACCGGTCCAGCCTTTAAGGAGTAGTCACGTATATACGTACAGAAAAATTTGTATCTGTATAAAAACCACTAATGCACTGCACGTCGGTATCATAAAATATAACCATTTTTCTTAAAAATCTAGTGATAAATCTTCACCAAGATGTATTTATCGGGATGCACCTAATTTGCCAATGTCTAGTCTATTTTAAGACGTATATAAATAGGAACACAGATGATAATCCCAAGCAACCTTGATGCGTATTTAGCTCTCAACATCAATACCTGTTTACATCTGTGTCTAGCCATTTTTTTGCTTACCTACTTGGTTTGAAGAACCGATCTTTTCCTGTTTATGCTGAACTGGACCTTATTAGCAGTGAACTAAGATTCGTAAATAGATGAAAGTTCTTTCCATGCATGCAGCAGGAAACATAGGGTGGATAGATATATGTATACTATACTCACTATACTCGAAGCATAAATTTTCATACATCATAGAACTTGTATAAAGATTTATTTTAGATAGAAAAAATGAAATTAGTATAGAACCTTCATAGCAAATGTACTATTTAATAAGTTAATTGCACAAACGAGTTCCTAGAATAGAGACTTAACTATGTTATCAGTTTGTAAATGTCTAGCCTTTGTCTGAGTTAGATATGACAAATGATTCTAAACAGTTCCACTGTAGTTATCTTCATCAGTTGTTGACAGGAAGACTGACGGTGGCAGCATATACAAGAATATTTATCCATTTTACAAGAGTAAACAGGAAAAAAAATTTGGAAAAGAAAATTAACTTCATTTTTGTTTCACTGTTAAACAAAAACTCCCCTATGCCCAGGATTTCCTTTTCGTGACCTTTGCTTATAAACATTATATTACCTAAAGGCAAAAAAAGCAGAACACGCAAACTGACAGTTTTTACAACGTTCGGAAATAAGCAACACCAACTAATGGGAGAAAAAAATATTTATTGAGACAAATAAATAATATAACCCATAATATAATTATATAAACTTCTTAATTATGTTTGACAGGCTTGCGTTTCTTTTTCCACAATGGAAGCCTTAAATTTAGTTGTTTTTTTTAGTTACTGTATTTGGTTGATCCGTAGTAATTAATTAATTAAATAAATAGCGATGCGGTGGAAGATGGATCAGGCTTGCTTAGCAGTAACCTTTTCACTCGTAACTTGGAAGAATCTTAACGCATCGATTATTTGTAGTTCCATCTTCTTGATGTAAGTTAACCCTAGGTTCCTCTCACGACGTGGGCGTGGTATCCGAGTCTGTACGCCAAATAACTAATCTTAGCTTTTGGCAAGAGTACACCGAGAGACACTAGACTGTACGACGCTCGACAAACTACCCACAATAAATGTCTAAGTACCTAACGGGCATACAAATGGAAATAACACATTGGACTTTTGTTTCATATATACTTATAAAAGCGTAAATAACTCTGTCTACCTGTTACTCTTTCACGCCTAAACTGCTGTAGAGATTTCGATAAAATTTGGCAGGAGATAGATTGCATCCTGGGGCTAAGGCTAACTTTTGTCTGAAAAACAGCTTTGGGGTGCATGTGAAAAGGGAAACAGCTAGATAGTTCTATAAGGTGTCCTATTTTAGCATTATATGAATGCAACGGTTTTCTTTTCTTAAAAAAAGTTACTTACATTTACCTTGTAGCGACATCTATCGAGCTACATAAGAACTTATACGAAGCTACAAATCCTGAATCCAAAACTAAAGTTTACCGTGCAACTTGCATATATACAACCGCCCGACATCAACCGTCGGGCAGTGGCCTGCCATGCATAACACCCGCGTGGTCGGAGGATCCTCCCTTTGGTGCGAGGGACAACACACCTCGTCCCTCCACAACCTGTACCGTAGGTACACCACTGGCATTAAAACAGCGAGCATTTATAAAAATCTCGCCCCTAAAATGACAATACTGCAACAATTTTCGCGATTTTGTTTGTCATCATCACCCATGAAGCTGATACTGACTGACATAATTTTATTGTAGCATTATCTCGTCTCTAGCCACTGTCCCTGCATGAGAATACAACGACAAAATTTATTCGTGGCGCATATCAGAATAAAACTGAAGACACCGTCCGTGCTTATTATTTCACCGGGTAACCTTCCCATTTACGTGTATAATTATATTTATGCTAAAATTACGGATTCAAGATTGTTGCCAAGTTTCCATCCCGTTCAAAGTCCAGTTACTATTGGTTACTAATGCAATCATCTGATTTCCTCGTATGACCTAAGACGTCCTACACCAGGGGGGTTATCGGCAACTCAACGACATAATTATCTCGTATTTTGCAATATTTATGCCTATAAGGCCAAAAGAACTCTTTGGAACAATGCCAAGAGAAATTCTCTTACCCACTAAAACCAGGCAACCTTCTTGATGGGGCTCCACGGCCCGTCATGGTCATAGTAGATGTCATGATTTCGCGAATCCCATGGTCATGGGGAAGTCCAGTGCGGCCTCACCAGGGGCTGGTCATGTCCAGGTCATGATCCATGAGGATTTACCTTACCTATTGTAATTTGTAAGATCCATTCCTTGTGACCTAGATAGATGTAACCTAGCCATCAGGAAACAAGCGTACAGTCTATCTCACGGAGATCTGTAAGGTGACTTTTATGTCGTTGCCATAAAGTTCAAATATAAACGGCCTTCATATTATAGAATGTCCATAAAACCGTTTAAGCATCGTACAAACTAGTTTTGCCAGTATTAGGAGTAAGGAAAGTGAGAGCGGCCCACATTTACTACAATTATTGTAACCTATGTTTTCATCTGTCGTCATAAATATCGACTCGGTCACGACGGTCACATACGAAAGTCATCGTGTGTTGCGTACGAGTCATTATCGGCTACGTAATTGTTTACTTCAAACGACAAAATGATAAAAATCGTATAGATTAAGATAACGCGTGTTTTTGTTTTCTTTGTTATTATTATTTTGCGTCGCTACTTGTGTGTCAACGATACGGAACTACCAACAAGATAATGGGTTGACAACCCTGTAGGCTTAGGGTTATCGCTAGATTTAAAGAATTATTTCTATGTATCGTTTTTTTCCGAAATCTTATTATATAAAACAAAGTCGGGTTTGTTAACACTTATAACTGGAGAACGGTTGGACCGATTTTCATAATCTTTGATTTGTTGGATTTTTCGCCACCCCGAATAACAGAATAACTATTAAAACATCAGAAAAAATCCCAAAAATAATCTACCTAATGGGAAAGTAACGGGGTCAGCATTGACTCGAGCGAAACTGCCAGCAAAAGCTAATTGAATAATAAATTACGATGTTATTGACAAAGAAATATTGTTAATCTATGCATTGACAATACTATATCTATTTATTAAAAATAGCTTCCCGCCAGCGGCTTCGCCCGCGTGGTCTTATAATTTTTTCCCCGTTTTTGCTACATTTTTCATTACTACTCCGCTCCTATTAGTCGTAGCGTGATGATATATAGCCTATGTTACTCGGGGATAATGTAGCTTTCCAAAGGTGAAAGAATTTTTGAAATCGGTCCAGTAGTTTCGGAGCCTATTCATTACAAACAAACAAACAAACAAACAAATCTTTCCTCTTTATAATATTAGTATAGATATCATACTTATCCTAATTCACTAGGATTTGGTATCGGCGCAGTATTTCTTTTTCTTATACATCTCTATCATCCGTCATCTCTTCTTTGCGAACATATCCTTTCTCACACCGTCCATCCATCTTTTGTTTGGTCTCCATCCATTTACATTCATGCCAAAATCTTTCTGGTAACATGCTCTTCTGTATTAATTAAATGTATAAAACTGTTTTTTTCTCATTAATTTGAAAATCCAAAAATTATATGATAAGAAAATACCGTTTTGCATACAATGGCCATTATTTTATAATGTGGCAAATCTGTACTAGAAGGGTTTGTTTGTTTTGTTTATTGAACGTGCTAACCTCTAGTCTGATTTGAAAATTCTTTCAGTGTTAGATAGCCTGTTTAAAGAGGAAGGCTATAGGCTATATATGATCACGCTACGACCAATGGGAGCGGAGTATCAATTAAAGATGTTGCAAAAACGGGGAAAAATTCAACTTCTACGGGAACGAAATCGCGTGTTATATATGTATATGTAGGTAAGTAGGTACAGTCAGCAACGAAAGTCGTTGAACACAGCGAAAGTTTAAAAACATCACAGTACCAAAACTATTCATTAGATTTTGACTAAGGTTAAACATATAATTGTCCTCTATTATGAGGAAATGTACTGCCTTCAAGGGTCAGTGAATTCTGAATATTAAAGATGTTAAAGCGTTTTGAAGATTTCATAGTGTTCAGCTACTTTCGTTGCTGACTGTACTTACACAATATCGTAAGTAGGCCAAAGTTTAGAACGTAAGGTTGACCGATATGGTTGATAAACAATCATTCCACCAAGGACGCCGCTATCAGCGCGTTTCAGTTCCCTGTTGACATAATTTTCTAATTCCTGCGTAATATCGTAATATGCGACGTTTGTGTTATCAATATTATGTTCGGGTGCGGGTCGAAAAGGGCATTGTGTTATAATAGGTGAAGGAGGAAGTGATAAAGGAATTTATTTACTTCATAGAATTTATTTCAATTATAAGGACGGATTTTACGTCACGTAACCATGTTGCCAGTATATAAAATAATGCTCTTTTCTAATGAATGTTATTAATTTGGCTTAGGTATGGACTATCGTTCTGTAGGTACAGTTCCCGCCAAACTTATTGTCCGGGTTGGAGTTGGCACAGGCTAACTTTAACCCGGCCGTAAAAATTGGAGAAAGTAAAATATCGGATAAAAATTATATGAAGCGACAGCCTACGACTTGAGCTTTCGTTTTATTTATTACAATCCTATAATTTTGTTTATCCTTTTTTTACCACCGGGTTAAAGTGTGCTCGTGTCAACTTCAACCCGGACAATAAGTTTGGCGAGAACTGTACTGTGCGCCAAGACATGGGACTCGGCATGTGGATGGAATCCGTCTCAAAATTCTCGTAAACAATAAAACGCTATCAGGAGAGTTAGCGGGGCTGATTAGTATTCAAAAAAGAATATCTTCCGCAAAAATTGATATCTTTAATACCTAATGTTTAATATAAATTATAGGTAGGTGCTGGATATTGAATCCAATCCATCTCGTCAAGGCTATGGTGAATGTTATTGACTAGGGATGTTGAAAAAATATCGATATATCGATATTATTTTTCAATATATCGATATTTTTGAGCGGTATTTAATATTTCGATATATCGGTGTATCGATATAAAATTCCAAGTATCGAAAAGGTATCAAAATCGATATGTTTTTCAGACCAATAAACATTTTGAAGATAAAAGATTACAAATTACCTTATTTATTTATTTTTTTGGCTGTTTTATAATTTGGTTTTTAAGTTGGCCGATATATCGATATTTTTTGAAAATATCAATTTCGATGTTGATATTTTTTTTTAAATATCGATACGATATATATCGATACATATCGATATATTTTGCATTTCCGACATCCCTATTATTGACTATAGAAGGACCAGCAAGGAAAGATTTTCCGCACCTACAAAAAAGTACATACTTATTGAATCCAAGGATTTTGTTAAATTAAACTTAAACCGCACATATGTACCTAAATCGCAATTTAAGCGCAAAATAATGAGCAAACATACAACTAATGAAAAATAACGGTTTCAATAAATAACAATGTTGCTTTCACAAACTTAATATTTGTTCAGCAAAGAAAATGTACCAACTTCATTATATTTGTCAAGAATTGTTTGTCCAACAGAAAAAATGAGTTAGCTTGTTACTTGCAAGTTAATTACATTAAACAATGTTTATTTAATTTGTGTTAGGCAGACTAAACAAAGGGTAGTAAAAAAATAATAAACAAAACGCATTAATGGTAAATGTTAATGAAAAGATCATCCTACTAAAATTATAAATGTAAAAATGTTGTCATGATGGATGGATGTTTGTTACTCTTTCACACAAAAAATACTGTGCCTCGACCATGAGTTTTTCTCACTCAACTCGCTCGCCGTAAAATATTTGTATGGAAAACCCTCGCAGCGCCTCCAGCGGTTACGTAAAGAACTAAAATCGGCGATGAGATTACAGCGTTTCGATGCGTAAAAACCTATCGAAACAATTCGATAGAACTCATGGTTGAGGTACAGAACAGATTTTTATGAAACGTTACAGTTTATAGCTTATATAAAAATGTGAGAATGGATTCTATTAAAATTCAGTTATAAAAAACTTGATTAAAGTCTAGACAAAATGAATAAGCAATCTAAATTGCAGCAGCGAGTTCTTTTAAATTGTATTTACTTACATAAAAAAAGTAAAGAAATGTCATTGTCCTCGCATAAACACTGCTAATAAGTACCCCTGGCGGGAAGCTAGTAAAAAATAATATAGGGCTACGCCCGCGTGGTATGTTATCACTACATAGTATAAAACAAAGTCGCTTTCTCTATGTTATTATATACATATAAACCTTCCTCTTCAATCACTCTATCTATAAAAAAAACCGCATCAAAATCCGTTGCGCAGTTTTAAAGATTTAAGCATACATAGGGACAGACAGACGCGACGGAGGACTTTGTTTTATAATATGTAGTGATTTTTCATGAAGTCCACAAGGCAGCAACTAACTAGATGAAAAAAGCTGAAGAGCGGGCTCTGTGGCGTTCATTAAAAGAGACCTACGTCCAGCAGTGGAGAAATACAGGCTGGTGATGACGAAATATCCAAAAAAAAAAGCACAGCATACAATCAGGGGAATATCCCCTAAATATTAGGCAGAGATGTACCTTCTGCTGTACAGTACACTTACAGTTCGCTGGTTTAGGTCAATTTAATAAGAGACGACCATATTTCCATTAACCGGGCACAAATCCAAACTATAAACTGCTGAAGGGATCAGAAAAGTGTACCAAGAATCCTTTTCTAAGACAAAGACCTCCCCTAACTTAGTCCAGGATTTTCTGTCCTGAGCTTTTTCATTCCGCGCTGGTACTTACAAAGCCAAGAATCCTATAACAATAAAATCAAATATCTACCTAACGTATCTAACATTAATTACCTGATTAACAAGGGACGGGATGTGGCAACATAGTGATAATTTCCCAAGCGTCGCCATTATAAGAACAATATGCATTGTGGACTAAACACTACTTGGGGCGTTGCAGCAACGCGACGGCTGGGGAACAATGCGACACTGACCCGCCTTGCGACACCACAAGACAATCGTCAATACAATGTACAATTTAATTATAAAAGGCGTATAAAAATGGCGCGCTGCTTTTTAAATTTCGAACAAAAAGTGCAATATTTAAATATTTTTTTTAAGCTTTAGAATTAGAATTAGTTTTAGAGCCAAATCAAAAAGTTTATTCATGTGAAATTGTGTAGTCCAGCCCAAAGTCTAACTTTTTGTAGTGTTGTTATCTTTAGTAGGTAATATTTATAATCTGGGTGATGACATGTCAGGTAACAAGCATGCCATGTAAGCTTTCTAGGTTATAATGAATAATTTAATAGTGTTGGCTGTCCAACAATAATTCGGACAAAATCAAACACACAACTAAACGCCTACGTGGAACAATAACAAGGCTATCCAAACAGGCTATCGATTCAATCGGACTCTATTTCCATAGTATTTGTAAGCTCGGTGTTCAAATAGCCGAACACAAACAAAACAGGGACCCTAAGCACAGGGATGGCAAATGTTCATCTGTGTGGCAATTAAAAAAATGCAAACGGAAATTTCAAAAATGAACTTTAATCTCTACAGTAAAAAGAACAATTTCTCCATTTATATGCCGAAACATATTTTTTATTGACATCTGTTCCAAGTGTGTTGTTTCCACTCTCACTCTTAACATCTAACTCAATCTTCCGTAAATCGGACAAAATCTATATCAAATTAAGTTCATCTCTCTCTTGGTCTCACAACATCTTACGTAACTTTTATTAGGTCTTCCAATCCAAATACTGAAAGTTTCTTAAATTTTGTTACGCCAATCCAATTGGTCCTATAGCGAAGAACTAGCTAGAGAAGAAGTACGAGTATTCTGCAGTCTGATATTACTTTATGTTTAATATTTATCTAGCTCGGCTCGGCGGTATGAGTATGTCATGCTCACTCAAATGTCCTGCTGGCGGCGGTGGCGTTGTGTCGGGTCGTTTTATTCCCTGCAACATGGTTGAGTCAAACGGCGCCGATACACACGTCATGCTCGTGAACGGGTGCTGTCTGTCGGGACTGGTCAGCTCTTACTGCTTATAGCTATCTTTTTTTGTTGTTTTTTTAAATAGGTAAGTACTCTTTTTTTTACGTATCGGACTGCACTATCCTCAAAACTAAATGATTACTGTAACCATTTATACATTTTTTTTAAAAAGAGTGACTATGGAGTTTCTTGCCGGCTCTTCTCCATAAGTCCAACTTTTTGGAACCGTGCAACTAGTTTGACTTTTCGAAAGTACCTATTTATATGGTCTAATTGAAATAAAATATTTGAATTTGAATTTGAATTTGAGACTAGTTTAGGTTGATTCATCCAACTGCAAGCCCTTTTCCACCATCAATTTACTGCCCACTCTCTTTTTGGTGGAAGTACTTAGATCTGAATGGATCTGCCACTCAACAGACAAGAACAAGACAGGTTAATTTTTTAAATCCATTGAAGTCAAAATTATCCTTTAATGTACTTTGTGCCTAAGGTGTACCACCCCTACTCTAGGATATCGCAACAACGCACGTGTGCACGAATTTCGAAATAGTTTCTGCACCAATTGTATAATAGCGTATAATGTATAATAGCGTATAGAAGGTGAATTATTGCCTTTTACCAAACAAATAAAGGACCAAAGTAGATTTATTGCGTCTAGCAACATTATTTGTTTTAGTCACTATGTTGCACGACTGTAATTGTTAACATGTTTCTAACACCGTAATGTATTAAATTGAGTAGTAATTTGTATCAATTCGCAATTCCACGATTTAAACTCGATAGTAAAAATTGGCCCAAAACAAGTCAAAAAAATCAGTAAACTTTTGAAAGTTTGATAAAGAGAACACTTCAAAAATGCTAGTTCATTAATTTACAATGGCGATGTTCTAAAAAATATTTGGATTTAGCTTTGGCCTAATTCTTAATTCATTCAAACTTAATTCTTAACAAAAAACTGTTAAAAGCACCTCTATTCATTTGGATGAATGAACTTGAAACGACTTCATCAAGTTTATAATAATCTATCATTTTATCCAGAACTATAATAATAATAATAATAAATTCTTTATTGACATAATAAAATGTTCAAACAGTAGTGAGGCCCTGACTCCTGCGCTAGGTTAGCAAACCTGTGTTACAGAAGCCAGTGTCTTCTCCCGATATTAATGTGCAAAATTTTATGCAATAAAAGAATTAGCCATTAAATTAATTAGATAAGAAGTAATAATAATAAAAATAATTTAATTGATCAATAAACAGCGTCGTCGTTGTCATTAAGGTGTGTGTAAGTGAGATGTGTGTGTGTGTGTGAGTGTGTGTGTGTGCGCGCGTGTGTGTGTGTGTGTGTGTGTGGACGTGGGTGTGTGTGTGTGTGTGTGTGGACGTGGGTGTGTGCTTTTCTTTATTGTATAATATGTACATATATACCTATTCCAAGACCGATTCTGTTCTTTTGTAATCAAGTGTCAGTAGCCATGATTTTATTTTTATTTTGGTTTCATTGATTGAAAGAGGATTTATATTATGATTTCTATTTATTTTATTATATAAGTAAGTTGACAGATACATCCGTTGCCTCTGCGCCGCCGCAGTATTTAATTTTACGGGTGTACAAACGTTTCTTGTTGTGCGTTTTCTTGTCGATTTCTTATCGTACGGTGTGACAAGGTGCTGTTTGGTGATTGTCTGACAGATGAACATTTGCCTTACTGTGAGCACTTGACAGTTTTCGTATAGGGTTGCGGTGGGGAATCTAAATGGTTTAAACGTCATTACTTTTAACACAGATCTTTGTGCTCTTTCGAGCCGTATCATGTGAGTTTTGCATGCTCCACCCCAAACACCAATGCAATATCCAACCACTGATTGTACTAAGGCATAATAGACCGTGCGAAGTAACTCGTATTCTGCAACATGTCTTAGCTTATTGAACACCCATATAAATTTTCTAAGACGTGCAGCGGTAAGATCTATTTGTGGCTGCCAACTGAGTTTTCTGTCTAGAAGTACTCCAAGATATTTTACAGTGTCTGATTGCATTATAGCCGGACATGAACAGAAAGTGTTGTCAAAGGAAGAGTTACACGAATGTAGTTTGACGGTAATGTTTGCAGCTGGTAGTTTAGAGAAGCTAAATTGAACCATACTTGATTTAGTTATATTTAATGTTAAGAGGTTAGTTCTCAACCAGTCACTCACACGTAGCAGTCCCATCTCAGCGTTTATTCGAGCCTCATCCCAAGTCTCTCCATGAATTACGAGTGCAGTATCATCAGCGTATGTGGAACTGGACTTTTCTTAGGATTTAGACTGTAATCTGAGGCTGTTATTAACGCCAATGTTGTACATCCTAGAACAACCCATACAACAAAATGCTTATTGTATATCATCATCTACAATTATTTGGTTTGATGGTCGATATCTCTCTAAAAACCATCTGTTACGATTTATTCGGGGTCTTCTCCTGAAAACATGTTGCAAAATGTACCGTACTAGTTTTTGAGCTTTGTTCAAAACTGGTAACGAGATGCAATTTTGTAACTACTGCTACGAAATTGTAGACAAAGTTTCATATTCAGTTTAACATTAATGACAATAGTTAGGATTAGAGTGACGAAACAAATGAGATAGAAGGTAAGAGGCGAATGAACATTATTAAATGAGGCGAACATAAATTATGAGGTCAGTGCCGGGACTTGAGTTACGAGCTTTATTGTAACGTTGTTGAACAAGTTGGTGTTAAGAACCTTAGTAGGTACAGTTCGCGCCAAACTTATTGTCCGGGTTGAAGTTGGCACGAGCTTACTTTAACCCTGCCGTAAAAATTGGAGGAAGAAAAATATTAGATTAAAATTATTTGAAACGACAGCCTACGACTTGAGCTTTAGTTTTTATTTATTACAATCCAATTACAATCCAATATTTTTCTTTCTCCGATTTTTACGGCCGGGTTAAAGTTAGCTCGTGCCAACTTCAACCCGGACAATAAGTTTGGCGAGAACTGTACCTACATCCGTGATGATAGTGAAAATGAAAAGATACTACCTGTAACCAAGATTATGACTAACTACTGCATGAAGCCACCATTACTAACAAAGATGTTCACCCTCCCCATCAAATCCATAATGGATAATGATCTTAGACGAACTATGACTGAATCAGATCGTGACTAGCTCTAATCGTATCTAAGCCGTGTTACACCATGCAAAATGAATAAACACCTTCATGACTACGAACAAAATCTATTAAAACACTATTTGTGGTACGATGGCAAATTGATTCGTGATGTCTAGGTAATTCTTCTAATCCTTTGTGTTCTTCTCATGGTGATCAAAAATATTTATGATCGTAACTATGGTGATTATTACTGTGGCTCCCATAACCATTGGTCTCATTTCAAGCAAATACATTATATTTTCACGCATCTCGAGTGTGATCACTAAATGCGTTTGGAACACTAGAAAAAAATTAGACACATTTTTAAGTGCGTTGGTACGCAAAAACCTGATTTCATTTATCGTTTTATATCCGTGCATCTCTTGATTATATTTCATTTATATAAATTGTATCATATAATCCTCATTATCTATATAATTTAGGGTCTCTTAAATCAATGAATGAAGGCCGTAAAAATAAGTTGTATTTAAAAGAGTAATGCCATCAATCCAGTGTAGATGCATAAGATTTGATAGATTTTTCATTTTGCTCTCTTATCAAAGGTAAATAAATATGTTATGTAACCACAGTATCTATCAATAAAATCTTTATCACTTTTCAATTTAATAAAATAGAACGGAAACTCTTTAGTTTCACAGGGTTTATGGCGTCTCGAGGTAGTCGCAGTGTCGTAAAGGTCTCTGACTGTGACTAGTTACAATAGAATAGAATAGAATAGCTATCTAGTTTTTGTAATCGATTTCTTTCAGACTACACGTAATATGTTCTAGTTTTATCCTCTATTCATTTATCTTTCATAATGAAAAACATTTGAGAAAACCAGAGTAATTATTAAGAATTGTCATAGTTCAAAATAATGACTGTTGATCTACATTTCAAGTATTCTAAAATACTTAAAAAATACTTGGGCCTAAGCCCAAATAGATTTTTAACGTCATTATTCTCACTAGCTTTCTTTATTTTAGATTCAGCTGATTTAAATAAATAGCAAATAGCAGCTATTTAATTTGATAGCAGTGGAATGTGATTGCAGAGTTGGTCGTTGTTGGGTATTGCAGTCCCGGTAATCTTTGAGATCAATATTTTTTGGCCTTTAACTCAAGACCTACTTAGATTTGTCTATGGGGTTAAAATCAAGTTCGTAATTTCTGGAATCTTCTAGTTGGGAAACCAATGGTTTGTTATTTGTAACAACACTGTTAGCGGCCCTTGGTTTGTATCTAGGTACAAAATACATAAATGTAGGCCAACTGGATTTATTCCAAAATTCCAGATAGTGCGGCTTAACAGCTAATCCGATACATTGAAACGAACTGGTAGTCATTAGTGGAATGAGCCTTCATGTTTTGGGATTCAATTAATTTCTATTTTCGAGGTAAACAAAATAATTGGGTTAACTTTCAACGTTTATTTCTTTAATCGTCGCAAATTACTTTGATTTCCCTTTTTGTTACTAATCCTCTTCATTCATAAAATTCGTCTTTACTCATTAAACTCCAAATGTAGGTCTCAGTATAGTATATTCCAATTTTGATATTTACGAAATAATTGCGAATCAAGCTTGCTATTCACTTACTAAATATATGATGCTTTACTTTTTATACAGAATAAACACAAATGTGTGCCAATTCTTCAACTTTATCATTGTTTCTGACCGAAATTTCATAAATATACGTTTTACTATCAATATGCGCACTTGTATTTCGTTTCATATTATTTGCGTACTACGTTTCATATTTAATTCAGCACGGAGCGTGATTGAGAATGATAAAAGGATAATAAATTATGATGATCATGTGTTTTGTATGAGTAACACTTGTAGGTATAAGTAACACAACGAACATTGGGGCCAATGTTGGAACCAACATTGAAACAAAGACTTACATTATTAGTCATTGCCAATTTGAAATTATAATGTTTTTATTATAGAGACATAAATGGATGGCCTAAAATAGGTACTTGTAAAAAAAATGTCCAAGATCAAGTTCCAACATTAAATGAGTTCTAGTTGCGCAGTTTAAAAAAGTTGATCCTATGGAGAAGAATCCGGCAAGAAATAAAACAAGTTTTTGACCTTATCGTCATAGCAATAAGGGTAAAAGTAAGTCAAGCACCAAAATAGTCGATTGTAGATATTCAAAATTTATCACACCAGTCGAGACTACTATTACCAAGTGATAATAAAAGACGTAAATAAAACGATTACGAAGAAATAACTGCGCATTCTACATTACAATGTTATTGTTGACAATGAAAAGATTATTTTGTAAAACAATACGTTTTCATTTGGACTAGGAAAATATTTTGATTAAACCGTTACCTTATCTCTGATGTTGCTAAAATGAAACGCAGAATGTAGACAAAGAAATATACACAGCTACAACATTCCACGTTCCAGTATAAGCCGAGCTCTTATTGTAAGGGAAGCCAATACAATGGGAGGTCCGCTTATAATATCTGCGATTCATATATTTATTAAGTACTTAATCGAAAAGACTAAACATAGACTTTATTAGATATCCAATAGTATTCATTATTGTGCATAATAAAGTATGTTTTAAGGTGTAATGAGAAGTTGATACTGTAGAGAACTAGGATTTGTGTATTTATTTATCATTAATTTATTATTTATCATAAATTACTGATTTATCATATGGATCTACGCCTAGCCACGGTACTGTAAACATCCCTATTTGTGAAAACTATTCTGCCGAAAAATACATACATATAGGTAGTTATTTTTTGCCCAGTTTTGATCCTACACAATTATTACAATAAAATGGCGAAAACTCATTTGAAATTTGAATTTGGTGGGTTAAATATAGGTTAAACCTTATGAACGAAAGGCTTACTCTTTTCTATCACGTGGTAATGTATTAAAAGTAAACTACATAGTACTAAAGACCCGACACAATGACATTGTTTAAAAAAATATTCATGTCTATGCCTTTGTCTTTTGTCTAGTAGGTAGGTACGTTTATTTTTTAATTTGTTATTTTACCGGCTGGTATTTAAACCAGCCGGACCTTCTTATACGTATATATATAAAAGCGCGTTCAAACAGACAAACTGAAAGATCAGCGGCTTCGCCCGCGTGGTCTGGGCCTTATCTGTGTACCAAATTTCATTTAAATCGGTTCAGTAGTTTTGGCGTGAAAGAACGACAGACAGACAGAGTTACTTTCGCAATTATAATATTATAATATTAGTAAGGATATATTTAATAAGTGAAATGTAAAAGGCATCAGCAACGGATATTTAACCCCCTTACCGCCTCACAATAATGGGAAGAAGTCTGTTGGCCTACTGTGTTATATTCTAAAATATAAACAGTTACAATTTTCTCATAGTACAATTATATTTCTATAATAACTTCCTTTTGTTTTCTTAGTCTGAGAAGTAGCACGAACGGTACTGTTTGACGCGGATAGCATTAGCGCAGCGATTTATGAAAATATTCACGTTACACGCCAGCGAACACCATTAACTTAGACATTTCTTCGTGAAAACTCGACAGCGTTCACGTTTTACGTATCTACTCATGTATTCCGTTACAGTTAAACGCAAGGTACTTATACATAATTATCACGCCGGTATTCCTTGAAGTGTTCAGCGGAGATAAGCAGAGGTGCGAACTGTATTCATGTCATAGGGGGCGAACCTATTGACATAAACCGAGCATACATTTGGATTTCATAAAAACCACATAACACTGCTCAACCTGGGAATCTTACATGGGCCCTGTAGCTTAGGGAGTACTAGACTACGACTGCCGTCCTCAAGCTAAAATGCCGTTATGTACCAAAACTATTTTTTGAGTTATGTATGTACGAAAAAGTGGGCAGTTTTTAAAAATGTACGCTACTTAATAACTAGAAGTCATATTTGAGACTTAGAAGTACTGACTAACAGATCTCACGAGGAGATCTCACGACTTCTGATTGTGTTGGCATTAAAAATTCAAAATCGGCGGGATGTCAGATAACGGCATTTTAGCTTGAGGACGGCAGACGAGTAGTTCTCAACTCTAGCAATTTAAAAACTACAGGCACGTGGCAGATGGCATATATACACTAAATATATTTCTTTATGTACGTCAATAGGTACTAAGGTAATAAAAACACGGAAATGGTTTTACTCATTAGCCTCGCTACACTAATTGCGTTTTTACTATGGCTTTATATAGAAATCAGGTTTTTTATAGAAACTTCAATTCCCCCCGCTTTTTATATCACCTGTTCCCCGTGTTACTTGCGTTCATCCAATTTTGCCCAAAATCCTTTTTTAGACATAAATGCTTCTAGAATTTAGGGGTCTACTCCCTATCTCCGGGGCCCGTCCGAAAGTAGCCCAGACAAAACGATCCGTTAAAACAAGTGACAGGTTCAATTTTTTGGAATGGGTAAAAACACATCGGGAGTAAGTGCATCTGTCAAAGTGTATTGTCATTCATTTTTAGTTTGGAGTAGGAAACGCCCGTAATGAAGGCCGAAACTACGGACTTCTTGCTTAGGGAGTAGACCCCTAGTAGACCCCCTAGTCCAAACAAAAATACATTGAAAAAACGTCTGTGGAAACGTCCTTGATTGTACTTTTAACTTTATTACTAAGTGATACTATTTCTGTAATACTTTTTGTATAATTGTTTGTTTCCCAAATAAATAAATAAAAATAAAATCAATATTTAACCCTCCTTCTGGCGCAGTCGGGTAGGTAATGTACCAAGTATTGTGTCTATATTATCCAAGATGTGGTACGCAGTATTGTGTAGTGTAGTAGTCGTATTATCCACGAGCATTCTTGGTCAAGTTTATCGTGAACGATGAGATCTGAGGTTATTATCCGATCAACAATGCGTTACGGAGTGCACATCACCGTGCATTCTAGACATTCCTGAGAATGACTGGATGTCTAAACACATGATCCCGTCATTTCACATTTTACCGGACTCATTGTGCGCACTAAACTTAAATTCAGGTGCTCTAAATTAAATATAACTTGCAACCAATTAATACTTACCTATATAAATGTATGCTAATATATGTATGTTTTATAAATTCTCAATAGCTCAATCGTAATCGCGATTGCTACGTTCGAGGTCCTGGGTTCGATTCTCAGGTTGAGCAGTGTTATGTGGTTTTTATGAAATCCACATTAATGCTCGGTTTATGGCAATATGCTCGCCCCCTATAACATGGATACAGTTCGCAGTTGTTAATGGTTTTTTTTAAACCCCAATATAACTATGTAACAGTTTAATAAACATTTTGCAAAATATGTTTACAAAAATGCTCAGTGCAGGTTGGAGTTTGAAGGCTTACCCCTATTAACTACATAATATAATAGCGATGAGTATCGTATGGCCAATATGCAAATATTGTATTAATATTTAGATATTGACGATACTTACGTAGGTAGCATTTTAACACAGAGTATTGATTTTAATGTTAGCAATGACATTAAATATCACAAGGTTAAAATGTGGTTAAATGATTGGAGCGTAACTAGAACATTGTTCTAAGATTGCAGTAGCCAGTCTTTTCTCACGTTAACTTTAATGTCAACCGTGATTTTTAGACGCATATTGTTCTTGCTAACTTATTAAAAAGGTTTGCAGACTAACTCGTCCCAATCGCGGACTATGCTACGCTAGAGATCCTGGATTAGAGCCCCGGGTCGAGCAGTGTTGTTGGGTTTTTCTGTAAAATTCCCAGTAGCAGCTCAGAGCCTGGATTTGTGCCCGGTTGATGGCAATAGGCTCGCCCTCTATTACATGGGACCTAAACATACCGGCAAACAGTGGCTATTCGTTAGTACACCTATGCCTAACTCTTCGAGGAATACAGGCGTGATGGTATGGTCTTAAAAGGTCTGTAGCCTCAATAGGTCTTGTTGAGGGATATCTACACTTCTACATCTACATCTACACTAATATTATAAAGAGGAAAGATTTGTATTTTTGTATGTAACGAATAAACTCAAAAAGTACTGGACCGATTTGAAAAATTCTTTCCATGTTAGATAGCCCATTTATCGGGGAAGGCTATAGGCTATATATCATCACGCTACGACTAATAGGAGCGGAGTAGTAATGAAAAATGTTGCAAAAACGGGGGCAAAATTATAAGACCACGCGGGCGAAGCCGCTGCCGGGAAGCTAGTTATAAATAAAAATAGCCTTTATTTACTCTGACCCTCGTGTACATAATTAGTTTTTTTTTGTATTACTGTAACTGAAACTAAACTTAAGCTATGAACTTTGTATAATAGTAATGTTTGTATTTTGCATTTTTTGTTTTAATCTCATCAGCTACCGTGTCAGGTTGTCTTGAGACATAGGCCTCCTCAAGTTTCCTCCACTCTTGACGATTCCTTGCTATCCTCCCCCAACCCTTGGGCAGGTCATCCTCCCATCTTTTTATCTGAGGAATATTATAACCTTGTAAATATCTTTCATTATACACTTTGGCTTTGACTCGAAAGTGTTCTTAAAACATTAAGCACTTGAAAACTCAAATGAAGTGCGTCAGTAAATAGATCACCGTTTTTAACCCCCGACGAAAAAACGACGGGGTGTTATAAGTTTGACGTGTCTGTGTGTGTGTGTGTGTATGTGTGTGTGTGTGTGTCTGTCTGTGGCATCGCAGCTCCCGAACGGATGAACCGATTTCGATTTTGTTTTTTTTATTTGAAAGGTGAATTAGTCGGGAGTGTTCTTAGCTATGTTTGATGAAAATCGGTCCAAGATGGCCGTCGCCACAAAATGGTGAATTACATATTTTTTCACAACTCCCTCAATATGGGTATCAAATGAAAGGGCTTGACTAGGAGAATACTATACACTATGATACATTTCAAATCCAAGATGGCCGCCACCACGAAATGGAAAATAACATTTCGTGTCGGGGGTTTTCTAAATTTTTAATTTAGGTTAGTTACACAACTCATTCCAGATGTCGATTGTAGTGTTGACTTCTAAAAAAGCATTTACACAAAAAACCGGACAAGTGCGAGTATGACTCGCTAACCGAGGCTTCCGTACCAACTTTTTCCTAAGTTGATATTTCGTCTAAATGTATTTTCGAATTTTTCCCGTAAATTATGTTATATTTTCTTGCTTCTTGCCAAATTTCATGATTCTAAGTCAACGAGAAGTACCCGTAGAGTTTTGATTTACCTTGGGCTTCCACAATATGCGGGAAAAATTGCCATTTTTTGTACGTATGTATTTTTTCATTGCGATGACTTAGAATCTCGATTTTTTTACAGCACCAAGGGACCATAGACCTACGTATTTGGTATTATCTTTTTGTATTTTTTAAGCATTTACCATGCTAAGATTACAAGTTATTTTTAATGATTAATTAAGTATTATTATAATTATAAAGTATAGCTTCCCGCCAGCGGCTTCGCCCGCGTGGTCTTATAATATTTTCCCCGTTTTTGCTACATTTTTCATTACTACTTCGCTCCTATTAGTCGTAGCGTGATGATATATAGCCTATGTTACTCGGGGATAATGTAGCTTTCCAAAGGTAAAAGAATTTTTGAAATCGGTCCAGTAGTTTCGGAGCCTATTCATTACATACAAACAAACAAACAAACAAATCTTTCCTTTTTATAATATTAATAATAATTAATAATTAAGTATTTGGTATTAGTTTCAACTTCTTGAGTAAACGGGTGCTGACAGACAGACAAGAAATTGGTCCTATAAGGGTTACTTTTTCCTTTTTAGGTACGCAACCCTACAAAATACTTGTTGATAGGCGTCGTACTGTGCCACGGGCATGCTCGGCTCTTCACCTGCTGGTCAACGCTCGACGGCCGACTAGACCGCGTCGGCCTTGTCGCTCCGGTGCTCTAAACTTGCCTCTAAACTCTACCCCACCACCCACTACCTATACCTACTAATATAAAATTAAAGTATCTGTTTGTGATCCAACATTTAGCCAGTATTACCTGCTATTTATACTATAAAAGTTTGTCTCGAATTGACTCGGAATCGGCTCAACGGATTTCAAGTTCAAGTTCAATATGTTTTTATTTCAAACTAGCTTTCCGCCAGCGGCTTCGCCCGCGTGGTCTTATATATAATAGCCTATGTTACTCGGGAAATATGTAGTTTTCAGGTTTACCTACTCATTATAAGCACACAAAAACACTAAGTATAGAAAAGCTTTTACAAGTATATATATATATTATCAGCCCGGTTGGTCCTACTGCAGTCCTATATATATATATATATATATATATATTATCAGCCCGGTTGGTCCTACTGCAGGGCAAAGGCCTCCCTACGTTCCTTCCACTCCTCACGGCTACCCGAAACAAGAAACTACATGGACACTTAAAATAAAACTAGGACAATATTGTTATAACAGGATCTAGGGTTCTACATTGTAGGTCTTCCGAGTCGAGATTATTAAAAAATATTCTCAGCATTTTGCACAATAATTTTCGTGTTTGTTTCATTTCGATATCTTGCAGGGTTCAGAAGATATAAATCAATATAGATATAAACCGTAGCAGCGCGTGGTCGGGTACAGCTAGTCAGTAATAATTAATTATTTGTATTCCTAAAGCATTCGAGCACGTGATTGCTTTTACAATTAATTATACTCAACGCTTACCTTGTAGACAGTTGAACGATCGACGAATTAAAATAAGATTAAGCGCCGCACTCAGAAACGTCACTTAACCTAATGAATCATTAGCTAATGACACCCAGTATATCTTAGTACACTGACAACAAACTCTAATATGGAAAAATAGGTCAAGATATAGTAGCCACTGTTTGTTAACGATTCATTAAGGTTAAGTGACGTCTCTGAGTTGGGGTGTAAGAGAATTAGAGGTATGTCTCGTGGTCTAGTGGTAGATTGCGCGGCTGTAAGGTGCTGGTTTCAATTCCCAGGCCGAGCAGTGTTATTGGTTGTTCTATGAAATTCTCAGTAACCGCTCGGACTATTGATTTGTGCAGTAGACTGGTCTCCTATTACAAATATACCTGTGAACTGCGGGTGTGCAGCACACCTCTGCTTAAACCCTTTGGGGATACAGGCGTGATGGTATGAAATCTTGTTTTTAAATCTCCCTAGTCAGCAAAACTAATTTGCATTTCATTAAGTATCAAAGCTTGTAATGTAAACGAAATTACAAATATGGAATTTCTCTTTGAAATCTGGCATCTCGCCAATGCTGCTATTTTTATACCAAGTAAAGCAGACTAATTTATTATTTTGTTGCAACTTGCAAGCATTTTAAGCTTTGCATTAATTTCACGTCTACATTAAAAATGTATTATGCGATAAACTCAAAAACTGCCCAATGGAACAGATTTTCATACGGGGTTGAGAAAGTGATTCATGATAATGGTTCAGGTTTGGCTAAAATATGACAATGATTGTTGATGATTAACTGCCTCGTAGCCCATTATAGTGGTCCTACTACAACACCGCTCGAGGTACTCGCTTAGTAGGCGTTTCGGCCGCTAAGTTTCGTCCGATCGTGTTGAAACAGGAATTCTTTAATACTTCGGACCTAAACATAGAGTCAGCTTTGGGTGGCGTGATTGTATCTTATCTTATGTTATTGTTGAAGATGTCTCTGCTAATGTTACCTGTCATCATCATATCAGCCAAAACAGGTCCACTGCTGAACAAATGCCTCCCCATAGACTTCCACCGGGACGGGACGTACGCCGCTTGCATTCAACGACTCCCAGCGACCTTTAACAGCCCGGCTAACATGCGCGCCACGACAAAATTTTGCCTACTCCTTTGTCTCGCTCTTCCTCGTACGAAAACGAGACAAAAGCACGACATAAGCGTCGACAAAATGTTCTCGCGGCGTGCATGTTAGCCCCGCTGGTCGTCGATCCATCTCACACTGCGCTTTCGGGTGCAAGGTCTCCACCATGTTATCTGTGGTTCCTGGTTATTAACAGTTTGTCTCTATTGTTCGCAGAGGGTGGCGGGATCAAAGTGCGGGCGCGCGGCGCGGTGCGAGTGCGCGCGCGGCAGGTGACCGACGGTGTTCCCGGCTGATGTGGGCGGCGAGCGCTTGCTGCTCGCGCCAGGCAGGTCCGTGTCCACACTGTGCCTCCATCACATAAGCACCAACACCTGGGCTCTTCTAGAATGGCGCTCAAACTTCTGCAACTCTTAGGGCCTGTGTCACAGTTTCCTGATAAGTTCCTTGTTAAATTACTTGGCAGATGGTTAGCGGCTATCCAGCCGGGCTAACATGCACGCCGCGAGAACATTTTGTCTACGATTATGTCGTGCTTTTGTTTCGTTTCCGCACAAGAAAGAGCGAGACAAAAGAGTAGACAAAATTTTGTCGTGGCTCGCATGTTAGCCTGGCAGATCTGGTTTAACAGGCCCTTAGGCTTATATTCAGAGACGATGCTAAGCAAAAACTTATACAGCGTAAAGTAATGCTTCCGTATGTCAAATTTGTATTATAATTTGACATACGGAAGCATTACTTTACGCTTAGCATCGTCTCTGAATATTAGCCTTAGTCTATGATCTCCAAACAGCTTCGAGATGGGTCACTGTTAGAATAATGTGCTTTGAGGAACCTATCTAAATCCCTTCGATTTTCCACAAAATTGAAAGGTCAAAGATTCGGTACACGACACTAACCTTCTTTTCCTGGAAACAATTAAGAAGACTCTATCTATGAGTTGTGAAATATGAACCTTAATGAGGAACATGGAAAAAATTGCAAAATATCTACAATTTAATTAATAAATAATAATAATAATAAAAACGTTTATTTTCCTATATTAATAGTCGTACAATGAAATTATTTAATGTGATTTTTTCTACACTTACTTTGCTGACCCATCTCGTTGCTTTCACTAAAATATTTGAGCATATTTTCACTCTTTTGTTTTATACAAATACATATTTTACGTACAGCTTTGACGCCATTCTAGAATTTCAGGCAGGCCTTCGATTATTCAGCACTATTTGGCTCTGGTTTGCTAATATAAAGCTACTCTCCATTATTTAGCTAAAGCTAAAAGTGTTGACACATATCGACGGGAGTTAAAGGTTACCTACAAGAGAAGGGACGCTATACCATCAAATCAGGATGTACTTTAAAACAATATTCTAGGATTAACAAATTTTAGTTCCAGTTGTAATGACAAAATTGCATAAAAATTTTGAAAGTACCTACATGTAAAATGTCATAACTAGAGATATAATGATTATCGCTTGTACAACATAATTATTATTATGATGTTACGACTTACGACGAAATAACTGTATGTCTCTAAAGTAGTATGCAAGCGGTTGCGCATGCGCAGTGGTAAATTTAACGATAAAAGCTAGGTGTAAAGACAGTTGGGGTCATAAATATTTCGTATTCGTGACTTACTAATTTCGATACTTTGGATAAAACAACTTTTTAAGTGAATTCGCCTGCGCGCGCGGTCGTTCGAAGTTCAAACGTAAGACATGCACAATTATTTTTAAAATTAACGAGATAAATGGGTTGATGATAATGAAAATGTAATTAAGAATGTCCTATTAAAAACTCTGTACAGTACGAGCAGCATATCTTGGCCGGCCTGAAGTTGGCCGTTTGAATGCGCAATGGCATGTGTAGGATAAAAATTGTGTACTGCGCAACTAAACGGCTAACTTTACTCCGGCCGGGTTATGTTGAGCATACTGTAAATAGTGGTACACGTCCGGAAAAACTCCGTGCAAAGTTGTTTACTCCAACATTTCGCGTTGTTAGCAATCTATGTATTAATAGACATAAGACGTAAGTAATGACTGATGCTCACGTAATATTATTACCGAACAGTCGAGCTATAATTACAACCGTTAAACCATAGCCAAATAGTGTGAAGCTAATTAAACCTCAATGTAATACTGTCCCATGAGTGCTGTTACTGTTCGCCCCACGTGCACTATACCTCAATGGCCGCTATTGGGATTACAATTTCCGAAGTCTAATTGATTTTTATGTTACATCAGACCTAGCCTAGATTGTCTAGATCGCAACACCGTACAATTTTAAAGTTTTGCCGTTGCATTCAAACCTTTTTAGATTTCCAAGAGTACTTAAGCCAAATAAGTCTTTTAAATCTATGATCCGTCTCTTGTGACGGTAGGTTGCGCTAGATCTACAGGTAGGGTTCTAAGTGTGAGTAAAATTAACCTTGGTTCACATTATCTTCTTACCGTTGCCTGTGGTTCATGTTGTCTTGACCGTTGTGGTCAGGTCACTGTTCTAACTTGACCTTAAAATCTTACGGTGGTTAGGTAAGAACTGTGACATTTATACTTGTTACCAAATGATTCTAATGTTACCCTCAGTAAATTTCAGTTCACTCACATTTTAATATTACATACAAGGATAATAAAATCCACTTTCTGGTAGTTTTCCAATTATGTAAGCGCTTTGTGAATCAGCTCCTAGACTTGAATAGTTAATCATGATGTAAGGTAAGGTAAAAAATTGCATTTTATTTTGCTGCCCGTGGTCATATTTTTGGACAGAGTCCAAGTCTTGACTGGTGATGAAAATCACATGTCGCCACATTGCCTTAGCGACATTCTCCCTTTCCATATCAACGACCTCTTACAATAGGTACTACCTACTTACGTCGTTTATGGTGTCTATTAATTTTATTGTTTTGTTCATACTTTTATCTTAAGATTTTATATACGCATATACCCCTTGTACGTCTTTGTTTTCGCTGCCTATTCTCTGATGTTACGTGACCTTTTCTGTTAAGAGGTCATATACTTTATCTAATCCAATGAACAACTGTCTTTCCTTACTCACATTTGGATCAATGACGCCTAAATTCTCATGTGTTTTCGAAATGTCCCCATATTGAAACCTGGACTTAGTAGTAGATATTCCACCCAGAGGCATTTGTGTGGTAAAAATTCCACACACTCCGACTTAATTTCCCAGTAGGCCGGCAGCCTTTCGGAGATTTCCCTTTCGCAACAAAAAGGTCCATCAAAAGCTGAGTCACAAAGAGCTCGCCAGAATCTCCATGACGGTCATCATAGTGCACTTAGGGCGCCCGCCAGCCGCGTTCTCAGCTGACGGCGGTGTATGTTGGTAGCTAGCAGGCACTCATGCGTGACGGGGTGACTAACCGAGCCGGGGTGGCAGGCGAGGGCGGCGGCAGCGCCACGGCCGCGCGCACCCCCGTCAAGACCTTCCAGGCGTACCTGCCGCCGGCGCACCGCACCTACAGCTGTATACACTGCCGCGCGCACTTGGCCAGCCATGACGAGCTTATATCTAAGGTATACACACTTTTATCTTCTTCTTTAATCTCCTCTTTTCTTCTCAACAGTTTCTTACTATCCTCTTATGTACATTTCTCCTAAAAGCTTATGACTATTTTCTTTTCACGTCACAAGTTCATTTTACCCCTTCCCTTTTTTTGAAAGTTTCTTAACTAAATTTGCTCCACCTAAATTCACCTTAACAAAGCCATTGGATACCAGTCACTGAAATTGAAACCCTATTGGTTTTTACGATTAAGGAGTTCATTTTGGATTTCCTCTGGCTGGCTGGAATGCATAGGGTCATACTGAAACAGCCTTAACGAATCCAATCAATGAACTGGGAAGCTGATTATTATAAAGATTTTTGTCTAGTCTGACTACTTATCTGTTTATGTGGTTCACATAATTCATTCATGGCCTATTTTAGATGCCTAAATTTATAATTGATTACGCATTCAGTACTGTATTCCACCCTCAAAAATAGGTCGCGAACTCTGTTAACCGCATCACCAATTATTAATATTAACTTTTATTAAGCACTTACTGGCCTAGCCACTGAAATTTTTATTAATTGGGTCATCGTACCATGCCTCTATATTTCTATCATCGTTACTTCTATGTTTTATGCTTTATACAACAGCTGGACAAATGTCTCCTGGTTTTGTCGCTATTATAATTTTAATTACAACCGTCCTTTGATAATTTCCTTTTTAATTCAATCCAACGCCTGTTGCTTCTGCAATTCGCGCTTTGAAAGCTGTTTCGGACATCAGTCTTTCTATTCATTCATACTTGAAACATTTTTAAATTACCTATGTACTTACGGTGGTATACCGCTGTTCAAATTCCTTTTACGAATAGAACTTCCCTCGAATATTAGATAAAGTCATTAAAATATGTCACCTGTTGCTGTCCCGCTGCTGGGCAAAGGCCTACCCCATCAGGTTATTCCAAATACTCTTTTCTTCTTTTATACATACATACAATCTGCGAATTTTCTTCTTCTGAAGCTGATTTTGACATAGCATTAACAAAATGTATTTCTATTTTCCAGTCGTTTCAAGGCAGCCAGGGGCGCGCGTACCTCTTCAATTCAGTGTGAGTTTAATAATATTAACGTCACTTTATATATTCTATGGTCATGCATATTTCATGCGGGCGACCTGCACGCTGCTGGGGTTTCAACACTGTACGCGAGCACTTACCATATCCCATGGCGTTTAAAGCTAGTTTCGTAAACAAATAAGCTGTTATCAAGATTATATTCGCTATTGACGGTTAAATTGCTAATTGATTGAAATTTGATGCGCGTCCTTCGTCCGCTATGTGCAATAATGTTGCATTGCTGCAACCTCAGCTATTTTTCCGTTGTAATATTCAATACAGTGTCACCTTCAACGTTATTGCTATATCACTTTTTTTCTTTTCCTGGCGTGAATTATTAACGTGTGATTTGTAAATGTCACGGTCAACCGAGTTCGAATATATACGTCTTTCACAAATATTTACCTTGAAATCCTTGAGTTCGAAAATAGTGTTTGTAAATAACTGTGCCTTACGGTTGTCCGAACAGTTTAGGCTTTTAGAATACACCTGATATAAAAAGAAAATTTGGATATTTGGCCATTAAATTAATAAAACAAAGGCGAACTGCAGAAAAATAGAAGCATTTATGGCGCTTTATTTTAAATGCACAATGACAGTGACACTATTATTTTTTTAAAAGCGAAAGGGTCGTATACTTTTTTAATGCCAAGTGAAATTGACATAGGTATTTATCCTTGGTATTTTTTTCCAGTGTAAATGTGGGTTGCGGTCCGGCAGAAGAGCGCGTGCTTCTGACAGGGCTGCACGCGGTCGCTGACATCTACTGCGAGTGCTGCAAGACGATGCTCGGATGGAAATATGTTAGTGTTACCTCTTCTTTTACTATATCTCGAGTTTCATTTATTCTGCTAAGAAATCATACGTTTGAATGTTATTTGCACAAGAACGTAGGTATAAGGACCTGTTTCACTACTTCTGGGTAGCCGTAACCGCCGGATAAATTCAAAAATGGAACGAAATTTGTATGAAACTCAAGTAATTTAACGGGAACTTATCAAGAGGTGGTGGAACAGACTCTTAGTATTTTTTTTAATTGAACAAATTCCAGCAAAAGAGGCCTATCCACGAGCAATAAAAAAAATAACAATTCTCTTGTAAAATGCTAATAAATAGGTAATTACTTACCTACACCACAAGTAGTGCGGGGACACAAGAAAGAAAAAAAGTACCTCTACACTTAAATTTTCTTTACATTTCTAATTATAGTCGCAAAATATTTACTAGTACAAACAAAATCGATTTAAAATTTACTCGACCTCAAACGTCCTTTAGTTTACCTACATGTTAAAAACACTCTTTCAAATACCTACATGTATTGGTAATTATAATAATGAAGTACTTGTGTAGGTATTTCCATTTAATGAAAGTAAAATTTTATTACTAAGGTCATGTCATCTTTATACCCGTCTGACATGTTATCAATACTGATATTAATTTAAATTACCCTTTGGTTCTAATTACCGACGTCTGCAGTAACCTTCTCATAACCGCAGAAGTGATATTTTATCAGTTAACCTGGTAATTAAAATCTTTTATCAGTAGGTATGTCAGCATGGCGTGTGGCGGTCACAGTCACTGTCACACCTTTTTCATAGTACAAATTCTTCTTGAATTACGCTCACTCCAAATGTATCGAAGTCGAGCACGTGCCCAGCGTTAGTGGCATTCAAATCTACTTTTAAATGCAGTACTTAACGCTAAAACGTGTTCATCGTGTGCCCTCTTTCAACACGACCCTTCTCTTTTCAGGAGCACGCGTTCGAGTCAAGTCAGAAATACAAAGAGGGCAAGTTCATAATAGAACTGGCTCATATGGTGAAGGAGAACGGGTGGGACTAGGCGCGCGGTCCCCCAGGCCGCGCGCCAGACTACCGAGTGTTTCGGGCCGGACTTTAGGCCTCAGTGACTACAGTGCTGTTGTGATACGATTGGTGGTCAAGCGATAGAAGCCCACAAACCGGCGCGACTACAAAAAAGACTTTCCCAAGCGTCAATTACCCACAAACATCTGATATGCACCACGAGTGTTCCTTTATGGCCGTAAGGCCTCGATAGGCCAGCAACGATGAACTCCCGCCGCGAGCTTGAGCCTTCGTGATGACGTGTCAGGCGAGTTGGACGGTAAAGCTCGCCTTAGTCCATGGGACAATCGGGAACAGTCAACCCTCTACGCCAAAGCTTACTTAAATACCAATACCAATTAGATATAAAGCTCTTTGGCGTGGAGGGGTCAATCTTTAAAGCTTATTTAGCTGTACAGATTTAGCGACGTGGCGTAAATCGGTTAGGTTCGATTAGCATATTATTTTTATCATAACTAATTAATTCTTATTGGGAGATTGAACCTGACCGATTTGCACAGCGCGTGTCGACTGTTCGTGTATAGAACACAGTGAGGATATCGCCTTATGTGCTCCTTTACTTTTAATCGGCTTCAGCGCTTTGGCACCGCCAGTCAACGTAATGTTATATTGTTATAAATGTAAGTAATCGATCTCAACCGCCTCACGTAAGGGGCTATGGGCTTAGAATTTATTATTAATTTTAAAAACGATTTCATTCGCGTCGCGCCCGTCTCGGCGGCGGCGCGGACGTTGGTACATCGTAAGTTGTCTTAGTTTTTATATTATGTAGCTACGTATGTACTGTATTGAGAGAACACTAATACTTTCTCTTGTCCCTTTTAACCTGTGATAAGTATGTTAGTAATAGAAATTTGAATTTCTTGAACGTATTCTTTCAAGAAGTTGCTCAGATAATGTCAGTTGTATGTTCCTAATGATTTCAGCTGTACAATTTGCTTTTTATTTTGTTTTATTTTATTTTTTGTGAGGAAACTAGTCGAAACTTGGATGTGTTGTGGGAAGATCATTTCCATTTTATTTTACTTTGCGCCTGATTTAGTGATTTTTAGTTAATAGTTGTGACAATTTTTCGACTGTTCCTCGTATATCTTTGGATAATCTACACAATTTTGTTTTTCTAAATTTATTACTTTTTGTTGGAATTATTCGTTACTTGGAAACGTATTCTGAGCTCTTTTTTATATAAACGACTGCGGTGAGTTAGCCATCGGACGGTTTTATTATTCATTTATTATTGTTTCCATTTAATATTATAATTAGCAACACATTTACCCGTATATTTTATCTTAATCACATGGTACTTCATTTATAATTGTATAAACTTATCATTGTAAGAAATTGCATGAGCTTCGATTATATGATTACGTCTGTGTCAATCGATCGTTATACTCATACGCACTGATTAATTTCCCGATATCGATATATTTATAATCGACTAACTTGACGTCCGACTTCAATAGTGATGTAATTGGAGTACTTTTTGTATTTGTATTGTATGACTTGCCGTCGCACCAGCGTGGAAGCTCACTAGGCGACTGCAGTCTGATTATTCGGTACCGCCTAATATTATGTTCAATTATTCAGCCTAAAACATACCTAATTTATCTCCCAAACTATCGTTCTCTACCAATTTTAGGCCTTAAACTTTTTCAATATATATGAATATGTGTTATATTATAGTAATTGTGTACTATATAACGAACTTAGTGAGCTTTCAAACTAACAATTGAATATCAAGAGCGTTGATAACTGCCACTAGTATATACAATTGTAATATACATAAATATAATACAAACTGAACGTAAGTGAATCCGTGAACGTTCGTTTGATCGACATTTTGACATAGTATGTTGTTTCTGGACACATTTAATGTGAAACGTACAACGGGTTCAATATATATATATAAATGAATATATTTACATTATACTAACAAACGATTACGACTTATTATGTATTGTGTACAAATAATCAAGGATTATATTCGAAAATTTTAATTTGATAAATGGCAATATTTTCACTAAATATGTCCAGAACTATCTTAACATTTAGGTTAATATTTGAGAATGGCCCTCAAGCAGGGATTTCTAGTTGAGTAGAGATTAATACGATTATTTCATATACTATGGTACCTACTAGCGAAACTGACTACTCAGAAAACTGACCAGAGGAGTGGCTAGTCTTAAATGGGCCCCGTATCAAAATGAGTGGGGGCTTTTTCCCGATTGCATCTACGGCCAAATGGGTAATTCGGGGGATAGAGGGTAACACGGCGGTAGCTAAGCCCCCTTGAGACAGTTTTTATCAATATGTCGGGACCTTATTACAATAAAACCAAAAACTTCAAAAGAGGAAGTGTTTAGGTGTTTACCCTTCTGGTATCGTAGACATCATTCAAACGATACTCAATTGACATCACTGCTTGAACGCCTCTCAAATATAGGCCTTAAGAGTCCTCCCATAAAGTCAACATGGAAATGTCAGTCAACATTGTTAATATGTAGGACATTGCCCAAGCAATGTTGGCTCTGCAAAGCGCTGGTAGAGGACTCTACCCTTAAAAACTCTGTCTGGATGAACATTCTGATAAAACATTTGATAGCGACGTTCAATCTTGGAAGTGCAAGTCCAATGGGAACAAACTCATAGCTGTAATTGTGGTGGAGTGGAAGATAAGCTATATGCTACCATTCCCGTGGTGCTTTAATACCTGCGTACATCAAGAATAGCGTGATAAGGGAGCGTTGTGGCATGAAAGATGATATAGTAACTCGGATTGAGAAAGGTATGTTAAGATGGTTTGGGCATATAGAGAGGATGGATGAACGGAGGTTGACTAAACAAGTATACATGGCGAGTACGAATGGAAGAGTTGGAAGGGGCCGACCTCGGCGAACGTATCACAACCAGATTGCGGACGTTCTCAAAAAAGGCAAGGTTAAGAGCACCCTAAACCGACGAGCATGCATGGAGAGGTTAATGAACATAGACGAAGCGAAAGTGGTGTGCCAGGATCGTAGCAAGTGGAAATCTATAGTCTCTGCCTACCCCTATGGGAAACAGGCGTGAAGCTATGTATGTATGTATGTATCAAGACCTAACAAATGGCCTAGCAAATGCTACAGTGAAGAGTGAGATACTTATAAAATTTGCTTACTTGTTTGTTAACGGTATGTGAAGTAACTCCAAGGAAGGAAACTACTTTTCTGAAAATGAAGTAATGTATACTTCATTTTCGGAAAAGTAGAGTTTTACTGTTTCATTCATGTTATCGATAACTTTAAACTTATAACAATCCTTATATTTTTACATTCAACTCTGCAAGCTCTTGACAATAAGGTTCAAAGTGGTTAACACGCAAGGTTACCCGACTAGGACGCTTATATTGGCTAATAACGATTTTATAAGTTTAAAGTAATATCATGAACAGATACGTTACAAAAACCCTAATTAATTTGAGTCATCCGTAATTTAATGATACTTTTATGTTTATGTGCAATTCTTCGTCCTTTTTTGTCCATAAAAAATCAAAGACGCACTCGCAGTCAAATGTATTATCATTGTGTGATTCGGACAGTACTTTTTTAACAATAAAATATCTAACTTAGATGGCTACATTAGACTTCGGATTTGGTTCTAGAATGTAAGGACATTCTATTATCATTTTATGTAAATTAAAAGACGTATTTGTTATGTGTATGTGTAGTTAGTTGTGTTTGGAGCAGAGAGGGAAACAGCGAATCTTGAAAGCAATTTTTTATTGTGGGCCAATTATTGAAAATTGTAGTATTCCTGCGTAGGGGCTAGGTAAGAGAAAAATCATATCTTTATGGGCCATTTTAACACAATCACGACTATAGTCATATAAAAAATGAAAATTTTCACAAGGGAACTGTTTAACATCCTTTAAAAAAATACAGAAGTAATTTTGTCCAACACATCACCTTGCGAAGAGGCCGTATATAAAAAAGTCTATGCAAGACCTTATTAACCCAGTGAAAGGCTATTCAATTAATGATCTCTGTAAGATTTGTTCAAATTAGTGCATGCATTTAGATATGTTGTTGGTTGCAAAGTTGTTTTTTTATAATAATTATTCCTTTTAGATCGGAGTACAGCAGAAATTGACCTTGGCCTCGATAATAGCGATAATTATTTTTTCGGCAATTAAGTATTGTAAGTTTTGTTTTGTCATGGCAAAAGGTTCCTATCAATAAGGCCAAGTACTTTACGGGACCTGAATGTCAAATATTATCAAGCGTTTGTGTGACAGGGACAGAGCAGGAACAGATACGTCTTTTCAAAAACATATTCAATTAAAAATTAAGGTCAAACGATAAAATGCATTACAAGTTCACAATATTGTCTGTTTATTGTAATCGTGTTAACTGTTATCATAGGGTTAATGTTAAGATTTTGATGCACAATGTTCAATGAAAATGTTTAAGAGGCTGAATGATAGTGGATAGTCAAAAACCCCATTTGTATAAAGACATGTTGGACACTGCGGTCTGTGTGAAAGATTATTGATTTATAGAATCTGTGACATTTTCATACTTTTTTGATTTGTGATTCGAATTGAAATGCCTACGTTCTCTGTAGTCCTTGAAAAGCTTTTAGAGTGCAACTGTATTGTACTGAAAATAAGGCATATTTTGCTATGGCCAACATGTAAGGTCCATGAAGTTTTCGAGGACTGCACGAGCTATGATGATTCATTCATTAATATTTAGTAGTTAGTGTTCATTTCGCCTGTAGGTATACGAATTTATCTGTTATGTGGAACACGCTAGAAGTTTAACTTAAAAAATACTTTTGCTTGTTAAAAATTTTTTCGGTGTTATTATTGATACATTAAAGCGTATTTTATAATTGGATCATTATCGACATAAAATGAAAGGTTTATAGATCACTAAAATACTGATTTAATGTTTCCTCTTTTCAAACTGCCACAATAATGAGAAACATGGAAAAAATATGAACAGTATTTTAGAAGATATGCCCTAGAATTGTTATATCGATGCTGTGGGTATCTCGTATATCGATAGATAAAGTGAAATTGTAACAAAAAAAATGCTTTAAGTCGCCGCTCTATTTATCGATATCGAGAAGTGTTGTTTTATAGGTGAAGTCAGATGTAGGTAATATTTTCATCGTGAACATTATGCAACACGATAATCGAAACTTATTGAGATTGTCACAGTAGTATAGATTAACACTCTTAGACCCACAACGTATTCTTTGACGCAATTCGACATGACACCGAAGAAAAAAATATTATAAAAAAAAATATCTTGTAAAAAAAGATAGTGAAGGAAAATTAACAAATGAAGCTAGATTTCTGTGAGGCATAATTAAAAGTATTTTTCTACTTGATCGTTTAGGAATGCTATTAGATATTTTTGGACCATTGTTAAGATAAAACTATGATCAGTATTCATGGAGAGGTAAGAGTTGATGTTAGTTTTTGTGGTTGTTGGTCGAAGTGATTGTTGCTGTCGAGATTAGAAAAAAGAACGCTTTCCTAGCTCTAAACAATGCACCCATACACTTATTGTATAGTTTTGGTGCTTCTAAAAAATGTAACAATAAACAATCGGAAATAGTGCATGTCGATATTAATTCATACCTGCAAGAATTCCATCGTAGGGTTTATCGACATTTTAAGTTTCTGAAAAGTGAAGCGTAATTCATATCTATTAAAGACTAATTTGCCTTCATCCGTCTTTTTTATTGCACCAAAATAAATGTATGTAGTTATGTACCATTTTTGTGCATAGAAGTTTAAATAAATAAATAAAATAACGACACAAGACTTGGCACTTTTTACGTTATTTTGTTTTTATGATTACATGTTTTAGAAGCTCAAAAACAGGTCTTGGAGTGTTAACTGATGACCAAGAATGATCAGCGTATTATAAAATGGTGCATTTCATTAAGTATGTGTACATTTCGCATATTTTTAAGGTATCCCGAGTAGTCGTTTACCAAGAAACCGCTTAATATTTTTGTATTTTCCTAGTATGTAATGATGCATTATAAAAAAAATCGTGATGTCTTCTAACGATTGTGTACGCATTATGCTATAGATGAGTAAACATATTTGGTTGAAATAATAAGTGCGTAATAAAACACATTTTCGTATTAAAAATACTTTGGCATTTTTATTTTTGTGTAACAATCAATAAATTATATGCTGTTCCTACCAACAAATCAGGCTTACTATTAATCCACACATATATTTAATAATAATAAAAATCAATGTCGTTCGTACATAAAAATCTCAAACTTTTTTAATCATATCTATTCTAACTAAAGGTGGTACGGTGTTATGCACCGGTCGAAATAGCGCCTTTAGAAGATTAGCCTACCAAACGATATTATTATTGAGAATCAAATCAAATAAGTAGGTTTCTTTTGTTGTTTCCTGTAATGTCGCTACATATATAACAATATTAGGGGAGTCTATTTGATAAGCCATAATATAATATTATAACAGCTTGACATGCAGCATTGCATTCGGCAATAAATTAGCTACTGTAATATAAATAACGAAAATCTTCCCCTTAATACCAAAGATCTTCTATAGCCTGGTTTTAAAAATAACAATATCTCTCTTTATTATATATGAAAATAGAAAGTGATGAATATTTTTTGTGTAGGATAAGTTGACTTAAAAATAACATCTAGAATAAATAGGATACTATAATTATAGTATAGTGCCAGTTAGTGTTAAAAAACAACATTTAATTAATTTCCATTCACTGAAGTTAGTCCATAACTTAAGTATGTGGATTATAAAACATCACATGTTCATCTCAATAATCGTTAAAATTCTTAAAAAATCATATAAAAATTTAGTAAACTAATAATCGAATTTAATTCAAGCATGTTATCATGTGTACTATTATTAATAATCGTTTTTTTAAGTTGTGTGTAGTTATATACTCGCTATCTCGTTTCGACTAAAAGAAATAAAGCGAGACAGAAATATAATTGGCTAGGCACAATGATCATTAGTAATGAATTAGGAAATATTGCAGACAACCCTACAAGACAGCCTTCAGTAAACAACAGTGTTATCACTATACATACTGTAATAAATATTAAATTATTATTATTATTCAGTCTCAACACTTTTATCTTGAAAAATAATTACTAACAGCCTATTTAAGAAAGTACGCACTGTAGTCGCTAGCACCTCCACCGGTTGCCTTACTTACTCTTGCGCACTTACGGCGGCGGCGCCCGGAATCAATAACCTGCGATCAATTCTACCATATCGTTTTGTATGTTACCTCATTTCAAATAAAAATAAATATGACGTGTTCATAAAAAAAAATCGTGAAGAAATCTTGATTGCATGGTATCTGTCACTTTTTCAGTTTTGGCACATAATATCTACAAAACAGTAAAAAAATGGGGTAGCGTCGATCGGCGTTCATATAGTTGAAGTAGGGATATATTTACGTCTGTCGACGTTTAGGAACATATTACTAAGCTTACCAGCTTTTGCAGCACCCCGATATATTCTCATGTTTTGAGAAAACCTTGTTTATCTAATAATATCTAACACGGTTACATGCTGTCCTTTAGAAAGTACAAACCGCCGATCGACGTCGGCCGCAGCGAATGAGTCACCCTGTAATCTGTACCTGGGCTCCTTTGCGAATTTCAGTCATAGATTTCACAACCATCCCTCCATCGTCCATTGGTTCAACAACCAACACAAGATTATTCTGTACAGCTTGAACATTGTCCATTTGTACTACCTCACCATTCTGAATGTACACTTTTGGACCAGTATCTTGGTCACCCTGTGCCACATATTGCATAAGCTCATCTATTGACATATCTTGCGAAGTATCTTCTGGTTGATGACTGTCTTCTGGATAACCATCTCCGAATTCCTGGTCACTTTGTTCAGGTTCTATTTTTATATGGTAGGATGTTTCCGTCATAGGCTCGGTCTTCACCAATCTAGTAAAATCTAATAGGTCTTCCTCTTCATTTTTGAGTATAATCTTGGATTGTTTTATTTCAAGATCTGTCATTGTCGGCAGTGTTTTGAAGAACATCTAAAATGAAATGTTTTTTTTTAAAGAAAAAATTCTATATTATTTATCTCTGGACGCAAAGACAGGCTTTAAAGTGGAAAGATACTACTTACTAAAGATATCGCATATCTTAAAAATATCAATAATTTGTTCTTACCTTGCGAGTTATTATTGACAATCCATGCGCCCTCTTCATGTGTGTTTTTAACAAAGACATCCGCGGGTATCTGAAAATTTATATCATTATGAAAAAATATCGCAATCCCTACTGTTTACAAAATTTTATATGCAGTCATTTTCTTTGTATTTTTTTAACTAATACGTTGAACGAATTTGAAGGAAAGTACTCACCTTTTGGGACATATCTGGCAGGCACAGGGCGGAGGTAAGTTCCTATGTATTTTGTTAACGTGAAGCATCAGCGCCGACTTCTGAGCAAAACGACGACTGCACTCGCTACACCCGTGCTTTCGTATCGCTGTCAAGTAACGATAATAAAACATATTGTATTTTTCAACATATACCATTACTTCTGTCCTTCCCGAAGGACAATGTGTAACTCTATAATAATATGTGCTTATTTATTTATTTAATCGTACGAATGATCTATCAACAGAACTCAAACAACTGAGCGGATTGAGGTGAAATTTGAAATAGGCACACAGTTATGACGTGGCATCCGCTAATAAAGGATTTGGGATATTCCTACGGGATGGGAAAACATTTGACGATCGCGGTGTTCAGTCTATGTTTTTTAATACTTCAAAGGTTCAAAGTATATTATATTTGTGATGTTAATAAAGGACGTCACACTTACGTTTATGCGTATCCATATGCGCAACTAATGCAGCTTTGATCTTGAATGAGCGGTTGCAATGGTCGCAGATGAATTGTATGTCGGTATGCTTTTTGGTGTGACGCTGGAAATTAAAATTAGAAAAATATTTAAAGTCTAGGATCACAAGGTCTATTTTCGCTTGCAGCATTTTACTGGATCCATTGTCACTTTAGTCACAGATGTCGCGGTTTATATCAAGGAAGACATATTGTATGTGCAAACGTTTAACATTTAATAGTTTTACAAACATAGTATTGTTCAGTTGCAATCGTTGTTTTACAAAAAAATCTATTTCGAAATTCATTGTGTATAAAATACTAGCTTTCCAGCGGCTTCGCCCGCGTGGTCCTATAAACCTCGCCTATTTTACTCGGTAAAGATGAAGTTTTCTAATGATGGAAGAATTTTTTAAATCGGTCTAGTAGTTTCGGAGCCTATTCAATTCAACAAACAATTAAATCTTTCCTTTTATAAAAATAATATTAGTATAGATTTATGCCCACGACTGTACAATCCATCCAGTTCATACTCTGGAGATATACTATAGTCCGCGCGGGACTAGTTGGCCGCGCCTTAGGTAGGGACGGGGGTGAGGCGGCGGGTTACTGTGAACAAAAGCAAGCGCCCCCGCCCCTCCGTCCCACCGCGCGCAGGCGCCCCCGCCCCTCCGTCCCGCCGCTCACATACCTAAGGCGCGGCCAACTAGTTCCGCGCAGACTATAGTGGTATAAGGTTCAAGGAATACTAACTGATAATGCAGAGTAAGATGTGTAAGCGCAGGGGCACGCATGGCAGCGATACGGTCGCTCGCCACGATGCAGGTTCTCATGAGACTTCAGGTTGTTCTTCGTTATAAACACCGCCGAGCATAGACTGCATGGAAACCTACAAATACAAATATTATTGCATGCTAACATTAATAGACCTCTACCAGGTGGATCTGTCAGCATGACAGATATAAATCCCGCAAGTTGCTAATTGAGTGGAACCTTCTCTAAATAACCTCAAAGTGACGTCATGCGCCGTACTTATCGGCTAGTGGTGCTAACGCGTACTGAGAGCGGTTACGTCATTTTTACGTCACCAAGATGGCCGCCACGCACATTATCAATTTGCGGGGCTTATACCTATATTATCTAGCTATGCAAAGTCGCAAGCAAAGTAATGTAGTCAGTTTATATTTATATGTAGCCAATTGTGTACGGTCAACAACGAAAGTCGATAAACACAAGCAACGTTTAAAAACATCAATGTACCAAAACTATTCATTAGATTTTGACTAAGGTAAAGCATATAATTGTCCTCTAATAAGAGAACTTATACTACCTTCTAGAGTCAGTAAATTATGAATATTAAAGATGTTACAGCATTTTGAAGATTTTATTTTGTTTAGCTACTTTCGTTGCTGACTGTACAACTGTAAAACGGTGTGCCCTTGTAATTAGAACTGAATCTTTATTACAAGCCGCGAAGAGCTATCTGGTGACACTTATGATGGTAGCTCTCATTCAGTTTGCGTAATAGAACCAAAATAAAGAAACTGAGCACAATTATTTTAATGTCTGGTAACCCATAATGTTATTGTATAATTGTGGGTAAGTCTACTCACTTCACACGCTTTTTAGAAGTTTGTCTGGGCTTGAGGTAAGGTCGACTGCGTCCCTTAGGGCCCAGGAACGCCGCACGCGCCTTTAGTACTAAATCCGCGTCCGGCGCGATACAACGCTTTTCATGCTTGTACAAGTTTGTAGTACTGTAAAGAGAATAAAGTAATAATTTGTAAAAATTTTTGTTTATGACGTCTTGTAAGTCTCTGACAATTTCATTGGCAAAGCTAGGAGGGGGGCGAATGGATCATCCTAGAAAAGAGCAGCTAGGGTCCAGCAAAAGTCAACTTTACATCATTTTACTTACACTTTGTTGCATCAAAATTCATCATTGTAACTTACGTTCTAAAATCAACACCACATGCATAGCACACTAAATATCGTTGTCCATGCCTTTCCTGGTAATGGCGACTTGCTGCTGGTATGGTTTCCGACAGGAATTCACAAAACACACACCTGTCAAAGATCAAGAAAATAATTTATTCAGATGGCTCTGGTGGTTCTCTGATGGTTGAAGGTTGGTAAGGCGAAAATATGAATTAATCTACTTTGTGATGGCAAAATTATGAAGCCTGAGGCTGTGAGGCTGTTGCAAGGTTGTTAAGGGGCCTATGCTAAAACCACTGAGATGCCTAAAGAGAGATATTATAAAGTATAGATATTCTTCATTAGCCATTTATCTATACTAATATTAAAAAGAGAAAAAAATTGATTGTCTGTTTGTTTGCATTGAATAGGCTACTGGACCGATTTAAAAGTTCTTTCAGCATTAGAAAGTTACATATTTACCAAGTAACATAGGCTATAATTTTCAAGAAATACCCAGACCATGCCGGCAAAGCCGCTGGCCGAAAGATAGTTCCAATTAAAGATATAAAATACAGACAAGATAGAAAAATCTATTGTTCATGGGTACTTAACCATCTTCTATATAATAAAAATGAATCACTTAATCTGTTGCTAAGCGCAAAACTCGAGAACGACTGAACCAATTTGGCTGATTTCTTTTTTGTTGTGTTTGACAAAGTCTGAGGAAGGTTTGTAAGGAGAGAAAAAACAGAAAAAAAAGAAAAAAACGAGGAAAAAGTAAAATCAGGGAAACCCAGGCGAACCTGCGCATGGGGCGCTAGTAAGGTAATGAATAAGAATAACTTAAAATAATGGAATACTTAAAGAAACTCACTCAAACAAAATCCCATTCATAATATAGTAGTCTTGAGGTGGTGGCGGAGGCTTCATTTGCTTCATGATCTTTTTCAGGGTATATATCAGAAGCTCTTCATCATCCCTCAGCTCATCAAACTGCTGCCTTAGTTCCTCTACAAATGACCTCTGCTGTGCCGGCTTTAGCATTGTGAACCTACGTATTTTAGGACCCTGAGAGGAGTATTCCTCTTCACACGGAATATAATCTTCATCAGCAATATATTCATTATCAGGAACATATTCATCATCACCCATGTTTGGCTCCTCTTTAATGTCTGCCTGGAAATTAAATATAGTTTGTTAATATTACTCTTTTCATACTTACTAATATTATTATAACTGTGAAAGCAACTCTGTCTGTTTGCCTGTTGCGCTTTCTTGGCCTGGACTGGCCTGAGAAAGGACTTAGGCTATTGTGTAATGTGGAAAAAGGGCTGTAAGGGGTTGAAAGTTACAAGAAATGCCCAGACTAGTAGACAAAGATAAAGCATAATGGCCTGCATTGTAGTGACAAGTGGTAACTAAAGCATATGAACACAAGCAACACCAGAGGTTGTAGTGACAAGTGGTAACTAAAGCATATGAACACAAGCAACACCAGAGGCATTACTTGTGTTTAATAGATATTTCTGCTGGCTGTCTCTAGACATGCAATGCAAATTATAGTGTTTAAACACCGTCCTATTAATAAGTAAATAATGATAAATACTAGGCTATGAACCTCAGATATCCTATCTTCAAGATAGTCGCATTGGTATTCATCGTCATCAGTAGGCTCTAACGTTCCAATTGTATCATCTAAAAACATTTCAGCTGATGAAGTGGTCTCCAAATGCTCTCTCTCGTCCTCGTCAGCAACAACCAAAACAATCATATCGTCTTCAGCCTCCATAGCTTCCAAAGTACAAAGACGGCCCAGTCTATTTTATTTAAGCTATATCCTGAAAATTATTTTATCTTAGAAAAAGCAAGTTAGCCAAGATATGATAGGAACAAAAAATAAATACAAACAAAAATATTCAAAACAAAAATAATTTGACAACCTCAAGGCGCCATCAATTTTTTTTCAGAAAACGAAGCAAAGATTCACATTGTAAAACCTTACTATGCTTAGAATAACTCTTGTATTTAATTCTTAATGGTATTAAATAAAAAGAAATTAGTTACTTACTTTATATTTAATTATTAAAACTCGTTATTTAATAAATAGTGTCAAATATTTATGTCTTCATTCATGTGCGATTCACAAACGCAACTTATCGATGTTCCTTTGCCTAATTTTTGTTGAGTAGAGACAAAAACAAAAAAAACGTCATTCTTTGTCTACGGTTATGATTCTGGTTGCCAGCATCATGCCGGTTTCAACTTTAAGGGTTGGCTTGGCTTACACGCGCAGGATAGGTGAATATTACATTTTCAATTTAAATTGGGATATTAAAGCAATGCAAGCAGTAAATGTGAGTACATTGTGGCTATCAATGTCTGCCTTATTTATTTTCCATGGAGTTTCTTGCCGGATTTTTCTCCATAGATAAACTTTGTGGGACCTAGCATCTAGAATCATTTAACGTTTCGTAAATGCTTGTTAAAGTTTATTTGAAATTAACTTGAACTTGAACACTTGAATTTTCCGTTTAGGAAACAAAGGCTTTATTTGTAAAACCAAAAACTCGTGGACTACAAATTCGAATAAACAGGGCCAGAAGAAAGAAGATGAAATCATCAGGATTTTTAATAGTATGCCATATTAAAAAAAATAAGATTATTACGAACCTAATCATGAATGACCGGGTGACCGGGCCGGTTGGAGAGCGTGTTGTCGTCCTAGAAGACATAGTGGTCACGATCCTCAGCATTGAGGGACCGACGAGATGGATGGATGGAATCATGAATGATCACACGATTCACCATAGACATATTATAGCTCTTTGCGATTCACACGTGCTCTGTGGTTTAGTGTCAATGTCAACTGACAAGTTATGTGTCAAGTTGTCACCAAGATAGGTCTATCAGAATCAATCAGACATAAGACCATAAGACAATCGTCAATGATCGATCAATGGTTTGGTAAAGTTGTTTTTTATTTCAATTCAAAAAAGAGAAAGACCCAAACAAAGTTCACACCACACAACAGTTCACAAAGTTTCGTAAGGAGGTGACCATGAAAATATTTATTGCAATTCAAGTTTCCCTAATATTGTATAATAAAACTCATTATAATTCAAGCTCTTAATTCAAAACAACACAATATCAGACGTGTTGCCTCAAGTTTGCTTACATTCCAGTGTGATCATGAGTTTAGATGTTGCGAATTCCTTTTCCTCTGGCCTCTCCAATAACAATAAAGTTTTAGCACTTGAAAAATCGTTGCAAGACGGTATACACAACTTCAAAGGTAAATATTATTATTAGATTGGAAAGAAATTTGCCAGAATCCAATCGGATTTAAAATAATTCAATTATTTTCAATTCATACATAGGGCATGTAATAAATATCCAAGGTATTATTTATAAAAGTATCTACATTATAAGTTGCTGTGCTACAACTCTCTATTATAATATTATATATGTGTTACTGTCTATTATAAGTTCAAGCTCAGCTTAATGAGCTCAAAATAAAATTTGTTAATTATTCTTAATGCACTGTGTCCAAAAATTATGTTTATTTCTTTAATTTCAGAACTTCTGTTTGATTTTGAACAACTTCACATAGAATCTGATAGCTATAAGAAACAATACATACAACAAAAGGAGAGATGTGACAGGTATTCAAGTTGTAATTATCTTTAACCTATGTTTAAAAAGGATGAATGCCAATTTTTTAGACTGATTAAGTAATGACACAGAATGTATGTGCCTAGAAACTTGAAATTATATAGATAAATACATAACATACAGTAAACACTATGAAATATAGGTATCTCCTTATAATTTATCTCATTTGGGATAACTAACTCATGGATTGAATAACTAACGAGGGGCTTGTGGCTAAGTTATAACAACGCTGATCAACCGATCTGCAAGGTTAAGCTACGCTTGCCGAGGTCAGTCTGTGGATGGGTGACCATTCTTAACACATCGAGACCCCTCCGTGCCTCGGAGAGCACCTAAAGCCGTCAGTCCCGGTTGTCATACGATCATCTATGACAGTCGTTAGAGTTAGTCAGAAGCCCAAAAAGCCTAACATCCAGTCTATCCTTCGAATATCGGTAATGCCCAGAAATTGGGTTGCGGAGGTCTGATGGCAGTCGCTTCGTGTAAAATACTGATATCCAGCCGCATCTGGTTAGACTGGAAGCCGACCCCAACATGGTTGGGAAAAAGGCTAGGAGGATGATGGATTGAATAACTAGACAAAACAGCAGTAACACTCCTGAAACCTATAAGTTGCAGTTGCTGTATCAGAGGTCCTAGGTTTTATTCCCAGGTCAAGCAAAGTGATATTCTCAGTGCATACATTTGATCCTACATTTGTTTGACAGATCCGATCAGATTACTCTTCTCTTGACGACGTCTGTGGTCTAGTGGTTCGAGTACCGGACTGCTGATCACGAGGTTGTGGGTTCGATTCGGTTGTTTGAGATAATTATACCAAACTATCATTAACTATGGGTAAACTATCATTAGTCATCATCACTATATATGTGCGGGGCACATCGCTCGTAGAACTGATGGCCACTGGGGCAGAAAGGTTCTCGAGTGGAGACCACGCACCGGAAAGCGCAGTGTGGGATGGCCTCCAACGAGATGGACCGATGACCTGGTAAAGGTACCTGGAAGTCGTTGGATGCAGGTAGCATGCGTCTGGTCCCTGTGGAAGTCAATGGGGGAGGCCTTTGTTCAGCAGTGAACCTCTTTTGGCTGACACGATGATGAAACTATCATTGGTAAACAATAAGGATAGATTGATAATATTAGGAATGTTTTAATTTATGAACATAGAGGAAGCTAAAGAAGTATGCAAGAATCATTACAAGTGGCGGTCTCTAGTTTGTGCCTACCCCTATAGGAAAAGGTGTGAGTGTGTGTATGTATGTGATGTTTTAATTTACAGTAACAGTTGCAGCAGTGCTGAGGCTTTGAAGAGAATTATTGAATCAAAAGACAATATCATACAATTAGTGGGTATGTCAATCAAATCTTCATATTTTTTTATATGCATATAAATACAGTAGATAAGGTAAAGCTTTTTTTTTCTTGCCACAATACACAAGCAATACATAAGTTACTACTATTGAGTATTAAGTTTTGATGTTTGATGCCAAATTTGTAAGTTAATGTAAAAAAAAAATTTTTTAACTGTTTTTGTTCTTGAGACCTTATTTAAAAAAAAATCTGTATAATTTTCTTTCTTTTTTAAGCATCTGTTAATAGTTTGTGTATATGTTTGTAAGTTAATTTAAAAAAAAAATGTAACTGTTTTTATTCTTGAAACTTTATTTTAAAAAAAATCTGTATAATTTTCTTTCCTTTTTAAGCATCTGTTAATAGTTTGTGTATAAGGGTTTGCTTTGCCTGATTTTTTTATTATTATTATTGAGAGTTAAAATTAGTTATAAAAAGTGAGCTCAAATTTGAAATGCATACATACATGCATTACATAGCTGCATTGTGCTTAGTTGGCTACCAATCCAAATATTTCTCTCTGGCTTTGGAGAGGTGGAACAGCTCAGCAACACTAATGACTCTAGTCCATTGGCATATCTTCTTCAACCAGGATTTTTGTCTTTTGCAAACATTGTGTTTTCCATATACCTTCTTAAAAAACTTCTTATGAAACCTTTTTCAGCTTCATCACTAACTAGATTAAATGAAACAAAAGACTTGAAAATATTAGATGAAGTATTTAAAATACTATTTGGGGAAACTGTGAAAGTTGCTCAATCATATCAAGAAACTACAAAATGTAAGGATATTAAAAATATGACTTCACCAATAAGAATAAAGACAGAGTTGCATTCTTCCAATGAGGACCTGTCATTCAGAGAAGAGTCTGTGTCGGAGATTGAAGGTACACCAACAGGGCGGACTAGTCCTATAATACAGACTAAGAAACTTAAGAGTTCTCTGATAAATGCATCAGATTTTAGAGATAAGAAAAAGTGTCCAGATACTTGGTAAGTATATAATAAAAAAAAAATTGCTTACTGCTTCATTGGTCTAGTGGCGTATAGCGCGGCTGCTTGGCCTAATATCTTGAGTTCGATTCCCAGGTCGAGCAGTATTATTGCGTTTTTTTTTCATTAAGAAATTATCAGTCTCTTGAGTTAGGGTTCCCGGATAGTTGGTAACTCACTTGGAGAGATTCCTTTAAATAACCATTCCAACATGCTTGGCTGCACCCGTCGACTGTGTGACTGGGAAAAAATATTTTTATCCTGATATTTTTCCGTAAAAGTACGGAGAAAACGCATTTTCCCAGATAACCTAGCTAGCTTCGAAATAGTTAGTCCATTTCCGAGAATGTGATTACAAATATTGTAAATTAATTACATCACAGGTCAACTTCAGAGAATAAAGCCCTCAAGCTGTCCTACTCAACACCACTGAAGGGCAAACAGAATGGTAAATGGAGACAAGCGAGACTGAACCTGGTTACTGTGAAAGACAGCAATATTATAGACATCACTAGTTCTCCAGAATTCAGCGGTGGAACCAGATGTGGTAAAAATAACAATGATGTGGATATTAAGGTAAGAACCGCGTCATTACTTGTTTATTTTTTTTAATTGGGATGCGGATAATTCTCATGGGTATCCATGAGAATTTTGTCTTTTGTTTTGAACCCCTTCAAGACAGAAATAGGGGATGAAAGAAGGCTGGCCAAAGTAACTATTCCATAAGCAATTTTTTTTGCCTATATAAAGGAGTAAACAGGGTAAATCTCTTGTCCACTATACATTATATTATGTCCCGCAAGTTGCTATTGGGTTGAAACCTTGTCTAATTAACTTCAAAGTGACGTCATCCGCCGTACTTATCGGCTAGTGGTGCTAACGCGTACTGAGAGCGGTTACGTCATTTTTATGTCATCAAGATGGCCGCCAGGCACATTATCAATTTGCGGGGTTAGACCCCATGATTGTTTTAAAAACAAACGTTTCGAAACTTAATTTTTATGGCAAAATATTTTATATTTATATTTATATATTTATTTTAATATATATTTTTTTTAATTTTTCAGCCAGTCATCAAGAAAGAATCAATAGAAAATGACGACACCATACTACCTTCACCCACTAGTGGGCCCACCGGTTATTCTCTGTTAGTACTATATATTTTATTTACAACTAGCTTTCCGCCCGCGGCTTCGCCCGCTATCCCACGGGAACCATACATTTTACTGAGATATATAGCCTATTATACATATAGCATATAGCGGAGCGGAGTAGCAATGAAAAAAGTTGCAAAAACAGATGAAAAAAGTTATCAAGACCACGCGGGCGAAGCCGCTGGCGGAAAGGTAGTATATATTTTGAAACAACTACTTATTTACTATATCTTCAGTTTCAAGAATAAGGAGAGTCCAATGAAGTTCAAAAAGCCGCAGTTAAGTCTAAAAAACAAATGTGAAAACAATAGAACTCCAAAGAAGACTGATCAGAACTCAAACAAGATTTTAGTAAAAATGGAACATAATTCTGAAAACAAATTCATCACTGACTTCAAGATGAATGACAGTGTATCATTTACTCAAGAGGACTCTATAAACTTATTGAACCCTAACAGGTAATATGAACTTTTATCTGTCGTAATAGTAGATTAATAGTTACACAATCTGTTTTCGCGAAAAAATGATTTTTTATAACAAATGGTGGTTTGGTTTTTAATAATAATAATATTTTTGTTTTTTTTTTACATAGCACCATCTAGTCCCAAACTAAGTACTTAGAGCTTGTTCTATGGGTGCTGGACAATGGATATAATACTTACTTATATACTTTTTATAAATACATACCTACTTATAATGGATAAGAAACACCCAGACAAACACAAACACTTATTTATTCATCACATAAATATATTTGTGTCCTGTGGGAATCGAACCCACAACCTCGTAATCAGCAGATTCGCACCACTAGTCCACAGACGCGCGAGAAGGACGACACCGCAACCACAATCTTTATCAAGTCATATTTTGTCAGCTTCCTATAATTATACCTTTAAATACCTAACCCTTTTGACCATTTTTCATGGTCCAACCAAATCATAATCCGTGATGTAAGCCACGCAAATGGATAATGAGCCTGGCGACCATCTTGGTGACGTAAAAATGACGTAACCGCTCTCAGTACGCGTCAGCACCACTAGCACGGCACTAGTACGGCGGATGACGTCTCTTTGAGGTTAATTAGACAAAGTTCCAGCCCATTAGCAATTTGCAGGACTTATAAATAAATTGTTTACAGGTTAACTAAAAATTTGATCAAACATTCGCCAATGAAGAAGGAATTCTTAAACGATGAGACGTATTGCGACACACAGGCTAGCATATCATTGTTACAACATGTTAATAAGCTGGAGGACATCCATAGAGATGGGGAAACATGCAGGTACTCTTTATTTAATTAACTTAAAATAATAAAATCATACACTTATTTAAAGTGAGACCTTTATATAGATCTTAAATAGTAATATGTTTAATACTTAGGCTAACATTCAGAGACGATGCCCAGCGTAAAGTAAGGCTTCCGTATGTAAAATTGACATTTGACATACGGAAGCGTAAGTAACTCTTCTCTGAATCTCAGCCTAAGACTCGCTTTTGTTTTAAGTAGTACTAGAGTTATTTTCGAAAAGGGTTTCGTGGTCAAATCATAGCCATGTACACACGGCACACATCAAGTTATTCATTTCCAGTATTTAGCTAACCTCGCATTGGCTTTTCATACTAAAACTTACTTTTCTGAACATGCCAGATGCTTTACTGTCTTAATATTTTGGTGTTTATTGCAGTCCTACCAAAAGGCCTTTAGCAGAAAACATAAATGTAACAAATATACAAGATGATGACGCCATTCCGTCCAGCGTGTCGTTACTACAACGAGAACCGAAAAACATTAAAGTGGAAAATGGTAAAAGGTAAGACTAGTAGACTATAGTACTACTTTTGTAGAAAGCAAAAGAAGTATACAAGAAACGTATCAAGTGCCGGTCTCTAGTTCCTGCCTACCCCCGTGGGAAAAAGGCGTATTGGAGATTTTTTTTTTTGCTCCTAATCGCCTAGAACAACACGAACAAATATTTGTAAATATTCGATACCTAATTTCTACGTGCAATGCAGCAAGCCTTCTGGGTACCCTTCCAGCTGATAGCGATGCGGAGTTTTTGATGCCTTATTGTAAATAGTTATTTTATTATTATTTTATTTTAGTTATATTTAGGAATAGATTTTTAATTTAGTACTTAGATACATTGTAATATATAGTTTTAGTGAACATCAGAAATAAATAATTCTTTCATTTCTACGTTTGATAGCTTTAGCGTTTGATAGATAGTTGACACAAAATTAATAAAAGATTAAAAGTTTAATCAACTCCAGATGTGACGTAATATCGTTTTCAAAGATAAATAATCGGTCACAAACATTCTGCAACTTGCAAGGCAATGATAATATATGAAGAATATGTTTTTGTTGTAGAAAAAATCCAGAGATAGTGGAACTAGTGTTCAAAGAGCCGACGGTAAGGAAGAAAGCAGACAAACGTATGTTGCCAGGTTGGAGCTGCGACAAATGTAAAGACGTAAGTACCTATCTACTGCTAAATATCATTTTCCTAGCCTTTTCCCAATCATGTTGGAGTCGGCTTCCAATCTATCAGACCTCCACAATCCAATTTAGGATAATTATACTGTTTGTCAAGCTTTTTGGCCCTCTGGCCACCTATTAACGATTGTCATAGATAGGTGTTCATAATAATATGACATATGCAAACCTGCATTAGACCAGCGTGGTGGACTATGGCGTACCTAATCTCTCACAATGAGAGTAGACCCGTACCCAGCAGGGAGACAGTGAATAATATGACATAATTAATCTCCTGCCAGCATATCTAACCATAATTTATGCAAATATCTAACTAAACCACACACTATCTTTTTGTATCATGCTAAGATAACTAGTTATTTTAATGAAGGAAAAAACCGACTCGCGGGTAGGAATCGTTAGCGTCTGGTGTATTGAACCAGAAGACGCAGGTTCACACGCACCTTAAAAACAGACCACAGATGGTAAGTAGGTAATTTCAAACAAGATTAATCGTTTCCAGTTCTTCGGCGAACTCTACAAGGATAATCCGGAGATGTTAGCGAAGAAGATCAACGAGTGCTCCCATCACCGTGGCATCCACAATCCAACAGACCGGCCGAAGACGCCGCCCGGTTTCTGGAACCCACGGTGGGAAGTACCCGAAGACACTGAAGAGTTCAACAGGAGGAATAATGTAGACTGACCTGTGTTGAGTCCTTTTTTTGTCTTTTATGACCACAGTAACATGATTTTTTATAGCAAAATATACATTATTCCCTTACTTTTATGAGGCGCCAAATTGTAGGTACTTATACTATTGGGCCGTCTGTGTCTGTCTGTGTAAGCCCCCCGGTGGTCTGGGCTGATAGATAATACTAATTTATAATTCTGTATTTCGTCAAGTTTTCAGAATTCTGTACACGCGACATGGCTCATGTAATAGGTATACCAATTTCCTCTTACTAGGCACCTGCATCAAAAGTAATGAATTAATAAAATTAGTCGACAATTTCATAAACTATTTGCTAATCAGTCAACATAACAAAATATAAGATCCTTGTTCAAGAGTTTTAATCACATTATAGAACTAGTTTTTATTGAGGAACTCATAATTCTCGCATTCTCACTGTTATACTTACGGGTGACGTCATGTAACGGTATCTACCTCAATATCGCATAAATACCTGTATACTACAAGAAGTAAATGAGAGAAATATCATTTATTTGGACCAATTTGTATTATTTAATAGTATTTTAATATAAGGAATGTAAATATATGATAAAACATATTATTGTAATGAATCGGTTGTGTTAGTATTACTCTGATTCACCTGATTAGCACATTAATCTTACTTGTAAATAGGAAAAGTGCCTTGTACACAATAATACGGGTATCATTAACCTGATTTAAATAGTCAAATAAAATTTTGTAATTAAAAAGCATTGTTTTTTTTATTTTATACAGTAGCTACATAGGTACAGTTCGCGCCAAACTTATTGTCCGGGTTGAAGTTGGCGCTAGTTAACTTTAACCCGGCCGTAAAAATCGGAGAAAGAAAAGTATTGGATTAGAATAATTTATAACGACAGATTACGACTTGAGCTTTCGTTTTTATTTATTACAATCCAATATTTTTCTTTCTCCGATTTTTACAGCCGGGTTAAAGTTAGCTAGCGCCAACTTCAACCCGGACAATAAGTTTGGCGCGAACTGTACTTGCTGAACTAGGTTTACAAACTCCTTGGTAATAATAACAGCTGGTTACAAGAGCTGTATTTTATAAAACTACCATAAAAGGTGTGTTAGATTAGTTGCAGTTTATGCCTAGACTATTCAATGCTAACCAGTGCCCTCTATGGGGCAATAAGGTCGCTGCTAAATATACCTAGCCCTCAAGGAGGTCATGTCACATTTGTCAAGACTCGTGTACAGCTCACAAAAGAAGCATTAATTTGAGATATTTATAACGCAAAAATTATGACATCTTGAAATAATGACTTGAGACTTGGCCATAACTAAATAAAACAAAAAAGTAATAATTTCTCTTTTTAAACCACTGATCCCAGTTCATACTATATGTATAGAGAACTACTTGCAATAGTTATACATTAATCTGTGTGTATACATTTATATTTGTATGCAGTGTGATTCACATTCACTGCAGTGTGCCAACAAGTTAAAATAACATGACTGTTGAATGTGTGTGTGGGAGGAGTCATGAAGAAAACAATCCTTTGGAGAACACCTTTTATTTATCTCAATAAAACAGAATATTATAATTTTTCACTAGCTTATGTTAAAAAAGGAAATGTAAAATCAAATTAAAGATTAGTAAGTATATTATTTTAAAATGCGTAATTTTTGTAGTAGTTGGCGCCAATGGACACAATGAACCTTCATAGCTCTCAATACTGGGGTTGCAGCAATTCCCCATTTTCTAAACTATTTTTTTAGATTTTTTTAATTTTTTTATGTAATTAGTATCTATTTCACTTACAACATTGTGGTACAAATAATGCAATTTGGAATTCATTCAAAAAATAGTTCCATTTACAAAGTTTTAACTGAAAATTTATGGTTACTTTGATATACATTATTATTTTTAATGCTACAACAAATTTACAGAAGGGTCTATGAGAGTTTCTTAGCTTTCTGGTACAGAGTATCAACAACCTTGCTCATGTGATGGATTGTCTCTAGGACGGTCTCATATGTCTTCTCAAGAGGGGACTCATCGAACACAATCAAAACACCTTCACCTTGATCAAGGATCCCATTCAGTTTTTTATCCAAAATCATCTGGGAAAGTTTCTTTTCTACTTGTACTACAGGCAGTCGAATACAACGGGCTACATGGTCAACTTGAACCCGCATATATGGTTCCACAATACGGCACAAGTTTTGCTCCAACATTGTATCATACAAAGCTCCAAGGTGAGCTCTAACTACTGCATCTTCTTCCAATTCACGTTTGTAAGTTTTAAGTGCTGCCTGAAAGTCTGCTAAGGATCTCTTGTGAGAAGCAGTAGCAACAGCCCGCATTGCTTCAAGTTCTTTCCCTGCATACTTCAGAGCAGCCTTACTGCTACACACTGTGCCCACTTCTTCAGCATTATTCAACATGATCTTGGACAATAACATATATTTCAAAGCTGTAAGAGCTTTTGGGCTGTCTGCACCATCATAACCTTCAAATGCCTCATAAAAGTATGAGTAAGCAGTTTTGAAATCACGTTCATCAGCAGCATGGAGTATACCAGACTGTAAGTCTAGTGCAGCCTGCATTTTGGGTGGACAATAAATAGCATTTGCGGTAGTTCTGGCTGACGTCAGCGAGGCACGGGCTTTAGGTAGATTGCTAAGGGCATGATAGGTTTTACTTTCTAAAAGGAGAACTTCTACTAGTAAGTTTTTATCATCTAACTTTTTGAGCTCTCTGAGCAATGCCGTGGCGAGGTCGAGGGCTTCTGTATACATACCAGTGTCGAAGTAGAGCGCGATCAGTCTCGCTTCGAGAGACTGTCGCAGAAACGTACGACGCTCTTCCTTGGCCCATTCTATACACTCTTTACACAATTGAACTTCGATGCCTATGCCTGCTTCCAAGTCGAGGAAGAAATCGACGAGGGAACGCACCAGTTTTGCTGCTTTCGCTTTACTTATCAGACTTAGGAAGGGTCTTGTGGCTTTGATCAGTTCCGCTAGTTCCTTAGCCTTGCCTTCCTTCTTGTACTTTTCGCCGAGGTTCAGGATGCCCTGCTCCTTGGCCCTTATGTTTTCTTCGTCATCTTCGGGTACCTCGCCAGTGCTAACCATTTTGTCGGTCATGCGGACGTCCTCGTCTCTGTTCGTCGACGACGAGACGCGCGATCTCTCGAATAACATCGCTCCGGCCATGTTGTGTATATTTATATGCTTACACTAAAAAACGTAGATAAACAGTAAAATAGCACTACAACGGACACACTTTTTCTTTGTAATTTTGTATAATCGCAAAGTCATCGACGACCTCTTCAGAAACAAATCGTAGACGCGTACAGGGTTGCCAGAATTAACAATTTTAAATCTTTCTATTGGTAGAAAATGAAATAAGTTGACTTTTCTGTACAGTACCTACATACATACTTACTCGTCAATATTTTTGAAAAATTGTAAAGAGAAACAGATTGGATATTGTGGATAGCCACAGTTTTTACGAAACCTTTATTAAGAAATCAACCATTAAACTCATGTTCAGGCTGGATATAACGGAAGGGAAACCCACGTCTCACTCTAGGATTTAGAAGTTCCACATAAAAGTAAAAAAGCTGTAGGTACTATTGTACACTATACACAGTTCTCGGGTACATTTTACTGTCATCAACTGGTATAAATGGGCATGGTATAAATCCAAACCCCCAGCATGGGCAGTTATTTAATATTTCTTTGAGTGATAGTGATATGAATAGTAAATTTTAAAAACGTAAATGGGCCCAGACCTCTATAATCCCATCGTATAATCCTAAGTATAGAGGTCAGTGATCAAGAGTCAATATGGCCATTACATGAGCGATAAAACAATTAGGTAAGGTAACAATGACGTTTACGTCATCTTACTTCAAAATTTTATTTATTGAAAGAAAGCCAGAAGGAAGCCTTTAGATTTCCGAGTTTTTATTTATATATGATTCAAAGGTCAAAGTCTTTATAATAGCACGACAATGATAGATGCTACGAGAGATATAGATTTTTTGTTTGATATAGCAAAACAAATAAAAGACTTTTACGAGACTGCAGTAATATTTTTTACTCAAAAAGACTACTCTGACACAATATTTAACTCTCTGTGCTACATACGGACCGCATTACATGATGGAAATAAGGATCGGCTCATCAATGTTATAGTGGACTTTCATCTACAATGGTTACATGCAGTAGCTGAAGTGGAAAATTTCAAACAACGTTTAGATGAGAATTTTCCAAAAGATGAAGTGATCCAAGCCATAAGTTTCACTATAGATTCAATAGGCTATCGCCTGAAGTATTTTAAAAGATATATGGAAAAATATCGATCTACTCTTCCCAATAATAAACAAACTGATCTTCTTGCGGATTTAGAAATAGTGGAAGAAATGCACAAAGACGTAACCACTTCTCTTTTGGAAAAAATGAAAGGTTTTAGAAACTTCTACAGTTTTGAAGAGTTAAAAGTACACATTAACGATTCAATTGATGATTTGCTCCAATGGTTGGATAAGAATTATGATGGATTGTCTATGAAATTAAGTAAATATATAAATGTTCATGTACCACATCTAAAAGGTGATTTGGCAAAAACCTTGCAACAAATCGTTGATGACCTCGATACTAATCGTACTCCATCCGTTGAAAAAATGTTAGAAAAATTAAAAAGTAAAGGTAAAGAAATAGGTTCATTAATACGTTGTACAGCTGGGCATAGCCTCGAGCTTAGCAAAGTATTTGACAAGATTAGTATTCTAGATGATCGTATACAGAGATTACAAAATGAACCAACCAGCGCTGCCGTCATGGCATTAAAACACAAGAAAGAATATCTCGAAAAAAGAGTAGCTTCGCTTGAAAATTTAAAGACTACTATAAAAAAGGTTCAAAATACACAAGATGTTAAATTGCGCGAAGATGTGACCGATGATGAACTTTGTGCATGTGAAGATTTTTATCAATTACGAGTTTTTAATCACTTAATTCCAATGGCAGAACGTGAGCGGTTAGTGACAGAATTATGTTATTTGTGGGATTTAGCAGTTTTTGGTGAAAGAAGTCACGAATCTATAATTTCCATCCTGAGTGCCACTGACATGAAGGAGGAATTCACTGATGAAAACGGCACTTTTTATATAGATGAACATAGTAGGCGTATATATAAATCACCTGATAGTGATACACTACTTCAACCTAATGAACATGGCGAGTTAGTGCCTGTTACTGACGACGGATCCCATGTTTATTTCTACGACGAATGTGGTCGTTACTTCGTAGACGCCACTACAAGGCAAAGGGTTTATAAAGCACACGCCACTGCTAGCGAATATATGATGGACCCTACAGGAGTTTTATTAAAAACGAAAGAAGTAAGAGATGGAGTGACGTATTACTATGATAATTGCGGTCGCTACTATATTAATCAAGCAGGTAAACATATTTATCGAGACGAAGATCATGTTAGCGAGTACGAAAATGATGGATTAGGGAACCTAGTACGGGTACGCAGCCTTTCGGACATGTTTCAACCATGTCCGGAGGACGCTCAGGTGACTGAGGACTTTAAGTACTTAAAACAAGCTGTTGGTCCAGCTCTACGAACATGTATTGCTAGTGTTTTACTGCACCAACCACCAGATCCAATAAAATATCTTTCAAAGAGCCTTGTGAGGTTTAGGCAAAATATGGAACTTAAAGAAAAAAATAGAATGGAGAAGGCAGAGTTGGATGCTGAAAGAGAAATAGTAGCTGCTGAGGAACGTGAAGCCGCTGAGAGAGCAGCTGCGGAAGCTGCATTGTTGACGCAAGGTGGCAGTGAGGCTAGCTATGATTCGAACCTGATGATGTACACATCCATGCATCCAGATGACCCTATTTCAGATGGCGGGGTTACTCCTAAATAATTCGATAAATTACTCCTGTTCGTCTCGTTTTATTGCAGTTGTTTGATTTTGCTACCAAGAAGTGAATTTTATGTTAGCTTTTCCTTATTTCAAAATAAAATGAATACATAACGTATTCTCATATTTTTGATAACTGTATATCTGAAACTAGTCAATCATTAGGGTTGCACACATAATTATTTATAAAAAAATTGCAACTGGTGGAATGAAAGTTAGATTGTCATGTCATACATTTTTAAGCCGATGGTAACCGGAGGAGGTAATCAAATAGGATGTTTCTAGTTTTTCTATGTTGACCGATTTTTCAGTCACTTGTGGACCGATTTTGTAAATCCTTTTTTTAATATGTGAAAACTCATGGAGCAAATAAAAGTACACTTAGTAATAATATTGACAACTTAAATTAGAGTTTTTTGCAGAGGGTACTACTAATCCCCATACAAACAAAAGTATAGTCCTTACACAATATCACTTTTTGGGTAAAGTAAGCTGATAAGTGAGACAGTTCGGTTAATAATGCCCTCTATATATTAAAATTGTTTGTCTTCGATTTTGAGATAGTTAACTTTATAAAATAGTACGGTAATGGTATAATAACACATGCTATTATACCATTTTATAAAGGTATTTTTCATAGAACTTTTTTTTATTATAATCGGAATAAGGTCTGGCTCGCACGAGAGTTTAAAAAGCGTGGTGTTGAACCCGATGTTGGGAATTCTGTATGCTCTATTAAGGCTAAATTCTTGAGGGCAGTGTAATTTATCTCATTTAAAAAGGAAAAAAAATATATGTGAATTTATAAACTAACTTCAAATAAGTCCGATTGTAGACTCGGGGCAGTAGGACTAGTGGCTTTTCATAGAGTACATTCTTTTTTGTGTAGTTTCTTGTTATTAGCAGTTTTCTATACTAGCTGATGCCTTCACGCCCACGGTTTCAATCGAGTCGTTTTTCCTTCGTTGCTCGGCTCCTAAGAGTCAGGTTTATTGTATTGTATTAGTATCTAGTAATAATAAAAGGAACCTAGGATTAGATTAATATAACCTAATTTAAAATTACCAAAATTCCGATTAAATAGCTACTAAAGGTTTTTTTATGCTGACAATTTTACTCATTCTATTTATTCTATAGAAACAGATAGAATTCTGTATCTGTGTTGATGTCCTTTTGACAGTTCTGGTCGGCCATTTGTGAATTTTACAAATCCTCTGTCTTCACTTCACCGAGTGAGTTCGTTTCGGAAATATTAGTACTTTGTGGTGGCCGTTCATGTTTTGCAATATTTTTAGTCGAACTCGTTTCTATTCCACGTAATTAGCTTAAGACGAATACTAAACGATGTTCCTTATAATGAGCAGTAGTTGCTTATTATGACAAGGTGAACCAATTTCCAGTAAAAACAATTTCTATTATAGTGCCTACGTACTTCCTACAATGATTAATCTTTTGGGGCAAGGTTCTTCATTATTTTATGTTAATTAGTATGCACTGGTGTAGAGCTGAGTATTGTGCATCGAGTGTTATCATCACATGCCTTAACGATCACAGAGACTCGTGAAGGTTTGCATTTGCAAGGGTCGTTACTTGAATACAAAATTGCCTGACATCACGACGTTAATTTATTCGTTTGCGCCTGATGGCATTTGGCGACAGTGTTTGTTAGTGTCGTGTCGTAATGGTACCGAAGCCTCCTCCGCCACCCGGGCCGCCGCCGCCGCCTGGCCCACCACCTCCGCCTGTGTTCGGAGGCAGCTCAAAGAGTAGTGGTGGTGATGGCAGGACTGCCTTGTTGAGTTCTATAAGACAGGGTACAAAATTAAAGAAGACGCAGACAGTGGACAAAAGTGGTCCCTATATACCTGGAAAAGCATCTAATGTTTCTGGTGGAGCCTCCCCGGGCGGTAACAGTACCAGGAATGCGGCTCCTCTGCAGAATGGAGGCGGAGGCGCGCCACCGGGACTGGGTGGATTGTTTGCTGGTGGAATGCCTAAGCTGAGACCTACTGGGAAACTAGCAGGTAAGACTTTCTTCCGTTCTACTTAATGGGCAAAGGCAGTGCAGCAGCAGTGTTAAAAGGTAGTCTAAATGTCTTCAGTAGTCTTTTTTTAAAAGAGTGACTATGGAGTTTGCCGGCTCTTCTCCATAAGTACCACTTTTTGGAACCGTTCAACTAGTTTGACTTTTCAAAAGTACATACTTATATGATCTAATTGAAATAAAATATTTGAATTTGAATGATGGAGAAGTAAGAGGTGAAGAAGTCAAATACTATATTATGTATTAATATATTTATTTATTTAATTTGCATGGAAGTCTTACAGCTAAACAAGCCAAAATGGTAACAATCTATACAATCTATACTACTATACTAATATTAGAAAGAGGAAAGATTTGTATTTTTGTATGTAATGAATAAACTCAACAAGTACTGGACCGATTTGAAAAATTCTTTCCATGTTATATAGCCCATTTATCGGGGAAGGCTATAGGCTATTATATCATCACGCTACGACTAATAGGAGCGGAGTAGTAATGAAAAATGTTGCAAAAACAGGGGAAAAAATTATAAAACCATGCGGGCTAAGCGAGCTAATAAAAACAGAGAGCCAATTACAAGTCTTCATGTTTAGATACAGTTAACAGAAAAGTGAACATACATAATATAATATAATACTCAGTATATTTATTGCACTCCACAATGTTATTTTAACAGTTGTTATCATAATAAATAAGGTATCAATCATAGACCCTGTCCGGCACGCAATGTGGGAGAGAGGAGGAAGGAAGGTATTTTGTTACACTTGCACTTGGACTTGTTAATAATTTCCTTAGTGATATTATAATATGTATATGACAATATATTTGTACAAATTACACAATTATCATATCTACACTAGATCTTGATATCTTTCATAGTTTCATATAATATCTAAATACCTACTGTACTTCATAATAAACTACTGTAATTATTAAAACATTATATTTTTTTATAATATATGAAGGGCCACTTCATCATCAGTCAAGCCAGATATCACAGTTTTCAATCCACATATTAAAATTATCATTAGACTGAATTCTCAGACTGTACGGCCTCTCTCTTAATCTCTCCTCTACAATTGGATTATTATGAATTCTTCAACCATGAATTTTTGTCAAAGAAAGCTTTATAAAAAAAAATTGTCAGCGCTAAATGGTTTTTTAGGTTTTATTTTTTCTTTTACCCTTAAGTTTTTATAGATAGATATGAAAGGTATTTATACCCCATTCCCACTGGTATGATCAGGTCTCATGTAATAAAGGGTGAGCCTATTGCCATCGACCAGGCACAAATCCAGACTCCAAGCTGCTACTGGGAATTTCACACATATAGCCAAATAGCCAGCCATCGGCTAGCTTTTACAAGCCACAATACCTAATCTGTTTTGTTTTTCTTTTGGAAGGCAATTATCCTAGCTATTAAATTTATCTTTCATATCAAACTGTATAATTCTCACATTAGCAGATCAAAATTGTGTATCCAAAACATTTTCGGCAATTAATTATTTAAAGGACTAGCTATGTACAGATTTTTTGTCCAGTCTGTTTCATAACAAGAATTTTCAGACATAAAGAAACTGGTTATTTATTATTACCACTTTACCAATTATGTACATAAAAAAACTTAATATTCTCTGTCTATTAGCTTTCATGCATAAACTGCTGGACAGATTTTGGTAAATATTTGGCAATGAGATAGATGGCATCCGGGGAAAAGGTGTATGTCTCAAAAAATTAAGTACTTAAATTGTCCTTTGGGATGTGAAACCACAGCTGTGGTAAGCTCATATTATATTAACTCTATTTGATTTATTGCTTATTTAAATTAGAAATAAATAAAATGTGTAATGAGGTAAAATTAATAATTTATAAATTTATAAGCTTAACTCATGCAGTGTTATTAAATTAATGCCTTTGTTTATTAATTTTTAATCCAATAATAGGAAAAATATACAAATTACATTATTTATTAAGAAAATATTTATAGCATTCTAGCTTTCCGCCAGCGGCTTCGCCCGTGTGGTCAGGGTATTTCTTATAACTGTCATCCCCTATTTCAACCCACTTACAGCCCTTATTTGCATTAAAAAGTAGGCTCAGGCTCGAGACTATCTGTGTACCAAATTTAATTTAAATCGGTTTAGTGGTTTTGACGTGACAGAGCGACAGACAGACAAAGTTACTTTCGTATTAGTAACGATTAGGAATAGAGGGAGAGTAACTATTTGTTTATTTTATATTTCTCAATTATGATAATAATACTATTGATACTATTCATTATATTCATTAGCAAGACGATTACGTAAGATCCTGGGTTCGATTTCTAGGTTGAATTATGATGTTTATTTTTACGAAATTCCCAGTATCAGCTCGGAATTTGTTCATTTGCCTGTGAAATGTCTCTAGGTTCCTCTATTAAATCGGGATTCTGTGCGATTGAAGTTCCGTCAGCGTGAATTAAACTTTGTTGTCTTTGGAGACTACATAGGTCTTGATTTTAAATTTAAGTCACGCACCTCTTTTTGAAATCATGTGCGTATTAATTACTAGTGGCTAAAAATGGTAATCTAAATGACCGCATAGACGGCGTGTGTAGTGTACCAACATGAAATTGACCAGCCTGGTGGACTATAGCTTGACACCTCTCACATAGAGAGGAGACCCGTTTTCAGCAGTACAAGCAATGATGAAAATTACACAGTAAATTAAGTACAAATATTATTTCAGGATCTACACCCAATGGGCAGGTTAAATCAGACGCACCTCGGTTCCCGAATGCCCCAGTCATATCAACAAGCAATGTTGGAGCATTATCAGCGGCCCTGTCAGAAGCATTGGCAGGACGGGATAGAGACACAAGAGATTCTAGAGAACATTCTAGAGAAATACCGAGGGAGCTCCCACGGGAGCCTCCAAGAGAGCCCCCTATGAGGCCCGCAGTGAGAAGGCAACCGAGTGATATTAGGACGAGAGGGCCCCCTCCTCAGCCGCCTACGCAGAAACCAGCGATGCCTTTGGTAAGTTGTTATGGTATTTATTTTAAAATAAGAAAAGTTTTTTACCTGAGATATGACATAATCTAATTTTTATCTAGTACATATACTTTTTGGCGACGATCTGTAACTTTTATACCCGACAAATGCTTGTTTACACACAAGAAATATTAAAAAAAAAATTTTTTATAAATTATATGTTAGAATTGATAATTTGCAGTTTGCATAGCTTACATCTGAGCATATTTTCAAGCAATATTATTATTAATTACTTAGGTACTTTGCTGAAATTGAACAAATTGTTTTTTTTTCGTCAATAAATACCTACATATAAATTTTCTATTGGTTTAATATGGTAATTAAAGCTAATGTTACTTCTACAGTAGTATGACTAAATGTTGTGTTTTATGATTTAGGTATTAAACAAATAAATAAAAGACTTTCCTATTGTTTGGATCACGTGATAATTAATGAACTTGTTTATATAAAGTTCTGATACCAACTCAAAAAAATGAGGAGTGTCATGTCGTTTTCTTGGTTGAACATTTTTAATTTGAGACAGTATCTGCTACACTTACCATTATACTAGCTACACTAATCATAAAAAATTACGTCAAAATAATGCCAACACGCTCATAAACATTTTAGGTAATTGAACTTTGCCCCGTCTTAATAATTAACTGGTTTCCAGTATCTACTAATTTCTTGATAAATCCAAGCATATAATAATGGCATGACTACGATCCAAACAATCCTCGAAGTTCCTCTCCAATTTCACTCCCATCGTTCTCACCCTCTTCCTTCCATGTAGGTGAAAACCTGAAACTCTTTCATGTCCTTTAGTACTACTTACATCTTCCCACTTTGTCTTGGGTATTCCTCTGGATTTTTGACCGGGGCGGAGAGAGAAAGTTGCAGTATCCGTTAAAAGTTGTTATAAATATATTTGTATTCTGATTCAATTAAATTGATAAATTATGTCGTTATTAGTGTTAACTGTTAATCTGGTTGATCATTCAGCCTACCGTCGGTATTCAACCTTATCAAAAACGTTATGAACTCTTGTTGTGCTGTTCAAACAGACTCTATAGATGAATAATGGAATCGCTTGCTTAACGAGAATAAATTGTTACACAAACATTCTTCGAAATCTGTCACAAATAAAAGGAATCACAAGTCAATCCAAGGAAAACAATCTCACGGGTCCCAAGTTCCGAGGAACTTCATTCAAACATAGCGCTATGACGTCAAACCGCTGCGTTGCCAATAAAATGTATCGGTGTTGTAACTTCTTCCTTATAGGGGAAACGTAAAAACAATGTTTTAATAAAGCGAAGCATCTTGTTCAATTGTTATTTACATCGGCAGACGTGTTGGCTTGTGGAGAAAGTTCAGAACTTCGTCATTATAATATTTGCGGGCTGCTTGCGTCATAATATACGTGATTAAATGTGCTCAAGAGTTAGCTGACGGCTGTCAAATATAAATCAAAGTGGAAATAATTCCAGCTATTTCCAACTTAATTGTAATTAGTTGCAGGTGTATTCCATTCACTATCACAACCTGTGGCATTTAGTAAAGTTAGCAGTCTATAGTCTTTAACGAAAATATGAGTCCTGAATGTGTTCTCAGTATTTAAACTAAATAGATCAACATCAGGGTAGTATACTGCTCAAACGGACAAAAAAAATGACGTCACTTAACGATATTTATATGGTGATGAATTGAAGTGACAGACAACAGTAATCTATTATTTCCGATCGGAAGCCTAAAGTAAATAATTATAAGTTATGATAATTATACGATCATAGCTTGTTGGTAGGCCTAGGTTTTCCATAAACGTAACACCAAATTAATTTCATGTAGGTGTCACGACCTCTACCTTTACAATAGCCTATAGACTTCCGAAACCTTTTCTTTTTGTCGATGGTGTTTATCGAGTCTCTTACATATTTGACCTTTTTCTGACGACCTTAAACTTGCCATGTCGATGCTCATAGATTGTCAAAGAAAAATAAAGAAAGAACATTATTTGTTCTGCACTAAAAATAACATTTTCAACCCACACAAGTGTTGTGAATGTATAAATACCCTAAGCGGGGATGACGGCCACGTGTCGCAATAAAAAAAATTAAAATACTGCCACGTGGGAGGGGCTGTTACAGATTTGGTAACTTGTTTATTTTGTGCCAGTACGCTCGGTGCGCCACCGCAAACTTTATTCTTAACCTTTTTGGATTAGAACTGCATGGAAATAGTAGTTTAGAATCCGTAAACGTAGGAAAATACGCTATAGATCATTCTCAGTACCTATTTATGTCTACAACGCTATGTGCTATTAATTAATATAATATGATTTAATGAATATCGTTTAGGTTATTTTCTTTGTTTAGTTATTAATTCAATATAAATTACGGGCTTAGGGCCTATTGATCAAAGATCTCTATTAGGCCTAAATATAAAGAATTAATATTTTTTGATCTATGTACAGTTACGATCATAGAATAGAAACACTTACAAAAGTGCTCAAACGATTTTTTCATGTGTGAACGATTGCAACTTTGGGATAACACCAATGCCACTATAGTATTGGTTCGTAAATACTATGTTCGTAATGCCAAACAATTTTTATCAGTACTTTAGGAGAAAATCGCTTTTGAATTTTACTTAGTGGATACGGACATATTTTTGCTCGTGAATGTACATAGTGTACATACAATATCACTATTCCAAATAATCCAAAACCAATGTCTCTACCGGTGCCAAGTAAGAAAGACCTAAACTGAACTTTACCCTAAAAAAATAAAAACAACATGTTTATTGTGCCTTATGGCACTTTTTTACATTTTTATTGTTTAATCACGGATGGTGCGGGTCAAAGCGCGCGTAACCTTGATGACACAGATCACGTTTATCACAAACAACAAAGTGTTTGCTGTTATTAAAGTAAAATCTCACCATGGATGTGCTTAACATGTTCCTTTTTGTTTTTTAAATACAGTACACACTTATAACTAATTAGGTTTAGGTTTTAATTTTAAAAATGTGTCGTTGGTCTAGTGGTCCCAAGAGCGACTGCTACGCTAGGTCCTGGGTTCGATCCCCGGGTCGAGCAGTGTTGTTGGGTTTTCAGTGAAATTCCCAGTAGCTGCTCCGAGTTTTGATTTGTGCCCAGTTGATGGCAATAGGCTTGCCCCCTATTACATGGGACCTTAACATACCGGCGAAATGTGTGTGTACATTAGTACGCCTCTGCCTACCCCTTCAGGGAATATAGGCGTGATGGTATGTATGTATACGTGTACGACCTTATTTTGAAACCGAAACTTTTGTAATGCGCTTTCGCCAGTCTGCAACTTAAAAAAAAAAAGACGCGGTCTTAAACGTTTTAAGTTTTTAAACAAAATAGAATTATAATATTACGATGGAAACTTTCAACCGCAAAGATAATATTTGCGCATTTGTTTGAAAGTAAAAGTTGAATGAATCATTCGTCTTTATCGCTTCTTATGTAGCCTTTGACATACAGATTCATATAAATCAGAAGCTAATAAATTAATAAATTGCGCGTCTTTCATATCTACTCAACTAAACAAACCATCTAAAGGAGTGCAGATGGTCTTCAAAGGCTTTCTTTCTTCTTCTTGTCCAAAACTAATACATATTATGTAGAGTTTCAAAAACTACACGACCGATTTGAAAAATTATTTCACTATTAGAAATCTGCAACTTTAGCGAGTAACATTTATTTTAGGCTAATATTCAGAAACGACGCTTAGCCTAAAATAACGCTTCCGTACGTCAAATTTGTATTACAATTTGACATAGGTAAAACGTAAGTTTACGCTTAGCGTCGTCTTTGAATATTAGCCACAGAGTAGAGAAGGGTATTTATAAGAATCGCCCAGACTACGGAGCGAAGCCGCTGGCAAAAAGCTATTTTTGTATTAAATCGTGTATGTCGATACATTTTATCGATTTAAAGTTAACTACTTCGAAATAAAAATGTTGTGCCATTGTAACTTCCACACTTCCATCCACCGGTCAGGTTGCGGTTGTTGGAGAGCCGAAGATCAGGCTCTGTATCCTTTCTAAGGAGAGCCTTTAGTCCAACTATGCACAAATTTAGGCTTATGATGATAATTTTAAATTCTCATCTCTTATTTTCTTTTTCTAGAAACCATTCGTTCTGATTGTAAATGACAGTGTCCTTTGAACGGTAAACAACTTTCTGGATAATGTCAAGGACTTATCGGAGTAGTTTTATTACAGAGACCATCGATTTCGAGTGTTGTTTCTAGGTGATTTCGATTTATGGCAAAAGTTGGAATTACTGCTGACATATTACGGTGTAAGTAACGTCTTATTGTTAAGACAGGACGTTATTCTCCTTGCCCGTGACGTCTACAAGTCAAAATGTACTTGCAAAATGAAGGGTTTTAATAAAACATGCATTATTGTCTTGGTTATGCCAGTTACCTACTCAAGAAATTATTAAAAACTCTGGAGGTTGTCATTGAACTACTGTTCTGTTGTTATTATTCAGTCTACTAACAAAATTACCTTTAATTTTATGATAAAGTTAGTAACAAACACGTTCCACGCTTCAGGGTTGTAAACGGATTTCTGGGTTACAAGTTTTAATGAACCGTTCGTGCCAAATGATCCAATGTTTCAAGAAGTGTTTTGGCACAAATGTGCAAGGCTTAGGCACCGTTTTTGTAATTAGATAGTTAATAGTAAAATTAGTTATGTTTCTAACTTTCCCGAGGTTTAACACTCACTTGTTTAAACAACCGCTTAGATGACAAGATGTATGGACAAATATATGAGTAGGTAAAGTGAAGTTATACGCAAATTGCTGCGGAGTGGTCAATTTTACGATAAAATACTCATGAAAAGACAGTTGGGTTCGTGAATAGTTTGCATTCTCATTATTGCCGTATTAGTATTTTGATATTTTTGGACAAAATCTTTTTTATCTGACTATCTGTAGGGCCATACGGAATGCTCGCATGCTAACTTCAGGCTCGCATAGTTATTTCGACCGAACTGTAAATTGTACAGTTCTCGCTAAACTTATTGTCCGGCTTGAAGTTAGCACGAGTTAACTTCAACCCGGCTGTAAAAATCGGAGAGAGAAAAATATTGGACTGTAATAAATAAACATGCTCAAGTCGTAGGCTGTCATTTTAATCCAATATTTTTCTCTCCGATTTTTACAGCCGGGTTGAAGTTAACTCGTGCTAACTTCAAGCCGGACAATAAGCTTGGCGAGCACTGTATGTATTGTAATGAGCATTACTTGTCATGTACTTATATTTTGTTACATAAAACATATGTTAATTAAATGTTTCCACAGCAGACGTAGTGACGGTTGTATGATTTCTTTCCAACTTTTCAATTATAAAATCATTTATTCTAAAGTATCGAAGGCTTATCTAATTACGATGTTCGTGCTAATTAACGACAATAGTAATCATGTCAATTATAATAGATAGCGGCCTCGCTTTGGCTAGAGCGACGTTAGAAATTCATTATCGATGCTGATAAATTAAAATGCTGTGATTCATTGCGTTTGTGAATAAATAGTGAATTCTTCTTAGTTATTATCTAATTGTTAGATATTCAAGGCTAAGCAGTCGTTAACTAATCACAGGTTAAGTCCCAAATCCCATCTAACTACCGGTTTCTACTACCATAATGAAATCTCTAATTAGTTAATCTGAAATAAAGTTATAATTGGAATGTGTTCGTCCAGAACTTGCGTAAAAACAACTCAAGAAATCTTAGCTGTGTCTATGACGATAAAGATCAAACAACAAACTCGTTACATAAAATCTTTTTAGTATTTGGTCCCTAATTTATCAGATACTCAAAGCAGTGCACAATCGCAGACCAAGGCTTAGATTGCACTGCAAATGGTTCATCATCATCAACCCATTAACTGTCCCCCTGTTGGCCACGGGTCTCCTCTCAGTATGAGAGGGATTAGGCCATAGTCCACCACGCTGGCCTAATGCTGGTTGGTTGACTTGACATGCCGTCGAGAACTTCTCTCTGAAATGAAGGTTTTCTCATGATGTTTTCCTTCACCGTTAAAGCGAGTGATAACTACGCACATGATTTCGAAAAGTCAGAGGGCATCGACCCTTGGATTCGATCTCGAGACCTTCGACTAGGCAGTCCAGTGGTCATTCCTCTAAGCTATCACTACTTCACAATGGTTCACTCAACCATAAATATTTGAGTCCCTGTCCTGCCGCATTGCGAAGTCCTTGTTTCCCTAGGATTTTCAGTTACACACTACGCTACTAAAACGGTAAGATTTTATGAAGCCGAGTTCGTCCATAGAGGACACGCGAGTAATTCCGGACGAGCCCAATGATGCCGAGTCATGTACTCAAAATGTTTCCGGCACCGACAAGGGATTACTGAGGTCAAACGGCGAAAACGGGGCGCAGTCCTCATTCAATTTATTATTCTTGATTTGTGCACGAGTTTGGAAGAAAGGTTTTATATTATTTAGGGCGTTTGTTTAGCTTTCGGTATCAGCTATTTATTGTATAGGTAAATTGCGGAACCTATGCCTTACCTAGTGAAGTTTGTAGCTTACGCAAAATGGTAAAAAAGATGTGTGAATATCGAAACGTCGATATACTTCCTTGATATATTTGATTCATAATCGGCTATTTGTGTAATACAACACGATTATAGGCTGACCTATCTTCATTTTTGTAGAATGCTGTTATCTATTGATAAGTATCAGCTGCAATATTTTGGTAATGTATAAATAATACTTATTTTGGTTTCGTGGGCACCCAAGCACCCCAAGGCTCCAATAATTCTACATGTCGCATCCTCCTCCTCTGGTCCTATTTTATTCGGGAAGTAGAGCTGCGTGTCCTTTTCTTCCTTCCGTATAGTTATGTCAACTGTTTTTTGTTACATCGACTCTTTTCTCTTGACATATTGTGTCCTTAACAAGAGACAACCTTCTGTAACTTTACTGTATTACACAAAATCTTGTCCGTCTTTCTAAGCAGCATGCATAAAATGTTCCGTGATTTTATAGCTATTACAGAGAGCCCCAGTATCAGTAGATTGATTTGTTATCGCCCAGTCCGTTAGCTGGCTCGAGTATTATCTGATAATTATCAATAACATGTATTATGAGCACGACTTTTTTAATGCAGACTACGTATTTCATGATAACCGCAGTGTTTTTGACAGTAACGGACGATACGTTTGTATATTTTGGAAATTTTAATACATATAGGGGACTATGGCCTAATCCCTCTCATACTGAGAGGAAACCCGTGACAGTTATTAGGTTGATTTCTTCTACTTCTGATAGGGTGAGTAAACATTGAGATTTTTGAAACCACTTCCAACTGTGGGTTTTGAAGAAAGGATAGGAAGATGTTAATTATTAATTAATATTTGTGTCAAGGTTTATTACCAGGCAGTCCATGTATATATTGTTGGCATTCTAGTCTTGGATCATTCTGCATAGCAAGTGAATTGCGATCATGTGAGCGTTATTTTTAACTCGAGAAATGTTTGGCGTCCAGGTATAAATTTATACCAACTGACTCTGCACCTTATCACAGCGAATTCAGAATCATTTTGATAATTACTTTGCAGTCAATGCGTTACGTACGATCAGTAGGTACAGGCCATTGCTAATTTACTAGTATTGCCACCCGGTTTCTGAGAGAAACTGAGACTATTTATATACTAGTAAATCTGCTCCCTAACACATATTATTATTTACTAATCAGAGCTTCTACTAACGTTGCAAATTAGAGCATTTCACCTAATTATTGCTAATGAGATTCGTAGTGATAATTTTCTGAAGCCCCAAAGGTTTCAGATTCGTAAATAATTACAGTTAATCACATTTACAAAGCTGTTTTTGTAATTACAACGACGTTGTTTATAGAGAACTTAGAATAACTAAGGAACGATATACTATAATAAAAAATATTGCGTTGATTAGTTTTCCGGACGTTACACTTTGACCGCGTTTCACAAAACAATATGATACGGAAATAGGACATCGTTTCTGTTGAAATGATTACTGAACGTCTATTATTATGTCATATGTGATTAATTTCACAGCTGATACCTATCTTTTATTGCCTAGAGGCCATTTTGGTGTACCATCTGCGTCCAGATGTATTTCGATGATCAGCATCCCATCATGATGGGTTTTTGTTCTTAATTCTAGTCGGTGGAGCAATCGCCACTGTTTTCTATCCTCTGCCTCCTGTTTGGTCTTTTGATACGATTTGATTCCGAATTTTTCTTTCACTTGCTCCATAAAACTATGTCTAGGTTCTTCGCTTCCTTGATTTTCTCCATTTTGAGTTTTAGAGTTGTTCTATAAAAATTGTCGTGTCGCAAGTTGCTACTAAACAGCAGTCTTTTTCAATTATTTAAGCTTCTACTCTCGTCGTTATCTACGCGAGACTATGTTCTACATTGAAAAAGATTTTAATATATTTTTCGAGTTAGGAAACTGTAACAAACTTTCTATATGAAGATCTGTTTGAAGCCGCAAAACACAAACATAGTTTTTGTTAACACGTGTTTTGAACTGATAAAACGGGCGTGACGTGTATACGCGTGCGTGATGCTGAGTTGAGCAAATAATTTTGCTACCTTGCTCCGATTTTATGAAGTTACATCAATGTCAAGTAAATATTAGATAAGATTGAAAACGACAAAAATGCTTGATTGTATTATCCCAGATAAATCCCTCCGTTTGTGTCGTAACTCTTTTATATCTCTAGAAGAAATTGAAAGTTTTTCTCGTGTAGTCAACAGGTCGTTTATTTCAATGCGGCAGGTCACGCGCCATCTGTAAATTCGATTTTTAAACTGTGTATCCGAACGTTGGGTTTTCGCGGTAAAGGGCATTTGTTTTTTTATGAAGCTGTATAGAATTTGTGAGTGGTCAGCCTAAAGCCGGTTCATCATGCACATATAAGGCAAAGTGAGTTCCGAACATGAAATACTTCGCCAGATGTTCATCTGGAATATTAAATAAGACAATTTTTATTTTTTTCATACTTATTCATTGTGTGCTTGCACTAAATGCCTCTACGTTTTAGTTGGACCCTTAATAGCTCCACTTTTTTATAGGAAAAGTGTATACTTAAATCTAACATCAAAGGTCGAATGGGGTCTTCGTCGGCATAGGTATTTTTATTGTTCGCTTTTGTAATTTTTTTTTATTAACGACTTCTTATTTCAAAAAATATAAGTGGGTGAGAAAATAAATTGAGCCGCCATCCCTATTGCGAATAGCATACGTATTTTCATTGACCTTACTGGTGCTTAATCCTGTCAAGTGGAACATTAGATCCATTTGAGCATTGCAGGGGTATGATAGGGTTAAGTTACCTGTAAAATTCAGCGTCATGATAAGCACAAGCACCAACTTATTTTTTTTTTTTAGAAAAGTTTTCATTTATAAAACTTCTCTAACTTTTAGTCGTAATATAAATTCGTGACAGAAACTTAGTAGAAGTCAGCACACAGGTCTTATACTTCATTGATTCTAAAGTTATTCTAACAATCGAATGAAAATGCAAAGATACAAGTATTAGTCATTGTAACATGTTGTCATGTCTGACCGTGAATATCAATGTATTGTGAATCATAAGATAATAATCACTATGTCTATACATTTATCCCTTCTCAATAATTGTTTACTATATTCGGAAGTTTGTATTGTTAAAACGAATGAATGTCACTCTCTTACTACCCAGATGTGACTGAATATCAGTTTTGGGCTTCTCTATGTAATTCTCAGTAACAACTGGGTATTTACTTTGACAATAGGTGAACACCTCTGCCTAAAGAAAAGCCTTAAAGATAACAGTGCCTACAATTGCGTATTTAAGATTTTTTGGGACGCAGTTTAGTCATTTTCAGACATTGTTTTTGTTTCATTTTGTTAATTTTGCCGAATAGGCACAATTTAGGCTAAGTGAGCCATTGAGCCAAACAATATTACTTCTGAGTAAACTGTTCTCGCACCGTTAGAAAAAGTATTAGTATCATTGTAGGTCATACGAGTAAGTTAATTAAAATTACCATTACACACTGAGGCGACCTCGATAATTTCCTCTGAGGAAGTAACCATGGAGTTTCTAATGGTGGACCTGACATTCCGACTCTATAAATCATTAAAAAAATCTTGAGATAGATTAGTGAACATAATGTCTGGGAACTCTGGAATACTAATGTAACGAACTAAGAGCAATATCTTATTAAAAGTTATAAAAAATGAAATTATGGGTCAACAAAATTAAAAAAATTAAAAAATATTTCACCTTTGGCTGAATTTGATACTGCGTCCTTTGTTTTTCGTAACTGGGCTCATTAGCCAAATACTTTCTGAGACAAAAGAAAGCCTACGTCTTTCCTTAGGAATTTAGGATACAATATATCTCCTTGCCAAAGTTAGAAGAAATATATTCAGCAGTTTAGGCTTGAAAAGGTAACAGACGAATAGAGCTATCAGCCACTTTACTATTTATAATATTAGTATGGTTAAACCGAAATTGTAATTATGTAATTTGATATGATTACATTATGTCAACAGCCGACCGGCAATGTTGGGTAAAAATGTTGCATTGCATAACAAGCCCGTGAAGCCAGTTCACCTTGTTCCTCCAAATGATTCTTGCCCAAGTTAGCAAATATCCAATATTGAACCTCCGATACGGGCTCCAATTTGCGACATTTTACGTATCGAGTGTTTGCGAAAATTCGTTTAGTTTGCAAAGTTACTCGGGCTTTTTCGTATTTTCCCTTTTTATTCGATTAAATAGATAAGGTAAAGCGTGTGCTTCTAGTATCGTGGGCATCGGTGGGTGCTTTTATAATACCTACGTCAGTTAACAGCAACGTGGGCTTGTCCATTAAATATTTGTGAAATCGAAAGTAAACTTAAAAGCCAGTTTTATTTATTACAGTCTGTTATCGAATCTCGAAATTTCGTTCACAAATGTCTTCCGTTGCACTTGGATTCTCGGTATTCCGTACACAAACTTTTATTTCTAAAAGATTCGGCTGTCTGTTAAAACAGTTAACACAAATAGTTTCTTTAAATCTAGAGATAGGAATCCTCGTATCTAGCCTCGCCTATCTTTTAAGCTTAGATAAACTAATCCAATTAAGATTATACACGCACACAGATCCTGAATGTTATCATACGCATAGAGCACTATAGTAAATAAAAATATCATTCATCCAATTATTTAAATGTATACATCCGCAGCGGAACAGCTGTTCTACTTCTGATTCATCTCATTCATTGAAGCGTATCGTTGTAGGTATGGAAGTTCCGTCTGTTCCGGGTATATGGTCAATGATCACGTCTGTCATAAGCCACAGGTGATTTGCTATAACCGCATGAAGGTCCTTGATATAGCCTCACATGAAAACGGTATAAGCCATCATTTGAGTCATCAGTCATCACTGAGTCATTTGCCACCACACGCTGATTCACCGGAAAACGCGTCTTGTGTGTTTGTGATAGGACTTGTAATTAGGTGCAGAAGGTTAGGGCTGGGCCAGGTCCAACCGCAAACGGGTTGCTGTGTGCCGACAAACCATCTATGGGTTTATGTTTGAATCGTTGTGGGATTTTTTACCTTATAAGTCACTGCCCATTATAAACAAGTTTCATTTAGTATTTATTATTCACACGTTCTATGAAACAATAGTTAATATTATCCCCACCCTGAGATTTAGTTCTGCTGTAATATAAATTATTGTGACGTTTTTATGTTTCTTTAATTATTATGTACAAAAAATCATTACGAATTAGGTATGTTTATTAAATTAAAATGAAGGATAGTACATCTTCGTTACTGATTTAATAAATTGTGTTTTTGCAGTTACCAAACTTTTATTCAGACAAAATTCATTTATAAGCTCAAAAGCTAACATCCATACATATTTTCCTGCTCAAAATGATCCCACTCGAAAATTGGCTCTTGTGTACTGACCAAAGTAGTTGGTAAATTGTAAATAGTTCTTTTAAAAATGTGTTATCTTACACCAAGTGCTGAATTCTGGAGCACATATATTAGGAAGAGTCATATATTTCCTTCGCACAAGGACACACAAAAACAAAGCAATACATATGTAATAGCACAATAAAGGTTAGGTTTAAAAATAAGCTTTACATTGATAGAAATGTTAGATTTGACTCCTTAAAACAGTTCGTAAAAAAATAATCGTGTCATTCCGTAGTTTCTGACCTGTAAGGAAAAGGTGAGAAAAAGGCGTTTTGATACAAATAATTCCACAGTTCGCTCACAAACAGAACGCAGCCTCTTCACATTTACGTAGGTAGGTTTAACTGGGCGGACACTTTCGCAACGGTTGACTCACACGCAGATAACAATTATATCTGCACATTGTTTATTTACAATCGTAATTGTAAATCGAGACGAGTACTTACTGCAAATAGCTCTAATGTCAATGTTTCCTTCAATTTGGTTAATTAGTTGTTAACGTTTTTCCCCCATTTACGTAATACAAGAGATGATTCAATGTTTTAGACTTAAATGACGTGAGAACTTATCTTTCATGGTTCCTAATAACTACAATGAAGCGGAATTCTATTATATTGCAAACTGCATACCGACCGAAAATAACAATACTAATGCTCTACACTTGACTTAGGTACCTAATCCATCAAATTCACTCTTAAAATCTTTAAGTTATTGTACTAAGTACGCATTTCATGCCTGATCCCTTAAATTTGAAACAGTAATTTGCTAATAGCTCAATGCTATACGAGTATAATGCAGGTATATTTTAAAGTGTTCTCAAAATAGTCAAGTTTAAGAGCACCCTAAACCGTTGAGCGTTCATGGAGAGGTTGATGAGCATAGACGAGGCAGAAATGGTGTGCCAGGACTGTAGCAAGTGGAAATCTAAGGGCCTAAGCTATTTATTTTCGGGGAGCCTCGTGTCCACCATCGGGGTAGCATATGGGTTGATAAATAAATGAGATAATTTAGAACTAAGGTATTTCAAATAAAAGCGGTTACACACTCCTTACGAATCCTCAGTCTTGATGATGTAATCTTATTCTTAAATTGACTATGATATTATGGTAATTATACTCATGGCAGGTGATAAAGATTTAAAACCACGGCTGAGTGTTAAATGATAAATGATATTTATTTTTGTAAATAGATCTTTTAAAGACACCTAAGTTTTACATAATTTTTGGAGATGGAATGTTTCGAATGTTGGCTTCTCAATCATCACATATCCTCCACCAGTCTAATCAGATGTAACTAGCTGCCATTAGGTCTCCTCCATACAATTTCTAGGCACTACCGATATCCTCAGTATAAACTGGTTATCACACTGCCATGACCCGATGGCTTTACGTGCTTCCCGTTGCTGCCTGACGCGCCTTCGTTGGGCTAAGAATGGTTCCACCCATAGATTTTTGTAGGTGCATGTTATATGCACACAAACACATAAGATGCGTTACACATTATGTATACCTATTTAACTGTGACTTAAGCGAAGGATCAGGCGACGTTGACGTCGGTCGTGTTATAATTTGGAGGCACCGTGAACTGTTGGTCATCGTGATCCCATACACCACCAGAGACTGAATACATCCTTCTGAACATTTTTAGTGCAGCCACACATAACAAATAAATACCCCTACAGATTGATTGCAAGTGCAGTTTTCTTATTACTTAGCTGCGAGCCCCACAATCGATTCTGAGGATTAAATAATAATTTAGTATAGGTACCCATTCTTAAATTCAGCACCAAAACGATCTATTGTGTTACATATTACTGGTCGCTGGTATAACGTTTTTTCCTTAGCGGAAAACACATTAACGATCGATACTATCGTTTAGAAACCATATTAGGACATATGAAGTTATTGTGTTCAAAATCGGTGCCTACTCATATGAGTGAGGTCAGTTGGCCCACTGCCAATAAACATCACAAATCGCTTATTTCTTGCTAATTTGGTTGTAGATGACACATACCAAATGATTTTACCTAACCTATTGTTTAATTGTTTATTCGTTCAATTGTTTGAATTGGAATTACCTTGAACCTAGTGTGCTCGCTTAGCCCGCAAATTTATCTGTTATATTTTGATTTGCAAATTAATTCACAATTTGGGCGCATAGTAATCGCTAAATTAATTATACTATAAGTAAGATTTTATACTTAAACTTTTGCTTAAATCATCTCTTGTAACCCACTGCTGGGCAAAAATCTCTCTTGACTCCATCATATAATAACGAACGCTTAATTATAAATTAATAACAAAATAGGAAAAGGTTATATAATATATAAACACTTAAAAGTGCTAAACAGAGTTTTTCATGAATGAACTATTGCAACTGAGAACTTTGAAATAATACCAATGTCACTTTAGTATTGTTTCATAAATCTCATCATCTATTACCAACATGATAGTATTTATGAAACTACAAAAGTTTTATCAGTTCCTTAGGAGAAATACTAAATAATGCAGTAGACCTCTGTAGGCTGATACGATGATGATGATGAGGTATACATATTTATGCTCGCGACTGTACTGAAATTCTGGTTCATTGTTGCAGAGTTCATCGGACTCGGTGCTGACAACGAACTCCGTGCTAGACCGTATCAGCAACCTTCAACAGCAGACGTCGGAACAGGGTCTAGCGCCTCATGTCGCGTCCACACTGCACAGAAACAAGAGCTCGCTGCACGCCACCGGGCAGGGCTCGCTGGGTAAACACTAGCTCTATGTTCAACTAGTAGTTATGATACAGCAGTAGATTACAGAACTAGCTCTAGCTCCTCATGCCGCCTCCACACTGCACAGAAACAAGAGCTCGCTGCACGCCACCGGGCAGGGCTCGCTGGGTAAACACTAGCTTTATGTTCAACTAGTAGTTATGATACAGTAGTAGATTACAGAACAAGCTCTAGCTCCTGTGTTACACTGCACGTGTAAATTCGAACTAAGAATTGAAGTGATAGTAACTTTAATATTGTTGTATCTTCCAGGTGGTAGCATGACCTCTCTATCATCGGCGCCGCCTGCACCAGCTCCCGCGTCTTCTTTATCCACGTCGGACCTCTGCGACCGGCCAGTACGAGTGAGCCACGGCAAGCCCAACTTAGCTCCGAAGCCTCCACAGTTGGCGCCGGCAAGCACTAACGACACTAGGCCTTCACCCCCACCTAAAAAGCTCATCACTAACGGGAAGGTCGCCGCTAGGACACAGAGCATGAGGATGCCTAGGTAAGAGGAATTATAAGATATTTGACATTTTCGACCGAGTATTTCGTGTGACCTAATATTTAATATGTTTTAGCTACAAGATTGAATACAAGATCTTAACCTTTCTCTGCTGTTATTGAACGACTCATATTTTAAAGTTCCACTTCTTTATTGTATTCTTATTTGTTGAATAAGGTTATTTCTGTTAAATTCAATAAGTTGATGATTTTGTTTAGATCTCCACCAACTTCGCCGTCGTCGCCGCAGACGGGTGGGTCGCGACCGTTCAACCTGCCGCCCGCGCCTCTAAACCCACCTATTGGTACCAAGAATCCAGCTTCACATTTCGGTAAGCACCAGCCTTAACATTTAATTTTCCCACTCCAATATTATAGTATACATATTCCATTTTATTGCTGTTATTTTTAAGAAAAATATGCATTAATTATTCACCTGTGTCGTGTATTTATAAACACATTCTCGCCGAATAGAAAAATATTTTTCAATACCAATATGAAAATAAAACTGTTTGGTGCAGGAACGTTGAGAGCCCCGCGTGGTGCGATGCGCCCGCCGGGCGTGTGTCCGCCCCCGCCCCCCGGCGCCCCGCCCCCGCCGCCCGGCGCGCCGCCCCCGCCGCCCCCTGCTCGCCTCGCGCATCAGCCCCCGCCTCCACCTCCGCCGCACCACCGACAGACTGTGAGTATTAATTAACTAAACTTTGTACACTGCTCAATAATTTGCTAATAACAAAAATAATTATTTTTGAATAAATAAATACGGCAAAATGAGATGTGTATAAAACGTCACACATCGCAAAATAGTTAGGCCAATCCATTTTTTGCTACGATTCAAAATGTTGGTCCTTTGATCCGAATCGTCAATTTTCAGAGTATAAACGGTGACGAGGGTATAGCACCGCTCCCACCAGTCCGCGGTTCTTCCATGAGGTCCCTGGACCTTGAGTCTCGCTTTGCGGACCTGTTCCAGCCGCCGTCGCGCTTCCCCGACCCCGACCCCTTCCTGCGCATCGCGAAGGGATACAGCAGCGCCACCGTCGCCGGTAAGTACGCGTGATAGCCGTGGCGCCACGATAGCATGTAATTTGGTCGACCGGTCAAATATTTTTGTTTGAGCAGTCGATTCAGAATGTTTTGTTCAATCGGCCGGTGCAGAACTGAGCTCTTAGATTGAATAGTCTTATCTTCAATTGGGACATTGTGGTTTATTAATTCTAGTTGGTGATAGTGACAGGCCTATTGATCAATAGATACGAGAGTATAATAACGGTCTTAGTCAAAACATCGTTTATGCAGAGGAGACGATTCGATTAATTTGAAGAGTTATAATGGTGCTCTCAAGCCTTTTCTCTCTACATGTTAGAAATGAGTGTCATTTAATGGACTTGTTTATTCAACTCATTGATACAGGGGAAATAAGTAAGAAAATACGATCAAATCAAGAACTTTGTAGAGAATGGAAAAAATATTCAAATGGAATGAATTCCACATTCCACTTGCAATTGATTTCAACACGACAATAACAAGCAACTTGTTACTAAGGAGTAAAGTTGCGAATTAAACTCTAGAGATGTGCATTTGAAAATCGATATTTCCAATCGAATATCGATACTGCTTAGAAACAAAGATTATCGTTAACAAAATATTATCGATATCTGTAGATATTATTAGAGCAAAACGCACAAGTATGCTCTACTTAGTCATATTATATTAACGTAGTTTATCTAGATAATGTAGGCTTATCTTTAAGTGCAATAGGTACAAGTCGAAATTGACGCGCATAATATGTAAGTAAAATTATTATAGTCATCACGAATATAATTATTATTTTAGATTCTAAACTGTACTTCGTCTCGAAGCTGAAATTGTTATAATGTTAAAGTATTATTTTTGTTAATAAAGATGTTTATTTTTACGTGCATGATCGCATGACGTCTTTGGTTTAATGTCTTCATGGAGACTGAATTTGGATTTAAAGGCTGGCGCGCAATTGTGAAGTTTGACAGTTCTCGAAGTTTAATTCATACTTTTGGTATCGGTGTATAAGTCATAACGATTTTTTAAAACTTAAATTTGATAAAATTTGTGTTAGTTAGCATAATAAAATAAATGAAAAGAGAAGCAGCAGTGCCTTACTCTTACTATAGACATTATTATTCGCAAAATATATCGATACGGTTTTCGTTACTGTATTAAAGTAGATATGTTAGAAATTAGAACGATATCGAAAGAATGGATTAAAGTTGATCATTGATGTTATATTATCTGGTTTAATCACAAGATATCGATGTTTTGAAGGTGTTACTATATTCACAAATGCGCGCTAGATTCGTACTGAATTATACTTTGCTAGACACTGCACATAGTAGTATAGATATTAGTTAAACTCTATGCTTACAGGTTATATTATATTTTTAAATGTTCTTTTTATAGTACATTTTATTTAAATAAAAGTACATTGATTTTTTTCCAAAAAGTTCGCATTTAAATTGTCATTCCAGGAACACATTTGGCGTTATTGGTTGGTTGTAGTAAATGATTAATTCAAAATCAGGGTTCCTCCAAATATTTCACATTCAATCCATAGTGTACCATTTACTAACAAATTAGTGACATTTAAAATCAAAATACTGACTGAACATAGCAAAGAGATTTAAGAATCGATATAGAATTAGCGTTTAAGATATAACTTATTGTTATTTCTGCATATTCCACCTACTCATTAGACGAAGGCCTATTATAGTGATCTGAACTTATAAAGAGGCTAATGGGAACAGTACATGACAAATTTGAAATTCTTTTTAAAAATATGCATAAATGGGAGAACTAGAATAGCCCTCATAAAAGACGCTGACTATTTACAGAAGTAGGTAATCAAATATTCGCTGTCTGATTGTTTCCATTGATCTGTGATCTTATTCTCGGTCCTTTGATCCGATAAAGTGTTTCTAAATCTTATCGCTGCTAATGTTTATGCAACTACCGAAGTTAAGTCAGTGTTATGATTTGCAGTCCAACATACCAATGCAAATTCATTTGTTATCAATAATCGTTTATCATTTGATTCAGTACCAAACTATTATTTCATTTATCATGTAAGCCTCTTACTTTATACATGGAGTGTTTTGTTCATTATAGTTATTAAATTCGTTAGGACTTTTACCAATGTATCGCGTTGAGTCATTAAGAGTATTTATATGTAATTATATTATTCTAATTTAGTTTATACATCTTATAGAATCGGTTGTTTAATTCGTGTATTCTCAAAAGCTTGCACGATGTAGCAATATTGGACGGTTAAGTAGAAGGAGATGAGAACTATGTTGTGATTCTTTTTATTTAATATAGTGAGGTGCCATTACTGCAATTTTTTATGCTATTATAGTACCTGTATCGCTTCATGCCCATATTATTTCACATTTTTACTTACAGTTGCTCAGTAAATTGCTTAACTGCCAATTATTGATGCTTACGATCGCGAAATAATAAAATCAGAGTATTATAAAATGCTGCTTTAACTGAATAAGGTCGCCTCTTTACACATTTTAGCGATATTGCACTTTAAGGACTTTAAAATTAGCAGTTGAGAAATTTAGTGATGGGCGATTACGCTTCTATGTATTGAAACGCAACCGGTATTGTGATAGTGATGTGTACGACGCTCATAGTATTTATAATATTATTTTTTGGATAATAAAAAAGTAATAATTACCAATCAGTTGTCCTGTATTTTATTGTCCTAACATACATGTCGTGAATGCTTGTTTGTGTACGTCCGATAAGTTGGTTATGTAGTTAACATTTGACGTTTTTAAGTACATAACAAATTATGTTTAGTGTCGTTTCTTATTACGATATTATAGTTTTCTTAAAATATTTTATCGTACAAGAGGACCAGATTCATATTTCTATAAGTAACAAGTTTAGTCTTTTAAGGCGAGTTTAAACAACAATCAATGAAAGTAGAAGCAATTCAGAATCGAATTTCTAATAATTTCCAACATGCATTCTAAGAATTTAAATTATTTAGTAATTGAAATTAACATTCATGTGAAACAAAACAAGGCTGAGCCAGTTCACCATCGTGAACTAAAACCATTTTTCCTCCATACTACAATTTCTGTGTAGAATATAAAAAATGTATTATGTACTTAATTAAAAGTAGCCATAAAGACTAGTTTACATTAAACTTCTTAGTAACATTAGAACTTCGTAAATAATACTCTGTTGTAGTTCACTTGAAACCTACGAGTATGTGTATTGTTGTCACTTGTGCTCTACAACCATATGATCTGCATGTAAATGGGTAAGTTCCTAATTATTATTTCGAGCATGTTTTCGCATGATCACGTCAACGTAGCCATACTAACTCCGCATGAAGCATTCGCATGTTCATATTACTAATATCATCATTCAACGTTAGACATTGCAAGGTTCTTAAAAATATACAACAGTCGATACCTACTTCTATTAATTGTCATTGAAACCGACAAGTTTTTTTCAATACCAAGAAAATTTATTAATTTTAGTGACCTGTAGTGTAGAATCGTAGTTTTGTTTGTTTATTAAATAAAACTATTTTTCTAGTACTATTGGTACTCATTTGCATGAATGGACTTTGGCTCAGAGGTCCAAATAACATACCTAATAATCCACATTACTTCTAAATTTAGTAGATATTAATGTTGAAAAAAAAAATGCGTTTCGAAACCTGTTACTACCATTGTTTCTAAATTAATGAACAATAACAGATTGTATAATACACCTCAATTTAGCACTTGTTCTTGTGGGAAAGAGAGGCGATAGATAAGCAATCACTTTCAAAATGTACCTATAAGATTTTTGTTTATGGTATTCTCCACAGACAACAGCAATACAAACTTTGACGATTTCATGGAAAGTGCTATCTGTCTAGCGCCTCACAACTGCCTGAGAACGCAACAATTTCCCGAGAGAACCGGTGACGTTTTATTTATTGTTTATCAACATTGTCTCATGACGTTTGTGTGAACAGTGAACAAGGCGCAGGCGCCGCCGCCGCCTCTGGCCGTGCCGTTGGAGGGCTGGACAGGCACCTCCAGCGCCTGCTAGCGAGCCCGGGGGGCGCCCGCCCCCCAGCCACAAGCGCTCCCCAGTCCCGCCCCCGCCCCGGCGCCGGCCGCCCCCGCCCCCGCCCGGCGCGCGCCGCCCGCCCGCTCGGGCAGCACGGCGCACCTGGTCCCGGCCGCGCACCCGGCGCACGCGCTGCTGTCGGTGGCGCACGCGCTGCTGTGCCCGGCCAATGCGCTAGCCGCCACGCTGCTGCCCGCCACTGTGCAGGAGCCGCCCGCAGACTCCGACGTGCTCCCCATAGATGAAGTAGTCATGCCAGGTGAGGACGTCAGCGACTTGAAGGACGTGTTCGACGCCATCAACAGACTATGTGAAACTATGAGAACTTCGACTTACGATGACGTCGCCGAAGACTTGCCAGACATGGATTATATCGACGAAGCAGTCGGCAGCGGAACAGTTAGTAACGCCACTAGTATAGTCGAAGCGGCAAGTGTCGTTGACATTGAAGTTGAAGACACCGTACAAGTCGTTGAATGTGAATCAGAACTGGTGAGTCCTTCAGAAGTTTCGATACGGAACGTAGAGACATACCGCGCCGAGCGCTGGAGCGACGCGCTAGTGTCGCCGCCGACGGACGAAACAGACACGTTCCCGTCCGACACGGAACCCGCGAATGCTGCGTGCGAACCGGTCAGCGAAATGTACTACACTGCATCTTCAGAAGTGTCTTTACTGTCTGACATGGAGTTGCCAGACAGGCCGACGGTAGATAACGATGCAGTACTCGAGAAAGAGGAAACGAAAGAGTGTGTGATAGCGGGGCACGTGGCTGCGATGCGCGAGCGCTTCGAGTCCATGACGCGCACCAACACTCCGTGCCCCGAGCCGGCGCGCTGCGGCTCGCCCGCGCTCGACCTCAGGAACGTCACGCCCTCGCCCGACCTGCTCGGATAGAACCGCTCGTATTTATTGCTGATATGGGCGTCAATAAAGCCGATAAGCGTTTATAGAAGAAACTTATAAAAGAAATTGCTAGCCAGTGTGAATGTGAAGTATTGTAATATCTATAGTCTTCAGAGCTTCCAAGATGAATGGCAGTTGTACACTGCAAGCAGATAAGGTTGAAGGGCGAGATTGGCGTTACGCTTCCCCAACTTGAGCCACTTTGGAGAAATATGTGACTGGATTATATATTGTAAGTAACCTTTTACATAAAAATAATCAGTATTCTTTTCGTATTCTGTCGTTACTAGTCCCCGTTGATCACCGAGCGTGCCAAAAGGTGTTCGCACTTAGCTGAAGGGTTGATTTATTTTTCTTAGCATCGTCAGGTCGCAATTAAATTGAACAGTTACATATCGACAGTGATTGGTTGTTTAGATCTAGGATGTATGTAGCCTTACGTAAGGGCAATTTTTAATATATTAGGACCTCAATATTCGCGGGCTAGCAGACCGCTAGAAGTATAATCGTAAATTTCGAAGTATTCACATTATCTACATTTGTGACCTTGAAAAGCTCAAATTTTGTAGTTTTGTAACTAAATTAATAACTTGCAATGAATTATACTTGTATTTTGTCAGACCAAGTAGCGTATATGCTTAGCTTAGATGTTATACGAAACAGTAATAAATGCCACTTACAATTTTTACAGGCGATTGCATTTCAAATTGTGTTTGCGTTAAATGTTGCCATAAATAGAGTTTAAGTATGTATTTGTTGTGAAATTATTTTTTTAAATGGCTTCACTTGTTTATTTTAAATGTTGTGAATTATTTACTAAAAGATTTAATTGGGTTGAACAAATCGTTTAAATGGTGATACTAGTTAAATGCAATAATTGTATTATTACTTCATATTATTAAGCCTGTTGTAATTCATGTATTCTAGAATAATTAGTATAATATTTCTTCTAACAAGTTAGCGAATAGTCGTCGTGTATAAATGTGTTATGTACAGACCTTTTATTATTATAATTCATTATACAGCTTTATTAATACGCAAAATGTTTTTATTAATTTTACTGTAGCAGCACAAGACTCACGGGAAATATTTGGGTCATTTTACTATCTCGTGGTAGGTTGAAGGTTTATCAGGTAAGATCCTAGTGAGAACGGTAGTTACTTTTGTAAATTATTGCGCGCCATGTACAGTCACGAGCACAACCATATAAACACTCATAAAAGGGCTAAGGCGATTTTTTTATGAATGATCGTATTGGTTCGTAAATACTGTGTTCGTAATATCATAAAAGTTCTATTAGTAGTTTAGGAGAAACTCGATTTAGCACGTTTGTTAGTGTATACATGTTTTTGCTCGTGACTGTACCTATCGAAATATTCGTGAAAGGGTATTAAATACTTATATAGTTTTAAAATAAAACCAGGGTATCATCGTCCAGAGCATTTATTTCGTAAAATAGTCAAAATTCTACAAGAGTAGGCAAACGTCACAACTTTAATGTGGAAACGCTTAGAGAATCATCAAGGCAGATAACATTTATTTATTATTATTCTTACACACATCTCTTAACACCAGAAGTTTAATTTAAGAACGGAATTCACTACTGAAATCTGCTGTTGACAGTCTATGTGAGAGCTTAGTGGTAAGGTAGGAATATAATGACTTATGCTAAGGGACAGGGGGCCGCCAATCCAACAACAGTTGTTGTGACAGGTAACGCGTCGCCTGCGGCCGAGGCAACCGCCGGCCCAGCCACGGCGGCCGCAGGGAACTGCCGGCCCAGCCACGGCAACCGCCGGGCGACCGCCCATCACCTGTCCGACGTGCACTTAGCTGTCCGACCGCCGCCTTACCTTGGACGTTAGTATCCCCTCACCGCGCATTTAGCAACGAGCTTCGGACACACAACCGGTCAAGCGGACGTATATAACGATTACTACGGAACGAGCGCCTACCTTCGCTCGGGGCCGCGGCTCGTCGGCGGGCGGCCGGGCCGGCTCTGTCAACAGATAGGATCGGTTTAGTGCGGCGGCGGCGCGGGGCGGCGCGGCGCGGCGGGGCGGCGGCTATCGGTAGCGCGGCTGCATGACCATGCCGCCCATGCCGCCCGGGAACATCGCGCCCATCGGCATCATGCCGCCCGGCAGCAGCATCCCTGCACACACAAACGCTCGCTCACTAGGGGCCGCGGCGGGCGCGCGCAGCAACAGGGGACCGCTGGTCCAACACACGGCGGAGCCGTTGTGACTGCTGAACAATCGCCTGTCACCCGGGGGCTGACGGGTCACATGTATGCACCGACGTGTGGCGACTGATAAGGTGCAGTATAAGCAAAGGAACACAGGTAGGTAGGATATAAATAATTCACATGAAAAATCACACTTCCAAAATACTCGGCGATGTAATAATCGTAATATCCGTAGTCATGCATGTTTCAGTGTGATCCGAGAATGGTTGCTCGTAGATTCCAATCCAGCCAACGACTATGTATTAAACTCTTTCTTTTCATGCACATTGTAAAGCGACAAAACTACTGTACGTAAATATAATATTAGTGTACCCACCCGTAAACCGACAGTCACATTTTATATGACACTACGAGAAAATCGAGACAGTAATAAGATAAGAGCTACTACAATAAGCAAATCCATTAAGGAATGTGAATAAAATTACCGCTCATTTTTCATTCCGTTCCTCCGATAGTGCGGATGGCACATCAAAATCACAGTTTAACTCTTGACAGTGTTTAGTCTATGGACGAGGGGTCCGGTAGGTACTAGGGGTGAGAGGTCGGCCGGCTCGTGTTAGTGGGTGTTAGGGTGTGAGTATCGGACAAGCTGTTATGTGTTTAGATACTGAGACATGTGTTTGTCGTCGCGGGCGCACCGGCCTCCAGTGCTAACATAATATAATGCAAAGGCACCCACCGAGCGACAACGACCGTAGACTGCTCTGAAAGCCAAGCACTGAGTGTCTTGTGATGCCTTCGAACATTAGCGAACTAAGTGGAGAACTGCTCCACGCTCTTAAAACATAAGCGATCATTTTCCTTACACACATGAAAATAAACTAAAACTAATCAAATCTTAATTAGTTGATGTTTTCGTGGAAAATAGAAAAATAAAATCAGTCTAGAGAATGAAGTTTATTATGATCAAAATGACAAATCCATTTTCCACGTTCGGATATTGTAAAACACGCAGACGCGTGTGTGACAAAACGATGGAATAATCAAAACAATAATTGGTTTACTGTCTTCTTATACTAAACTATTGTAAAGCAATATTATTACTAAAAACCCACTCTATATTATTATTCTTATGTTCAATAAATGCAAAAATAATACCATGTGTCAAATAGTGTTACAGATCTACATTCAACACGTGAACTGTGTATTTGCCAATATTAATTTATGGTATTATAAAAATATAGACGACTATAGTGAGTTAAATCGGAATGTACTAAAATCCAGTCTTTTAACTAACCTTTAACGTTACATAGCTTCTTTGGATTACATGGTACAAAAAATTCAACGAGTGTTGGCTTGGACCATTTCAACATCAAAAATACATTTTTGTTACAATAAAATACATTTAACTTTATGTTCAATGTGCAACATCAAAGACAACGAGAATATAATATCATTACGAATTACCTAATTACTTTGATATGTCCTACGTTAGAGTAATCATATCCATACAAATACATCATAATACTGTTCATTGGGGGGGTCATCTGAAAGGACATCAGAGGTTTAAGCATGGAGAATGGACACCATTCGTAAACAGATACGTGTAGCTTATGTAACATCAAGTATATAACGAGCACTTTATTATGAAACGTTCGTAAAATTATAAAAGGGGGTGTAAACATTAATAAACAATGTCTCAACATTATCAAGTCAGGCCTCCTCATACATTACAGGTCAAGCACCCAAGGGCTGCAAATTCACTTATGACCATCAATAAATGGTCAAATTTGCTTTATGACATTACGTAACATGAAGTTTCTGGATTTAGAATTAATTTCAATTAAAAACAGACAAAACTGGGACTGGAAATGATGTCAGATTGCAAACGTGTCGCGTACGACTCGATGTGCGCAGGCCGCGTGTGCGGCGGTGGTCTAGCGGTATGAGTAGTTGGGGGGCGGGTACTGACCGGGCTGCAGCGGGCGCACCAGGTTGAACTGCGGCATGACCGGCAGCATGGGCACCACGGGCGGCATCTGCGGCATGGACACGGGCACGTGCGGCACGGGCACGCGCTGCACCACGCCGGGCGGCAGCACGCCCACCATGCCGCCCATGCCCCCCATGCTCCCCATACTGCTCATGCCGCTCAGCACGCCGCGGCGCAGGGCCGCCGCCTGCTGCTGCCGCGCGGCCGCCACGGCCGCGTTCATGTGCGCTGCCACCTGCCGGACGACACAAACCTTGCTGATTACACGTCACAATACTATCACACGCAGTGGTGTAGTGCACGAGCAAACTATCTCTGAATATCCTAACATATTAAAACTGATAATATATATTCCAATGATTAAATTATTCAAAATAAGTAAAGTAAACTGTAAGTAAATAAGTTGGTTCGAACACTTATTTATTTTTAAATGTCCACCGTGGTCTATATTTGCGAAAAATAAGTGCTTTTTTGTATATTATATAAAACTATTATAATTTAAAATTTTAATATAAATTTCACACAGATGCAGTTAGGTAACTATGTTTTATGAGTCAAACAAGCTACTACAAAACTAGTTTTCATGGTAACAGGTAAATGATTATTTTTCAATTCGTTACTGCAATATTAGTTTCAAATTAGGTAAATCAGAAGATAAAGCATGTTAGTATGACAACCCAATTCTTTGGGGGTTTTCGTGATTCCAGTAATAATTTTTAGTCTAATATCCACGTTAGATGTCTGGATAGGTGACAACACATGAGAATTAGGTTCAGGGCAGGATAATCTACGACTAAAACTGTAAGCATACTACTTCTAAGTGCACTTAAAACCACATAAATAGATAATAAAAAAACCACTAACCCATACCTCTGCTTGACTGGTACTGGGCGTGATCATGGCGGGCGCGGGCGCCGGCTGCGCGGCGGGTGCGTCGGGCTTGGGCTTCGCTCTGTACTTAAGGTTCCTCGCCCGTATCTCCTCTAGCGACACGTCTTCAGGCGGGTGTATGATCTTGGAGCCGGCGCCCGTGGCCGTGACCAGCGGGCACGCGTTAGCGGCGGGCGGCTTCACGTCGCCATTCTCCTTGGGCTCAGAACTACTCGACGGCGTGGTCGTCGTCGGCGGCGCACTTATCGTCGCGTTGCTGTAGTAGGTAGTGTACGTAGTGTTTGATCCAGTATATGTACTGAGGTGGGGAGTTCAAAGGTGATAATTATGTTGTATACATTATTTTGTACATACTATTTATTCATCACACAGCATAGGCTTTGTTCGCCCGAATCTCATCCAGTTTCCCACCACCACACAATAATACACAGCACAAACTCAAAGAAAATTTTAGCCCCTGCAGACCACAGTACAGACTAAAATATTAGAGTTAAGTAGGATTAAACTGCAGTACATTATTAGTCGATTTCGAATCGTTTCTATGCTTACTACCTTTAATTATACATTCACGGTAATAAAAAGACGGATCAAAGTCATGTTCAATAAAAAGTTTGTAGTCTGCAGGGGCGTAGGAACGCGTGAAAATTCGTTCCTTTGAAGTATGTATATTTCGAAAAATTTGTTGCGAAAATAAAGCAATATAATTATTAATGTTTCTTTATAGATTTATTGTCCTATATAACGCTTTATTATCAGTAGATAACTGAATGATTTAAGTTACTATAAATTTTAATCTGTGTGTCTCTTGACATGGTATTACAATCTACTCTTTAGTTATAGGATAGTTGTTCAGCTTTACATGTAAACGACATAATAATACCATGTAATTATCTTTGTGACACATTATGTATTACGGTGACGTCATCACACAAAGAAAAGAAACAATGACTTTTTTACTGTTAGTGTTGTCATCTGTAATGTTGTTGAATAATAAAAACATGAAGGAAAAATTAAGATTTCTTATACCGAAAATGCTATCATTTGGTCCCATTCAACAAATAGTTTCAAATTGATTTCAGAGTTGGCTTGGCTTAGCTTCAGCAAGTAGCAGCCAATTAGCATTAGGATATGACAAGGAAAACCACTTGCTTTAGTGCACCATATAATGAGTAGTCAGCTCAACTTTATATTTTCCAGCTTGATTTGCATACCAGCCTTTAGGTTTTTAAATTTAAGACTTAGTTATTGTTTAAAGAAAAGAAAAGAAATACTTAACACTTTCTAGGGAATGACATTGATTACACTATTTTATCAGACCCCCCATACATATTCACGTACCTAGCTAGGACTGGATCCTGAATCCTAAATATGCAAAGCTTTCTAGTTAATATAAAACAGTTTGTATATAATCTACCATGTTCATAACTTATAATAACTGTCAAGGTTAACCACATTATTATTTATTTATCAACATAATTAGTGAACACACTTTGTTATTATAAATTGGCACTTAAATTCTTTTAGTTGGCAGATATCAGGTGCCAAAATATTTAACGTCAGAATAATTTCTGCATTCTTTGGAAAGATTGTGTTTAGTAAACAATGATTTAAAAAACCTTATTTAGACAGCACTTTAGAATGTGGCTTATCTCTGTAAATTAGAACTAGAATTCAGTAGTTTTGTGAGGATTCGAAATATCTGATCTTATCATTCTTCTGAAGACATCATCAAATACTAACTATACCAGGTATTATTTTGTAGGTCAAAATTAAGACAATTTTCTTGACAAAAACCTCAATATCTAGACTTTACGAAAATATGTCGTAGTCTTGTAACATAAAGCATAACCACAGTCCACAGAAATGACTTTGTAGTTTGAAACTTTTTAATTTTACTCCTTAAAATTTAGCACATCTAAATCTTTCTACTAAGGTTAAATTTAGCTGACATACCTATAGGCGGGGAATGTCGGTTTACTCGTCGACGTGGGGGGCATACTCGCCGCCGGGAACAGTGGCCGCATTCCAGGCATCATCATCCTGAAACAATTAGGGGACATCATAAATACAGCTTACGTTTCTACTAGATCCTACATTTGTAGGCTGAAAAGACTTCACCTGGACTGGATTTACAAAGATGTGATATAGATATAATATAAACAGCTCCTTAATAAATAAAAAAAAACATGCTTAGTCATGAAAAAGGTTTTATGTTGTCATAAATCCTCATTGTTCTTGAGTTTGTTATGTATTATGTAGCATTAAATTATCTGTATACTGTAACTTTGTTTTATAAAAGAAAGTTATTAGTAACTAGCTTCCCGCCAGCGGCTTCGCCCGCGTGGTCTTATAATTTTTTCCCCGTTTTTGCTACATTTTTCATTACTACTCCGCTCCTATTAGTCGTAGCGTGATGATATATAGCCTATGTTACTCGGGGATAATGTAGCTTTCCAAAGGTGAAAGAATTTTTGAAATCGGTCCAGTAGTTTCGGAGCCTATTCATTACAAACAAACAAACAAACAAATCTTTCCTCTTTATAATATTAGTATAGAAAAATTACAGTTGATATTGAATGATTAAAATTATAATTTTTAATCATCGAGACTCACGGCGTCGGTTCGTAAAGTCCAGCTTTATCGTGGGTGACTGCACTAATGTTACCCTGCTCTTGATAATGTAAAAGGAGCATGGTAGGTTTTATCGATGGCATTCCATATGTCCCTCAGTGTGAAAGGTATACACGACGGATTCTCCCGCGGAAAATAAAAATGCATTTTATAAATATGATAAAATGAAATTATCTAAGAAATTATGTCATACTATTCAAACTTCAATTGGGCATTGGCTCCACAATATTTAATTTGCTCAGTTCTATTTGTTGCATTGTGAGCAAATAGCAATACATTATGATTCACATGTAAGTATTGACCTTCTCATGTGCATCACTAGCAGATCAAGGTGAACAGGTTACTTAAATCTTGAAAGTTATTTAATTATACAAAATATATCTAGTTTTTCTCATGACTTTTGCTGCCATTTCATTTTATTAGAACCTGTTTCATATGCGTTTTAATCCTTTATTTGTTTAAAAAAGATGTACAACTAAGATATAGAAGGCACTGTTTCCCTGTCTTCTGGAGACAGAAACGTTTTTTTTTGGATTTGTCAATCATAAAAAACATTGATTAAAATGTGAGCAGTAGTCTCAGAAATGTTGTAATTATTAGTATTATCATCTACAAGAACTTGTTTGTTCAGCTTATATTTGGTATATAAATAGCTTGACTGAGATTCCACAACACTATAATTATTTCAAGTCTGCAGACAATGATCTAATAGGTGGAAATATAAATTACTTTTATAGTGACCTTCACCATTCTAATAGTAGCTGATAACTTACCTAGGTGCCTGCATATGGAATGGGGGCATCATTTGCATTTGCATATGTCCCGGGTACATTCCCGGAGGGACTGGTCCCATTGGAGTGGGCAGTATGCCTTGTGTCACCTGTGAGGGTCCTGCACCCAGCTGTTTGACAAAAATATTATTTTTAAACACCTCAGTATTTATCTCTAGTGATGTGTTAACTTTTAAAGATAGGAACAAAAATTATGATAACGAAATTTATCAGTTATGAAACTTTCTGAATAAAATGAGGGAATATTACATTTAATACATAAAGTTAATTACATTTGTTTACAGTTGCTGTTTGTAAATAGTAAATGTGTCAGTTTTGATAAGGATTATTGCTTAGTATTTTTATTTTATTGTGTATGTAAAATACTCACTAAAGCTGGTGTTGCTTTTTTCTTTGCAGCGGGCTCATCATCGTCACTGTCCGATCCTTTGCCACCACCTGTACAAACACTCACGAATAACAAAAGATATTTGTATACATGCATGTTGACCTACCTCGTATATGTTGGAACATTCAATCAAACTACACACCTATGTACATTTATAACTAGTGTCCCAAGCATAATAAAGAAACATTGTACATACATCAATCCAAAGTGGTTGTTTGTTGGTCAAATAAACAAGTTTTTATACCTGATTTCTGCTTCTCATGCTCCTTCACATCTTCTGGTGGTATACCTTCCATACCATAGATTTCTATTTCTATATTTGACCTATTTGGTAATGAATTTGGTACTTTATCTATGGCTTCTTTGTGAACCTGTAAATAAAATTATAAAAATAGGTTAGCACACTTTGTTCAACAATATAAGGTCATCTTTATTGCTAGATATACCAACCCAAGAGAATATAGGGAAATACATTTTGCATAGTACTACTATGGGAGCAGAATTGGGCGCGTAAGTCGCGCCAAAATAGCTATAGATATGTATGAGAGTTAAAAAAAGCGAGTGCGCGGTGGCCGTGGGCGGGCGGGCGGGCGCGGCGGATGCCAGAACTATGGCAGTGGCACTCCGCACTGGTGACGCACATACCTGCATGCAGTGTATTGACAGTCCAGGTCCCGTGTACAGTTTCTTGTGACAAATGTGACATTTGAAATGTTTCGCCTTTTGATGTTGGATCAGAATTTTTTCGTCGTCGAACTCCCTGTTGCAGTACCTGCGGTTTGGCTAAGGAAATGTATCCGATTTGAATAATAACATGTTCTACTACTGATTGACCTAATTACGAAGGTCATGTACAAATCTAATTTCGTAATCCACTTAGGTATTTATTGGAAAAGGATACCAGCACCATGGTTTGGATGCCTTCTTCTTCTTTCTGCCCATTGTAACGTAAAATACACGAAACTTAGAATAAAATAAAGTAAAAACAATAATATATATTACACTACTTAATTACTAACAATCACAGCTTCGCTATAACAAATTAATTATTATTTAAGTCAATAATTTCAACAAGCCATACAGTTGCAAAGGAAAAAGCAACGCAAAATGGCGACGCGATATCGAATTGTCAATGAGGGCGGCCACGCCAACTTGGGTATACCATAGACAAAAATCGTGCAAAAATATTTGTACCGGTTTTTTATAGAGAGGAACCTAAGCCACAAAAATATTGAGCATCAGTACATGTTATGAATTTTGTTGTTTAATTTTATTAGATTTCTGAAGTCACAATTAAAACAATTTAATCAACAAATATTTTAAAATAAAACCGTAAATATATAAACAAATCTGTAATTTACAAAAAGTTACATTCTATGGTTTTTTTTTATTTTTGAAATCAATCCATGGTAGCTCCTTCCGTACAGCCCAGTCCAGCCCAGCCCAGTAATAGATAGATACGAGAAAATCTAATACCTATGTTTAATAAAACTGTAATTATGCTATCCTTATGGAATTAACACATGATTTATACAAATTATACAATAGTTTCATATAATAGAATAAAAAAATATTTTTGGTTGGTGGCAACTTGGCAAGGCAAGGTGTAAAAAAATATTTAAAGACGGCTACAGCCTACACCCAAAAATAAACTTATTATTATATTATAAGATTCGCCGTGTCTAGTGTCTACGCAGTCAACATTAGGTAGCGATTTTTACGTTTTTTTTTTGGCCACGTTTAGTATAATCCATGTCGCATAGCATCACGTATCTTTTGGTTGGTATGGATATCTTTACGATAGATGGCTCCACTTGTTGCTATCTGTATATTATTCTCGAGTAACTTCGCGGATTTAAAATTGTAAAATAAGTAGGTATGTAAATCAGATAGAGGTTTTTTAGAGTTGAGGGATTTGACTATGATTGTTTAAATATAATATAGACAGTCTGAAGTATACAGATAGATAGTCCAATGCCCTGATGGTTACAAATTAGAAACGGTGGTAGCACTGAGCCGTAGCTCTATTATCTCTTTTATTATTGTGATTGTGATGGTATTTTCCAGTTTCCAGTACTTCAACCATGAGTTCTATCGAATTGCTTTTTATAGGTTTTTTACGCATCCAATCGAAACGCTGTTTTAATCTTATAGCCGATTTTAGTTCCTTACGTAGCCGCTAGAGGCGCTGCGAGGGTTTACCATACAAATATTTTACAGCATCTCGCTAGCGAGTTTAGTGAGAAAACTCATGGTCGAGGCACTGTCCATGGTCTTATGGTGATTGTGATGGTATGGTTTCCAGTTTCCAGATCTCCAGCACGGCCGTAAAAATATGGTATGGATAGCAGGTTACATAGTACGAGTTATTGTGTTTAGGAAAGTGCTATTAGATAAGCGCAATAAAAAAGCTTATAATACGTGCTACAATCAAATACGCCTACTTGTTACAAATTGGTTTCACGTGCTTTACAAAAGTGTCCAGTGTCCTGCTGTCCTTATTCGTTTCGTTTTATAGACGTTATAAGTACATTAGTATAAGTAGGTACCTACCAATTAGATAATTATTAGACTCTAAAATAATATACCTTTAAAAAGCCCTGCTGTTTTATGTAGGTATGTGTCTGTATTATCCTCCAAGCAAGAACTCATGCAAAAGGAGTTATTGCAGAACATATAATTATTATAAACGTTGATCAGTTTGCAAAAATTTACGCAAGGCGTCTTGCGTGTATAGATCCAACATTTCAGATTTCTTCAAATGGACTCCACCCACAAAAGACCCTTTAGGGTTCCGTAATATTAGGGGTAGAGGTCGTCAACTACTCTATTAGGAAAATTAAGAGATTTCTTAAGATTTCTTGCATTTAAGTATACGTTCGATGATGGAGGACTGAACATGAATACACTGCCTCGCCAGGAGACCGTGCAATTTTTGAAAAACGTAATTTGGTTAGTAGCTACATAAAGACTTAGAGGGGGAAACCACCGCCACGCACGGAGAGGCTACGCACGTGCGTCAAGTTTCGCTTTGCAAGGAAATGTATAGAGCTGTATGCACTGCAACCCACGGACACGCTACGTACGAATTGACGGTATTGGCATACGCGTGGCTTTCTCGGCTATGTCGCCCACGTAGTTCAAAGCCATGCACGCTGTGTGTGCGGAACACAAATTCGTGTAAAGCGCGTGCTGCGGCGGAAACGTAGACCCACGCAGCTAAGATGCGCGGCCTGCGCCGCAGTACCCACAGCGGCGCACGGAGAGGCTACGCACGTGCGCCAAGCTTCGCTTTGCAAGGAAATGTATAGAGCTGTATCCACTGCAACCCACGGACACGCTAAGCACGAAATGACGTCAAATACCGCGATATCGATGGTGCACTTTCACTAGCCGTTATTCCGTGAACGGGGACTCCCCGCATGCAGTATATCGACTGAATTAACAACGGCAGCAAGCTTTTAAGTTAGGAGCCTAGATAATCTATGTTTTGTTACTGTCAGATGATTTTAACGTTCCCAAAACCTGATAGAGACAAATAATAGATTAACTAGGTACCTACTCCTAGCCTAAACCTTGTTTATTACTAAGGCGGTTAATCATGTTTATTTATTAAAACGAGTTTATTTTGTACTTTGACTTGTGAGGTTGTGATCTTTGCACACTTCCCGTAAAAACACGCCGAGTGAGCATGGGTGCCTGTAATGTTCACTGTAAATAAGGTAGGATGCTAAACAGTCATCACGATTTTACTAACTATACATATTTTATGCTAAGTGGAAGCATGATGGAGTATGCAATTGTAATATTGCTAATATGCCTTCAATACCTTCGTTAGATATCGTTAGATCTTATCATAAAGGCTTAAACTCTAATGTGTACTAAAATGTGAATTTATAGGGTCAGGCTAATAATAGATTTTTAAAAAAATTTTTTTTTATTTAAGAAAGATAAAAATATAAAATGAAGTACAGAAAAAGAAGTAGGAATACAAGAATGCAATGCTATCCATGTGGGAAAAAGGCGAGATCGTATGTATGTATGACCTATAATAAATAATAAAAAAAAAAAAAAAAATTTAATTCAAAATTGTGGTTTTGAATTTTCCTGAAAAAAGAACATAAGTACTTAGGTAATTTGGTATATACGATCAATAAATACAGCAAGAATCTATTATCCTTTGAAATGAAGTCATAACAATCTTTGTTTGTAAAAAACTTTTTTTATGTCTTTTTTAAAGCATTTTCCTTAATTAAAAAGATCAAGAAAACTTTCTGCGGTCATTAATTGTGATGCACAAACGATTTTTTTTCCGTATCAAAATAAAAACACAACACCTGTGTAAAGTACGAGAGAATTTTATACCTATCTCATTTTGGTGATCGATGAACGATAAAACTGGTAACTACTTTATCTTCCGCGACTGATTATTAATGACAGCAGATGAAGTACCTAAAGACAATAATACCTATAGCCAGAGAATCATTCATCATTCATTCATTATTAGCCCGGTTGGCCCCACTGCTGAGCAAAGTCCTCTCTATACTTATAAGTACTCAGGAGGATAGAGAGACCTGCCTGGAGTGTTTTATCACCGAATTATCAAATATTCTGATGCAAAACATAATTTGGTAGAATACTTAATAAGTAATTGTGCTCCGGTTTCATGGGCCTATAAAAGCCTATAACATCTCAAAAGCCTCAAGATGAAATTGCGTTATAAGCTGCTTGGTTACCATTCGCCATTCCGTGAAGAATAATCCCGGGGAAAGTTCCCAAACTTAGATTAATAACATAAATCTAAGTTCCCAAAATCCTTTTTTAGCAGATGATTACGTTGTAAAATAAATCTTAAACTAAACTTAGTAGTTTTGGCATCAATTAGGCAGGGAAAACGATTTTAGAAGTTTAAAGGCCTGCATCTCAACCATGAGTTTTAGCGAATGGCTTTCGATAGGTTTTTTACACATCGAAACGCTGTAATCTCATGGCAGATTTTAGTTCCTTACGTAACAGCTAGAGGCGCTGCGAGGGTTTTCCATACAAATATTTTACGGCGTAGCCAGCGAGTCAAGTGAGAAAAACTCATGGTCGAGGCACTTAACTTAGTAGTTTTGGCATCAATTAGGCAGGACAAACTATTTTAGAAGTTTAAAGGCCTGTTACACACTGATAAGTTACCGTTAAATTAGTTTTTTTCTCCATTTTTGACTTTATCCGGCAGTTAGCGGCTATCCAGAGGTGGTGAAACAGGCCCTAAGACTTAGTTTACTACTACTACTACTCTCTACTAGTCTACTACTCCACTTTACGAGCAAAACAGTGCTTATACCTACCGTATAAGGACTGTGTTGCTCGTAAAGTGGGTTATACAACCTGTCAATACTGCAATGTTTCTCATGCAACTGGGCTATTTCCGTAGAAGCATACTCACACCTTTTGTCAAAAAACAACTTTTATTAAGTCTTGTCTAGAGGGCTTGTCTGTTGTCCTATAACTATTTAATACAATAACTTATAGGCTCCATTTCAAATTTAAGTTGGCCGCAGTAAAGATTCATAATTAAAGTATTTAGTAGCGGGAAGGTAAATCATCCACCAATTTATGGCCTCAAGAAGGGCCTGTTTCACAGCTTACTGATAAGTTTCCGTTAAATTAGCTGGCAGATAATTTCATACAAATTATATTCCAGTTAGCGGCTATCTCTAAGCACCATCTCTGGGGTGGTGAAACAAGCCCTAAGGGTTGTAAAAATTGATTTATCCCAAAGACTTCTTAAATGTAACTAAGTTAGGCCCCAGATCCTCAGTTCAGGTGCCCTTGCCTTGCTTCGCAGTTTGCATTCCTTCCACCTTATTAATTGTACCTACCTACATGTAAAGATTTATTGACTGCATAAGCAAATGTGGTCCGAGTTACTGAATTTTAAGCTGATCAATTTTATTCTTCTTTGCAATCACCACGGTTATGTGCTTAACTGAGAAGGGGAATGCCTTCGCTTTTGGGGGGCAGATTTACCTACACTATTGTAAGAATGGGAATCTATCGAGATGATTTTTGGATGAATTTTTTTTTTGTAAATAATATATAAATATTTCTCTTATCAAGAAAACACATGTCATCATTGATAAACTTAAATAAAAACACGTGTGCTAACCCTATATCATGTAAAACAAGACGGAGGCACGGCTTGGTAGGATTTAGATGCTGTTTGTCATGGCATTAGCGAGATTATTTATCACTTTTATCATATTTCTGTGACACGACTGTGAGAGAGGCATGGGCCGCACATCGAGATCTCATGACACTCATGAGACGGAGGCGTGAATGAATACTAGGCTCCGATTGGCTGTTCGTCTACAATGCAGTTACTACAAACGTTTATCACTTCGAGTGTGATGTCGGCAAGATTAGGTGTCGAGAGGTTTTGAGACAAATAAGGTGCGGTATTAAATGCTTGAGTCAGTAATAAAAGCTGATGTATTGAGAGAGTTGATGATTGGTATTACATTGTATGATATTTTGATGCGGTAAATGTATTTCATTAAACTACTAATCATATATTCTAGCATGTTTTTTCGATTTTGTTTGATGCGGTAAATGTATTTCATTAAACTACTAATCATATATTCTAGCATGTTTTTTCGATTTTGTTTAACTGGTTCCGTTGGGACCGAAGGGTGCCAACAGGAGAAATCAACCTACCAACTGCACCCTACGCGGGCTGCAGCACCCGATAGGAGCAACTGGTTCTTACGAGCAAAAGTCGGAACGAAAACAAAGGTGCTTTACGTCCGACGTAAGGCTGGTCGCCAGCCAGTCAGGCCCCAAGAGATCCCACCGAGCAGGTCGTATCTTTTCTCCCCTCTTACGAGTTGCCGATCTGTTTTTTTAAATTATTGAATGTAAAGCGATTGTAATGAAACTTGGCATACATATATGTAGTTCTGATGATGTAGACGGGAGACCGACGGAGGTAACCCCTTAATGGTTTACAGCTGCTATCTCGTGTTTGGACTTATTTAGTTTAACTTCATGAGAATTTAAGACGTGACTTAGTTACAGTAAGGTAACTAAACAACTTTTACTTTTTAGTAGCCATAAAAAAATCTAAATAACTTTTTTTATGCCAAAATGTCGGAAATAAGTAACCACGCTTGACAAACAGTTGTGAAGTAGGTATATAAAATATTTTGCGAATTTTTCTAAAACACAATCAGTTTTCTCATTCTGCCATGTTTACGAAGCTAGTTTGTTTTGAGATTACTAATATTCGCACAGTAAATAGCGAAATCATGTGTCATTTAGCCGCTGGCGTTTCACGGAACCCAGAACAATATACAATGTGTGATCACTCACAAATTACATATTGGTTATGAGTAAACATCGGAACAAACACAGCATCCATCTGTTTGCAGCGTGGCCAACATTTTAGGCTTTTTGGTTTTTAACTGACTTCAAAAAAAGGAGGAGGTTCTCAATTCGACTGAGGTTCTCAAAACTACTAATTTAATTTAAATATGACTTTCGTTGATTGTCTGTTTGGCACCGACTCCAAATTAGTTAGAAATCATAATGTAAATATGTACCTGTCATTTTTTGCTTTTTAGTTCCCAGGGGTTTTTTTGGAGGCGGTTTGTTTTTTGTTTAAAAATAATTTATATAATTCAATTTGTTTGTTGTTGTGGAAAATGCTCACTGTGAAATGTGATCGTCTGCCAGCCGGCAGGCATGGCCTAGGTATGACCCTTCATGGTTGTTGTAAATCTCTAAAATGAGATCAGTTGATCCCATGGCCATGACATATGGGGCTAGAGAAGGCATGACGCAGTTTTTAGTTGGTACGAGTCCAAAGCAGTGATAGCCTAGCGGTATGACCACTGGACTGCCAAGTCAAAGGTCTCGAGTTCGAATCCAAGTCACGCACCTCTGACTTTTCGAAATCATGTGCGTAATTGTCACTCGCTTTAACGGTGAAGGAAAACATCGTGAGGAAACCTGCACGCCTGAGAGATTTTCTCGACGGCATGTGAAGTCTGCCAACCCACATTAGGCCAGCGTGGTAGACTGTAGCCTAATCCCTCTCATACTGAGAGGTGCTGATGTGCGAATTATGGAGCTGAAGCCAGCGGTCTGCGGAATTGACTGATGGATTTATTGAACCGATGGAAGGCTGGTAGCATCCAAAAATATTGTTGGCATCAGCTAAGATTTCGGGGAAAATCCCTACCTAGAGGGTTGATTGATCAGCGTGGTAATTCCTTAATTCCAAGGAATAACGGAGCCGTAATATGACTCTTATTTTTACGTTTAGTTTTATTTTTTTATATATCCTACCTTGTTGCAATGACGACAGTTCACTCACCTGAAGAGGACAACGCAACCAGTTAGGTTTTCCTTTCTGATGTGTCAACCGATAAGGCAAAGGTAAGTCGGTGCATCCAGGAAAAACTAGTTGAACACTTCAACAAAATTACCTGCTTGAACATTTTATTACCTAATGTAAAATAGTTCCAAGTAGGACGGCAAAACTTTGCCTGTTTCTAACAGGTAAAGTTTTACGTAAATGTTTGAAAAACAAAGATACTAATAATATGAGGATTAGGGAGCATATCTTCCACTTCGAAAATGAGACCAGGGACCAATTCCACCTTTTCTAATTTGACGATAGGCAAATGGGCCCAAATTAGTTTAGCTATTGCTAAATCCCACTCAATATTATTTTCGGGGTTATTTGTTCCAATAAAGAGATAATGGCTGTAGCAAAGGGAAATTAAACATAACTGAATGAAGGTTAGTTGATCTCATTAATTTATATCAACAATACTTAAGATTACAATTTATGTGGACCCATTTGCCTATTACCAAATTAGAAAAGGTGGAATTGGTCCCTGGTCCCAGTTTCTAAGTAGACGATTAAGTAGAAGATAGAGGAGACCATAACCCTCATATTATTAGTAATTTTTTTTAACGTTTACATAAAACTTTACCTGTTTAGAAACAGGCAAAGAAGCAGTTTAGAAGCAGGCCCCATATTTCGGGTTGCCCCCTGCCCGAAATATGGGGCCCACTTCACTAGATAATTGCACTAAAGTACTACAACCATACAACGTAATTTTAATAAATTACCCGCATGCGTATACCTACGTCAGATAAGTGTTCTGTTCCAATGATTGATTTTTTTTTTCAGTACATAGCTACAAATAGTAGTAAGTTAAAGGCTACAGTGCCAATGCATAATTACTACGTCCTTAGTACCTACTATTAAGGTATTCTATTCTGAGCCCAACTTGACAGTATTTTTTTTATGTACCTACATATTTAAATCCAAAGGGAAGTGTTAAGGTTTTATCAGCCGGAAGGAAGTTCTTAAAGGTTTGCGGTTCCAAGTTTAAAGTAGGATTTTTCCACTTAATAGATTCGTTCCAAAAAAATGAAGGGTATTCGCGGTTGAGCCAGTTTTGTGGAGTCGGCGTTGTCTAACCTTGGTGACAATGATAATTAGGTGTGCCAAGTACTGTAGGTACTCCTAAAGACCAATAGAAAAAAGTTTTGACGGTACGTTTGGCTTCTAGTACGCAACAATTTGTGACTGTAAATGAACTTACGAGTCTATCCTAGTGTCACCTTCGAGTACCGGACTCTTCTTCCTAGCCTTTTCCCAACCATGTTGGGGTCGGCTTCCTTCCAGTCTTACCAGGATGCGGCTGAATATCAGTATTTTATACGGAGCGACCGCCATCAGACCTCCGTAACCCAATTTCTGGGCAATACCGATATTCCATGGAAAGACTGGTTGTCATGCTTTTTAGGTTTCTGGCTACCACTAACGATTGTCATAGGTGTTCGTATGACAACCGGGACCGACGGCTTTACGTGCTCTCTGAGGCACGGAGGGGTCTCGATATGTTAAGAATGGTCACCCATCCACAGACTGCCGCGGCAAGTGTAGCTTAACCTTGCAGATCGGTTGATCAGCGTTGGTACAACTTGGCCAGATATTGGGTTGCGGAGGTCTGGAGGCAGGCGCTTTGTATAAAATACTGTTAGCATCTAGTTGGACTGGAAGCTGACCCCAACGTGATTGAGAAAAAGCTAGGTGGATGGTGATGAAACATACTCAGGATACTGGGGAAAAACTTATTTGTGATCATTTTAAATTTTTTCAGATGCACAGAGGGCACAATTTACCTACCTACTGATTTTAGCTAATTCCGGAAATTCTATAAAATATAGGAAGGAGTAGTTTTTTTGTTTTATGTATGAATGAGATTAATGTCGTAATCAAGGAAGTGGTATAGGAACAGTTCAAAATACACATAAGCTAATAAGATAATAAGTACTGATAAAGCTGAGAGGAACACGCATGGTGTAGCATTGAAATATATGAAGTAATGTTACCATATCAGTTGACAGAAGATATTTAGAGATAATAGCTAAATATCACGGAGATATCTGTTGTTACAGAGGTGATAGATGATTGACGACTGAAAACGGTAACTCGTCCCGAAGTGGATCAATGCTTTGCATTCTTCTTACTTCAGAATGTATTCCCTTCTAGTATGTATATCTATCTATATCTTTGGCGTCGCATAAATTGTTGGTGTGTAAGTTGACAATAAACTGAAAAATATTAATGTATCATTAACTATGTACACCTGCAATAAGTCTCCTGAAAAAGATTTGTGTAAGGATGACTAGAATGGAGACTGGGAAATTGGTTTAAAACTTACCGGTCATATTTTGAAACGATTAATACAGTTCTTGACTGGTCCACAAACTCAAGGTTGCTCAGCGTGCAATGGAGAGAGCAATGCTCGGAATTTCTTTGGTGGATAGGATTCGAAACGAGGTTATTCGCCAAAGAACTAAAGTCACCGACATTGCGCGAAGAATAAGCACGCTGAAGTGGAAGTGGGCTGGCCAAATCTGTAGACGGACAGACGGCCGATGGAGCAGACGAGTGCTAGAGTGGAGACCACGTTTAGGCAAGCGTAGTGTAGGACGCCCTGCGACACGATGGACCGACGATTTAAAGAAGGTAGCTGGCAGCGGATGGATGCGAGCTGCCCAAGACCGGGATGGTTGGCGCTCTTTGGGGCCTACGTTCAGCAGTGGACGGCAATAGGCTGATAATTATGATGAATACAGCTCTTTTCATAGAAATACCAGCAGTCTAATTAACTGGCATCTTGCCGATATTGATAAATCATATGAACCTACTGGTATAAACAAAATTGTAATATGTTATTCCGTAAAAGGATCGTTGCAAAAAGATTGCAAAGAATTCAGTCGGTAGATTTCCGATTAAAAAGTTAAATGTCATAGTTGTCAAATATGGATGTAATTTTTGTGGTGAACGATGTTAGAAATTATAGCACGTTTTTTGCAAATGAGATGCTTGAGGGAGGCGAGAACGCACAACCTAGGACGTCTTCTAGCAAAGCATCATGTGAGTTGATTATCTTATGATATTAATAATATGCCTAAAAAGTCGTGTTTCACGAGTGTTTTAGAGTGTCTTCCTAAACTATTTCATGTAACTACTTTGTAACTTCCTGGAATTTCTTCAATAGAACAAAACGTTTAGCATAAAGAGTCTTAAAGATTAAAAGTTTGGAAGTTGAATGACGAGTGGGCATGGACAAGTAATAGATATCATAAAACAGGCAATTATATAAAAGTGAGAGCTTAGTGTTGACTTACAGAGTAGTTGATGTACAAAAAGGAACCATGAATGTAATTGGAGGGTTTCTTAGCTTAGATTATAAAGCAGAAATAAAATAGTAAAGAATCGTGACACCTAACTAGAGAACCCGTGACCATAATAAAAAAAATGCCTTCTTAGGCCCTGTTTCACCACGGAAACCCGGTAAATTAAAAAAAAAGTATGAAATTATCTGTCAAATAATTTAACAGCTGTTTATCAGGAGGTGGTGAAACAGGCCTTTATACTTTTTTTATTTTACTACTAAATAAACCATTACATAAACACGTAAAAGATGCTCAAATACCACGTAAATGTTTGAACCTACTGTTTTTTAAAGATAACAAATGCGCTTAAAAATACTGTCATGTTTGTGAATCACGCGAATTGAAGTGGATGAGTCATTGTCAGTTTAAAACTAAATGTACGTCGTTCCTTAATGAGGATCTCGCATGACGCAGGTACGTCGGACCAGTTAATAAAATTAGTACATTGTCTACTCCTATATCTTGGTCTGTATTCGAATTACGTTTGGTTATCAACGGGATAAAGGAGGTCATAAAAAGCCCATACAACTCAGTCCAAATTTGTACCTGAAGTACATGACAGCTGTCAAGTTGACAGTTTTTACCAAATTTTCACTATGAAACTGCTAATAATGGCGTGCGTTTGACATTCCGAAACTGACACTGACTTCTGAAAGTACAAATCGGCTTGTATAGGCATTGTACCAAACCTGGCTTGAGGCAAAGGTACCTCGCCACCAAGTCCAAATGACACAATCAACTTCACCTATAAGACATGGGTGAAGTTATCTTTGTTTCGCCAGGAAAGCCTGAAAGTACTAAACAATAGTTTTAAATATGATTATCAGGTTTTCGGTTAGCAGTTGACTAGCGAAGTATATTTATGATTTCCTACTGTGAGGAGATTCACAGCAATGCTGAATTACTTCTGCTGAAATCTGACATCTGATACAATACAACCAAGCAACTGTAGAAGGGCTGTACAACTCGCGGTTACACTCACATGAGATGAAAGGTATGCTTACGACGATCACTAGGATCCAATCTATCTCCTCTTCAAATTTCATTGAAGTCTGTTCAGTTGTTTAGGCGATAACAGGCTATAGATAAATTACAGAATTAAACGGTTTTAATCCTAATAAAAATTCTGCCAAGATGATTCCTCTAAAGCAACTGGAACGTATTAAATAGTAACTACTTTTACAATCTGTAAGCAATAAAGAAATGATTGTTTCACAGAATAAAAAAACACAGAAGGCTTAAGTCGCACATGATATAATAACACCCCGTCGTTTTTTCGTCGGGGATTAAAAATAAAACCTTGTTAAAAATATCCAAATCCATACTCGATTCTAATAGCCACGCGCGAGTAGGATGTTCAAAAATCATTCAAGTGTGTGATGATTTCATTAGTACCTAGGTATAGAATCGAAAAACCCGTGTTCCATCTCACGTGTGGCGCCCTGATCGCTTACGTTGATAAGATTATAGAAAAAACATATCAGTTTCTAAGCAGATACTGGCTAGTTACCGGTTTTTGTTGCAGTTTTAAAAGGTGGTCCGGGTGCGCGGGTCTTCTGCGGTTTCGGCGATGTTTTATATCGGTTGAATCCAGAATCTAGGGGCCTAGGTGTTCCCATCATGGACGTAGTGAATGTTACTAATCCCATGGCTGTACGGGCTAGAGAAGGCTATTGCGGTTTTTAGTCGTACTAGTTCGATATACCCTGCCCCAGGTGGCAGGGATGCATAAGGATTTTCCGCACCTTAAAAGGTGCATAGACAAGTTGACGGTTACAAAATGTATAGAAATGATATTTAAGATCGCCAGAGTTGTCGAAAGCTTGTGTCATGTCCAAAAAATTGTTTCTATCCGTTTGTTTAGTCGAATGTCACATAGCTACTTGTCTACGGGTCTCTAGGGAGCAGCGCAGCGAGGTAAAGATTCACCCCTTTGAGGTCAGGTGATTTTACAAGACCGCACCCAGTCATGGTCTTGGCTAATGACACCATGGCCGTGACTATAGTGCTAAGGAAAGGCATATTGTTATGATTAATATTATATATTCTATTTATTATGCATACATTTATTAATAAGAGGGGCTCGTAGCCAAGTTGTAACTACGCTGATCAACCGATCTGCAAGGTTAAGCTACACTTGCCGCGGTAAGTCTTTGGATGGGTGACCATTCTTAACATATCGAGACCCCTCCGTGCCTCGGAGAGCACGTAAAGCCGTCGGTCCCGGTTGTCATACAAACACCTATGACAATCGTTAGTGGTAGTCAGAAGCCTAAAATGCCTGACAGCCAGTATTTCCTTCGAATATCGGTATTGCCTAGAAATTGGGTTGCGGAGGTCTGATGGCAGTCACTCCGTGTAAAATACTGATATTCAGCCGCATCCTGGTTAGACTGGAAGCCGACCCCAACAAGGTTGGGAAAAAGCTAGGAAGAAGAAGACATTCACTAATAATAAAATAACAGGTAACCCTAATAAACAAACTGTTAAAGTAGATAGCGAGCAATATTGTTGCAGTCTGTAAACAGATACCATATCTTTACGAGCTCACTTGTGAAGCACCCTTTTAACAGCTTAATCTGGCACTCACAATCACACATTAAAGATAATTATCTGAAATCTATTTATATGTACTTAGCATGATTGTTTTTGTATACTTGGTACCCATTTATCGAGTAATATTTCTATCACTTTAGGGACGGGCTAACTGACGATTAGGACACAATAGATTTGAAACGGACACTGTCCGAATTGACACCTTTTAATATTGTTTTCACTTCGGACACTATAATAAGCTGTTTTGCATGGTCAGCTACTTATAAAGTTTCTAACGATACTTTAATTGTAGAAATCTTGAAGGAACTTCACCGCCAGTCAAAGATTGGAGTATCATTTGGAGTACTGCTGTCACTTATGAGCGGGAACACCAGATTACCAGCTTAATCCTTTTGTCTCAGACCAGAGACGTGTAGTTAGGATAGTCAACAGGGCCCACATGATCCCTATGACCTCTCGGGATCCACTATCAGAATTCTTGAAATCGGTTCCGTAGTTTTTCATTTTACTCGTTACAAACAAACAAAAATACAAATATTTTCTTTTTATCATATAAGTATAGATTGAAGATACTGGTTTACGTCTCACATGCCGTGTGATTTAATTTATTATAAGTTCCGGGTAGTGAGATTTCATTTGAATCAAAATAAACTTATGTAGTGTTTACTTACACACAAAAATTGACGTGTTGTGTTTGTCAGTACATCCAATATTTATACCAATATTTACTTAGGTTAATAATGATAATGCTTGTTCGCACTACAAGGAAGACAATCATCCTAAAGTATACAGAATCTTAGTTTTTAGAATTTGAGTTTTTTTCAAGCTATTGTCGTTTCATTGCTTGACAAAGAAGTTCACTAAGTCCTTCCATATGCTTGCACCGCCTCAGACCAACCCTCGCGCTCGTCCTCATGGTCTTTCACGGTGCTTCCATCTTCAGACACCAATTCTGTGGAGACTCCTGTCCTATGTTTTGCATGCGGCTTATGTAATCCGCCCAATCCTATCCAAATCCTCTAAGCATTTTTATTTTTTATAAATCTTCGCATTCATGGATTTTGCTAGTTTTAGAAAATAATACGTCAGCATTGTGGTCATTGCCACTCATATAGCTTATTTAAATAATTAATAAAATAAATATCTTGGGACATTTTTATACAGCACCATCTAGTCCCAAACTAAGCAGAGCTTGTACTATGGGTACTAGACAATGGATATAATACTTATATACTTTTTGTTTTGTAAATACATAGTTATAATACATAAGAAATACCCAGACAAACACAAACACTTAAGTTCATCACAATAAATGTTTGTGTCCTGTGGGAATCGAACCCACGATCTCGTGATCAGCAGTCCGGTATTCGAACCACTAGACCACAGACGTCGTCAATGCTTATACTTATTCAAATCCACTAAGCACTTTTATTCTTAAAATATGATTTTATAAAATCTTCGCATTCGTGGATTTTGCTAGTTTTAGAAAATAATAAATCAGCATTGCCGTCATTACCACTCTATGGTTTTTGTAGTTGGTAGCTATTTAGCTTATTTATAGCGTTTCCTTGTATAAATCTTCCAAATGGCGCACGTAAAAACTTGATGCTATAACTATTATTGACATAAGCTCCGAAGAACAAGTATGTTTTTCGGACAGTGGTTAGTTTTTGCTTAGTAAGAAGACCACAGATACGTTTTTATTATTATTTGAAGTTACAATAGCTAAAGATGGACTTTCCCCAACAACAACAAGGAAATTTAATAAAATGAAAAACTGAGTATATAATATTGTAAAAGTCTTGTCTTTAAAAGATCTATAAATTTACAGAAATAAATATCATTTATCTTTATCATTTAACTGTCACTATCAATCGTTTTTTCGCTGCATTGGGACAATACCACAGGGTAGAATTTAGATGGTCGATTAATTTGTATAACAGTTTTGTGTGTAATTTGTTTGTCTCTCAATGATACAATAAATATGGCTACCACTTCACATAAGAACAGCTCCCACAAGCCGTTCTCATGATTACTGTTTATACTGTCATATATTTGGTTGCACTTTTATTTACGAGAACATAACTGACGAAGTACTGAGGGGCTCGTGGCAAGTTATAGCAACGCTGATCAACCGATCTGCAAGGTTAAGCTACGCTTGCCGAGGTCAGTCTGTGTGGATGGGTGACCATTCTTAACGCATCGAGACCACTCTGTGCCTCGGAGAGCACGTAAAGCCATCGTTCCCGGTTGTCATACGAACGCCTATGACAATCGTTAGTGATAGTGAGAAGCCCAAAAAGCCGGACAACCAGTCTATCCTTCGAAAATCGGCATTGCCCAGAATTTGGGTTGCGGAGGTCTGATGGCAGTCGTTTCGTGTAAAATACTGATATTCAGCCGCATCTGGTTAGACTGGAAGCCGACCCCAACATGGTTGGGATAAAAAGCTAGGAGGATGGACTGACGAAGTACTGACTGACAGCACACAGAATTAGCAAGCTGAAGACGCAGTGGAATAATCACGTCCACGGCAAGACCTGTAGGTGTAGAAGTTACAATCTACAGTTAGCATCGACAAATCGTAGCAACAAAATCTGCGTCAGATGCTGGCAGACAGACAGAAATAATAGACCTAGGAAATTAGGTTTGTGACATCTGATATAGCTCCAAAAGAACTGGACCGATTTCAAAAATTCTTTCACTATTAGAAAGTCACATCTTCACCCAAAGGCTACAATTTATAAGAAATACCCAGAGCACAGAGTCGGGCATTTAAAAAAAAGAATGTTTATTGTAGTTAGCTTAGAAGATAGGTATATGGTATGAGGGGGTAAATATCCGTGAGGAAAAACCCTCAAATTAAATCAAGATGACATAAGCTTTCGACAAATCGGGCGTTCATACCTAAATTTTAAGAGAGGTAGGGCACAGTCATTTATGGCTCAAATCTGGAGCAGCCCATCTGAGGAAGTACCTCCACCTTACAGAAAACTGCTGCCAAATAACACACTTCTATTTGCTGCGCTGGCAGTAAGAGGAATATTCCCTCAAACTGTCGGCGCAGTGAATCCTCCATAAATCTCTAAGAAGTTTTTCGGGTCGGCAACGCGCGAGTGATATCTCTGGTGTTGCAAGCGTCCATAGGCTATGGTAACCGCTTACCATCAGGCGGGCTGTATGCTTGTTTGCCACCTTAGTTGCATAAAAAAATATATAAAAAATGACATTTTCTTCCATAAAGTTCGTCGATTCAATTCAAATGTAGTTTAGAACTCGTCTGCAGGGACTGCAGGTCAAGACGCGTGAACACGTGTGTTTGTGTGGAGGGACCTTGTTCTTGCAAACAGTAGGATTTTTTTTTAATTCATTGCTAATTTAGACAGGTTTCGTTAAAGACTGCTAGAGTACGTTAGTTAAAACAGACGTCATGAAGTTTTTTATATTGTGTGGATTCATAAACTTGCTTACGTAATAACTAGGTAAGTATTATGGCTAGAATTTCAGTCTTAGCGTATTGCTTAGCGTCGGTTTTTATTACTCGTGCGTATAAGTCGTATAACTACTTGTACACAGCATTTCGTGAATAAACATGTGTTGTCATAGCAATGTACACGTTTTTCTTTACAATAGCACACTCGCATGCAACTTCATTGCGGTCATAAAGTTTGGCGCACTGTGCCTACCAGTCATCAAATAAATTGCTTTTTTAAATCGCAGAGTCTGTCGTTGTATAGTGTAGAGATGTTGAAAAAATATGGATACATCGCTATATCGATATTTTTTGTTTTCAATGTATCGATATTTTTGAGCGATATTCTATATTTCGATATATAGATGTATTGATATAAAATTCCAAGTATCGAAAAGGTATCAAAATCGATATATTTTCAGACAAATAAATATTTTTAAGTTTAAAGATTTAAAATTACCTCTTTTTTTTTGGCTGTTTTATAATTTGGTTTTTAAGATGGCCGATATATCGATATTTTTTGAAAATATTAATATCGATGTATTTTTTAAAATATCGATACGATATATTTCGATACTTTTTGCATTTCCGACATCCCTAGTAGTCAGTGACGCAGTGATAATTTCCGCCTCAGCTTACTACTGCAGTCTGCAGTGCGCTTTAAAAAGCAGTGTCTCATTACATCTGATTAAAGCGGATCAAATGTAACGACTCCACTTTATTTTAATGTCACCTGCATAATGGTTGTGACGTCATTCAACCTGTTGGCTGTTCGTGGTACGTTTGATGGCTCATCAACCTTACGTACGAATGTCCGAATTGCACATTTTGCCAGACGTGCACCGAATGACGAATCGGGCAACGTTTCCCGTTCATGCGCGCGAGAACTGGTTGTGTATTTAATTGTCTTTGGCCAGAGTTTGAGTCTTGCGCACTTTCGAACAAGTTACTTAATATTAAATTTATTCTTTTCATACCATTTTTTAAACGTAGAATTCAGTTCGAGAGAAGTTCTTCCATGAAGTTTCCATTGCCGATAAGATATCTTTTGTCTTGCAATCATTCACTGTCTGCCAGTCAGTGGACTTTAAGCAGGTGAATATGTAGTTAAGATGCCATTCCCAGCGGAGTTCACCCTTTTTGCGTAGTTACCCTCAAACGACTAGGTACTTATTTTGGTAAAAAAGGTGTCTCGCCTTAAATAACTACGCATGTGAAATTTAAAACCAAACAAAACAAGACTGCTTGTGTAAATGAAGGTTGAAAGTTGTTTTTATTTGTTGTATAGGTACACAAAATGTTTGCTTTGTTATTTTCCTTTGGAACTTTCTGGAAGGATTTCACTTTTGACTACAAAGTAGATTTAAGGGAAATCGCATTGTTTAAAAGGCCCTAGATCAACAAATGCCATTTTTCTGTAATTTGATATGATTAAAAATTGAAATAAAACTACTTTTTACGGATTTTATCGCGTTATATTGATATTATTTTAATCCCGGATTTTTACGGATTTTAAATTAAAATCCGTAATAAAATCAATTATTAAAAGAAACAAAAAACCCGACTGCGTAAAAACTACTAACTAAAAATCTAAAAACAAGCTCTGTAATGTTGGAAAATGTATTGCAGGCGGGACAAGCTGTTCGTTCATAAACAAAATTGTTTCTTTGCTTGTCCCGCCTGCAATACATTTTCCAACATTACAGAGCTTGTTTTTAGATTTTTAGTTAGTAGTTTTTACGCAGTCGGGTTTTTTGTTTCTTTTAATAATTGATTTTATTTCCTTCTTTTTAGTTCATAAATCATCATAGAATCACTAGATAGATCCTAAATGATGATTTAAAATATAGATTGATCATTTTCAAAATCAGTTCGCACATTAAAGCGTATAAAATCCGCCATATTGATTTTTTTTTAATTTCATGTACCCAGTGACAATCGTGCCATCAAGACGAATCTAATGAGGTGTCATTTATCTAATTCGGTTGAGCCGTTGAGCAGTTACGACCGGACATAGGAACGGACATACATACATACATACATACATACATACATACATACATACATACATACATACATACATACATACATACATACATACATACATACATACATACATACATACATACATACATACATACATACATACATACATACATACATACATACGCGTCAAACACATAACCCTCCTCCTTCGGCAGTCGGGTAAAAAGTAGTTTTATTTCAATTTCTAGTATCGCGTGTCAGAAATCAGTATGATTAAAAATGTATAACTTCTGGACGAAATCGATGTGGCTAGCTAGCCAATGAGGCGGTATGTGAGATAGGTTCTGTGGAGGCTCTCGTCCTCCACAGTACCCGGGATTAGGGTAGGTATTGATAATTATAAAGATTATTTATTATTTATCGACTTTGTTTATTGGGAGCACTAAATCAAGATCACATGTCATGGTGTCCGTGACACAACTACTTCTAGAACAGTCTACGTCATTATTTCATTTTAATATGAATGCTTGCTAACGGCCAGTTATATAATATCAAATATTGGTAGCGACCTTTGTGGTCTCTACAGTACCTAGGTACCTAATGTGTTTGTCCCAGAAACCTACAGGAGAAAAAATGTTTGTGAATGTGTGTGTGAGGTACTTAGTTTGGTTGTTAATCTTTACCATTCGCTTTGGTGATTATATGCTTGTTATTCCAAAGGCAGTAACTATAAAACCTACGTGCTAAACATATTCCTATTGGTTTGATATATATTTTAATACATTAACACAAATGCTTATGTACTGAGAAATACAGTCTTATATACAATAACGCAATAATTCTCCGTATCTCATGTTTATTATCCAAGATTCGTGATGTATATAAATTAACTAACTTTGTACCGCGGCTTTATACGACGTTTTCAAAAAAGATATATTAGCTGTGTAAAATGTCCCAGGATATTTATTTATTAATTATAAGTAGTTGGATTGCTATATTTCGTAAATATTTTGTTGTATAGACCTCAAAGTCATCCACGCCGCAAACCCTTTGTAAATTGTTTATCAAAGAGTGATTCACATACAACATGATCATCATCATCATATCAGCCAAAAGAGGTCCCCCCTCCCATAAAAGACCTCTCCCATTAAGGTCCACAGTGACTGATCGTATTTCACCTGCATTGTATCGATCGTATTCCATCAAAACACATACTGTGATCAGACTTACAGCTAGGGTTGCCATGTCTTAAAACTGAAAAACCGGACAGACTGCCAGTTTAGCCGGACATTTGGGTAAAAAGGCCGGATAATTTTGACTGTGTCCCGCTATAACCGGACGCCTGGCAATGCTACTTACAGCGCACACCGTTTTCCTAAGAGTTTTTAATCTATATTAATATTATAAAGAGAAAAGATTTGATTGTTTGTATTGAATAGGCTCCGACTCCGACGACGAAACTACTGGACCGATTAAAAAAAAAATAGTGTAAGATAGTCCATTATCGGGGAAGATTATTATAGGCTATATACGATCACGCTACGATTAATAGGAGCGGAGTAGTAATTGAAAAATGAGCGGAGTAGCAAAAACGGGGAAAAATTCATAAGACCACGCGGGCGAAGCCGCTGGCGGGAAGCTAGTGTACTATAAAGTAGACGAGCGCTAAGACATTTTTTAAGAAAATTCCCACGAGATTCAGTAAATCAAAATCATCGCGGGTGACACCGCAGGCACCAAGCTAGTCAATTACAAATTACCTATTCACTAACACACGAGAACGACATCACGTGTGTTTTATAAGTAACGCCTCTGTGCTAACATTACGCAATGAATTACTTATATTTTATTTACTGTAGATTTAATAGAATTCAATAAATAAGTAATTACTTTTTTCTAAAGATGGATGGACTGTATGAGAAAGGATAAGACCACAAAGGAGTTGAATGACGAGATGACGGCTAATAGAGATGTATGAAAGTAAAAGAACTGCACCGACCCCAAGTGAATTGAGATAAGGGTAGGAGGATAATGATGATGATCCTTCTAGTAGGTGAATTAGACCACGATTTTTTATTGAATGACGACGATGAAGATATTAATTAGATGACGACGTCTGTGGTCTAGTGGTTTGAGTACCGGGCTGCTGATCCTGACGAGGTCGTGGGTTCGATTCCCACAAGACACAAACATTTACTTATGTGATGAACTTAGGTGTTTGTGTTTGTCTGGGTGTTTCTTATGTATCATAAGTATATATTTCCAAAAAAAATGTTGTATAAGTATTTTATCCGTCGTCTAGTACCCATAGTACAAGCTCTGCTTAGTTTGGGACTAGATGGTGCTGTGTAAAAATGTCTCAAGATATTTATTTATTTATTTATTTACTATCCATGTCAATAAAAAAATCATAGGTACCTTTTTCATTTTAACAATCCCTTTCATTCCGTATGCAAAGACATAGCGGACGTTGAACTTATTACAATATAAACTGTATACTTATTACACTATATACTACTATTCACTATATTATACTAGGTATTTATCTATCCAGAGGCAGCGAGTAAGTCTATACATATGTACGGCGGCGTTGATGCATAGCATATTGTGAAAAATTAGGTTAACTATTAATCACTTTTGACTTTATCATGAGATTGCATAAGTAAAGATACAAATTATAATTTACCAGCGGTTTGGTCGCGTGGTTTGGGTATTTCTCATCACTTTCATCCCCTATTTCAAACCCTTACACCCCTTTTTTCGCATTAAAATATAGCCTATGTCCTTTCTCAGACTGTAGACTATATATGTACAGTCAGCAACGAAAGTAGCTGAACACTATGATATCTTCAAAACGCTTTAACATCTTTAATATTCAGAATTCACTGACCCTTGAAGGCAGTACAAATTCTCATAATAGAGGACAATTATATGTTTAAGCTTAGTCAAATCGAATGAATAGTTTTGATACTGTGATGTTTTTAAACTTTCGCCGTGTTCAACGACTTTCGTTGCTGACCGTACTAAATATCATTTACATCGGTTCAGTAGTTTTGGTGTGAAAGCGCGACAAACGGACAGACAGACAGACAGAGTTACTTTCGCATTTGTAATATTAGTAAGGAAGTAACGATGTTTAACATGTTGTATGATACCAACACTACACTATGTTCTCGCCAAACTTATTGTCCGGGTTGAAGTTGGCACGAGCTAACTTTAACACAGCCGTAAAAATCGGAGATAGAAAAATATTGGATTACAATGATTTAAAACGACAACCTACAACTTGAGCTTTCGTTTATATTTATTAAAATCTAATATTTTTCTTTCTTCCGATTTTTACGGCTGGGTTAAAGATAGCACGTGCCAACTTCAACCCGGACAATAAGTTTGGCGAGAACTGTACGTTAAAGCAATGCAGGTATTTAATTAACTATCCGGTTTATACTATGTATTATAGTCCTGACGGATGTTGTCCTGTCTATATTTCAATAAATCATACGAAATCCCATATAAAAAAGTACTTTTCCCTAATTTTCCAATATTCCGGGCTTTTGAAAATGTTCTCTTCTTAAGAACATTTAATAAAAAGCTAGCCATTTTTGTCACCGCTTGTCAAGTAAATGAATTTGTGGCGCTAGCCTTTTTTATTGCAAGAAAAAATCTCATGAATGTACAAAATTCTCATGCATAGTATGTCGGATTCCTACCTAATAGAAACAGCACTTGCCTAGTCCTCACAGCCATGGCCATGGGATTCGTGATTTTCATGAGCCCCCCAATTTTTTTTAGTTAACATCGGTCGCGAATCTGAACAAATCTCAACGCCTCCTCATTTTCTCGGGATCTTACGGCCCCTCTGAAAGTCTTGAACGCCATCGTTACCGACTATGTTGAGAACCTTATGCTTTACAATAATTGTTCAATATGGTAAAGGAAAAACATCGTGAAGATACCTGTATGCCTAAGAGATTTTTTCGACGGCATGTGAAGTCTGCCAACCTGCATTGCGTGGTGGACTATAGACTAATTCTTCTTATATTGAGAGGAGACCCGTGCTCAGCAGTGGGCCAGAGTCGGGTCGTTGATGTGTTTACAAAACTGTTCCGTTATTATATGTATAGTCTGTTTTTTAATCTCAGAGACTAAAGTGACATTACGTGGGATACCAGTTTTTTGCATTTCTTAAATAGTAATGTGCCTCTATCGAAAATTATCGCTAATAAATTGAAGTGTCGGTTTTTACATTAAGTTATCCTGAAAAAAAAAATAGTAAGTCTTATTTAAAACGTAATAATCATGAGTCGGATTAGCTAGAGTTTTGAAGGACTAAATAACGACAGCGAAATCAACATAGTTTTCTAAAACTTTTTTACAGCGATTAATATAGTTTTCTAATACTTTTTTACCTCGTTGGAACATAAGACTAAATTTATTAATGCCCTTTCTTAGTTTTTTTTTGGTAGGTAATTTTACGTCATTTGGTACTTAAAACTTTACGACGACTTACCTTTCATAGACTTTATTGTGCATTCGGACAATTTTAATTAATTTGAGCTTTAATAATACGATTTGGAATAGAAAATTTTTAAGCTAATCGTCTAAAAGTTACGATTCAACAAACCGGTATCGTAGGTACAACCCTATACAAAAAAGCTGGTATCATTATTTGTTATTTTGACAGTTGCATGTGTCAATCTAGTCTCTGAGATTAAAAAACGGACTATAATTATTCTTTTTTTAAAGTATAAGTTACAAGTATCGATAGAATTGTTCGAGAACGAGAAGTTGATTAAAGTATGGTTTAACCTAAACGTAAATTAATTGAGATTTAAAAAGATCAAATTAAGATATATTATCAAATTATATGACGTATTCAATCAAACGATTTTGTTTAAAATATGTAAAATAAATGAGAAATAAAGTATTTCGAAATTGACTGGCTAATTGGGTTTTGAAATTGGTTTAAAGACATAGCATAGTAATATAAGAGAGAAACTTAAACGTATCTACTAGATACATATAAGATTCCTACGGAGCGTTAGCCAGCTTATAATGAGGGTAGTAATTATACTTGATAATGAATAAATGAAAAAGATTTTGCTTTCATCTAATTGTTACAAATTGGACCTATTATTTTTCTGTGTGTGATCCATGAAATCTTTATGCCTCGATGTGATGTTATGTTCCCAAAATAAAATGTGTTCTATTTTTTAGCTAAGTACTGCAGCTTCCAGTTTTGTGCCAGTTTAGTCCAGTTTTCCCTACTACTTCGCCATCAAACCATTCAAATCTTCCCTTCTTGTGCCAAATTTCGTGTCTTAGTTTTTGCCTACCATTTAGGTATAGATAGAAAATATAATTCGAAAACATCAAACTCATACTTTTATTCTGTTTTTGTGACGAAAGAAGGAACAAAATCATTTCGTTATCAGCACGGAAATTAACGTAATAAAACAATAAAACCGACTGATGTAAGAAATCAGCCGATTTATAGCAGAATAGCGTATTTGAATTTGAAAGACGAACATATTTTTTTTCTGTTCGTGAATGCAAGCCATTCAGCCGGTTTCAATGAACCTGGCTGAAGAATTGCCAGTGTTTAGGACCTCTTTTAGGGATGATAGAAGTTTGTGACGTCAATGGAACATAAAAGAATATCTGCCTTTTTGTCTTGTGCACGTGCGGGAGTATTCATTTAGTTTTTTAAGGCCGTCAATCAGTCGAATCAATAGACTCACTGTCATTATCATTGCGTCTTTTGTTTTAATATGTTTATTGAAACATTGAGTTTTTATAGGATACTCTTTACTGGAAACTATTGCACCTACCTTTTGTTATTATTAATTGATGTACCTTAAAAATAATGAAATATAATAACTAATAAAATGATACCGTAACTTAATTCAGGAGGAAGGTAATCCTTGCCAAAAGATTTTCCAGAACTATTTTAAAGTTGTTTGAAAAAATATCAGAATATTAATCGACTATAATTATTACGTTTAAGTTATGAAGTCGGCATTGAAGATAAAAAATAATTAAGGGGTAGTTTTAAATTGTATGATAGTCGATTCAAATTAAAATTAAAATGTTTGTAAGTTTAAAATTATTATTTCTACTATTATAAGAAAATTTATTGACATAATATGCTCTAATCTTAAATTTTGGACGAGCTGTCGGCTTCCTGATTGTGTCAATCACTATGTCAATTTCTTTGATGCGAACCTACCTACATACGAGAGCGATCGAGCCGGCGGCGTGCCTGCAAGTCGCGTGCCTTAAAAACAAGGCTAGTCCATTGTACCGTGACAGTCGATACTAACCTTCGCGGACGAAGTACGCGGCCAGGCTCACCTGTCGCGAGCATGGCGTTGTAACACGCGCGTATGAAATAAAATTAAAAATAATAAACAGTAATTCGAAACTTAAAAATATTCTTAAATTAAAATATAGGCCAGATTTTTTCGGGTGCTAGTGAGCTACACGTATAGAAACTCTCCGCGTACTTTTTTGATATTATATATTTTTTTAATTTTCGACCGTTGCAGTGAAAATGGGTTTGAAGTCTGAAGATGACAAAAGGCCGAGCAAATTGGCGATCATGGATGACGATACCTCGGATAAGCCAAGTGAGTACGAATTATTTAAACATTTAGTCGAAAATTTATTAATTTAAATGTAATAAGTTAATTGCGCTGATAGACTTATTATTTGTAAATGAAGGTAGGCAATTATAATATGATATCAATTTTAATTGTGGTGATAAATGTCATGTTTTAAATATTTTTCTAAAACTTAAAAAAAATTGGATGATAAGCACACTATTAAAATATTAATAAATTGTACTAAATTCTAGTACTACCATACTTACTTGCTAATTAATTGAGGGTAGGTTTATGAAAGATATACTAAATTGCACCGATGAAATAGTATTAAGAATGAGAGTTAAATAACAATTATCATCGTCATAATTTATCAAAGACTGTAGAACAATAATAATATAATAAAGTGTAATCTAAATAGTGCGTCGAAAACTTAGGGCTGTGATCGATAATAACAAATTATGTAGGTAGTCACAGTTTTGTATGCAATTCTGGAAACTTCTCTTAAAACCTTTAATGTGTGCCTAGGATAATAAATCCATAGGATGTTCGAGTCATTTCCCTTTGCCTATCCAAAAAGTTATTTAACTTATTTAAAAAAAAAGAAAACTATGTAGGTACTGATTTCGTTTACAAAAACAAGTCCTCAAAATACAATGTGCGTAAAATGGTGGCACATCCGCTATATTTTTTCTAATATGTTTTAAAATGCCTAGTTATAAATATTTACCTAATTGCTTTCCGAACCGTTCATAGCAATCATTCATTGCGTGTCGAATGTTATGAGATTTCCTGCAAGTGCAAACGATGTGTTACGATTACGATCGGTGTCCTATAAAATACTTAATTGCGCCCGTTTCGAGAAATTCCTATAGGGATGGGATATTAAGTGCCTGTTTCACAGCTTACTGATAATTTCCCGTTAAATTACTAGACAGATAATTTGCAAAATTTTGTTCAATTTTTTAATATAATCCTGCAGTTAGCGACTATCCAAAGGTTGGTGATACAGGCCCTTAATATCCCATTAATTTCTGAAATGAATACTCAAGTGAGATGGCAAATTTATGAGCTTCTGGAAAATTCAACTGGTTATAAATTTATATTGTGGGTAGATTAAACTTTATAGAAAATCATTAGACATTTTTACGAAAAAAGAAACGCTTTAATAATATTATAAGAAATAACTTCAAATTATCTGTATTTTAAATTCAGTTTATATTTAAGAATCCCATAACCGTTAAGCATTGTTTAAAGTAGCAATGACTTTGTAATTTTTGCACACAATAGGTATGACAATTTTATTACTTTAATAAATGTGGGTATTTGTACACGTTATTATTATCTAACATCATATATTTACATAAAGTTATAACTTTACTTTGATGAAATGGTAGCTGGTTTGTCAAGTATTTCCTTACAGCGTTATTTTGAAATTAATATTTTAAAATCATAACGAGGTTTCATTAGTTTTAAGGATAGGTATTATTACGAAAGTGGTTTAACGTTAAAAATGTACGAAGCAACGAATTCGACGAAAGTTTTTTTAAACGAAACATGGAATGTCTTCTTTTTTACAAACTGAAGAAAAATAGTACAACATCGGGAAATGTAGAAAAAGGGGAATAAGTAGTTGCTTAGGAGAAGGGCACTAGAATAAAATAGAAAAACAACACAAAGGAAATAAATACATAAATACTACAAGAGTATTGGCGGTATTTTCGCTAAGAGCAATTTCTTCCAGAAAACGATTGGATGGATAAAGGTCAAAAAAGAAAATAGATTACGTAGTATGCTGTTAAAAAACCTTGAAACCTCATGGTGCATGGATGTGACGATTTATTTTGTTTCTCCATTCTCGTGACCTAATTCTTACGTAATCATTTCGGATAACTCTATCTTCTAGATTCGGTTACTGTTAAAACACATGCGAAACTGATAACCATCTCCAATTCGATATATACAGGGTGTTTGGTAGAACGTTGAACATACGAAAATGGTGGTTAGTTGGGGTCATCTGCTACCCACTTGGCCCAAATTATTTGACCTTGGCCGCACCGTTTTCATTTTTACTTTTTTTAATTTCACAGAAAATTACCAGTTTTTTTTACTTAAAATTCGAATATAATTAGACATTAATACAAAACAACATCCTGCCTGTTTTACCCATCACAAGTAAAGATATTCGAATTTAAATTGATAAAAAACTGATAATTTTCTGTGAAATTAAAAAAAAGTAAAAAAAAAACATTGCGGCCAAGGTTAAATAATTTGGGCCCAGTGGGTAGCAGATGACCCCAACTAACCACCATTTTCGTATGTTCAACGTTCTACCAAACACCCTGTATAGTTAAGTTACTGAAGCGTGTCGTACTTTGATTTCATAAAAGGCTCTAAGTTTCCAGAGTCTATAAATATAAACGGTGTAAAAATAGGCTTGGTTACATGCAAACTAGTATAAGATCACACAGGGTTTGTTGGACTCTGGGGACCCTGTTCCTGACACCGACGGTCATCTACTATTATGACAGGATAGGATATAGGCCAGTAGGTAAAACAGTGAATAAAAGGAAGAAAAGGATATACTGCGCTAACCACTAATTAGGACGATAGGAAAATGGTAATAGGACAGGCTAGATAGATAGATCTTTTATGGACACACAATACTAGATGGCACCAACATTTGCACAACGCCTGAGAAACGACTTCTGAGAATAAACATCGATACAAATACAGAGACCCTTGGTGTCTTAGTCTGAGATTCAGAGAAGAGACTTAGCGTGAACTTATGCTTCCGTGTGTCAAATTGTAATACAAATTTGACATACGGAAGCCTTAGTTTATGCTGAGCGTCGTCTCTGAATGTTAGCCTAAGTCTAGACAAGTAATAAAATATGTGTGTATGATACAGTAAGCAAATTTTAACTCATATTCCGTCAACCGATATGGATACAGCTGTTCAAGACAACCTAGATTAAGTAGGGTTCCATCGACTATCGTGCACTCATTGAGATTGCCGTCCTGCCAGATGCACAGTTCTCGCCAATCTTATTGTCCGGCTTGAAGTTGGTACGAGCTTACTTAAACCTGGTCGTAAAAATTGGAGAGAGAAAAATATCAGCGATCGCTATCGATAGACGCTTCATAAGACCTTACAACTTCCGTTAGTCCGTATTAGGTTTATGAGTTCATCCATTACACGCAAAGAGGTAGTGATGTACAATGTCTATGGTCATTCCAAAACCTCGTGTACCGATTGACGTAAATATGTTTTTTTTTTACAAAAAGAACGTGCCACAGTAATTTACATAAATCGGCGGAAATAAATTCACTCCTCAGCTGAAATGGTCTAATTTGTGATAATTGAAGTTAACCTTTTTTATTATAACTTATACAAAAAATGTCGCGTGTTTATTTTTCACTTTATAAGTAATTGGTGTGAATTGGATTTAAGTTTGAGAAGCTTAGGCCAAATTTTCCGGTATTGTAACTTATTTGATAACTTGTTAGTTGTTTTAACACTTTTTGACGTCTGAAAAGGAATACGTAACGAAATGAACTCTAAGATCTTTTTCGGGATGTTCTAGGGTAGGAAAGAGATGCAGTTTCGAGAAGAAGGGGTTGACTAACTTTTGCCCGAGACTTAGTTCCCGTAGAAGTTAAATTTTGTCCCCCGTTTTGGCAACATTTTTAATTGATACTCCGCTCCTATTGGCTGTAGCGTGATATAACCTTCCTCATTAAATAGGCTATTTAACAGTGAAATAATTTTTCAAATCGGATCAGTAGTTCCTGAGATTAGCGTGTTCAACCAAACAACCAAACTAACTCCTCAGCTTTATAATATTAGTATAGATATGTATAGTAATGATACCAGTTAACTTGATACAGGTCTCCCATTCCCACCGCCGGGGTCGCGTTCCCGCACCCCGGCTGAATGGTGATGAGCCGAACACCCGTCTGGTTTTAGTGGGTATACGTCCTTTTCAGGATGGAGTCCCACACACCGCGCCGCCTTCCCCAGGGCGGCGGCGGCGTGACGGTGCATAAAGCATTTCCAGAAGCAAAAAAAAAAAAAAAGGTAGCCCATTCCTCAATTTATCCTTAAAGGATATTTTAAGACTATATTTAGGCCTTTCCTTTAACCTTGACAGGGCACTACAAAAAGACCGACAAAATAACAGCTTTTTATGGATCCTGTTGCCTGTATATAGGTAGTTTACCTTGGAAAGGACCAAATTTATTCAGTGCCTATGTGTGTAATTGTAATAATTATGTAGTACATATGTGATGATCAAGGTAGTAAGGCAATGTAAGCTGTGACCCACAATACCGTACGCTCAATTTATGACACGGCCAAATAGTGCCCTATTAACGGACGTTTCTCTGCCGGAATAAATGGGGAAAGTATCGATGTTAGATTAATCAACCTACTGATCTATTTTTTTTATATATTTATTTAATATTATCTAGTAGAATAATATAAGTAAGTAATAGGCGTTAGTCCAGTTTAGTTTTATTGCTTCCGTATATAAAAATATCTACAATTAATTCACATACCTGTCGCAATTACTACATTAATTGATTATTATTTATAGTAGATATGTACGATTTGTTCGATATTTTACATTTCAGTTTTATTGCAACAATAAAATTGGTAAAATGGATTTCGATATAAAAATAAAAATATCGATATAATGCGATTATAATTTTGTGGTATCACTTCCCTGAGTCAGTTTGTATGACAAAGACAATGCTATATCGAACCAATACTGTAAATATAGGAAATAATGAACCATTTAAATGCAATGTGTGGTAAAACAATGCATTAATAAAATTAATGATGCATGGGTACTTTATCTACCTACAAGCGTGACGTAGGTATGCGTCAAGATGATGCTAACACTTTCCAATAGAATGCCAGCAGTGATTTGAAAATCGAATTGAAGAACTGAGGAATTATCTATGGAAGTCGAATTGGATTTTAATTGCCATATTTTTTAATCTTTGCAATATATTTAATAATAAGTAAATGAAGATACCTATAAAACCTTTTTTATCACTACATGAGTAGTATAAAACAAAGTCGCTTTCTCTGTCCCTATATCCCTATGTATGCTTAAATCTTTAAAACTACGCAACGGATTTGATGCGTTTTTTTAATAGATAGAGTGATTGATTATTATATGTATAATACATACATATTATAGTAAAGAAAATACAAGAAATTCAAACCCATGCGAAGGCGGGGCGAGTCGCTAGTTAACTAATAAAGTATTTTTTTTCTTTATTGGCCAACCAACAATTGTGTATACTAATTAAATTAACATTTTATTGTATTGAACATTGTAAATTAAATTGAATTAATTGAATATAACTACTAATACCTAAACTTTTTTATTAAGTATCTGTGCTATGTCTAATGGCTGGTTTACACGGGCTTAGTACTTGTCATTAGTCGAATTGTCGCTTAGTAAATAGGATCGATTTCTATTCACTTGCACTTTTCACAAACACTAATACTAAGCACAAATCTCACAGTTTTCATATTGGGACTTAGTATTAGTGACAATTACTAAGCACTTAGCTACTAAGCTCGTGTAAACCAGCCTTTACTGTAACTTTACGAATATACAAACATTCGCACTAATTGAACACATTTCACTTCAAAACTGTAGTTTTGTTTGTAAACAAAAAGTTATGAATGGGTTTGGTTACGTATCAATGAACGATGAAGCGTGGCTAACATGAGACGGGAAATGTTACGAATTTCGTGTTTATGTAATGTCAGTAATTATCAATAGAGAATATTATGGAGACTAACCAGGGTAACCGCAAGCCGCCGGATAAATAAAAAAATGGAGCAAAGGAGTTTATCAAAAGCCAAAAGCAACCCAGCCCAAATTTGTACCGGAGGTACACGTTTTTACCATGAAATCACTATAAAACTGATAATAATCTGCCGTAATGGCGTGCGTTTGACATTCCGAAACTACTTAGCACTGACAGTTTTTACTATGAAATAATTACGAAACAGATAATAGTGTGCCAAAATGGCGTGAATTTTCTCAAATTAAACATTAACAGTCAACATTAAAAAAAGTACGACTAGAGTTTTAACCAGCGTTATACTGGGTAGGTATTTTTTCCAATAAGTGTACTTTCGGTACATCATTTGGGCCGATTTCGATGAGCTCCTTTGTATGATATTATCTGCCAAGTAATTTAACGGTAACTTATCAGGAGTTGAAACAGGCACTAAACCTCACTAATAAAGGCACATTAAAATTTAGGATGATTTTTAGAGACTTATGCCTTATTATCGTCATCATAAAGCATTGATACCATCACGCCTCTATTTCTGTAAAGGGTTAGACAGAGGTGTACCTACTTAATGCAGGTACACCCAAACTTCGCTGCCTTAATGTTTAGGGCGATCCTATTAATTGCCGTCGACCGGGCACAAACCCAGACTCCGAGCTTGCTACTGGAAATTTTACAGAAAAACTCACCAAGGCTGATTGAACCATGGAATCGAACCCAGGACCCCAACCACGACCGCTAGACAGATAAATAATAATAAATATCCTGGGACATTTTTACACAGCACCATCTAGTCCCAAACTAAGCAGAGCTTGTACTATGGGTATTAGATAATGGATATAATACTTATATACTTTTTTTTGGAAATCCATACTTATAATACATTTGAAACACCCAGAGAAACAGAAACACTTCAGTTCGTTACAATAAATGTTTGTGTCCTGTGGGAATCGAACCCACGACCTCGTGATCAGCAGTCCGGTACTCGAACCACTAGACCACCGACGTCGTCAAATAGCACGAGCTAACTTCAACTCGGCCGTAAAAATCGAAGAGTCTAGTTTCAATTGATATATTTTATATTCTACCTATCATGCATCACAACCACAATAAACAATTTGATATACTTTTCAAATAACAATTTTTATTATTATTATTATTCAGCCATTATCGTCCCACTGCAGGGCAAAGGCCTCCCTACCCTCTTTCCATTCCTCACGGTTTAAGGCTATTTGGGACCAATCCTTCCAGAAGGAATCAATCTCATCCCGCCATCTTCGCCTGGGCCTCCCGCGCTGTCGTCTACCATGTTGTGGGACCCATTCGGTAATGTGTTTAGCCCACAGCTCGTTTGACATGCGGCAGACGTGTCCAGCCCAGTTCCACTTTAAGCTGGCAGCTTTTTGGCCTATGTCAGCGATCTGGGTAACAAAACAAAGATCTGGGTAAAATAACAAAGATGTGACTAATTTTCAGAATGTTGAAAGTAATGGGTAGATAAGTACCTAGACCTACCTACAAAGTGGCAAGACCAGGTTCCAATTGTTTTTTAATAAGTTGTGGCACAAGTATCGATGATTCATCCACCAAAGATTAGGCACTGTTGCAATAATTATCATTTAAGTTAGGTAAGCAAGTGATTACGATAATGTAACATTGTTTCGCTTTAAGGCCATTGCGCACTTGACCGGTTTACATATCAGCCTATTACAATACCAGTTATGAAATATAACAAAACCTTTTTTGATAAGATTGATTTTTCTCCTCGCGTCCCCACGTGCGTTCCAATTACGAAATACCAATTACGTTTTTTACCTATCAATGTTTACTTTTAGGTATGATTTGTATAACATATTTGAATCGATAATAGCTTGCGAAATGTCCTTTTGTTGTGAGAATTAGATTTTCAATTGATACTCTATGAATGCATGTCAAGGATTTCCCCCGCACGTGGTCTTTGAAAGCTGATAAATAGTAATCTTCACACGATGCTATAAGGTAAACATTAATATTCAAATAGGTCTGAATATTGTAACGTGCTTGCATATTGCATAAATTATGGTGGCAAACCCAGATATAAATCTGTGCATCTCTAAACGTCTGTAGCCTAAATCTCATTTTGCAATGAAATGAATTCGCACAGCAATGAGTGAGCTACGACGTGCAAATAAATATTAGAATGAAAAATGCAAGGTTAAGAGCACCCTAAACAGACGAACATGCATGGGGGGGTTGGTTATAGTAGGTATAAGGAAAAGTGGTGTGCCAGGATCGTAGCAAGTGGAAATCTATAGTCTCCGCCTACCCCTATGGGAAACAGGCGCGAAGATATTTATGTATGTCATTATGTATGAAAAAATAAGTTCTTTATGGATGACATATCTTGTGTCTATTGCTCTTTGAAATCACGCTGTACGAGAAATTCTAAATTGGGCATCGTTTTCCATTCGGAAGAAAATCACTGAAAATAAGATAGGTATGTACTGTGGAGGCTTACCAGTCCTCCACAGGAGCGTTATCTGAAAGCTAAAACAAAAGGAAACACACGATTTTTGGAACACAGCTGACGCTGCGATATATTCAATCTGAAGGCTAGTACTAGAATGACATTCAAAATTTTCTTCAAGTCTTCTAAACAATTCAACTACGATTTAAATTCAAAATATATTTTTTAACGATGGTTATGATGATGACAGCTCTTAATGCCAACCAGGGCTTTTAAGACGCAGCCTCTGTAGAAACCTCCTTGAGTCTCTACAGTACATACCTACTTATAACATTATCACATTATATTATTTTACCCTTATACAAGGACTTGTCATAGTTTGAGTTATAAGAAATACCAAGTTTCAATATGTCACCAGTCATTGGTAAATGTCACTGAGGATCATTCACTCTAGTCTAACGGTCTCTGAGAATGCCTTTGTTACACGCACTTTCACTGAATATAGAACCTCTTTTTTGTTCATTTGCATACATAGCGAGTTAGCTACCTCTTAAATGTGTCACTTGTTAGTGATGTCCCAATAGTTTGTACCGTAGGTGTCTCATTCATTTTCTCTATTATACCTACGTAAAATATTTAGTGATGTGTGTAGGTCAGGATCTTCCTCAAAATTTTTATAAATACACTGACACCTTTTTGTCAAAGGGCTGACAGATGCTACATAACTACGCCCGCATGTTTCGATTCCTGCATACATACTTCTTTTTCTTGCTTCAAGTTCATACATACTCATGGTGGTTTATTAGAAGTTATAAATTAATTGCGAAATCCAGGTACCTAACTAACACTTAAGTCTCACCTAGCATTACTGAAGTGCCATATATCCATGTGAATGCTCTATGGGATACGAAACTTCGGAAATAATTTTAATGACTCGATAAAACCAATATAAAACTGTGTTTTATTCCAATAACGGCAACATCGTCCAAGAATTTTTATAGAGCCAATTAATCATTAATTTATGGCAAACTATTCGCAATAAAAATTCTTAAATTAATAGCCTCATCTCTATCTAAAAAGTAACTAATTAAAAGTCAATGAACGTACTTTAAGTACACAAAACGAATTGCCGGTACTAAATTGTTTGTGAATCACTCAGGCGTGTCTCTAATTATCGGTATTCATTCATTGCCAGTCGGAGTTAACAATCGAGTAATCGGATACTGTCCGATTGTCGGCCGTCCCATCTATCCGTCGCTGTCGGATTGCAATGAACTGCATCACTATTGCGAAATATCCGTGTGCAAGTACAAATCGACCTCTTCCTTGAGTCCTCCTCTTAAAGGCGCTAAAGGCTGTTTGTCTACCGCCACCGGCACCGGGACGTCAACGTCAACGAGATGACAGCGACGATTTAGCGATACATACATATATTTACTATGGCCGTGTGTCCACCGCACGCCCGTCACGTCAACGTGATCTCGACCAGAAATAATCTCGTTGACGGTGACGTCCCGGTGACGGTGGCGGTGGACAAACAGCCTAAGGGTATTTCTCGAGTCCAGCTGAACTTCATTGGGCACGGGTCTCTCCTCAGTATGAAAGGGATTAGGCTTATAGTCCACCAAGCTAACCTAATGCGGATTGGCGTTGGGTTGGCAAACTTCACATGCCGTCGAGAAAATCTCTCAGGTATGCAGGTTCCCTCACGATGTTTTCCTTCACCGTTAAAGCGAGTGATAATTACGCACATGATTTCGAAAAGTCAGATGTTCTTGGATCTTGGTTCTTGGATCTTTGACTTGGCAGTCCAGTGGTATCATACCCCTAGGCTATCACTGCTTTTGGTGGCAGTTGCACTTAGATACAATTTAATTGGGTGCAAGGTGCAACCAAACACGTAGGTAGCATTTATGTAGAAATAAAAATAATAAAATATTTCAAGGGCAATAAAAACGAGAAACATTTTCCTTATTTTTGAGACCTGTCTGGTGTGAGAATGTAGGTACCTAATTTTATGTAGTCTTGGAACTTACCTAAAAAATACCTCGTTGTTCGTCGGTCTAATGGTCCCAACCCAAGCGCAACTGCTACGCTAGATGTCCTGGGTTCGACTCCTGGGTTGAGCAGACGTTTAAACATATCGGCGAACTGTAGGTGTGTACATAAGAAATACTCCTCTGCCTAACCCTTCAGGGATTATAGGTGTGATGGTATAATACGGTACTTATAAGCTACTAGCTTTCCGCCAGCGGCTTTGCCTAGCGGGTAAAATGTATGGTTCCCACGGGAACCATACATTTTACCGGAATGAAAAGCCTATGTGCTATTCCAGACTATAGTCTATCTCTGTGCCAAATTTCATCCAAATCCGTTCAGTAGTTTTTGCGTGAAAGAGTAACAAACATCCATCCATCCATCCATCCTCACAAACTTTCACATTTATAATATTAGTAGGACTTTATGTGAACAAGATTTTAAATAGGTATTGTTATATTATTGTGTGGACTGTGTGGTACCTACCTTTACTTTTTAAGTTATAATAATAATAATAATAAATATCGTGGGACATTTTTTACACAGCACCATCTAGTCCCAAACTAAGCAGAGCTTGTACTATGGGTACTAGACAATGGCTATAATACTTATATACTTTTTTTTTTGTAAATACATACTTATAATACATAAGAAACACCCAGACAAACACAAACACTTAAGTTCATCACAATAAATGTTTGTGTCCTGTGGGAATCGAACCCACGACCTCGTGATCAGCAGTCCGGTACTCGAACCACTAGACCACAGACGTCGTCAAGTTGGATATTACTCATATTTATGGCTCAAGTCAAGGCTGACATTATCCCAAGTGAATGTGGTCTAAATAACGAATCATAGATCCGTTAAGTCAACTACTTTAATATGATCTACTGCTTACATATTTATATTGTTACATAACTTATATCTGCAAGCAATTATTGAATTATTTTATAACTGCCTCATTGGCCTAGTGGCACAAAGAGCGATTACTACGCTTGAAGATCTGGAATCGATTCCCGGTTCGTGTTATTTTTTTATGAAATTCTTAGAAGCATCTCGGAGTTTGGATTTGTGCCCGGTTAATGGCAATGGGCTCCAGTTTTGGGACCTAAACATACCGACGAACTGTAGGTGTACATTAGTAGTACATGTCTGCCTAAGCCTTCGGGGAATATAGGCGTGATAGTATGTTATTTTATAACAGGTTATGAACTCGGATCCGAAGCTAGGTACTTATAAAACAAAACTCACAAACCCGCACACAGCGAGAATTCGGAGTAAACCATAATATCATCTATGTATACAATTTTTTAAATTTTCATCAATATTTTTACAACCGCTCACCGGATTTCGGGACCAATCTGTAAGCACCAGCTTTCGAATAAAAAAAGAATCATCAAAATCGGTTCACCCAGTCGAAAGTTCTGAGGTTAACAAACATTAAAAAAAACAATTTACAGTGGAATTGAGAACCTCCTCCTTTTTTTTAAGTCGGTTGAAAAGGACGATCCTCCATCTTTTTTTTATTGAAACGTTAATTATTTCCATTCATTGAAGTAAATTGAGGCTGATAAAATAGCGAATTATGTAAATAACACAGTAAAGTATTGTCGCTGCCTACTTACAATAATTTACACAAGAACCGTCCTCTTGGGATCACCTTGACAGTCTTCAAATATTCGTTCGTTAATTCTATATTTTTAAACATAAACTGGCTGCTTTGTGAATATAAAAACCAAGTTTTGATAATAAAATAAATATGTAAATATCGTATTTTTTGTCTATGGTGGGACAGTAAGTACGGCTTAAATTATAACATTAATACTATATAATGTGTCAAGGCCTTTGCCCAGCAGTGGGACAAAATGGGCTAGTAAAAAAAAAAATGTGTCAAGAAAACCCTGTCCGACCCGTGAAGGTATCGATATTAGATTACATTTATTTAATCCTTTTCAGTTTTCAAGTAAAAAAAATATTCCGTATAAATGTAAATATTTTTTTATAAAACAATGAAACTTAGATACATAGCTACAAGGGTAATCGTCACAGGTGCCTTATATACCACGGCAGGTGATAGTGTTGCCACATTCAAGAAAATTGCTAGATTCCGGGTAATTTTTTTACAAAAATCGTGAATTTCAGCCTTATTTTTATGAATATTTTATTTTATTTGGTAATGTGATTGGGATACCTATATGCCCCTTTCGGGCCGGATCGGTTTTTTTTAACATATTGTATATGAAGGTATAATATTTGTCTTCATGTAGGGTTGTTTTCGAGAGTCGTTGGATGCAGGCGGCATACGACCCGTCCCGGTGGAATTCTATGGAGGAGGCCTTTGTTCAGAAGTGGACCTCTTATGGCTGATATGATGATGATGATGATATTATTATTTTTACCCGAGGACACGGCAAGCCGAAGGAAGGGTTTTATATTAGGGAGTCTATGTATCGTCCTATTTACGTATGTTCCACTACAGCGCCTAAAGTACTCATCTGATTTCGATGAATGAGGTGTCAATCGATACGTTATTATAGTCCCGGTAACAATGGCTACATATTACATAAACAAAATCATTACGACGAATGTTACATGCAAAAAAAGAGGGATTTTTAAAAAAAAAATTGCTTTCCTATCGAGTTGTTACATTTTATTTTTTATATACACTTCATCACATTATCATCATCAGCTATGCCACGCGTATTGTAACTTTTCGTTGATTGATCCTCAGTTCTCTCAAATTGCATGTTAACTCCTTTATGAACTGGTTAATGTAATTTGAATGTATGTGCGATGAAAATGATTGAGTAATAAGTCCTTTGAGTATCGGATCAGTTGAGAGGTTTTAAGTTTATGTGGAAAAAATAAAATTATAGAAAAACGCCGCCGACGCGACGCCAACAAAATAAGGGGTTCGTGCAAACATGTCATGCAGTTATTACAATTTTGACTTTCAAAATATTACTTCCTCTATACAAAACTAAGTCACGCATATAAAACTTTAAAGAACGGTTTATTATATTAATATTTATCAGACAATCCGGTTTAGTAAGCCCCATAAATTTGACACACACAACCTATAATTTGCTTTTTATATATTTTTTATAAAAAAAAACCATTGTCGCTTACAATAATTCAAAATTAGAAGTTCGTAAAACTCGCGGAACTAGCGTCCGTTGAACTATAATATAATTAGAGGTAAACTATTTTTAGCACGAAACAACTTTAGTCAATCATAATATATGAATAAATTATAGTAAATAGACGTGTATATTTCCATCGAGAATCGGAATAAGTTGTCTATTTTGTCTATGGCCCTATGTCATCATCCGAAAATAACTTGCATACTTTTCTACATAGGTACCACTAAATATTTCCAAAAAGCTATTTTACGTTATGTGAAGGCAGTAGAATTTAAATAGATATAATTATACAAAACCTATAGTTTTTAACTAGGTATTAGGTACTATAGTTATTACCTATTTAAATAATTATGAAATGAGTTTATGACGCAAGAGTTTTTATTATACGCATTCACGGTTTAATATAAACTTAACGGTTGATTGTTGTTGATTTAATATAAGTTTAACATAATACTGTTTCAGATAATTATGTTGTTATACAAATGTCAGTTGCCTTTGCGAGGTTGCGGTACTTTGAGTACCTATCTTCTCGATAGACAAAAATTGTCTCGATTAGTCGAAAAAAAGGTTAGTACACAATTATTATTTGTGTTTGTATAGTCTAGGATAATATTGTACCTCACGCTTCGTAAAAAGCGATCCCGACATGTATCACTTATTAGTTTTACTTAGGAGATGTTTCACCACCTCCCGTTATAAGTTCCCGTTAAATTACTTGGCAGATAATTTCATACAAAGGAGGTTATCAAAAGCCCGTACAACTCACCCCAAATTTGTACCGGACGTACATGACAGCTGTCAAGTTAATAGTTTTTTTTTACCATAAAATCACTATGAAACTGCTAGTAATTGGTAGTAATCTGCTGCAATGGCGTGCGTTTGAAATTCCGAAACTGAAACTGACAGTTTTTACTATGAAATAATTACGAAACAGATAATAGTGTGCCAAAATGGCGTGATTTTTGTCAAATGAAAAGTTTCTTTTCTCATCCCCCAGTCAACATTAAAAAAAGTACAAGTAGAGTTTTAACCAGTGTAATATAAGGTATTTTTTCCAATAAGTGTACCTTCGGTACATTATTTGGGCCGATTTCGTTGACAATTTTTTCTTATTTATCCGGCGGTTAGCATGTATCCAGAGGTGATGAAATGGGTATTTTTGTCTAGACGAAGAAGGCAATTTTATAATTCATTTTTTACTGGTTTTCATGGGATTTAATATTGGATCCTTAAATCATACCAAAACAATGGGTCATCGACGCAAATTACACAGGTGTTTAGGTTTTTTTTTACCAATTATATCTAAAACATGCGATTTTGCCGTTTCGTCATGGTAAATAAGTTTAGCGCGGGATTCCGAATGACATTGTTCAAAGACAAACCGTTTATTTTTATTAAGTTGGAGACACTGTTAGCATAAAATGATTGTTGGATTTATAGGTACTCTGTGGTACTGTGGGTCTGTGATTGCTCGCGATTATGAAATGACACATGACTATCTATGATAAGTAGGTATTTTAGACGTGAAAGTATACGGGGACCGTCACATTATCCGACAATCCAAGGTTATCCACTTGTCCAGTGCACACTTGACAAAAGTGTATAAAATCCAGATAAGATTTAAGACAAACTGATATGGATATACCTGTCTTCGATATTAGATCTAATGACGAAATTGATATCTACGTAATTATAATGACTGTGACTCTTTCATTATTGAAATAAATAAAATATAATTTGTTATGTAATTAATTCGGAGTTGGTAGAGCTGCTAAGTTTATAAATATGGGTTTGTGGTGGTACCACCTTAATGCCAAAAAATGTGCCGCTAAGGGATAGTGTGCTAACATTATTGTGTTTCAGTTTGAAGGGCAATGTAGGCCGTAGATTACCGAGCAATGTCTCGAGATGACCAGGCGCCATTTAAACTATAAAATTGCTGGCTTCTATAGGCTGTGCTTACTGCCAGCCTGGCGGTATCTGTCAGGTAGCCTCATAAAAAAGGAGAGAGGAAAATATTTTGATCCATATTTTTTAATATCATTCTGTATTTCGAACTCGGACACCAAGAAGATAATAATTGTAACTGGTGAAAGCTTGGCCGTCGTGTCCATGTTATTTCCCGAATGTCACGTCACAAAAAAAGTATTTATGTTGTAGGTACGTTGCGCAGGCGCCACCACCGTGCCAATCGGTGCTTGGGCCTACAATCAGCAGTGTGGGATTTAATAAGAACAAAGGATTTTCCTTGTTTTCTCTCGTTTAAACAGTTGCGCATCACGTCACCATCACGGACATTTCCTTGCACACTACCGTCTTTATAGTTCTTTGTATTCATAACGAACCACAGTATATTATTTCTCTGTTTCACTAGTTTAGTCACAGCATGTTAATGCACTGGGTCCTATGTCACTAGTTTGACAGGAGCAAACAAATAACTTGAAGAATACTTTTTTTTAATACAATAGTTTGTTGACTTGGTCCAACCACAGTAAATGCACCTACTGTGTAAATAATAAGGATGTGACACAGGCCACATAGGAAGTACGCCAGCATTAGCACCAACCAACTTACTGCTGAATGTCCCATGAAGGAGACAGATTGTAGTAGCATATAAGGATATAAAAAAAAATACAATAGTTTGTAAATCATCATAGAATCACTGGATAGATCGTAAATGATCATTTGAAATAAAAAATAATACACCGAAAGATTATTTTCAAATTCAGCCCGCACATTAAAGTGCATAGAATCCTCCATGTTTGTATTTTTTAGAACTTAGCCCCAAACTATGGGATTTCATCAAAAGAGCGTAGTTAGTTTTCAACAGTTTAATGTTGAAATAGTTATCAGTGTAATTATTCCGTAGGGCCATTTAAATGGAAAATAATTACAAGCAACATGATAGGTCCATTCAGCTAGTTCGGTCACGTATATTGTACTAGAATGTTTATAATGTTGGTAGTTGTGCAAGTGATACGTGACCAAAGTCAATTGTTTACGTTTTAATATTAAAAAGAGAGATTTTTAGTAAGGGCAAGGACTTATTGACGTTTTCCTTCGATAATATTTTGAAGGTAAACTGTCGTTCTAGTTTGCCTGATAATAATAAGTGTGTCAAAACTCAAAACCACTTATTATAAGGTGGAGTCTATTATAATGTTTGTTGTTATTTATCATTTTGTATTATGACAATGATTCTTAAAATAAATAGTTATCTGGCGCATAAATTGCAAAAAACGAATAGTTTTTTTAATGCTTCTCAAGATTTTATTTTATTCTAAGCAGTACAAAGTCTTTCTTTACTCAGCGATATCGATAAAATGACAAAGAATTGTGCAAATTTTATTGTTCTTAATGACATTTTGACTTGTGGGAAGACCCCAAGCTCAAAAATGTATTTTAGTATTCTCAGCACGAACTTACTGGGTTTTGTTCAAGATTTACCTCGTACACGATGCTAACTGTAAGTTTTAAGACAACTTGATAATTTGTATAAAGACATTTCTTGTACTACTTCCAATACGTATTTTGGATTCTTATACTTTTAACCCGACTACCGTAGAAAGTTGTAAAGGAAAGTAACTTAGTATATTGGCTCTCAAATCCACGTATTTGTGTATCGAAAGCTTAAATCTGCTTTTTATGATCTCCACAATTTTCTTACACAAACATGTGTAGGTAATAGAAAATTGGTCGTGAAAAACGCATCTACGCCAGCAATACTATATGAAATAATAATGGCTATATTATCACTATTTGCACGTAAAAATATTTATCGCCACATTGTTCTATTCGATCGAGAACAATAAAAATTAAATGTTTGCGTAGAAATCACACCTGTATTTGCTTTTACACGCACGCCTTTAACTTAACCGGGTTATCGGAAAATGTAGATACGGCTATATACGTCGCGAGTTTTCCAAGCCAAACCGTTACTAGAAATATTAATGGCACAGATAGTTTTAATAAAATTGGTACTTAATTCGGGTAACTTGGTACCTAGGTACTCATATTTGCCAATTTTGTACAAATCTAATGCACTAATTATGCTAACCTAACTTAAATTATTCCAATGTCCGAATAAATCTTAGTAAAAAGAAAGTTACATTATGTTGCAGTATTACAATTTGTTTTAAAATTAAGTTGTACAAAATGCATCAAGTTGCATCTCAAAACGCGAACCAAATGCAAACGAGTTTCGAAATTGAGGTCATTCAACTTTATAATTCGCGGGTCTTCGAAATTCTGCCAATAACTGGTTTTGGTTGGAAAACAAGCCCTTCACAAAATGTGATGCATTTTATGCAACCAATGATTTATTACTTACTCTGAAGACAAATTATATTTTTATAATCATTGAAATTATAAAAAATATATTGTTACTTTAATGTTACTTTTTGGTTTTATTAGTATTACGTTTTTTTGTTTCTTTAACGTTACATAACGTTATATATTATCATCATACTTTCAATAAATATTGCAATACCTATAAGTACATTTTTATTTACTTATTATTGATTTGTAACAAAGTAATTTAGTATTTAATTTGACAAGGTATTTATTGTGAGTTACACTACACTGTAAAAAATAATATGATTAATCTAGCCGAGATATAGTGGCGAAAAAACATACTATAAAGATAGAATAGTTTTCGGAACATAATAAACTCTGAGAGTTCTTTACTCCGTGTTTGTGTAATACTCCCAGTATATTTTGTTTCTTGATGGAGGCTGCTTTGTCACCAAGGAGTTTTGACAAGAGCTCTTTACAACAGGCACAAATAAACGTAAATAGTTCTGTTATATCAGGCTGGCAAGCAAAAAGATACTTCGTTGTTTTATGATGCGCAAATCACAATCAACACAGTGGAAAGTTAATATCTTGGCCATCTAATATATTGCTGGATTGACAAACAAACAATGGTCGTAAATAATGTTCGAGTGGAAAGCTACAATGATTCACTTTTACATTGTCTGCTTGTCACAACAACGTGTTAAACAGTTAAAGACGTTGACAACGTTTCGAGGAAAGCGCGATGCGTTATTTACTTTGGATGATAATTTGTATTACGGACATCCTTATTTGACAGGGGTTATACACTTCTGGTTGGATCATGGTTAATGTGATCCTCGGCCCTGACTATAGAGGAAGTTTGCGTTTTAGGTGATACGATTTCGACCTACCCTGCCTCCTCCCCTGGTAGGCGACGATCCATGAAAATTTACTGCATTCAAAAAAAGGTACAACCTTATTATTTAGTTAAATTTATAACTTGAGGATTGTGGTGTTTGTTTGGGTTGAGATGTGACGAGACCCATGGCTTTCAGGTCTGGATAAGAGAAAGCCAAGTGCGTTTTACGTATTATAAATATTATCACTGCAAAACCCTCGAATCGAAACCCCGACCCTCAAAAACAAAAATAACTATTAGCATAAATTCATCGTCGTGAGTGATTTTTTTTCATGTACCGTTAACAGTACCTAAGTACTTCTGAACACAGAACAAGTACTGTGTATTCATGTTCATTTCAAAACGTTACCTACAAGGATATTGTTGTATATTGTATTGTAAAAAGGTTTAATATCAATGCCACGACAGAAATATAAAACAACATTTTTAAACGGTAAACCGTGCATTGTTTTATTCTATGAATCATTATAGTTAAGCCTTAACTGACTGAAACATTGTCGTAACAAGTAATACCTACGCCTTGGAAATAGATAAGTAACATTGCAACTGATATATAATATATATTTTAATGTTGAAATCTGCCACCGTTGTCAATACTGTCATAGATAATTTAAAACATGGCGAAACACGTCTCTCTATATCTTTTTAAATCATTTTGTTTTTTCCCAGAGTTTATTTTTCCAGCAGGTCATATATATTGTCGGGGTTGTGGTGAATGTGACCGCGAGTAACATGACCCCTATAGGGCAGGGGAAGGTTAGTGGGGTTTTTAGTCAGTCCGATATACCCTGCCACCTTACCTGGTGGGAGACGATCCGCGAGGATTTTCGTAACTGTAAAAAGTAGCTCTGTTAATTTTTAATTTCCAACACTATGTTTAGGGCCTATTTCAACACCTCTTAGTAAGTTCCCGTTAAATTACTTGGCAGATAATATCATACATATTTTGTTCAATTTTTCAATTTATCAGTCAACGGCTATTCTGGTCGTGAAACAGGCCCCATGATCCTCCAGCGGGTCGAATATGGTTTTTCTTTCTATTACGTCTGGTATTGATTCTATGACAGATAATTTATTAAACATCCCTATCACGGTAGTGGTGTATTTTTTAAATCTGTGACTATAGGATAAAGAAATGCAAGAGCGATTTTTGTCAGTATGAGAAATACCCTGCCGTCTCCCAGTACAGTTGATCCAGGGCAGTTGATCCATTAAGGTTTTTCACCATAAGAGAGGTGCGAATAATCCTCATAGATTGTCCGTTAACTTACGTAAATAGATTAGCCAACCTGATCCGTACCCCATACAAAACACAATTAAAATTCGATTTAAGTCTGACTCACAGCTACCTCTACCAACTTTATTTATTCTAATTTACCTAGGCGAAAAATGTTTACTCAGGCATTTCGTTACGCTTCACGTAGTAAGTTATCTAGTTTTAATTCAACCTCATTATCTGGTCGAATATTACGTTGTAAATGCTTGTGACTTTGCTATAACAGGGTTTGTGAACCCTGTAATTCAGGTTGCATGTTTGACTGTAAAAATAAATAAAGGTTGTCAGTAATTAATCGCTATTAGCGATAAGACCACCGTTCTGCCACCCTTCTAAAAGTCCATTATATAATAACTTACTTATTTAAAGTTGTTGGCATAATAGTGAAATAGAAATATGCACAGCATAATATTTTTAGTACTATGAGAGCAAAATGTCACGACCTACCACATTGTAATGGCTTAGAGTTAAATGTTGTAACCACCACCTTACCATATTGTCTCATCTTACTTTACCATGGTAAGGGTAACCCGTAACCATAACATGAGGCGAGTCACGGGACCAAATATATTTCAGTTGTCGGCTAGTCCACGACCTACCTCATTGTAATGGTTAAATGTTTTAAGGGTAAGGTAACAAACACCTTACCATATTGTCTCATCTTACTTTACCATGGTAGGGTAACCCCTAACCCATAACATGAGGCGAGTCACGCACGGGACCACATATATTTTAGCTATCGCTCCCAGTATTCAGCAATTCAGAGTATCACTTCGTTTTCTATCCTTTTTTGCATCCTTTATTTGACATTCGTGTTATGCTTAATATAATTACCCAGCCAAGGTCACCGAAACATATATTACCGCAGTGAACATGCATATTTTCCTTACAAAAGCTAATTTTCACTAAAACATTTTCTATTCATACTGTTGACTGAGGCATGAAACCACTTAAGTATGTATTCGTTAGTGATGTTGTAGAAAATTATGAAAGGCTTGTTAAATATTGGTAAATCGTCTAGCTGATTTTGATGACTGATGATAAATTTTCTCTTCAAAATTCTGTTTGTCTGTAAGTTTCTTCTGGAAAATAAGATGCCTTTCTGGGGCCTTATGCACTCACAATCAGGGGGATTCGGGTGGAAAATTCCTCTTTTGTGAAACTCGATAATCATCATAACCACGACTAACTTTACTTATCCCACAACGGTCGTAGGTAATTATGGATCCTGTCACGGTCGGTCGTGGTGAATATCTCGTATCCTGGGGCCAAAGGAGCAAGTGAACGCGTGCGGTTTTGGTACGTACGATATACTCTGCCCGGGCGCCAGGGTATGTTGGTGCAGATGATCCAATAGATTGATTGCCGGCCCCCGAAAAAGGTGATTATGGGATCAGGGTTGTGTTTCATTGAAATATTGAGGTCTAACTTGTCAGAGTTAATCTGCATCTTATTTTGGCACATGATCCAATAGGATTTTCGGCCCCCAAAATAGGTAATTATGGGACCAGGTGCGTGTTTCATTGAAATATTGAGGTCAAACTTGTCAGAGTTCTGTGTTACAGATCTGCATCTTGTTTTGGCAGATGATCCGATAGGATTTTCGGCCCCCAAAATAGGTCATTATGGGATCAGGGACGTGTTTCATTGAAATATTGAGGTCAAACTTGTCAGAGTTCTGTGTTACAGATCTGCATCTTGTTTTAGCAGATGATCCGATAGGATTTTCGCCCCCCAAAATAGGTCATTATGGGATCAGGGGCGTGTTTCATTGAAATATTGAGGTCAAACTTGTCAGAGTTGTGTTACAGACCAGCATCTTGTTTTGCTATCAGACTAAGTAAATGAAAAAAGTTCATTGAAAATCTGTATAATTGAGCGATGTTTTTTGCCTATAAAACATTGCATCAGCAGCCTACTGGAACTGATTACTTTACGTCACGGTGTTTATACATTTATCACGTGCATTTGTTTGTTTAGATACAATTATTACAACATGTTCGATTGATACACAGCCTTATTGTCAACACAATAAAACTCCTTACATAACTTCTATTTGGTAAGAAAGTAAATACTAATGTTGCTGGTGTGATTTCTGATGGCTTACAATATGCTTCGTCACTCTGGGTGTAATAGAAAGTAGTAACACCGATAAGTACTATATTTCTGTACCTCGCCCATGCGTTTTTCTTACTAAACTCGCTAGCGACGCCGTAAAATATCATATCATACCTCAGTCTCGAAGAAAGTCTTACTTGTACTTTTTAAAGTTTTACTGGCGTCTTGGGATATATTATCTGAAGTTTTAAAAAGCGGTTGAATGGTTCTGTTTACCTATTCGCTTTTTCAGAAAGAAAAAATAAAACAAAATTATACTTTTTGATTATAATAGGCTTTGGAACTCTTGAAACACGGGTAAACTATACACAGGTTAGCCATGGATCCTTTGTAAATTATCTAAACTGTTTCCTCAAAACGTGTCAACATTCTTTTATATTCAGGGTTGGCACACTTCTCTTTGAAATACTGAAGAATAAATCTTTGTTCTAGAATTGTTTTTTTGTAAGGCTGTAGCCATCCGTTATGTTCTTTGATTCTTGAGTTTATCGGCTGGTAACCGTAGTTCTTGGGTACTTAAACTTGCTCATGGGCTACTTTAATTAGATCTTGATGTAGTGTAAACGAAGCATAGCGTATTCATCGAACTATGTAATGCGTTTTTTTGCGGTCAGACGTAACAGCCGTAGCAACCCTAATTTGACCATTTAGAGGGTATTTCATGTCACGTTGCAAACACGAGTTGCGCGCGCATTGACAGAATCCTCCGATACTAATCCAATTGTTCACTGAATGCTAAAATTCTCTATTGAAATAAACGAGACAAATTGTCACATTAGGTCTAAACAAAACTATGCATAGTATTCCATACTAATATTGTAGATACAAAAGTACTCTGTCTGTTTGTTTGTTCCATTTTCACGGCTAAACTGCTGAACAGATTTCCATAAAATTTGACAAGGAGATATTATGAAAAAAAATTTGATTGAAGAGTTTCACGATGTTACCAAATTGTAATTTCTAACAATTAGGTTACATACTTCCTTATTTATTGATTGGGAAATGCATCCTATTCGTTGGTTATGAGCTGCATCCTGCATCCTATGAACGGTGGGTGCTATTCCATAAATACATAGCTTTACCCTGTTTTCCATAGGAGTAGGTAGAGACTATAGATCATCAATCCGACCGATCATCAAATCGACTATCTTGCTACGATCCTGGCACACCACTTTTGCTTCATCTATGCTCATCAACCTCCCCCCATGCGTGCTCGTCGATTTAGAATGCTTTTAACCTTGCCTTTTTTGTTTTTTGGGTACTATAAAATATATAATTTTTCTCGTAAACATACACTCGAGACTTGCACAGACGCAGAACCCGTTTGCAAAGCTATGACGCTAAACGTGACATAATTTTTCCGTCACCTGCGCTTTGGTAAAAAAATTTGGTAGAAGCTGGTAGAAGCACCATGTATGTAGTATATTCATTTAAGTTGTAGTTTTTTGTAACATTATTGCGAATTTTTGCATGCTAATAAGTTCTAGTCATAAAATTTAAATGTTTAAATATTTTGGCTTCCAACATTTGAATTAATATTTAAAGAAGACGAGAGATACCTAACCTACTTATTCGTGTAATAAATGTTTTTATTCGGTAAGTGCTTATTATCCAATCCATTTCAAAGAAAATGACAATGTATGGCAAATAATGTTATTTGATCAAGTGTAACATCAATAAGGGAATTTATCAAACTTTGAAAACTTCACAGAATGGTATAGAAAATCCCAGTACACTTGGCCCAACTTAAGACTCGAATCCAGAATCGTTTCTTCACCTCCAAAAGGATTCAGAGCTAATATTGTCAGATTTGGAAGGCCCTGAAAAATCGGACGATACATTTTTCTTGTTCGAACCGTCATTAACCTGTTAATTGCACGTTGCATTATCATCTCGAGTGTCAACACTAACACTATTTCTCACAGACGTTCACACAACACTATATTTGTCCTTGTTTTGAATTCATTCCGCAAAATTATTCGTCATGTTAAAGCCACGAACGTACAGTTGTCAATATGAACTGTATAGGTCGTTCATTAATTTATAGAACTATGTTCCTTTTGACTTTATGAAGTTCAGCCCCTCAACCATGAGTTCTATCCAATGACTTTCGATAGGTTTTTTACGCATCGAAACGCTGTAATCTCATGGCAGATTTTAGTTCCTTACGTAACCGCTAGAGGCGCTGCGAGGGTTTTCCATACAAATATTTTACGGCGTCGCTAGCGAGTCTAGTGAGAAAAACTCATGGTCGAGGCACAGGAGATGCGTCCCGAATTTAGAAGTATCTGCAATCTTAGAAGTATACCTATACATATAAGAAGTATAAGCAAATATCTTGCAACTTTGGGAATCACTGCGATAAGTTATTTACCAGTTCCGGCTTTCATTACAGGACTTTTACATTAAAAACATTAGAATTTTCGCTTCTGTATCGTATGTAAACAATGCTTAAAGTGAAATCCGGTATCGACAATTAGCATCACTCGCCGACCTGTTAGCGGATGAGTGTGAGTGATGAGTCTACGATATCAGCTGTTCACTAAATAAAATACAATTTAGGTACTGCTTCGATAGTCTAGTAGTCGTAAGCGCGAGTGCTGAGATTCTGATATTGAACTGTGTTATTGGGATCGAAGCAGCTCTAAGTTTCAATTTGTGCGTGCCCGGTTAACGGCAATTGGCAATAGGCTTGCCTCTAGACAAGCCAGAGCTGTACGACTCGTAACCAGATATAGTACCTACATATCAGTACCTTAACCATGAGTTCTATCGAATGGCTTTCGATAGGTTTTTTACGCATCGAAACGCTGTAATCTCATAGCAGATTTTAGTTCCTTACGTAACCGCTAGAGGCGCTGCGAGGGTTTTCCATACAAATATTTTACGGCGTCGCTAGCGAGTCTAGTGAGAAAAACTCATGGTCGAGGCACTGGTTACGAGTCGTACAGCTCTGTCGAACTCTCTCGGGGAATACAGGCGTGATGGTATACAGTATTCAGTATTGCAAAGAATACTTAACTGCAAGTATTATAAACAACATTGGATATTAATAGCCCCAAAATCGGTTTACATTTTTTGTCTGTACCTCTACTCTATAGAGGAGGAAATTCGAATGCAAACCTTATATTTAAACGCATAACCAATCGTTAACCTTGTCGGCTACGGTTTCGGTATACCGGTGTGGAAAAAACAATCAAAGAAATGTTTGAACCTTCACCACTCAGTGATTACGAACGTAATCTAAGTATAAACATTGGTATCAATGAACGTGTTACACTTTTTGCATTAATTTATTTCCCGGGGCGCTTTTTGCAATGGCAACCCTGTAGCGTTTAAACTCCAGTTACGTACGTCAAAATCACACTGACGGATGTTTAAAGCTGCGATTAAATGTTTGGTCTTATCTATGCTATGTTCCAAATTCGTATAGAAATTCGATCACATTTTAAATCGATCGATTATGATGCCAAGAATTAATCGACACATATCAAATGTCATTGTTGGTTTTTGGAGTCTTGATAAGTTGTAGAATGCGAGGTATATTAATTTGTTACTTCGTAATTAGCATTATTGAGATCCTTGTCTAATTATTAAAATATGTTTAACATTGTGTAAGAAATGTCTGTTTCAAAATAACGTCATTTTCATTATGATACCTATGCAAAAAAAAAACAAATCAAGCTATGAAGTTTTTAAACGTGAACAAAGGCTTTTCTTTCTTAAAGAAACAACGTGAGCTCACACATGTTTATCTTAAAGAAAATTAGCAAAAACGTGTAAGATTTTAAACCGGTAAGTACAAGTTATGTTTATCTTACTTTTTAATGTGCGTTTAAAGTATAGCCACATAATAATTTTACATGTGAGTGAACTGAATCATAATATATACTCTGTTATTTAGTATTTTACCGAAATAATAGCGTGCCTATATGCACAGTAAAATAATTATTAGCATGGCAGATTATGTGGATAAAAATGATGCCAATCAACTTGTAAGGATCAATTTGCAATATGCTAATTATATTACTTCCATGCCTTTGGTTTATTTTTAAAAATGGCTCTTAATTTTTATGGCTATTTTAACACTGTATTTTTGACAATTGTTGACATTCCTACGTCATGTATTTTGGGTACAGAAGAATGAAGCTAATTTAATGTTGAAAAAAAAACTCATTGACCATGTTTTCTTGTTTTCCTAAGCTAAAATGAGACTCATTTTGAGCTTTACGTAAATCAATAGTGTTTTAGGATTGGTTCGCTTTATACTTATTTGTAAATAAAATGACAACCGACTGTAGTTATGTAGGTAGGCCTTCTTGCTTGCTTCCACAGACTACGATCATAGGAATATAGGAGGTGTGGACCGCACGATGCATGCATAAGTAGGTATATCTACATAATAAAATTGTATCTGTGGTTTTTTTAATCTGAGATTAAGTATGAACGGCAAATTACTCATTTACCGAACTTGAATAGTCTCCATGCCAATGTTGATAGAGATTTTTTTGTTTTGCGATTCTTGTATTAAATAAGTTTAATCGACTTTGGTAGAATCCAATCCATCTAAGTATCTTTGCTTTATTTTTATTTTTATTACTAATATTACTGTTGGTGTTAGTTTTTCATAATCATCTTCAAGCATATAATGTTGAGGTTCTAATAAGGATAATGTAGAGGATATTATGTTCGAAAGAAGTTTATCTATTAATGGATATAAAAATTTAATTGGCGCTGGTGAAACTTAGCTTCAAAATAAGATAAAAATGCTTTTTTGCATCGTTTTTTTTTCTTATAACTACTAATATATTAGCAGAAGATTATTATTGCGAGAACATAGTGCTCGTTTCGTCTTTCATTTCCTTTGCTATTAAAACAAGTTTCAATTTCTAGCCTACTTGCATTTTACCTATCCAAATACCTACATACGTTATGAAATGATAGAAAACTTGCTGCCATTAACACCATTATTAGCAGATGATAAAAGGGCATTAAACATTGTTTTAATTTATTTGGGTAAAACAATACATTAATACCTTCTGATTGTGTGAATAGTTTGTAATAAGTACTTACCTACTTTGTTTTGCATTTGGATATAGATTCTGATATTTAAACAAATTAATAACAAAAAAGAGGTTAAAGATTGATGATAATTTTGCTGTCAATTTTTTAATATTGATGTTTTAAACTTTTTGTTCTTCATTTAAGTATACTAATAACATAAAGAGAAAAGATTTGTATTTTTGTATGTTGGTAATGAGTAACTAAATAACTATCTAGAACGATTTTAAAAATTCTTTCACCATTAGAAAGCTAAATTTTTCCCGAGCTTTTAATAGTTATAGTTTGTAAGACAACCAAATCTAGTTCCATTATATTTTTCTTAGTAACAGCTGGATTCATTTTCCTTTGACTAAGCTCTCATCGACAGAAGGTCAAATCATTATGATCAAAAGCTGTACACAACTTTTTACTCCAAAACGTTTAATTTCGAAAGCCAGGCAATGTACCATCCGAGTTACTAAGACATGTTTCAGACTTAAGTAGGCCTACACCAGTAACCTGTTTGGAATGTCGTGTACTCATTACCTTACGTTCGTATGAAGATTTTAATACTCTTTGAATACCTTGTTTACTGGGATTAACCCAACCGTTTAGGGAAAATCTGACAATTTCAAGTTTCTTATTTAACTCAAGGCATTCCAGGTAGTGAATTTGTAAGGACAAATTCAACTTTGAGGTAAATATTTTGTTACTAAGTAAGTGTACATGAAGGTTTCAATGATATCAAAATCAAATTAAAAATCCTAACCTTTAGCAGTGAAATGTATATAAAGATGAGACTAGCAAGCCGGCCCGTCTTCCCACGGGTAGCACTTAAACCGACCGACTTAAAGACCCGATAATCATTATTTATAATGGTAAAAATCCGTACAGAAGTTTTTGAGATAAGCCCGAACTAATTCAAACACAGCGCGGCTGATGATACCTAGTGATGAAGACATTTATTATTAGGAATAATTGTCACGATCGCCAGGCACGCATTTTTGACATTGTGACTTTGACAGCAATGCCGGGCAACCGCCCAGAGGTTATCAGCACCTCTAGACTGTTATGAAAAGATTTTCATTCGTATCTTCATTAACTTAGTCAAAGAATTTGGTCAAGTAGGGAGCTATGGGAAGTAATGTAGTAATGTATTTATGTAATGACAGCAGGTCGGGAAAAACTAAAGGATCATCAGTTTACGATAGTGATCTCTCATCACTTTCATAAATCTATTATCTCAGATCTCACATTCGTCGACACCGCTCACAGCGCCTAGTCCATCAAGATAAGACTGATTGTTTCAAGTGTCCGGATTAAGACGTATCCACTTACACGCATCCTCGGGATGCGCCCACTTCAAATCTGTCACTATACCATTCTATACTTGGCTCAAGTAACGTGGGTATCCTGCTGGTCGTTGCAATTGAGACTAAATGTCGAGAGGTTAAAGATGACATTCATTTGTAGGCTATATCTGTTTGTGTCTATGTTATGACTAGTGTACCAGCTTGCATCACTAGGTCAGTTCGTCTACGTGATTGTTCATTTGTTCTTGGTGTTATCAGATCATTATCTAGTCTAGGTAGTCTAGAGTCAATTGTTCAAATTCTAAGAAAACTGTACGGTGACTTCCATCATTGCTTTTTCCGGTTTGTTATGTTTATTTAGTCAAGGAAATATACAAACAACTATAGTCGTATTATTGACACGTTCTTCTATTGAGCATTAATTAAGCTTGTCAATATAACATACGGATCTAAATCGTATCACGCCTGTGTTACGATTTAGGTACGTAACGGTATATTTCATATTTTCATCATCAATTATTCGTCCACTGCTAGACGTAGGCCTCTCCTAGTCAACGCCACAGAGCCCGATTTTGACTTTCCTCATCCAGTCGCTGCCAGTTGCCTTCCGCAAGTCGTCACTCCATACTTTATGTTAACAATTTAACATAAATATGGTTGGTTTGGTTTGGTATTGGTATTTGGTAATGTGGAAGCAAAATTTGACATCACCGGCAGCAGTGGTCTTTGAAGCTTAGTTGGCTAAAGCTTCCGGTGTACGTAACCGGAAGGACTTAGTTTTGAACTCTATCTGAGATTCTATTTTTCTTTCACTTTCGCTCACAACTTTACCAACGAAATCCATTATTTTTTAATCAAAGTAGTGATTTCGAGCCAGATTTCTTTATCTCTAAAAATAAAGTTAGTAAAGGTACTAAATGTTATGCTTTGCATATTATGGATTTCATGGCAAAATTTGTATTTTTCCGTTGTTTTGACGTCAGCGTAGGAAATTAATAATATTTTGTACCAGCCATAAAGGCATGAAAAATTAGTGTTAGCCACGAAAGTTGTTGCTTGAGGGTGAGGTCGCGGATATTACCATCAATCAATAATACGAACAAAAGTCAGCCAGTCTTCTACTCAATAAAGTAAAGAATGAAGTCTTGAAAATATCCGAAATGACTTATTTAGCAAATAGTATATAAATTACTTGTTTAATTTAGGCACAACCTAATTGATATATTCAAATAATTTATTCCGTGTATTTACTTACTTAAATAAATTTTATAACAAAAAAAACGATCTTTGTTAAACATTATCTAAATACTAACTAACCTTCGTAGCTAGTCAACCGATATCGCATCTTACAGTCAGACAATAGGATAAAATTATTCAATCATAATGGCTTTGTTCCAATCGCAAATAATACCGGAATTTTTCCCTATGACCACTACAACTTTTTTTCTAGGCGACGATTTTTTCTCGGTAATCGACTATAGATTTTTATTTATTTATTTATTTATTTATTTATTTACCATAACAACTATCTTTACAGGTCTTAAACCTAATGCGATAGTGTGGCAGCTATACTTATACTAACTTATACATACTTAACAGTTTTGACACCAATAAACATATTACTAAAATTCTACTACTGACTAACATTAATTTATATTAGGTATTGGAACGGTGGGTATACATTTATTACTAATTATTATACGTTATTTAACACATTACATTATGTATAACTAGCTATATTTAAGAGAACTTTTGCGAGTTCATTCAAATTGCTTGAAAATACATCAATCCTGTCATGCAGCTCATTTACTATGCGGATTGTACGGGTCAGAGGAGCTTTCGCTAGTAGATTGGTTCTGGCCACTGGCAGGGCTAGCAATGGCGTTGATGGTAGATTTGAGATTCTTGCTTAGAGAAGCAGTGGTAGAGACTGGTAAGCTAATGGATAGAGGCATAGGCCTTTTCTGGGATACGCGATCCGTTGGTACCGCGCGAGACATTATGGCGACATAAAGCCAGCGATCGTGCTCTCAATCGATTTAACACGCATTAAGTCGATTGATTCGCTGCGACTAGACGTTACTTGCATAACGAATATTTAAGGTTTATTATAAAGTTATAGTGTGTTATGGAAAATCACACGTCAATCATTACAATTTTATTAGAAATGTTACATAATTATTCAATATCAGCTTGTTATTATCCGATTGACAGGCATGACCTATTTTGTTAAGAGTATTACGTGTATAATGCTTTTTGACGATTTAAGAAATTATTTTAGGTTTCGGTTCTGAAATTCTGTCAGTTATTCAATCCGATTGTCAAGCTCAGTCGAATTCTTACTTTTAATAATAATTTTCTTTCATCAAGAAATTTTTGTTTCTCATTCCACAATTTTTTTTATCGTGCATAGTTATAAGTATATCTAGACTATATTTACATCTAAGGGCCGCACTCAGAAACGTCACTTAACCTAATGAATCATTAGCTAATGACAGCCAGTATATCTTAGTACACTGACAACAAACTCTAATATGGAAAAATAGGTCAAGATATAGTAGCCACTGTTTGTTAACGATTCATTAAGGTTAAGTGACGTCTCTGAGTTGGGGTGTAAGAAAATGTTTATCTGAATTTTAAGCTTGTGACTACTTAAATATCATTGAGATTTTTGCATCATCATGTGTCGTTGCTTATCAAAGTTCCGGTGCCATTAATGGTTATCTTTCCAAATATCCTAATGTGTTTTGATTTAGCACATAACGACGAATAGTATAATTATAGTAATTAGTGACATAATACGTTATGTCACTAATTGTTCTAAATTTACTTTACAATTATTATCTCATTTGTTATTGTTTACTAATGAAACTGCTTTTGTTACAGGTAAGTGTTTCAAATGACCGATATATTTGGAAGAAATCACATGCTTCGTACTCAAATGTAAGTAAGTACATAGAATATATAAATATAATGAAAAACCACCGTCAATTGAAATATATAAGATACTTACCTATGGTATGGTAATTGTAGATTGCGATAACGATGTAGTAGTTGCGTGCTCCTCAAAAGCGTAATGGTGTAGCAATTTTACGTCTTGATTATTTACAAGTTCGTGTTAACTGTTCGAGATCGTGATGTATTTAAATACAACTTATTTCACAATTTTAAAAAACATGGTTTAGGTCTTAATTCTCTATAAGTAGGTAGTTATAGTAGTCATTATATTGTCATTTCGTTATATTTTAATACTAAGTACATATCGTTATAATTCTCGCGGGCACACCCGTATTTTACCTAAAAATACTTAGATTCTCTCAATAAGTATTGGTCACGGTTCAGTTAAAAATTGGTTCAGAAATTTCAATTGTACATAAAGGATTAGTTTGTGAAAAGAAACCTAATCAGGTTTTAATTGGCTTTTAATTTATCATTAGTAACGGTAGCAGTGAAAAAAGATCAGGAAGAATTTCAGTCCAAAGAAAACATGACATTACTGCACGTAACACGTTAGAATAACAATTTATAATGAGAATAACTTATTTAATAGCTGGAACGGATTAGAAGAATGGTCGCTCTTTAAATATCAAGAATTTAAACACTTACTATTCATTTACTATCTGCTCTGTATCAGACGCCAATTACGTAGAACCAGTCCTCAAAATTCACCTCAGTGGCATTTAAAACAAGAGCAATCAAATTTATTTTGCATTTTTTATGTCTACAAGTATTTTGCATTTAATCCTTTGTGAGTTGTTTGTCTACCTACATTCCCTGGCGTATATCTTACTTATAATGTTTATGTTTAAGTCGCAAGTGTAGACAATGAGACATACACAAGGACACGTCTGTCCGATAAGTGATACCTTCTGCTATTCTTTCAAAGAAAATATTTAAGTAAAAAATATGTGAGTATGTGAATCATTAAGTGAGAGATTGGTTGTTTTTTTACACAAGTAATCTTCTCCTTAATGAGCAACAATGGCTTAGGTATTTGATTTGATATTTTATACCTTCAAACATCTCTTGTCCACACTGTCGAAAGCCTTTCTAATATCTACACAATCGGAGTTCCCCAAGGACCTATTTGAAGGAAATTATATTTGAAAGATGTTAAATTTATCACCAATTAAGTCCTACATGTGATTGTTCAATTTTTATATAGATAATCATAAAGGTACTTGTAGTAACTGGAATAATAGCTTTTGTTATCTAATAGAGCACGTGTAAGTAAAATACTTAGAATTGAAGTAGCTACAATAGACAAATAAAACAAGAAACCAATTCATCTTTATTATTTCGTGAACTATTGCTAAATAAATTAGCAAGTAAAGTTTAGTGTTGAACAACACTTCGTTTATGTGTTTGCATGAATAATGGATTTATTAACTACGGTTATAATATTGACACATAAAGCTTGATTAGGTGTTGATAAAGGCTACCTTTAATGAAACGGTTATGTTAGTTTCTTTTTAACCACAGTTTAAATTATAAATCTTATCGTGTTTACCAGACTGAAATAAGCACATGAACAGCATTTGGCAATCCAATTTTAATAATAATTATATTAAGTCGGCACTCAACAATGTATACACAAGCTCTTATAATTTACATTGTGGCTTTGCGGTTAGTGTTGTAACCGCACAACTATTACTTGAGTGAAATAAACACAAACGAGTGAATGAAGACTCAAATTGTATATAATAGATTTCTATTTCCGCCACCGAGTTCATTTACTTACGTAAGCAGATCATCATCAACCCATTTACCTTTCCCAATATGTTAGTTTTTATGCGTCTCCAGGTTTCCTCCTCAGTATAGAATGGATAAGTCCTCCACGCAAGCTTATTGTGGGTTGGCAGACTTCTCATGTCCGTCCAGAAAATCATCACAGCCTTCCTCATAATATTTTTTTTCACGTAAATCTTTTAAAAAGAATTTATCAACAGACAAACCTAAACTTAAATCGTTATAATGACTACATAAATATTTATGCAGATGCATGCGAGAATTGAAACCACGAATTACATATTACTTGATAAGAAGACTGAAAAGTAATGTACTTAATACCTACATAATTATTATACTAGAATGCCTTGTCCCCATTCGCGATTACTTGTTTGTTGTGCGCGGAGTAATATAATTTTCTGTTCATTTTCACTTTTTTATCGATGCGGAGAAACTCTGAAAACGGTTTAGACGTTATTGAGGTTGTTATTATTAACATTGCACACTGCACCATGTAATATCTATACAATACTAACCGTGTAGGTACTGCGGTGCTACTTGCATTGATATCGTATTTACCAATTCCGTGGGAATTTCCAAAGATTACTTCTTATAGGAATCCTATCGGCCAAACGCTATATATAATATTTGAAATGTTGTAATCTATCAATGAGTGGTATTTCTACAACTTTATAAGTTCCAGCACCAATCAATAAATGCTTTTCTAAAGGCTTTATGAGATTTTTAAAAGTTTCAATTCGTTATCATCGTCATCGTCAACCCATTAACTGTCCTACTGCTGGGCACGGGTCTCCTCTCAGTATGAGAGGGATTAGGCCATAGTCCACCACGCTGGCCTAATGCGGGTTGGCAGACTTCACATGCCGTCGAGAATATCTCTCTCATGCAGGTTTCCTCACGATGTCCGATTCTTTATAAATAATATTATTTATTTACTAACTGCAGTAATGTAACTCCTCAAGAAATGGGTTATTAAATGCAAATAGTTTTTTTTTTTCAAATCAAATTGCTAGTTCCAGAGTTTAGCGCGTTTAAATAAACACAAACTTCAGCTTTATTATAGTAGGTACCTATAGATTAAACATGTTTAGTAGAAGGTAGAAGCGACCCCGACATCTAGGAAATATTGATGATGATTGCGGAATGGTAGATAATGAGTAAGCACAATGAATTAATGACATAATATAAATGAACAATAAAAGTTAAAATACTGCATAAACTAATATTAAGTAAATATTATCATAAGGTAGGTAACTTTTAATATTTGACTTAAGTGATAAGATTATTTTTGAGGTGGTAATATTTATTTTCCAGATAATACACACGATGTTAAATATTAAGTCATCGTCAGTAAGATGGCAGATAGGCTTAGGCGACTCATCTTTTTGTTTAGAGTTGTTAAAATAATTAAACTCCTTTTGATTAACTAATACCAGCTTTCCATCAGCGGCTTCGCCCTTTCTTTTTCATTGATACTCCGCTCCTATTAGTTGTAGCGTGATGGTATATAGCCTATAGCCTTCCCCGATAAATGGGCTATCTAACACTGAAAGATTTTTTTTAATCGGTTCAGTAGTTTCGGAGCCTATTCAATACAAACAAACAAGCAATCAAATCTTTTCACTTTATAATATAGGTATACTAGCTGATTACCGCAACTTCGCTCGCGTTTGAACGCCGTTACACCAATTTTTTTAGTTATTCTGTTATTCTAGGTGGTGATGATCGGTCCAGCAGTTCTCGAGTTATAAGTGTTGTAACAAACCCGACTTTGTTTTATATATTAGAAGACTAGCTTCCCGCCATCGGCTTCGCCCGCGTGGTATGTTATTATACATATAAACCTTCCTCTTCAATCACTCTATCTATTAAAAAAAACCGCATCAAAATCCGTTGCGTAGTTTTAAAGATCTAAGCATACATAGGGACAGACAGACGCGACGGAGGACTTTGTTTTGTAAATTGTAGTGATGATATATAATAATATATATAATAGGTAGTATAAATATAGATAATTATCATACCCCTAGGGCCTCTAGGCTATCACTGCTTTAAGATCTGCTAAAACGTAAACTATTGACTTATTCAAACCGTTAATAAATAATAATAGTACTTTATAATAGGTACGTTATTAATTATTGTTAATGAATGCATGATAAATAATTACTTACATAAAAAAAATATAGTATTATCACAGCAGTTTTATGGATATTATTAAATCCATTGTTAGTATCCACGATTTGCATAATTGTTTCTATTTTTTTTCCTAAGAAGTCAATGTCTTTCTGTTAATATAATGACCTATGTTTGTACAGCTTATAAAACTACTATGAAATATACAATACCGTTTACTTTATAACTACATAACACCTGTATTCCCCGAAGGGTTCGACAGAACTAATGTACACCCACAGATCACAGTTCGGATCTTCGCCGATATGTTTAGGTCCCATGTAATAGGAGGTCAGCCTATTGCCAGTAACCGGCCACAAATCCAATCTCCAAGCTGCTACTGAAAATTTCATAGAAAAACCATTGAATAACACTGCCCGACCTGGGAATTGAACCCAGGATCTCGAGCGTAGCATTCGTGCTTAGTACCACTGCGTAGCAGTCACGCTTAAATAATAATATATTGAAACAAAAGATGTCATTAGATTCGCTGATTTATTATTTGAACGAGTATCCATAATTCTAACTAGATTCATTGTCTTTGAAGAAACCAATAATAAATGTTAAATTATAGGTAGACGTAGGGTAACAAAGAGATTGACAATTCAAAGGACTGGTATACATCACTGGATCGTTTTAAGAATCCTTTCAAGTGGCGAATACCTTACGTTACTTGTGTAGGTAGTGTGTGTCTAGATACTTAAGCTTTTGTTACTATCTATAAATTCATAACTGACCCTCAACCATGAGTTCTATCGAATGACTCGATAGATTTTTTACGCATCGAAACGCTGTAATCTCATAGCAGATTTTAGTTCCTTACGTAACCGCTAGAGGCGCTGCGAGGGTTTTCCATACAAATAATTTACGGCGTCGCAAGCGAGTCTAGTGAGAAAAACTTATGGTCGAGGTACTGAGCTAATTATGAAGGAAGTAGATTGGTGAAAGCGAAAGTATCAAAAGGAGCCTTTCGAATAGATAATAGATAATTATTGTAGGTATTGCGATCTGACGAAACTTATTATTATGAAATTTAGGAGCTGTCATTGTTTTGTTGTTAGAAAGAGATAGCGAGATAGCTATATAACCTGTACATCGCCATCTCTCTTCTCCTTAAATTAATAGGTATACCTATCTAGTATTTATACGTCTTCAGAGTTGCGTGTGGAACAATCTCTAGACATTTTGTAATAATGTCTAACACGCCACGAGAAATGGAATGTCCGAATTCATATAATGCCGGCCAGACACGCTTAGGATTTATAGGTGCATCCAAAATTCGTTTGACCTTTTACATAATTTGTTAATAATAATAATAATAATTATATATTTTTATATTTTCTGCTTTTTATAAAAATATTTAAAAATACAAATAATGTGTATGAAAATAAATAAAGAGAATAATAATAATAACTATCCTGGGACGTTTTTACACAGCACCATCTAGTCCCAAACTAAGCAGAGCTTGTACTATGGGTACTAGACAATGGATATAATACTTATATACTTTTTTGTTGTAAATACATACTTATATAAGACAAACACAAACACCTAAGTTCATTACATAAAATGTTTGTGTCTTGTGGGAATCCACGACCTCGTGATCAGCAGTCCGGTACTCGAACCACTAGACCACAGATGTCGTCTAATTACCTACTACCTACTATAAAACTGGATTCATATAAAAGTAAAAAGCTTGATAAAACAAACAACTTTAACTTAAGGTCATCGAATACTTAAATATTAGGATTGAGGATAAAAAAATATAGTAGTTAGTGTCACTAACCTAACAACTGCACCTACGTATGAAAGAAAAACAAAACTTAATAAAAAAAACAGTGCGAACGAAGATTGTCGTCTCTGGGAAAAACAGTGTGCTTGTTTATGAAGACCGACGACATTTCTTTATCTCGTAGACAAGCATTCTTAAACCGCATCATCACATAGGTAACGTTAGTAAAGATAATGGATAATAGCTGGTCACGTTGGATTTGACTACTAGTTAAGGACTCGTCATCATCAACCCATTAACAGTCCCACTGGGCACGGGTCTCCTCTCAGTATGAGAGGGATTAGGCTATAGTCCACCAGGCTGGCCTAATGCGGCTTGGCAGACTTCACATGCCGTCGAGAAAATCTCTCAGGCATGCAGGTTTCTTCACGATGTTTTCCTTCACCGTAAAGCGAGTGATACCTAATTACGCACACGATTACGAAAAGTCAGAGGTGCGTGCCTTGGATTCGTACTCGAGACCTTTGGCTTGGCTGTTAAATAGTCATACCCCTAGACTATCACTGCTTCAGGAAATCGCTTACTGAGACTAAGGTTTAATACTTGGAATTTAGCGAGAAGATTAAGGTTTTCCCAAGGGACTACAGCATGGGGTTCTTCAAAAAGTTTGTGAAAAGATTTTAAAGGGTCGGCAACGCGCGAGTGATACCCCTGGTGTTGCAAGCGTCCATAGGCTATGGTAACCGCTTACCATCAGACGGACCGTATGCTCGTTTACCACCTTAGTGGCATAAAAACCCAGTCGAGATAGTTGTGAAAAGCATGCGTACCTACCGAATATAAAAGCAAGGTTATTTTATTTTAGTTTTAGGACGTTTCATAAATAATGAAGACTTCGCACAGAAATTCTCACGGATTGAGAACGACGCGGTAAACAACCAGTCAATTTATTCTATCGAGTAAAAGTGTTATTGTAGGTAATCAATGAAAAATACCTAATTACCTATTGATTTTAATACAATTACGTAGTGAGATCAAAATTAAGATTTCATGAAGTATCAGAAGGGCATACAATTGCACAATGATGTAAACATTGGCTATCAATCGATACTGATACGATATGTATCGATTTCATGTAGTCCTGTCTCGATTGCGTCTGATTGCATTATCAAAGTATCAACAACATCTTGAAAAACAACCGCAACACAGCACGCGTCGCTTATCTTTGTCGCACCCTTAGAGCGGTTTCGCACTGAATCCGATCAGAATCCGAAATAATAGGGTCCGGAGTTAGTCGTAGAACTATTTGTATGTGTTTACACACTAGATCTGATTTTCCACATCCGATTTTTTTGTACAACCGATTCGGATCCGACGTATGCGAAACCCTTCTAAACTGCGAATTGCTTGCCCACAGTGGCGAAGGGCCGAAGGCTCCTTATGACTCGATTCCTATTTCCTATCGGCTTTACTTCTGGTACAACCACTATTTCTGTTTTTTATTGCCAAATAGAAAGTAAAAATACGTATTAGTTAGTATTTGCTCTGCTTCCTCTCTTACCAAATTTTTTCTCCACGACACTAATACCTCATTTAGACGTTAGAGCAAATATTAAAGATATCAATACAAATATAAACATTTAATTTAAACTTATAAATTAAGACTAAAACATAATTTATAACCAGAGTAAATTCAAAAGATCATGCCACTCCAGACTCTTCGCTTAAAACCGTATTGAAACTAAGTTTGGCAGTCAAAAGTAGTTTTGACTAGGAGCTCCTGTCTCCTAGTCAGAACTACTTTTGACTGGCATCTGACTGTAACTTGAGTACCTAGCTATTCATCAATCAATGTATTCTATAATAAATAAAAAGCTGTAAAATGTAACGGCATTCGCGGCACATTCGCGGCAATACATCAGCCGCCATGACTGTAATCGCGTGTAGGACAATGTCAAGGTACCAAGCACACCCATTCAAGCAGATTGACATTCAAAACGGTACTCGCGTCCTAGTATGTCACAATCCTATTGTTTTGGTACCGTACACTTTAATACACTATATGAAAAGGCCATGTGTATTGTAATACAGTAATACACAGGGTCTTTTAGTTTTTTAAATTACAAACGGTACTTGCTTCAACATACCCACGTGTACTTAATATTACATATTATTATTTATTAGAGAATAAATCGCCCAATAAAGCGGATAATGTAACAAATCTTAGATTATTATTTAATAACATAGTAAAAATATTATAAATTATGTACCTATAATCAGTTTTTTCTAATTCCATTTTATGAGAAGGTAGGTAATTGTGCTTTTATAACAAGCTCGCAACTTTCCACAAACAAGAATAACCAAATTAATTTTATGTCTAAGTATATCTCATTACATAACGGTTATTTACAACGACACAGGATGAACAATGATTTAACAATTATTTATAAAGGTATTATAGTATGCTAGACTTAACTGGTTAATTGTCGTGGGAGTATATTATACGTAATAATGCAATGTTGCCGACATTTGCTCGACCAGCTTTGCACGTGACTTCAAAAGAAAGAATAATAGAACAAAGATATGTTTCGCGCATGCTTCGATCTTGGAGGCCAAATCTAAGAGCAGAACAGTAGGTACCCTGAAACCTGGAGAAGCATTGCAATCCCTATTTTTATTAGTGGAGTTTATACAAGAGTTTGCCGTATATTATATTATATTTCCAAAATATGATTAATCGATTGGTCAAAAATCCAATGCAGTTTTATGATCAACATTGAGCCGTGACTTTGGACCCTTGAGTACCTATGTTTCGTTAATCCTCATAGTTTGGATTTGGCCATCCACGCTCACTTGAAAAATCCCTATATTATGTACTTACTGATGCTACACATTATAGGGTTGCCAGTTGGTGTTGTAACATAACAATTCAACCTTGGCACTAACAACAAACGGTCATTTAAGCTTATGAATGTGATTTAGCTGCCAGACCAGCCTGCCTGTTATATCAGGAGCCTTGACAATGTTATCTTACACAGCGCATTATCATTCATTAACCCTGACTTACACTTACACTTGCGTGTGTAAGGGCTATAGCAGACAAACTACTTTACGCATAGGCGATTGCCGATTTAGTCGCTTTTCAAATTGCAACGACCAACATTCTACATCGCACACTTAAAAACGCCAAACGTGGCGATATCTGCTATCGGAAAATAGAGTCGCCAAACAGCGATACAGCATCGAAAACGCGCGATTTTGATACTGCGATCGGACGCAGAGAGTCCCCAAAACATCATGCAGCATCGGTGTAAGCAGTCGCAAAATCGTAGCATGTCTGCATTAGCCCTAAGACCCCATTTCGATAAGTGTTTCCTTTATCGAGTGAGTTCAGATTGTTTAGGCAGCATTCCACGATGTACGGCCACAGGTACGGCCTAGGTGAAAATAGGGTTGCCATTGATTATTTTGGAAAAGGATAATAAATTAAGGTATCCTTACCGTATGATATTGGGAATATTTCAGTGCCTTCTAATATGAAACATAACACTATGAAGCTTAAAATTAAGCTATTCAAGTTATTTTGTCCTCGTGACAACGGAAAACTGGTTGAAATTAGTTAAGTATTATAATAAATATACTAACGTCGTCAATTTTTTCAGTTATTACCGTGAAAACACTTTATAGGTAGGTTATATTTACTTCGCTTTTGTTTTGCCAAAAATATTGCCTTTATAAAAACGTGAATATCGTCATATCATTATCAGCATCTTCATATGATCTGATCCACTGCTAAACAAAAGCCTCCCCCATAGTCTGTGTGAATAAATTATGAAAATAATTTCGATGTCAAAAATTTTTTTTTTCTTAAATTAAAACAAATCACAACTGGTAGCCCTAGCCGAAGGCGTAGCCTAGTAGCTGTAAACATACACATCCGGTCAACAATGAGATCGACTATCAGTAGTTATTCAATCTTAACACAATAGCACTAATGGACGCAATGGGTGACAACGACTGTCGACTACCTATGCTAGGTCGTAAACAGAATGTTTAGGTATAAGGCTCAGCGGTTTTGTGGAATATTCCAGAACATTGTCATGTCATGTTAGCGATTGACTATCTGGATCCACCACTTGCTAACTTTTCTGTTACTCACATCATTTAGTGCATGCAGTGCTCTTCTTTAAGTAATGGGGCTTTTAGTTATTTATGTGAGAATGTATTCCTTTTTTGTATCAGTGTATTCATTGTTGAAGTGCCAAATAAATAAATAAATGTCCTATCAGCCTAATGTACCTACATAGATTGAGGTAGCTGTCCCTATATGCTCCATGAGATGTGCCTATGGAAGGCAAATCCGTTTTTTAGTCGTCATTCTCCAGATGGCAAGGATCCATGGGGATTTTCCACATAAAACAAAGGAACTTACCTACTTACTTACATGCATGGGGTTTCTATGGCAAAAGTGTTGCTGTTGTGATTTTTTTTTGTATTTTAAGCGTTTAAAAAAATAAGGTAGCTTTCATTGATTTTTTACTTAGATTACTTATGTTTATGTAAATTGATCCACAGATAGATTAAATACCTATTTGCCTCATTGTTCGAGTAATCGCAAGTTCGGCTGCTGAGTGAGAGGTCGTAAGTTTGTGCAGTGTAATTGGGTATTTACTTATTCATCCTTGGCTACTTATTTAGGCTTGGCTCAGTTAGGCTGGCCCCCTGTTGCGTAATACCAAAAACAAACCCGCATGTAGGTAGAGGTACACCGCAGTACATCTCTACCAACTCCTTTGAGGAATACAGGCGTGATGGTGTTATGCAAACGATTTTTCATAAACAATAGCTACGATTATAATTTTTATAATGAATGATGTATACAGCGGACATACAATTGCAACTGTAAAACTCATTTGTATGGATAGGTATATAAGTAGGTAGCATTTATTAGCTTTAATGTATGTTATTTATTCTTGTCTTTTGTCTATTGCTTGGCATTGGCAGTGTTTTCCTTTGCCGGTCTGCGCCACATTAATAAAATTATAATCATTTGTGTCTATTATAATTCTGCAAATTCAGCAGCTAATGTGCCCGCCAAATATTTTTTTAGGATTGCGTACCCGAAGGGTGCCAATTACTAAGCCTCGTTGTCAGCCCGTACGTCTGTCTGTATCTCATGAACCGTTATACGTAGAGAGGAGAAATGTTGACAGAGTTTCTATTTCTAGTGCCACTTTAACAACAAATAAGTACTAATTTGATTGATACTAATTAAAAATGTACCTTTATGTGCCCTTTATGTCCGGGTCCGACTCGCACTTGACCGGTTTTTATTACATTTTTCATCAATTTTAAATTTGTAACGCATGCTTATGAAATATTCATAAAACATTAGTTTATTTTAATTAAATTTGGAGGTCATACAATTCTGAAAAACCTTAGTTACATATTCAACAATTTTTTGATGTACTTAGCTATTCACTGTTTCAGTCACGCGATACTGTAATCAGTGATAATTATATTTAGATTCCACTAGGATATTTTCAATAATTTTGTGTTATGTAAGGTAACATAATTAGATTTACCTAGGTATCTACTTAAATATCCATTCAATTTAATATATACCTAACAAAATAAATATGTCGCGTAGGTACTGAAAGAAACTTATTTATAATGAATTATCCAAATTAATAATATAATAACTCGAAAGTAACTCTGTCTGTATGTTTTTACGGCTATACCGCTAAGCTGATTCCGATATTTGGCAAGCAAAAATACTGCTTCCTAGGACATCGGTTAATTTTGCCATTTAGCGTCAAAAAGTCAAAGCACTTTTTTAGAATGCGATGACAGCTAGTATTGTTAGTGTGAGATTTCTTTGATATAAACTTAAGTTTAGCAGTAAATTACTGTCTATTATTTGATTTAAAGCCTACAGGCGCCCTCTATTTCATTACCAGAAAACTGTACAATAGTACAATGAAGATAAAATTATTTTCCCAACAGCTCAATAGATGGCAGCACGCTCAGTTTTAGTTCTAAAATAGTTTGCTAGATGGCGCTATATGTTCGTAATATGATTATAATCACGCTTGTTATTCATGTTACAGAGCAACAGTTAGCCAGAATGATGAGACATGCATAAATCATGCATGTTGTTTATATATTGAATAAGCTAAATGTACAAGGTCATCGGTTATTCTTTCTAGTTACCGTAATGGGTATTTTTGTAGTGGAAGTTTTTTTTTATCTGCAGCTTTAATACCTACCACATATTACCCTTGAGTACGTAGAAACATAGTGATTTATCTGAAAAGGATGATTATTGAATAATTTATTATTATAGATTGAATAATCTGATAAATGTGTGTAGAATCAACAGATAGCCCTTGTCACTTTTTCGATTTCGCTTCGGGGTCATTGAACTCGACAGTTTTTGTTCGAGTTTTTTTGTTTCCAGATACATTAGGTACCTGCTTATGTATAACTTACTCGTTCTGGTTGTGATCTGAGCCATGATACATTTTAAAATATAGAATAGGAGGCACCGGCACTCCTGTTATTCTACCAAATGTCTAAAGTTCGCAGCGTACGCTAAATTCTTTTTTTCGGCTACGTTTTTTGACATTACCTAATGACCGTTAGATTTATTGATCACCTGCGTATTTGACTGTGAGGTCTTCAGTTCGATTTGATAGTCAAGGAAAACTTTGTTGGACTTTTTATTATTTTTTCATCAGTAACATTCCAATTTGTTTCTTTAAGTTATAAACAGAATAGTACTATCGTAACCTTTAGAGATTTAGCCCATTGTTCCGGCCATAATGAATATTTCAGATTCCATGGAAGTAGTTGTACCCTTCAGGGGAAGGAGGAAGGGAAGGGAATTAGGAATATTTTTTAGTTAGTACAAGCCCCTTCATACCCTGCTACCTCCCTAGATGACTAGAGGTATCATGAAGATTTCTCCCACCCTAAAAAAAGAGACTGACACACAGACTGCGACAATGTTATCTAGTCTTACTGCCAAGCCTCTTTTTCCGGTTGAGTCATAATTATCACTAACGAAAATGAGCTTAATCCACACTTCAACAGAATGCAGTGCAGTAATAAAGTCTGCAAATAAGTAATGAGGTAGACAGAATTGAGACTCATTATGATAAGCCGTTGCGTGACGTATTCTAGGCATAGGAATTTTGTTGGCCTACTTACAGACATAGCTGAAAAAATTCTACAAGTCAGGAGTCCAAAAAACCTGACAATGAGATGGGTAGTGTTTATGCCGGGCGGGAAATGGAAAACCCCCAATTTTTCTGGCATTAGCCCGAATGAATACCCAATTACAAATCAATTTTAATTTATTATCTTAAGTCTGTCTTAAGTCTTTAATAAAGGGATAAAAGAAAAACAATCCCTAAGTGACCATATTCACGAGGAAGAAATCGAATTATGATACGTATATTATGTAATACTTAATTGCTGATACACTTCTAAGAGGAATTCGCTAACCCACATCATTACTCATACATTGCTGTCATCACTTAGACAATACGAAACTCGGGATAACAAAACGCGCATTGTATTTATAGCACTGATTGTATTGCAGAGTAGTGACGTTGGCGTTGAAGCGCGGGCGTGTTCGCTGATTAGTTCTGGTGGATTTTCCAAGAATGTAATGAGTCACATTGAGCGATCGATAGGGTGCTCCTCTATGCCTAAATACTTGGCGACAGACAGTCAAAAACGACTGTTACCTGGAATTGTTGTCAAGAAATGGTTCACACTCCAAAATTAATTGACTGACTCTTAGTGGCCAAGGGTCATGAAGCCTTGGTAAAAAGCTGGAGTCAAAAATTGCTAGAGAAACTGATTTACTATTTGGCAATAGGTACTTATATATAGACACATAATTTATTTGTCACTGTTCAAACGGGAAGCAGTTTATAAGGCACCTTCGCCGCTGCTGTTGCTATTTAAACTATCAAGAAGTTCAGCAGTTCTAGCATAGATACTTTTTGCTATTTTGTTGAGAACATCACTACGGCTCCCCCGGTTCCGCTGTCATTATTGCTATGTTTGTAAATAGAAAAAAGTTTCCTAGGTACTGCGTTTGCGGAAGTTGAGTAAACCTTGTAATAGTGCATATTGGGATTTTATAACTTTTTAACCATTCGTCAACATTTCAGGAGACTCCAGAATCTCCTGAAAATTGACGATTAAGTCTTGAAACGGATTGCGGCGGTACGCGATACATCGTTTAAATCCTTGGTCTTTTTTAAGAATTTTAGGTAGTTAAAACTAATTACTGGTTCAGGAACTGTTAATGCCCTTGCTGATGAGAACTGACCATTTCCATAAATCAAAGCGAACCCTGGCAGCAAGCCAAGGAAACTTGTATTAAGATTTCAATACCCTTCAAAATAATAAATACTTTATCATTACCAGCCGTTGGATGTTAAAATGTTCTCCACAAAGGCTTTTTTTGATCTTACATTGTTTTGTTTGCTGCTGTCGTGTCCGTTCCGTGAAATAATTCAAATTATCAGTCGGTGTATGTTTGCTTTAGTTTAGATATGGATACTTTTGTACTGCTTGACATAATACATATCTAATTATACCTATTATGTTTTTAAAGTTACAGCACATGTTTTGAGCTCTTGTTACGTATATGTTCGCTTACAGATTTTTCTTAATTGCTGTTGAATATCGAGCTAATCGATAGGTACTTGTGCAGAAGAAACTATTGAAAAATATCGACTTTCAGTCTCTCTAGCGCTGTGCATCGTTCTAGTTTTCAGGATTGTTACAAGACCAGCGTTTTCTCTTGTCGCGTCCGCTTAAATCTTTCGCCGCATAGCGGTAACTATTCCTATTGCAGACTGCTTTCAGCGTTCGTTCAGTAAAAAAGTTGTAACGCTCACGTCATCGCATGCTCGGAGCGCGTGCGCCGCGCCCGCCCCCGGCCCCGCGCGGCCCCCGCACACCTCTATATTTACCGGCGTGGCGTGTCGGCTCACAACCGTCAGTCGGTCAACAGTCCGCTTCAGCAGAGCCTTCCTACTCACGTGCAACCCTCGCGATGTCTCCCCTCTGTCACTCTCAACCACTCAACGTTGGCTCACTCACCAATGTTACGTAGGTGGTAGCGCTGGGAACGCCTTTTAGTTTTTAATTTTTTCTAGTTTAATTAGGATTCTTTACGTGCTTTCCCCTCGTTTGTTAAAATGGTTTCGCGGTCTCGCGGTGCCCACGTGTTGGTGTGGGAGCAGCCTGGGCTGGAGGACCAGCGTCCTGGGGGCAAAGCCGGTGAGTTTTGTTTCGGAACTGTTTACTAATTGCGTCACAGCTATGCGTCCCTCTGGTTTGCTATCCGGATGACGTCACGGGCAAGGACGGTCGTGCTTATCGTTCAACAGATTTAGCCCAAAATTAGTGTATGCATCGTTGAATGCAATGTTATGATTAGTTTTACCGTACCGTAACACGTGTTGTGCTTTTCCCGAATCTTTAATTTCTTTACATTACTTATGTATATACATAAAACTGGTTTTCCTATTTGACTTTCCGAAAGGTTATGGGTTTAGATAGGTAGGTTTTGAGCAATGCTATTATTTTATTACTACGATAAAATTTTCTATACCTTTCAGTGTCATGAGGAAACGCGACACGGTAAAGGGTTTTCAATTTTCTATTCATTTTCCTCCGTGAAGATAACTCAAATTCATTGTTATACTTGACACACTTCACCTAATTTTATTTTATTAACATTTCTTTTGAGTCAAGCCTCATATCAATATTTGTACTTGTTGACATACTTCATTAGCTCTTTCAGTAGGTATATCGCTTGTTAATAATATGTTCAAATAGGTATGCTTTATTAGGTATAAAATCGTGCAAGGATTTTGACTCTAGGTACAGTCACGAACACAGCCTTATAAACACTTACAAAAGGACTAAAGCGATTCATTCATGTATAAATGATTGCAACTTTGTGAAAATAATGATGTCATTAAAGTATTGGTTCGTAAATACTGTGTTCGTAATTTTACAAAAGTTCTATTAGTACTTTAGGAGAAAATCGATTTAGCACTTTTGTGTATACATGCTTTTTGTCGTGACTGTACATAGCTACATTATTATTTTTTCTTACATACCTAGTAAGTACATAATTATGGCAAGTATAAAAAAATTGATTATGAATGCTAAGGTTTTTTTAAAAATGTTTACATTTATAATATCTTGGTATACCTTTATGGTTGCTACGGGTCTTGGTGTTTTTTTAATTGATAATTTATTAGAAACACAGACAGATCTACGTCTGTGATTAAAAATGCAAGACATTATCTTTATGTGTATATTTTTTGGACCGGACAATATAAATGTATAATCAAGCATAAAAAAATGACATCAAGCATTTTGTGGTGTATCTTCAGAATCGATAGTCGGACACCAACAAGTATCTATCAAATACCAACAGACTAGGAAGTATAATCTATCAGATAATAAAGAAATTAACAGCGAAATCGGTTCACGATTGCCGAAGATAGGTTTCGTAACAGACACAAAAAGTTCAGTCGAATTTTTGTTTGTCTGGTAGAACCACCCCTTTTTTGAAGCTAGCTAAAAAAGTTATCACCTCAAGAATGACATTTCAACTTGTAAAGAATGAAATTACAAACGTGGCCCGACACCTTTATGACGCAAATATATTTTTTAAACATAAGTGAGTAGTCATTTCCAGGGATAATAAACAATTAGTGTCAGGTTTTCCGCAATAGTTACAACTAAGGCTAATATTCAGAGACGATGCTAAGCGTAAAGTAATGTAGTCAAATATGTATTACAATTTGACATACGGAAGCCTAAGTTTATGCTTAGCATCGTCTCTGAAACTGAATATAAATCTAAGTCAAATGTTTTTGTTCATTATCTTGGCACTTTTAGTCCAAGATTTGATCAATCTTTCTTTAACGTATACGAAATACCTACATACTTGTAATAGGTACATATACTATCAAATTAATGTCATCCTACACATAGGTACTTATGCCACTTTGATAAAAGAGATTGGACAAAGTTACGTACCTATTTAAAGCCACCACCCTTAAGGCCTGCCATTAAGGGCCTGTTTCGCTACCTCCCAGTAAGTTCCCGTTAAATTACTTCACAGATAATTATATACAAATTTTGTTCCACTCTTTAATTTATCCGGCGGTTAGCTAAGTTCCGTACATCGAGATTGTGAGCATTCGACATTCAGTAACTCGAAATAGTAAACTTTCGAAGTTCCGTACATCGAGATTGTGAACATTCGACATTCAGTAACTCGAAATAGTAAACTTTCGAAGTTCCGTACATCGAGATTGTGAAAATTCGACATTCAGTAATTCGAAATTTCGAAATAGTAAACTTTCGAAGTTCCGTACATTGAGATTGTAAACATTCGCAATAATGTAATTCGGCATATCGTACTTTCTTACTCACGTAATTCGCACTTATGAAACTTTATGAAAACCGTACATCGACATTTTGAACTTCGAAGTTCAGAAATAAGTACAGTCGCTATCCACAAGTGGTAAAAAAAGGCCCCCGATTTTATAATAATTTATTCGAACGAGGAAAAAATGGAGACTTAGTACCTAACTACCTACTAAGCATTTTAATAGTTTAGTAATAAATAGTAATAATTTTTCCTTTAGTTTAATTTAAATAAATTATTTTCCTTTATTTTATAATTATCATTAAGACCTAAAAACCACGTAGGTAATATGTTAATTTCAACCTACTTGTATAAATAAATTCAAATTTAGAATTGAATATTGGTTAGGACCGGTTGAATTTTTTACAGCGAAGCCGTGAAAAGATTAAAAAAACTAAGGCTTCGGAATATTTTGATGATGACTGGCTAGACCTTGATCTTGTGACATAAGTAATTATCTAAACGAAGCGTTTGTGAACTGTGTCTAGAATCTAGGCACTGAGATGTAGACGCTAGAGATGTTCAATACCCTTGGATACAATCAATGTGTATGCCTTGAATTGATATTTGCTATCAGTGAAAAAGTCATACTTATATTTGACATAACTTTAAATTCATAAATAATTTAGTCTACATATCAAATCTAACAAGTTTTTGTCATCATAGTTGAATTATTCAGGCTTCAAGATGGTACCTACACCTACTTATTACTTATGTAGGTACCTAATACCTAGTCCTACCGAAATAAATAATAATGATGTTAAAAACACTTAAAGATGTTTACAAAGTACTTACATAACAGAGTATGAGAATTAAATACTTTTTGAAAAAACAAATTTTCATTTCGTATAAATATTTTTATATATTATCTATTTGCTGGTGAGAACAACGATTTATTATGTACGAGGTAAGTATCTATCCCTCGAAGCGCACCCATTTTTAAACGCACCTAATCGAGCGCACCTAAAATAAATAAATTGTTGTCGCGTATTATTTAATTGTTTTTAGATTCCTTGATAAAAAAAAGTTAGGTATAGGAAATGAAGTGTTATTGTTACCTACCTAAAATCGCTGATGCAAAAAGGCGTTACTTAGCTTACAATCATTTTGAAAAGTGGTTTTATTGTACTGTTTTTCCTCAATCTGATTAAAGAATAAAACACCTTTAATTCAAATCCATGATCATAGACAATCCTTATGCTGCGAAAAAAAGAGATTTTTCAAATTTGGAATACAAAAATCAATTCCGAGGCAAGTCTGGTGCGTCCTTTTTTACCTTCTACAAAACCAAAAAAGTAAAGTTATCAAAATATCACAGATTATCATTATTCATAAATCATAATACTTTTACGTAATTTAATGATAGTTGGTGGTGATTATATAATCGTGTCATAGCTAATTCATCACTTTTTAATCTAGATTTAGTTAACCGCTCTCGTAAATAAGAATGACTTGACAATCTGCGGTGATCTAACGTTCAAGGTCGTGTAACAAAGGTTTTATTATGTTTACTAAGTCACAGTGCCTGAACACAATCCTGTAGTTAGGGTTCTGTAATGACTGTTTTGCTGACAATCATGAAATACCTACCTATACCTACTCATGCTACTTACAATTACTTTATGGTATTGTATTGGTATCTTGTCTATAGGCTGAATCGCTGATGTCCGGCGGTAGGCCCTGTTGTCTACGGTTGTGTTTTACTTGAACTCACTCGATTTCTAATAGCTGACAAGTGTTTCTCAAAGTTATTGTTTTATACTCAACGATCCGAACGCAACATGGATGGTCTACATAAATGTGGTGCTTGTGATGAGCAACTATTGGATGGAGCGCATTGCACAGCGTGTGATCGCGACTTGCACTTCCATTGTGCAGGCATTACCGAAAACGGCTACCGGAGACTAGGAGACAGAAAGCTCACTTGGAGATGTGTTAAGTGCAGACAGTTAGGTACTATTCAGACAACTGGCTCACCAAAATCACCAAGATTGGAACCCGAATCGGCTGTATTGATGGAAATTAGAGCTTTGGCTGCAAATTTAGCTCCCTTGGAAGGTTTGAAAGATGAAATCTTGGAGCTTAAAAGAGAATTCGCAGACCTGAAAACCTCTTTAAACCAACAATTCAATGATGTAGTGAAAGAGTTTAGCAAGAAAATTAATGATATGGAGCAGCGAGTTGCCCAATTAGAGAAAGTCCAGGGCCAAATGGATCGACTTCAGGCTCGTGTGGATAAAATAGAAGAAGACTCGAACAGCATGGATCAATGGTCAAGAATGAATAACGTAGAGATTAAAGGATTAACACAAAATAAAAACGAAAACCTATTTGACTTAATCTCTAATATCGGTGCTAAAATAAATTATCCCATTGCCAAGAATCAGATCAACTTCATAACCAGAGTGCCCACACGTGAAAAAGATTATACTAAGCCTGTAATTGTCTGTTTTTGCAACCGATACGTCAAGGAAGATTTTATTGCTGCAGCCAGATATATATTCAAGACATCACCTCTTACAGCTAACCAAATTGGATTGTCAGGAAACCAGCGTATATTTGTTAATGACCATCTAACCATAAAAAATAAAATGCTGTTATCAAAAACAAAGAAAGCGGCATCTGAAACTAATTTTCAGTATGTATGGGTCAAGCATGCGAAAATCCATGCAAGAAAAATGGACGCCTCTCCAATATTCATAGTGAAATCAGACAAAGATCTTTCAAAAGTTGTGTGATCGTTGTTAACCTAATTACTTTATATGCTATTTGTTTAATTAAAACTTTACAATTTATAAGTGCCCGTGTGCAGTTTGAGAACCGCAGACAGTGGTGTGCTACTTGCGTTTTCCTAATGATTCTGTGTTGTTGCACGGAGTTATTGAGTAAGTTCTTAAGAAATTATTCTTATAAATTTTTTTCGTGTCAAGCTATTTGCGATCTGATTACCTTCAACTCATGGTATAATTTTGAGAATAGCGCAGAGCGTGTTGTTACCTTTTGCCGCAAGTGTTTCTTATCTCTCGACTGTTCGTCACCTTTTGTTTCTATTCATAAGTCATTAGTCGTATGTTATTCAAAGTTGAATTTTATCGTACACTGTGCTGTGCTTTTGTCAATAGAATTTCTTAGGAAGTTACTACATCCTACCTCCACATTATTATTAATATTATATTTTTATAAACTACATTACTCATGCTTCATAATTAATGGTACAATTGGGTACGCGCACCCTATTTGTTTACATTACTTTGCTGTAGTTAATAAGGATAACAGAGCTGCATACTCTTAATATATACTATCAAAATGTGCGTGGTCTGCGTACGAAGACGAACGATGTATTCCGTAATGTGTGCTGTCATGATTATGACGTCATTGTTTTTACAGAAACGTGGCTGGTGGATGATATTTTTAACAGTGAGATGTTTGATGATCGGTACCTAGTATGGAGACGAGATCGTGATTATTCTCGAACCGCACAAAAGCGGGGTGGCGGCGTTTTAATAGCGGTTAAAAGCGAGCTTACTGTTGTTGAACGTCACGATTGGCAGAGTTCGGCCGAAGATATGTGGGTTTCCATTATTCTAAAAAGGTCGAAACCAGCCGTAACTTATAATTTACATATTTGTGCCCTGTATCTGTGTAAAGAGAATATTGGTAACTCATATAAAAACCAATTACATAACTTTAGTATAAGTATTAATCAATTGATCTTAGCGCATCCGTTGGATAAATTCATAATTATGGGTGATTTTAATTTTGCTAACAATGTAGACTGGATAAATGCTGAGGGTGGCGAACTTTCCCCGCAAAATATATCGTGTCAGTACTTAAATGAGTTTTTTGATGGAATTGTAGCGTGTAACATGTCTCAGTATAATGGCGTAAGAAATAACCACGGTAGATTACTTGACTTAGTTTTTTCAAACGACTCTGTGAGTGTTACTGAATGTCATGATCCCATAGCATTGCCTGTGGACCTGTACCATAAACCTTTAATGATTCGGGCAGATTTTGTTGAAATTCATAAATTGTCTGAAAAAGTAAAGAAGAAGTATATTTTTTCCAAAGGAGACTACACAAAAATAAAATCTGAACTTGACCAAATCAATTGGACTGAGTTTTTAGTTAGCGAATCATTGGATGATTCAGTCACACTTTTTTATAATAAATTATATGAGCTTAGAGATAAGTACATTCCATTAAAATCAATTAATAAATCCTCTTACCCGCCTTGGTATAATTCTGCTCTTATCAAAATACTACGAGAAAAATATAAGCATCACCGTAAGTACAAAACTTATGGTAATATGTCTGATTTTCACTCATTCTCTTTGTTGCGGAATAGAGCTATTAGACTGGAAAAGGCTTGTTTCAGCACGTATATGGATAGAGTAGAATCCTCGATTGTGAAAAACCCAAAGTATTTTTGGTCTTATGTAAAGAGCAAGAGGAACACCGGTACATTTCCCAAGGTTATGCATTACGGCGACGTGACAGCGAGTACAGGTGATGACATCAGTAATTTATTCGCATCCTACTTCCACTCCACTTTTCAAGAACATGATCCTGTACCCTGCACATCCGATGAAAATAACATCGATGTAAGTGTATCGAGCATCGGGTCCATTGATATATCTCACTCTCAGGTATTAAAGTTGCTAAAAACTTTAGATCTATCTAAGTCTGGTGGACCTGATCTGATACCTCCGATATTTATTATTAATTGTGCCGATAGTTTAGCCATCCCATTATGTATTTTATTTAGGCGGTCACTATCGGAAGGTACAGTTCCGAGAATTTGGAAGTCGGCGTTTGTTACTCCAGTTTTAAAAAAAGGTGATAAGTCGGATATAGCAAATTATCGGCCAATATCTAAGATATGCTTGTTTTCTAAGATCCTTGAGCGCATAGTATTTACCGACGTATACGCAGCAATGAAGTGCAACTTTGGTGACGAGCAGCACGGCTTTATACAAAAACGCTCCACTACGTCCAACTTAGTCTTATCACATGACTTCATATCGGAGGGTATGGAACAGCGTGCACAGGTAGATGTTATATACACTGACTACAGTAAGTGTTTCGACCGTATTGATCACCGTATACTTTTGGAAAAACTGCTTAAAGCCGGGATACACGGGGACTTGTATCGTTGGTTTTCTTCCTATATTGAGAACAGGACTCAGGCTGTGGTACTTCAGGGTTATACCTCTGGATGGAGCTCTGTTCCATCTGGAGTTCCCCAGGGTTCCATTTTAGGATCTCTTTTATTTACTCTTTTTATTGCTGATGTGAGACAGTGCTTCAAAAATTCTTATATTTTGCTTTATGCTGACGACATGAAGGTTCATAAAGTCATCCGAAATAATACTGATACACACCAGCTACAAGCTGATCTTAGTAGGTTTGAAGAATATTGCACACGTAACAAACTACAGTTGAATGTCTCAAAATGTTTTCATATAACTTTCACACGCCAGAAGCATATTATTAACTCGAGCTACAGTCTTAACAATTACACTATTAGTAAAGTCAGTAGTATTAGAGATTTGGGTATTATACAGGACTGTAAGTTATTATACGACCAGCATATAGACAATATAATAAACAAAGCCTCAAAGGCACTTGGATTTATCATGAGGGCCTCAGCCTGTTTCCGCTCTATTAAACCGATAAAGGTGTTATATTGTTCGTTCGTACGCAGCCACCTTGAGTATGCTTCTCAAATCTGGAACCCTCAATACGAGGTTTATAAGTCACGTATTGAGGGCATCCAGAGGAAATTTCTGAAATATCTCGATTTCAGGACGCGACAATTTTCTGCAGACTATGACCATCGCTGTAAAAGGTACCATTTTCTACCGCTTGAGAGAAGGCGTATTATCAATGACATTTGTTTTTTACTAAATATCGCAAATGGCTCGATAGATTGTCCTGAGCTCGTCTCAAAATTAGCATTGCGTACCAATCAACTCGGATTGCGTCAGAGACCACTTCTACATGTGCCCTCAGCAAGTACCAATTACAGGCGTAATGTATTCTTTCTTAGGTCTGCCTATAAATTTAATGAAATTTCATCTGAACATAATATTGACCTATTCTGTACCAGTGCAAGCACAGCTAGACAATTAATAGCAAAACCATTTTTTGAGGATGAAACACCTGCTTGTGGCACTTAAAATGCACACATCTAAATCTAACTCTTCCCTTTTTGTTACTTTAAACATAAATCAATAACTTGTTTTCTTTACGAAAAATAATGTTCCTTTTAAAAGTTCTTAAATCGATGTAAGTAGTATTTTAATTTATCTGTGGTGACTTGTTATTAGCAACCTAGCCATTATTTTGCTTTACCTATGTATATTATTAGTCTGTAAGTCATCCCAATATATGTAAAATAAATAAAATAAAATAAAATCATTTTCATTAGAGGCATTTTCTATAGGTAGGTATTTAAAAAAATGCAACTTGCATCACTTGAACGCTTGCAAGGTTAAGGCTGATATTCAGAAACGAGACTCAACATGAACTTATGCTTCCGTATGTCAAATGTGTATGACAATTTGACATACGGGAGCCTAAGTTTATGCTTAGCATCGTCTCTGAATATTAGCCTAAGAGCACCCTAAGCCGACGCCCATGCATGGGGAGGTTAATGAATATAGACGAAGCGAAAGTGGTGTGCCAGGATCGTAGAAAGTGGAAATCTATAGTGTCTGCGTAACCCTATGGGAAACAGGCGTCAAGCTATGTATGTATGTATGAAGGATTGTACTAATTTGGCTTTTTTGATAGTGCCAATATGGTTTTTAGAGAATTGGAAAAGCCTGGAAAATTACGAAAAAATTGAGATTGGTCTATGAGATTTTTTTTAAATTTTAACGGTGTATCATGTCATCTATTGTATTGAGAATAAGTAACATACTTAGCATGGATTTATACATTTTATTTACTTGAATAAAATCGTATTCTACATTAGTTCGACTGGCGAGCGGGGCTCGCGGTAGCTTAGCGGTCAAAGCGTCTGGTGTACCGAACCAGAAGACGCAGGTTCGAATCCTGCCCGCCGGCCGATATTTTCCTTCATTAAAAATAACTTGTAATCTTAGCATGGAAAATGCTTAAAAAAATACAAAAAGATACGTATTATACATATCAGTCACGGAATTAGTTATAGCATAAACACTTCGATCAATAGTTTTTGATCGAAACATACACATGAATACCCATTGATATAAATACATAATAATAAATAAATAATATATAATAAATAAATAATATATATAAGTCAATGTGAATACCAAACAATAAATAATAATCGATTCTGTACATTCTTCGCGGAATTCCGATATCTCGAATCTCGGATCAAAACTGACGATTTTTCTGCTCAACGCAGCAATGCCATTTTTACATGGAACAGCGATTATAATTTATGTTCATAATTATGTTTGTTATGCGATCCTCGTGATGTATTGTCAAACGCTCGGTTGATTGTGAATAACAATATACATAGGTACTAATTGTGGGACCTAATTACCTATACCAAGTTACCTTTGAATTAAAACTGAAGCGTTCAGACAGCCCGCGCTCCAGTTTAGATATGACCTTCGATCAATAATAGTACTATTATTGATCGAAAAATAATAATAATGTACTATTATTGATCGAAGAGTATGACGTATATATTGACATGACAGCGCCTCTTTGGTCTAGTGGTACCAAGCGCGGCTGCTACGCTAGAGGTCCTGGGTTCGATTCCCGGGTCGAGCAAAGTGTTGTTGTGGTTTTTCTGTGAAATTCCCAGTAGCAGCACAGAGTGCCCGGTGGCAATAGGCTCGCCCCCTATTACATGGGACCTAAACTTACCGGCGAAATGTGGGTGTACCTGTACATTAGTACACCTTTGCTTAGGCAGAGGGGGGCAGAGACAAATTCAAACAGCGAACTTCTCGAGAATTACATAGAAAAACACAATAATACTGCTCGACATGGGAACCGAACCCAGGAACTAGTGTAGCAGTCGCGCTAACGACCACTAAGCCAATGAGGCAGTCAATGCGTACTGAATTGTCTTGGAGGCTACATGTGGTACCTAGTATTTTAGTACGTTTCTGCCTAACTGTTCGGGACTGCCTCGTTGGTCTAGTGGTCCCAAACGCGACTGCTACGCTAGAGGTCCTGGGTTCGATCCCCGGGTCGAGCAAAGCGTTGTTGGGTTTTCTGTGAAATTCCCAATAGCAGGTCTACGGTTTATGGCAATAGGCTCGCCCCCTATTACATGGGACCTAAACATACTGGCGAAATGTGGGTGTACATTAGTACGCCCCTGCCTACCCTTTCGGGGAATATGGGCGTGATGGTATGTTAACAATTCATTAGCTCTTGTTATCAAGCTCCGCATGAGAAGCCTTGGTGCGTAGTGCGTACCCTTGGACTTCAATGCAGTGTTTTAAGATAAATTGAACCGAGTGACGTAAAACGTGACGTCATTACGCCAGTACCATGTGTTTGCTGTCTGATATAAGTAGACCTATTTTGTGTAATTTACGAATTTAGCGACGAACATTTAGTGCTGCAGATTTTAATAAAATTGATATTTGATTGTGAATATTAGAATGATCTAAGTAGGGTTCCGCTGGAAAAATTGGAACTTATGATAAAATAGAGAATAGGGTTAGTTTTAAAGTACCAGTAATAATATTATAACGATAAATTGTATAATCGAACTGACATGTTGCTGTTAAATGTTAAATTTTTGTAAAAATACATAATAGATACTTTTATGTATTTATATTTCGCTATGACTAGGTACATATTGTTTTAAAGATATAATAAAAATTGCGTACAAAGTATTTTTAATTTGTAACTATACGTGGCAGGCAAGCACTACAGTCTGATAGCGACGAGAGACCCATAAAAATACCTATATTTATACTTATAAAAAAAAAAAATATATATATGGAACCTTTTTCATGAGCAAGTCAAGAAAAGATCAAAATACGATTCCGACAGAGGCGGTAAAAATTATTTACGTTACTACGTCAAAAGAACACTCTATGTGAATATGTAACATTCGTATGAATCTAAAAATAAATAAGTACTTACCTACGTTATTTTATTAATGGTTATGTGTAAGAATAAACAAACAAACCCAAGTCCTACTGTTACGTCATATTGCCGCCAAAAAACGGCTTACCGCCATTGACTGCCAAAACTTTTTTATGAGCAAAGGCAGTGAACCGTTCAGTCTGTATGTTCCAAGAAAACAGTTTTGTTTAGATGACGAATACAGATTTTAAATAAAAAATATTATTTTGTGGATTACGCTTTTTATTAATTTCTTCAATAGGTAGAAATATTATGTAAGTACACTTATATACTTAATTACTTATATCACATAATAATATAATTATTTGAATTAAATTAAAAGATTTTGATGAGCATAGATGAAACAAAAGTGATGTGCCAGGATCGTAGCAAGTGGAAATCTATAGTCTCTACCCATCTATCCAGTCTCTAAAGGAGGTCATTGAAATCGGCCCAAATGATGTACCGAAGGTACACTTATTGGAAAAAATACCCTGTATTACGCTGGTTAAAACTCTAGTCGCACTTTTTTATGTTTACTGGGGGATGAGAAGAAAAACTTTTAATTAGAGAAAAATCGCGCCATTTCGGCACACGATTATCTGTTTCGTATTGATTTCATTGTAAAAACTGTCAGTCTAAGTTTCGTAATGTAAAACGCACGCCATTACGGCAGATTATTATCAGTTTCAAAGTGATTTCATGGTACAAACTATCTATCTACTTGACAGCTGTCATGTACCTCCGGTACATATTTGGGCTGAGTTGTATGGGCTTTTGATGACCTCCTTTCGGCATAATGGCGAATCATGTTTTTATTGACATTGATTCTCTTAAAAATATTTCATTATGTTGTTTACCAACCAGTAATACAATACGCTAGTGTAATTATTGTACTCAGTGATCGACAGAAGCAGTTTAAGTGCAACGTCGCGTATTTAAGTCATTCGACTGACACGCGTACCTACGGTATCCTCATAGAGTACAAACAATATTAAAGGAAACAATAAAAATGCATTTGTACAACATAATTGGATACCTTCTACAATCAAGGAATCACTGTTGACGATCTAGATATCAACTTGAAAAAATAGCAAGGTCTACATTGACTACAATTTTAATAGTGTTGAAATTGGTTACTTTGGTCACGGAACACAAAAATTCTAACAGTGTTATTCCGCGATTTTAATGGTAATCGAAATGGTTTTCATTTGGTTATCTAAATAACGATTATTTGAAAAATCTTAAAGCTTTTCATAAATTTTTTTTGGGTGCGGAAAATCCTCTTGGATCCCTATGTATGTATGTCGTCTTAAAAGCGTAATAGATAATAAATTAATAATAACTAAGGTAATAATAATAAGGTAATAATTGACGACGTCTGTGGTCTAGTGGTTCGAGTACCGGACTGCTGATCACGAGGTCGTGGGTTCGATTCCCACAAGACACAAATATTTATGTGACGAATATAAATGTTTGTGTTTGTAAATAAGTATTATATCCATTGTCTAGTACCCATAGTACAAGCTCTGCTTAGTTTGGGACTAGATGGTGCTGTGTAAAATGTCCTTTATTAAAAAAAAAAATACCTTCTAAGAAAACCACAACAGAACAGTTTATATTTAGTATTAATAAATTTTCACCCCAAAATGTACTGTAATACTACCTATTGTAATGGCCACTGGATAGCTTTAAGAATATAGGTACTAAATTGTAATCGTAAGCAAGGGCGTCGCCAAGGGGGGGCAGGGGGGGGGCAGCTGCCCCGCCCTAGAGATCAAATGTAGCTAGCCGCAAAGCGACCAAAGTGCGAGCAATTTACAGTTGACTTTCTTACCTATTAATAAATTCCTCATCGCATGAGAAAACTGACTGCAAAGACTTCCAAAGTGTAACACTTCATGCTTTCGGCTGTACCAGGCGTTCATATTTTTATCCTCCATAATATTGCCCCATTGCCCCCCCCTTAGTCATAAGCTGGCGACGCCCTTGATCGTAAGTGAAAACTGTTCTTTAGAATAAATAAATAATCTTTAAACCGAAAAACCGAACAGTCAAGTGCAGAACTGGAAACTTTCAAAATTATTGGGTAATGACATCTTTCTATTTAGAAAATATTCTTGTTGACGCACATGACATTGCAACGCGTCTGCGCGTCTGCGGCATATCTCACGCGCCGAAACAGTGCAAGCCTTTGACTTTACTTTGATACTCCCGCGAGACATAAATCGGCGTTTCATTTCTTGAATGTAATTGTAATTTTATAATTTATTTAAAATATCATGACCGCCTTATGTAAAAGTGCGAAATAGCTCTGATGCTAATAACTATTTTAAAATCATCATAAAATCAACTTAAAAAATCATGTAATTTTTTACCAACTATACTTATACATACATATATAATTAATAAACATATAATTAGTTACTTTGTATCTAACGTTAAAACGTGGTACTGTACAAGCTTTAATTCTAATATTTTTTTCTCTGTGTAATGTGTACCTACATTTTACGTTACTTATCTAGTTCTCTAGAGCTATGTTATGGCTCCAAAATGCGTCTTGAGAGCCTTTCAAGTAAAATGACGTAACAAAAAGAGTCACCAGAAGGTTAACATAATATAACTACCCTACTACTTACATGACAGTGACCGGAAACAAATAAGTGCTTTCGCAGAACCACCCCTGGACCAAAAGACCAAAATAATTTCCGCAGTTTGTTTTATATTAAAATGTCAATAAATAGAGTTAACTATATTGAAGACATGGCCGCATTCTAAAGAGCGAATGTCAGTTTATAGCTCACATTTCTTTCCGTTTCTAAATATATCCGCGATGCAACTAAAACTATCTTGGCGAACGAGTAGGTACATGAAAGCTGAGGCTGAGCTCATTTTTTTCGCTACTCGTATTACTGGACTTAATAGACTTTAAGTACAAAAGGTGTCTAAAACTAGTGAAAAGGTATTTGTTTTTTTATCTAGAACCCAACCCAGCCTTACGATAATTATGATAAATTCTTTACGTTGTAAAGATAATTCTGAAAATTGAAATTCTATCCAAAGTGAAATAAATTAATAATTTATTTTTAGGAAGACTAACGTAAAAAATACGATCTCTGGCAAAAAGATCACCTTTGCTGATCTCTAAGCCAAGTCCTAGTCCTAAGAAGTCAACTTCACTACACGAGGTGGCAAAACATAAACGAACAAATCTTTTTTTTAAACCTAGATGTAATATCAAATATTTTTTCTATCGAAAGTCTACAAACAGTTTACCAAAAATAACTCATCTTCAACCTTGCTAATTTAATGTTATTTACATACATAAATTATTTACATTAAATCGCTTGAGCCAGTCATGTCTCTAATTGCACAGAATTACTGAAATATTATTAATACTATTTGAAGGAATTGACGTTTTGGCGCTTACATACAAGCTTCATTGCCAAGTTTGTGGTAACGCCATCTAAAGCTTCTTACGTCTTTGATCCGATACGTTCATAAAATATTTTTAGTACATTTTTTATTTGGCCAATGACAAAACGTATATGTTTAGACGCGGGTTTCAGTCTCTCTGGTTTTTTAAGACTTGAAGATTGTAATCGAAAGCTGTGGTTTTAGCTTCTGCAAAAAATTATCCATTTGTAAAAAATCTTGTCTTGAGTAAATTCTTTTTAAACTTCTTTATACCTTTATAATAAAAACTATTTCAATGTAGGTATTGGAAAGCTAAATACAATACATTTCTTTATCTAGGGCCTGATGATTGTAACGCTGAATAACGCTCAACTTTCAAAGTTGAGCGTTATTTAGCGTTACAATCATCAGATGTAAACCAATTAATAATAAACCATTTATCCACACTAAAATTTGTAGATACATTTTATTTAAAATTTGTACAATATTAGAAACATTGTGGGTAGATCAAAGGAGTTAGCTTGAAAATCTCTCTTTGTTGTTCATCACGCAAGTTGATGATTAATCATACAAATACAAGTGTTGCTATTCTGGTATAATAGACGTCAAAAAACTCCAAAGCTCTTGTGATGTAATGTTTTCCTGGAAGGATCAGGAATTGTTTGAAAGAAATATTGTATGATAAGCTACGGATTTCGCTGATTGCGTTGACGTTATTTTTCCCAACCCCTGGGGGATTTTCTCTTAGCATTCTTTCTTAGCTGTTTTCATTAGGGTAGGTTTAAGGTTTCGGGATTAGTGCGTAAGGGTGTGCCATTTAGTTTTTAATTTATTTTATTATGAGTTTGAATACCTAATGTTTGTAGTTTATGAAATGATCAACTACGAATCATAAAGTTCTACAATATTTTTGGATTTTCCAACATTTTTATTGGGGTTAACATAATAAAATGTGTCTGAGTTGTGGTTCTGATGTTTTGACTATTCATACATTTTCTAACTAATTCTTAGTAGGTTCATAGGTCATTCCAAACTTCTGTTTAACCAGGCGCGATACTATTCTATAAGTAAATTTAATGTTTGTGTCTTAGTGTACCGACTACCGTGTCAAATAAATTTTCTTTCTTTCGTATTCATTTTTGATTTAAGTTGCTTACATTCAGTCATATATCGGAATATAGATACTAATTATAAACTTTATATCCATACTACTTAGCTGACCCAGCGAATTTCGTACCGCCAATAAAAGTTTCCTGACCGCTTAAACCTTCCCTGGACTTCCACAAATATTTCAAAACTAAAATTAGCCAAATCGGTTTAGCCGTTCTCGAGTTTTAGCGAGATTGACAGAATTGCAATTCAGTTTTATTTATATCCATATAAAAGTTTCGGAAATGAAATGACGCAAATCGAAATGCCATTAATAATGAAGCAAACTTTTTCGTTCACTGTTTTTATATGTCACTTCGACGACAGCGTGCGGAGCTTTGAACAAAATATAAAAAGTGTCGGCGGCAGACGCAGTCTATCTGAGAATTACATTCTTCGTTCTCTGAAAAAATGTGACACAAACTAGGTACATCTTAATTTAAGTAAGTACTTGCCTCGTTACGCGATAAAGAAATTCAAATATTTTAATTTCAACGTGAACTCAAGTGTTTGACTTTAATAAAGTTGCCATGTATTATGGTATTAAACAATTGCCTTTTTTTTGTCATAAAAATAGTTTTATTTTCCCGCTTAAGAACAGTGACGTCATTCGCTTGCAAATATGGCCGGTTTTACGGTTGAGTTTAAAAGCTTTTTTATTTATTTGCGAATTGTATTGATACTCAATGTACAAAGGTACAAGTGGCCAGTATAATTTGGTACTTGACATTATGATGTCGGTACTGAAAAAAATGGACAGATGGATGGATACGTCTTTGGTGACCTACTTTGGCCATATTCAGTAGAATAACATTTAGTTCCTAAATTATCACATGCCAATATATTCGTCTGATCTGAAGCGTTTTATTGAACCGTTTACGTACCATTATTAATATTGAACATTTGCCTATTCGTATTACCAGAAATACGCAGTCGCAATATTAATAAAATTATTGAGGCTAAAAAGGTTTCTTTAAAAGTGTTGAATGTAGATAGAGGAAATGTCAGCCATCAGCAATTTCTTGGAAATTAAAGACATTGTCGGCAGTCTTGGTAGATCATAAGCTGTGTAATTATAACAACGATCATACGAGATTAATCGAAAACAGCCTTTTAAAATAATAAACCGTATTTTGGTATCGATAAGCAGCAATTAAACGCATCTATCTTTTTGCTTGTTTATACAATTTACCTGTATTGCCCCGATTACCTTTTATCTTATCTAATCAAAGGTAATATGAAATTATACGGATTATTGTGTTATTTCAACTGACCTGTATTTATCTTGTATTATTGTTGATCCGATAAAAATACAGTAATATCACAAGTGCTTAATTGAGTTTGTCTGTTGGTATCGAGAGTCATTTACTTATTTGCACAGGGTGTGCTCTTGTTACTTCTTCACCATTAAACTACTGATGAAACTTGATAAATATTTTGATTAAACTTGGCATATAAATAATCTGAAGCCCAGAGAAGGATTTAGGGGATATTTTTCTCTATAAATCATGACTGCGAAGTCCCTTTAGAAACAAACAAAGTCCGTAAAAGACAATTCTAGCTCATAACGATACTTTTCATTATGTAGCAAATATCGTATAATAGTTTGGTGAGCTGGCAGTTTATTAGTCAGGTACAAGCAACCACCGAACATAATAAATGTTTTGCGGTTAGCCATGGTAATAAATTGCGAATTGGTGTACCGAATGTAGTCATAAAATGACGTCGGAACATGAATACAATACTTACTTATATGTACCGCAGAATATACACCACGGTGCGTACAGAAGGACCACATACAAAGCACAATAATTACCCGATAGAAAAAACCACCACGAAACTAGTGAACTGTAAAAGTTACTGCAATTTGGAAACGAGTCCTCCGAATCAACAATTCTGTAGAGCGTTCATAACGTTAAACGATAAAAACAGATTCTCATACCTCACTAGCTTTCCGTCAGCGGCTTCGCCCGCGTGGTCTTGATAACCTTCTTAACCCGCTTTTCTGTTGAAATTTTTCCTAAATTTATTTGCTATAAACCTCACGGAGCCCGAGACCTTTCCAACGAATGCAAAACCGTGGAAATCGGTTCGTGCGTTCTTGAGTTATAGCGTCAGGAAGGAAAACCCGACTTATTTTTATATAGTAGATGATCAAAAACTTGTAGGTAAAGCTAGGACAATCTATTTTGGATGTATTTTACTTTTGAACGAGTCTTTTGAGAGTTTCTTTGAGTCGTGTTCGATTTCTTTGGATTTTTATTACGAAATTAGTGGTCCTTCTGGTCGGATACTTTATATTAGTACTCCGCCGGCCCGTGTCACACTGTTATCTGGTTATTGATCTAATATCCCGCTCAATGTTATCTAAATGCATTTTATCCAATCGCGTAGTATCTTCATCATCTGATAGAATATTATTGGCGTATCCATTCGTGTATTTTATTTCCTTATGCCGTTTTTGAGGCAAGAGTAAGGGAATTAAAGTTTTTCGAAACTAGATTTAAAATAAAGACATCGCCTGTAGAGCCTAATATCTTTGCACATATTGGTGACGCAGTAGTCCAAAAGCTATTAATTCGGTAATTCTTTTTTTGTTTCTGAAGCAGACTCAAATGTAGGAGACAACCCCTTGTCTCCTCACAAATATAGTTACTAAGTAGATAAAATTCTATCACGTCATAGTCTCTATAGATATTCCTCTAAAGAATACCGTAGTTTCTTCGTAAGGTTATAAAAAACCGAAATATTTAGATTATGAAACAGCTATTACTTCGTCATTTTGTTTGAAGAGGTACAATCAATAGCATTATCTAATGAATCTTTTCCTTTGTCCCAGGTGGCCTCGGCACTCGTCACTGGGTGACGTTCATGTTGTTCCTGGGGATGGCAAATGCCTACATCATGAGGACCAACATGTCTGTAGCCATCGTGGCCATGGTGAACCACACCGCGCTACCCGTCATCTCCGAGCCGACGGACACAGAGTGCGGAGTACCCATCGGTAATGAGACCAGTGTAAGTAAATGAAATATGTTTGCGAGTTCACGACTCCTTCACGCTGCAACGGCTGGACGGATTTGGCTAAAATTAGGAAAAGAGACAGCTGTTAACATAGGATATATTTTTATGAAGCTCTAGTTATCTCTTAGTTACATAGATTTTGGGTTCATATGGGAAGAATTATTACAAAAACCGAAAGAAAAGACGAAGTCGCGGACAGAAGCTATAAGTGGTGCTTTTAAACATGTTGGCGTAAGATACGCAATAATAGTTTGTCGTGACAAAAGATTAGCGATATCAAAAGGTTGATCTCCACTCTATCCCTAATTCCCATGGTCCCGACTTGGGTAGAGGAAAGCAAGCGCGATTTTGGTTTGTATAAGTCCAACATACCCTGCTGCCTCCGCCAAGTGACGGACGATCCATGAAGATTGTCTGCAATGTATAATAAATTAACCCTAACCACAAGTTTACTATTGTTGCAGGATTCTTCGTCACAAGACGGCTCGTTCGTTTGGAGTTCGACGCTGCAGGGTTACATCTTGTCCTCCTTTTTCTACGGATATGTCATCACGCAGATACCTTTCGGGATCTTGTCCAAAAGGTATGTGTACTGTTTAGTTAGTGTTTTCTCCCTTTTTGCACATGTAAGACGACTTCGAATCTAATTATAAGCGAATCGAATCGATACGAATCTATTACTAAGACTGGGTCAGGTTTTGAAGAAACGAAAACTTTTGGCTCACGCTTTAGTTATTATAATAGTATGTATTATGTACTTAATATTCCCGCCAGCGACTTCGCCCGCGTGGTCTTATAATTTTTTCCCCCGTTTTTGCAACATTTTTCATTACTCCTCCGCTCCTATTAGTCGTAGCGTGATGATATATAGCCTATAGCCTTCCCCGATAAATGGGCTATCTAACATGGAAAGAATTTTTCAAATCGGTCCAGTACTTTTTGAGTTTATTCGTTACATACAAAAATACAAATCTTTCCTCTTTATAATATTAGTGTAGATTTATATCTAGGGTGACCTTCGTGATTATGATAAAATTTATAAAAACTCGGAACCTTGATAAAAAAAAATCATTTTTTGAATTTGGGCAATGCTACGATAGATATTATTGCTTCCATCTAAACTTGAAAGTGTCATTGCACTTTTAGCATAGTGGTTTAGTATTGTACAAATACAAATTAAAGTATCATAGCGTGACTCAATTATGTATCCGTGCTTTTTCTATGGCTCCAAACAACAGTTTCATACAAAGCTGACATGTTTTGTGCAGTGTCGACTCTGACAGTGATAAGACACTTCGTTTTATATAAGAAGAGTCAGTGTTAATGACACTTCGTTTTAAATTCGGTATTATTATCGATTGAATGGTCCTTAGGTACAAAGTAATATAAAAATCGGTAGATGATGACAATAAGTTAGCAGGCAAAGAACATTTTAAAATGGAAGGATTACAACATTATACTTAACTGTAGTTTCAATAAAATGGCGTCGTACACTGCGACCAAATTGATTTTGTAATTTACCGCCTAATTGTAATTATCATAATTATATTTTACGCCATTTAGGTACTTAAAAGGTACAAAATAAAATTTAATTACAATAACCTAACCTAAATAAAAAAAAATGACAAGCCCCGACACGAAATGTAATTTGCCATTTGTGGTGGTGGCCATCTTCGATTTAAAATTTATCATAGTGTATAGTATTCTCCTAGTTAAGCCCTTTCATACCCATATTGAGGGAGTTGTGAAAAAAATTGTTATTCGCTATTTTGTAGCGGCGGCCATCTTGGACCGATTTTCATCAAACATAGCTAAGAATACTCCCGAATAATTCACCTTTCAAATAAAAAAAATAAAATCAAAATCGGTTCATCCGTTTGGGAGCTACGATGCCACAGACAGACACACACAGACACACACACACAGACACGTCAAACTTATAACACCCCGTCGTTTTTGCGTCGGGGGTTAAAAATGAATGGAAAAGCAACAAAATTTTACTGTTACTTATTGTTATAATTTAATAAAATAGCCGACAATTAATATAAAGTCTTCCGTATCATAAGACAGACACTATATCAGCATGACTGGACGTGACGTAGTATTGACATTGACATCGATCATTTCGCTGTGTTACCAGTGATAATATCTGATGACGTTTTTACAGCTATCGTATAATCATATATCACAATCATATCACATAACATTGTAAAACTAGTCTATGTATGGAAAGTACAGTAATCAATTAAGAGCCTTACATTTTTTATCTGTATCGGTAATAAACTTAATGACACAGTATTAGCCGTCTATAAAAAATAGGAAACTTGTCTGTTTAGTAATGGAGTACTTACTACTTACATATACAATGTTTACTACTATTAAAATGATAACGTTTCTGTTACGTGATAAGTATAAGATTTGTTCAGTTTTTTTACCAGCGGGTAGTTTTGGGTGAATATTTCTATGGTAGACTCTTTGGGGATGTTTGCGCAGCCAAATAATACAACTTGTTGTTGAGTAAAATGAAGAAGTAATAATGATTTTATTCATAAATGGCGCCTGTTTATATACAATTTTACAAAAGATTATTAACCAATAAAAACTTAAAACTAAATATTTACATTATTTCAACCAATCACGTCACTGCACAGTTGTTGCTGCATTCCGCAAGGTGTCGCTAGTGCGTGCGGTCGATTTGGCGCGGTTCTGAGGTTATTAATACAAGCGACGCGGAATGCGCAGCCCTTTTCCGCCGCCGGCCGTCGACGTGTCAAGATGTCCCAGTGCTGCGTCCGAGATGGTTGGACTTGTGTTCGTGCTCGTCGGTCAGCGGGGCTCCTGTCCTGTCTCCGACTTGGTGGATGGTCAAAAACGTAAAAGTTCTTATCAGAACTACTGCTGTGAACTGCTTTCCTGTTTCTGGCGTCAAAACGTAAAAGTTCTTATCAGAACTATTCGCTGTCTCATTGCTGTCAAAAACGTGCTGTGATGTGTGGTGGCTACAGTACTCCCCCTCAAGCGAAGCGTACCGGCAGTTTGACGACACGACCCGAGCGAGTTTTCTTGCTGTCGGCTGGTTGTGACGTCATGCTTGCTCGAGGTACTTGTGTTTTCTTGGTAACGGGTGGCTCGGTAACTGGTGTGGTTATCTTGGTTGCTGATGAGGTATAGGTAACGGTGTTTGGTATGGTTGGAGGTAAGGTACTGGTATCTTCTGTGATGACGTATGCAGGCTTCAATCGGTCGATCGATATGTTTGCTTGCCGGGTAGGTAACTGTATGGTGTACACTTTATCTGCTCGGCTTATCACTCGATAGGGGCCTTCATATGGTGTCTGAAGTGGTTTCTTGACTGCATCTGTTCTGATAAACACGTGGCTGCAGTTGAGTAAATCTTGATGCACGAACACGCTTCTGTTGTTGCTGTGATGCTTTGTTTGCGGCTTGTTATCTTGAATTATATCGCGTAGCTTATCAACGTAGGTATAATCCATTGTAGGTGTGTAGGTACTTGCAGTAAAGAATTCGCCAGGTAAGCGTAGATTGTAACCGTAGGTAAGTTCGGCGGCGCTCACGCCAGTGTCCGTGTTTAGCGCGGCGCGTAGTCCCAGTAGTACAGTAGGTAGTTCGTGTATCCATGAACTTGCGTTGGTAAGTTTCGCGCGTAATGCAGTCTTTAGAGTGCGATGCCACCGCTCGACGATACCGTTGCTTTGAGGGTGATAAGCTGTCGTGCGGTTTTTCTTGATCCCCATTTGCTTCATTAGGTTTTGAAACAGCTGACTCTCAAACTGACGACCTTGGTCGCTTGTTATTGTTGTTGGGCATCCAAATCTTGCGATCCAATGTTGGTATACGATGTGGGCGATACGAACGGCTGATATCTCGTCGGTAGGTATTGCTTCGGGCCATTTCGTTAATCGGTCGATCATTGTTACTAGGTACCGATGACCTTGTGATGTGGTAGGTAACGGTCCAACGATGTCGATGTGTAGGTGTTGGAAACGTTCACTTGGCGGGAAAGATGCGATGTTTGAGAACGTATGTCGTTGTATCTTGCTTTTCTGACAAAGTAGGCACGTTCGAGTCCAACAGCTGATGTCCGAGTTCATTGACGGCCAGAAGTATTTTCGTGTGATAAGCTTGCGAGTTGTGCGCGTACCAGGATGACTGATGTTGTGCATACTTTCAAAAACTTCCTTTCTATATTCTTCGGGTATGTACGGTCGTATATAAGGAGTAGATGTTTCGCAGTATAACTCGATGTTGCTGTTAGGTATAGTTATTTTCTTGAGACAGATGTTTTCGTGTGATAATAATTGTCCGATGTTGCTATCCTTCTCTTGCGCGCTGGCTATGTCGTTGTAGTTTATTGTAGATGGGCATGATATTGTTTCGATGCGGCTAAGTGTGTCGGCGACGATGTTTTGTTTACCGCTCACGTGACGTATGTCTGTGGTAAATTCGCTGATAAACAAAAGTTGTCTTGTTCGCCTCTGTGTTTCCGAGTTGGAATGCATTTTCGACATTACATATGTTAGCGGCTTGTGATCGGTGAATATGATAAGATGACGTCCTTCGAACGTTTTTCGAAAGTGTTTGACTGCCATGTAGATTGCAAGTAGTTCACGGTCGAACGTAGAGTACTTCTTTTGTGCGTCGGAGAATTTCTTCGAAAAATATCCGAGTGGTTGCCATGTTTCGTTCAGGTATTGTTGTAGTACGGCGCCAGCAGAGTTGTCGGATGCGTCGCAGAATAAGGCGATTGGTGCGTGGTGCGACGGGTGAGCGAGTAAAGTTGCGTTTATTATGCTAGCTTTACATAGCTCGAATGCTTCAGTTCCTTCGTCGGTCCATGTGATTTGCGTTTTGTCCCTTTTCTTGGCGTTATGTAGGTAAGCGTTCAGTGGGGCTTGTTGAGATGCGGCTTTCGGTATATGATCGCGATAGAAGTTGATCATGCCGAGAAATCTTCGTAGCTCTTCGATGGTGGTTGGTCTGGGGTAATGGGTGATAGCATCGACTTTATGTTCCGGCGGTTTGATGCCTTCTGGTTTTACGGTGTAACCAAGAAATTGGACTTCTGATTTGCCTAGATTGCATTTGGCGGGGTTGATGGTGATGCCGTTTTCTTCTAATCTTTTCAGTACAGAGTGGAGATGTTCTCGGTGTTGAGCTTCGTTTTCTGATGCCACCAGTAAATCGTCAATGAATGGGAAGACGTAATCTAATCCTCGTAGTACTTCGTGGATATATCGTTGAAAAGTTTGTCCCGCGTTCTTCAAACCGGGGCACATGCGTGGGAATTCAAATAAACCCATTGGAGTGATGATGGCTGTCTTCTCAATATCTTCTTCTCGTACACTTAGTTGTTGGTATGCACGGTTGAGGTCTATTGTAGAGAATATAGTTTTTCCAGAAAGATGATGAGTGAAGTCTTTGATGCGTGGCACGGGGTAACGGTCTGGTATGGTGATGGAGTTGAGTCGGCGATAGTCACCACATACTCTAATATCGCCGTTCTTCTTGGGTACGATGTGTAGAGGTGATGACCATGGACTCTTGCTAGGCCTGCATAATCCTTGTTCTATCATATTTTCGAATTCTTTCTTGACGGTTTCGAAACGATGCGGTGGGATTGGTCGAGCGCGGCAGTGTACCGGTGGTCCGCGAGTTTCGATATAATGTTGCACGTTGATGTTGCAGTTAAGTTGCATCGACGTCAGTCTTGTTATGCCGGGATATTGTGCTAAGATGTCGTGATATGACTGCGACATGTCGATACTGCGCACGGTAGGTACGTCCGATACTCGTACTGGGGCGTTGACCTTTAGGTTTGTAACTCCGTCGATTAGTTTTCGATTTTTTAAATCGACGATGAGTTGATGATGCTTGAGGAAGTCGGCTCCGAGAATTGGTTTTGAAACGTCGGCCACGATGAACTTCCACTTGTATGGGCGTCGTAGGTTGAAGTCTAGAGATAATGTCTTCTCGCCGTATGTAGCTATTGTTGTGTTGTTGGCTGCATAAAGTTGGAATGGTAGCGGCGTTTCCATTTGTCCCTTTCTTCTCGGTAGCACGGAAATATTTGCTCCCGTGTCGACCAGGAATGATAGGTTAGAGTTTCTATCGGTGATGAATAGGCGGTGTGATAGTTCTTGAACGCCGGTGTCCGCCTCTGCCAACGCTCTCTCTAGTTTTCCGAATTTGTCTTCTTGAATGAGCAGGGCGAAGTACAGCGTCTAGCTTGATCTTTGAATCGGCGATGATAGTAGCAGAATGGTGATGGTGATGGCGATGTTTCGCGGTTTCGGGATCGATGTGGACTGCGATGACGAGATGGGTAGCGGCTGCGGTGATGGTTGTGGTTATATGGCGGTCTTGCCTTTAGTTCTGCTATTTCTAGTGAGAGTTTCCTTATTTCGTTGATGAGGAACTGCGTGTCTGCCTGCTGCGGTGCTGATGTAGATGGTACTGCAAGTGGAGGTGGTGCGGATGACTGCACGGCTGCGACGTCAGTTGATGCTGTCTGTTCCATCATTTTGTCGGCGAGTAGTGCAAGTTCTTCGAGTGCAGTCTTGGTACTGAATGACTCGCTGACTGCGAGGACTGAGCGGATGTGTGGCGGAAGATGGTTTGTCCACATAAGGCGTAGAGTAGAGTCGGGAACTTTATCTCTGGCGAGATTTCGCATGCGGCGGAGTAGTTGGGTGGGTTTTTGGTCACCAAGTTCCATTTCAGATAGCAGCTTCTGGAATTGGCGGTTGTCAGATTCTTCGTAGGCGGATATGAGTCGTTCCTTGATAGCCTTGTACTGGTCCGTCTCAGGTGGGTTGTAGAGTAGGTCCATGATTTGCTCGATGTCTTGCCTGTCCAGCTGTGCGATGACCATCTGGGCGAGTTGTGCTTGGCCTTTCTTCAGATCGTTCGTCGCGGCTTCGAAACTGATGAACCAGAGTCGCGGTCTGTCGCGCCAGAATGGTGGAATACGCATGGTGAGTGATATGCCATTCGCTTCAGTCTTCGTCATGGTGTGAGATGTTGCTGGGCTTGACTCTTCGGTTGGGCTGGGATTCGACATCTTGAGCAATTTGAGTCTCGATTTCTTCAGGCAGAGTAGCAGAGTTTTCTCTTCTTCAGGTGTGTTTGCTTCGGGCGTGTTTGCTTCGGGGTCACCACTTTGGGGATGTTTGCGCAGCCAAATAATACAACTTGTTGTTGAGTAAAATGAAGAAGTAATAATGATTTTATTCATAAATGGCGCCTGTTTATATACAATTTTACAAAAGATTATTAACCAATAAAAACTTAAAACTAAATATTTACATTATTTCAACCAATCACGTCACTGCACAGTTGTTGCTGCATTCCGCAAGGTGTCGCTAGTGCGTGCGGTCGATTTGGCGCGGTTCTGAGGTTATTAATACAAGCGACGCGGAATGCGCAGCCCTTTTCCGCCGCCGGCCGTCGACGTGTCAAGATGTCCCAGTGCTGCGTCCGAGATGGTTGGACTTGTGTTCGTGCTCGTCGGTCAGCGGGGCTCCTGTCCTGTCTCCGACTTGGTGGATGGTCAAAAACGTAAAAGTTCTTATCAGAACTACTGCTGTGAACTGCTTTCCTGTTTCTGGCGTCAAAACGTAAAAGTTCTTATCAGAACTATTCGCTGTCTCATTGCTGTCAAAAACGTGCTGTGATGTGTGGTGGCTACAACTCTATAAAAATAAAACAGTCTTTATTATTATCGTAAAATATATACACAGTTAACGATACCGAAGTTCTATAAACTTAGGTATAAAAATATCGCAATTACCTCATAAATTGTATTTATTTGTGTGGTACCTAAAGCATGCATGTTATTGAAATTAACTTCTAACTAAATACCAACTTATTTGTTTTGTCTCAGGTTCGGAGCCCGCCTCTTCCTAGGTGTGGGTATGTTGGTCAACTCGGTCTTCGGCCTGCTGGTGCCGGTCGCCGCTGAAGCTGGATTCGAATATCTTATCTTGGTGCGATTCATCCAAGGTTTGGGCGAGGTAAAATTGCTCTTTTAACATACCTAGTTAGATGTTACTCCTACCATAAGGCAGATAATAAGCTATAACCTTATACCTATGTGGATTTCTGTAATCAACATTTTCGTTATAATCTCCAATGTACCTAAAGAGTTATTGAAAGAGTTCTGAGACTGGAGTTTCTTACTTACCGGATTCTTGACCAAGAGCGACGTAAGAGTGTATTGGAAATAAAAAAAAATATTGTAACACAAAACTATGTACCTGCATTTGAAGGGGAAGTTTTGGGATATTCGTAGCTTATTTTCTCTCATTTACATATTTAGCACTCGATGCACCACACCAGCTCGGCGATACCCGCTTACGCTAAAGTTTTTATTTCTTGGTCATATAATATTTTGCATTTTTCTAGGGCCCGATTGTACCATGCACCCACGCTATGCTGGCCAAGTGGATTCCACCCAACGAGAGGAGTAGGATGGGTGCCGCTGTATACGCAGGTAAGATCTACAAACAACACACTGTAGATTAAAAATACGACATTGAACAATCCTCTGGAATATTATGCATTATAAAGCCGCCCTTTTGCGGATCTTACAAGTTCCGCCAACCAAATAACAGTTGTTTACATTAATGGGTTAATATATCGGTTATTCTTCCATTAAAGCTTACTTTTCTGTACAGGAGCCCAGTTCGGCACGGTGATCTCCATGCCCCTGTCTGGCCTGCTATCAGCGTACGGCTTCTCAGGCGGCTGGCCGTCCATTTTCTACGTGTTCGGTCTCATCGGCACGGTGTGGTGCATCGCCTTTTTGTGTTTCGTCTCTGAAGACCCCGAACAGTGCCCCACCATCAAGGAGGCCGAGAAAAAGTATATTCTGAGCTCACTGTGGGGTGCTGCTGGTTCCAGCGTGAGTATTTTCTTCCTGATTTTGGCCAGATTTTAATTGAGCATAAAGAAGTGTATATTCTACTTCTATATATGACTTATGTAGATACACTTTCTGTTAATTTACCTAGCTGTATATCCACTTATGGCAGAAACTTAAGGTTCATTTTCGAATTTCAAGTTTTTCACGAACGTTTTTGTTGTAGTCTCCACCGATCCCTTGGAGCAAGATCCTGCTGTCCACGCCATTCTGGGCAATCATGTTGGCGCACATGGGACAGAACTACGGCTACGAGACCCTCATGACAGAGCTACCGACGTTCATGCGACAAGTGTTGCACTTCTCTATCAAAGACGTGAGTATCCGCTTGTAGATAGAAAAACTTTTAACGTGTAATACCAAATTTGGTAAAATGGTCCTTAAGACCACGTGTTGATCGGAGAGCTTTACTATCATTGCAAACGTCGTAACTATCAAAATGGGTACCTAGGTAGGTTCGGTAGGTAAAATGTCACAAATGTAAATTTTTAGGTAGGTATTTAACTTTCTTGGTCTATAGCTATACCCTAATCCCTCTCATACTGAGAGGAGACTCGTGCCCAGCAGTAGGTTGATGATGATAACTTTTTTGGTCCTACGAAACGGATAAGTGTTCAATAAAATGAATAGCCCATACATAAAAAGTATATAAAATTCCACTTCGGCCAATCTAGTTATTCAGCAATAAAGTCTGGCACGTACCTAATACAATTTGGATCGTTCGGTCCATTAATCATTTTGTCGCGACCGTCGTCGCCGGGTCGAGAGTTCACGCTAGGTCAATTGTACATTGTAACAGGATTGACACCTTATCAACAGAATTTATTGGCTTTTCCGAGTTCAATTTCGTTCATGATAAGTAAGTCTGCGAATGGAATACGCTTTGGAATGATTTTATTAGAGGAAAATATGTAAAAGTAAGTCCTAAGACATGAGTAGGTACCCTCATAAGTAATCAAAACGTACCAAATTTTTTTTTATAATTACTTAGACCAATAAAAATGCAGACCAATCGATATTCTCTCTCTTCAGAGATTCACTCGGTATCACTCGGTCAGGTTGACTTGATAGGTAGGTAGGTACATACATATGCTTGATCACTGAAACATCAACTTTGTCAATTAGCAGCGGTTCTCCTGAGGATTATGTGTTTGAAAGTAGTACAGATTATAATATTTGAATTTTCATTGAATCAATTTGAACAACATGATTCATGACATTATTAGTACCAACCCGTAGTCCACAAATAAGCTTATGTTATCGCTAAGCGTTGTCTACGGGTGACAACCCTATTCATATAACAATCAGTTGAATCGCTGCCCCCGTTCCATATAGATTACTCCACGGAAATCTACTCGGAGGCGTCGTCGGCAATAGAAGCCGCCTGCCTCTATGAAAATATGTACGAGCAATTTTAACGTGACTTTACTGCGTAATAAAGACTTAATTCACTTGTCTCGATATACTAAGGTTTTCCAAATTTATTTGTATGAAGCATTTAGTGGATGATAATGATTACTAGGTATATGAACTTGTACTGACCTCATCGCAATCCTGTGTACATTTATCGCCAAACTTATTGTCCGGGTTGAAGTTGGTACGACTACGAGCTAACTTTAACCCGGCCGTAAAAATCGGAGAAAGAAAAATATTAGATTTTAATAAATATAAACGAAAGCTCAAGTCGTAGGCTGTCGTTTTAAATTATTCTAATCCAATATTTTTCTTTCTCCGATTTTTACGGCTGGGTTAAAGTTAGCACATGCCAACTTCAACCCGGACAATAAGTTTGGCGACAACTGTAGATTCTATTGTACGTGGAAGTTGACTTAGACTGAAATATAGGTAGAGCTGACTTGTGTTCAGCTGAATCAGCAAAACGCTTAGCCACTTGGTACCATCCATTAAACAATAATAAGAAAAGCCAGTCCTTTTGTAAAACATTGACAACTTGACTAACTAAAAGTGTCTTCAAAAATTCTATTAACAAAATTCATTAATTATCATTTATTTTAATGAAGGCAAAATCGACTCGCGGGCCAGACTCGCACCTGCGTCTTCTCGTTCAATACACCAGACGATATGACAGCTAAGCCACCGCGAGTCCTTCTCGTCATGTCGAAATTTTCCTTCACATTCTAAATTTACGTCTAAAGGTGAAGTTAGTTAATCATTTATCATGTTTGTTTTAGAACGGCTTCGTGTCTGCTCTCCCGTACCTGTGCATGTGGCTGTTCTCTATGTTCATCTCCGTGGTCGCCGACTGGATGTTGTCCAGTGGTCGGTTCAACCACACGCAAGTCAGGAAGGTCATCAACAGTATTGGTAAGTTTTTGGACTATAAGCTCGGCATTCACAAATTATTGATTGTATCACAACAACCGTACAAATAAGTAGGGATGTGTACCTACACCGGACAGCACTAAATAGATAAACGAAATAGGTATATTTTATTACAAATGTTACGATCTGGATGGCATCTGCCGGATAAATAAAAAAATAGAACAAAATCTTTATGAAATTATCAGTCAAGTAATGTTCAACACCAAAAGAGTATCTAATTATTCATTAGATCCTGTTTGATTTTCACCGGGGTCATACGGATTAAAATAAAAATCTTCTTACTTACCTCTTACTTATAAATCTACGTTTTTCCAGGTCAATACGGTCCAGCAGTTGGCTTGTTCATCGCCGCTAACACCGGTTGCAATGCTGCAGCCACCGTCGCCATCTTGGCTGTGGGTGTCGGGCTCAACGGTGGTATCTACTCCGGTTTTAAGGTATGCAAGAGATTTGTTACTATTGCGGAAATTGGTTATTTCATTGGCTAAATTACCCTTCAAACTGGAACACAATGTTATATGTGCCGCTAGTTGCTAATGGGCTGGAACCTTATGACGTCATCCGCCGTACTTGCCGCCTTAGTGGTGTTAACGCGTACTGAGAGCGGTTACGTAATTTTTACGTCGGCAAGATGGCCGCCAGGCACATTATCAATTTGTGAGGCTTATAGAACATTATTGCTTAACGACAGACTATAAATGTAGCTAGATTTACCTGCATCATTACCTTGAAATTCTTGATAGTATGCAGAAATTCAAAAGGTTTTCTTAACTTATAATTTATTTATAATCTTCAGGTAAATCATTTGGACATCTCACCACGATTCGCCGGTGTCCTAATGGCGTTCACCAACTGCCTGGCCAATCTGACTGGTCTGCTCGCGCCCATTGTTGCTGGGTACATCATTGAGGGCAGGGTAAGTTTAATTTTTAATGTGATTACGATATTTTTGTAAAAAAGAAACATTTTACTGACCGGAGGTCAAGTAAAAGACTATTACTTATACAAATATTTTTTCTTTCAACAGCCCACTCAAGCGCAATGGAAGAAAGTGTTCTACATCGCGGGCGGGATCTACATATTCTGCGCCACATTCTACAACGTGTTCGCTTCAGGCAGAAGACAAGACTGGGACAACCCAGCCGATGACGAGGCTAATGCTAAGAAAGCAGCCGACAAGAAAGCCATTAAACAAGAGAAGAAAGCCGCCAAGAATCCAAGCCAAGCGGAGACCGCGCAATAGGAGTTAAAAAGTTGAGAACTAACAGCTAATACAATTGTTTTGTCTTGACTCAAATCGGACTGCAACACCTTTGCGTACTATTAAAAATAAAAATAAAATAGCGACATCGGAACGGTGTTGCAAGACGTCGAATTGTGTCAAAATAAAAAAAATTGCTGCTGATTAGACAGAAAGACTCACGAGCCGACTCGCTTGTAAAATAAGTATTAAATAAATTGTTTCCCGTGCGTTTCAAAAATGGCGGTTGTGTTTGTTTGTTGGCTACGTTTGACCAAACGCGAGCTCAACATAATTATTTAGGGTGAGACTGTAATTTGCAAATTAATATTTAGTTGTTATTAATTTTTGTTTCTGAAAGTAATTTTTAGAATATGGCTGATAACGTTCCTTTTTGATAAATCTCGTGCTTGCTAACTTTTTTTGTAGTCAGTCTTTTCACCTGTCTAAAGTATTTTTAAAATACAAGACGCACATCAATAGGGCTGTGATAATATCTTGTGTATGATACACAACGAACTCGCGCTTGGTCAACTTTTTAACTACCTTAACATTTATTGCTATTTATTAAATTTAGTTATAATTTACCATACAAGTATTGTTCATAGTTATTTTATAGCTTAATGTACTAGAGACGTATGAAAGATGAAGTAGTAATTCTGGGGTCCAAATGAAATCTAATGTTACCGTCCTAGCCAGTGACTTTTACACTTTTATACCCTTGCAAGTAATTTTAAATGAACAGACGATAACAAATAGGCCATATTAGCATTTGATACCACATCGCAGACTCTCGAATATTTTAACGATCGGAAAAATCATTTTCACTAATCCATGTCATAGACTATTAGGAATATTACTGTAGTTAAAACAGAAATTGATTTCTCCGTAACTTTCATACTCATGAAGTCAGACTTCTAAACATTCTGATTTTCAAGTTTCAGCTAGGTAACTAGGAAGGTATCATAATCGGTATAATTTTGCCGCCAATTCCTTTCAGTCTATGCCTTTGAGTTAGTGCCAAAACGGTAATATTGTGTTGTGAGTTCAGATTTTATAAAAATCCTACATTGTTCGCTTAAAGCGGATGTTGTTGCTTTAGATAAGCGTTTATAAATATGTATTCTCTGCAAGATTATTGTAATATTTATAGATTAGTTGTATTTCATGTAACGTTATTAAACGCTGCACGCCCAGGAGCTTATGTGATCATTCTGTTATTAATTACCTAAGTTAACATTAAGCTATATTGTAAACCGCGTACAGATTATTATAATTAATTGATACATTTTATTCCTATAACTTGTAAGTGGTTATACCTACATAAACTTAGTACGTAATCACAAGCTTTGAATTAATAAATGAAAATAATGATTGTTGATTTTACCATTTTTATAAAAGTTCCATAATAATTATCTTGTCTGTGACAAATGCTATATGCCTTGATATAAGAGTACAATTCAAGGATTACGGTGTGTCAGACACACTGCGTGATGTCCATCAACACTGTAATTAAATACTTAGTCGTTTTAATATCGTTTATAAGTTCTATTGTAATACGACAAATACAAAATGATTTTTAAAACATTTTCATCTTTTATTCTGCAAGAATTACCTACGTACTACCTACATAACAACTTTTAACCATGGGACTGAGTCCTTATATTACCTGCATAAGTAACTAGTTTTCAAATTCTGACCATTCTTGCACAATTTTAATTATTTAGGGGTTATAGGTATGCGATTTATCTTTGAAATTCATTAATTTAAGATAAGCCTACGTAAGTCTACGTCTAAAAACGTTATTAGTCATTAAAATGAAATTAAAAAGTATTGAATAACGAAATATTTATTCATAAAATAAGGATCACTTATACCATTTTAAAATAAAACAATGATTTTAGCTTATAACCTTACTAAAATGTTGTAAACTAAATATGCCCGTACCGCTCCTGCAAGGTTGGCCTAACATGAGACAGCTAGATGCCGACCGAATATTATCTTTCTTCGAATTCAGCACCGCTTCCCTCAAAAATATTAACGAAGATTCGAAAGACATTTGCTGTAGTGGCGAAGACGAGGCTTCCATTCCCTTCCGACTCATTGGCTCAAAAATACCGTTGTAGGTCATGTAATCAGCTACCAAAGTCAAATGTCTGGGATCCACTGTGATACCATAAACATTGAACACATTCTGAATTTCCTTGATTATAACCTTGTTTGCCGCTTCTATACCATAAGTGTTTGCAATAGCATGAATGTCATTACTGTACAGTTGGTTCAAATCCAAAAGATGATTGTATTTAAACATTTGCAGAATGTTGATTCCTTCCGTTTTCAGGTATAGAACATTCTTTTCTTTATTGGTAATGGCCCGTTTTATGTTTTTAACTTCATGTATCACGGATTTCATGGCGGCTTCGCGCAGAGCCTGAGATAGATCGACTCTTAAGAAGGAAATAGGGAATAGTACAGTCAATTCGCACCATTTGTGATGTTTTGTGTCGAAGGAGTAATTTGTGGCTTCCTTCAAGTTGGATACTACATCAGTCATAATTTTGCTAGTTTGTGCGTCGTTTTCGACAGCAGTTTCATCTAAAACATCGTCCCCTTTACCTTTAGGTTCTTCTTCGCTGATTTCTACTTCATCATCTGATTTCTCTTCTTCCCCTGATTCGGGATCTTCGTATTCCTGTTCTTCTGTCCTCTTTTTGCGAATTCTAGCCTGAGAAAGAAGAAACCAAAATAATTTGTTACCAATATATCTGCAAAAAGTATGTTTTATTTATATACAATGATAAGTAACCAATCTTGCCGAAAAAACATCTCTGGACAATATTAATATTAACAGCATTTCTAGGAAGTAGCCGACAATATAAAAACATGGGTTGACAGTATGGGTAGTAAATATTATTGCAATATTTAAAATAATCATCATTTAAAGTTATCCTTCTATTCCGAAAATATAGGGTGATACTACAGACTGATAGAGTCATTACACATTGTCTACAAAAAAATATTGACTGAAAATGATTCGTAGTACACTATAATAATTAGATAAACTTACATCAGTATTGTCATCATCTTCATTAGGCGCTTCATCGTCTGAACTATCATCAACGTTGTTAGCGGGCTCTGCCTCAGGAGTATCATCTTCATCATCATCGTCACCTTCTTTTGTACGTTTCTTTTTCTTCTCTGCAGACCACACCACACCACAAACAGTTTTAGCTTGTTTCCTCACTGTCGAGAACATTTCCGTAAAGAATTTGTTCTGCATGTGCTTTATTATTTGAGCAGGCTTCACTGTGTACTGAGTTTTGTACTGAGAATGCGGTAAAAATTGGAAGCGCATTGTCGTTTTCAGCTGCCTTTCGGGTCTGATGACTATCTGACATTGTACATCTATCTTTTCAAGTACATCAGCTACCGTAACTCTGTTAAGTTTTTGCCGCAATTTCTCGGCTTTCTTCGTCAAATCCGGAATATCGTCTCGGAATGGAATGTCCATGTTCGGTGTTTTGAGTTTAGCTGAAGCTGTCATTAGAATTTCTCTTAGACGCGGTATACCAAGTGTTACGTTCATGTCACCACGACCCGCAAAGTGGAAAGTATTCAGTGTCATCTGAGTAGAGGGTTCTCCTATGGATTGAGCAGCTAACAGACCAACAGGTTCACCAGGATCAGCCATAGATTCAAGGTATTTAGCGTTCATAACATCTGCAAATGTATCTTTCGCAGTTTGTTCGTCATACACGCTACCATGGCGTTTTTTCAAGTAACTTTGTACTAGATTGTCCAACTGTTCGTTAATAACACCGAATTTGTATTCAGGTGACATTTTGCTTGGGATTGGATCAGGGCATTTTTTTCGTGTGTACTGTTGTCTCTCATCTTCATCTAAGGCACGCCACTTTTTTTCCAACTCCCAATAGAATGGATCTCTTGTTCTGTCAGTCGGTAAATCATCCAGCTCAATTTGTCTTTTCTCAAGGGCAGAGAATTGGACAAAGCCACTAGTTCGGAGCTTTTCAAAAGGACTGCCGTACTTTTTCTTCCACTTTTTCAAGGATTTGTTTGATTTTGTAACGCTTTTTAATTCTGTGTCTTCTTTGAGCTTATCAATTACGGATTCACTAACTACCGCACTGGAATTTACGTCTAAAAACGGTAACTGTTCCTCTTTTAGGAATTGGCACTTGAGGACATCCAATCCATCTTCACCATACGCAAATTGGATGACGCTGCCATCGGAATCTCTCACTGTGTGGTCATAGGCAATGGCTAAACTTTCCAAATGTTTGATCAAGCATCTTTGCAAGTAACCGGAACGACTAGTTTTGACAGCAGTATCGATAAGACCTTCACGACCAGCCATACAATGGAAAAAGAACTCCTGAGGTTGTATTCCTGTCATAAAACGCCCATCAATGAAACCACCAGCTCTCGGAGACACATCATGTGGTGGAAAACTAGGCAGGGATCGACCAGATATCATTAGTGGTGGTCTTTTACCTTCCAACTCAATTTGACCAAGCAAACATGAAATCTGCATAGTGTTGACAGTTGATCCTTTAGCACCAGATTGAACCATCAATTGCAAGTTATTGTAAGGGAATTTCTCAAGCAGCCCTTCAGACAAACAAGCTGTATTGATTTTGTTTGTATAAGAGTCCAGCATACTTTTGTACTGTCTGTCTAGATTAGTTCTGAATTTTGGATCTTTTGTGTACATAACTTCAATTGTTTCTTTTAGTTTTTCGTCTTCTACATCTACGGGCAAATCAGTAGCCTTTACGGCTGCAACTTTTCCAGCATTACGAACCAAACAAATGAAATCATCGCGCTTTTTATCAGATTCTTCTACTACTAAAATGTCTTTTACTCCAAGAGTGAACCCAATCCATGTTAAATAGAATGTGAAGACTTTGGAGAATGAACTTAATAAAGCACTTGAGCTGTCTCCTCCATAAAGCTCATACATACAATGAACTAAACCATATGGCGTAGCACCATAGTGAGTTTTATCTAAAACTCCACATAAAAGCTCTCCTTTTCTAATGATGACTTCTGCTTCTGACATTGTGTTAGGGTTAGGAAAAGCAGTGCCACCAGCTTTCCAAGGCCTTGGCGGTGTCTTTTGCCAAGCTTTTGAACTAATTTTAGCTTTACCAATTAAAGTAAGGCATGGTTTTCCTTTAGGAGTTGTATTGATGATGATTGTTGACAAAATCTGTTTTCCAGACCATAGTACTTGTGGTTTTAATATGGTAGGTGGAAGAAGCTTGATGGGTCCTTTGTGATTAGGCAGTGCTTGGAAGACCAGCTGTTGATAGTCAGCTTTTGTAAAGAATGCTCCTCTTAGGGACATTTTCACACCAGAAATTACATGATCCTGGATCAGCCCACTCAATGGTGTACCATCTTTTGGCACAAGATACTGTTTCCGTACCGACATAATGTTGTAGGCTTCGCTTCTCGCGATTTCGTTTTGAGGAAAGTGGGCATTCATTTCGTCGCCGTCAAAATCAGCGTTGTAAGACTTACAGTTGGCATAGTGCAGCCGGAGTGTCTTTTCTCCTTTCAAAATTCTTGCTCTGTGAGCCATCATACTAGGTTTATGAAGGGAAGGTTGTCGGTTCAGAATTAAAACATCACCATTCACTAAATGCCTATGAACAACCTTTAGTCCGGATCCCTTGAACTCATCAGGAGTTAGCAATCTTTTGGCAAGACTCTTTCTCTTCTGTATAGAATCAGTAGCTATTGTGATCACTCTTCCATTTTCCATTTCCAGTTTCTCAGCACCTGGATGCTTATTAGGCCCATTTATAACCATCTTTCTCAATTCATCAACATTCCACTCAGTTACTGGTACAGGGTATGTCAATTTCATTGCAAAGGCATCAGGGATCCCAATTTCATCAATATCTACATAAGGGTCAGGGGTGATAACAGATCTGGCAGCAAAATTAACCCTCTTACCCATCATATGCATTCTAATTAAACCAGTTTTCTTTTCTATAATCTGCTTTAGACCCTGGCTGGCTAAGCCTTGACCTTCACAATTTAAAAGGTTATTGATACTTTTTTGCAGGTCCTGCCACACTATATGCAGTTTTTCTGGAGCTGATTTGCCCTGTACACCTTCGTAAGCCTGACGTGGTATTTGGTCAAGGCAGTCTATTGCTTTTTGTTGATCTGATGATGACAATACATGTAAAACTGCTCTGGCAGCAAAAGCATTTTGGAGTATGGATTTGTAGACATTAGTTTGAGGGTGCTCAATCAGCTCTCCTCTCAACACATTGCAAGGTCTCACACATGGAGGCAAGACAGGTACAACATCCATAAAAAAGATGTTGGTAACAGGTGATGCATTTGAATGTTTTAAAACAGGGAAACAATGTTTTAGGATGTCTTCATCATTTTGGGCGATTGCTGTACAAAAGCGTTTGATTTCATCAGGCATCAGAATCTTGATTCCTTTTGTACCCTTTTCAGCTGAACTTTCTGCGCTAAGATTATACATGATTTTGTTTTCTGAAGTTGTCACTTTGATGAGCTTACTAGAGCAAAATGCACACTTTTTAGCTATATTCATCACTCTAAAATATTGATTTATAAATTTCGATCTTAATTTGTCTACATTTTTGTTTTGAAATGTTTCTATAAGCGGATCTCTCTTTTTGAGAAGTTTTTGGTATTTTCTTATGACTTTGTTAGGTTTATCAGGAGAGTTTTCACTGCCGCTTGTTACTTCACCCACAAAATTATCCAAGTCCAAAGCAGCTGTTATGTGACCTGCATCAACTAGCTCCAGCTGAAGTTTAAGTATGAACTTCATTCTATCATTCATTTGAATTTTAAAACACTTTAGGCAACTGACCCGAAAGAGTGAGTAGATATTCTTGATAAATAATGGGTTGACAATAACAAGTGGTAGCTCTATGTGGCCAAAGTGCCCTGGGCAATGAAGCAATACATTATTGCAAGTTCCACATGTTTCATTTCTGTCTCTCAAGGGCCCAAGAGCAGAGTCATACAGACCTCCCTTTGTAGGATTTCCAATAGCGTCAAAACATTGTACATTTGTGATTTTGGAAACACTGAGCTTCTTGACATCTTCATCAGTAAACATCAAAAACTGGACATTATCGGGGTCTACAGATGTTAGACCCGATGTAGACGAGGCAAACGATGACTTAAACGCCATTTTTGATATCTGAAATCACAAAAATATAGCATTTTAACTCTATTACGTTACGATATGATTATAACCTACACCAACCGCAAAAATACTTGAAATAGTTGAATTATAGGGATTCTTGCAAAATTTAATATTGATAACCACATTCCGTCTTTACTTGTTAAACCATACATACCTAATTCCAACAAACAATTAGCACAAATTACATAATTTTTCTTTATTTTCGATAAAAACCTTTTCACATTTTTTACTCGTGCACATTGTTATGTTATGACATGACACTGACAGGAGTGACACTGACAGCGACATGGTGTGCTGGGGCCTGAGGGGAGGGAGAGACAGATATTATGGCAACATTTTTTATTTTTTTAAACATTTTACAACAAAAACCGTAACAGTCGCGGCAGAGTTACGTTCTCATTCTAACAGCTTTTTTCATGTGGCAACGTCATTTCAGTCAGTCAACATGGCGGCCCAAGATGAAGTTGACGTATGTGAAAGTTGGGAGGATATGGACGAAATTGGCGTAAGTGTAACTGTGAAAGCTGAACCTGGACGTTTCCCGCGTCAGGGTTGGCTACCGTGGTGTTATTTACATGTAGGCTTATCTATTTCAGTTGGACCAGCAGATCAGGCTGATGTCAAGTGACTGCGCGCCAGTGCAAACTTCAATCAAAGGTTGCAAGGTTACTGTTGAGGAGAGCGCGTGTATTGGATCTCAGTGCGTAATGCCAGAGCCCGCTATCCGTATCCTGAAGAGGCCGTCATCGTCGGCCAGCGGCCAGCTGAATGGCGAGAGTCGCGCGCGTCCGGTCAAAACCCTTGAACAAAGACAGAAAGAGTACGCTGAGGCTCGGCTGAGGATTCTAGGAGAAGCTCGTAGCCCCGAAGACGTCATTGACGACAAGTAAGCCCAGTTTTATTAATCAAACACTGTAATACGGTTTTACATAACACTGTTTGTATGGAAGTTGTACTTGAACTATCTGAGATCAGTTGATAAATTTAGAAATAAAGTTGAATTTCAACAGTCACATAATTTGAGGACTGCAATAATCGGTTTGTTCACCCACAAACTTCAAAAGTCTTACAACTTATACCCTTTCAAACTGATTGGACTTCAATTATCTTTTATCTTTACATTTTCATCTTCAATGAAAATCAATTTGTTGTTAGAGTTATCTGTGCAATATACTTTGTAGGTGTAAATATAATGAACTTTACGCTATTGAGTTTTTATTTCTTTCAGAGATATTATTGGTATGGAATAAGTAGTAATATTAAATATGTACTGGGAACACAAAATTTTGTACCTAGTATTTTTTCCGTAATGGCCGCTTAACAATGCAACAATGCATAACAAAATTTACATCAACCCATGTGACAGTTCACATGTGGGCATGATGCTAGCCTCAGAATTACAGTGGTTAGACCCCACCCTGGTGACCTAATATTGGTTGACAGATTATTCAATTTTAGGACCATCTCTTAGGCCTGCATGTTCCCGAAAAACTCAAAGACCTATGACTATTCAGAGACAATGCTAAGCGTAAAGTAACGCTTCCATATGCCAAATTTGTATTACAATTTGACATATGGAAGCGTAACTTTACGCTTAGCGTCATCTCTAAATATTTGCCTATAACTTGGCATTGGATATGTCTTCATTATGACACACATACAATGGTGCAACTGTCGCAGCAAAAGTTTTAATTTAAAATTAAACGCCAAAGTAGTAGTAGTCAAAAAAAAATTTTAGCTGTTTATGTTCTTCAGACCTTATTTAAAAAAAAAACTGTATAATTTTCTGTCTTTTTTATGTATCTGTTAATAATTTGTGTATATGGGTTTACTTTGCCTGAATTAAATTTTATTATTATTATTATTATTATTATGTACATATATTAACACCTTTTTAGGTAGCCAGTAACTATAGAATGCAACTTTCTATGATCCTTGTTTACCTCTTCTTGTTCCACATAGATATATATTGTCATACACATAGGTAATGTAAATGTAGGTAGAATATTGTTACTCATCTTTTTCAGCTATATTGATTAGTATTTGACATTGTTATCTATGGGAAATACCCTAACTAAGTATTTCAGATAAGATTATTTAGAAATCCATCTTTATTTTGGAACCCATAAGGATGGTATGGACACCAGTGAACTGAACTGACTGTGCCTCTAAAAATATTAAGATTTTAACTGATTCTGAACTTAGAGATACATTGTTTGTTAAATTTGCTTGCTACAAAACTGCAAACATCTCATTTTGCATAAAATATTTAAATAATAAATAAAACAACATTAATCACTTGTATGTATTAAGCAGAATTCTTAATTTACAACCATTTTAACACTTGACACTATGTATTCATCTATTGCGAGGTTCAAACAAAGGAAATACAAAATGATCCATACAAAAGGAAATCCATAAGAAATATCAAGAAAGCTCAAATGAGTTAAATTGTTTTTGTGACTATCTGTGACTCATCCATATAATCACAAATAATAAATGTGAACACAATCACTGCATTATTTTTAAGTCTACAGTGATAAATTATTTGCTGTTATTTGTTAATAAAATACCTGGATTCCGAAGACTCGAGGTTTTTTAACTACAATGTCATTTTCATCTAACTATTTACTGAGTTAAAGAACTTGGAAATATAAATCACATTTAAAAATATATTTAATCAAACAAGTGTATGTTTTACTAATAGTGGATTAATACATATATTTTTTTCGTTTCCAGTCTCAGCCGACTACAAGACAAACTTCAAGCAAACAATCTCAATGACAATCAAAATAATAGTAGTAAGACAAAGACTCCTCAATGTGACAATAATACCAAAGGAAGGGAACGGAAAGTTCTGACACGCCTTCCGCCCGGCGCGACCGCTTCGGGGGTGTTCCCTTCGCCCCCGCCCCGGGGGGTGCTCGTCATCCGCACCCCGAGGGGTCCAGACGGCACGAAAGGCTTCCAGAAAAGGTAGCACCACCGACTTAGATCATAAACTCATTAAGACGTAATTCACTTCCATCCATTCGACTTACCCATGTAATATTAAATTACCAGTTATGCTGTTGTTCTTGATATTAGCATAATATTTATTTCACAGTTTTTAATCAATACTGAAACACCAACTAGATGTATCTTGAGACTGAGTTCTATTTTATTGATGTTGATATAACATAATTTAAAATTTAATTCACTCAATAGGTGATTCAGTATTAAGATAAGCATTTTGATATGGCATGTTCTCAAAATTAGATTTTAGTCAAGTGATATTTTTATTAGATTCATAAACTAAATCGATAGTCATGCTTGTCTTGATTCTGTTAGGTTCCTATCAGTTAAATATAACATCATTCAAGTGTGTAAGGAATCTGAAATGATTACACCAATGTTTCCCAACTAAGGCAGACTGATTTTAGCATATTTATGATTGTTAGCAAATTTGTCATTTGTTAAGGTGTTTCATCAATCTATGTGCATAATGGTTGATTCAGTAAAGGCATATTTACACTCTGATGAGTGTAAGTGAATATTTTAAGTACATTATGTATTGGTAAAGCAACCAATGCTTACGCTTGTTACCAATTATGCTCATTTACAAATTAAATGAAAGCGGTATATAACCTTTAGATACAATGTCAATTGTAACTTATCAATTGAAAAACCATTTTTACGAAATTATGCTATGATGTAAGAAGATAATTAAAAATTGTGAAATGATGTTGGAAAATTTAAGAGTGCTCACTTCAGGGAACAATATTATTGTTATAATACAACGGATTGATAATGAGATTTTATGAAATGAACACTCTATCTAAATTGTGTGTGTGTGCATTTACATATATTTTTACATATATGAGCATAATTTATAGTTACATTTCATATAAAAAAATGTCATTTATCCACAAAATTATATGAATTTAGGAAATAACTAATTATCTATTACCATTGTGTGGAGACGATTTATATATTACTAAAAATTTAAAGTTTTAGTGTTAAACTTTTTATATACAGTTTTTCTACATGTATAGCGTATTTTTAGGATAAGATATTGCTAATTGTATATTTATAGTATATTATTTTACTACGTTAAGTTTTTCAATGCTCACGCGCTGTTTGTGTCAATTCTTTCGTGCGATACCATCATATATATGGAATTCTGTTAACGCTGACTCCACACTTTGGGTCCAACGTTGCAGCCAATATGTGGATCAGCAAAATAAAAGACCAAGCACCAGGGTTGGTGGGATCGTTGAAGCTAATGTGTAGAGCCTGTGCTAACACACATTCGAATTTCAAACTTGACAAGTACCAGCTTCATGCTTAAAACTTTTTAATTACTAAGAGCAGTAGAGTTTACACAAACATTGTGAAAATGCATTTAGTGTGACTGATATGTGTGTATGTGAATTGGCCAGACATTATTTTGATTATAATTATTATGTGCGATATTATTTGTCTCAATAATGCCGCAATGGATTCACTGGGCTGACGTTAGTCCTATAAAAATGGTCTCGTGCTATCTCTGTCTTACACAGTATTATATTGAGTGTGCGAGAGAGATGGCACTAGATCACCCTTTCGTTTATAATTATATACTTTTAAGTATATTAAAAAGAACTACTTCCAGTGATGGTCTTCTATTACTTAAATCGTTCATTATACACGCTACAGGGTGTAATAAATTAATTAGCATCCTTTTAGCCTTACCATACTGAATATACAGTTGTATGTGTCTTGTAGTTTCGTTAAAATTAAAAAAAAAACCTTTCTTATGGTAATCGATTTTAGACTTTTAGACCCTGACAATATGGTTGAAAGTGTATTGCCTATGTTGCTAGAATTGGGACGCTTTATTTGACAAACTTTTTTTTTAAGTAACCAAGGCCTCAAGTTTGCCATTTTATTGTCGATAGTCACAATATTTCAAAATTGTTGAAATTTCTGGCATTGTCCACTAAATCATTGAATGACTATTCTGTTAAGACTAATGCTCATTTTCACCAAAATCCCCAAATTTTAAGAGGAATCCTAATTTTAAATCGTTAAAACTATAGATTCAGTCAAATTTTAGTGCATGTATATTTACGGACTGACAGCAGTAACATTTACCTTATTAGAATTTTAATGGTTTTTAAAATCTTGTAGGTTTCAACTTAATAAGACATTGTTTGAAAATGAGGATTAGGGGCCAGTACCATGTATAAATACTTATCAAAGTGGCGCTAATTCTTATCTTATCTTACTATGGGGGCTGGTACAACCAGCAACACTTCGACCCAATGGGATCTTTTGTGTTGTCCCCATTACCGTATATTCCTTACTCTTTGAAGACGAAGGCGGCTAACCCACTGAGAGGAAGGAACCTAAAATCTTCCAAAAAGCAAGGCAGCAAAAGTGGCGCTAATTACTTCACAATGTAGATAAAAATAAGTGTAATCAAAATAATGATGGTCGCACCAAACCAACGTATTAGTGTAAGTCTACATAATATAACAAGGATTGTGATATAGAATAATTGTCTTATTACAACCTTTTAACTCAACTGTGAAGTTGACTGTACAGCATTCAGAAATACACTCTCTTATCATTTGACATGTACTTTTAATATTTTGAACATATAGGATTCGTTATAAGAAGTACAGGGTTAGTATATCGCGTTGATACTTTGACATCTTATGGGGAATCGTTCGACTGTAGGCCGTTAAATTCAAATTTCTGGAACGGCTTGAAGTTGTTGCGAGCCAAATTCAACCCGGTCAAAAAAAAATAGAGAGAAAAAGTTTTATTAAAAACAAAAGCCTCCTGAAGCTTTCGTTTTTATTAATTTTAATCCCATCCTTCTTTTAGTTATTTTTTTTGGCCGGTTTGAAGTTAGCTTGCACTACCTTCAGTCCGGCCAATAAGATTGTCTACTATCATACTTTTCCGCAAGTTGTAGATCTTTAACTCACTCCAGTTATATGAGAGTAGTAATCACAATACATTAAACTTGCTATTTTGCTATATCAATGCTAAATCGGTCAATATTGTGCGTTGGCATGATTTCTGGCATTGATTGAGTTGTGAAATTATGTAGTTAGAGCCTGTTCCACAATATTTGGATAGTCGCTAAGCCGCCTACCGGATAATTAAAAAAATGAGATAACATTTGTAGGAAATTATCTGCCAATTAATTTAACGAGAACTTATTGGCTGGCTACTGAAACAGGCATTTGTTGTCGCGATTACTACTGCCATAAACCTAGAATTTGTTAAAGAACAAATTGTGAAAAATCACTTGAAATAAGAATTTGGCGGGCTACGTCGAACGATTCACCTTGAGTAGGTGCTTGACAAGCTCAGTTTAAATAAAATATAGAGAATGAATTGAAAGGATCATCGAACAGGTAAACAGATCTCATTTTAGACAAAATAATTTAATGTTGTTGGGAGATGTTTATATGAGGTATTGTCCATACAGAACGGATTCTCGTGCTGTCTCATCGAGAGAGACACAGTAAACGGCATTTTATAACGTGGATTATAATGATTCACATTAGAAAATTGCAAAATATCTGCTTTGGGTTCTAAATATATTATTCTATTCCAAAAGAATTAGTTGGCACCCAACAACTTTTGATGATCAAATCTTGGTTGTTGTGCTGTAAATTCTCATCGATTGTCTAATACCTAGGAAGGTGGCAGGATGTGTTGGACTCATATACCATCTAAAAACCGCACTTGCCTACTCTTGCGGCTATTTTACAGCCATGCGATTCGCCACGACCAAAAATTACATTAATTTCTGTCTATAATCAATAGCTTATCCCTTCCGCACTGCCAAGTCGGTAAAAAAAAATAGCAAATACCTATTTGTTTAGTAAATATTTTATATTTACTTACAAAAAAATTGCATAGGATTATATTCTTTCATTAAATAACAGACAGACAGGATAGAATTGTTAAAATAAAAAAAAACGGGTCTGTTTATCTGATCGTACAATTTTATTTAATCTCTATATTTTATAGATGTATTTACCTGTATGTATCAAGAGTTAGCGTCGAAGGATTTCACCCACTAGACCTAAATGGTTAGTTACAGAATCATCGAGGTCGTGTTACCAGAGGTCTAATTACAATAAAAAAACAAATGTGATCATACACGTAGTGCGCGGGCGCTCTTTGGCTAAAATTGATAAAACCAACTACTAAGCTCTAAGGCTAATTCAGAGACTACGCTGTGCGTAAAGTAACGCTTCCGTATGTCATATTTGTATTACAATTTGACATACAGAACCTAAGTTTACGCTTAGCGTCGTCTCTGAATATCAAGCTACTCTAGTGATTGATCAATGCTCGATACAAATTGACTAAGATTTTATTTGCGTAAGCTGAGTCTATCTATAGCCTAATCTGTCTCATTCTTAGATGACAGATGCCTATCAGTTTGACAGTAAATGGCTAACAGATAGGCGATGATAATATTATTTCGTAGCGCAAATATTAGCCTAGCAGGTCAGCTCTATTTATTAAACCAGTCGCTACGATTGGTCGTGCCAAGTCGAGTTGGTTGCAGCCCGAGACGGAGTTTCTGTTTTAAGCCAGCCGATCCGACCATTGTCGTTGGTCGCAAGTATCTAGTGTGTGAAGTCCCTTAGCTTAAATTATAATCACTAGTTATACATTTATCGACGCGCCTATTTATAAGATTCTCTGTTACTATAGTATTTTGTACTGAATGTTCCAAGGCAAGTTGGATCTATTTTTAATGTGCATGTGCTGTTGACAAGGTAGTTAGATTTACAGACACCTAACGACATCTGTGTTTTGACAAAGATTGTATTACAATTATGCCTTTAAACCACCTGATAATTATTTTTATTTATAAAAAACTACGTCAATACACAGATGTTGGTTGGTGTACAACTAAGTCCTTTGTCGGCTGTACCTACTAGATAAATAGACTGCAGAGTCTAATGAGGTATGAAACTTAAAGTATTTAATTGTTCCTTATGACTAATGTTAATATACAGCCTACCAAGTATATCCGAACAGGTGCACTTTGGCTAATATTCTGAGACGAGGCTAAGCATGAACTTACGTATGTCAAATTGTAATACAAATTTGACATACGGAAGCATTACTTTACGCTTAGCATCGTCTCTGAATATTAGCCTTTGTCACTGGGCCAACAGTATGGGGTTAAATCATTGAGTTCTAAAATTTTGTCGTACTATAGCCACGTCAACGAAAATAAAAAGAATAATCGCTATACCTTGACCGTTATTTGTAAACAGTCAATTAGTTGCGGTGCTTACTCCGCAACTCATGATGTTTAATTTATTTTGCGATTGCAATTAACATCTACTCAATGCTGCCAACAAAGTCACTCACGGCACCAGTGGCAGGTCATTGCCAGCTTGGTCTAAACAGGCTGTCTGTTGGGTATCTATTACTGTTAAAAATAGTAAAAACCAACTGTGTCTTTTATTTTTAGTCTATTAATACTTATAAAAAGTTTTTATACAACCGACTTAGTATGTGCATATAAATATTAGCTGTTGATCGAAACACCAAGAACAACAAACTTGTCAAATACAATTGTTGTAACAATAATTTATTTTAAAATAAAATATTAGTCATCTATATTCTTTTTTTTTATCTTGCACCCATTTTCTAAATACAGATTTTTGAACATACCATCGCGCCTGTATTCCCCGTAGGGTGCACATATGGTCCCATATAGGAGGTGAAGGTGAATCTGCCGTAAACCGGGCACAAATACGAACTACGAGCTACTTGCAATTTCACAGATAAACCTAACAACACTGCTCGGCCTAAGTAAGACCTCTTCCTCTAACGTACGTAGCAGGGTCACTTGAGACCACTAGACCAACGCGCAACGAGGCAGTCCAATTAGATTTCTAGTTCAATAATCTCTGAGCTAAGCTGCGGGTCGACAGACATAATATGACGGATATGGCGAAACTTGAATTTGTTGACCGTAGAAACTTAACATTTCGTGAGAATTTGTAGATAAAAATTAAAATTTGATTTATAATTTCCCCAATGTTAAATAAAATACTCATAATTATCATAAATCTTTACATATTGATATGTTTATCTTTTGTCGGTATGATTCTGCGCGCAATATAAACAAGTAACCAGTTTTTCTAATTAACATAAATATAGAATCGAAGTCTGCGGCTCATTGCAAAAGTTGAGGTACCTATATCGCAATCACATCTCAAAATGAAACGTGTGTAAATTGTGGCTGGCATAAAAATATTTATCAGAATAATGAACTAGGTACGTTTTTATAGATAGACTAGGGCTAGTATAGAACTAGGAAGACTAATTCAAGAACGCCGTACGCTGCGGGATACCGTGACCGGACTGAAGTTGACCGTTTAGCTGCGCAGTATACAATTTTTAACATAAACAATCCATAGCGCATTCTAACGGCTAACTTCAGTCCAGCCGGGTTATGCCGCGCGTACTGTAGGTAGGTAAGTAGGTACCATACATTTTATATTTTGTTGTAGTGGGTACTTAAAACCTAATTATTAATTATTAAGTACGGTGACGGTATTTTACAAAGTCACTGACAGTCGTCAGCATCATAGGTAGTCGTCAAGTCAAATTATATTATGTTGTTTACAACATAATATTATTTGCATAAGACAACTTAAAAATTATATAAATCACTAGCTTTCCGCCAGCGGCTTCGCCCGCGTGGTCTTGATAACCTTTTTAACCCGCTTTTCTGTTGAAATTTTTCAAATTCAAATTCAAATTCAAATATTTTATTTCAATTAGACCATATAAATAGGTACTTTCGAAAAGTCAAACTAGTTGCACGGTTCCAAAAAGTTGGACTTATGGAGAAGAGCCGGCAAGAAACTCCATAGTCACTCTTTTTAAAAAAAATGTATAAATGGTTACAGTAATCATTGAGGATAGTGCAGTCCGATACGTAAAAAAAAGAGTACTTATCTATTTAAAAAAAAAAAGATAGCTATAAGCAGTAAGAGCTGACCAGTCCCGACAGACAGCACCCGTTCACGATCATGACGTGTGTATCGGCGTAGTTTGACTCAACCATGTTGCAGGGAATAAAACGACCCGACACACAACGCCACCATCAGCAGGACATTTGAGTACCTAAGCATGACATACTCAGACCGCCGAGCCGAGCTAGATAAATATTAAACATAAAGTAATATCAGACTGCAGAATACTCGTACTTCACAGTTTATAAATTCACTATTTTAATGCAACTAATATATTAATAAATTCGATTTATAAAATTATGTACCTATAATATTAGATGTCATACAAAACATCATGTCAAATAATAGTTATAATAAATGTCATCAGATAAAAATAATAATAATAAACATGTGTATAATTTAAGCATGTCAAATTGTATAAGGTATAATAAAAATTCTCTCGTTAGGCGACTAGTGAGGTATCACCCTGTGGAGCTGGACTAGCACTATCCCATACATTTTTATCTAAAAGGTAATCTTCCAATTTATAATAAGCTTGCCTACACAGGGTTAATTTAATGATTTTCTTGAATTTATTTTCTGGGAGTTTTAAAATTAGGTCTGGAATTTTATTGTAAAATCTTACACAGTACCCCATAAAAGAGGTATGAACCTTAGCTAGACGAAACTGTGGCTGCATTAATTTTGATTTATATCTAGTGTTATAATCATGCAGTTCACTTCTTTTTGTATAAAGGTGTAGATTTTTCCTTACATACATTATATTCTCATAGATGTACTGAGAAGATTTTCTGAATTTCTTTGCTATAAACCTCACGGAGCCCGAGACCTTTCCAACGAATGCAAAACCGTGGAAATCGGTTCGTGCGTTCTGGAGTTATAGCGTCAGGAAGGAAAACCCGACTTATTTTTATATAGTAGATTAATTATACGAGTCGCATTAATACAGTCTCTAACATCGTTTACATACAAACTAGTTTCCAGTTTCCACATTCCTGTCAGTCCACAACTGGCTTTGTGACGGTACAGTCGCGTTCAAAGTGTCACCATGGCCGCTCTAGATCATCTCAGTGAGAGGGACAAGGCTGTTCTCCGGAGTATATTTGATCCGACGGCGACTATTGCAGCAGATGTGGTTGAGGATGCAGCGGATAAATTTGTTGAAGATGAAGGTAAGTAGGCGCTATGAAAATTGTAATCAAGTGGGGTATCCTTAGATTAAATAAAACTAAGTATACTAACTACTAACTATACTTTTGTAGAAAGTGAACTACTAACTATACTTTTGTAGAAAGTGACTTTTACTGATATTTGTCGACGTAATAAAGATAGTTTTATGTTTTTGGTAACCTCTGTGACCCAGCAGCCAGCGTCCGTGATCACGGGTAGACTGAATTGCTGGATGCTGTGGATGCGATGAGATGGTGTCGAAGTAACATAATTATTGGTAACGGGTCCTACCTACTACTTAGTTAAAATTTTAATAAATACCGCTGTGTAAACAAACGATACAAGTCAAGTTTTTAAACCGACGTGTAACTTTGTGGATTCTTTCAATGCATACCTATCTACACAACCTCTGTTTCACAATCTCTGGATACCGGCTAACTGACGAATAAAATGAAAAATGGAACCAAAATTTGTATGATCTTATGTGTCAGTTAATTTAACGGGAGCTTATCAGTAAGCTCTAAAACAGACCCTTAATAAATTCTCATCAGTAAGTAGGTAAATGGTTTGTTTGTGTTTCTTAGCAGTTATGTAACTTGTAAGTTAACTAACTAGTAGGTATTCGTCTTTCTTGTTCAGCCCTTTTTTTAATTTATTATAATAAGTAGGAAGCAAATTATGGACTATAATAAATAAAAACGAAAACTATCGATTTAAATCATTTTAATCCAGAATATTTTTCTCTCCGATTTTTACTTCCAACGTGTAAACTTGAAGCCGGACAATAAGATTGGCGAGAACTGTACCTAGGTATAAAAATAATTATATTGTTCGTAGAACCTGAAACTGATGCGTCCAAGGAGTCTGTCTCACTGTGCGCCGAAGGAGTCCGGTTGGCAGAAGCAGGCAAGCTTGAGGAGGCACTTGCCGCTATGAGCAGGGGAGTGGACGCGGCGCCGGGGCGGGCTGCGGCGTACAACGATAGGGCACAGCTGTTGAGGCTTATGTTAAGGGACGATGGTAATTATCTTTAACTACTCTTTAGGTCCAACGCTTGCTCAAACGTGCAAGCGTAGTGTAGGACGCCCTGCGACACGATGGACCGACGATTTAAAGGTGGCAGCGGATGGATGCGAGCTGCCCAAGACCGGAATGGTTGGCGCTCTTTGGGAGAGGCCCACGTTCAGCAGTGGACGGCAATAGGCTGATATATAATTATATACTCTATTAGGTATTACTTAGTACCTACTCGCAGGATTTTAGAGTACCTACGTTGGTCACATTGCAAGAAAGTCTGGTGACAATATAGGAAAAACTAAATTAAGAATGACTAGTCGGATTTAATAAATAAATAAATATCCTGGGACATTTTGCACAGCACCATCTAGTCCCAAACTAAGCAGAGCTTGTACTATGGGTACTAGACAATGGATATAATACTTATATACTTTTTTTTGTAAATACATACTTATAAGATACATATTATAATATATGTATAAGAAACACCCAAACAAACACAAACACTTAAGTTCATCACGTAAATATTTGTGTCTTGTGGGAATCGAACCCAGGACCTCGTGATCAGCAGTCCGGTAAGGAGCCTCATAAGTGTAGAGATCCTAAACGCGACTGCTACGCCTGAGGTCTAGGTTCCGATCTACCGACGAACTGTGGGTATGCATAACACACTTCTGGCCAACCCCTTGGGGAATAATAGCGCGATAGTATAATATAAATAATTTCAGACGCAACGTCGGATCTCGAGCGTGCTCTAGAGCTAACATCTGGTAAGCAGACCCGCGCACGCGCGTTGGCGCTGTGTCAGCGCGGCGTGCTTCTGCGCAAGCTAGGTAACGACGATGACGCGCGCGCCGCCTTTACCGAAGCGGCTAAATTAGGCAGCAATTTTGCTAAGAAACAGGTAAAATATTATACTATTTTTATTAAAACTTTTATAATGCACTCGTAATTGATAACAAACACTGCCGTAAGCCCGACACCCGAGTTTGATTCCCGGGTCAAGCAGTGTTTATTTACTTACCTATTTATTTTTTCACGGGAAGACCAACAGCATTTACCAATCTAAGTAAACATACTAATAATAACAGTGACCAGTGTTGTTGGGTTTTTCTGTAAAATTCAAGTAAGTAACAGCTCGGAGTCTGGATTTCTGCTCACCCCCTATTATATGGGACCTAAACATATATAGCGAACTGTGGTACCTACATCTCTGCCTAACCTTTCGGGGAATACAGGCGAGATGGGATAGTATGTTATGTTAAAACCTCATTATCAATTCCAGGTGGTGGAACTGAATCCTTACGCAGCTCTCTGCAATCAAATGCTGAGTCAAGTGATGAGGGGAGAAAAAGATATCAAGTTATAATTTAATTCCTTTAGTGTGTAAGTTTTTATTATTTCATTAATGTCAAATATAATAATAAACAAAAGCTAAACAAAAAATAGCAGTCACATGTAGGGCCGTTTATTAACCCCCGACGCAAAAACGACGGGGTGTGTGTGTGTGTGCGTGTGTGTTTGTCTGTGGCATCGTAGCTCCCGAACGGAGGGACCGATTTTAATTTTGTTTTTTTTTTATTTGAAAGGTGAATTAGTCGGAGTGTTCTTAGCTATGTTTCATGAAAATCGGTCCAAGATGGCCGCCGCCACAAAATACCGAATAATATATTTTTTCACAACTCCCTCAATATGGGTATCAAATGAAAGGGTTTAACTAGAAGAATACTATATACACTATAATAAATTTTAAATCCAAGATGGTCGCCACCACAAAATGGCAAATTACATTTCTAAATTTTTAATTTAGGTTATGGCCATCCAGGGGTCCTTTGGGTCCTTTTAGAGGTAATAAAAATGGGGACCTCAGCCACATGGAAAATACGGAACTGGTTACATGGAAATATATCACGTCAATAGTCCAGTGTTGTTGGTTTTTTTTGTGAAATTCCCAGTAGCTGGGAGTCTGGATTTGTGCCCGGTTAATGGCAACAGGTTCGCTCCATTACATGGGACCTAAACATATCGGCGAACTATGGGTATACATTAATACTTATTAAAATTCAAAATATTTTAACCATATAAATAGGCACTTTTGAACAGTCAAACTAGTTGCTCGGTTCCAAAAAAGTACGACTTATGGAGAAGGGCCGGCAAGAAACTCCATAGTCACTCTTTTAAAAAAAGTTAGTGAGACAGTAACATTTTTTTGGTTGTGAATAAGATGAGTCTATTGCAGTTTGATGTGTAAGGATTAATAAAATAGAAAAGAAAAGAAAATAGCCATAGCAGTACATTTGTACACCTCTGCATAATCCTCCGGTGAATACTTACACCTATAATACTAACTACTTAGTTACAATAGAGCAACCGTGAAGGTTTGAACTGACCACCGCCCAACCCACTCTATGCATATTTGTAAGATTTGTCGCTTAGCTTTTATGTTGTATTGTGTGTGTTTAAGAGGTATGATACGTAAATAAAACACAGATAAAATCTAATGGATTAGAAATTTATATTGTTGAGTACAATCGACATTCACTTCCGAGAAAATCCATACAATCAACCAGAGATCCCAGTGAACAGATCTACTGATGAAACGCGCCCCACGTGGCTACATGCCCCAAAAATCCTTGAAAATGACAAATTTAATACTACAAATTGAAATACTGTTACTACGCTATCGATATTAATAATAGAATATGCAATAAAATCTCATAAACCATGATCAAGTGCAGACACTTACACAATCTTAGCTGTATCCGCACACAACCATATTTTATCTTCGCGAATTGTTAAAAATTCATATTGTTTAATAATAATTCATAATTAATTCTAGTGATAGGCGACGACGGTAGACTAACGGAAATCGAAAGTGCACTTTAAATATTTCTAAAATAGGTCTTTTCAAACATGGCGTTCCTTGATCAAATTCGCGCGCTTTTCTTACCATAGACACGTTTCGCGCTAATTTGAATAGACCGATAGAACGTACTTTGAAGAGTTGCTTAGACTTTTATCCTAGGTTATGGTAACTAAAATGTATGAAATAAATCGTTTTGGCACATTGTTTCTTAAATAATTAGGTATTGAAAATATTGTGAAATGGATATTACGAATATTATTTATATTTTTTCAGATAAAAAAACTTCAATTCTAATCAACTCTTCCTCGTAGATTGTGAAATGATGATATATCACAGAAATAGTTGCGATGTAGTTGAAATTGATTGAAGCCTTGAAAATGCAATAATACATAAAACACCTCTTGTCAACATCATTATGAAAAATAAGATTTAATTTTCACAGATCATTGTTTTTAAATTTATAAATATTACACCTTGGCAGTCTATTGATCATTATAATGTCTAATAGACTGCCAAACTGTAAAGAATTTTAATACATAGAGAACTTGTCAGCTTGACATCTAAACTTTAAACAACGATTAGGTACAAAAAAGGTGTACAATTAATAAAATAGTGCTTAATCGATTAGGTACTTAAATAAGTGAATAACGTGCAAAAATGTATAACAGGTTGAGAAAATAATTGTTTCTCTATTTTTCTCATGGCGTATTTTTTTTTATAATGATTATTATTTTTGCATTAAGAATTAAAATATTGGTGATACCGATCCAAAAATAGATATTATTATACATACCTATTCGTTTTTTCTATTCAAACAGACCACAACCAAATGTCAAATTATGTAAAAAAATATTTTGTCTAGTTTTTATGGCCATTAAGAAAATAGAGAATCACACAATTTGTATGAGGAAAAGGAATAAAGATGATTGGTTATTATATTCTATAAAATACTAATTTCTCATGGAAAATATTTACATTTTTGGCACAGGTGATGGTGCAGTTAGCGACATCGCCATTGTAAAATTCTAAACATTTGAAAAATTATTTTTTATTAATAAAATATTTCAAAAGTATGCTAAAACCTGTATCAACTACGGGCTTAATCTAAAGGAAGGTTTAGGCCTATTAATGAGATATTAAATAAAATTCTAAAAGATAACAATATCTCGATTTAAATTTGTAACAAAACAGTTCATGATTTTTATTTCTCTATGGTCAACACAAGCATGATTTATTATAATATAAAATATTAATAAATTAAAATAATCGATATTTATAAATAAAATAACAATTTGCCAATTATTACAATAAGAAAATCCACGAAATTTGTGGTATTGGAAAGTTTTTTACACAACATTCTTATTCATAATTATTTCTGTTCTAGCAAACATTTCAAAGTACGCAAAAGGATAGAGAATTGTCAACAAGAGCAACCTAATTCTAATACGATATTATAATAATATTCTATGCTAAATAATATCAAGATAATTAAAACTAATTCTCACTGAACACATACATTAATTATTTAACATTTAAATATACTGTCCGGATTGACTCAAAAATATTCATGCTCTTTGATTCCATTGCCTAGTCCCAGTATTCACTTTCCATTAATTTCTTTTTTCATTGTTACCCAGAAATGGAACATCATTTTTTTTGGAATCTAGATATGGATAAGAGCAGAAAAAGTGTAATACAATACTTGGTTAATGTCACAGCACTAAAATAAAAATAACAATGTCAAAGCATAAAAAGCAAGCATGGATTTGAAAACTTGAAATACCGGCTTAGACTAAGAAACTTACGCTAATTTTATTTAAAATGTTATATGGAAATGACTTATTATTATGACCAGAAGGTGATATTCACTTACGCGACGACAAATCAAGGTTTTTGAACGAATCTGTCGGCTATAGCAGGATCGCGCGTGAAAAGGTACTCGACTATGCCTTATTTACAAGTGAGATCTTACAACAACGGTTAGATAAATAAATAACTATAAGTTTTATAAACTTTTAAATTTATATTAATAACTATTATTGACCAAGTCAGAATAAAAAAGGGCGAAAAAGGCAGAAGCTAGCAGACACTAATTAGAAGTTTCAACAAATTACGAGTACGATTAATTATCGGTACAAATTAAGATTTTTTTAAACTTTATCAACCTACTGCTGGGAAAATCTGGAAAGCCATTGAAAAGATTTCAGTATTGCCAGATTTTAAATAGATATAATTAAATAAAAAGAAATAAACGAATAGCGAAGTTTTGGTGCTTACTATAGTTTAACATATTTAGGTGCTATAAATTTATAGTTTTAAATATTTTGGTGTTATGAATAAACACCTAATCTAGTTGTGACCTGAATCTTGTGTTCTTCCTTGTTTATCACCATAAGTTACAAATAAAAGAGAAATCAAATAAGTTAAAATCAGCCTCACATACTAAGAGGCACCATGAAAAATTTACAAATGTTAATTAAAGACCAGTTAAAATATAAACATGGCAATACTGACTTTAGCTTTCAAAATGTCAAGACTAACGTCATTTGGAACGCGATTGTAACGTACTTTTATTTTTTTAAACGCAGATTAGATATATTACATTGTAGCTCGGTAATAGATAAGTACTCGATATTTTAACAGAAAAGTATTTATAGCTAATGAATATCTAAATGACTATTTAAAACAAATCGTAGCTGGGAGTAGGATTTTAATATTGTCTTGTTATAAACATTTACAAACACTTTAAATTTGAAGTTTTTTTTTATTTAAAATCACAGATGTACAGTTCAGCAAATATCTTGAAATAAAATGACGGATGCGCAGTAGTCGATTTTTAGTACATTTTGCACGCAAATGCACTGCGCAAATTTTCCCGGTCTCCGTTAGTTTTAGTTCAACTTATTCTAATTGTAGTTCGGGCTCTGTGGCGTTTAGTATAGAGGCCGATGTCCAACACTGGACCTGGACGATTACGGGCTGATAATAATGATGATAATGCTGTAAATAGTGTTCATAAATAAAATAAAAATGCTTTTTCAGTATGCGAATGTACACAATACCGCGGCTATCTGATGTTAGGCCTCATTTAATAAAAATCTCAAAATGTTTATAACAAGACGGGATGTCGGGGTGTCTTAGGTACCTACTGTACGTACCCCTAAGAGACACGTACAGGGACAGGGGTGGGTGTTGGTAGCGCAATTTGCGCCCACTACGTTGTCTCCCGCTCCAGCTGTGTTAAACCTACGACGCTGGCTTATTTTCTACTAAAAAAAATAAGTATAAATTGTTTTGTTTCCGTAACCATATTCAAATAAAGAACGCCCCTCTCTTACTCTATGGTTTGATATACTTTTTCGGAATAATAATGAAAAGCAAAATTATTTTACAAAAAATACTTTTGTAAGAAAATAAATTGATTAAAATATTAAGTTTATTATAATTACATAAAGCAAAGTTAATGTAAATTAGTTAAAGAATACTGTTATAAAAATGCAATAATGAAGTGAAAATGAGCCAGCTTCCTTAAAGTAATACTTATACGCCTACAAAGAAAATTTATAATTACACCTAATTATATTTTTAAGCAAAACCGCATTGGAAATGCGCGGCGAATAGAATACTATTGAAATATAATAATTTTAATTTTAATAATATTATAATTATGCTAAAAGTACTTTTACAAAATAAAAACAAAAACACCTAAATGTCATTTTATTACATTTCAATTTAGAATCAAATGCTTTCTTTTCTTTTTTAATCCACATCGATTAATCTAGCAAGATTGTATATTATACGATTTTAAAATGTATTTTATTAGCGATTAATTATTAATTAAGTTAGTAAGGCTATTTTAGTAGACGATTATTGACAGCCGTTTGATGTTTGTGACTTGTGACGATATTATAAAGGCCTTTTTAAAGTTGGAAATTAATGTCTTTTTGTCAAATTCCAAGGTGCTACCATACTTTTATGAGATTACTTGCACAATTTATCAATTCTACACCGAAATGATAAGAATTTTATCATCGGTACTAAATTACCGTCAAAAATGTAAAAGGAATTAATGGCAGCGCCTTATAATATCGATACAAATCGAATCGAAACGAAACGCACACACACACACACGCATAAGTGAACAATCACACACATTCATGCATACAAGCTAACAGTCAAGCTAATACGATACACGATTAGATCATTCATACATCACAAAATGCGATCACGACGCTGTGACAAACTTTAAAAACAAACAACGTGTTACCATAGACAATGAAAACTTAATGGTACAGCCGTGCAACCTTCTGGCAGGCGCACGTAGTAAAAAATAAAACATCTTTGGGCAGAATATTAAAATTGTTGATACACATTGAAGAAATACGCCCAAATATGATTAGTCAACAATAAAACTATAATAATTCACTAACTAGGTAAGTAGACACGAGATTCAAATAATTATGAGTTTGATAATATTGTTGAAATAAAGGAAACATATTTAGCTTACGCCGTTATGCTTTAAGTCCGATCTAATAATACATTTAAAAAAACATTCACTTAATAAGATTACGTTTTTATAAATTCATTCAAATGCGTTTAGCAAGTATGTATATTAATTTCCTTAAGACTTTAGGCTAGAAGGTTTATAAAAATTTTCAAGCACTCGTTTATTAGCGTACGCTAAATATGTTTCTTCCAAGCTCTCGTGGACATCTATAACGCTTAAATATATTGCCATCCACACGACACGACAGTATTTACAATATAAACAACACTGATATGTGATAAAAACGTGAAAATCAAACAAAAACCCACAGTTTGATGCGATCTGTCAAAATTGACATTAATGACAGTATATTTTGACAGAAAGTATAAACACTGAGTCAGTGAATAACATTTTATTATATTTATCAAGTGGCCCCAAGATCATGATATAAGAGATTGCCATGTGACGAGATTCTGAGTATGATTCTCATGTGACGACACAAAAATAAATAAAAATAACTTTATAAATTGCTCAACAAAATATTGCCAATGTAAAAATACATAGAGAGCAAACAACAATAAGTTTTTACTCCAATTAATATTGCTTACCGAAATTCGTTGGATTACATTTCCGATTAAAATTATTATTGCAGTTGAATAAATTAATTATTATTGCAAAAAATATACTTAAACGAATGACTACTCTTAGAATAACAATCCATTTTAACATCGATATTTTGAAGTTGGTAACGCATCTTTAAAGATGATTTTTATAGTAAGGAAATACAAGAAAGAATTTCTTCAGAATATCGATGTTAGATACGAAGTTAATTAAACAAACTAAGTCATGTCGTATTGGATGGTATGTAGAACATCATCGACTAAAAATAAGAGTAGTAAAATTAACGGGAATGAGCAAATATTTCTCCTAAACGTCCTTCGAAGAGCCCAAGAATGGCATTCCCTCAAGAATCAACGATACAATTTATAGCTAATCGTCGGAACTTAATGTAGAGTCGAGAGTGAGACAGCGAACGACTCGCGCCGTATGAGTGACAGAGACAGTCGACAGATGGAGTGAAATGCTGACTCGTACCGGGGTTCACATCCCCACCACACAGCCAACTTCAATAATGAGGAGAAAATTCAAGCCTGAAAGGTAAATACGAATGATCATAAGAAATACAACAGATATAGGAAACTAAAAGCCAATTATAATTACAAACTGGTTGGTTTTGTGCCTACATCTTTACTCAAGTTTAGTAAGCACATAAAGAGCTCTTCATTTTTAACCTGAATCCGACTCCAGCTTCGCAATGAAGCTTAGGCTTATATTCAGAGACGACACCAAGCGTAAAGTAAACGCTTCCGTATGTCAAATTTGTACTGCAATTTGACATACGGAAGCGTAAGTTTACGCTTAGCGTTGTCTCTGAGTAATAACAGCCTTAGGCTTATATTCAGAGACGATGCTCAGCGTAAAGGAATGCTTCCGTGTGTCAAATTTGTATGACAATTTGACATACGGAAGCGTAAGTTCATGCTGAGTCTCTTCTCTGAATCTCAGCCTTAGTCTAGCTTCTAGACTTGTCTTAGCTTCGCCTTAGTGTACACTAGTTTAATGACGTCACAGATCACAGCGCAAAGCTTATTTTGAGTACTTAGTAATTTTCTGACAATAAGCTTTTATTTATGCTTCAGAAAATACTAATGAATTATGAAAATGGAAAACCCTATATGAAACTCGTACGGACTAAAAACCGTACTTTCCTTAGCCTCGAGATTACGTTTGCCACAAGTAGAGTATTACGTTCACCTTGCTCGCTTGAGTCCTGCACGAACTCTGGGTTGAGGAAAGAGAAGCCCACGAACTTGGTGTGGTCAAGATTCATCATAAACTGTCAGAGAACTCTATTTGATGACGTCATAGTACACTGCTTCTTGCTCGCAAACTGGAGCTTGAAGAAGGGGAAGCCCACGAACTTGGTGTGGTCAAAATTTAAACAGCTGTCAGAGGACTCTATTTGATTACGTCACAGTACACTGCTTACCTTGCTCGCTCACACGTGCTGCACGAACTCGGGGTTGAGGAAGGAGAAGCCCATGAACTCGGTCTGGTCGAGGTTCATCATAAACAGCTTGTCGGTGGGCGTCAGTTCCGTCTTCTCTTGCGTGAATTGTTTGTCGAAGTTCGACACGTCCTTGCGATGTTTCTGTGAAATAATAAACATAAAATTATAACATAACATAACATGTATTCCCCGAAGGTTCGCCGGTATATTTAGGTCCTATGTAATAGGGGGCGAGCCTATTGCCATCAATCGGGCACAAATCCAGACTCCGAGCTGCTACTGAAAAATTCACAGAAAAACTTAACTACACTGCTAGACCTGGAATTATGGAAATCGAACCCAAGACCTCTAGCGTAGCAGTTGCGTTCGGGACAACTAGATGACCAGACCAACAATGCAGTGGATTAATAAATAATTTGATTAATTAATTTCACATACCGGACACAGTTTTTAAGTTAGAATTTATTCTGACTTGTTAAAATGCATTATTAGCGTATGCCTGCGCTTAACTATCTATCACTCCTTCATTCGTGGCCCGAGTTGTAATAAAATAATTTAAGATCCTACGGTACTAAGTGTCCCAAATGGTAAACAGAGCATGAATAGGACATTTCTTTATATTTATCCTAAAACTACCGAGCTTATTATTATTAGATGCTCACTTCGAAATATTTATGGCGTTATCTTATAATATCCTTTCCAACGATAATCTGTCGATATCGGGGCTCGTGGGCAAGTTGTAACTACGCTGATCAACCGATCTGCCAAGGTTAAGCTACATTTGCCGCGGTCAGTCTGTGGATGGGTGACCATTCTTAACATATCGAGACCCCTCCGTGCCTCGGAGAGCACGCAAAGCCGTCGGTCCCGGTTGTCATACGAACAATTATGTCAATCGTTAGTGGTAGTCAGAAGCCTAAAAAGCCTGACAACCAGACCAAGACTGGTCTGGTTGTCAGGCTCCTTTCCTTCGAATATCGGTATTGCCTAGAAATTGGGTTGCTGGGGTCTGATGGCAGTCGCTCCAGGTAAAATACTGATATTCAGCCGCATCCTGGTTAGACTGGAAGCCGACCCCAATGGTTGGGAAAAGGCTAGGAGGAAGAAGATAATCTATCGATATCGATACTCACGATCTTGGGCTTGAACGGCGGCTGCACGTCCCGCGCCTCGATGCGCGCCCAGTCGATGCGCCGGAAGAACGGGTGCGTGCGGACGTCCTCCTCGCCGCGCGCGTTGCAGCCCAAGCGCTTCTGAGGGTTCTTCGTCAGGAACGCCTTGCATGCGTCCTTGGCCTCCTATACGGTGAAAAGTTTTGATTCAGAAGAGGTGCAGAGAAAAGAGTCAATTACAATAGATAGTCAACTGTTGCTCTGAATAAATAATAAAAAAAGAAACTCCCCATGTTGCAAGGCTGGAGATGAAAAGATAGGTATCAGAAGAAAATACTATTTGACTGTTTGTAAAATAACAAGTTATTTAAAACCAGTATAAGCTGACCTCTCATTGCAAGGAAAGCCTATACAATGCTCAGTCAGCCTATACTGGTAATGCATAGTTTAAATTAAATTTTACATTCTACAGACACAAAATATTAGTGTCAAGATAGTGACTGGAAAATTTCAGACTCGTAAATTAATATTCAACATAATGCCAAACTAATTTTGTATGGATCGCGTTGCGGACAAACCGCTCTTACGGCCCGTTCCTATAACCAATCTGTGGATAGATTTGATTACTTATTAGAGATAGAATTTTGACATTATTTGTATAGACGTTATGTCAAAATTCTACCTCTAGTAAGCAAATGTATTGCAAATGTATAGATTTGTTTAAGAACCTTGAACTTACCGAAAATGTATTTTTGTGAACATTTTTCACTTTGCTTTCCTAGAAGTATTTTTCATCCGCAAAACTAACCTTACTCAAAGTCTTGGGGTACGACACGCTATTGTCAGTGATGGCTGCGAACAGTTCCTCTTCATCCTCACCATCAAACGGCGGCTGTCCAACCAGCATCTCATACAACAACACTCCATAAGCCCACCAGTCTACAGACTTGCCATACGGCTGGTATAAGATGATCTCCGGCGCGATATAATCCGGGGTACCACAGAAGGTCTTCGTAGTTTTGTCGCCGGTGATCCCCTCCTTACACATGCCGAAGTCAGCGATCTTGATGTGTCCGTCTTGGTCGAGGAGTACGTTGTCCAGTTTGAGGTCACGGTACACTATGCCCCGGGAATGGAGGAAGAATAGACCGATCGCAATTTCTGCGGCGTAGAAACTGGAATGGTAATTGTTCTGATTGATTTTGATGATTAATCTTCGAAGGATTAGGTGGAGGTAGACTAAAGTAAACCAAAATTCACCGGTGTATTTAAGTCCCATGTAATAAGCGAGCCTATTTTCATTTTACTCGGCTGTTACTGAGTATTTTATAGAAAATCCTAAAAAGTTGACTCGACCTAGGAATCGAACCCAGGATCTCGAGCGTAGCAGTTAGGGCCACTTGGCTAATGAGACAGTTACAATAAAACTTTTACTTGAAATTAATCACAATTAAAAAAGTTTTGATGGATGGATGTTTGTTACTCAATCACGCCAGAATGGCTGACGGATTTGGATGAAATTTGGCATAGAGATAGATTATAGTCTGGAATAGCACATAGGCTATGTTTTATAAAAAAATGTTATTGTTCCCGTGGGATAAATTTGTTTTAATAATTTATAAAAAATGCCAAGACCACGCGAGCGAAGCCGCACGCGGTAAGCTGTCTATAAGTACTTACACGGCAACAGGCTCCTTGAACTTGCCGCACTGTTGTATCTGGAACATCAGATCTCCGCCGTTCACGTATTCCATCACGAAGTACAGACGATCCTGTGGATGTTGAATGAATTGTTTAATACAAGAATTAAAAAGGAATCTTGTCTTTTGTCAACGATTGATACCATGAATTCTCTAAGTTTACTGATTTCTGACACTTAAGCGAATACTAGACATTGAAGCAAACAGCCAGACAACATTTTTTTATTTAAATAAAACTACTTTTTACGGATTTTATCGCATTATATTGATACTATTTTAATCTTCACGTTTCAAACCCTTTACAGTCAGTCACCAGTGACCACGGACGCTGTAAAGGGTCCGAAACGTCAGGATTAAAATAACATCAATATGACGCGATAAAATCCGTAAAAAGTAGTTTAATTTCAATTCTCTAAGCTTGTTTTTTTTTATCTAAGGTTGTTAGCTATTAAATGTCCATTGCCATCTAGTGCCTATAAAAAATTTAAAACATTGACTTGTAATTATCACTCGCTTTAACGGTGAAGGAAAACATCGTGAGGAAACCTGCATGCCAGAGAGGTTTTCGCGACGGTATGTGAAGTCTGCCAAAACCACATTAGGCTGGCGTGGTGGACTATAGCCTAACCCTTCTCATACTGAGAGGCGACCCGTGCCCAGCAGTGGGACAGTATATGGCTTGATGATGACTTGTAATGTCAATAACAATTATGGGATTACACTAGAACACTTTTCGCCTGCATCTTCGGGAATTCACGCGTGATGGAATGTCATGTTAATAAATTTCCTTCTTACCATAGTCTGGAAGCAGGAGTGCAGTTGCACCAAGAAGGGCGGCTTGCTGCTGAGCGCCAGGACTCTCTTCTCGACCATGGTGCACTCCACATCGTCGTCTTGGATGATGATGTCTTTCTTCAGGATCTTGATGGCATACAGCTCGTCCGTGCCGCGGCGTTCGGCTAACATTACCTGTATAAGAAGTATAACTTAGAATTTCCTGAAATTTCCGATGTTGCGATGAATACGCATGTTGAAACTGCAAACTTTTGAAAGAAGGTACCTTTAGCAAATGGGCAATTCAATTAAAATTGCTAAAAAAAATTGGTACGATTATTATCGACAGCTAGAATCTTACGCATTAGAAATATTTTTGACAAGTTAGAAATACTTACGGTTGAAATATAAATATATTTTGGTTGCAAAATATATTATTTTATATTTCAATATGGTGTTGACTATAATTAAAAAAAGGAGAAAGCCGTGGCTGTGTGGCAATATTAGCGAGAGGCTCTTCGAAGAAGAAGAATTTAAAAAAATACACTGTATATTTGTGTAATCGTACCTTGCCAAAAGACCCCTTCCCGAGCACCATGATAAAGTGGAAGTCGGAGGCCCTGATGACGTCAGCGGCGGCCATGTTATGCGGGACCTCTCTGTCGGGCGGGGGCGGAGGCCTGCGGGCGCCCACGCTGGTCGCTCTCATCTGGTTCTTGAGCTGGGCAAGGTCTGTGCCCTCCTCTGGCACCGGCACGTTGTAGAACTCCCCTTCTTCTTGGGTCAGGAGCTTGAACCAGCCGTCAGCTGGGGCCTTCATCAGCTCGGAGATGCCAAAGGACAGAGAGCCCATGAAGTCGTTGCGGGAGGTACGGTCCCAGTCCCAAATCTGGAAATATTGTAATAATTGCCTAAAATCGGAGCTAGGTCTATCAAAATAAAAAAGAACGGTTTTTGTACAATAATCCTGCTGAAGATAAACTCATTAATCTTAATATCTTCTTTTTGGGAAAAAACTAATACAAATAAATAAAATTGAAGTGTCTGTTTGTAATTTTATATTAACAGCTTTCCACTAAATGCATATGAAAGTATTTACCTACGGTACTTACCTAGTAAAACACATTTTGTTAAATTGTTGTCTGTCTGTCTGTACTGTTCTTGGCTAACCTCTGAAAGGGCTAGACCTATTTTGACGGGACTTTCACTCGCAAATAGCTAATGTTATAAGAAGTAACTTAGGCTACTTTTATTATTTTAGATAATTTACTTATTTAAAAAAATATTGAAATCAATCTTAGCTCAATTGTGGCCGCCACATCTACTTCACCATTATTTCCGTTTTGGATAAAAAAACTGTTCCAACGGATTCAACTTTTTTTAATTTGGCTAAAACGTCTACTGTCTAGATTGCTGTTACGTTTTACATGAATAAAGTCATTACTCCGAGCTGCGCCTTAATGTTGGCAAATAAATTATACTGGCATAATATCGGTTACCCCACCCTAAAAATATTATAATATGAATAGCTCCAAATGAGAAATTCAATATGAATAGTTGAGCAGCCAAATTGATTCACAAATTACGCCTATTATGAATTAATTTGCATGTCTGAAAATTAACGATCAAATGTAGAAACTGTTTTAGCACAAAATGAAGCAATATTTTTCCTTAATTGTATGCAGTATGATATTTATCTCAAAATCTTGGAGTACGCTTGATTAAGATTTCATGCGAATAAGTAATGGTTTTGTTTGATTCTTTTATGTTAAATTGTTTATTCAGAATATTCTGACATCAGTAAGTATATTTATAATGCTAATTCTGATTATAACTGTCTCTTTCTCCTGAATGAAAATGAGTAATTAGCATAGTTATTATTTTTAACTTAGGCGCTTAGGACCAATAGGCTACTGATATGGGATCAGTAGCCTAAGAGCATAAACATAACCCCTCAAGTCATAATTATAGGGCAAGGGAGGGCAAATGCGGTTTTTAGTTGGTCCGACATATCCTAGGCACAGAATAAATAATACAGAATGGCCACTCTCCGCCCCTCCCTAACGTCAGATACCTCAGGTCCCCGGCATTCTGCCGGTGTTCTTGCCGGACGGACTGCCAACAAACCCTACGCACTCACGCACACATTTGCATTTGCACGTGTACAAACGTAGTTTTGACAAGTTTGAATTTGGTATTGTAGTGTGCAGTGGTATCGGAAAGTTTGTTTGGAGTGGCACAGGTGAGCCCTAGGTGACATGTATACATGAGGATTTTCCATATAAAGACATTTAAGAGGCATTGTTAGCCGATTCGCAGGTTGAGCAAATAGTTAATAGGTTTTTCTATGAAATTCTCTGATAGCAGCGCCGATTTGAGGTGAATTGATTGTCAGTTAGTTGTATCTAAACATTCCTCATTAATCAGTCCGTCCATTGATGAAAACCATATGGAAATCAGTTCGTTAGTTTTTTAATTTATCGCGTTCAGACAGACAGACGCGGCATCGGATTTTGGTTAATAATATATGTAGAGATAGTGATGTAACTATGTGTGGGGAGATTTTTATGAAAAACTGTTAAAGCGCTGCGGCGGATGTCAAGGGAACTAAAAAAATGCTAGCATAAGTATTCCGTATTTTTGATAACTATAAGAATTCGTATAGGTACTCCATAAGAAAAGGTTAAATTGGGGGTTATTGTTAATTAGTGCTTTTATTATTAATTGTTTAGTATTTTCTGGAGTGGGGTTAACACTCCAGAAAATACTAAACAATTAATAATAAAAGCACTAATAAATACTAAATTTTCCATGAAAATTAAAAAAAATCTTGAGCCAATAATTAATCGTTTAGTATTGTTATTCAATAATGTACCCTCATTGTAGGTTACTTAATAAACTTTTAGGCGATATATGGTTCGAATAGACGTTCAAATACCTTTCATATTACCATAAAATTTTACTAAAAGAAAGTGGCTCGATTTATTGATTCCCAACTGTGTAGGTACTTTACAACTATAACAGTATTGTCACCTCAATCAGTAGTCTCCTGTCCTTGTCCTCAGCCTTAAGGTCGAACGTCAGCGTCTCGTTCCACACGGGGTTCAGCGTGCTCCTCATCGTCTTGGTTTTTTTCTTCACATTGTCCGAGTCCGGGATCAGCTTCATCTTGACGTAGGGGTCCGACAGCCCGTTGGGGTCCATTGGAATGAGATTGCGGCCCTGTATCACTGTGGATAAAAACAGGTGGGTTAGAAATTGCTTATTTTAATTTCATCAAATTAAAATGAAATAGGTCCCATATTATAGGGGGCCTATTGCCATTACCCTGGCACAAGTCAAAACTTGAAAATTGTTAGAGGTAGTCAGAAGCTTTAAAAGCCTGACCACCCGTCTATCCTTCGAATATCCGTATTACCCAGAAATAGGTAAGACACTTTATGTAGAATAGTAATATTTAGCCGCATCTGTTAGCCTGGAAGGCGACCCCACCAAATTTGGGAATAAGGCTAGGAAGACGATGAGAATTACTAAAACAATATGTGATGCATTACCGACAACAGTGAGCTTGTTCCCCTGGCAGGTGACGGTGAGTTGGATGCGCCCGCGCCGCTCCGTGTGGTCGCAGCCGCACAAGTTGGGCACCGACTCCTCGCACCGCTTGTGGACGTTCATGTCGCATGCTGGTGTACGTGAAATGTGTTAGCAGTCAATTGAATTATTACTTCTCGAGTACATTTATTTGCAAATGTTTTTAAGGCAAAAATTTCAAAGAATAAAGGCGTGTTTCAACCTCAACAACCTCGGGGTAGTTGGTAACTGCCGAATAAATTAAAAACTTTAACAACATTTTTATAAAATTATGTGGCACCTATCAGTAACCTGTGAAACAGGCCCTTATAGTTTAAAGTTACGTAGGGTTTTATATAGTGTTGCACCATCAAATTAAATGACAAATATATTTGCAATTGTAAACCATAATAGGGAGGGTAACTATAAAAATATAGTTTTTTTGCCGGTTGAATCCATTTTAGCAGGATCATAAAAAAATATTAACATACCTACTTTGTTAAAAATATTCAGAGTGTATTATTAATAGCAGAAGATTGTCACTATCAATAAAAAGCTCAGTGGACTCGAGAAACATATAAATATATATGTACTTACTTATATCATAGTGTAAAAACCTCAAGAGCGTTCAGAATAATATCGTAAATCATTCACAACGGCAGCGTTTAGTGATAAATTGCTTCATACATGCCGAGTGCGGCATAAAATATACATATCAAACGTTTTTGTACGTAATAAGTACATTAATAAGACATGGATCATTTATAAGTATGGGAACATTCAACTTTAATTGCATGCTCTTATTGGGAATGAGTTACGAGTAGAGATTAAAAAAGCTGTAGAGGGGACATTGACAACATTTTCAAACAAAAGACAAATCCCGATTTGACTTTATTTTTTTCTTTATAGACAAACAGAGGGATTTGTAACAAGCCCCGCAAATTGATAATGTGCCTGGCGGCCATCTTGGTGACGTAAGAATGTCGTCACCGTTCTCAGAACGCATTAGCACTGCTAGCCAGCAAGTGCGGCGGATGACGTCACTTTGTGGTTAATTAGATAAGGTTCCAGTCCATTAACAACTTGCGGGACTTATACCATATGCTACGCCAGGTATTCTTTCCCCAACATGGAACGCTGCGACGACGTCTTGTCTCGATCAGTGTCGCCGTTGATTGACATTTTCAATACAATTAAGGAGGTTTTAATTAATGGTGAATGTATCATAAATTGCTTGCTAGCCCAATTGTTTTCTATCTCAGTGTTCTTCATTTATTTATTTTAAATAGTAAAGTTAGTATAACTAATTTAAAATAGTTTCATTGCAGAAGCAAGTAGGTAAGTGAAATAATACATTTTGCTTACGTAATTTATTTTCATAAAGTGACGGAGCATATTAACCACAAAATGGTCATGATTAAGTTCCAGTAACGTGACGTAGCACCTGTCACGGGAAGAGAATATTTGGCGTAAGCATATTATTATTAAGTACCTAGTTACCTACCATGTTACCTATGCGTAACTTATAGGTAGTATGGTTTTGTATATGACGTCGCAATATTAAGGGGCTGTTTCACAGCTTACTGATAAGTTCCCGTTAAATTACTTGGCAGATAATTTCATACAAATATTGTTCCAATTTTGAATTAATCCGGCGGTTAGCGGCTATCCAGGGGTAGTGAAACAGGCCCTTAGAACGGTTAAACAAATAAACATTCAAGTTTTACAAGCAATAATATTTCAAGGATTTAAAATAAAAAACATGCAATATGAAAACAAAAACAAAAAGGAAATGTTAAAACAGGGGCGAAACAAAAACAAAGCGAGGTAACAACAAGTAAAATGTTCTGGGTAATTATAATATTAAAGAATAATATACAAGCGCCAGCGGCGTAATTAATAATACAGCATACGGGAGAGCTAAGAGACGAGTAACTGCTAAATTTGGGACGAAACTTGATCAACATTTTGATAAAGGCCCTGTTTTCCCTTAAGATAATATAATATTGAGGAGGTTTGAACACGAAACTATGCATAAATACAAATGAAAACATATTTAAGAATAATACAGTATTTCAGAGGAATGGATAACATTTACAAGTAACTAAAAGTACCAAGTAGGTATACTTTGTTATGTAATATTAATGATAGTTGTCTTATTAATCTACATAAGATAATTATTAAACTATTAGGTATCATAATATATATGAAACTATAAGCTAATAGGAAATTATTCGCTTTAATTTGAATAAAAATGTTGTAGTAAAGTAAGATAGTTTAAAATATGACATCAATTAGTATGCAAATACTTGTAAATATTTAACTACTAACGTAATCAGAAATGCATGCAAAACTTATAGTGTTAATGTAAACATAGAACGCGTTGGTAGAACTTTTAATTATGAACAAGAAGTAAGTTATAGGTATAAGATGAAACCTTTGTCAATGTTCCATTTACATTGGATGAGAAAACAACAGATCCATACAATGCACTACGTCTAGCTACGTGCGTTGTAACTTTTAATGCAAAGACGTGCTCTCATACACCGCAAACAAACTTAGCTGCAGCAGACAGAGTTATACACAGAGGGGATAAATAAGCAAATCAATTAAAGAAACAAATGCGGACTGACTTTGTTGGACGTACTTACTAGGGGACTTAAATATTAATAGTTCAGACTTGATTACACATTTATTCACGATCCAGACATTTCGTGCAAAGGGACCTCCTTGTCTCGCTAAAGAGCTTATACCTGGGATTTGGAACCTTCTTGTGCTGACAACATATATCTTTTTAGTTGCAATGGCATACATTAGTCCTCGTGTTAAAGCATTCGCTATCCAGGAACTAGTTTCCTCTTGTTAGTGTCATTCTAAAGATACGTCTATATTATACCTCCGCATTTTAATCCCTGATGGGCGAGACCATGGAGTAATGTACCGCAGTGTTCACAAAAAGTTGGCGCAAGGAACGTCCATGTGTTCCATTTGTGAGGAGCGTAGGCCGCCTTTGCAATGACAAACATATCAAAATCAATTAAAGCACAAATAACAAGGACCCCGAAGAGAGCGAGAGCGTTCCTACTTAAGAAGAAAAAGTCTACGTACACAAAAGAGTAATAAAAAAAAGCATTAGCAGAAAGCACCATCACCAATCTGAAAGTTGAAAAATCTAGAACACAGAAGCATGTCCAAGCGTTAGTGGGTTACGTCCGCGGTTCGCTTGGTACCTTGACACTTGAGGCCCTGATGGATCAGGCCGTACAGGAGAGAGCCACAGTGGTCGCAGAACGTCGGGGACGAGTAAGTGCAGTTGCGAAAGTTGTGCTTCGTGCGTGTATCCTGTTGGTCATTTTTATAGATAATGTTATAGGTTCTGAGAACGAAGAACACAAATTTGGATATTTAGATAAAAACCTAATCCAATACCCATCCTTTGAATCTTTAAAGAACATTTGTATTTCTATGTTACATTGGATGTCGTCGTGTACTAGACCCCTGTAGAAAATCCATGAATCACAGAGAAAAGTAATCTTCATATTGTGTAAACCACTACACATTATTTCATGCTATTTGTAAAATATCGAATCTTTCTTTGTAGTGTTAAGATTAATCTTCACTGATTCACAGATTTTGACGATATATGCCTACATCCGTCGAAATCAAATTTAATTCCACTCTTCGTCAATTTAATGAACGAACAAATGAGTTATAAATCTTAAATTAAATAGTATATAGTGTTGAAAGCTTCGTCGTGGTTATTGGAATATAAATTATTCTAATAGGCATTAACTCGTTCATCGTTAATGGCCATAAAACGATTTTTATTAGTATCATCTGCCTCAGTTTTCAATAATGGAAATATTATTATTTATAAATATTGTGTAGGTACTGTTTTAATGTGATTACTGAAAGAGTTTCTTCGAAAACTTTTAGTTATTTTTTTAGATAGGACTACCCCAACGACCTTTAGATTTTTTTTTATAGTTCGGAAAATTCTCAGGGATCGTCCGGCTTTCGGACTAGAACTGACCAACCCTGGCAACCTCCCTTTTTTTGTTCTATAGTATGTGAAATCGACTAAACAAGAGACGTAGACAAAACAAACGCAGGTTTATTTCAATAATTCTATTCTACTTTATTATATTTTTCTTCAAATAGAAGCACAGAACATTTAAAATTTCCAATTAACGTAACTACATATTTCGTAATTGGCTTCCATTTTGTAGGAATTATATCTATACAGTCTCGGCGATGTTCGCAGAGTACCCCGGAGCGTTATGTGTTGTAGAATATTAAATGCACTTGCCAACCCTAATTGGGTATGGCTAATTGAAATTCTGTTTATAATGAACCGCTTGTATTGTTGGGATCTTTGCTTTGATGGGTGGAACAAGTTGTATTTAGTACGGTAGGGTTTAATTAAAATGATTAATTGTAATGTTTTTACCCTGGCTCAGTCTTCGAAAGGCAATTTCAGACATTGAGCTGCATTGTATCTTCATCATCATCAACCAATATACTGACTGTCCCACTGCACGCAGACTTCACATGCCATCGAGAAAATCTTTCAGGCATGCAGATTTTTCCTCACGATGTGATAATTACGCACATGATTTCGAAAAGTCAGAGGTGCGTGCCTTGGATTCGAACTTGGCAGTCTAGTGGTCATGCCCCTAGGCTATCACTTATGCATTGTATCTTACCTACATGTTTATAGAAATCAATATAAGTAATTTAACATTTCAAGACAACCGACTTTTTTATTGTTGTGGTCTAATCTAACCTAACTTTAGATTATCCTTGAGATAAACTGGCAAACCTTGCAGCGTCACTATTCATTTTTATTAATACCGGGTTGGTAGATTTACACGCCCCGTTGAAAAAATCTTTCGGGCATGCGGGTTTCCTCAAGATCTTTTTCTTCACTGCGTGTTTGAAGTTAGTTGACGCACTCTTGAAATGTCGAGTTCTCTCGAACTCGACGCTTTTGACTTGGAGTCTAATGTTCAATAGTCATATCTTTAATCCGTCTTTAAACCTTTCTATAGTCTTGTCTTTAATCCGTTTCATTTACCTTTTACAATCTTTACAATACCTAGCCCCACCGATCGAATTTTAAGCCAAATAAATGGAGGTCGAATCAAGAAACCTTATGAAAAATATTCATTTTTAATAAGATATTTACATCTTTCTTTACTTTGAATTTACAATATTTTCTGCCCATTTCAGTCTAACAATTTGAAAATGTCTAGGTACAACCGACACAATTGCCTATCTCGGTATTAAATCCTTTGGTTGAAGGCTTTCGGTATTAAACGAAAACACAGAAATCTTTTGAAGTAGTCTCGATATTTCATCTTCAAAATGGCTTAGGCAGTAAAAGACAGCACCGCAGTAACAAATTTTAATTAGGCACTTAATTCTAGTCAGACTAACAATGGTTTTTTTTAAGTACTGTGAAAACACGTCTAAATGTTACCTTTTCCAAGTTAATTAACCACTCAAAATGTGGATAGTATCACGTTATGTAACAAGGGTATGTAGGTACTCGTTTCACTTCATAAAATTAGGAAAGGTAACGTTAAAATGGAAAATGGTGCCTACTTAATTCATGGTATTTTACACAGCATGATTAAAATCTTTGCTGCCGTATGCCACTATTTCCTAGAATTTGATCCAGATAGTCGGATGGTGTTGTTGGTGATAGAGAAAGTTTTCTTTCAGAATCATCGGCTTCGATTACTGGGTAGGTATTGATTGGTCGAAAATCCAGTGATGCAGGTTCAGTGTTCATTAAAAATCGGGCCCGACACTCCTAGTATTTTTCCCTATTGCGTATAGGTTCGGATTTATCCAACCACGCCCACTTGTAAAATTCAACCTGTATAATTTACACCTACTTATATTTTCCACTCAGAACTAAGAACTCAGAATCACCATGAGACTATCCACCATATGCCTACGCAGGATTTTGGAGTACTTCGGTCACATCGCAAGAAAGCCTGGTGACAATTTAGAAAAACTTATTGTCACTGGCAAAGTGGAAGGGAAAAGACAACGAGGCCGCAGTCCCACGCGTTGGACAGACCAGATCCGCTCCACTCTTTCAACTATGGTTCACGATGCTGTCCAGGCGGCGGATGACCGAAACGGGTGGCGAAGTATCATCCGAGAAAAAGTGATTCCTAGGGAAGGTCACGACCCTCAGCATTGAGGAATGCGACTAAAGGAGGGATATTTTCCACAATTAGGTAGTTCTTTTTCAGTCACAGATACAAATCTTGTACTAACATAACTTGATGAATAGTAAATTAGCCGTTGAAATCCTTACTAATATTATAAATGCGAAAGTAACTCTGTCTGTCTGTCTGTCTGTCTGTCTGTTAAATGAAATTTGGTACACAGATAGTCTATAGCCTGAGAAAGGACATAGGCTACTTTTTTAATGCGAAAAAAGGGCTGTAAAGGGGGTGAAATAGGGGATGAAAATTATGGGAAATAACCAGACCACACGGGCGAAGCCGCTGGCGGAAAGCTAGTACCTAATAAATAAGCTTTTACTTTCACATTAGCGACATAAGTATTCCTAAGCACAGGTTTGCAACTGACGTTTCATACTCACCAGAAACATTTAAACGCTTAGAGGAACATATGCTTTTGATAGAACTAAAAACAGCATGAAAGCGGAGCTGAAACTGCTGTTGGCATATTAAATTTGATAAAGTTAGACTGTGTTACAGGCAAGGAGGCGGCATGTTGCCTTTATCTTAATCTATTCTAGTTTTAAAATGAATTTTAACTTCTGCTAGACTGTACTTGACAAAGAACTTCATGAGATGTTACAAATTAATAAAAAACAATTGACAATAAGTTGAAATGATTTGTATTGTATTTGTATTGGTATGAAACGGAGCGAAATGTAAAATAGCCAACTTTTATTTGTTATGTTTACAGAAAATAAAATAGCGCGTCTTTTGATAAGTTTCAACTTGAATGTTAAATATGATTTTTAATTATTCACGCTGCTATTGACTACTTATATTAAATCTTAATTTTTCCGTGAGGTTATATCATTACTTACTTCCATCATCATTTGTACCCAAAATTATTGTTTAAGAACTTTGTTGGGAGATGCCTAGTACCTACTTACAAAACAGTCCTATATTTTACAGCTCGCAAACTTCAGTATTTTCGTAAAAACAAGCCCGACGATGCTCTAGAAACGTAATAACCCCACATTTAACAACAAATTGCACCAATTGAGAACTATTTGAGCGCAACAAAATGGCGGCGTCTCGTTCCCGCCAATTAATCCAACATGGCTGATTATAAGTAATAGCCTATTATTTAAAATGATGAACCGTTATTAAACAATTTTGTACTTGAGACTCGATGATATTTTAATGTTCGTGACCTGGTTTTGCTTTTCCGTGATTTTGGTACCTACTGATGTTACAGATTGCGCCAAACTTATTGTCCGGGTTGAAGTTGGCACGAGCTAACTTTAACCCGGCCTAAAAATCGGAGAAAGAAAAATATTGGATTAGAATGATTCAAAACGACAGACTATGACTTAAGCTTTCGTTTATATTTATTAAAATCTTAAATTTTTCTTTCTCCGATTTTTACGGTAGAGTTAAAGTTAGCACGTGCCAACTTCAACCCGGACAATAAGTTTGGCGCGAACTGTACACTCCTTAGGATATATAAAATTTTACGAAAAGCAGTTATTATGTAATGGTATCTATACCTATGGTACTGCCAAGTTACAGTCGTATTGCCAAGTTGAAGTCGTAATGCCAAGTTGCAGATTTTCAAACAATCTGAGGCACTGACATTTCGACTCGTTTTAGTTTTATGAGCCGTCTAAAACAGCGAAGGAAACCAACATGAGGAAACCTAAGATGCCTAATAGGTATTTTCGATAGCGTGTAAAGTCTGCCAACCCGCACTAGGTTACCGTGGTGGACTAAATCCTAATCTCTTTCTTCCGTGAAACCCGAGCCCAGCAGTGAGACAGTAAAGGTTGATGATGAAAATTTACTTTTAATAAAAACGAATTTTCTTGCACTTAAGTTTTTAAAGATAAAATCTGGTTAATTGTTGTACGTTTTCCTCAGGCTACTACCGCTGCCAGTTTAATTAACTCGAAAATAAATTCATACCTAAATATCCGTAAGCTTTTTTCCTACATTCTACAAAAGTTTCCAGACGGGTTTAATTAACGTAGAGTGGAAGTAAATTTGAGGAACAAAGTGTATTATAAAATGCTTTTTAATATCAATATTCAGACACGTAGTCCCAGAGCTGCTCACCGACTATAAACTTTTATCGTTTAATGTTAAGGGGCCGTATTATGAACATTGAGCGACAAAGAGGCGACTATAATCGGCTAGTTTCAGATTTGTGATGAAAAATATCACGAAAGTCCATTTCGTTAAATAAGTCGTCTAACCTGATACAGATAAACTGCTTATTAGGCTGTTTCTTCTATCACAAATTACTTAACATTACATATACGTAAGAACTAGTTAAGTACCTAATTGTATCGAATTTCAGTGAGTACTTGTTAATATTCTTCAATAAAAAGATTACAAGAAATAAAAAATATCATAAGGGCAATTCTTAAAAACTTAACTTAAAACTTAAAACATATCAAAATGTAATTCTGATCAAGTATCAGTTTCGAAAAGGTATTCGACTAAACTAAAAAACAACGTTACATGAACAAGTTACATCGATCAAATTGAGATCAAAAATTGACCCAGTGGTGACATTTATGACAACAGAAAAGATAAAGAGATAAAGGTATCTGTGACAGTGATCATAAAAGTGTCACCACTGAGTCAATTTTCTTGTGTGTGTTCTGCGTTTATGACAACTGAAACTAGACAGAAATTATATTTTAAATCAATTTTTAACTACCAGAATTTCTTAACTGAAAATATTTCCGAGGATTGTCTCGTTCCAGAGAATCCAATGTTGCCTGTTTATTGTAAGTGATTGTAGTCTGTATCTATATAAAACTCATTACGTTTAAGTGCACGGCGCATTACTTGTTGATGGCCGAGCCCCATCCAGTTGGCATGCACGCAAACTGATATACAATAATTACTTTATAACAGCAAATGTGGTCTTTATTGAAATTGAAAGCACCTTTAATATATGTAGTATCTCTTCAATATAAGTAAGTATATGTAGTAAACTAGAAACTAAAAGTTATACTACAGTCAATTATGTAGCTAAACCTAAGTGATACTTTAATTACAGTGATGCCTTATTCTAACCTTTAAAAACTTAATAACGATTTTAATAAATCTGAAAATCACGTACACTAATTTATAGTTGGTTTGTAAATTTTATAAAAAAATATGACAACATTTAGACCACAAATGTTCTGCGGTCAATATATAAAACAAGTCTCAATAATTATTAATGGTCTCAAACTTATCAGAAAACCATAGGTTTAAGTTCTAAGTAATGAAAAAGTATGAAGTACTTACGTCGGAATCCGCACCCTTGTCGGCGCCGGGGCAGGTGAACGTGACATACTCGTGGCATCTTTTGTGCACCACAAAGCTGCACACTGCACACACATACACAGAGATGACGACAAAGGTTTCCTGCTGAGCTCTTGGACCGTGAACGGTAGAGCGAGGAAAATTTAAAAAAGGAATGTTCAAACTCGCACATAACTTTTAGTATATTACCTGCGATAAGGCTCACAATATCGTTCAGTTGAATTCAACTTTGTTGTGAACCGTATCGCAGGAAAATCTGTCAATAGGAATTGAAAAGTATAGGATAGTTCGTGATATTAGGGAGTGATGTGCACAGATTGAATATCCAATATCTATGAAAATTCTATGTCCGGTATTTCCGATACTGGTTTAACACATTATTAGGTATTCTTTTTTTGACAATCGATAGAAAGATGGCCTTCTTAGTTCTTGCAAGTTTAGAAAAATAGCTATGATTGTAAAATCTGTCAAAATCTTGGTCATATCATTCTGATATGAGTATTCACAGATTTCTTCCTTGATTTGCGATTTGGAGAATTATAAAAGAAACCAATGATATACTGCAATATCCGCTTACTTATTATACATTGTTATGTTGGCAAATACATCTAAGTAGGTATTCTTTTCCAAAAATTAGACGTCATAAGTATTTTATTTTCACTACTTGTGGTCTAATTGATAATTATTATACCTAATTTAATAAAGAAATACCCACACAGTATTTTCGTACAACAGATATTTATATGTTTTTCGTGGCTTCTTACCTTGACACTGGTATCCTTGTTTGCCAAAGCCCCTGTAACAAGAGAGATTTTAATTAATACAAACATAATTAACACATTAAATACAACTGGTTACTAAGGAAATGTCTCCTTAGTTACAGAACAGATAATATTATATTCTAATAGGCGGGATGAAGCCGGAGAACAATTTGGTGGCAGGGACTGTAGCTTAAAATTGTTATTCATTTAAAGTAACATTTACATGATTTATCTTTATCCACGGTCTAATCTATCTCTGTACCAAATTTCATCAAAATCGGTTAGCGGGTTAGGCGTGTAAGCGGAACAGACAAACAGAGTACTAGGATTTAGAAATTATTCAGTCTATCTATAGTATAAGTCTGTACCAAAGAAATACATTTTAATATAACGAGCGAAATACGGGTTTAACAGATACAAACAAGTACAGTCACGAACTTAATATGCTATGCACAATTTAAAAGCGATTTTTTCCTAATACTGATAGAAATGTTGTGGTATTACGAAATTCACGAACAGTACTATAGTAACATGAAATTGGTGTTATTTCAAAATTGCAAACGTTCATTAATAAAAAAAACTTTTGCACGTGTTTAAATATCTATCCTCGTGACTGAACAGTCAACAAAAAAAATAAGTTTACAGGCAGATAAATACCTACATTTGTGTTTTTATTTAAAGGTTGTCAAAACGAATGTGTTGTAAGCTGCCTACATACCAAACCCTTTGTTAGATACAAAAATTATTCAGGTACATCACTATACAAGGTGGAAGGGACATCGACGCACATCCGAATACCTTGAGTTTAGTACATGATTCTGGACCCCCCTGCGTTGAAATTTTCCGTAACTTTTTTCATCTATTTTTCAATTTTTTTTGCAGCTTTTTTTACTTGAACATGTAAAGGAACATTATTTCTATGTACCCAAATTAGATTTATAATTAAATAATCATTATTTCATTTATTTCGGATCGCGCGCGCGATAATATTCACCGTGGAGCATTATAATCGCGTTTTTAGCAATAGACTTCGCGCTCAAAAATGACAATATCTGTAATAACCGACCATTTTCTACATGACCTAGGTCATTTTATTTTTGACCTTGAGTTAAACCTTGTTACGACGTTTGTGCGTCGATGTTCCTTCCACCTTGTATTTGTTAAAACACATATTGCCTGTATACATACTTATCTCTTTTGTTGAATGTACCTAGTAGAATACAATTTGTTTGTGTTATGTCTATGATGTCAGTCGGACAAACATCAAAATCAAATCATATCAAAGCATTTGTTTGAAAATGTTCTCGAAGTCAAATAAAATTGCATTAGATTGTTACATAAACAAAGGCTAAGCAAAATTTAATAAAAATCTTGTTCCATCGCATTGAGTTTGATTTCAAGCTTCATTGAATCGTTTACAAGAGTGAGTGACAAGGAATGCTTTGCGCATATTGGACATTTGCAGTAATGGCGCTATAGACACAGCTGCCTTCAAATACCTAACAGATACTAGGATAACTAGATGTGACTTGAATTAAAATAATACACAACTATTTTTTTTTTACCGGTCCTTGTGGACGTCTATGGGGGAGGCCTTTGTTTCAACAGTGGACTTCTTTTGGCTGATATGATGATGATGATGATATTTTTTGAAAAATGATATGAAAAATTGTCTCATTAGCCGTGTTGTCATAAGCACGACTTCTATGCTCGAAGTCTATGGTTCGATTCCCAGGTGGAAAAAAGAGTTACTGGGTTTTTCTATGAAATTCCCAATCGTAGCTTCGGAGCTTGGATGTGCCCAGTTAATGGCAATAGGTTCGCACCCTATTACATGGGATCTTATAGCGGTGAACTGTGAGTGTACATTACTACGCCTCTGCTGTAACCCCTCGGGGAATACAGTCGTGATGGTATCTTACATGTTGGCGTGTTGGTACTACGCACAAAACACGTTTCACCGAAAACTTATGTCGTTGAAAAATCATTACATCATACTTTAATAAACCCATAATTTGCAACAGCTACGGCTAAAACATTAAAATTCTCTCAAGAATTTCAGATAAGCTTAAAAAATCATTAGTATGTAAATGTAATCGAAATATTATTATAATTTCCGCACTCGGAATAAAGTTTGCAAAAGATTCGTGTTCGTTTTTGACAGTTGGTTTCATAAACAGACGGACAGGGGAAGCAAACAATTATATTAGCGAATTGAGCGTGTGTTTGTGATTGAAAGCGAGCAAAGAAACAATAAACAAGACAAGACAGGCGCCGCGTCATAGATTAGCAAGAAAATGGTATGCTCAAGTCACTGTCATTTATTATGAATGGAAGAAAAAGGAACTTCGATCTTTTTTGTACGGAGCTTTTTTTGTGTGGAAACTGGTACCAACCTAACCACCGAGTAATGCAGCAGGGTATGTCGGACTCATACTCGACTAAAAACCGCACTGGGCAAGTGGGCACGTGATGTCCCACTTGCACTTTGTGTCATGGCCATGGGATCGAGGGCCTTTTCACCACCTCTGGATAGCCGCTATCCGCCGGAAAAAAATGGAACTAATGTTTTATGAAATTATCTGCCAATAGTAATTTAAGAGAGGCTTGTGGCTAAGTTATAGCAACGTTGATCAACCGATCTGCAAGATTAAGCTACGCTTACCGAGACCCCTCCGTGCCTCGGAGAACACATAAAGCCGTGGGTCCCGTTTGTCATACGATCACCTATGGCAATCGTTAGAGGTAGTCAGAAGCCCAAAAAGCCTGACCACCAGTCTATCCTTCGAATATCGGTATTGCCCAGAAATTGGGTTGCGGAGGTCTGATGGCAGACGCTTCGTGTAAAATACTGATATTCAGCCGCATCTGGTTAGACCGGAAGCCGACCCCAACGTGCTTGGGAAAAAGGCTAGGAGGATGAGTAATTCGGGAACTTACTAGGAGGTAGAATTTTCATTCTTTATATAAATAATTTTAAATCGAATCACATCTAGCGCTTTAGTATCCGAATGTATCTCATTCAATCGGATGCGCGTCGAAATTGAATCGTCGTCCGCTCAGACTATTACTTCAATTAGTGCGACAGTACACCTGCGACAGAATTATATTGGATACAGCAATGGACGAAACGGTCATTTAAAAGTCGACTCGTAGCAGTGAAAGCGAAAATTCATGTTGATATTTTTGGAATTAAGTTTGGATTGCTACGAGCACGTCTCTACGAGAAAGCACAGTAATTTATTCTTAGCTAGTTGTCGTCCCGCGATGTTACTCGCGTTGAGCTGGTTTTTCCCAAAACAGTGAAAATTTCCCATGAGGTAAACCGGTGTCACCGTTGTGGAGGGACGACGTGTGTTGTCCCTCCATCCAAAGGGAGGATCCTTCCACCAGGCGAGTGTTATGCCTGGTGGGCCACTGCCCGACGGTTGATGTCGGGCGGTTGTATATATGCAAGTTGCACGGTAAACTTCACTTGCGCGATTCAGGATTTTAGCTTCGTAGAAGTTCTTATGTAGCGCGATAGTTCCTACGCACTTGTGACTCCTCCGGTGTTGCGCGTGTCCATGGGCTGCGGTAGTCGCTTACCATGGAGCATACGGATCGCCTGAAATCCCATAAAAAAAGGTAAAGGGAAATTCCCACGGCATTGGGAAAAACCTTAGTGCTCACCCAAACCATTGTATAAATTGTTGTTAAAATATTGTATGATTCGATTCTACATCCACCGCTTCTGGGCCAACCCTATTTTTGACAGTCTATGAATTAATACCGTACCTAAGGTAATTTAATTATCTAAGCAATTTATTTTAGCGATTACATAATCTTCCATACAGTAGGGTTGGCTGTAAGTTGTCAATCTAATGAATGATTAAATCAATTATTATAATAATTATACTAATATTTCGTCAGCAACATAACCAAAAAAACATGATATAGGTACTCCAAAATATAATTTGGGAACAGACACGCAAGTGGCTAGTCATCTGTGAATTCCGTAATATTTATTCAATCATAAATATTAATAAGTTCCATTGGTATAATCGAGACTGGGCGGCAATGAATATTCATGTTGGTGACAGCCTTGATTTCTGCGTTCGTCATACAAGTCAGAATTTGACTAACGTACAAACATTAATTCAAGTTCGTATATCCAGAGCGAGCTAGAATTATTTAAGTAAGCATCAAGTTCTTCACTGCTCCAACAATATTGTTTTCTTCCAACACAGAAATTATTTTTTCTTTCTAACTGCTCTAGAATCTAGAGCAGTTAGAGAGAGAGCTGTCATCCAGAGTCTAGATGACAGCTGTCAAACCATAAAATTGACATTTGGTAATAATATCAACAATATTGGCCTTGGATGAAAGTCTACACACTGCCGCACTCAGAAAACTCAATTAACGTTAATTAATCGTTAACAAGTCACTGTTTGTTAACCATTACCATATCTTGGCCTATTTTTCCATATTTGAGTTTGTTGTCAGTGTACTAAGATACTGGGATCTCTATTAGCTTTCATTACGTTACGTAACGTATCTGAGTTTGACAGTAGGTAATGAATATTAGGCCTCTTCAAATTCTCACGACTTGAGTGAAATTAGGTCGAAATACTTAAAAAAGAACTTAAGCCTCTATAAGGTACTTAAAGGAAGAGAAAAAGATGCAGCATAATTATTTATTTAACAAAACTAAAGCTCCCTGTGTACTGCGCGACTCCTATCGGCGTACAAAACAACTAGCTGACGTCTTTTGAGTGCACAGACGCGACACACGCCGGATGAAGCGACGCGACAACGCGACAGAGCGACAACGCAACGTCGCGATAAAATCGCGCAGTGAATAGTGTGCCGCTGCGATAGTTTTGAATGGAGGCTTTTTGTGATTATGCTTTGTTTAGCCGAAGTAAATTCTATAAGCCACAGACAGGACTGTGTTATATCTGATGTAAAAGTATCTTATAATTATATGTATAAACAACAGGATCAGCCAAAAGAGGTCCACTGCTGAACAAAGGTCTCCCCCATTGTCTTCCACAGGGACTGGACGTATGCCACCTGCATCCAACGACTTCCAGCGACCTTTACCAGGTCGTCGGTCAATCTCGTTGGAGGCCGTCCCACGCTGCGCTTTCCGGCTTTTTCCGGTTTCCACCACCGGAACAATAGGATATATTAGAATAAATAACACAGGGCTTAATCGGTGGACTGTAAAATAATCCCTTTAATCCTGAGAGAAGACAGTCAATTAAAATGTAAGTACCACTACCTGACTCAGAAATAGCCAATATCCCGATATAAAAAAAATTACAGATCACTTGGACACCGGGAAGTGGGTCAGAATAGGCTTTCAAATTTTGCTCTAAACATACACACATACTAACAAAGCAAGTTAAATAAAAGCTTGTAAAAAACAATCTGCTTATATTATTTCCTTTTATTTTGATGAATGAGGTGTTAATTGATTCGTTATTCAGATAGTGAGTAATATGTTATCAGGATCTGTCTTCATATAAAATCGTATTAACATAACAGTAGAGAAATGGGTAGTCAGTTATTCTAATCAAATAGAATTTCTACACGCCGTTAAAATTAAATTTATATTTCGAACCACGCACACAAAATTAGAACACGAAGTATAATCACTACATAGGCATCAGCGTTTTCCAATCGGCTCTCTCGCGCCATTGGGCTGTAAAATTGGCACCCCTACACCTCCGCCGCCCCTTATTGGCGCTGCCTTGGGAATTTTATGTTGGCAACACAATAGAAGAAAAAAGTGGAAGGAAAGTATGTCGCCATTTAGTTCATGTCCTTACTCGATTTTATATTTGGAATAGGATTGTGACAAGTACACACGATGTTGAAATCTTATAATACATAAAGGAGTCATTTGTTTTCTTTTTAAGTTAGATATTACTTATTACAATACAAGTCGGTTTATTTTCAAATTCTTATAATAATTAATATTATAGTTATGTATGCCTAACTGATAGACCATTTACAAAAATACTTTGTGTAGAATTAGGTGATCCTGTCAAAATTAATATTTTGGCATGGGTTCTGGGATGTTTATTAATAATGCGTTCAAGTTTGGTACACGACTTAGTTCCTTACTTAACTAAACTTGTCATCTAAAATTATTTATTCCGGGTAGACACTCTCTCGGGTCGTATCCATTAATTAGTTAGTATCAGTACCTACTCCATCATACGCCATATTAGTAAAGTACCACTATTTGGTAGTTGCAAACGCAACCTAAAACTGAAAGCAAAAGGTCTAATTTTGATTATTGATGTCGTAATGGCACTTCAGGGTTGCCACTACAAGAATTGATTTCAAAGAAACAAAATTGTTAGGTAATATCAAGCCTAGATAAACATGCCTTTTTGTGGGTTTGTAAAAACTGATCACAAATTTTATTGGCCACTAAAAAAGTTAAGACGCTTTTTTAACTTTCTTCCACATGAGCTCCAAAAAGGTTTTGTAAGCAAAATCGCGTTACAAAATATACAAGTGTGCCATTGGCCTATATTTCAACGCGTTCAAGCAAGAATGGAAGATGTCTTGTGGGAATAATTTTTTTTTTGTTACAGGCTGAGACAAACGAGTGTGGCGTGGGTGAAATGTATTAAGTAAATAGAGAACGTTTGGATCCGCTTCGTTCTGTGTATGTATGAGTTGCTTTTTTTCCGCTTACGGAAAACCTTAAGATGTTTTTAAGAAGCTTGTTTATGTTTTGGTATATGTACCCCCCGTGTATCTATCCCTTATATTACCTTCCATTCCTTCGATTCCTTTTCATTTCTTCGATTTCCTTGTAAAGAATATTTCCATAGATATTTTGAGCTCATTCTTTAATTCCGGAATTTACAGGTGAAGGTATTACACATATTCTCCGACATAGCATTCATTCTGTATCTCGGATACATTTACAAATACAAAACTCATAATTATAACATAAATATCCAAATCAGATTGATTAAATGCTTGTGATAAATTCTAACAAATTCTCAATAAATTTTTTTAAGTATTTGGGGGCAAAAAATGAGTAATTTCTCTGCTATCAACTCATATTTAAAAAAACATAGATTCTTTAGCCATTTTTTTTATGCGAATTATAAGTGGAGACTATTCCATTCAAATTCAAAATGTTTTTGTTTCAAATAAGCTTTTACAAGCATTTATGAAACGTTAAATTATTCTAGTTGCAAGGTTCCAAAAAGATGATTCTATGGAGAAGAAACCGGAAAGAAACTCCATTGATACTCTTTTAATAAAGAGTTCTAAAATTTTTTACTGGTACACAATTACGATATTAAATGTTAATTGGTGTTTCATTGAGCTGTACCAAATAAATGTATTTTCTTTCCTTCTTTCTTTCTTCTTTCTATATCAGAATGAATATGATTTGTCAAATGGTCAATGTGCCTATTTAAACAGCTATCGAATTGAAAATATAAATGGGTTCCAGTATAATTCTCAAATCACCTCTAAAACATTTAATTTAAAATACTTACACCTAATTATTTGAATCCATATTATACTTACACAAAATTACCGTTGAAAATCAGCATAATGTTTACTTAATATCGAATTTAATTATTTCTGTCTTGTTTTCCTTATAAAAACGAAACATAATAACGAAGAATAATTAATGGCGTCGACATCAAAAGGACCAACCTGAACGTAATATAATGAAGACATTATAACATTATAAATAATTCGCCTACGTTGACTTTGTACAAGAACACAATATTATTAAGAAAATTGTGTATCCTCAGAAGGATTAGGCAGTGATGTACTGTTGTGTGTCTCGTACGAATTTTCCGAAATTCTTTCTTCTGCCTAATTAGAATTTTTGCCTTCTGTTTAATTTCTAATGCCTACGTCATATTAACTATCTGTGTGACATATTATTTCAGCCCAATCTGTTCGTTGGTTTGCGCTGTGCTTTGATAGATCAGTCTTACTTATATAAATACTATATCTACCTACTATCTACTAGCTTACCGCCAGCGGCTTCGCCCGCGTGGTCCTATAACTTTTTTCTACCGTTTTTGCAACATTTTTCATTGATACTCCGCTCTTATTAGTAGTATAACCTTCCCCGATAAATGAGCTATCTAACACTGAAAGAATTCTTCAAATTGGTTCAGTAGTTTCGGAGCCTATTCAATACAAACAAACAATCAAATCTTTCCTCTTTATAATATTAGTATAGATAAACAGACAGTACTACTTACTTATCTTTACTAATAGTCTAATAAGCAATCAAAGTCCAATAATTTCAAACCATGAAACCATCTCTCAATTAAAACAGACAACGCGTTCTTGTTTCCAAATGCACAGAGTAAACATAAATCCATTGCACCTCTATGTAATATATTATCTGTGGCGTATTAATAGTTCGCCTGGAAGAATGCCAGGGTCCCTACCATAGGCGACACGAAAACGTCCAATAAATTATTTTAATTGTGACCGTAACGAGCGTAAATCATATTTTTGTAACAAGACTCTGTTCTGAAGAGTAATGAGACATCAAGAATCAAGGAAGGATTATTTTGGAATAAATTATCATGTGCTTCGGTTATATTATTATATATAAAACGAAAGTTCGAGGCTTTTGTTATCTATACTAATCATATAAAGAGGAAATTGTTTGTTTGAATTTAGTAGGCTCCGAAAAAAATATTTTTAAACCACAAACAAACCGCCTCCAAAAAACACCCATGAACTAAAAAGAAAAAAATAACAGGTACATATTTACATTATGATTTCTAATTAATTTGGATTCGGTGCCAAACAGACATCAACGAAAGTCATATTTAAGTTTGGTAACGCCTCTAAATTAGTTGACAAACATACAAAAAAATAGTCGAATTGAGAACCTCCTTTTTTGAAGTGGGTTGAAAATGGTAACGATATATAAAAAAAGCTACATCTTCTCGGTGAAGATGTAAGTAGCTTTCTAATGGTGAGATTTTTATAAATCTTATATTTAAATTATAGCCAGAACAATCTCAGTTACGCTGATGATATGGTGTTGCTGAGTCCAACTATGGGTGCACTGAGGAGACTTTTGGCCATTTGTGAATCGTATGCCCAAAGCCATGGGCTACTGTATAACTCATTGAAAAGTGAGTACTTGGTCTTCAATGCCCGCGGTATGTGTCCGGCAAGTGTGCCCTCAATAAAATTAAACGGTGTTGAGCTCAAGAGGGTTCACCAGTTTAAATATCTCGGACATTATGTTACCGAGGGTCTGGATGACCAAGAAGATATTGAGAGGGAGCGGAGGGCATTGGCGATTCGGAGTAACATGGTGGCCCGCAAGTAAAAATCACACTCTTCAAAGCATATTGTCAGACATTCTACACGAGCAGCCTGTGGGTCAGTTATACTCAGAAATCTCTCAATGCGCTCCGCGTCCAATACAACAATGGTTTTAGGATGCTATTGGGGCTGCCCCGCTTCTGCAGTGCATCGAGCATGTTTGCTGAAGCAAGAGTAGATGGTTTCCACGCCATATCCGTAAGCGTGTCGCGTCGCTGTTGCGTATAGTGAGGGGCAGTACTAATGGTATCCTAAAGGTCATTGCGGATAAGTATGACTCCGTGATAATGAAGGAGTTCATTCGAGTCCATATCAAGTAAAGTTTCGGGTATAAACTTGTACATACTATACTAACATAGACTAAGTAAAATTGTTACTAACAAAAGATGGATTTTGTCTGAATAAATAAATTTATTATTATTATTATTATTATAGCCTATGTTACCCGAGTAACATATGCTATAATTTAAATAAAAGAAATACCCTGACCAGGCAGGCGAAGCTAGTATAAAAAAAAAAACAAAGAACATATAACTTCGTACAAACAAACAGGTTTATAACAACCATGCATGATTTATAAGGATAAGTAGATCTGAAATGCGTAGTACCTAATAGGTACCTGCCTCCATGAAATCCTTACAACAAATCATCTTATTCAACACCCAACCAACCGAGGAAACCGCATTACAAACTAAACCAATAAACAAAATATGTACATAAATTTTCCGCCGAACACCGAGAGCTTTCCCAAATCGGTATTCAAATTCCCATATTTGGAACGCGAATAACATTCGACAACCGTTGGTTGTGGTCCCAAAGTACTGAACGTGTAATAGTAATATATTACCGCTAGTAGCTCATAGTTTTTACCGGTTTCCTAACATTTGTCTGAAGCGTATGCGCTGCACTTCGGAGTAAAAATGCCTCGCTTTTTATGGCAACCAAGGAAATTTTCTCGCTTTTCACTGCAATAAAGTCGAGTTTGATTTTCTTGTGACAGACGTTAAATGCCAGTGGTGCAAGACGGAGGGAGGCGTATGGCATAGTTAAGAGAGCCCTATAACCAGCAGTGGAAGAGTGTGAGGAATAATTGAATAGAAAATAAATATTCTTTTGATCTCTTATGCGTGAGAAAAAAAAACCATGATGTTGGACAAGTTATTTTTAGGGGGCCAGTCTATTGCTAATAACCGGGCACAAATAAAAACTCCGAGCTCTTCCTGTGAAGTAATTACATCCTCATATTGCAATACAACCCGTGTTGCAGTTACTTCCTCTCAATGCAACACAACGTATGTATAACTCATTCCTCGACCTGGGATTCAAACTCAGGAATTAAGCTAATGAAACGGTAAAAGAGATATTACAAGTCTGAAATTAGACGTATCCGGTAATATTTATACTAAAAAAACAACCATCAATCATAATATTATTATCAAGTAAAGTTATTAACAGTACCTATTAAGCGATCAAATCAACCATTCCTCTCACTAAAAAAATAATTCGACCGCTTTGATATTATTATCAGCCGACTCCACAAATAATATCGTGTTGAACGCATTCCGCATTAATTCGGAGCCGCCCATATATCACGTCTAGCGTCCGCTCTGCTACACTTATCACCTTACGTAATATACACATATAATAAAATTGTAACTGGATGTCTGTACATAGAAGATATTTAAGAGAAAATAATAAGAGCTATAAGTTTTTCAATGAAATTCGCAACTCGGTGTTTAGAGTTGGGCTCCGTTAGTGACAATAGGGCCTGGCCTCTACTACATGGGATTTAAGTAGGTATACTGGTGAACTGTGGGTTTACATTACCCTAACACTTCGGGAAATACAGATGTGACCGTATATTAAAATGAGATGTCTTTATAAGAGCAATAGAAGCGAAAACGTCCGTATTTCTGGGTTTGTACGCGAATCACGGAAAAACTACTTTACGAAATTGGGTGTTGCTTCCAGTTGTATTGCTAGATGTCTAACTGAAAATCTGTTGTATGTTTTACGCCACCGAGAAGACAGGTTTTAGCGAATCTAGCAAATTCGTGTAATATCGCGCGAACCGTATTCTCCCGCCTCCAACGAGTTTTCTGAAAGGTCGTTTACACCTTACGATTTTTCAAACGAGGAATGTAATTTGTTAGCATGTGTCTTTTTTTACTTGAACTTCACGGGACACTATGATTTAAACAATATAAGACAATATGATCACAGAAAAAAAAAATGCACACTTTTTCTGTGATCATAGCTGGATATTTTATTTCATTATTTCTGTCTTGTCTATAGAAACGTTGCAATTTGACATTCGAATGGACAGACGAATAGAAAGAAAATGTATGGAAATGACAATAGTGACAGCCCGATTTGTCGAAAGCTTGTGTCATTTCCATAGATTTTGTTTCTATTCGTCTGTCAATTTGAATGTCAAACTGCACCAAGTAAAATGCCCCCAGCTGTTGGTATTTAGTGAAGTACTAGTAATAATCGAAATGTCAGATAAAATTATCTAAGTAGGTACTCACGTTGAAATGAAGACGCGTCATTCACGACTGATATGTTACTCGTCTGTTCCCAGCTTTTGCGGTTAACCGCGTAGGCATGTCTTTCCCATAAACATTATGTTTGAGAAAAAATCGTTTTGGCAAACGCAAACAAACTGCGACTTGCGATAGACAGAGTAACACGACATAAAACATATCCCCACAAGAAAACCGGAACGGAATTTCGGACGCGATCGTGCGAGAGAATATAGGTGACGACCATAAAACAGAATCATATTTTTTATAGTTCTGTCCAAACTATCTTGAATTATTATTTCATTGGATCGCGTATTCGGTTCATCCGCGATTTGAAACGTCGGGCGGTAAATGTCACGATTTTATAGCGCGATAAAATAGATATCTTTTTATTTTTATAGTGTGTAGGGTTCACTTTATAGAATTACTTAGAGCCTGTTTTACTACCTATGGATAGTCGCTAACTGCCGGATAAACTCAAAAAAAATTAACAAAATTTGTATCTATATTCTTCAAAGGAATAGGCAGAGGTATACTATACACCCACAGTTCGGGAATGTTTAGGTCCCACGTAAAGTGGCCGAGCCAAACAAATGAATTCGAATAAAAATAATTAGCATGATGAAACAAACAAAACACTGTTGCCAAACAAGTTTACGACACATTTTAGAGCTTCCCACAGCAAAGCGCGCGAAAGTGGTTTTAAAAAAAGAATCTATTTTTTTACAATTTCATTTCTTCGCTATCATTTGTTATTTTTTTTTATTGTTATTCCGGCCAGCGATATATTAACCGCATCATATTATTAGGCGTTTATTATCAGTGTTGCCAGCCGCTCGTTGGCGTAAGTCCAGTGTTATTATTTATTTAGTTCTTTTGTCAGTTATGTACGCCCACTTTGTTACATAGGGATAAATTGTTAGTCATGGTATAGCTCGAAGAATGTAGATGTTATTCAGGTGTTGCAATGATTGTAAACCGTAGTAGTGTAGGGATATTTGAATCTAATCGAATGTGAATCTAAACTACGGTGAAGTAGTAGTGAAAAGGATGCCTGAAAGATTTTCTCGCCGGCGCAGTGTGTGAACTTTAGCAAAGTTCTACCCGTACTAGGCTAGCGGCAGTGGGATCCTTAATTGGTTGAAGATAAATGAATTTGTTCAGATTAGGTAAATGTAAGTATATGTAAGGCTTCTTATATGATCAAGCGTGTTACTTGGCTGGTCACTATTAGTATAATTAAGTATTCATTTACGTTATTTGAAGTCTGGGAATAAATTACTGAATTTAAGAAAGACTTCGTTGCTTAGTAAGACTTATAAGACTAATTGTCATCATTAGTGTCCAGTAAAGTCTTATTAAGCAACGAAGTCTTTCTTAAATTAAGGGAATGTCTTATAAAGGTTAGGTATCCAACTCCAGTAACAAAACTTAGAGAAAATATTTTTTTCTCAGCGCTAGTCAACGCGTGACACTCAAAAAATATAAAATTATAAAAAAAGGCCGTCGCAGGAAACAATTAACCAACATTTTGTTTCGGACCGCAATTGTATGTCAACATGTCGCAAGCCTAGCTCGTAAATTGTTCCATGAGCGAGAGCACTCGGCGTGGCGAGCCCTCACGGAAACGGTCAAGTGCGAAACGACCGCCATAAACATTCGCTCAGACCTTAATTGAGATTAGTACAGCGAGGTGTGAACGTCACGCCCACATTCCGGATTAGTTCGAGGAAACAAAGAAATAATCAAGTACTCATCAAACATCTGACATTTATTGCCTTTTGCGCTTTTCCTTACTCCCGCCTCTGTCCATTTACTTAACTATGATGAAATATTCTCCGTTTACGCTAAGGAGATTAGAAAACGGAAATTGTAAAGCCTTTGTGCTGCCACAAAGGCTTTACAATTTCCATTAAAACCCAATCAATGTAAACTCACTATTGTTCGAGAAATAAATGACTAGGCGAATTTACAACGTTACACTTGCAAACAATAATTGGAACGCGATTCATAACTGCGGCAAAACGCTGGCCGCAATCTCTCTAAAAAAGTAAAATAAAAAAAATGTAAAAAGTCGTTGAAACCGCCTCGGTTCTCCAGATTCAAAAGTGGAGCGCGGCAGGGGGATGTTGCGTGCCAGTTCCACTCGACAATGGCTCTCGGAAGTACCATCGATATAGTATACGAGTTCTTTTACTCGATTGAAATTACTTTAGACAGTCTCGTTCGATTTTTAATTGAAACTGGATAGAAGAAAATTCTTGGAATTAAAAAAGCAATAAGTGATCTATACTTTTTTATCACGTCTGTTTCGATATTAAAGTACATCGCACCGTGATGTTCATAAACCTGAGGTGAAACATTTGACAAGTGGTGTCATTTAGAACAAAGATAAAGACACTCGTATTAAACGCGACTGCTACGCTCGAGGTCCTGAGTTCGACGAGTCGATTCCCAGGTCGAGCAAAGGTGTTGTTATGAAATCCTCAGTTGAAACTCGGAGTTTAGTTGTGCCTGGCAATAGGCGAACTGCTTAATAATAATAATACATTTATTTCAAGTGCCAAAGACTCATAATAGTGTTAGTCACAAATTCCTTACATGCTATGTTAGTTAAACACAGATTATATTTTATAATGTTGAATATAAAACTTCACCGCTGCAGCGTTACAGGTCCAGCTGAAACCCTGCAGCAGTGGTTCACAAATGTGCAGTCTAGCCTGCTAGCAATCATAGACAGGATGGCTTAACCCTCGAGGTACACAGGCATAATGCTAACCTTAAATGTTTAGTAATTTGTTGATTGTACAACCCTAAACAATTTAAGGGTAAGCTTTAGTCTAACGGTTACAAAGTCAATATCAATACAAGTGTTGCTTCTCCGAAGAGGTACGTCGGGAAATTACGAATGCGGTATTTACCAGCACTGTATACACAATACCGTTCAAAGGCAAAGATATTTCAATTTATTTTTCATCAAATAATATTTATGTACTGTTGATAAAAGAATAACATCGGTATTTGAACACTGAATACAGATATTTTCATAATGGTAATTGCAGTTGAATGTATTAGAGTAATTACCATTTTCATAGTACTAATTGTAGCATTTATATGAATATGGACTCGGTTGTGTGTTCGTGAGGTTGTTTTAGTATTGTTGGGGTCACTGACCGCAACATACATACTATCACGACTGTATTCCCCGAAGGGTTAGCAGAGGTGTACTAATATACACTCAAAATTCGGCGGTTAGGTCCCATAGGGGTGAGCCTATTGCTATTAACCGGGCACAAATTCAAACTCCAAGCTGCTAGTATTTAATAGAAAAACTCAATAACACTTTGCCCGAACTGGGAATCGAAACCAGGACCTTAAGTCACATTCTCAAATAAAATAAAAGATTGTGGATTCAAAATTCGATTTTGAAGTCAATAGACCTATTGATTAACATGATTTAAAGTTACCCTAGCTACTGCAAAAAATTGCATTATAAGTTATATGAATCATATATCATTAAAAAAAAACAGAGTTAGATAAACAAACTCTTATCCACCTCAGCTGAAAAATGGGATTCTGAATTTAAAAGCATAAACATAAATCCATCAAAAAACTATTCTACTAACGTCAAAATATTAATCTTAAGCATCAGTTCAAATAAAGCAATTGGTATTTAAGTGGCGTTCCGTATTGAAATCACTCAATACAAGTTTGATTGGCCTGTCAAACTTTAATAAGTCTATTCGCTGCGGCTCTGCGAGTGACAGCTGATTGGGGCAACACTAGACTGACGTCACATTGACGTATTTGAAGCATGGCGTCTACAACTTTATTATTTTGGCGGGATGATATTATGTCATTGTTTTTTTAATAGCTCTGTCATGTGTAGGCAATGATTCTGTCTATATTATTGTTGTGTTTTATTTTGTTGTTGAAAACTTTTTTCAATATTACTAAAGTATTATTATTTATTACTTCGTTTTTAATTATTTGAGTCTATGTAAATAGTCATAGCATCGTTTAGTATTTATGTTACTTTAAATTTAAATGTTATATTTAAAGCATTAGTGAACATTTACGAGCCGAACCAAAAAAAATGTGGCAAGTTCCATTTGACAGCTGTCATGCAAGTTTAAATCTCTCAATACAAGTGAAATACACAGATGGATTAATTTGAACAAAACATTTTTTTAATGAATATTTAAATTATTTTTTTGTGCAATTTTATAACGACACATTCACACATCACACTATCAAAAAAATCTTAAATCAAGTTTTAGTCCAAGTTTAAGAGACAGTTTGAAAAAAATATTTTGTTTTTCATTAAGAATAAGTGCCATCACAAACACGGTACCTATAGTTACCGGCTGTAAGTTGCCAGCATTTGCTGAAGCTTTATCCCCGATAAAGCAAAAACAATATTTGTTTCATGAATAACATTACTCGGAGAATATACATACAGGTTGTTGTTCGTTGTAAATTTTGGTTTTAAAATTTCTTGTGTATTTCAAAATGTTTGCTATACATATTTTATAATAGCAGTTCCCAGCGGTGTTATTCGCGTCCGTCTGTTTTTCCCAATCGCGGGGAATTTCCCAAAACTTCCTTAGCGGTTGCTTACGTCATAAATACCTGTGTGCCAAAGCTCAACGAAATGCGTTTAGTGGTTTGAGCCGCTAGAGATTTGTCTCTTAAAACAAATTAAACATAAACTAAGGCTTCCGTATGTCAAATTGTCATACAAATTTGACATACGGAAGCATTACTTTACGCTTAATATTAGTATGAATATTACCCTAAACTCATGCTTTCATATTATGTCAAATTGTAAAACTTGTCTCAGTCAAAATTTTATTCTCTCTGATCATTAGCCGTAGAGCCTATCGTAGTTTTCGTAGCACAGCGTAGCACTTGTAGCGTAGTCTGCGTAGCAAAGAGTAATCAGCGTAGCAAAGCGTAGCATAGCGTAGTTTTCGTATTGTACACCTATGCCTGCGATCAATAAGGTGGCTACTGCATATCTTAATTATTCATGAGCAATTATGCTACCCCTCTATGTAGACTACCCCACGCAAATGTGATAAAAAAAGAATAAAAGAGGGTAGTGTTGAAATGTAAAAAAGCCACGCACCATCGTTGTGTGTAAGTGAATGGGGAGTTAAACTGTAATTTCATTATCAGATGCGCGGGTGTGCGGACGCCCGACGCTCTAATGAATCGAGTTAGTTGCTTGTTGCTTGCTATGCTCACTCGATATTCACTTGTTTTATTAATGTCAGCACGGACACCTGATACTAAACGAATTGCAAGGGTATTGTAATTTTATTGTTGCATGGGAATATTCTAGACACGAGATAATTATATCTTTTGTCACGTAAGATAATTATATCGTTTATCACGTAGCTACGCCGAATCCAGGGGCGCTAATGGCGGCGTGCCGTGAAATATTCTTGTCGTCGTATATCTTATGCGTCGAAATAATGGTACGATAAAGTTATTTCACGCGCATGTTAGCTGGGATTAGAATTAGTTACACTGTCACCGTACCTAATTTTAACTTTTATAATAGACATCGTTTTAAGATTGAACTACTTCTGGCCGCATCGAATCGCATTTCTATTCTGGTAAAGTGCGATTCGGTGAGGTAGGTAAAACTTACCTAAACTTACCTTACACCTTACCTAAATTAGACAAAGATTGTCTTCAAGCCCTAAATAGACCAAAATACCGATACTCTAAATAGCACTTTACGCATATAACGATTAATGACAACATTCTGAAACTAAGGTAAGCGGTGTCGACGTTTGTGGTATCTGCGGGTACTCCCACGCGAGAGGAGCGCGTCTCACCGCACATTACGTCACGCAACTATATTGTTTCTCTGTAGACATTTAATATTTAGCTTGTCGTTTTATATATTGTCCTACTAGCTTTCTGCCAGCGGCTTCGCCCGCGGGTTGAGGGGGGCTAGACAAGTTGCATTTTGACATTCGGATCGACAAACAAAATGTATGAAAATGACACAAGCTTTCGACAAATCGGGCTGTCACTAATGTCATTTTCATACATTTTGTTTCTTTCTTACATGCGAATTTCACAGACACCCAACAACACTTTGCTCGACCCGGGAATCGAACTCAGTCCCTCGAGCCACTACGCTAACTAGGCAGTTAAAAAGTATATTTTTAATCCTGGCCCTTTATACGGAAAGGTACATCGCAATGCACAATCGTCACAATCCAAAGCTAAGCTAGGCGCAGTCTGGTCTTAGGCTAATATTCAGAGACGATGCTAAGCGTAAACTTATGCTTCCGTATGTCAAATTTGTAAGACAATTTGACATACGAAAGCGTAAAGGAGGTTATCAAAAGCCCATACAACTCAGCCCAAATTTGTACCGAAGGTACAGTTGTACCGAAGGTACAGTTGTACCGAAGGTACAGGACAGCTGTCAAGTTGATAGTTTTTACCATGAAATCACTATGAAACTGAATAATAATCTGCCGTAATGGCGTGCGTTTGACATTCCGAAACTGACACTGACAGTTTTTACTATGAAATCATTACGAAACAGATACTAGTGTGCCAAAATGGCGTGAATTTTATCAAATTAAAAGTTTTTTATCATCCCTCAGTTAACATTAAAAAAAAGTACGAGGTAATACAAGGTATTGTTTCGGATAAGTATACCTTCAGTACATCATTTGGGCCGATTTCGATGACCTCCTTTACGCTTAGCGTCGTCTCTGAATATTAGCCTTAGACTCTGATGACACGTCTAGCCAATAACGCCACTGTGAGCCACAGAGTCACCGCTGCGTAATTGGAGCGTCTACAAGTTAGGGTGGAAACTAATCTATAGTACACACTGTAGGTTTGTGTCGCTTTGAAATTGATGTTGTTGTTGAAAATTACGGTTGTACGAGTAGATTTTGTTTGAGATCTAGCGATTAGTTGATTTTGTGCCACTTTGGTCTAGTGGTCCCAAGCGCGACTGATACGGTTAGAGGTCCTGGTTTTGATTCTTAAGCCGAGCCGTGCTGTTGGATTTTTCTCTGAAATTTCCAGTAGTAGCTTGGAGTCTAGATTTGTGGTCGGTTGATGGCAATAGGCTCGTCCCCTTTTACATGGGACCTAAACATAACGGCGAAATGCGAGTGTACATTAGTACACCTCTGCCTACCGCTTCGGGGAACACAGGCGAGATGGTATGTGGAGTGCCGTTTCAAACAAATAACAACCTCGTTAACCTGGTGGTCGTAAGCGCGAATGCTGCGCTCGAGGTCCTGGGTTCGGTTCCCGGGTCGGGCAGTGGTTATTGAATTTTTCTAAGTATGAAATTCTCAGTTCCATTTGGATTCGAGCCCGGTTAATGGCAATAGGCGAGTTGTGGTAATGCACAAGCTTAAGATAAAAAAGGCTTTGTTGTAGGGACGGTGGGTTTACACTAGTAACCCTTCGGAGAATAAAGGCGCGATGATGTGATATGTTACAATAATATGTAGCAAGTAACTTTTTTGAAAGCATTGATAGCGTAGGGGTATGACCACTAGACTGCTGAGAAGGTCTCGAGTTCGAATCCATGACACAAACCTCTGACTTTTCGAAATCATGTGCGTAATTATCACTCGCTTTAACGGTGAAGGAAAACATCGTGAGGAAACCTGCATGCCTGAGAGATTTTTCGATGGCATGTGAAGTCTGCCAACCTGCATTAGGCTAGCGTGGTGGACTATGACCTAATCCCTGTCATACTGTGAGGAAACCCGTGCCCAGCAGTGGGACAGTATTATAGGTTGATGATAAACTTTTTGTAACTTTCTTTAATAAGCCGTAACTAATATCATAACATGAAAATTAACTGCTATTCACCACAAATTACCGCACAAAGCCGCAATCAAGTTGCAGAACACACACAAACAGTCGAATGAGCGATCCCCAGAGCGACTCGAGATCCACATAATTACACTAATTTCCAACAAATTGCGAGTTCAAAGCACAAATATTGAAGAAAATGAGGCGAGACCCTAAGACGGTAAGACCCATTGCTGAAACAAACACTTGAGTAAATACATTCTGGGGTTGCCTTCCTAACTTAAGTTCGTAGGAGAGGGAACTTAAGCAAAAAGCATTAAAAAAGCCTGCTTATAAACAAAGCAAACAAGCAAGTTTACAAGTATAAACAGATTTCAACAATGTTGCAACAAAAAAAGCATAGTTATGTTTAATGAAGGAAAAAATCTGCTAGCGGGCAGGATTCGAACCTGCGTCTTCTGGTTCAGTACACCAGACGCTTTGACCACTAAGCTACCGCTAACCCCGCTCGCCAGTCAAAATCTTCCTTCACATTCTAATTTACGCCGAGCCGATAAGCCGATTTATCCCTTCATTCAAAATAACTTGTAATTTTAGCTTGGAAAATGGCTAAAAAAATACAAAAACAGATAGTTTAGAGCCTGAGCAAGGACATAGGCTACTTTTTAATGCGAAAAAAGGGCTGAAAGGAGTTAAAATAGGGGATGTAAGTTATAGGAAATACCAGGACCTTGCGGCCGAAGCCGTTGGCGGAAAGCTAGTTTTCAATATAAGCACCAAACGTCCGTAAAAAAGTAGAGTAAGGTTTTCTTCAACGACGACAAGCTTCTAGCTTCAAGAACACGCTAAAAAGCATGCAAAAAAGAAGCCAAACGTTTAAACGCGTTGTCAATTTTAAGCCGTTTTTTCCATCTTTAATCTACATCTACACTATCTACACTATAATATTATAAAGAGGAAAGATTTGTATTTTTGTATGTAACGAATAAACTCAAAGAGTCCTGGACCGAATTGAAAAATTATTTCCATTTTAGATAGCCCATTTATCGGGGAAGGCTATAGGCTATATATCATCACGCTACGACTAATAGGAGCGGAGTAGTAATGAAAAATTTTGCAAAAACGAGGGAAAAAATTATAAGACCACGCGGGGGAAGCCGTTGGTGGGAAGCTAGTTGTGAAATTATTTTAATAAGTATACTAGCGGCCCGTCCCCCGGCTTCGCGCGGAGCGAAATCTTCAACCTCCGTCGTTATATTACTGCCAATTTACACAAAACCTTAACAAATGATACACCTAAACCTGCCTCTTGAATCACTCCAGTCATTGCTAAAAACTGCATTAGAATCGGTTGCGTAGTTAAAAAGATCTCAAAAGATCGAAGATCAAGAGAAGAAACAAACAGCGGGAGCGACATTGTTTTATACAATGTAATAAAGATTAACACAGGAAGACGACGGGCTGATAAATATTTATTAGATGTTAACAGACTTGGCGGTGCTTTTAGGATTTTCTTTTCTTTTTTTCTGTCATAAGATGGGAAAGTTCGCTAAAGCTTCGCAAAGGTCCGCACGGAAGTTGTCTGCATAAAATATAACTTACCACTTCACTGTCAGAAAGACTGTCTCAGTTGACGACGTCTGTGGTCTAGTGGTTCGTGTACCGGATTTCTGATCACGAGGTCGACTCCCACAAGACACAAACATTTATGTGATGAACTTAGCTGTTTGTGTTTGTCTGGGTGTTTCTTATATATTATAAGTATGTATTTACAACAAAAAAAAGTATATAAGTATTATATCCATTGTCTAGTACCCATAATACAAGTTTTGCTTAGTTTGGGACCAGATGGTGCTGTGTAAAAAATGTCCCAAGATATTATTTATTTATTTAGTTCCTCTTAAAGCGGTGATAGACGTATGTGGTTTTTTAAACTTCGAGCTTCAAACCGGCGCGGCGGTTATAAAGTACGCATAAGTACGGCTGGAATACACCACTACAGCTTATAACGTTCCATTACGCAGATATTCTGGGCAGGATTCGGCAGAGATGTTAGCCTACAGTTCGCCGTGTTTAGATCCCATTTAATAGGAGATGAGTTTTTTCCATAACAGAACACAAATCCAAACACCGAGCTGCTCCTAATAATTAAAACCCAATGACATTGCTCGTCTATCGAATCGAATCGAATCCTCGAGCCTTGCCGTTGCGATTAGGACCACGGGGATGACCAATGAGATAATACAGAACAGCCACAGACCAGACTACAGAATAAACATTGAGATAAAAATGTTTACCGTACTACAGAGCTGAAGGCCGGTTACACGTGCCCAACAACAATAAATTAATTACCCTCGGGCAACACAGAAAACAGAAATAAAAAAGTAATTGAAAGGAAAGTAGACGCAAAATGAAATATATATACCAGTTTATAAATTATAAAATTAATTAAGATATCGGGTTTCGATATAGACTCAGTTGAAGGAAGTTGATAAGCGAATCTTTGGATGTAATGAAAAGGGATAGCTTTGAAATTGTCTTTCGAATTTTATTTTTTAAATTAATTATTTTTTTATCTCGCATGAGCAGTGTTATTGTGGGATTTTCTTAGTTTGCAGGCTTCCCTTACTCGTGATGTGAACCGGGGGTGGTAACGGCTATACAGTCCTGTGTTCTAAACCAGAGGGATGCAAGTTCGAACCTCGAGTTCGAATCCAAGGCACGCACCTCTGATTTTTCGAAATCATGTGCGTAATTATCACCCGCTTTAACGGTGAAAGAAAACATCGTGAAACCTGCATGGCTGAGAGATTTTCTCGGCGGCATGTGAAGTCTGCCAACCTGCATTAGGCTAGCGTGGTGGACTATGGCCTAATCGTTCTGTTACTGAGAGGAGATCCCAGTGGGACAATTAATGGGTTGATAATGATGATGATGGGTTAAAGTCAAAAAGACAGAAAAACATTAAGGTACAATTGGGCGAAAACGGTGAATGCAAAAAGGTTTGATCCCGAATACAAATGAAGAATCTAACAAACACACCGACAGTATTACCCATTTCCATGCAAAACCTAGTCGGACATATTTGATCGCCCACCCCAAATATCTCCACGTGTATGGAATAAAGGAAAAACCAATGTCGGAATAAAGCTCCATACAAAAGCTCCCGCAAAGGAATTTAAGAGATATTTTAACGTAAATTAAAATACCCACTTATTTGCGTCAATCTTTTTCGAATATTCAAACTCACAATATGAAGCACCCTTTATAGAATATACATAACCGGTATAGCAAACAGTGTAAAACGGTATAGCAAACAGTGTGATGGATATCTTTTTGAAATTTTAAATTTCGTATACCGAGGGAAGTCGGTCCGCCCCTAGAAGTAAGATTACGAAATTAATTTTAATGAGCAATTAATTTTTCGTAACTGTTGTAAATGGAACAAGATGATATTTTATAATTTTCTTTTAAAATCGTAGATTTTGCTACTCATTCCCGATTTCGACATCTAACATAACATACCATCACTAGGGGTGTACTAATGTACACCCACAGTTCGTCGATATGTTTAGCTCCCATGTAATAGGTGGTGGCAACTCCGAGGTGATTCCACAAATTTCATAACAGCTCGACCAAGGAATTAGGCCCAAGACCATAATAAGTTACAAGGTTTCATTAACATAATCGATTACATTATGAGAAATAGTATATAATATGTATACTAACATTAAAAAGAAGAAAGATTTGATTGTTTGATTGTTTGCATTGAATACGCTCCAAAACTACTGAACCGATTTGAAAAATTCTTTCGGCATTAGAAAGCTACATCTTTACCGAGTAATATAGAATATCCTTACTAATATTATAAATACGAAAGTAGCTCTGTCTGTCTGTCTGTCGCGCTTTCATGCCAAACTATTGAACCGATTTAAATGAAATTTGGAACAGAGATAGTCTAGAGCCTGAGAAAGACATAGGTTTCTTTTTAATGCGAAAAAGGGCTGTAAGAAATACCCAGACCACGCGGGCGAAGTCGCTGGCGTAAAGCTAGTGTAAATATAACCATGATAATTCCTCCATTTTGTTAGTACAGTATCCGCAACCCTTTAACCCTTTGTGCGGCTAACACGATAATGAGTAAACAGCGTGTTGTGGCCGTTTATAACCGAAGTCTTAACTATTCGCTAAGACATTTCGCTTTGATCAAGTTTCAGTAGTCAGGCCCTGCGGGCTAATCAGGATTCGCAACAGGTGGAATATTATATAAACTAATAATTATTAACGTTATGATATGTTACGTAAAGACTTGGCAGGTTGAGGGTTAACTTATAAATAAGTACTTAATTTCGAATATGTAAAGGTGTTGTTGCACCAACGCGGTCGATATTTAATCGATGTAATCGATTCTCATTTGTCAATATGTACATCACTGTCATTTGCTTTCTTTACTTATTAATCATCGATCAAGACTTTGCATTCCTCACTGTAATGTTTTTTGTTTGTGGCAAATAAACATTTTTCAATAGATATTCCAAGTGCCATCGAACAAGTTATAGATCTATTAAATTGATTATTTTGTAATGGTTGAAAAAACTGGCTTTAAAACTCTACCCGAAATAATAATAAATGAAATAGACCTTTAAAAAAAGGTTAAACAAATAATTAAAATATGTTTTTTTTAGTAAAAATCATTTGCGTTGACCAAGGAATGTGTGGTAAGACAAATCTCAAAGCCAATCCAAGTGGAATAAGAAAGAAAATTCCCCCCATAAATACCGGGACGTTTTCGTTCGCAGTCGTATCGTCAAAAGAATAAATTATTTGATTACATTCCATTAGGTTGTCGGCCTTTTTACGACTTGTTTAGCCTATTATATTTTTTATAGCCGTTTGTCTTAGGACGCTGTAAAACCGCCGAAGCTAATTTAAAAGTTGATTTGATTAACGGGAGATGGAAAAGTCGATTAAGAGTTGATGTTTTGAGGTTATCATACTTATACTTGTTTTCTCTTGGGGTCGCAGAGAATGTTGAGCGAATGTCAATAACTCCATCATGAACTTAGAAAGAAGGTACACGGAGTCTTAGGCTGCGTTTCTACCAGGGGTGCTAAAGCCATCATTGTGACGTTGTAAATAACCTAACCTAAATTAAAAATTTAGAAAACCCCCGACTCGAAATGTAATCCGCTATTTTGTGGCGGCGGCCATCTTGGACCGATTTTTATCAAACATAGCTAAGAACACTCCCGACTAATTCACCTTTCAAATAAAAAAATCAAAATCAAAATCGGTTCATCCATTCGGGAGCTACGATGCCACAGACAGACACACAGACACACACACACACACACACACACACACACACACACACACACACACACACACACACACACAGACACGTCAAACTTATAACACCCCGTCGTTTTTGCGTCGGGGGTTAAAAAGAGATGTTCCTCCCCAACTTGTATAGCAGCATCTCTCTCTTGCACTGGAACGACGATTCTTAAGCTGCATATTACGGCCCCAGAGATATGTCGGGGACCGAGTTTGTTGAGTATTCTAATTCAGTGACACTAAATGACAGAATTTGAAGACAAAACTGTCAAAAATCCACAAGTTTAAAGCCATTGAATGACGATTTTCACATAATAAAATAGCAGAATTGGGGCCCAGATCCCGTGTTGCCCCAACAAATTCAATCGCTATGAATTCGGAATATATTTTATGAATGATCAATGGAGTTATTGGATAAGCGCCTTTACATTACATCGTTCGTTTTTCTCGCGGCCACAAATGATTTAAGGGCGCGTTCCGTTGACAGGAAATCAAAGGTGGAATCTGTATTGTATTTTTCGATAGCGTATTCGAAGTGATTCTCGAAGTAGTAGGTAAACGCATCGTCTCATTTTCTATGAAAATCTCAGTACCTACATCGGAGTTTGGGATTTGTGCCCGGTTGATGGTAATAGGCACGCCCCCTATTCAAATTCAAATATTTTTATTTCAAGATATAATGGAGTAAGTAGGTATACTTTTTTATATGTATAGCCTGTGCAATATCTGGGGTTTCGAGACACGTCATACCGCTTCACTACATAGTATAAAACAAAGTCGCTTTCTCTGTCCCTATATCCCTATGTATGCTTAAATCTTTAAAATTACGCAACGGATTTTGATACGGTTTGTTTTAATAGAAAGAGTGATTGAAGAGGAAGGTTTATATGTATAATAACATACCACACGGGCGAAGCCGCTGGCGGGAAGCTAGTATTGCAATAAAATGAATTAATTAACTAATTGCGGATGTTCTCAAAAAAGGCAAAGTTAAGTTTACCATAAATCGAGGACCATGCATTGGGAGGTTGGTGAGCATAGATGAAGCGAAAATGGTGTGCCAGCTACGTAGCAAGTGGAAATCTGTAGCGTCTGCCTTCCTCTATTTATAAATAGGCGTGAATCTATGTATGTATAGTAAGTAAATGTATCGTTCATCAAGTAGCCTTAATTTAATCAATCTCGTTATTCTGTTACTGCTGCGTGTGCATGTTTCATAGTAAATGTTTTTAGTTTCGTTTATGTACGTACTAGCTTTCCGCCAGCAGCTTCGCCCGCGTGGTCGGGTTATTTCTTATAACTTTCATTCCCTATTTTAACCCCTTATAACCCTTTTTTCGCATCAAAAAGTAGCCAATTTCCTTTCTCAGACTCTAGAGAATCTGTGTACCAAATTTCATTTAAATCAGTTCAGTAGTTTTGGCGTGAAAGCGCGTTAAGACAGAGTTATTTTATTATTAATAAGGATCTGAACAGTAAAGTTCAGTACAGATTAATAACCATTTTGTGCCAATGAATATTATGGGTGAGGATACACCTATCTTCATAAAATCTGTGCTAAAATACCATACGGCTGCCTAAAATATGCCTGTACGCATCATTCAATATAAACCAGTATCGATGCGATATCATGACGATTAATCGGAAGCTTAAAGGAAGCCGATATATTAGTTAGAATAACTCTTCTCAACTAATCATGTGGAAGGTTTTATCGAGTTACAAAAGCGAGAACGAGCGAAGGCCACGATTTCCTGTAATCACATGCCTCTGATTAGACAGCTATCGGCGTGTCATGTCAAGAGTTTTGGGTTAGGGAGTGACCTAAATACGGTACTTACATAAATGATTTTTTTCTTCTCTATCGGTTCACATAATGATTTATTAGCAAATACTGAAGACCCATATCTAAATATGCAGATTTTTACTAAAGGCAAAAACATCGATTGAAATGTATGGGTGCTGTGAGGACAATTATCTACTATATAAAAATAAGTCGGGTTTTCCTTCCTGACGCTATAACTCCAGAACGCACGAACCGATTTCCACGGTTTTGCATTCGTTGGAAAGGTCTCGGGCTCCGTGAGGTTTATAGCAAAGAAAATTCAGGAAAAATTTCAACAGAAAAGCGGGTTAAAAAGGTTATCAAGACCACGCGGGCGAAGCCGCTGGCGGAAAGCTAGCCGTAAATAATAATGTTATATACCACCGCCGCGGCGTCGCCTGAATTTCTTCAAACGATAGGCAGAGGTGTAGTCTGTATTCTCTTACTGTGGAACAAATGCCTCTCTCATCGAATATATCTTTTTTCTGTTTACCAGACCATTAAGAGAGACTAAACTAAGAAAGAATGATGGAGAGAGAGCTCTTCCATTAATTAGCCTAGCGCGATGGGCCTGTAGACAAGTTGAAAGACATTCGAATTGCCAAACGAATAGAAACAAAATGTATGGAAATGACACAAGCTTTTGACAACTCGGGCTGTCACTAATGGCATTTCCAGCCATTTTCTTTCTATTTCTCGACCCGAATGTCGAATTGCATCTTGTCTAGCCCCCTGATACGGTTCAAGGTTCTGCGTTCGATTCCTAGATTGAGCAATGTGTTAAGTATTTGGGTTTTTCTATGAAATTCTCAGTAGCAACACGGAGTTTGGAGTTGTGGCCTATACCTGTTTCTTAGGACCTAAACATATCGGCGAACTGGTTTACATTATAACACCTCTGCCTAACCCTTCGAGGTATACAGGCATGATGGTATGATATAAGGCGTTGAGCTGTCGCTGATTTTATCACGTCGGGGTGACCAGTGTGGAGGGACGTGGTGTGATGTCCCTCGCACCAAAGGGAGGATCCTCCGACCAGGCGGGTGTTATGCCTGGCGGCCCACTGCCCGACAGTTAATGTCAGGCGGTTGTATATATGCAAGTTGCACGGTAAACTTCACTTGCGCGATTCAGGATTTGACGCTTCGTACAAGTTCTTATGTAGCTTGATAGATGTCGCTACAAGCTGACGAGCTATTTGGGTAAACAGATGTGGCATTCCATGTGCTTGTTGTAGAACATTGCTAGTGATCCGGAATTTAATCAATTACAGATGTGTAACATAGTAAATATTAACGTATTTCTGTTAAAAGCGGGCGGAGAGCCAACATTGCGCGAACAATGTTACATCTAGTTTTCTGACTTTACGTCATCTGTTTTGGACCATTTTTTTTAGCCGACGCGGCGAAGCCTCATGTGTTTGTAAGTCAGTTTATAACTACTCAACGGCTTAACCGATTTTTTAGACCGTCCGTTGTTAGGTTCGTCTCAATGTCGCGTATCACTGGGTACATAAAATTATTAAAAAATATAGCGGAGCCTACATCACTACCCACCGTGGAAAATAAATACTTTTTCTTTCTTCCTTTTTCTTTCTACACCAGCGGGCCTCGCCAAGCTTTTTCCCAGATTAGGTGGTGGAGATCTGATTAGCGGACCTAGCCAAGTTTAAAGTCTAGAAATGACATTAGTGACAGCCGACAGATGTATAGCCCGATTTGTCGAAAGCTTATGTTATTACCATACATTTTGTTTCTATTCGTTCGTCGATCCAAACTATAGATAAAAACTTGGCTAGGGCCGCTGCTATAGTATAGGTAATAACCATTACTAAGGAAATAGTGTATAAAAAGTAGCGTAATTTCTTAAAGGCCTATTTGCAAAATTAAATCCAAAAAATAGTTTTTCTTTGTTACAATTATCACCTGAATTCGCACAATCCCGGCCACGCATTATCAAATTACTAGCGCAGTGATCGGCACAGTTCTGTCAAGTGTTTCTCGGGAACAAGCGCCGACCCACATCTGCAGGGTTAACAATCGGGCACAATGCAGCGGCGGTCGATCTGCGCGCGCCGCAACAGGTTAACGGGACCTGGGACTCGGACATGGTAATTAGGTGTTTTGTGAATTACTGTATCATGTGTGAAAGTCGTTGTTGAGTGTACTTGATTATTTTGACAATTTAATCGATAACGTGTAGCTCAAATTGTTCTTATTTATAACAACATACAAAACATGCTCAAAATATAAACAACAGCACTGCCTGCTCTCGCCTATCGAACACAATAAAAATGTTACATTAAACAAACACCAAACAAAAGACTGTCGTTCTAAAAATAAACAATTCTAAATTCAACCGAAAATCACTTACATTTCCTTAGGTTGTCGAATAACGAAGAGTGATCGATGAAGGTAAAAAGCCAAAATAAAATTCGAATTCCGAATCCTTGTCGCAGGCCGCAAATAAAGAATAATAAATGACTTTAATCCTTCAAAATCGGTATACAACCTCGAATTTAAAAAGGAAAAGTTTCACTTTTTTATACAAAGGCCAATAAAAGGAGGTACGCTTGGTGTGCGGTTAGAGGTCTGCCAACAAAGAGCGTAGCCAAAAATAATTGCATACCTGTTGCTAACGGAATTTCAATGTGTTTGCTTTATACTCTGTTTCTCTTTTTTCGAGCTTTTTTAGTTTCGAGCGTCCGCGTGAAAACCGCATGATAATGGTTTTTGGATATCGATTGGTTGGTTTATTCGAAACATGCGTTATAATAAAATAGCTCAAAAAAGTTTGTACATGGGTATCAATCAGTCGATTATAGAAATTGTGACTGACTAGTGAACCTGTAAATTACCATGTTCAATGGGAAACGAAACCCAGATATCCCGTTCTCAATTTATCCAGCCAAGCGAGTTAATTCCAATCCATTTGAGCTAAGGACATCGATGAATATGAATAAGTATACCTTCTGAACCATTGGTTTCGGATACAATCATTTAGGGCATAATATATAAGACCTACACGTTATGTGTTAAAGTTTTTTTAGGTAGTACCAACAAACAAACGAGGAGTGTTTTTTGTTGTTGAGAAATTCTCAGTCCGAGCATTGATTATTTTATTAGGATTTGAGACCGATAAATGGAAACAGCACTCTATTATACCTAAAATGACTAATAAATAAAAACATTAACTGTAGCATTAATTTTATTTAAGGAAAATTGTTACGGCGAAAACGAAAAATCTTGCGCTTATCGACAACTATTTTTCAAAAACAATGATCCCATCACTATTTTTCAATTTGACATTTACAAGTGTCATCTATGACACCAAATGTCTGTCAAAAAAAGACAGTTATCAAGACATATTTTACGTGCACAGAGCACACAAAAACATTTACCAAACCACTTTTTTATTGGAAAAGCGTAGAAAACGAAACAGAGATCTCGAGCTGTGGTGACGACTAGATCTCTAGTTAGTGCATTTTCATGTAACACGTGCCGAGTTGGACGCCACGAATATGTAATGAGGTATTAACATGGATGACACTAGAATTGCTTTTAGAACTTTACTACCTTTGCAGAGATTAGGTCGTTTGAGGAGCACAAAGTAGATTAGATTTTTACAATTGTAGCTTTTGACTAGATCCCATACCTGCAAGATTTGCTTGATTGAGCTTCATGATGTTGAGTGCCGTTTTTACTCAACTCTTTTTTACTCAAGAGTTGAGATATCAAACGTAAAAACAATTTTTCTTACGCAAAAAAAAGTTCAATCAAAATCAAACTCAAACCCAAAATCAAACTCAAAGCCAAAAACACATACCATCACGCCTATATTCCTTTAAGGGTTAGGCAGAGATGATTAAATGTACACCTATCGTTCACCGGTATGTTAAGGTCCCATAAAATAGGTGGAGAGCTTGCTAAGTGGGTGCAAATCCAAACCCCGAGCAACCAACAGCACTTTGCTCGACCCGGGAATTGAACCCAGGACCAGCAGGGTAGAAGTCGTGCCTGGCACCACTACACCAAGGAGGCACTCCGATAAAGTAACATAAATATAATCATCTATATGTTACTTTGAAGGCTATATTATAAGATGTCTAATCCACAGTCTAGTAAAAAACAGCATTACCTAAATATCATGACATAAAACTTACCTTCAATCTAATACCTAGAAAAACATCAAACGATCCGATCATTGGCTATTGGCTCTGACATTTATTCGTGAAATAAAAGTTAATTTGTGCCATTTTCTCCCGAGTAGCGTCGGACGAAAATCGAAATGTCACCGAACAAACTAAAACATTCATGCTCCCTACAATAAAATTGACATTGTTACACTCAATAATATTTATTGGCCTATGTACCAATATACCATCACGCTGTATTCCCTAAACGGGTGAGCAGGGTAGCAATGACTATAGTACACGCGGAAGGCGCGCGCGCCTTAGGTAGGGACGGGGGTGAGGCGGCGGGTTACTGTGAACAAAAACAAGCCCTCACCCCTCAGTCCCACCGCGCGCAGGCGACCCCACCCCTCCGTCCCCCCGCTCATATACCTAACCAACCAACTAGTTACGCGCAGACTATAATGCGTATACGCGTGCGTGCCGTCGGTAGGGACTGGTCTGCTCATGCCTCAAGCCTCTATGGCTCTTTCTTTCAGACATTTCCCTGTTTGTGACGTCACATAATATAAAAAAATTACCATGTCTGGACTTTAAGAGGCCATTCTCTTTCTGTGAGTTTGTTTCGGCGTTTCTTCTCAGAGGCCGTCAGTTAGAAAAAGCAGTCGCCATCTAGTTCAAAATGAAATATGTAAAATATTGACTTGTAAAAGTATCTTTAAAAGATGTATTTGTAGAATAAGTATCATTTAATTTCATTATTTTATAGTTAACATGTACCTACCAGTCTATAGCTCTATACAATAGTGACAGCCTAGAGTTGTGGCCATTGGCCAGATTAGATCCAAGGCAGATCGCATTAATTAAGTATTTATTAATTATGGGTCTAAATTATTCTGCGACCTTAATCTTCGCAATAAAAATGTCGATCGATTTGTTCATTACCAAGACTTCTTCGGAAGCAATTCGCAAACTATTTCAATTAATAAATTCTTCTATTTGTATCATTGACTTTTTAATTAAAGAGGAATTTTTCCAATAAGTCATCCTATATTACTTTTTTTATTTCTATTTTTTTTATTATTTCTTTCCTTTTTAAATGCAAAATTGATTATTGTAACACCAAATAAGGGGAGGACACTGGCTCCTGCAACACATTATATACTAGCGCAGGAGTCAGGGAACTCAAGGGCATCAAAACCTCTCCGTACATCGGGGTGCAAGGTGCCGGTTGTCATACGGACACACCATAATCGTAAGTGGTAGTGAGGAGCCCGAAAGTTTGGCAACCGATATGGCGTAGAAAGTGGGTAGCAGATGTTTGATGGTAGTAAGTTGGTGCATTCCTGGTATTTAGCCGATAGATGTGCAGGTGACCCCAGAACATACATATCATCACGCCTGTATTTCCCGAAAGGATACGTAGAAATGTGCTAATGTACACCCACAGTTCAGCGGTATGTTTAGGTCCCATGTGATAGGGGGTGAGCCTATTGCCAACCGGGCAAAAAATAGGATGTGTTGGAGCACCAATATGATTCTTGACGTCGAGAGCGGCCTACGATTGGTCCGTTTGAGCGCCAGAGGGCGCCACCGCAAATGCAGTGCGCGATCGCGGCCATATTTTTTTTTGTATCAACTCGTCATTCGAACGGACAAGCCAAATGTCACTGATTTCTTGTAAAACGAATAAATACTTCTTTTTTCAACTAAAATCGACATCAACTCATTTCTGCTGCTGCCTACATCAACCCCGTATCTGAGTGAAGAACATATTGGTCCATCGAACCGAATTGACGCAGGACAAGTGCTCGTGCATAAACGTCGCAAATATAATATTCGTTGCCAGCCCGGATCATCCACCACGCGGCATCGGCTGTGTCAGTAAACTGTAAGTACTCCTGTATTCTTCATTGCTCGCCGAAATGACTACTGAAGACCTTAGGGAGCTCAATAGGCTTCGCGGAATTATTAAAGGTAGACTTACGCATTTCAAGAAGTATGTAAATTCGTTAGGTTCGCAGGCTATGCCAAGTATTATTCACGCAGCATTAAAATTACGTATAGCTGGTATGGAAAACTTATACAAGGAATTTTGTGACGTCCAAAGTAATATCGAAAAGTTAAGTTCCGACAGTGACATTAACGTACAGTTAAAAAATAGGGAAGACTTTGAAATAGAATATTATAGTGTCTTGGCTGAAGCTCAATCCCTTGCTAAATGTTTAGACGATGGTACCTCCAGTGACAGTGCGTGTACATCTAATATTAAACAGTCTATAAAGTTACCTACAATAGCCTTACCTACCTTTAACGGCTCATGTGAGAACTGGCTAGAATTCCGTGATACATTTCTATCTTTGATTCACAATGCCAAGGAAATAACTAACATCCAAAAGTATCATTATTTGAAATCTTCCCTGTCAGGAAACGCATTGTTGGTGATTGATTCGCTGGAATTTTCTGCCAGTAATTATCCGGTTGCATGGGAATTGCTTATAAATAGGTATAACAATCACAAACTTTTAATACACAATCATGTTAAGGCTTTGTTTTCATTGCCAGCGCTGACTGTTGAGTCACCTAGTTCATTAAGAAAGCTAATAGATTCCGTATTAAAAAACATTCGCGCATTAAAGTCCCTTGGTGAACCGGTAGATTATTGGCACACATTGCTAATCTATATGACTGTTACTAAATTAGACCCAATCACTGAACGTGAATGGGAGCAGTATAAATTAACCTTACCTGATGAAACTAATACAATTAAACAAATGGAGTCAAAGTCAGCGCTGACGGTGGATACTTTATTGGATTTTTTGAGAAATAGGGCTCAGATGCTAGACACTTTAAAACTTACACACAGTAAGAACACTACACAGGCACGACAGGAACATGGGTTTAGGAGACAAGAACAGTTACAAAAGATACCTAAAACACATTGTAATATTGCCACAAAGGCTAATAAAAATGAAAGTTTTTCTAAGCCTACCTTCCAAAGAAAAAGCTGTCCTATGTGCAACAAAAAACACCCGTTATATTCGTGCCAGTCATTTCTTAATTCTAACGTGCAGAATAGATTGACATTAGTACGTGATAAAGGGCTATGCGAAAATTGTTTTAACATAGGTCATGCATCCGAGGACTGTTGGTATGGCCCTTGTAGGAAATGCGATAAGAAACACAATTCATTAATTCACGTGGACAGCGGCGTACCTAGTGAGAATCAAACAAATAATCACGCAATAAACGGTTTGTTATCAGTAGGTGAACAATCCAGTAACGAAACCGGTTTACTCATAGGCACCGTCGCGTCCCACCTTAGCAGTAACATTACACACACACAAACTGCACTCAACGTTAACACGCACACGGATAACTTAAGCGATCAGCTGTTATCATCTACGCCATATGTTTTATTGGCAACAGCGCTTGTGGATATTCCTGACTACCTAGGTAATTATGTAAAAGCGCGCGCAATACTAGATAGCGGGAGCGAGCGTTGTTTTATTACGCAGTCACTATGTGACAAATTAAACACAAATGTCATACAGTCCACTATGCTTATACGGGGTGTAGGAAATTCGGTCACAAAAATCACGCGAAGTTGTGACGTTGAGATAAATGCACTTCACAGTGAATTTAAAACACGCATACAGTGCTTAGTGTTGCCGGTCATTACGTCAACGCTACCGCGCATTCCTTTAAAAAATAATATAATGTTACAAGTTCCTGACCATACCCAACTAGCTGATCCTTTAATTAATGAAAGCCGGCAAATTGATTTACTTATTGGAGCAGATGTGTTTTGGGACTTAATCGAGGAAGGCAGATTACGTTTGTCTAACGGTCCCTACCTTCAGAAAACAAAACTTGGTTGGATATTGTCAGGCCCATTGTATCATACAGAACACACACAACTAATCAGGTGTAATTTTACACAATCATTAGATAGTTTAATGCGCAGTTTCTGGGAACTTGAGGAAAAGCCCATTAGTTCGGAATCAGAATCATTATCGAATGATGACCGTTTGTGTGAAGAACACTTTGTGCAAACTACAAAAAGGGAAGCGAATGGACGCTTTTGTGTCAAAATACCCTTTAAAAAATCGCCTGAGTTATTAGGTGACACGTTTCAACAAGCTGAAAAACGGTTTTACGCACTTGAAAAACGTTTACAGCAAAATGATCAGTATAAAAAGTTATATTCAGAATTTATAAATGAATACATTCAATTAGGTCACATGACTCGCATTCAAAATTATAATACACCGCACTACTTCATGCCTCATCATGGTGTATTCCGTGAACATTCCACTACCACCAAACTCAGGGTAGTGTTCGATGCCAGCGCCCGGTCTAGTAATGGTGCATCTTTAAACAGTTTGCAGTTAGTAGGTCCGCCGATACAAGGCGATCTAATTAGTATCTTATTAAGATTTCGCGAGCATCGTTACGTGGCGTGCGCTGACATCGAAAAGATGTACAGACAGGTCCTCGTTGAGGAACAGCAGCGGCACCTTCAGCTTATTTTATGGCGTGAAAGCCCTTCCGATCCGCTTGAAGTGTATCAATTAAATACGGTTACGTACGGGACTGCTTCCGCGCCATTCTTGAGCTGCAGGTGTTTAAAACAACTCGCGCATGAATGTAGCAACGCTGACATTGCCAGAACTATTCGTGAGGATTTCTATGTCGATGATCTTATATTTGGGGCCTCTGATATTATGTCACTTACCCGTAATTGTAATGAAATTGATCAAGTTCTAAAATTAGGTTGCTTTCAATTACGCAAGTGGATTTTTAACTTTAACTTTCCAACCACAGAAAGCATATCCAAAGAGTTATCATTAGGTGAATATACACATAGTAAAACGTTAGGTATAGGGTGGCATAATCGTGACGATCAATTTTATTTTCACACAAAGGTCGATCAAAAATCGGAAATTGTAACAAAGCGCGTCATATTTTCACGTACGGCGCAAATATTTGATCCTTTAGGTTTGTTAAGTCCTATTATCACCACTGCTAAGATATTAATTCAAAGATTATGGTTATTAAAACTTGATTGGGACGAACCTGCCCCTAGTGACGTCACGAAAGCGTGGTTGCATTTTGTTAATGATCTAACTCTGCTAAATAGTATTCGCATTCCACGTTATGTAATGTGTAGCGACTATACACGTATAGAACTACATATATTCAGTGACGCGTCACAGGCAGCCTACGGTGCGTGCGCATATGTGCGGACATGCAGCGGTGACTCATCTGTTACCGTGAAGCTGTTGTGCGCTAAAGGCAAGGTGGCACCAGTAGCAAGTCCCCTCACTATACCTAGGTTGGAGTTGTGTGGCGCGTTAATTGGGGCAAGATTATACGATAAAATAATTAAGTCGTTGCGGTGTCAATTTAATGAGGTCATGTTTTGGACCGATTCAACCATTGTTTTGGGGTGGCTACGCATGCCTCCGTCTTGTCTCAAATCATACGTGCAAAATAGAATCACACAAATTCACAGCATAACAAACCAGCGCTCGTGGAATCATGTCAGTGGGAAATATAACCCAGCTGATTTGGTTTCACGAGGGCTGGATTTAGAAGCATTGCATAATTCTAATCTATGGTGGGAGGGACCACAATTCCTTCATGATGTTGACTTGCATTTAAGTTTTACAGATAAGAATGTATCCACTGAAAATTTACCGGAAATTAAAATACCAAAGGTAAACACTCTTCTTACTAATGATGTTCCTACATCATATTTTCCATTTAACCGATTCTCACAGTTTAGCCGCATGAAGCGAGTCGGGGCGTATGTACTCCGCTTTATACATAACACACGTAACAAAAATAATAGACGTACCGGTGCGCTTGATGTGGATGAACTTGATGAATCACTTTTAATGTTAGCAAAACTTGCACAAATTGAATCTTTTCCTAACGAGTATGAGTCATTGTTAGGAAACACATGTTTAAAGGTAAAAACATTAAATAAATTGAACTTGTTTTTAGATAATCGGAAATTAATTAGGGTTGGCGGCCGAATTGAGAATTCATCACGTTTTAATTATAATAAAAAACATCCTATTTTATTATGTTCTAAACATTTATTTACGCATTTATTATTTCGTTATGAACATAGCCAGGCATTCCATGCTCCGCCACAGCTGTTGTTATACACGGTGCGCAATACGTGGTGGCCGGTTGGAGGTAGGAACCTGGCAAAGAAAATAGTACATAGCTGCGTTACATGTACACGAATGAGAGGGAAGATTTTAAGCCCAGTGATGGGAAACTTACCTGAGGCGCGACTTGAACCGGGATTTCCATTTCTTCGTAGCGGCGTTGATTACGCAGGGCCAGTCTATGTGTTAAGCCGTAAGGGCAGAGGGGCTAAAACTGTAAAGGCATACATATGTCTATTTGTATGTTTCGCGACACGCGCTGTCCATTTGGAGTTAGTCAGTGATCTTACATCAGACGCTTACCTGTTAGCTCTAAAACGGTTTATCTCGCGACGAGGGAAACCGTTGGAAATTTATTCCGACAACGGAAAAAATTTCGTCGGCATTAAAAATGAATTCGCAAAATTTCTGTCTTCCTGTTCAGATGATATTAAAACATATGCCACTTCTCAAAACATAAAATTTTCTATGATTCCACCTTACGCTAGTCATTTCGGTGGGTTGTGGGAAGCGGGGGTCAAAAGTTGCAAACATCACTTGATCCGCGTGGTGGGTAACGCTCATCTCACCTTCGAGGAGTTTAGTACCGTATTAACGCAAATTGAGTCAATCCTAAACTCTCGACCATTAAATCCTATGTCTTCAGACCCGACAGACCTCCTTCCACTTACACCAGCTCACTTCTTGGTTGGCCGCCCACTGACCTCGCCTGCCTGCTCAGACTTCAAGGATATTCCTGTTCATCGTCTTGACCGTTACCAGAGGATAGAACAGCTACGCCAGCACTTCTGGGCCCGCTGGTCCAAAGAATACATATCCGAGCTGCAGACACGAAGTAAGTGGACAGACAAGAGCTATAGTCTAAAAGAAAACACAATGGTTCTTCTCAAAGACGACAACCTGCCACCTTTAAAATGGAGTCTAGGACGTACCATCAAGACTTTTCCTGGCAAAGATGGGATCTCGAGAGTCGCTGACGTCATGACTGCAAATGGAGTCGTACGGCGGTCATTTTCAAAAATATGTCCGTTACTGAATGAAGAGTAGTAACGATATGATTACATAATTATAGGATTAATCTGCTTTATATAATCATTGGAACCAGTACCAGCTTCCAAGGCCGGGAGCATGTTGGAGCACCAATATGATTCTTGACGTCGAGAGCGGCCTACGATTGGTCCGTTTGAGCGCCAGAGGGCGCCACCGCAAATGCAGTGCGCGATCGCGGCCATATTTTTTTTTGTATCAACTCGTCATTCGAACGGACAAGCCAAATGTCACTGATTTCTTGTAAAACGAATAAATACTTCTTTTTTCAACTAAAATCGACATCAACTCATTTCTGCTGCTGCCTACATCAACCCCGTATCTGAGTGAAGAACAGGATGGTAATGATGGACACAGGTAGGCATTTTATCAAAAAGTAGTGTGTTCAATTTCAACCCCAAGAGATCAAATTAACACAAGAACGCACAGAACATTTGTTATAGAACTCAGAAAGGAACACAAATCTAATTTTCAAATTCACTGACTTCCATAAATTTGGTTCTAAATATAGTCTTAGTTTTAATTGAAAATGGAACCGGACTCGTGGATATTCGTGGAAGGAGTGGGCGGGTCCAATACTATGCTAAAAGTTTTAGACTAAGAGCTACGGACTATAATAACGCACCCCCGGTGCGACACTGTCACTTATGCAAAAATGTAGTTTTTCAGGAGAAGCATTTAAAACTTTCACACCTCACTAATAAGATGAACAGCTTATACTACAACGTCAACGTGAACTTTTTTTTGTCACGCCCTCATACGGAAACTATGCGTACTACAAAAGTAACGTTATGGCACCAAGTAAAGGGGTGCTTTAGGATCATTTTTAGATATTTAACTAATTTTTGCATTTTTTGCAAAAGTGACGTCGTTGTCGCACCGGGGGTGCGATAATATAGAATTTTTTGCTAAAGATAAAATAAACTATCAATTTTCATAGATCTAGTTTAACCTACGTCAGCTTAAAAATCGTAAAAACTAGTTTTATTTCAATGTCTAATATTTGCGTAAGTACCAAACATCAGTAGGCCTTCATTAATTTTATTTTGATTAATACCTATTATGAGGAATAGGTAAATTTAAAATAACTTAGTCTTAAAATTCTAAAGAAGATTAATAATAGTAATTATGCATCTGTTCATAAAGTACCATTATATGTATAATATAGATGGATACATGCTCCAAATTTAACTCGTAGGTATTTATTCAAATTTTATTCAACCTAATTTTAATTTATACTCGACGAGTGATGACATAAAAGTTGCTAGCTCTGAGTCTACGAGCCATTTCAACAGGACTTTCTCTGTCAATAATTGAATTTGAAGTTCTTTGATGATTTATAGCCACCTACCGCCTGAAGTGTTTAAAGTCGAGTTAATTTTGTTATATCATCTGTTGACTCGTGTTTCATCGAGTGCTTTTCGTATTAATTATGGGTCTGAATTATTATTTTCAACCTTAGAAACTTATTAAGTTTCTCGTGCTAGAATAATAAATGCTATTTATTGCTGTAAATACATCTTCTGAAGACTGAACTAGACATACCATAGATACAAAAATAGTATCTATATTATGCGTCATAAAGTAGAGCAATGTCTGAAATAGCAAATATAATAGAACATATCTAATCATCAATCTCTACGCTTTGAAGCCCCATCTTCTTTTACGATTAGAAAACCGAAGTTATTTGATGTGAAAATTATTTAAATCGCATTCAAAACGGCACGAAGGCTCTACCAAAGCTCTTTACATAATTAGTATATATGTCTTCAAAGGACGTCAGTTGTTCAAATGTGAAGTTATAGCCGACTAATTAAAGTGGAGTCGACAGAAGGAGTGTACCGTCCAACTTTATTAATGAATCTTATTCGGGTAACTTCGGAAACTTTCGGCAAAGTTTCGGTCAAGTGAGTTACGGCTCGTGAGCGAGTTTTCAGTTTGTTTTTGAGTGTTTTTACCGAATACAGTTTCAGGGTTGTTCGCTGTTTTTGTCACACGTCCCATTATTGTGTTTTTGAACTGGGGCGCAGGATAATTACTTTAGTGCGTTTTTTATGGCTATCCGCATATTTGCACTGAAAGGTTTTTAAGCTGTGCACTCAATTAGAACCAGAAAATATATACTTGCCCGCGTGGTTCTGGGTATTTCTTATAACTTTCATCCCCTATTTCAACCTCTAACACCCCTTTTTATGCATTAAAAAGTAGCCTATGTCCTTTCTTTGTTCTAGAATATCTCTGTACCAAATTTCATTTAAATCGGTTCAGTAGTTTTATCGTGAAAGCGCGACTCGTACAAGTATTCTATTCGGATCAAATACAGTTAATACTATTTTTAAAATAAGTATGCCTAATTTTTTATTTTCGAATCTACACTAACATGAATACTGAACTTGCTTACTATAGCTAGCTTTAATTAATTACTTTACCAATCGTACGTAAAAAGAACATATAAGAAATAATGAAGTAACTAAGTCCGTCTCTTTGATACCAAATCCATGATGATGACTGTTCCGACCGGTTTCGGTCACGGCGACCGCTTTTTGGACTCTGTTGTCGCTGGTGAGCTCGCATGTGGCTTATGTAGCCAATTTTCTAACTGGCAACAGCACCACTATTGCAAATTAAATTTGCATACGACTGCTGTGTGGTTGTTCTCTGCTACATTTCCTGCTTGGTGGTAGGTTTTATGTTCGAGAACTATCATGTTTATTGTTAATTTGCTATTTTTTATAATACCTATGGATTACCTACTTGTATCTATCAGGATTGTGTGTTGAGATTTTTACGTTCAACTTTTATTATTAATTACGCTGTATATCATGCTGTGCGATTACGTTAAAGGGTATCATTCAGTGCGATACCTACTGTCAATTAATTACTTATGCCTATGTTAAGACTGATACCTGTTGTAATTGCCTTTTGAAAATAAATAAATTAATTAATGAATTTTCTGGGTAAAAGTTCTAGAGAGCATTGAGGGCATGTGAGCTCACCATTGACCAATTACCAATCCATAGCAGTTATCCAGAGGTGTTTGGGTGGTTTCACCACCCCTAGCTAGTCGCTAACTGCCGGATAAATAAAAAAATGAAACAAAATTTGTATGAAATTATCTGCCAAGTAATTTACCGGGAACTTATCAGGAGGAGGTGAAACAGACCTTAATCTATATCTATACTAATAATATTTAAAGAGGAAAGATTTGATTGGTTGTTTGTTTGTATTGAATAGGCTCCGAAACTACTGGACCGATTTGAAAAATTCTTTCATTGTTAGATATCCCATTTATCGGGGAAGGCTTATAGGCTTATATATACCATCACGCTACGACTAATAGGAGCGGAGTAGCAATGAAAAATGTTGTAAAAACGGGGGGGATAAAATATCAAGACCACGCGAGCGAAGCCACTGGCGGAAAGTTAGTATAGTATAAATTTATTTAGTTTTTCTACTCATCATGTGTAGCCAACCCTACGGTCTCATGTCGTTACTTAGAGATAAATACCACTTATCGCATCCGCAGAATCCCCCCGGGTTCCGTGAGGAGTTCAAACGAAAGAACCTTATTTCACGATAGTACGGTACATAAGTACAGCTTTGGCGAATAGTAAATATTGTCAATTCCTCGCGTGTGGTGTAAATAGATATGTTTGGGGATTATGTTTTGTGAGGAAAGTGGCGTGTCAGGGGTTAAGCCGTTTTCTGTGTGAGGATTCATACATTTGTTTTGGTACTTAAGTTATTGGCAGTATTATCATTGCTCATGGGAGCTGGTTCAACGTTTAATATACATAGTTATAGGCATGGTATTATTATAATAATGCTTATTTATTAACCACTAGTTTTCCGCCAGCGGCTTCGCCCGCGTGGTCTTGATAACCTTTTTAACCCGCTTTTCTGTTGAAATTTTTCCTGAATTTTCTTTGCTATAAACCTCACGGAGCCCGAGACCTTTCCAACGAATGCAAAACCGTGGAAATCGGTTCGTGCGTTCTGGAGTTATAGCGTCAGGAAGGAAAACCCGACTTATGTTTATATAGTAGAAGATAATAGGTAACTTTAATGAGTGTAGTGTGCTACTAGTTTGACTTTTCAAAAGTACCTACTTATATGGTCTATTTGAAATAAAATATTTGAATTTGAATTTGTATCCGTCATGAATTAATGAAAACCTAATTGAAGCACCTTGTGCAAATAATAAACTATGTAAAAAAATGTGTGCATCTTTACATCGTATAAAACAAAGTCGCTCCCGCTGTTTGTTCGCTTAGATCTTTTAAACTACGCAACTGATTTTAATGTAGTTTTCAGCAATAGATAGAGTGATTCAAGAGGAAGGTTTATTAATACTGTAGTATACATGCATATTTTAGTAGACAAAAGCCGTAGATCAAAATTGCCCTTTATATCATGTCATTAAAATGAATATCTTAGAAGATATCAGGGATTAAAAAAGAGGGGACAGAGCTGACAGGGCCGTCCGTTCCGAGCACCCGTGCCTATATCTGTAGTATAGACTAATCATTTTAATATTATAATTAATCACTTCACACTTCCCCAGTATCTACATTTTACATTGCAACCGTGCGAACCCGCGGCGGGTCGGCTAGTGCAATTATAAACCTTAAGGTGGTAAACATTTTCAGACCGCGACTGTACATATTTTTTTTTTTTATACCACTAAGGTGGCGAACAAGCGTACGGCCCGCCTGATGGTAAGCGGTCACTGTAGCTTATGGACGCTGGAAACACCAGGGTATCACTCGCGCGTTGCCGACTTCTAGGTTTATGGAGGATTCACTGCGGCGACAGTTCGAGGGAATATTTCTCTTGCTTGCCTTAGAAGGTGCTCTGGCAACCTTACTCACCGCAGGAACACAGCATATAGTGTATAAAGTGTGTTATTTGGCTACAGTTTTCTGTAAGGTGGAGGTACTTCCCCAGATTGGCTGCTCCAGATTTGGGCAATGGCTGTGCCCTACCTCTCTTCAAACTACTCTCTACATACATCAAAAACAGTGCATAGGAAGTAGGAACACATTACATTACATCACCACAAGGGAAGCATGTTGATCCAGACCACCATGGCGTCTACTCGAATAGCAAAAGGCAAAATGTATATCAATAACAGGAAATCAACATGCGATATTAGTCCTTATTTTATTCAAAGACTTTCGCAAATTCCGCCTATTTACCCCGTTCAAACTGACTACAAGATTGGCCAGAAACTTGTGGCGGGCCCCAGAGACTCTGTGACGATACGATCTGCTCTTAGCGGAGTTTGAAGGGTTAACACTTGGCTAAGAGTCACTGAAGGGTTGTAACATTTGGCAGAGTGGTAGTGAAGGGTTGAGTGAAACGAAGTTAGAACTTTGTAGATCAGAAAAGTACAACAATTTTACTTAGTTAATTATAATTTAAAAACATACATACAGGGGCTCGTGGCTGAGCTGCGTGCTATAACAACGCTGATCAACTGATCTGCAAGGTTAAGCTACGCTTGCCGAGGTCAGTCTGTGGATGGGTGACCATTCCTAACACATCGACACCCCTACGTGCCTCGGAGAGCACGTAAAGCCGTCGATCCCGGTTGTCATACGAACACCTATGACAATCGTCAGTGGTAGTCAGAAGCCCAAAAAGCCTGACAACCAGTCCATCCTTCGCATATCGGTATTGCCTAGAAAATGGGTTGCGGAGGTCTGATGGCAGTCGCTTCGTGTAAAATACTGATATTCAGCCGCATCTAGTTAGACTGGAAGCCGACCCCAACTAGGTTGAAAAAAGGCTAGGAGGATTTAATTTATAAAAAAAGATTTTTTTAGAAATAATTATAATTTATAAACATGGATGCTTTTCTTGCTCTAGTGTCTTGAGCAAAGAGGTGTTTGCTGAGTTGGCAACGCGTGCTTGTTGTTGTTGCCTGTGTAAACGTCCATAGGTTGCGGTATCCACCAATCAGAAAGCGGGCTGCATAAACGTTTGCCACCCGTGTGGTATAAAAAAAGAAATATAAATATTTCAAAATTGCAATGTTACCACTCGATAATGCTATCCTACATAATTATATTATCTATACTATTATAAAATTGTAAAAAAGTCGTTTCTGTACATTGAAGATATTAAAAAAAAACAATTGGGTTAGAGTATATAAACGATCGCGAACCCAAAAATGTGATTTTTAGAATTCTTGTCTGTTTGTCTGTTTGTTAGGGGTTGGCGCTAAATCTACTGAATAGATTTGAATTTTGTATGAACTGTTGTAAAGCATAATTTCCAACTTAAAAACTGATGTAAAGCTTTTTTCAATTAATTGAATAGATCCTCGGATACAGCTTGACCTCTCTGTTGTATGCAAGCCCATAGAAAGAAGAGATCATCATTGTTGGTTTTTTGTTTTTTATTTTCTATTTAAAAGTCCATCGTTCAACTAAAAAAATTTGGTATATCTCATTCCACTCGGTTGCGTAGATGCTGAGATAGAGCTTGACCTCTCTGTAGTATGCATTCCTATTGATATAAGGGATCATTATTGTTGGTTCTTTTATTAAGTTGTCATTATGCGCAGATATCGTAATTGTTGATTAGTTATAAACGTTTAAAGTGGTATAGACTTAAATTAAAATTAAATAGTTGTAAAGTTTGGTTAGAATTACGAGTTATTACGACTAACTGAAGCTTCCGTTTTCTTTTGGACTTATTTTCACAAACAGCATCACCTAAGTACCTCATAAAGTACCTCAGTACCGAGACTAATTGTCGACCGGAATCGAACCCACAATATTCATTGAGCTTAGCGCCGTTATAACTTAGTCACGAGGCCCTTTTTACAAACCTCTAAAACACTACTTCAAAATACAAGTTTTTTATCAATGGGATCAATTTCTAATCCTAATTTTGTTTCTACATCCACGTAAGCGAAGCCGCGGGCAAAAGCTAGTTAATGATAATAATAGTAGGATAAAGTTTGTGTAGATGTATGGAAGGATGGATGTTTGTTACTGTTTCCCGCAAAAACTACCGAACGGATTTTGAAGAAACTTTACAATACACCTTATAATCAGAATAACACAGGATATAAAAATTCTTTTAGGTTGCGAAGGCGCAGGCAAAAGCTAGTTGATCATAATTACATAAGTAGTTAAATAGATTGACAGAGAATTTCTAGAGACGCGAAAATTGCTGCAAAATACACACACAATTACACTTGGAAAAGTTGCAAGTGTTGCAACTAATTAAAACCGAGCCAAGCGCAAAGGTGTTGCCATTAACGAACTTGCGCACATTAATTAAAATGAACTGTGAACTCATTAACTTTAATTGTATGCAACAATAAATCAAACATTACTTTACCGGGCTAATTAATTTGCAGTATACGCGATACCTTATAAAGTGTGTATAAAAACCAGCCGTCATATATTTAGATAAAAAGAGTTTAAATCGCAGCGGGCGAGTGCCTTGAGCTAAAACGGCGGGAAAACTGCTTTACTAGATATGGCCCGTTGTAAATTGTGTTTTAATTATTTTAGTTGATCGGCAGCTTTTTAGTACTTGTATCTTACGTTTGTGTGATTGATTGTTGATGTTGCAATATGTATGAATAGGAATTATGTCGGCGCATATCTCGTGCCGAAACTATGGAAGAAGGTTATCACTCGCTTTATTGGTGAAGGAAAACATCGTGAGGAAACCTGCATGCCTGAGAGATTTTCTCGACGGCATGTGAAGTCCGCCAACCCGCATTATAGGGTAGCGTGGTCGACCAGGTATAGCCAAATCTCTCCCTTACTGAGAGGAGACCCGTGCCCAGCAGTGGGACAGTAAATGGGTTGATGATGATATCAGACTGAACGGAATTGGGCTGATGTTTAGCGCTGATATTCACCATGAGTCATGATGTAGGCATCAGCTAAGAACGGATCTAACGGGGGATCAGACTTCAGACAGCCGCAGGGAAAACGTAGTGAACGATAAAACTCCACACAATTTTCATCCCAAAACACAAATAAATACTCTTTAAATAAATGTGCAGCAATATTTCAATGCAGAATTGTTAATAACAATTTTATCTGAGTACCTTCCTTTTACTATACATCATGGCCAACCCCCGGGCGTCTCATTTTCTTATTTTATTTTTAAATCTATAGCCGTTACCTCTCGTAATCTCGGTAAAATGTATCTTTAAAAAAATTGAAAGTTGCTTCTCTTTTCCTTATTTAGATATATAGATTTTGTTCTAAATATTATTACGTTTCTCTTATTACGTTTTTAGTAATTCTTTTTTGGATAATTATTTTGCGGCGAACGGAGGAAACCTGCATGCCTATGAGATTTTCTCGACGGCATGTGAAGTGTGCCAACCCGCAGTAGACCAGCGTGGTGGACTATAGCCTAATCCCTCTCATAATGCGAGGAGACCCGTGCCCAGCAGTGGGACAGTATTTGTTGATGATGATGTCTCATTAGCCTAGTTGCTACTTAGAGCAACTGCTACACTTGAAGTGCTGAGTATGATTCCTAGGTTGGGTATTTCTATTAATTCTCAGTTTCTCGTAGTTTAGATTTGTGCCCGGTTTAATGGCAATAGGCTTGCCCCCTATTACACGGAACCCGAAAATACCCGCGAACAGTGTACTTTGTAACTATCTCTTTCGGAAAACGACGTAACTGTGTACACCTCTGCCAAACCCTTTGGGAAATACAGGCGTGATGGTATGAATTATATCTGAACATAGCTTCATTCCTTCACGCAGTAATTTCCATTGAAAACACTCCATTATGGCAACAGAGCATGTTTTAATTACAACTCAGTAATTAACGTAATTTCTGACTGTTAATTAACTTTGTATAACTGTGTACGAGTTGTGTTATCATGGAAATTATAAACCTCTTTGGAGAGGGGGGATCTCATTGGTGCGTCTTTTACTGACGAAAACTGCCACTTTTCAGGTAAGTATGCATTTTATATATGAAAAATATGATATCAGGGTCGATCCTGCGTCTGGGAATTTCACAGAAAACCATAATGTTTGACTCGGGACTCGAACCCAGGACCTCAAGCGTAGCAATCGCGCTAATGACCACTAGAACTAGAACAATGAGGCAATCGTGTCGTAGTTATTTTTTTTTAACCAAATGTTGGCAAAGGAAATTCGATCGCTGCACATTCTATCTGACACTAAGAACTCCTTATAAATAGCCCCACTTCGCCACGGTTAAGCTCATCAAATATGTACTGTAATGTGATTAATATGTCCGCGTGACCTTTGACTTTGAGCCATTTCTCTCAGTCAGACATCAATTATGTAAAATGTGGCTTTAACAAAACACACGTTAGTGCTACACTGACAGATATGCGATAGATATGTGATGCTATATTTTGTTTTAAATATTTTCTTGATCGTGTGTTTCTCTGTCACGTTTGGTTTTATTGAAGACTAGCTTTCCGCCAGCGGCTTCGCCTGTGTGGTCTGTCCTATGTCACGCGAGGATAGTATAGCTTCCTAACGGTGAAAGGATTTTTCAAATCGTTCCAGGGGGGCTAGACAAGTTGCATTTTGACATTCGAATCGACAAACAAAATGTATGTAAATGACATTAGTGACAGCCCGATTTTTCGAAAGCTTGTGTCATTTCCATACATTTTGTTTGTCGATTCGAATGTCAAAATGCAACTTGTCTGGCCCCCCTGTTTTTCCTGTTATTCAAACAAACAATCAAACCTTTCCTTTTTATAATATTAGTATATACGATCATTTGCGATGCAGATTAAATTCATGAAACGAAAAGCTGTATTTACCTTAAAGACTAACGTGATCAAGCAAGTCCACTGATCTGTAATAACTGATATGACATCAAATTCAGGTAGGTGTACATTGACATCTTATTAATACAACCTGGTGCATAATAATATTGAATATTTATGACCTTTCCACTATAAAAACGCCAGTTTCCTTGCTCTCCACACATTCACTTCTCACCATGCACACCATGAAGACCTTCAAAGTATTAATTTTACTTACCCTCATCGGGTTCGCGGTCTCAAATAGTCCTAAAGACGAAAAAGTATATTGCGGACGCATTTTGGCAGAAACTGTCGCCAGATTATGTCGTAAAGAAAACTTGGTGAAGAAGGCTGATATCTATGGGGTTATGGCGCAGTTCATGGGCGGAGGCAGCTGGCCGTGGATTGCTAGCAAACGAGCTTTGGACTTAAACAGAATTAAGCGAGATGGAATCGTCGAGGAATGCTGTTATAAGCCGTGCGACATTGAAACATTGCTAGCGTATTGCTAGTAAAAATTTCGTAAAATTTATTTATCGTACTTTACTATAAATATTTACATATACTTATTAGTCATAAGATATTAACGTAAATAAATAATGTAATTAATTATTATTTATAAGTGTTTCTTTTCTCCCTAGAATAAAGATTACCGTCTTCGACTCAGTTAAATAAATAAATATCTTGGGACATTTTTACACAGCACCATCTAGTCCCAAACTAAGCAGAGCTTGTACTATGGGTGACAATGGATATAATACTTATATACTTTTTTTTTGTAAATACATACTATAATATATGACACCCAGACAAACACAAACACCTAAGTTCATCACATAAATGTTTGTGTTTTGTAGGAATCGAACCCACGACCTCGTGATCAGCAGTCCGGTCCTCGAACCACTAGACCACAGACGTCGTCAAAGTTAAAAATATACAATTATTATGTCAATAATTCAAGCTTAATACATCATTAGATTAGATATTTCATTAGATTTTGCCTGCAGTTTCACTCGGTCCAAGGTTGAACCCCCGTTTTATTATTTCAGATAATTCCGATTTTTCGCGATTTTTCCGATGTTTTAATAGTTATTCTGCTACAAATCAAAGATCATACAAATCTGTCCAGTCGTTCTTAAGTTACACATGAATATATAAATTTATAGCTCCAGAACATCTTAGCTATAATATACCACTGGAGGACTTGCCGATATATGAGCGAGGGCACGGCCAGGGCCCAAGAGACCTCGGTTAAATATTCACAGTGTTGCCACCGACAAAATCATCCACAATGGTGTAATGATCATTAATTTTATAGGTATTTTGTGTTCAAGAGAATGTTTTACTTACCTAGATTAGGTTTCAATGACGGGAAAGTTGCTCATGACGTATAAATATTATTAAAAAGTTCTTAATCTCACGCTTATATTTTTTGCCCGTGGCGGCATTACGTTAAGATTGTCTCAGCAGCTACCTAGATTTGGTTTCGAAGTCTTTTACGACATTCAAATATTATTAAAAAGTTTTTAATCTCAGACTCAGATTTGTTGCCGGTGGGCGGCATTAGGTTAAGATTGTCTCAGCAGCTGCTAAGATATGGTTTCAATGTCGGGTAAGTCACTTACGTATTTCCATACCGTTAAGTTAAAAAGTTCTTAATCTCAGGCTTAGATTTTTTGCTGGTGGGCGGCATTAGGAACTTCTTATCGTGTAAGTTGAAATACTAGGACTTGGTATTGGTAGAAAAGTCTGTAAATCTATAGATAAATCTAGGGATCTTTAGTAAAATGCTTCTTATTAAGATATGAAGGTAGTTTCAAATTATTAACAATCTCCTTTTGTTAGACTTCTAAAGATGTTATGCCTAAATAGTAAATTATACTTCAAAATAGCCTGGATCCAACAAAGCTTGTTCTTAGCCACAATTAAGCACAGAAAGATCCCTTAAGACCTAGTCTGTGCCCCGAGGCTTAATTATTCTACATGTTTTTGTCTCATTTAATTTTCATGGCTTGAATAAACTTGGGCTTCTAAGATATAATTATAACTTTCTTTTGTTATATCTTTTTATGGAACACCTACACCGTAAAATTTAGATACACTCAGCAACGAAAGTAGCTGAATACAGCCCAATGTTGCAAACATGACAGCACAGCACTAAAACTATTCATTAATTAACTATTACGAATATTATTTTTATCTATACTTCTATATCTATATCTATACTAATATTATAAAGAGGAAAGATTTGTATTTTTGTATGTAACGAATAAACTCAAAAAGTACTGGACCGAATTGAAAAATTCTTTCCATGTTAGATAGCCCATTTATCGGGGAAGGCTATAGGCTATATATCATCACGCTACGACTAATAGGAGCGGAGTAGTAATGAAAAATGTTGCAAAAACGGGGGAAAAAATTATAAGACCACGCGGGCGAAGCCGCTGGCGGGAAGCTAGTGAAGATATAAAGTTCTTATTAAGGTAATATACTATATAAGGTATTATACTTATTTTTTGTACTCGCATAGAGCATATTACAACAAAAAAAACAAAATGGCTGCCACATAGCGGGGAAGTGTATTGGACCCAAGCCTAGAGTGTAATTGTACTTTAAAATAGTTTATATTTTTATTTAGAATATCGCTAATCCATGTCCGGACACACTGTATAATTGTGCCATTAGCAGAGAACTCGTACAACCATTTTTGGGTCAGTAGCTTTGGATAACATAAGCGTGGTTGATGACGATGACGATGCTGATTATACACATTCTAGAAAGGATTCCCCGAGAGTATTGACCAAATAAATTATCAAGAAACCTTTACTTGTATATAAACATTTTATATTAGATACGCGAAAACACTTAATTATGGAGTTATCAGATTGCTATTTCAATTGAGATTCTATATCACATTTCATCATACATCCATAATTAGTTTTCTTATCCTGAGTCGAATGAATCATGATCACCTATATAAAAGTACATTAGACCAATTAACGGCGAAGAAAATACCGGTATTGACAAATAGACAGACGAGATTGCTGGTATCAAATTATTTCTATAAAAAGTACGAATCGAGATACCCATGTTTGACGGCGTCAAATGCTATTAGTTGCCATATTTGTCAACCCTATTACCTTAAGGAATAGCGTAGACTTGCGACTGTGAGATTAAAATGCGAGATAGAATAGTAACGATGATCGGTTACGACTTAACGCGCAGTAATAGTCGGTGTACTTTTTGTCGTAGGTTTATGGTAAGAACAAGACGTTACAAGTGACTAAGTAGAGATTTATAGTTCGTATTGGAGTGGATATAAGCTTCAAGTTACACTTCTAATCATTTAATCAATCAATAAATTGTTTAATAACACTGCTTTGTGTAAAAGTTCTACAATTAATTACAACACGAAGACTATGAATCTCTTCCAATTTCAATGTAGCAAAGTAAGGTTACAAATAAATCAGACGTTTTTTTAAAAGGTACACATAATATTAGGTTAATCTGCATAATATTTTATCTTCAATAGCTCTACCAATGTGTCGACGACAAACTAGAGTATGCACATGGCCTTAAATCCTAGATTCGTTCAAAATCCGAACTATGTCTATTAAGAGCACTAGCGACACTTAATATGTGAGAAACGTTCCTATAAAATTGTGCACTATAATTTTCAATGGTCCTTTGAGTCCGTTCAGCAACAAATAACATAAATACTCAAATTCAATTATAGAGAAGTAGGCTAGATTCCTGAATGGCATTACTGTCTGATTTCGATACAGTCTGACGGCTTCATCGAGTGCATTTTGCATGTAAATTCCTATTTCTATAGAGTCAGATCTACTTACACGGTATTGCATTCAATGTATAGAATATTCTCGGGGATAATATGACGTTTGCTATTTAGGACGAGTGGAACTTTGCAACAGTGAATATAAGCTGATAAGCACTTCCATATTTTATATTGTTATACACCTAAAAATATTAATAATACCTAAGAAAGATTTACTTGTTGTGAAAGTGGTGCGTTGTAGGTGTCAAATGATATAATACTTGAACTGAATGCAGTTTTAACCGACGATGTACTGCTAGAGCTCTAACTTAAAATAACGTAGCTTTTATTGGCTACATATTTAATACTAGCTATCCGCCAGCGGTTTCGCCCGCATGGTCTTATAAAGTTTTCCCCCATTTTTGCAACATTTTTCATTGCTACTCCGCTCCTTTTAGTTGTAGCGTGATATTATATAGCCTTCCCCGATAAATGGGCTATCAAACACTGAAAGAAATTTTCAAATCGGTCCAGCAGTTTCGGAGCCTATTCAATACAAACAAACAAATAATCAAATCTTTCCTCTATAGAATATTAGTATAGATTAATAGTATCCGAGGAAAGCGAGGGTGGGTCGCTAGTAATAACTACAAAAAGAAAGTACACTGCTATCACGACACTACACTGCTACTCATTTTCTTAGGACAGATAAAAAAGGAAGGACGTACCTAAGGACCCAAAAATATGTACCTAAGGACCAAATTTAAAACATGAGAAACTGGTACATAAACAACATAATATTCCTATATTAAACGCCTTGCGAGCACCTTACACGTGCAGGTATAAATCCAACTACTACGTTCATCTTAAATGAAATTGTATAAGCCGCGGGCGGTTGCGGAGCAGGGTTGTGCCTTTACAAATATATTGCATCAGGGATGCTATATTGGAGGATTTATTCAATTAACGCTTCTAAAAAGATTCGTTCGATTCGAGTAAAAATGGTTTAGATTTCGCATCCCTAACCATGTAAGATTAAAAATGGTATTTTCTTTCTTTCATTTTAAAAGAGGCCAGTTTTGTCAGAAACTTTTTAAAAGTAAACTTGGTATACACAAGTAAATTCAAAATACAATAACAGACTGCCTAATTCGTTGTGGTGTGATCTTTAGCACGACTGCTGAGTAAGAAGTCCTTGATTTGATTCCCCGGTCGCATAATGTTATTGGGGATTTTCTATATAATTACGAGTACCAGCTCGGAGTTTGGGTTTGTGCCCTGTTAATGGCGACTCGCCCCCTATTACATGGGTCCTAAACCGAACACCCCTGCTCAACCCCCGATAGTATGTTATGTTTATGTAGTAAACAACAAACATTATTTCTCAAAGTACATCTTAGGATTTAAGTAAGCCCATAATTTTACATCTAAAATGGGTTTCAGCCTTTTAACTTTCAAGCAACAAGCATTTAAGTGTTATCTCGTTTAATTGAAACTTATTCAGACTGAGACGCCATTTAAATTATTCTTAGTACAATAGAAGCCATTTAAATGTAAATATGTATCTACTTTTAATGGATATTTTAGTCTTTTGAGTCGTAAAAATGTTAAAGTGAAAGGGGTTTAAAACGGTCTACGTCTGTATTCTCGAAGGGTTAGGTAGAAGTGAAGTAAGGCTCAACTTGCTGCTAAAGAGTTGGGCATCCTTTCTAAGGTGAGACGGTACTTCACACCAGATCAGATTCTTAACTTGTACCGAGCAGTTAACAGGTTCGTTCGTGTGTACTGTTCTCATCTTTGGGATGGATGGGCCAAATACCAGCTTGAAACTCCTGAGGCGATTGATGAAAGTAGTGGTCAAACGGTGTACATTAGTTTAATTTTTTACCCACTTAGGTAGGCCTAAGTGTGTAAAAAATATGTACACCCTCAGTTCCCTTGTATGTATAGGTCTTATTTTATAGGGAGCCAGCTGATTTTTATTAATCGGGCACAAATTCAAACTCCGAGCTGCATCTGAGAATTTTATAGAATACTAGCTTTCCGCCAGCGGCTTCGCCCGCTATCCCGCGGGAACCATACATTTTACCGGGATAAAAAGTAGCCTATGTGCTATTCCAAACTATAATCTATCTCTGTGCCAAATTTTATTCAGATCCGTTCAGTAGTTTTTGCGTGAAAGAGTAACAAACATCCATCCATCCATCCATCCTCACAAACTTTCACATTTATAATATTAGTAGGATAGGATAGGATATCAATAACACTGCTCGACCTCGCATCGGAACCTAGGACCTCTAGACGCGCTTATGACCATTAAACTAATATGGCAGTTGGTCCTTGGAGCCTACGGAACTCTTAGGCTGCTATTTGTCGCAAAAAGTGCTTTAGGTTGCGGGTAAAACCGCGGGCAATAGTTAGTTTATACTAATATTATAAAGATTTGATTGTTCGTTCGTTTGTTGGTATTGAATAGGTTCCGAAACTGCTGGACCGATTTGAAAAAATCTTTCAGTCTTAGATATCCCATTTATCGGGGAAGGCTATAGGCTATATATCATCACACTACAACTAATAGGAGCGGAGTAGTAATGAAATTTTTTGCAAAAACGGAAAAAAAACAACTTCTACGAGAACGAAGTCGCAGGCAAAGGGTAGTATATCAATAACACTGCTCGACCTGGGATCGGACCTAGGAAATTTTACGCGCTTATAAGGCATTTGGTCCTTGGAGCCTACGGAACTCTTAAGCTACTTTTTGTCGCAGAAAGTTCTTTAGGTTGCGGGTAAAACCAAGGCCAAAAGTTAGTCGGATATAAAGGCGTTAATCATGGCCACGACATCATTAATCCAGGCGACAGACTTAAATTGATGAATATAAGTTTTGCACTTTCGTCCATTACGCTTACTTCACGAACTTGGTTTTGCTGTATATGAACCGTTTTTGTTAGTACACGGGTTTTGTATTAAAAGTTATATGGTTTTGCTGTGGCCTTTTGAATGGTGGGTGTTATTGTTAAGGCTAGCTTTTCGGGTTTGTTTGAGCTTCCGATTATTCGTCACGATATCGAATCGATACTGGGGGGCCAGACAAGTTGCATTTTGACATTCGAATCGACAGACAAAATGTATGGGGGCTAGACAAGTTGCATTTTGACATTCGAATCGACAAACAAAATGTATGGAACTGACATTAGTGACAGCCCGATTTGTCGAAAGCTTGTGTCATTTCCATACATTTTGTTTGTCGATTCGAATGTCAAAATGCAACTTGTCTAGCCCCCCTGGTTTATATTGATTGATGCGTAAAGACATAATTTGGGCAGCCTTGTAGCATTTTAGCACAGATTTTATGAAGATAGGTGGAGCTCTCACAATATTCATTGGCACAAAATGGTTATTAATCCGTACTGAACTTAACTGTTCAGATCCTTATTAATATTATAAATGCGAAAGTAACTCTGTCTGTCTGTCTCGCTTTCACGCCAAAACTACTGAACCGATTTAAATGAAATTTGGTACAGAGATAGTCTAGAGTCTGAGAAAGGACATAGATTACTTTTTAACGCGAAATAACGGCTGCAAGGGGCTGAAATAGGGGATGAAAGTTATAAGAAATACCCAGACCAGACCCACAATTTCCACGGTCTTATGTAATAGGGGGCGAGCCTCTTGCCATCAACCGGGCACAAATCCAGACTCCGTGCTGCTACTGAGAATTTCACAGAAAACTCAACAACACTGCTCGACCCGTGGATCGAACCCAGGACCTCTAGCGTAGTAGTCGCGCTTAGGACCACTAGTCCAACGAGGCAGTCAACCAACACCGCAGGTAAAATTCAGTTATAACCACGTCATACGTAGAAAAGCCCGCGTGCCTTTTGTGTGGTTTACATCAAATTGAGGGAGACATCAAAGACACAGTCAAAGGATTTCGTGAAGCCACACCAATTGAATCGGCCTAACATATTGTGTTGATCCGTCGACGATAAGTGTTGATCGTGAATATTTTTGTTCCACCGTAGAATTTGCAGTTTTTAGAAAATGTATGGAAATGACATTAGTGACAGCCCGATTTGTCGAAAGCTTGTGTCATTTTGTTTCTATTCGTTTGTCGATCCGGATGTCAAATTGCAACTTGTCTATAAGCCCTGTACCACTGCGGGCAATGCCGCAACTAAAATTCAGTTATAACCTCGTGGAAAAAAAAGCCCGCGTGCCTTTTGTGCGGTTTACATCAAATTGAGAGAGACGTCAAAGGCACAGTCAAAGGATTTCGTGACGCCACAACAATTGAATCGGCCAGTGAACACATTGTGTTGATCCTTCGACGATTAGTGTTGGTCGTGAAATTCGTACATTTTCAGCCTGCTAGTCTACAAAAGGGATTCATGAAAGGTAATTGCATGCTGGGAGGATTGTGTTCAGTTCCAACACTGGTTCTCAACTTTCTCAACATTCGACGACGTCTGCGGTCTAGTGGTTCAAAAACCGGACTACTGAACATTGGTTTCGATTCCCACAAGGCACAAATATAGTGTTTGTGTTTCTCTGTGTTTTTTTAATGTATTTGTTTGGAAATGAATAAAAGTTCTTCTTCGATAGTAATTTAAGCGTGTAATGAAAATTATAAAATTAATGCACACATTTGTAAATGAAGCGTATGGTCGTGTCTTGTATGTTGAGCGAGTTAAGCGAGAGTGCTACAGTGCCGCCACGCAGCGGAGCCGTCGGGAATTACGCGGTCGTCGTTGGGTCGTCCGTGGCGATGGTTTTGATGACGTATGATTGTGATGCGTAGACAGTATTATAAGTATGTATTAACAAAAAAAAAGTATATAAGTATTATATCCACTGTCTAGTACCCATAGTACAAGCTACATGCTTAATTTTGGACTAGATAGTGATGTGTAGAATGTCCTAGGTCCCAGGATATTTATTTATATATTTTTTTTTCTCTACGGGACTGTGTTCCCTGACACCTAAGTATAACATGGGTCTTTTCAAGGCCAGGGTGAATGGGCATCTTGTGGGTAAACGCGTTCTATCTTAGACAACATCTACACTTACCATCAGGTGAGATTGTGGTCAAGTGCAAACCCATCCACGATAAAAAAAACCCTATTTTGCCCAGGGTCCGCTTTAAGAACATTTTTTTATTGCCCGTTGTGATGTATTGCGAATAGAATTCCTACTACAATAAACTAGTTACGCGTGCTGTGGTAGAGGGCGCGGTAGAGAGACGTGTGACACTGACATTGATAGTTGACAATTGACAACATGCTATATGATAATGCACTCTCTCTCGGAGTCTGAGACCCCAAGCGACACCACGTATAACAAAACTCTAACAATATTTATTATTTAATCCCAACACCATTCCAGGATATATTGTGTTAAACACAGGACACAACACCCGTCATTACACGGACAGAAAGGAATATAGGGCATTCAGTGGCTAAATACGTCAATAAAAAAATGTTTCGCCATTCTTTACTACACGAAACAAAGAAAGAAATTCTAATTTTAATTGTTTACAGACGAACTAACTCAATCGATAGTAAATTAACAACAAAGCTTTTCATGAAAATCGATTTCTAAACAAATTTTATTACGAAACTATAAAAACTAGAATTACATCGTTTCCTCGAAAATAGGATAATTTTATACGACGAACAAACGTAAAACATGTCTATCGGACATTCAATACACGTTTAGGGTATTTCTAATTGGCCCGATGTTCCCTTCTCAAAACTTCCCCTTATTTAATAAGCACCGTAGGCGGGGTACATTTCAATTCCTTGTCTCTTTTTTCAACTCCACGGTCTCGAGATGAAAATAAATTAAAACAACTTTTTATATCGTGGAAAAGGGCTACTAGCCCGCTCGTTATTATGAAGATTATAACTGGCTGGTTGGAATTGGAACACTTATTTAAATTGAAAAAAGAACAATATGGCGCGCGATGTGTTTTCAGTTACGTAAATTTATTATTATTACATTTTTGTGGGTGTTGTGATGACGAAATGAAGTTAATTTCTAGCGTAGATGATAAAACATGCCATCACGACTGTATTCCACGAAGGGTTACACAGAGGTGTACTAATGTAAACCCACAGTTGGCGTTAGGTATGTTTAATTTTCATATTTTAATGATTCTGGAAAAATCTGGAGCAACAACAGAAACGTTGATTTTTAATCCTTTTGAAAAGCGAATAAAGAACAACGTTAACTAATGGTATAAAACGAACCAATTGTTATTTTTAACAAAAGTCTTACTTTTATAACTCTTTTTCTCTTTTAAATATACATAAAAATGTTGCTAACGAAATTTAAAACATGTACTTAATTTAAAACTACCGAAATTTAAAAAGTACTAAACTAAAACCTGGCTACACATAATTATTAAGTTGGCAACATTGCACCGCTAGCGTTTCCTTGGCAAACAATAAGTTTGTACTAAAATGTTTACAGAGTGAAGATAGTTTTGGAAAAGTATGAACTAGGTTATGTTGAAACTTGTAAGCATAAATGACTTCTTCTGTTGAACTAGCTATTCCCCGCGGCGCTACTCGCGTTCATAAAATTTTCACAATTTCCTTAAATTATTTCTTATCAGATGTCTACTAAACCACCCGTTACACTAAGAGATTTTCGTATGAGTGTATCGCGCTACAAATACTTTCCTGTAGTGTAACCAGTGCATGGGGTGAGTCTCGCCTTCGACACTCGAATCCGATTATCGTGCAAGTGATACGGTTACGATTATCGCATAAGTGACAGTTTTGGTCATAGTGTAAATACCATAGGAGAGAATCGCATGGAGAGTTTCGCATGGAGAGTTTCGCATGGAGAGCTTCGCATGGAGAGTTTCGCATGGAGAGTTTCGCATACGATAATCGCATACGATTTTTCGCCGCTCGCATTCGAGGAATAGTCCTAGTGTAATAGTGGCTTTAGTTATAACTTTCTGTGTTCAAAAAAAAAAAACAAAACAGTCCAATCCGCTCCGTAGTTTGAGCTGTGCGTTGATAAATCAATCAGCCAGTCCCCTTTTCCTTTTATCCATCTTTTCTATAAATTTTCTCAACACAAATTTTACAAAGAAAAAAGTCTTATGGAAAATGTTGAGTACCTAATTAGCTAAAATTTCAATTTTTTCCTACTTCGAACACTTCAAGCACCAAAAAACATAATTCAAAGCCATTAAAAATACTGGAAATTCCACGGTAGCATAAAAAAGGGGGAAATGTGATTATCTTAAATTTTAGTTCCAAAAAAACGAAGATTTAGGGAGGCCTTTAGTTAATTAAAAAGCGGTTTCATTTTGCGGTCCATTTACAGCAAATGGGTATTGCTAAAACACTTTATCGAGTGGTGTAAGAGATGAACGAGTTATGTAAGTAAGTTTCTATAGGTTCTGTATAGCAATCCTGCAACTTGGGGCTAAATTAAGCAGTGATAGCCTAGGGGTATGACCACTGCACTGCCAAGTCAAAGGTCTCGAATTAGAATTTAAGGCACGCACCTCTAAATTTTTAAAATCATGTGCGTACCTAATTATTAACGGTAATGGAAAACATCGTGAGGAAACCTGCATGCCTGAGAGGTTTTCTCGATGGCATGTGATGTCTGCCAACCCGCATTAGGCTAGCGTGGTGGACTATAGCCTTATCCCTCTCATACCAAATATGACTCCGACGATATAAATTCTTTTAAAATCTACCTGTTATCGCCAACTCTTGTCACTTGTACCACGCGCTGACTGGATAGTTCACAACTCGCTAAGTTTCGTACCGTGAACTTTTAAAGAGTCCCGCTTACCTGAAATAAACACAAAGAATGTTAATTCAATTACACTTGTGATGTTTTCTCTCACGAGTGGACTTCGGCCTAGTTTTACAAAAGTTTGTTTGGGACCAAATCCAATTACCGGACGATTGGGTAAATGTCAGAACTGGAATAGCTATCAGTCATCATTGGAAGGCATTGAAATTATTTTGAATGAAGGAAAACATCGGCTGGCGGGCAGGATTCGAACCTGCGTCTTCTGGTTCGGTACACCAGACGCGCCGTCAAGCGACACGACTAACTTCACAGGTAGTTCGATGTCGTATGATGCCACTTTAAAAAAATACAAAAAGATAGTTAAAAGGTAAGGTGGCGTCATGTAACATCGAACTACCTGTAAAGTTAGTCGTGTCGGTTGTGAAGCATTCACAATAGATATCGCTACGTCACCTTAAGGACCTTAATTAGAATGTGAAGGAAGATTTCGACTGGCGAGCGGTGGCTTAGTGGTCAAAGCGTCTGGTGTACCGAACCAAAAGACGCAGGTTCGAATCCTGCCCGCCAGCCGATTTTTTCCTTCATTAAAAATAACTTGTAATCTTAGCATGGAAAATGCTTAAAAAATACAATAACCCTCCTCCTTCGGCAGTCGGGTAAAAAGATAGGCATTGAAATGTTTAGAGGCCGAAGACATTCAATATTAAGTAGAGAGCAAGATTTTCAGACTGTGCTTTTTTACGTACCTTGCACTTATGTATAGTCGACCATAAAATAGCTTTACCAGCCTTAGAGTGTATGTCGTTTGCACATCACAAAACGACAAGGTCTATTTTTGCTTACAAGACCAAATGACAAATTGTTAATGAGCCTTAGAAAGACGCCTAAGAAGACGAAAGTTTTTGTCAAAAATGTCAGAGCAATTTTATGGCCGACTATACGAAATAAAGCAATGTTTTTGTCAAGACAGTTTTTTGTTTGATTCATGAGGAAGATTTAGGGGTATACTAAGGTTAATTGGTAATAATAGGTTGCTAGTAATAAGACATAAGTAATCTAAAAATGTTCCGTTCTATTGCGCTAGAAACCTAATCAAATATGATCTAATAAGCGCTGATATGATTGAGTAAAAAAAGATCAACTATTTACAGAAGTAAATATCATTTATCTAAATAATTCTGCCCTTTACAAACTTTCCAGTGAGGTTAACACTCCAAATTTGTTATATTACGAGGATAAGCCGTATTTCGGTATTCATCGCGGTCCCCGATTAACGGCCGAGGGTCGAAAAAGCTGGCACTGAGCCTTAAATTGTTCATCCTAACGAATTCAGTCCGTGACACTTAGGAACACATCAAATATTCCGATGATATTGCTACCCAAAAAGACATGACATTATTTTAAAGTGAAGGTTCTACTACCTTTTAGCATAGTAGATCCTGGGTCCATTTCCCAGGCCGAGCTGGGCTGAGCTGAGCTGGGTTTTTCGATGAAATTCTTAGCAGCTTGGAGGTTGGAATTGTGCTCGGTTGAATAGGCTCGGAGAAAGGAGTCTACCTTTTGTCTCAAAGAATTGCCACAGAGAATAAAAGAAGAAGAAAAAGGTCCAATATTTAAAATTCTAAATTGCTCAACGATCTTTCTCCAACACCGTTTGAGGTTTCATTACATCATGTTCCATTACACGACTCATAAGAAATTCTATTGACTGCGTGCAGACAAAATTGTAGACGGCGCGCGAGGGTCCTCATATAAATTCCTTGGGAGACCATTCCGCACGCGTGTTGGAACGTCAAAGACGTACGTCACGACCGGGGATGTTTATCTTGGGCTCTTGAAGGATGCAATTACTGTTCTAGATAAAAGGTGTCCTGGGGATACCGATAAAGTTGAATCGTATTAACCCATACCCAGAATAAATTGTCCTTTTTTCTTTCCATAAGTACCCATTTAATACCACAGTTTAGGGGAGCTAAAATCGGAACTTTTGATGATTTTCTCTAATTAGTTTTGGATACCATTACGCCTGTATTCCCCGAAGGGTAAGGCAAACATATAATGTACACCCAACAGTTCGCCGCTATGTTTAGGAAAAATCTATGGCTTTGCGACACGGGCGTAAAGAACCAATAATTCTAAAAAGGAAAAGTAAAAAACGTTAATTTCATTCATCTTTCAAAAAAGCTTCTTGGTCTACGAAAACAATTTGGCCTTCTAGCTGTCTGTCTGGTCCTGACAAATGGTGCCAAAGAGTTATAACCTTATTTACTAAGCTGGTCATGCTTATTTTAAAAATTCTCTTTACGTCTTCACGTCTTAATTATGTTTCTTCTTTATTTTTATTCTTAATTAAGTTTCTGGCTAATAGAACAAAACGAAAACACTTTCAAATTGTCGAAGAAGAAAACTAAAAACGTGGTCTACGTGTATCTTTGGAGTTTCACCTTCCTGGGATAAAAAAAAATCTGCCGAGTTCATCCAGCCGTTCTCGAGTTTTACCCTTTAGCTTCCTACATTTTTATTTATATAGATTAAATAGCTTTTGCCCGCGCCTTCACTCACATGGAAATAGAAAAAAATACAATAAAAAACCAGCAATTATGATCTCTTCTTTATATAGGTTCGAATACAACAAAGAGTTCAAGCTGTATCTCAGGATCTTTTCAAATAATTGAAAAAAGCTTTACATCAGTTTTTGGGTTGGAGCATATACATTACAACAGTTAACACAAATTCAAATCTATTTAGTAGTTTTAGCGCCAACCCCTAACAAACAGCCAAACAGACAAGAATTCCAAAAATTACTTCTTTGGGCTCTCGGTCGTTTATATAGGTACTATAATCCGCTTATTTTTTATTAAATAACTTAAATATACACGGTTTCTTACGATTTTATAATTGTAGAGAAGATTGAGATCCAACTGTTTAGAAGTCGCGAAAAGAAAAATCGCGAAAATCATACTCCAGAGATACTTCTGTAAAGTCTCCCGTATAAAATGCTCGTAAGAGTGCAAAGAGCTTGTAAGCCCGCTCGAAGTCCCAAAACGAGCCGTAATAGAAATCTGAAAATGTACTGACACGGCGCTATAGTCAGCTCGAGCAATGTTGCCCAATTACCTACTTTGCATAACCGGGGAGTGGGGGGGGGGTCTACTCTCTAAGCACGAAGTCCGTAGTTTCGGACTTCGTTACGGGCGTTTCCTACTCCGTATCAACTACGGACGGATGACTAAAAATGACCGACTATAAAAAAAAAAAAAAAATGATTATCTTTTTGCTCTAAAGGTTGACTTGTAGAAAATGCTATATGGCAACAAGTCCGCCTGGTGTACCATTTTTGTGCATAAAAGTTTAAATAAATAAATGACACAATTTGACAGCTGTACATACTCCCGATGTGTCCATCCAAAAAATTGAACCTGACACTTGTTTTAACGAATCAGTATGTCTGAGCTACTTTCGGACGGGCCCATTACTTCGTTGATGGAGATATAGTAGACCTCTGGTACGATTAGAGGTGTATGAAAGTTTGTTTTCGTATTCTGTAGTTGAACTCTGTCTTTGGTCAAGCCACTAGCCGTCTGGGTCCCAAGTTTGATTCCCTGGTCAAGCAGTTGATATTGTTTTGCTAAGAAATTTTCAATAACAGCTCAAAGTTTGTATCTGTCCAGTTGACAATAGGCTCGTCCCTTATTGAGTAGGTACAATTCTCGCCAATCTTATTGTCCGGCTTGAAGTTGGCACGAGCTAACTTCAACCCGGTCGTAAAAATCTAAACTAATACTAGTGAACTAACTAACTAAATCTAAACTAATACTAGAGAAAAGATTTGATAAGATAACATTAAGTACAGCTTCAGTACTACCTTCTTAGAAAACAATTTCAACATAGACTGGCGTTCGTTCATCCATACACTCTTCTTACATGTGTTCCATACATCCGTATCTCCCCTATTCCCCGAATCCATTCACATGCAAATCCAAGCGCCGGGGCTCCCATTAGCTCTGTAAGCCATTGCAGAGAACAGGGTTGTACAGACACGTATTACGACGTATAGGGAATCGTTCCGGCGTATTTATGATTGCTGTATTCCAAATCGTTTGGTGTAAACTCTGTAAGGCTTGTATGGTGAGCGATTTGGGGCTCTTGTTTATGGGAAAACTAGCTTTCCGCCAGCGGCTTCGCTCGCGTGGTCTGGGTATTACTTATAACTTTCATCCCCTATTTCAACCCCTTACAGCCCTTTTTCGCATAAAAAAGTAGCCTATGTCCTTTTTTAGGCTCTAGACTACCTCTTTACCAAATTTTGTTTAAATCGGTTCAGTAGTTTTGGCGTGAAAGCGCGACAGACAGACTGAGTTACTTTCGCATTTATAATAGGTATTACTAAGGATATGATGACGTGAGGAGACTTTTAGGGAAATGATGATTATTTTCGTTTTGTTTGAAGAAAGTTACAAAAGATACAGCATAAGCTACGCTCTTGGCCAGCAGTGGGACTGTATAGGTAGATAAAATAAAATTATCTTAAAGATCATAACCATCACGCCTGTATTCCCTAAATGGTTAGGCAGAGTGTAGATGTACCCACAGTTCGCATTCGGCTTAGGTGCAGTCATTATGGTACCCTGGATGGATGCCTAACTACGCTAGAGGTCTTGGGATCGATTCCTCGATCGAGCAGAGTTGTTGGGTTAACTGTGAGATTTCCAGTAGCAGCTTAGAGTTTGCATTTGTGCCTGATTAATGGCAATAGGCTCGCCCACTATTACATGGAACCTAAATATAAAGGTGAACTTTGATTGTATAGTCAATCATAAAATTGCTTTACCATTTTTGACAAAAACTTCCATCAAACTTAAATTTACTAAGGCTCATTATCAATCTGTCACTTGGTCTTGCAAGCAAAAATAGACCTTGTTGTTTTGTGATGTGCAAACTAAATTCACTCTAAGTGTGGTAAAGCAATTTTATGGTCGACTATACACAGTACACCTCTTCCTGACCCTTCAAGGAAAACATGCTTGATGGTATGTAATGTCTTCACACAGATAAGAAAAAGGGGACAACCCTGTACCAGCACTTAATGCACTGCTTATTTCTATGAATGCCTTCAACTTGAAAGGGTATATTAGCATACGTTTTGCCTCCATTTTACAATAATTGTACCCTACCGTGCCATTTGGGGCCAGAAATATTGCAAAGAAATCTTGTATTAAAAATGTTTTACATGATGGCAAAATATAGTTGCGTATTCGTGTAAAGAGGAGTTGTTTAGTAAATTGATTTGTGAATATAAACTTAATCGATTTTTGGTTAATATGTCATCACTTTTTTTTGACGAAAGAACCTTTGACGAAGCTCTACAATTATAAATAATAAAATTGTATATTTATTGAATAACATTCTTACATATTGTACAATGTCTTAAATAAAATAAAATAGGACACAGTTTCATGTATATACCTACATACAATAAAAGGAAAATGATGCAACCGAGTCCCATCAAGGTCCGATCGAAAACGAAGAAAAACATTACCTTCTCTCTCGGTAGGGGTAGTAGGGTAGAAGTGAGGATGGCTACACTAAAAGGTATTGAGGAAGAGAAAGAAGAGAAAATCGAGTCGTTTCAAAAACTGGACGTATTTGGTTACAATCTGAATTAAAAAAAAAGATATATACATTTTAAAAGAGTAACCATGGAGTTTCTTGCCGGTTCTTCTCCATAGGAAACTACTAGTTTGGAACCGTGCACCTAAATTCGACATTTCATAAGTGCCTGTATATGGTTTATATGAAAATAAAACTATTTTGAATTAACACATGACTTTTTCGACACCGATCTTTTTATCCAGATTCCCATAAAAATATTGTTTTTATCTTGGGGAAGCTGCGGGCAAATGTCAGTAGGTTTTATAGATATGACAACGCAAAACGTCCATTTAGCTAATTAACAATAAAAAAACCTTTTAATAATTATGATAACTTATCAAATGTAGGCTTTAAACCACACGCAGCGAATGTTACAGAGATTTCCAGAGGCATTAAATCGAAGCAATTTTCGCAAACTCACAAATAAACACCCAAATATCGGGAGTTGGAAAGTAAATAAACTCAAATAAAAGTGCCAAAGCCTGACTAGGAGTCGACAAGTTAATATAGAGTGAAGGACCCTATACGAAGGAATATTGGATATTTTCCCTCGGTGACAAACAGCTATTATATTTCCATACGACTGAGTAGGGCCCATTGAATAATATATGAGAGTGCCTATGGCATTCATGGCAGTTTTTTGGCGGAGCCAATATGGCGGTGCTTAATAGATTGGAGCTGTAAGAGGATAAAGTGATCTCTCTCTCTATCTCTTTCTCTCATAGTGTCTCTCCGACTAAAGTTGGCAGTCAATTTAGCATCATCATCATCATCGACCCATACACTGCCCCACTGCTGGGCACGGGTCTCCCCTCAGTATGAGAGGGATTAGGCTATAGTCCACCATGCTGGCTTAATGCGGGTTGGCAGACTTCACACGCCGTCCAGAAAATCTCTCAGGCATGCAGGTTCCTCACGATGTTTTCCTTAGTGGAGCTCCACCGTTAAAGCGAGTGATAATAACGCACATGATTTCGAAAAGTCAGAGGTGCGTGCCTTGGATTCGAACTCGAGACTTCGGTGTCCAGTGGCAATACCCCTAGGCTAACTGCTTTTAGCATATTTATTTCTATGCCTAGCGTATTGAAACAGCTCAGCAGCACTCACTATCCCCGTCCACTCCTTGATGTTTCGTAGCCATGACGTCTTCCCGCAATAGAGCGATAGGCAACGTGTATTAAAAAGGTGTTGTATGTAACAGTTTACGCGGTTGACCGGACTGAAGTTAGTCATTTGGATGCGCAATATAAAATGCATAACCTAACCAACCCAATGCGCATTCCAACGGCTAACTTCGGTCCGGCCAAGTTATACCGCGCGTATTGCACATACGCGCGGTACGCTGCTCAACTTGAAATCAAGTCCAGGACCAGGTTTCTCTGTGAAATTCCCAGTGCAGTTTAGATTTGTGCCCAGTTAATGGAAATAGGCTCTTCTACTCTCCATAGGTGTTTCTGAAATAGTACACATTTTTCGGCGAAACCAGTCACGCTTAGAAGCTGGGGTGGGTCTAAAAATAAAGTAGATAAACCTAATCCCAAACCTTTTTAGTATATTTTTTTGTGTAGAAATACATGTAGCGTAGGTACATCGTTTTATCTCAACGCCCAATAAGACTTCCAAAGGAAAATACTGACCGACCCTCGACCCTCAAAACATTACGCTACATATCTTAAGGCGCTGACAGATTTATAGGCCTAACTTCGACCTTAGCGGATAAAACTTTAGATTCTCCCAAATACAATTATCTTCCTGGGTCTAGACTTTTTTATTTTGTAACTAGATGTCATTTAAATGTTTCTTCAGTTAATTGTGTAGATTGAGTTTTTAATATTATGAGATGTCTTTTTATCTGATACGCATTGAAAAAGATGATGTTCGAAATTTAATTGTTTGTTAAAAATTAATTGCGGGTAGGTAAATACTACAAAATGATTTTGTTAATATTATATGATTAAATACTGGATAATACATATGTTTCGTACTAGTCAATGTGTCGCCGTGTGTGTTCGGATCGTTCTTACATGTGTTAGGGTATGCTCTGATAAATTTTCAGCTTTTATAAAATGACGAATGTGTGGCCATCGTGGGCTCTTCCTATATTATTAGTGAGGTATTTTTTATTTCCAAAAAATATTATAAACTGCCGAAAATCTCGCAAAAAACCCTTTGTAGTGATTTCGATTAAGTTTAACATCCGGACAAAGTTGACAATAACAACACAACACAACCCGAAAACCTGGTGGGCTGGAAATTATTTGAGAAGACATAACCAATAATAAATATCTGGCAACAAGGGGACATTGGGTTTGTTTTGCCGATAAAAGCGCTTGCAAGCAAAACGGCAATCGATAAGCAGTAAATGCTGTCAACACTCAACAGTGTCAACCTAAATCAGGGCCTAATAATTTACAATTTGACATTAGAATCGACAAACGAATAGAAAGAAATGTATTGAAATGACATTACTGACAGCCCGATTTGTCGAAAGCTTGTGTCATTTCCATACATTTTGTTTCTATTCGAATGTCAAATTGCAACTTGTCTACAGGCCCTGGCCGAAAACTGTCTAATTAGTTTGTCAGCGGATGTAAGCGCTTTTATCGGCGAAACACACCATTGTTTGTGTGAGTGTGCACTGAAGTGACGTCCCTTAGAACTAACGACGTCGTTGAGAAACTTTTTCAGGACGAGAACGAACAGCGTTGATTGGAAATAGCTTCGTAAATCGCGAACATTTGTTTTGTCAAGAGGGAAAGCTTAGCGGGCTTTGCCGTCAGTGGATGGGTGATAATTTTTAACTTATTGAAACCCCACCGTGTCAATACTCAATATTTTTATTGCACTCCATAAATAATCATGTTCGATGTTAAAATATCACAAAAAGTACATTATGGACCCTGCAGGGCACGGCAACTCAGAAGAGAGCAGTACACTATTTAAATTATACTTTTTATGTGTTACTATTTACTCTGTCAACCCCTCTGTCTCAGAGAGCACGTAAAGCTGTCGGTCCCGGTTGTCATACGAACACCGATGACAATTGTTAGCGGGAGAAGCCACAAAATTTGACATCACTCTATGCCATATATTCTGTCTATAAATTAGGTTGCTTCGTGCAAAATGCTGATTCAACTGAATCTGTAGACCGACTCCAAAATAGTTGTGAAAGGCTAGGAGGAATACCTTTTTATCAATAAATACTTAAATTAATATTATCTGGCAAAATAAATTGTTTAAAATCGTTATCCTTTGGGCGCTTATTTTTTTTAATGGAGCCGTATTTTCTCACTTCTGAAAGCCCCCATTTCTTCTTCCAGTCTCTCTTCGTGTAACTACTATAATACCTATTTAAGATCGGCTTATGCACAACCGAGTATTTTTTTAAGTTCGACTCATAAGATAATCCCCCAAAAACAATGCGCCATTTTCAGTCTCGCTGTAAAATATGTAAAGAAATAATATTCAAACTTATCTTCTTATATATCTTATGTGGATATTTTTCAAGATACCTAAATGTAATAAAAAGGAAAATTCAACTGGGCACCTTTTACATTTATAATATTTTTAATTTGGAACAGATGGAATCACAACTTGTTTTCGAACAAAAAGACTACTAAAACAACTTCGTCTTTATTATTGTTTATTTAGCAGTAAGTTTTCTAAATCTAGTATTTTATTAAAATAAAATAAATCATCATCATCTTCCTACCCTTGTCCCAATTTATTTGGGGTCGGCGCAGCCTATCCTTTTCTTCCATTCATCCCTATTAGCCGTCACCTGCTCATTCACTCAAAAAAATGCTAGAATAGGTACCTATGTACTATGCATTCCTTCAAAAAAACCCTTATACACCTCTCTCTCTCTCTCTCTCTCTCTCTCTGTCACGTTCACGTTCATGCATCTTTACATACATACGCGCCCGTGATGAGTAACATCGCACCTGACCCAGATTTCTGAAAGAGAGCGTACTGTGAATGCGCGAAGACGATGTCATATTATACTACTAGCATTCCGCCAGCGGCTTCGCCCGCGTGGTCATGTATTATACATATAAACCTTCCTTAAGAATCACTCTATCTATTAAAAAAAACCCCATCAAAATCCGTTGCGTAGTTTTAAAGATCTAAGCATACATAGGGACAGACAGACGGCGGATAGCGACTTTGTTTTATACTATGTAGTGATGACGTATTTCATAACAACCCTGAAAACTATAAAGAATAGACTAAATTTCATTAATAACCTATCACATTTTATTAATAACTATAATAGTTTATTAATGACTCTGTATGGACGTTGCAAAAGTTTTCCAATTTATCAAAAATCGAGTTATTATTTTAAAAGAAAAAAGGTCGAAGCATGAAGCTTTGTTGTACAAAGACGAAATGAAAATTTCGTGCGCAAAAATATTAACACGAATTTATCAAATTGTGATGTCTAAATAAGGGTAGGTGTAAACCTCACCTATTTACATATTCCAATACATTGTTGTTACCCAATTTCCTAAAAAAGCCACCTAAAAATTGCGTTGAAAAAAGGCCGGGATCTAATTTGAATAATTTTTCATTTATTGGCCTTAATAAAGGTCACGGGCCTACAAAAAACATTCGAGAATTCTTACAAAACAAATACATTTATGTTAAAATTTCACTTTTATCTTTCATAATTTACCCTAACACAAGTATCTTATTAACTTAATAGGGTTGTCTAATGTGTTTAATGCAATGTGTGAGATTTAATAAAGATTTTTTACGTATATTTTATTTATTTATACTAATATTATAACGCTGAAGAGTGTTTGTTTGTTTGTTTGGTTGAACTCGCTAATCTCAGAAACTACCGGTCTGATTTAAAAAAAAAACAGTGTTAGATAGCTCGTTTATCGAGGAAGGCTATATATCATCACGCTACGACTAATAGGAGCGGAGTGTCAAATAAAAATGTTGCGAAATCAACTTCTACGGGAACGAAGTCGCAGGCAAATGCCAGTTTATTTATTATTATTTTCCTGTCTCACAGTCGTCCTCTCAGAATCAGGGTTAAGCTGTTGACTACCACGTCACAGAATAAATAATAACAGAATGGCCACTCTCCGCCCCTCCCTAACGTCATATACCTCAGGTCCCCCGCATTCTGCCGGTGTTCTTGCCGGACGGACTGCCAACAAACCCTACGCACTCTCACGCATACATTTGCAATTGCACGTGTACAAACGTAATTTTGACAAGTTTGACATTTGGTATTGTAGTGTGCAACGGTATCGGAAAGTTTGTATGGAGTGTCACAGGTGTGACCACGTTGATCTAGACCAAAGGCATGTTCGTAGAGTGCACATGCCCCAGAAAATATGTTAGGCGTGCAAGTTTCCTCACAATATTTACTTTAAACGTTTAAGCCAGTGATACATAATTTCAAATGTCAGAACTGCCTTGTTTTTAAAGAAATGAAATGGTTTATTTGCCCGAAACATGGTACATATGGTGTTTAATAAAATAGGGTCCTGCATGTTCCGCCAGATTACTGGCATACAAAATATTACGTAACTACAAAATTTATTCATTAATGATGTCATGTAACAAATGTCAACAATATTATTATATAAATTACATGTAAAAACTATTACAAATACACGATTCAAAATTATTTCACATTCCAGAACTCTTTCATGTCGTAGAAGCAGTTGTTAACTAGCCAAGTATGAAGCCGTGTTTTAAATAACTTCAAGATTAATATTTTTCGATAACTTAGCTTCGATTCGAACTCAAGGTCCATGATCACACCACTAGGATATCACTGCCTCGCTGATGAAATCGTTTATTTATTGAATATCGAACAGTGAAGAAAAAAAAGTGCTTTGTGGAGGAAAAATGTGACAATTTCCCTTTGACAAAGTAAATAAGATGGATGGGTTGAGTGTCATTATAATATTTATGAGTATTCCATTCGCTTAGACACTTTTACTGTATTGCCGAATAAAACATTGAATAAATGAAGAATTGAGGCACCCTTTCGAGCTTCGAATGAAGTATGTTTTAGTAAAATGTATTTTCTGTGTTAAAAGGAGTTTTCTTTCTTGGATCCACCCTTGGAAATTTTAGTATCGTTGTTATATTAATATATTTATGATTGGTAAAAAGGCCATAACCAAAATTCTTATTAAACAGTTAAATTTCAAATTACAAATGACTTGAAAAAATGCAAATAGTATTTATTTATTTATTTTATCTGGTAGTAGAGATGGGTCGTTGACAGTATTTCCCTTAACGAAACGTCAACGTTGATTTCCGTTCGTCAACTAGTTGATCAACTAGTTAAATTCGTCAACGAGTTAACGTACTTCTAATGTCAACTTGCAACGTAAACTGTTTATTGATATGAACGGTTTTTACTCAACGCTACTTTTATGTACGCTACTTAGAGTTTAAATTGTATGAAATGACCGTCCCTCGCGACTTACGTTATTTAACGTAAGTTTTTTAAATTTGCTCAGTTCGTTTCATTTGCGTTCTCGATTATTGAACGAGTTAAATTCATAAACGTCGTTGACGAATTCAACTAGTTGATTCATATACAGTTAACGGTAATACGTTGACATGAGATGAACGGTTGATTCAACTAGTTCGTTGATTCAACGCTCATCCCTATCTGGTAGTATTTATTCATTCAAATTCAAATTCAAATTCAAAATATTTTATTTCAACTAGACCATATAAATAGGCACTTTTGAATTGTCAAACTAGTTGCACGGTTCCAAAAAGTGGGACTTATGGAGAAGAGCCGGCAAGAAACTCCATAGTTACTCTTTTAAAAAAAATATAGGCGAGTAACAATAAAATTTTGTGATGAATAGTGTGAGTATAATGCAGCATGATGTGTATGACTAAAAAAAAAATATGGACAAAAAAACAAACAAACGAACATAGCCATTGCAGTAAGAGCTGACCAGTCCCGACAGACAGCACCCGTTCACGAGCATGACGTGTGTATCGGCGCCGTTTGACTCAACCATGTTGTAGGGAATAAAAAGACCCGACACACAACGCCACTATCAGCAGGACATTTAAGTGAGCATGACAAGCTCTACCTCGGGCTGGTTATAATTTTATTATATTATACATTAATAGAATAACTAAAGCAACATCAAAAGCTGCAGAATACTCATACTGTACAGTTAATGAAGTTCACTTCTCAATAAAAAATGACACAATAAGACATACATAAAATCACGTAGCATAATTATTGCAATGTCAAATAGGTAATGATATTAATGATGCAAATTAAATGTCAGATTATTGTAATGTCAAGTAATGGTATAAATTAAATGTCAGATAAAAAAAAAACATAATGAAATCAATAACCTGGTTCATTGGAACAGTTCAATCCCAAGCATTTTTGTCATCTATATAATCTTTCACCGTGTAGTAACCTTTATGATACAGCTTCTGCTTGACAACCGTCTTAAATTTGTTCAGGCTGAGGTTTTGAATATCGCTTGGGATTTTATTGTAAAAGCGTATACATTGGCATTTGAATGAATTACTTATCTTTTGGAGCCTAGTTGAGGGAACAATAAATTTATTTTTATTCCTGGTATTAATATTATGTGTATCACTACGTTTTTTAAAGAGATTAATATTCTTATGTGCATACAGTAAATTTTCATAAATGTACTGTGATGGAACAGTCATCACATTAATCTCCTTAAATTTATCCCTCAGTGAATATCTGGGACTTAAATTATAAATTGATCGAATAGCTCTCTTCTGCAACACAAAAATAGTTTGTATGTCGGCCGCATTTCCCCACAACAGAATACCGTACGACATCACACTATGAAAATAACTGAAATAAACCAGACGCGCAGTATCTACGTCAGTTAAGCTACGTATCTTTTTGACTGCGTATGCTGCAGAACTAAGCCTTTTCGACAACTTATCTATATGTGGGCCCCACTGAAGTTTTGAATCTAAAGTTATGCCTAAAAATACAGTGGTGTCCACAAGCTCCAATTCTTTGCCATTTATAGGTACACTGGTTTTCACCTGTTTTACGTTAGGTGTTGTAAACTTAATACATTTAGTTTTCGTTTCATTTAAAAGTAAATTATTAGCATTAAACCAGTGTACCACTTTTGAGAGGGCACCGTTTACATCGTCAGTAATCATTTGTTGACGTTTGAGTTTAAATAGTAGTGACGTATCATCTGCAAACAGCACTATTTCGTGATTATCCCTAACTAAGTAAGGTAAATCATTAATATAGATTAAAAATAAAAATGGGCCAAGAATTGAGCCCTGCGGCACTCCCATTGTAACTACAGACCCGGAAGATCTCTTTCCATTGACGTCCACTTTCTGAATCCTATTACCCAGGTACGAGATAAGAAGATTCAGAGAAGTGTTTTTAACACCATAGTGGTGTAACTTCCTGATCAATGTTTCGTGAGCAACACAATCAAAGGCCTTGGATAAATCACAAAAAATACCCAAAGCATCACATGATTCCTCCCATGTGTCAAATATATGACCTAAAAGTTCAACACCGGCATCGGTAGTTGAACGACCCCTTGTAAAACCAAACTGTTTAGAATGTAAGAATTTATTTTTGACAAAGAACCTTTGCATTTGCTCTAACATGAGTTTTTCGAAAATTTTACTAAAAGTAGGCAGCACGGATATAGGTCTAAAATTAGTGGGGTCAGTTGTGCTACCTGATTTAAACAAAGGTATTATCTTACTATTTTTCATAAGATCAGGAAATCTACCACTATCAATACAATCATTGAAAATAACAGTTAGGGTTGGTGCCACAATGTCAATGATTGATTTGGTAACGTCGACAGAATTACCCCAGAGGTCTGAAGTTTTTTTCACATTTAACATATTGAAAGCTTTAATAATATCCTTATAGTTAACATGATTAAATTTAAATTCATCATCGCTAGCTTTTACATTTTCTTTAAGTAAATATTCTGCGACAGTGGGTGATGAGTTTAGGGATTTAGTTGTTGAAACAGGAATGTCCGAGAAAAACTTTTCAAACACCGTGGCTACTTCTAAATCTGCATTAATTATGCTATTGTCGATATTGAGGCTATATTCACTATTTCGTTTACTAACCCTTCCTGTTTCACTGTTGATAATATTCCAAGTCATTTTGATAACATTATTGCTATTTTTTATTTTTGAACTTAAATAACGCGACTTGGCAATACAACAAATTTTCTTAAATAATTTTGAATAATTTTTGACATAATTATTAAATTCTGGGGTGTTGACATATGTTCGCTCATTATACAGCTCATAAAGTCGTTTCCTACTTTTATGAATACCAACAGTTGCCCATTCACTGAAGGATGCTTTACCATTAACTGATATCGTCTTGGGGGTAAAAATTGAATCAAATTCAGTACAGTAAGTTTTAAAAAAGGTAGCATATAGTTTGTTAGGATCTTTATTATATGATAACGATGGTAATTTACTAACAAGTTTATTTTTAAATGATTCCAAGCGATTTGCAGTTTTTGGGTTAACAGTGATATCTTTTTTGGCCACAATTTTATCATGATTGTAAACAGTAATCATCTGACCACAGTGATCAGATTCCAATAAATTAATAACTTCCTTATGGTGTGGTATTAAGTTGGTAAAAATATTATCTAAACATGTGGCAGTAGATGCAGTAATTCTGGTTGGCTCCAGAAATAAGTTTGCCAGATTGTATGACAGAAACAGATTTTTTAACTTAGTACAGGCACTTGAATTTTCTAATAAATTAACATTAAAGTCCCCACAGATGATGATGGATTTATTAGACTTACAGATCTTATGAAGTACATCCTCCATCACCCTTTCAAAACAGTCATACAACCCTGATGGAGGTCTGTATACACTCAAAACAACATACCGTTCCAATTCCACACAGGCTATTTCAATTGTTCGTTCAACAGAGAGGCCCACAATGTCCCTACGTTCTTTAAATTTAAATTGATTACTAACTATGATTAAGGAGCCACCATGGATAGCACACTCTCTGCTGAAGGAACTACCAACCTGGTGGTTACTAAAATTAAACATAAATTGATGGCTTTTTAACCAATGTTCAGTAATACAAAGAATATCTATGTTATTGCAATTCATGAATAATTCAATTTCTAGGTCTTTATTATTCATTCCTTGTATATTTTGGTGAACCAGGTTGATAAAATTACAATGTTTATAATTAATATTGCAATCAGATATCAATGAACTTCTAGGTAAGTCTGTGCTAGAGGTAGTCTCTGTTGTCCTTAATGCTAATTTAAATGATTTGAAATGTCAATATGTACAATGTCAGGTAATGGCTCAATAAAGCCAATATATTTATTAGCCAGATTCTTGGCTAAAGTATTAAAGTAATATGACAGAGACATAGCGAGCTGTCTCTTACAATAGTGGGAAAGATAATAATTATCTTTTGTCAAATATAAATGTTTGCTAACATAGTTGTTAGTGTCAATTAAATGAATGTTTTTATTGTGTATTGACAAAGTATGCAAGGTTAAATTAAGCTTATATCTAATATTATTTTCTTCCTGTGGCAAACTTGTTGAGTAGGGGAATGAAAACATAACTATATTGTCTATATTCAATGCACATAATTTTGTGTGAAAGTCTATCAAGTTTTGTTTGTTTACATTCCCCCTATTTCCTATAAATATTATAATGCTAGTGTCAGGGCTGAATTTGGACTCAATTATTTTTTGAATTATGTATTTATAATTTAATCCAGGCATACAGAAGTTAGCAGTCACTTGTCCCATGTAATTTGACAACAACTGACCCATGCCACGGCCAATTTCATCACTAAATATTACATATTGGTTATTCACAATAGATTTTACAGTTTTTGAGGTGTTTAAAGTTTCAGTGGTTTGAGAGGGTCTAGTAATGTTAGCTGAATAGTCTATACTTTGCAAAATGTCGGTGTCACATGTCAACGGTGAATGAGGTGGAGCGGTGTTATAATGATTGAATGACTTGTTTGTCATTGATAGTCGGTGCTCATGGTTACATGTACATGCGCTAACTCATTCATAGCCAACATGTACTCCTTCATCTGCATTTCTGAACTTTTGTATTTACTCGTCATTGATATTAATTTTTCATGTAGATTATTAAGTTCAAAATTTAGATTTTCAATGTCAATTTTATGCTTTAGTGTACTATTTTTGAGCGTTGATGAGTAAATATCTAATTTACTTAGTAACTGAAGCCGTTCCCTATTTAATTTAACATTTTTTATGAAATACTTATGTCTTTTAACTAATCTTTGAGTTTTTCTTATGTATTTATTTATTTTAATATATTTTTTAAGCTTGTTTCTGCTGCATTTAACCACCTGCACTGTGTTGCAAGAGTTGTCTGTGCATGTCAGATCTATGGTTACTATAGGTTTGTTAGTAGCAGCAGAAACCATACCCGGAGCATTGACAACCAACTCATTGTAAAGACTTTGGTTCAACGAGGCTATGGTGTTTAGTTCTAATAGTGAAATCTTATTATTTGCCTCATGTAGCTGGTGTTCTAAAGATTTTGCATGACTAAGAGCTTGTTCATACTCAATGCTACATTGGTTGAACCCATCCACCACAAGTTGGAGCCTGTCCCGGGCATCCATGGCTTCAATATAATTTGAATGCATTTGTGCCATTTCCATTTTTAAATTTTTATTTAAGTCTAACATTTTTATGAACTCCCTCTCATTGTCATCCCTTTCCCTATTCAGTTGATCACACAACTCCTTAGAAGCCTTTAGTTCACACAAAGCCAGTTGGAGTTTCGACTCCTCCTGGCGAGCAGAGGCCTTGCGAGTCAGCATGATGATAGAATAGAAAGAGATGAAAATAATAGAAGATTGTAAAAGATATGATAAAGATTATGCAGAAAGGTGATGGATATAAATATAACTATAATTAAAGTAGAAAAAACAATAGAATTTTGAAGTTGTGTCACCAACTAGAATTAGGTTATGTTTACGTACAATTATGTAGCAAAATGCAAATCTACAAAGCAGTCTACTATTTAACTAACTATTGATATGTTTTCTAATTCCAGCACTAAGTTATAATAATATAATCGTAGTTTTGTACCTGTAAGAGATGACAATTTACAAAGTTGTGGACCGGTAACTGTCAGAAACTTACACACGGTTTATACACTTATTTACCACTGATTTTAGTTATATTTATGTATAAAAACAATTATTACCCCTATTTAATTATTATTTAGTGCTATTATGGACTTTATAAGGCACTTATTGATTAAAATTCTATAAATATACGGAGACAATTCAAAATCAGCTGTTAGCTGTAGTGTTGCCACAGGAGGAAAACCTTACCTTTGTATTTTATTTCTTGGTGTACACTAAAGTATCATCATCATCAACCCATACTTATACTGTCTCCCTGCTGGGCATGGATCTTCTCTCAGTATGAGAGGGATTAGGTTATAGTCCACCACGTTGGCCTAATGCTGGTGCGCAGACTTCACATGCCGTCTCGAAAATATCTCAGGCAGGCAGGTTTCCTCACGATATTTTCCTTCACCGTTAAAGCGTGTGATAATTACGAACATGATTTCGAAAAGTAAGAGGGGCTCGTGGCTAAATTATAGCAATGCTGATCAACCGATCTGCAAGGTTAAGCTATGCTTGCCGAGGTCAGTCTGTGGGTGGGTGACCATTCTTAACACATCGAGACTCCTCCGTGCTTCAGAGAGCACGTAAAGCCGTCGGTCCCGGTTGTCATACGAACACCTATGACAATCGTTAGTGGTAGTCAGAAGCCCAAAAAGCCTGACAACCAGTCTATCCTTCGAATATCGGTATTTCCCAGGAATTGGGTTGCGGAGGTCTGATGGCAGTCGCTTCGTGTAAAATACTGATATTCAGCCGCATCTGGTTAGACTGGAAGCCGACCCCAACATGGTTGGGAAAAGGCTAGGAAGATTATGATGAAAAGTAAGAGGTGCGTGCCTTGGATTCGGACTCGACACATTTGACTTGGCAGTTCAGGTTCTTCCTCTAGGCTTATCACTGCTGCCACACACAATAAAATATTTTCTATTCTTAATCCTTACTACTACTTAGAACTAGTCCTACAGTAGCACATGTAATGTACAAGAAACAGTAATAGGTTCGTTCGTTTTCTGTAAGCAATGCGACCTTTGATGTCACCTCCTTTGTGTCGCTTCCTTCCTCAACCTCAAGTCCGCCTTAATTATCTGTATGTGCGGAATACAAGCCACAGTTGTTCAAAAGAAAAAGTTCGTTGAAAACTTCATTAGCGACCATGTACAGTCAGCATGAGATATGTCGTGGCATACAAAATGACCGGAACAACTAAGAAAATTAAACTATATCTCAAAGGCACAAGGACTATTTCAGAACGAACACACTAGAACTGTCATTCTGAAATAAAATCTATCACATTGAGATAAAGTTTAATTTTCTTAGTTGTTTCGATCATTTTGAACACTTTAGCACCTAGCGGGTTTATAAAGTACTAGCGACCCGTTCGAAGCTTCGCTTGCATTTACCGGTAGATTTAAAAAATCTTACATACAAACCTTGTCCTGACAATAAATAATACAACAAAAAAAGAATTATCCAATTTGGTACAGTTGTTCGGAAGTTATGCGCGTACAATCATTTCGACGATTCATTTTTATTTACATATTAATTTATAACTTATTAATAACACCTTAGTCTTAATCTAGGTGAAAACCGTATTAAAGTCCGTACAGTAATTTTGGAGATTAGCCCTAACAACCCAGACAGCGCTGCGGGGAACTTTAAATAATAATATGGATTTGTATGTAGGCAATATGCGGCCCGAAACCCATCTTTAGAAAGGAAAAAAAGTAATAATGTATGATATTGTAAGGATATTCAAACCACTTGTAGAAAAGGGGACAACGGCAACACTAAAATAGTCAATAAAATAGACGAGGAACATTATCCAGAAAAATAACAAACATTTATTTTGACAATTGAACTTCTTTCGCGCGCAAAAAAATATTATTTGAACATCCAACTCCTATTGAATCATACGACAACAAAATAAGAAACCGGTAACTAACGACAAATAGACATATTTCACCGGTAATCGATGGCACTCGATTCGGAATCGATTCTTGATGAATCGAGTCGCGACTCGGGATCGTTTATCGTTCCGATTGATTTATTGCCAACCTTAGGGTAGTTTATAAAGGCGCGAGGTTTTCACTTATCGCGGTATACGTGACTTAGAACAGATGTTCATAGTAGATAGTTGTTTAAAATTAACGCGTGTGACTAATAGAGTGATGATATTGAATGTTGAAAGATGGAGGGATAGAGAAAGACCTATCTTTGACCACTTGTATATTCAAGAAGATCATCTTATTGCGTCTTTTGTCCTTCACTAGCAATACTAAAAAAAAAACTATGTACTCTTGAAATTACTAGAAAAATAGTTTTCCCAGTTTCCACACACGAAGCAGCAAGTTTGACTTGCCCAAAAAAAATATCTAGGTATAAATTTTATATCGGCCACTCAACATTTCTGAATAATCAAAATCGAGTCAACACTAGGGGATCTCGATAAATTTCTCTTTCAGCCACTTAAAACGTCATCACAAATGACGTATATTAATTATCTGTGATGGTATCGACAGGTTGAATGGAGCGACTAAATTAGGAACGTCAATGGAATTTAATTTCGGAACTTTACGGTTTAACATTCCCGTTTTGCTTAACACCAATTCGAGTTGGCGGCTGATGTAGAAACCGTAAATTCGATTAAATCGATTGAAATTTTCTCAGTGACGCTGACTCGGAAGTTTGATGTAAAATCAGTTTTCTAAGAAACACGAAGTTTAAAATGGAGTGTCTAAAAACCAAAGAGATATAATGTATGGGCGTTTTACACCATGTCTGGATAGTCGCTAACTGCCGGATAAATTCTAAAATTGAACATTATTTGTCTGACATTAACTGCCAAGTAATTTATTTAATCGAAACTGACCCGTAATGTCTTTGTTAACCGTTTAGACATTTAAAATTAGATTCGAAATTGCAATTGTCATTTTTCGCGATTTTAAATTAATAATCTGTGGCATTTGATTGAGCGCCTCTTCCACTCTTGTCATGATCACGAGTAAAGCCTTCACTTCACGTTGGTCAATATGTTAGTAAGCATAGCGTTAAATGACATGATGCCCTATCCACACGTCGGGGGATTCGGATTGTTGTTTAGAATATTTGTGGTACCATAAATATGTGTAATAAATATTACCTTAACTCGTAAAGCATACGTAGCTAATATATTTCTAACGTTTAAATTCACAGTTTTCCACTCGGAACACGAGAATTAACTTGCTAGCTACTGCCAGTTACTTCATTTGCATACAATTAGTCGGGTACAAGTTTAATTAATCATGAGTTTTCAAGAAAGTGAGCGAACTATGTGATATTGGTATAAAAGTAAAGACAGAAGGACCACTTTTTGTAATTTGGAAAAATATTGCTCACCAAACACTGCTCTGTTTCTCCACTGTTCTTTCAACCTCAGTATTCTGTTTTTTTGTGGGCTTGAAGATGAATTTTGATAAAACAAAATGGATGGGCTCCACTACCAACACACCCATTTCGATAGATGGTACAATAATCGAGAAAGTCAAAGACTATATATACCTAGGCCAGAAAATCAGGCTTGAAAACCACTCGATGGACAGCGAAATCGACAGGCGAATACAGCTAGGATGGGGAAATGAGGCCTTCGGAAAACTCAAAGACGTGCTCAAGTCCAAAATACCGCTGACACTTAAAACAAGGGTCTTCAACCAATGTGTCCTTCCTGTCATGACTTACGCATGCGAAACATGGACTCTTACGGCGGGGCTTATACACCGCCTTAAAGTAACGCAGAGAGCGATGGAGAGAGCCATGCTCGGCATCTCTCTGCGTGACAAAGTCAGAAATGAGGACATTCGCCAACGCACCAAAGTTATTGACATTGGCAAAAGAGTTGCGCAACTGAAATGGCAATGGGCCGGACATATCTGCCGCAGGAACGATGATAGATGGAGCCATAGAGTCCTATTTTGGAGACCCCGAACAGGAAGTCGAAATGTAGGCAGACCAGCAGCCAGGTGGTCGGACGACATAAAAAAGACGGCAGGGCCGACCTGGAAGACAATCACCGCATCTAGATCTCGTTGGAGAACCATAGGAGGCATACATCCAACAGTGGATGCATTTATGCTGATAAAGAAGAAAGAAGAAGATTCTGTTTTTAGGCGTTTTTCTACATAGCCAGGATGATTTTCCTATAGGTATATCATCCTGGACGCATATACTTATGTTGAATTTTACAAAAAGTTTCAGGGTGTAAAATTAGTGGTTATTACTAAACTTTTTGAATATTTATTTAGTTTAAATACCACCAAGGGACGGCTAAGTTTTACCTCAGTTTTGTGCGCATACGTCGTGGAACTTTTGCATATAAGCTTTTCAGTGTGTACAACTAAATTGAAGACCAGCATGACGGCCCGACTTTATTTGAGAAAGTTTGAAGTCGAGATGAGTTCCAACTTATGGGAGATGTTTTGAAAGGGAATACGACGAAACTCGTACATATCATGTGTTATCTGCTAACTTATCTTAATAGACTAGAATAAATTCAAACTAAATAAATCATATTTAATTATTAACTTAACATAATCTAATTCTTACTAATATTATAAATGCGAAAGTAACTGTCTACCGCGCTTTCACGCCAAAACCACTGAACCGATTTAAATGAAATTTGGTACACAATTTAATGCGAGAAAAAGGGCTGTAAGGGGTTGAAAGTTATAAGAAATACCCACGCGGGCGAAGCCGCTGGCGGAAAGCTAGTCGCTACATAGTATAAATAAAGTCGCTTTCTCTGTCCCTTTATCTCTATGTATGCTTAAAACTTTAAAACTACGCAACGAATTTTGATGCGGTTTTTTTTAATAGATAGAGTTATTGAAGAGGAAGGTTTACATGTATAATAACATACCACGCGAGCGAAGCCGCTGGCGGGAAGCTAGTTAAATATAAAAGGAAAAGGTGACTTTTATCTATCAATGCACAACTCGCTACGCTAACGCTGGGTAAATTTAAAATTGGGACAAAAGTTGAAGGAAATTATCAGCCAGATAAATTACCGGGAACTTACTGGGAGTTGGTGAAACAACCCCATACAGTTTTATCTCCACCCTCCATCCATCTAATCCGTCCGCCGACCGCCCTAATGACTGACTTAGCACACTATTCGTACGCCCGCTGGGTCGCGTACATCCATACTCTATATACGTAACTCTAGAAGCAGGTTATTAACTATGTAATTATACTTTAAGAGGTGCAATTAGTTTGCTGGAAAGTAGTAGCCTGAAATCTTGTATATACTAGAACATTTAGTAGTTTTTTTTTTTTAAATACTGGTGGTAATTTACACCTTGAGGCCAGCTTGCACTAGATTTACTATTGTAGATTTAACAAACAGTCCCTATCACTGCTGGAATTGTGCTGAGCTGTGGCCCTTTTGGTACAATATATAGGTAGGCTAGGTAGTTATATTGTTATTCTTATTAAATTGATGTTATTTTAAATGACCTTCTCGTTTATGTGCCAATAAATACATTTTCTTTTTTTCGTCTTTCAAACAACTACATTCTACCTAACTGCCTTAAACCCTTTGGGGAATACGAGCTGGTATTGATACGCTGGTGGCTTTATTTTCATGAAGGATGCTAACTCAAAGCATTGGAACGTACTAATCATTCACCATAATAGATTGAAATATTAAAAAGACTTGTTGGAGTATTCCCGTTTGAGTACCTGGTTTATGTATTTCAAAAAAAATCGGACAACGGACAGTAATAAGTATTCCTTGTATTGAACTAACAATGTCGAATACGAATCTTTGTGCAATCAGACTGAGAAATGTAGAAAAAATATATCACTCAACACATAGAAATCCTAACCGATTTCAGAGCGAGAACTTACTAAAGTAGCGTTTCGAATTCCGTCTCAGACTCATCTGTACCTTAATGACGTCACGGGATCTTCGCTAAGAACGTGTAGACATTTAAGTACTCATTTGTATTAGATGCCTTAACTTTGTGAGTTAGTGACTCATCGACAGTAATTTATTGGTCTTTTGAGCCGTGTAGGTTTAGTTTAGGAGAATTTCGGATAACTTTTGCCGAATGTGTTTGGCGACCAGTTGCTTTTAGATCTTGTATCGGTTAGGTCTGATTTATGAAAATAAAACATAACATACTATCATGCCTGTATTCTCTAAAAGGTTAGGCAGAGCTGTACTCATATTGACCCACAGGTCAGGTCGTCTATCGAAGGCGAGATCCGCGGTGATATTGCCATTTATCATTATCATTGCCACAAATCCAAATTCCGAGTTGCTACTGAGAATTTTATAGAAATCCTAATAACACTGCTCGGCCTGGGAGTCGAAATAGCGTTAACGACTAGGGTAATGAGGCAGTTACTGACATAAGATCAACACAGATGAATTGGGTTCTCTGGGCTCCGTGACATAGGTCGAGAAGCTACGATACATTCGCAGTATATTAGGCCCTAATAGCTTCAGGCCTTCGTCAAGCTGCGGGGCTTGATATATTGCCAGGGCCGGATTGTATACAAGGTGGAAGGGACATCGAAGCATCAACGTCGTGAAAAGGTTTCATTCAAGGTCAAAATGACCTAGATAATTCAAGTAGAAAATGATCGGTTATTACAGATATTGACAATTTTGAGCGCGCAGTACATTGCACTACTTGCTAAAAACGCGATTATAACGCTCCGCGGTGAATGTTATCGCGTGCGCGATCCGAATCCAGAAGCATGTACTGAACTCATGGTAGTTATATGATGCGAGCTGGTTGTAACTATCCAGACTTGGTGAAACAGGCCCTTAGGCATTAAAATAATATATTAAAGCCTGGGCGAACCGCATTCACAATGACACCTCCGAACTTGGTCTCAAAATGGTCTTCTCTAGACCGAACTGAACTAGCCCGCGATCGGCTAAAAACAAATGCCATGCGATACTAACAAAGATGGCGTCAGTGTTTTTGTGTATGGCGCGTCTGTCAAATGTTCGAACGCTCCCTTAGGCCTCGCTTCCATACAAGTTTACAAGCTTTGTATGGTTTTGAACATACCCCGAATTATAAGCCCATTTGAGGCTCACAAACTTGAATGTAATGGCGGGTCCATTAGGTACGTTCAGACCGCTAACGAGTCTTTCAACACACATAACTTACGCACAATGGTTTGACTGAAAGACGATCTCAAAACCGCCAGGTCATTGCATTATGTATCTTAACTTAGGTAAATTTAAAGTTGTAATTAGTATTGATGTGTTTATCTTCATCTTCGCAACTAGGTTGGGGACTTACTAGATATCTAGATGCGGCTGAATATTGGGATTTTAATGGCAAACCTTCGTGGACGAATTTCTAGGCACTGTATTGGCTAGGAAATGGTACATAATAGAAGGATAATTAAACATTTTAGTACAAACATACAAAACTGTATATTATTTTATATGGGGTTTAAACATACCGGAAAACTGTACTAGTACACCTCAGCTTAATTCGCCGGATAAATTGATGAATAATGATGAATGAATGAATAAATAAAAAAAAGGATTCCTTCTTCCTAACCTTTTCCCAACCATATTGGGGTCGGCTTCCAGTCTAACCAGATGCGGCTGAATATCAGTATTTTCCACGGAGCGACTGCCATCAGAGCTCCGCGACCCAATTTCTGGGTAATACCAATATTCGAAGGAAAGACTGGCTGTCAGGCTTTTTAAGTTTCTGACTACCACTTACGATTGTCATAGGTGTTCGTACGACAACCGGGACCGACGGCTTTACGTGCTCTCCAAGGCACGGAGGAGTCTCGATATGTTAAGAATGGTCACCCATCCACAGACTGACCGCGGCAAGTGTGGCTTAACCTTGCAGATCTTGGCCGCGGGCCCCTCGAAAAAAAGAATAAAGCGTATAAAACTATCTGCCAGATAATTTAACGGGAACTTACTTAGGAGGTGGTGAAACATCCCCTAAGTGTTATAATATTTTTTTATTAGATTGAGCTTTTCATGAATAAAACCTCTTTAAAGCGCGCGTGCAATATAATGGGCGTAAGTCCCTCGGGGTTGCCACACATAAATACATGAAGGGCAATTGTTTTCGTTATTTATTACAAAGCCTTTCTAGTGTTCGATAACGGTTCGCGGCCGGCGGCAGCCATTTTGTCTTGTGGTTAATTTTGTCATGTTATTCTAAATATTCACAGAATTACAACAACATTATCATCAGCACCTTAGTGGCAAAGTTGTAACTACGCTGATCAACCAATCTGCAGGGTTAAGCAACACTTGACGCGGTCAATCCGTGGATGGGTGACACATACCGTCACGCCCATATTCCCCGAAGGGGTAGGCAAAGGCGTACTAGTGTACACCCACATTTCGCCAGTATGTTTAAGGTCCCATGTAATAGGGGGTGAGCCTATTGCCATAAACCGGGGACAAATCCAGACTCGAGCTGCTATTGGGAATTTCACAATAAACCCAACAACCTCGACCTCGACAACAAACTGCTCGACCCGGGGATCGAACCCAGGACCTCTAGCGTAGCAGTCGCGTTTGGGACCACTAGACCAACGAGGCAGTCAATGGGTGACAATTTTTAATATATCGAGACCCCTCCGTGCCAGAGAGCACGTAAAGCCCTCGGTCCCGGTTGTCATACGAACACCTATGACAATCGTTAGTGGTAGTCAGAAGCACAAAATGCCTGACAACCAGTCTTACCTTTGAATATCAGTATTGCCCAGAAATTGGGTTGCGGAGGTCTGATAGCAGCCGCTCCGTGTAAAATACTGATATTCAGCCGCATCCTGGCCTGGTTAGACTGGAAACCGAACCCAACATGATTGGGAAAAGTAGGAAAAGTAGCTAGGAGGAAGCTAGGAAGCAAGCTAGCTAGCTAGGAAGTAAGATCATCAGGACCTTAAACCAACGAGCATGCATGGAGAGGTTGATGTACATACATGAAGCGAAATTAGTGCACCAGGATCGTTGCAAGTGGAACGTAGTCTTTGCCTACCCCAAACGGAAACAAGCTTGAAGCTATGTAAGTTTCCAAAATACCTCTATCCTAATTATGTTACCGTAAACTTTTGACAGCCCGGCAATGTCCAGTCTCCATTAATAATGCCAAGTATTTACGGGTCGGATTTTGGCGGAGTCTGTTTGTTGGTGTCCAATTATCCCCTTTCTCTGAACCCATTAAAGCTGTCATGTTTGACAGCATCATGATGATGATCACGTTCTTCCAATTTTTATTCCAACCCTTGAGAATTTCCCAAAATCCTTTCTTTGTCACCTACCTACGTCACCTAAGTCGTCCGCAACGTTTCATGCTTCTAGACCCAGCGGTTCCAGCTGTGCGTTGATCGATCAGTCTGTAAATTAGTCTGTCATTTTCTTTTTTTATTATGGTCTCAGATCCGACTATAGAAAGACTTTCACCGAGCTGGTTATTGGTATTTTACATCCAATTAAATATGTCAATAAATATATTGCGAATCAATTGTGTAATAATTTCACTCCAGAATATAATTAATAAACGTTTCTTTTGTTTTTTCAACATTTCACCGGTAGGGTTTAGACAAATTCCATACCAATCGAAAGTATGAAGCCCATGTTAGGTTGACTATTTATTTCCCGTCTCAAATCTTGGGCACACAGGTTAATCAATAATATTAACTTGCAGCGTTCTGGTAAAAAAAATATGGTCGAATTTCTCGTGATATTTTATTGAAACGCCTTCTCTTACGGATAGGACCTTCTTCATTTTCGTTGTAATTACTTGAGGCCCTGATAAAGTTGTAGCTTCACCATCATCAAAATTATCAGCTTCACCACTAGGGATTCTTCATCACAAGAGAAAGCGTTCCAATGAAATATCACGAGAAATTCGACCATATTTTTTTTAGTCTCACAAAGAAAAACCAGTTTACGAAAAAAAAATGGTAGTATTTTTTTACAAATTCCTTCAACTTGCCTAATAATTCCTTTTTTGAAATACGAGACGAAACAAAAGGCGCGACAACATAAAAACAATAAGCTCGATCAAGTGTCAAAGATAGCACACGCTGTCACTCAATGGCAGATGTGTCAATAGTTCAATACACAACTAACAAATGTACCTACTCAATAGGTAAATAAGCATTTAGACGTGTAGGCTGGACCATGGTATCTAAATATACCTACCGGCACGCTGGTCTATTAGCATAAGTACAGCTCTGCCTAACATTTCGGGTAATACAGGTGAGATGGAGTGTGTGTGTGTTCAACAGATATTTGTTTCGAATCAGTGTACTTCATGGGGGCCTAGACAAGTTGCAATTTGACATTCGAATCAACAAACGAATAGAAACAGAATGTATGGATATGACAGTGACAGCGTGGTTTGTCGAAAGCTTGTGTCATTTCCATAGATTTTGTTTTTATTCATTTGGTGATTCGAATATCGAATTGCAACTTGTCTAGGCCCCTATGTCCGTTAATTTTGTTCGTAAAAATGTCCCGCGATAAATATAGGTAAATCTTGGTAACCAATGTGGCCGCGATCTTTTATAAAAGAAAGTTACGTTTCTTCTTATCCACGTAAGAATAAAATCACTGTTTACACACAGTGTTTACCATTGTTGAGACGAAAATTCCCATCAAACGTACATACAAGACTTTTCCATTACCAGTCCCAGTCTAGAGTCAAGACAGTTACCGATTAAGTGCAAATGAATGTAGCCAAGCGGAATCGTATAAGGTTGAGGCCACACTACACGTGCCAAGCTGAGAGCTACGTTAGGAGCAATGCTTGTCTACAAAAAGGTACATAGTGCAGTGCGTTGCTTGCACTGAGATAGTTGTTAAGTAGTCAGTATGTATCACTCATGAAGGTATACACCGGCCCTAGGTTAGAGCGAGAGGAGCGATCGCTCTCTGTGACAGGTGGCAAGGGGGCGCCAAAAAGCCAAGTGCGAAAATCAATTTTCAAAATAAAGCTTCTAATTAATTTGTTTTTACAGGTACCTAAATAGATAACGGATTTATTTAGTGACTGATTCAAATTATAACCAAATACCTACTATAATTATAATATTATATAGCAGTAGGAACTTTCTTAATCATTTGAAATTTTAATTGAAAGAGAAAAATAAATTTTACTTGGCTAACGCCAAGACACCATGACAAAATAAACAAACAAAAGCTTTAACTTAGGTTGAACGATTCACTTTAAGCACCCCAATTGGCTCTTACCAGTAAGCTAGGTTCGTAGTAGTGTGGCCCTAGCCTTAGTAATTCTGTTGGAATGTTTGTTTTTCAGGTACTAAGTTGCTGATAATGTGAGTGTTATTTATCGAGTTTGTTTTCTGAAGTTTCTTTTATTTTAAAGCAACCCGCGTTTATTATTTTGATGGAATCCATATGAAATGTTTAATTTTTTTTACATATATCCTTAAAAAAGGCTGGTAGCTCAGTATTATCTACCATAATTAGCTGTCTACAAGGGCGCTTGTCAATCGCGGTCAATCTGTGGATGGGTGACCGAGCACATAAAGTTGATTGTCATAAATATCATAATCAAGCAAAGCGTAATCAACGAATTCGTTCCACTCTTTAGTTAATTCCTATGAATAAGTGCAAGCAAGTTAAGGGCAGCTTTCAGAGCTCTTCAGTAACTTAATACCCCTTTTCCCTTGATTGGTAAAACGTTTGAACCATATTTGAAATCGAGAAACTAATCTATATTAACGCAAATATTCCCTCCCAAACTTCGATCCTTGTTAATCGTTCCACATTTGCCCACAAGCAAAATCAAATAACGGTCGGCACATCGGCAACGTTCGGCATTTTCCGCCGTCGTTCGGAAATCTATAGACAATATCCGTCGTATGCGGAAGAGCAGCAATCACAATTCGAAGGTATTTAGAGGGATTGTCCAAGCATTGTTGAATAATGACTTTCTGCGCTGCAATCTCGCATACCAAACGAACGGGAGGTCAAAGTGGATAGGGTTGGGAAAGAGTCGATATAAAGTAGGTACTTTATATCGACTCTTTCCCAACCGAACCGTACATACATAATAAGTACATACATAATAACCGTACATAATAAGAACCGGAATAAGCCAAAGAAATCGTAAATATAGGTATATTTACGATTAGGGATGTTGAAAAAATATCGATATATCGATATATCGATATTATTTTTTCAATATATCGATATTTTTGAGCGATATTTAATATTTCGATATATCGATGTATCGATATAAAATTCCAAGTATCGAAAAGGTATCAAAATCGATATTTTTTTCAGAACAATAAACCGACCAACTTAAAACTAAATTTGTAATCCTTTAAAAATTTAAGGTAAAAGATTACAAATGACCTTTTTTTTTTGGCTGTTTTATAATTTCGTTTTAAGTTGGCCGATATATCGATATTTTTTGAAAATATAAATATCGATATTGATATTTTTTTTTTTAAATATCGATATTTTTTGAATTTCCGACATCCCTATTTACGATTTCTTTGGCTTATTCCGGTTCTTATTATGTTCGGTCTTGCGTCGTTGGCTTAGTGGTCCAAAGCGCGACCACTACGCTGGAGGTCTTGGATTCGATTCCTAGTTCGAGTAAAGTGTTATTTAGTTTTTCTATAAAAATCTCAATAGCAGTTTGACGTTTGGATTTGTGTCCAGTTCATGGAAATAAACTCGCACCTTATTACTGGGACCTCTACACATACAGATAAATAGTGAGATTTTTAAATAGTGAAGTTTAATAGCATATAGTGATTTTTAAGCAATTGAATGTACAAGTAAGGTGCGCAAAGATAAAATTTATAGAATTAAAATAACCTGTTATTTATGAATTCTTAAAAAAAAAACAGAAATCATAACATATTATCGATATCCATTTTATCGTACATCACTAGTACACAAAACAAATAATAGAGGGACGAGGTTCATACGCAAAAGTTTTTTGTTCAAGCGAACGATTCGAGGATATTCTTCATTCCTTTCATTCTTCTCAGGATGATCACTTGTTCTAACCAGTGTTCTTTCCAAGGAGGTTTTATTTAAACTGGGGTCGCTCGAAAACTTCGGTTGAGTAGCTTTCGATGTTCTGATTCTGTAGCCTTGCAATTTTCGACAATATAAAGGTGGAAACCCACTTCGGCGCACGGATAGGCTACGCACGTCTGTCAAAATGTATGGAATTGTATCCACTGCAACCCACGGACACGCTACGCATGAATTGATGTCAGGACACAGGTGTGGCTTCCTCACACGCTAGGATATGGCGCCTATGTAGTTCAAAGCCATGAACGCTGTATAAATTCCGTGTATAGTGTGCTGCAGTGAAAAAGTGGACCGTCGAAACGTAGATTGTCAAACAAATGAACCCGCACAGCTAAAATGCGCCATGTGCTCGTGGACAACGTGCGCCGCGGTGGGTTTCCACCTTAATAGTTCAGTGAGGTCACCAAGTTCACGCAACTTTTCTTGTAGGGGAACTGGAAGCTTTATTAATCATGGATGGATCTGTACCATGGTTCAGTAGTAGCAGGATAATTTACTTGGGGTATCTCACTAGTAGTAGTAGGTAAGTAGGTCTTTTTCTTTTATATTGTATCTCGCTCCACTTTGTTGGCAATTCCTATCTCACACAGTCCATTCATTCTTTGATCTCCCTCTTCCATTATATCATCATTTATGCACAAAACCTTACTGGTAACAACTTAGTAGGCTTGCACGAATGACAGCATATTTAGGACTTGTTTCATTACCCCTGGGTAGCCGGTAAAAACTTGCATAAAATTATCTGCTAGGTAATTTAACAGGATCTTACTGACAGGTGGTGAAACAAGCCTTTAAAGACGTAAATAGAGGTACAGTCAGCAACGAAAGTAGCTGAACACTATGAAATTTTCAAAACGCTTTAACATCTTTAATATTCAGAATTCACTGACCCTTGAAGGCAGTACATTTCCTCATAATAGAGGACAATAATATGTTTAACCTTAGTCAAAATCTAATGAATAGTTTTGGTACTGTGATGTTTTTAAACTTTCGCTGTGTTCAACGACTTTCGTTGCTGACTGTACCTAAATCGCATAGCTTTTACCGAAACCGCACGAATCACAGCCGAAATATCACGAACATTCACGAATGAACCGCAAGTGTCAAACCAGCCCCATTCAACTTCTAGAGGTTGTTTTATGTAGCGACATCCGCGGAGCAGTTTCGCGTCATATCTTGTTATCTACACATCATAAACACAGATACAAAGTCCCGCCTTTTGCGGGCTTTGTTATACAAAAGGACAGTGTATGCCTGTGACTCTGTGGTAACTTATTATGAAGATTATTACAGGCTGGCAGTAGCCGGGGGTTTTACCGTATCCCAAAGTATCTTTTGAGATAATTGTGGATTATGTAACTCCACAGGATGCAATCTATCTCTTTAATTTTTTAAATAAAATCTGTTCAACGGTTTAGGCGTAGTAACAAACAAAAGGTAAATAAACAGGCACTTATTTTCGCATTTATAATAAATATTAATAATTATCTCATTAATTTAATGGTCGTTACGTTACCTGCGATTGTTACGTTAGAGATGGACAAGTTGCATTTGACATTCGAATCAACAAACGAATAGAAACAAAATGTATGGAGATGACAAGCTTTCGACAAATCGGGCTGTCATTGTTTCTATTCATTTGTGGATTCGAATGTCAAATTGCAACTTATCTAGGCCCCCTAAGTTCAATTACTAGGTCGAGTATAATTGAATTTATTTAAGAAAACTTCAGTAGCAGAAATTTGGATTTGTGCCCAGTTTAGCAATAGGCTCGTTCTTAATTGTAGGTAATGGAGACTGGGCCTGAGCTGTGTTGTTAGGTTTTTCAGTGAAATTAGAAATTCAGTGAAATAGCAGCAGCTTGCGCATTTGTGCTCCGTTTGATAACAATAGACCGAAACATATCGGCGAACTGTGAGTTTACATAAGTACACTACTGCCTATTCAGAGAATACAGGCGTAAATCAACGTGATACGTTCGTATTAGTGATTTACGGTCAAATTTAAATAACTCTCTCTAGATCCCTTATAATGAACTTTGCTTTAGAGGTCTGAAATAGTTATGATCCCATGGGCAGTGAAACAATGGTGACCGCAATCGTATTCACGCGATTGTCGGCGACACAAAGACTGCTTGGAATACGGAAGCCTATTGAGGGGCGAACAAAAACTTGTGCGATGAGACTTTGGATGTCGGTTATCTATTCAACACAGCCTCAACTAGTCAATACTAGTTGAGGCTGTGTTGAATAGATAACCGGGAAATTATAAATGGGAAATTATAAGTAATAAGTATAGAGGTACAGTCAGCAACGAAAGTCGATGAACACAAACAATGTTTAAAAACATCAATAATAATAATAATAATAATAATATATTCTTTATTGTACACCAATTTTCACAAAAAATAAAAATAAAATACAACATTTCTTAATAATAGTAGGTACAATGGGCGGCCTTATCGCAATTTGCAATCTCTTCCAGGCAACCTTAGGATGGACTCAACTGAACTGAACAAATAATGGGGTTGATGGTGCATATAAATAATATTAATAAATAAATAATTATACTTAGTACTAAATAAATATTTAATATATATGAACAATACAAATATAATATATAGATATATAATATATATAAATATAATATATATAAATATATACATAGGTACATAACAATAACAATGTGACAAAACGTTATAGTTTAACGACGACGATTTGAAGACAGCAAATTGTATCACAGCGACAAATAGTGCTCCTTCACAAGTCTTTTGAAGACTGGCAGTGATTTGGCACGCCTTATTGGTACCGGTAATGCATTCCACAGACGAGCAGCCTGAACCGAGAAGGATTTATCTAAAAAAGTTGTGGAATGCATTGGCATCTTAAGTCGTAGGTTATCCGATGACCTTAGGAATCGCGTATGGGTGTCACCAAGAAATTCGAAGCGGTTTTTAAGATAAAAGGGAGTTGAAGGAGAGAATAGTACATTATAAAGTAACGAAAGAATATGAGCATTCCGGCGAAGGCGGATTGGTAACCACTTGAGCTTTGCGCGAAATTCTGAAACGTGGTCAAATTTGCGTAAGCCAAATATGAACCTTATACAAAAATTTTTGCGCTCCAGTTTATCAAGTTGGTCTTCTGTAAGGTCAAGATAGCTGACATCAGCATAATCAAGGATTGGGAGAAGGAGCGACTGAGCAAGCGCAACTTTGGTGGCAGTCGGCAGGAAGTTGCGAAGTCTTTTTAGACTTGCAGCAGATGCAAATAGCTTGCGACTAACTTCCTGCAGTTGTGCATTCCACGTAAAATTTCTATCTAGAAATATCCCCAGGTTTTTTACTTTTTCTGCATATGGAATTACGACATTGTCAAAGGAAACCTGGGGAAGTGATTTCCAGTCGATTCGAGAGATGGTCCTGGAACTGCCTACCACGATCACCTGCGTCTTCGTGGGGTTTACCAACAGTCCGAACCGTTTACTCCAGATGCAAATACAATTAAGGTCTTGATTTATGGAATAAACCGCTTGCGACAGATTCCCAAGGGGGGCTCTACAGTAAATTTGCAAATCATCTGCATATAGGTGATAGGAAGAAGTAAGACGTTCGGATATAGAATTTATAAAAATTGCGAAAAGTAGAGGGGATAAAACGCCACCCTGTGGTACACCGGCAGAAGTATTGCACCAGGAAGACGAAGTATCTTCAATACAAATACGTTGCCGGCGGCCGAACAGGTAACTATGAAACCAGTCAATCGCCGATGGAGATATGTTAAGAGAGCGCAATATGCCAAGCAAAACATCGAAATCAACCGTATTAAAAGCATTACTAAAATCTAGTAACGCCATAACCGTAAGATTACCAATTTCCATGCCGGCCCTGATGTCATCCGTAATATTGACAAGAGCTGTGGCTGTGCTATGACCAGGACGAAAACCAGATTGAAAGGAGTTAAGGAGATTATTTCTGGTAAGGAAAGTGCTCAGTTGATTGTGAATCAGCCGTTCAAGGACTTTGGATAGGAAAGGTAAAATGGATATGGGGCGATATTCAGAAAAGGATGTAGGATTGCATTTTTTAGGTAAAGGAATTACTTTGGCGTCTTTCCACGCATTTGGAAAGACACCACTGTAGACGGAATAGTTCAGGATGTGACAAATAACGGGTAGGATAATGTCAAGCACAGGGACAATCATATTACGGCTGACACAGTCACAACCAACTGCGTTGGAAGTTATTGAAACAACGCTCTTCCTAACATCACATTCGGAGAATGGACTAAAAGAAAACGAGGAATAACTGGGAGCCGGACGAGATGAAAGATAATTCAACGTATTAAGTTTTGTTGTCCTGTCAAAATCAGGTGAAGCAGTAAAGTGGTGATTAAGAGAGTCGATATCTAAATCTTTAGGGACAGTATCTTGGCGAGATTTCCCGACTCCCACAGATTTGAGAAATTTCCAGACTTTTGCCGGATCTCCGTTTTGTACAGAGGTGTGGATATGTTGGCGTTGAGCATTCCTACAAACCTTATTGCAGTGATTGCGGATTGAGACATATCTTTCCCAGTTTAAATCTGTCGGTCGACACTCAACTCGATCAATGTACTAAAACTATTCATTAGATTTTGACAAAAGTAAATCATATAATTGTACTCTAATAAGAGAACTTGTACTACCTTCTAGGGTCAGAAAATACTGAATATTAAAGCTGTTTAAGCATTTTGAAGATTTCATTGTGTTCAGCGACTTTCGTTGCTGACTGTACAATTACCTCTATACTTATTACTTATAATTTCCCATTTATCGGAAAAGGTCACAGGCTATATACCAACACACTACGACTAATAGGAGCGGACTCGGAGTAGTAATGAAAAATGTTGCAAAAACGGGGGAAAAGTTCATAAGACCACGCGGGCGAAGTCGCTGGCGGGAAGCTAGTTATATTGTAAAGACGAAAGATTTGATTGTTTGTTTGTTTGCTTGTATTGAATAGGCTCCGAAACGACTGGACCGATTAGAAATTCTTTCAGGGTTAGATAGCCCATTTATCAGGGAGGGTTATTATAGGCTCTATATCATCACGGTACGACTAATGTGAGCGGAGTATCAATGAAAAAATTATAAGACCACGAGGCGAAGCCTAAAGCGGAAAGCTAGTACTTACTAAAACGCGACAGAATCCGTAAAAAGATCGTTTTTTAAGACCTAATTTTTTATGTAATTTTTTTTTGTAAGTTTGTGTACCAATCATGGCTTCTTCATACCACGCTGGGAAAAAGTGGTTCAAATCATCTTGCCGACACTTATCGGCTGACCTCATCTACGAATAGCGTGGGTGTCCAAACTGAAAGTCTAAAGGCGGAAACCTACCGCCACGCACGGAGAGACTACGCACGTGCGTCAAGCTTCGCTTTGCAAGAAAATTAATGAGTCGTTTCCACTGCAACCCACGGACACCCTACTCACGAATTGACGTCATTGGCACACGCGGTTATGTTGCCCACGTAGCTCAAAGCCATGCACGCTGTGTAAATTCATGAATAGCGTGTGCTGCGGTGGAAACGTAGACCCACGTTGTCAAACAAATGAGCCGCGTGGCCGTGGGCAGCGTGCGCCGCGGTGGGTTTCCACCTTAAATTGGCGCTGGGCTGGTCACGTCAGCCGCATGCAACCGGACAGAAGGCGAAGTTGGCTCCCGAGTGGGTACCATGCAACGCAATAACTATTATGCAATTTATTATTCTTTCATCCAGAAGAAAATTTTACAATGGTCTACTCTGGGCTTTCATTGTATCACAGTATGTAATAAAATGCACGCTTGCTCTAGAAGAAGTAATTTCAAGTCATTACTTTCAAGAGACACTTGAATATTTTCCTCCGCTTTCCGTATGTAATAAAACCATACCTAGTTTCAAACAATATTCTACATGAAAAATCTTTATTAAAATGGAACATATTTCCTTGGTACGTGACATCTTGAAAACAATATTCTCGGGAAGGGAATTTAAGCGTGAAGTTTATAGAGTAAGGAATTTCAAGACTAATTTTCACACACCGTAGAAGACTGAAAATCACAATGTCATAGAAAGTATATGAAAGATGTAACGTTTCAGACATTAAGGGCCTGTTTCCCTAACTCTGGATAACAGCTAACCGCGGCGACGGATAAATAAAAAAAATGAACCTATTTGAAAACAAACAAAAGACGAAATTTTCACATAACATGATTCTCATTAAAAAATATTTATATTTAGAAACCGTAGGATCTTACCTAACAATTTTGTAATATAAAGCATATAATTATGATTCGGGGCTGGTTGATGAATAATGCCTTAATTGACAATGGCGACCGATCCACGTTGTCCCCCTAATTGGGTATTAGAGGAATTCGTTTTATTACGTCTTTATAATTGCAATTATGAAGAAATACCGGAGTTCCTTAAATCAATTAAACGCCAATTTCACCTCACATTTCTTTTCTAAATATAATTGAGGCCTTTTTGGTAATAATTAAGGTTAAGGACTAAAGCAGATTATCGATTAATAACGGTCACCGATTTTAGCTGACTTGAGTCGGGCTTCTTTTAGCACACGATATGTACTTGCCGCAGGTACCTACTATAAACTTGCCGTACTACAGAGGCACGTCTGTTGATTTTGTCAGTATGGCCTACTTGTGAGAATTTTCATTTGTAAACCCATCATAAAGGAAAAATCTTACCTATTATAAATTCAAATTCCATCGCACAACCGTCATCTTCTATATCTATACATAATTATAATAAATCTGTCGTTTATGTACATCAAAAATATTTTCAAAAAATAGGCAAAGGATAACTATCAGAACCCATTTTCAACATTTTTGTCTATTTGTCTGTTTATTTGCTTGCTGATTGTATGTGCACGCATCACGTAAAATGTATGAAACCAATGTAGATAACTTTTATATATCAAAAATTTACATAACTAGGAATAATAATAATAATAATAAATTTATTGATCCATTGTTACAGTTTTGGTCTTAAAAATAGTTTTACATGGAATTTCTGTTTGTAACTAATAAACATTTACAATGATTGAGACGGTGGACCCCAAACTAGGCAGAGCCTGTCCCTTTAGTTTTTGTTTAATCGCAATCAGTTCACTCTATCAAGAGATATTAGATAATACAGTTACTTGCAACGCCTCTAAAATAGAACTGATGTTGACAGTTGTTTTTCCATTCGATAAATGATAAAGAACATAGTACTTTTGAAACAATGCTATAATGATATCGATCATAATTATCTTAAAGTAGCAACCGTTATTTCTTGACCACAATACTTTTGAATTTTAGTAAAGGTACTAGCTTTCCGCCAGCGACTTCGCCCGCGTGGTCATGTATTATACATATACCATCCTATTGAATCACTCTATCTATTAAAAAAAACCGCATCAAAATCCGTTGCGTAGTTTTAAAGATTTAAGCATGCATACATAATCACTGCCGTGCCATCTCACATGGAGTGGTGCAGCGGTGATTTTCGTTTCAACACATGTTTTGTACATATACCTATTGTAATATAAATACTAACATAGGATAAGTTTTAATGTATTACTAACAAAAATGAGTCTTGTTACTTGAAATAAATTTATTATTATTATAGGGATATAGGGACAGAGAAACCGACTTTGTTTTATACTATGTAGTAGTAAAGGTATACAGAATTATGCTCGTGACTCTACATTACCATTTTTACATAACAATATATACCAAACACACACGAATTTAAATACTGTTTTTGCAGCCTCTTGCGGCCTGAAACTGCTAGTTATTTTTTTCCCCTGAAACAATATCGGCGAGCTCATTGCTATTAAAATATTCTCGTTTCTGACCTCAGACGGCCTTCGGAGGAAAACGGCTATCATTTTCGTGGATACACTGAATAAGGAAATTGATAGAAGTTTAATCGCCCGCGTGGTATTTCTTATAAATTATTCTATGTTGTCTCATATCTATCCCACGGAAGCTATGCATTTTACCGGGATAAAATAGCCTATGTGCTATTCCAGACTATAATCTTTTTTTGTACAAAATTTTATCCAGATCCGTTCAGTAGTTTTTGCGTGAAGGAATAACAAACATCCATCCATCCATACATACAAACTGTCAAACTTCGTTACATTCCAAATGTAATATTTTACATTACCGGTGACTTTTTACGATTGGCCGCTATATAAGATTAGAATTTATATTTTGACAGAAAAAAAAATTAAAAATTTATGCGCGCAGTCGCGTGCCAACCCTGTGCTATGGCGCTGATATATTCACCTCGTCAGTTATTATTCACAGTAGGCGAAGGCCAGACGGCCGAGTGACACCACGTGAAATAATAATGCAATGACGTCCATAGGCGTAGTCAGAGCTATGCTCCATTTATAGCCTATTCATCTACTAAGGAATAAATAAATATGCTGGGACATTTTACACAGCACCATCTAGTCCCAATTTAACAGAGCTTGTACTATGGGTACTAAACAATGGATATAATACTTATATACTTGTTTTGTAAATACATACTTATGATAAACTAGCCTTTTTCCGCGACTCATAAAGCTAAAGTTTGTTTAAAAAAAATATATCAATATCGATATTGATATTTTCAAAAAATATCGATATATCGGCCAACTTATAAACTAAATTATAAAACAGCCAAAAAAATAGTTATTTGTAATCTTTTAACTTAAAAATGTTTATTGGTCTGAAAAAAATATCGATTTTGAGATTTTCGATACTTGGAATTTTATATCGATACATCGATATATCGAAATATTAAATATCGCTCAAAAATATCGATATATTGAAAAAATAATATCGATATATCGATATTTTTTCAACATCCCTAGTTTGTTTGTTTTTTGATTGAACGCGCTAATGTCAGGAACTACTGGCCCGATTTGAAAAATTCTTTCAGTATTAGATAGCCTGTTTAACGAGGAACGCTATAGGCTATATATATCATCACGGTACGACCAATAGGAGCGGAGTATCAATTAAAAATGAACGATGTCACGGGCAAAGGTTACTCGCTTCTTTAAAACTTAGGTCAATATACATTCTTCTTCTTCCTAGCCTTTTCCCAACCATGTTGGGGTCGGCTTCCAGTCTAACCAGGATGCGGCTGAATATCAGTATTTTACACGGAGCGACCGCCATCAGACCTCCGCAACCCAATTTCTGGGCAATACCGATATTCGATGGAAAGACTGGTTGTCATGCTTTTACCACTAACGATAGGTGTTCGTATGACAACCGGGACCGACATTACCTATTCTAATGTTCAGTACATAATCACTCAATGCAAAGCTTCTACTCATCTAAATCTAGTTTGTATTCCCTCTCGTCCTGTCAGACACATCAGTTCGTGACCGAGTTGAGAGTGTCAACTCGCCTAAACCGTTCATTCAATCATTCACTAGAGCCCTTGTGCCCCGGAATCCTGTTTATGCTGACGTATCCGAGTAATGGGTGTACTAACCATGAATCGAGTCATGTTTGAATGGTAGAGCGGAACTCTAGAATATTTGTGGTGGATTAATGTGCACTATGGAGGTGAGAGGTGAAAGTACGATAAGTTTTGTCTTAGTAATAAGATTGGTTATTTGTTATAGTATCTGTATTTCTCCAGTTATTCTCAAACTCACAGAATATTTAAAAATATGGAATGGAACATTCACAAAATTTAAAGATAAAACTCCTAATTCCGATGCAATTAAAAAAGGCTAATTGATATTAATTCCATAGTCATACTTACCTTAGTTACGAAACTCAGCATGATTTGGTCGACAAGACGTTTACTTTTCTTCAGTTACTGACGTCACAAATCACGGACTTACCTGAAAAATAAAGAAAGTATAATGAGTTTGACACCAAATATTTCTTATGAAACAAAAAATGATTAAAGATGAATGATGAGAAAAATTATGGATTTTTGTGAATTTTGTGATCCCCAATTTAGTAACCGACAATTTATAAAAATATTGCCAAGGTGATATCCTTACTTAATATTATAAATGCGAAAGTAACACTGTCTATCTGTCTGACGCGCTTTTACACCAAAACTACTGAACCGATTAGAGTGAAATTTGGACACAGATAGTCTAGAGCCTGAGAAAGTACATAGGCTACTTTTTAATGCGAATAAAGGCTATAAGGGGTTAAAATAGGGTGTGAAAGTTATAAGAAATATCCAGACCACGCGGGCGAAGGTGCTGGCGGAAAGCTAGTTATAAAAATACCTTAAAGCAGCAAAAAGCAGTTTAAATCGTCGCAATCTAAACCAATTTTATGTCGAAATTAGGTTTTCAGTAATTTTATTTCATACCAACCAAATATCGGCAATTACATCACAGCATGAACAAATAAAATCTGTGTTCTGTCTCTTTCGTTACTGGAGTGTGAGACAAAGATAATAGATGCGGGAACAGTAGCCAATAAAGTGTTTACGAGGCGTTGCGCTTACGATCGCGTATGTCGTAAATCTTTGCGGCTTATGATTTATCATTATATTTTAGTTAACGTTGAATTAGCGAACATCTTTATTAGGCTGAAAGGATTTTGTTTGAAAGGGGCTCGTGGATAAGTATCTCTTTGATTCATCTGCAAGGTTATCTGCAGGTTTAGATGGCGACCTGTTAGACACGTAATGGTCGAACATAGTGACATATTCTGCCTCGTCTAGAAGACTGAAAATCGACTCCAAAATATGTAGTTCCATTCTAAACACAACGAGTCGCTTTTAGAGTCTACTACAGCCAAACAACTAGTCAGGGCAAGTGTATTCCGCTTTGGCTTACCAAAATTGACCCTTCACCGCTGCAGAATAACGTTCTAAGTGCAAACCGATGGTTGTTGACTTTAGACCGCATCAGTACACCTGTTGATCTTGGAGTAACAGGCAATTCTTTGTTCAAAAACTCTGTTCAGTTGTCAATCCGAGTAGCAACAGTTCAACGATGACAGTATTCATAGGCATAACTAGACATTTGTTTTTTTTAATTGTGAGATGCAAGCATAAGCATCCGCCTGATGGAGCGAGAACCACAGCTTAAAGACGTCAGCAACACCAGGGCCTGTAGACAAGTTGCATTTTGACATTCTAGCAACAGTTCCACGATAACAGTACCTACCTACTCACAGGCATAACTGCACGTCTTTTTTATTGTTAGATGACAAGCATACGGGCCGTCCGATGGAGCGGCAACCACAAAGACGCCAGCAAATATACGAATAGGAAAAAAGGTACGGAAATGCACCAGCTCTCGACAAATCGGGCTGTCACTAATGTCATTTCAATTGTTTCTAAAAGGTCAAATTGTAACTTGTCAAGGCCTCCAGTAGTATCATTTAACCCGTTGTCATTTTTAGCATTTCCCATTTCCCGCAGAAACGGAAATTGGTTAAAAAAAATATTTTGGGATTAGATTCTGTACATCCAAGTATTCAGTATAAGCCATATATCACCAATTTGACGACATCTGTGGTCTAGTGGTTCGAGTACCGTCCGGTACTCGAACCACTAGACCTGCTGCTCACGAGGTCGTGGGTTCGATTCCCACAAGACACAAACATTTATTGTAATGAATTTAAGTGTTTGTGTTTGTCTGGGTGTGTCTTATATATTATAAATATGTATTTACAAAAAAAAAAAGTATATAGGTATTATATCTATTGTCTAGTACCCATAGTACAAGCTCTGCTTAGTTTGGGACTAGATGGTGCTGTGTAAAATGTCCCAGGATATTTTTTTTATTTTTTTATTTAACTTTCAGCCAAATCGGTTTAGCCGTTTTGCTGTTTTTCACAGCAACAAAAATAAAACTATTAAAACTTACAAACTTTTGCCTTTATAATATTGGTAAATGACATAACGATGCTCTCTATTTTGCTAACATACATTAACGTGCAAATAGTTTATGGACCCCCTTTAAATAAATAAAACGCTCAAGGTAGATGTCCAATAGAGATATTGGAGGTACAGAGGTACAGGCCATTAACAATTTTACGAGCACTTTTCTCTCATTGCAGCCATTAAAGAGATCATGTTCTTTATAAACAAATCAGCCATTTATATAGCAATTGATGAGAATTTATTGTTGAACTAGAGAATGATCCTCGACCCATTTACCCATTTAGCACTGCTAGGCCCCCTCTTTGGGAGGGGTTAGGCTCTAGTCCACCACGCTAGCCTACTGCGTGTTGACAGAAATCATACACCGCAAGTCTCTCAGGAATGAAGGTCTTCACGATGTTTTTCTTAACCATTGACATCTCTTTACGTCCCCCAATGAATTATGAAACATAAATTGATCTGTTGTCAAAAACTTACTAAATAAACGTTCAAGTTTAAGTAGGGAGAGATATACCTTTTTTTTTCGAGGTATGAAATCCTCATGGAAATCCCCCGGGGAGGGCGGGGAAGTCTGTCAGACTCCTACTGACTAAAACCAACCCCGGTGTTCCCACTCGCACTTGCGTCGGGGGCTACGGGAACAACGCATTCTTCCGCGGAGGGAGACATATACCTTTTTTTTTTTTGCGTCTGGAAATGCTTTATGCACCGTCACGCCGCCCTGGGGAAGGCGGCGCGGTGTGTGGGACTCCATCTTGAAAAGGACGTATACCCACTAAAACCAGACGGGTGTTCGGCTCATCACCATTCAGCCGGGGTGCGGGAACGTGTTGACATTCTTCCGCGAAGGGAGAGATATACCTACACTAACTTTTAAACTAAATGTTAGCACGAGTATTCTACGCCCGCAAAAAAGACAAATTTGATCCCTCGGAGACCGCCAAAATATTGAGTTTTAGAAGACTAATTTAAGATAGAATGTCTTCCAAAAAATTCCACTTTTTACTTTGGGTTTATCGCCTACATAAAAGCATTAAGACACAATTTCCTCCATTACTTGTTCGTAAGACACATCTTTCAAAGTTTTGTGTTAAAAAGATAAATTCTTTTGTGTGGCATTTTTATTAAAGTTATTTATCATTCACACCCACTCGGGAGCTTACCTCCGAACTTTTTCAAGTAAACTGTATAAGAAAAAAAAATTAAGTACAAATAACTTACTTAGAAATTCTTGGGTTATGTATATTCTTTGTAAGTTTTTACAAATGTTCGTTGGTCTGTGGATTATCATGTCACTTGTTTATCAGGGGGGCTAGACAAGTTGCATTTTGACATTCGAATCGACAAACAAAATATATGTAAATGACATTAGTGACAGCCCGATTTGTCGAAAGCTTGTGTCATTTCCATACATTTTGTTTGTCGATTCGAATGTCAAAATGCAACTTGTCTAGCCCCCCTGAAGTTGTTTGTTTTTTTTATAGTTTGGAACACCCATACAACGTCCGCTACTAAAGGCATGCGTCGAGTCAAGGAATGTAGGACTGATACTCCCTTAAAACCAAAATTTCTTTTATAATGGTTTTTGACTACCCCTACTAAACAGATTTTAAAGGGTATATGCCTATTTATATGGTCTAATTGAAACAAAATATTTTGAATTTGAAACATTTTAACATTTGATCAAAGATTAATCAAAAACACTTTTTTACACATCAATCTTTTGTCTCTCTCTTGTTTTTTTTTCTTGTTTTTCGTCTGGTTTATTTTGACACATCAGTATAATTAGGTTTTTGTTCCTGTACCTCAACCATGAGTTCTATCGAATCGCCTTCGATAGGTTTTTTATACATCGCAGAATTTAGTTCCTCACTTATCCGCTAGAGGCACTCCGAGGGTTTTCCATACAAATATTTTACGGCGTCGCTAGCGAGTCTAGTGAGAAAAACTCATAGCCGAGGCACTGATGTTCCATCTATTGGTATCTAGTAACTAGTAATATAAAAATGTTATAGAGTCGTGTGAATTGTGACAGCCGGGAGCGCACTCTGCATCAGAGAGAAACCGGAGCGGATGAGCTGAGCTCTCGATGAGCTGAAAATCAAGACCACCCCGTATGACAACATACTGTTGTTTCAATATTTTAAACATTCATTGAGACACTCCAAACATCTGCGTTTACGCATAATGAACAATAATGCATTGTGAAATGTCTTTGTATTTAAATTAATGTTTTAAATCAAACGATTTGTAAATCGATGTCATCGTATTAACCTTTATGTGCCAAATATTCGATTCTCCTGAGCGGAATAAAAAAGAGGTTTTATACCAATAATTCATCTCATTGATATGTTTAGCGCAATTCCTTTTATATTTTCGTTTATTGCGCAGTTTTCGTTGTTCCATAAATATCATCGTCATAATTTTCGTAATTTTCTAAATTTATGATATTTCTTGTTTTTTGGTCAATCTGGACATTTTTGTAATCATTAGTAATGTTTTGATTTTGAACAGCCAAGGTTAACACCTCCATTACTAAAATTTTTTATCTATACTAATATTATAAAGAGCACAGATATGATTGTTTGTTTGCATTGAATAGGCTCCGAAACTACTGGACCGATTTGAAAAATTCTTTCACCATTAGATAGCTACATCTTTTCAAAATATAATATATAGTTATAAGAAATACTTTTCGAAATCATGAGCGTAATTATCACTCGCTTTAACGGCGAAGGAAAACATCGTGAGGAAACCTGCATGTCTGAGAGATTTTCTGACGGCATGTGAAGTCTGGCAACCCGCATTAGGCCAGCGTGGTGGACTATAGCCTAATCCCTCTCATACTGAGAGGAGACCCGTGCCCAGCAGTGGGATAGTGTATTTGTTACTTATTTAATTTTTATTTTTTGACGTTAATTTCCAACTTTAGCAGACGCGGATGAATATAAGTATTTTTTACACGAAGCGTCAAACCGTGGAAGTAACATAAGAAATTATCTCTGCAAATATAAAAGACATTTTCAAAAGATTTATATATATCTAAAGAATTAATACATCATCACATCTGTTTCAAATAGTAAACTAATAAAAATATTTATACAGATTTTATTTTTATTCGCGCGTTGCCTTCGGTATTTCACGTCACGGTGACGTGTATTACGTAGCAACCATTCACAAAGAGACGGATGCTTTATACAAAGATGGATTGAATGCTCAAAGGTTACAGTTCAACTTATACAGGTTACATTTGTCGTTCTTAGGGCTGCCACCTAATAAATAAATATCTTGAGACATTTTTACACAGCACCATCTAGTCCCAAACTTAGCAGAGCTTGTACTATGGGTACTAGACAATGGATATAATACTTATACATATACTTTTTTTTGTAAATTAATACTTGTAATATATAAGAAACACCCAGACAAACACAAACACCTAAGTTCATCACATAAATGTTTCGGTCTTGTGGGAATCGAACCCACGACCTCGTGATCAGCAGTCCGGTACTCAAACCACTAGACCACAGATGTCGTCATCTATAAATATATTTAAATCTTTTTAGCCAGACCTGATGACCCGAATATGATGGGATGCCAGTGACACAATGTGAAAGATACCATAAAAAAAATAAGTACCTATTCCTTTATTTACCTACCCACGTTCATCCAATTTTTTAAACTAATATTTTTTTTTAATATAAGTATTCAAAGTTACTCTATATAACATTAGCTGTTTGCGAGTGAGTCCTATGAAAATCGGTCAAGTAGTTTCAGAGATTAGTCGGAATAAATAGACAAACATTTTAAAAGTTGATTTTTTATGATAGTAAAGTATAACTTTCATATGCGTTAAATGAAAATCTTTTGATTTCTATTACAGACATTTCAATTTTATTTATTCGTATAGAATAAAATGTGCATATTTAATATATTATTAAATAATTTTACAAAAAGTGTAAAAACAATTTACTTAAATTTTTTGTAGTTTTAAATGAAAGAAAGAAATCTCTTAATTAAATTATAGTTAGGTAATCATCCGACGCTTTAGAAACACCCATTTAGACGCATTCAAAACAAATCTTTCGTTACGATAATTCTGGGAAAATCTGCAACACAAGTGAGCTGTACCTGAATTATGAGCAAGATTACACGTGCCCGACATTGTAGGAAGTTGCTACTTACAATTTGGAAGCGTATTCTGATATCCTAGTAGACTATCGCGCTTATATTTCCCAAGGGATTGAGAAGAGGTGTACAGACTGGTATAGGTACACCCATTCACCTGTATATTTAGGTTTTATGTAATAGGGGGAGAGCCAAATGGCCTTTAAATGGACCAAAATTTCAGGCTGCAAGCTGCTATTGGGAATTTTGCTTGACCTCTTGATCGAGCCCAGGACTGAACAGTCCCCTTTACGACCACTATCACTAATGAGGTAGTTATCTAGTTAGATTACAAAACAGAATAACCAAAAACACGTTGTTTAAATTTGTAAAAGTTTCTTCCCAACGGAATCTCTGACAAATGCCGAGCGGAACCAACCCATCAGATAAGTGCCGAAGACGTAACAATTTACGAGGTATTAACTTAAATACTTGTCGACGTAAGCCGTGCAACGCTGATACCGTTAGCAGATAAATTGATACGAATTGTTTGTTTTTGTTTACCTACAGTCTACCGCCTGCTTTATATGCAAGCCTGGTACTTTTACCTTATCACCCCTTATTGAATTGCGGAGTGGGGGACTCAGATTAGTCAGGTATACGTAATTATTACCCGTTACGGTCGTGGCGAATATCATAAATTCATTGATTTAAATACCGGGTCGTCCGAACATTTAACAGACACGTTCGCTTATACACAGAAACACTAACGCCATCTTTGTTAGTAGGTATCGCATGGCATTTGTTTTTTCGCCGATCGCGGACTAGTTCACTTCGGCTTAGAGAAGACCATTTTGGGGCCAAGTTTAAGGGTGCTCGTAGCTAAGTTATAGCAACGCTGATCAACCGATCTGCAAGGTTAAGCTACGCTTGCCGAGGTCAGTCTGTGGATGGGTGACCATTCTTAACACATCGAGACCCCTCCGTGCCTCGGAGAGCACGTAAATCCGTCGGTCCCGGTTGTCATACGAACACTCACTCGCAAATACTTATGAAAATCGTTAGTAGTAGTCAGAAGTCAAAAAAGACTGACAACCAGTCTATCCTTCGAATATCGGTATTGCCCAGAAATTGGGTTGCGGAGGTCTGATGGCAGTCGCTTCGTGTAAAATACTGATATTAAGCCGCATCTGGTTAGACTGGAAGCCGACCCCAACATGGTTGGGAAAAGGTTAGGAAGATGATGATGTGACATGCGGTCCTTACGAAGTAATATTGTATATTATTGTCGTGATTATAGGGCAATGAAGGAAAGTGCTGTTCTACTCTGAACGAATTCGACATACCCTGGTTAATGAGGGTTTACCACACCCCAAAAGGTATACAGTTCGCGCCAAACTTATTGTCCGGCTTGAAGTTGGCACGAGCTAACTTTAACCCGGCCGTAAAAATCGGAGAAAGAAAAATATTGGATTGTAATAGATAAAAACTAAAGCTGAAGTCGTAGGCTGTCGTTTTAAATCATTTTAATCCAATATTTTACTTTCTCCGATTTTTACGGCCGCGTTAAAGTTAGCTCGTGCCAACTTCAACCCGGACAATAAGTTTGGCGCGAACTGTACGTAACTTGAAATATTTACCAAAGAATACTAGGCAAGAGTTCAAACGAATGTCACAGTCAAATAATACATTACATTACATATCTTTAAAAAAATAATCGCGTACCTATTTGAATTTCGAATAATATTTTTTACTGTTTTCCTCAGAAAATATAAGCAAAAGAAATAATTCGATGCATCCGAAACGTCAGTGTTATAATCGGTCAATTTATTTCGAGTTGCGTATTTTTTGAAAATGGAAGGCAGATAACAAACGAGTATTATTTTCTTTCATCATTAAAAGAAATTTTATACTTAGCACCACTGAAGCGCCCTCAAAAAGATCAAAAGCAAAAACTTCCAAGATGGCGGGTTTTCGCGCTATTTTCGAATTCCCCGCCAAAGCAGCTCACTGTCTTGTACTTATTCAAGAGGCTTTTCTGTCTCATTAGCCGCGTAAAATTTTTAACAATCGATGCTTCCAGAAATCTGTAAAAATGATCGGTCCATTTTATTTTGCGCCCTTGTCGAGAATGTTCTGTGAACTCGCTTTTTACACTTCGGTGACTTGGAGCATCTTAGACAGGGATTGACGTAGATTTATGTTTGTTTAACAAACAAACGGGTATGATGACAATATTCTTAAAGATAAAAAAGCTTGACCTGTTTTTTTTAGATTTTCTCTGAAGTTGGAGTGAAATGGCTAGACCACAAATGGTTTTGAACAAACCAGGAGAAGAATACATTACACTGGCAGCACTAGCAACCTTTGCGCAGCTTCACCCGCGTTTCCAGGTGGATTTAAAAAATATCTTTTATAATGTTCTCTTCTACAGCAAATCAAATTTGGTAACATACCGACAGCCGACAGCACCATTAATTGCTAAACAACCGAAATTAATAACCTAGCTATCGATTGTTTTCCGCACTGGAGATTGAAACTTGACCGCGTCTGTGGTTAAGTGGTTTGAGTACCGGACTGCTGATCACGAGGTCGTGGGTTCGATTCCCACAAGACACAAACATTTATGTGATGAACTTAGGTATTTGTGTTTGTCTGGGTGTTTCTTATATATTATAAGTATGTATTTTCGAAAAAAAAGTATTTAAGTATTATATCCATTGTCTAGTACCCATAGTACAAGCTCTGCTTAGTTTGGGACTAGATGGAGCTGTGTAAAAATGTCCCAAGATATTTACATATATACTAGCTGTCCCGGCAAACGTTGTTTTGCCATATAGGGGTGGGTCATTTTAGGGGGATGAAAAATAGATGTTGGCCGATTCTCATAGATACCGGATAAGCACACAAGCGATTTCATACAAATCGGTCCAGCCGTTTCGGAGGAGTATGGCAACTAAAACTGTGACACGAGAATTTTATATATTAGATATTTATGCTCCAAAGAAGGAATGTCAAATTTCGATCTCCATGCCAAACAATCGAGAATTATAAATTTTAGGCGCTATAGGTACTAAAGAAAGTATAATAGAAACCAATAGAGAGCCTTTTTGTCCAAGTCCCAGATTTATGACACTGACATTAACTATTTGCACATCCACGTGGAGTATAAAATTACTGGCAGCACTTCTAATTAAGATAAACGGTTATTAGGGATCCTATGGAACTATAATAATAAAGTTGTCATGTCGTACTGTCGTTCCAATAACGTAACATTATGGTAATAGAGCAATTTCTTTATGAAACGAACGGGCGTTGGCGTAACTTACAATATAAGGGGAAAATATTTTATTTTCCCTAATGATTACGTTATTTCATTACGAGAAAAGCCTACATATTGGCACGTGGATCATATGAAAGGCCTTCGATATGAAAATACTTATTTCGTTTTGATAATAGTAATAGTTAATAGGTAAGGCGGTATCATACGACATCGAACTAGCTGTAAAGTTAGTCGTGTCGGTTGTGAAGCATTCACAATAGATGTCGCTACGTCACCTTTAAGACGTAAATTAGAATGTGAAGGAAGATTTCGACTGGCGAGCAGGGCGAGCGGTGGCTTAGTGGTCAGAGCGTACCGAACCAGAAGGCGCAGGTTCGAATCCTGCCCGCCCGCCGATTTTTTCCTTCATTAAAAATAACTTATTACCAATAATGCAGAAAAATCAAAACCGCCCGTTTTTATTTACCTACTTTGATCGTACTTCGAGAAACTGCTACTGATTATATAAATACAACTTCGGCAGTCTTCTAAAATCCTGGAAGTTTGATAGCCCTTGCATCAAAATGGCGGATGTTTTCATTGGAGGTAATTTGCGCTGACGCCGTGTCGTGCGTGACACAGTCACTTGGGACTGCCCCTATTTGCAATGTATGTAAAACACATTGAAATCGGATGTTCTTTTGTTAAGTAATAGATTTTTTTGACAGATTTTGGCTCTTTTGTGTGGTTTAAAAGTAACTTCTACTAAGTGGTACTACAATTCAATAAGGCAAAGAAAGTTGTCGAATGAAGACCACGAACGTAAAACGCAGCATAGGACGCCTCCAACGAAATGGACAAACCGGCTGTTAAAGTTCGCTGGGAACCATTGGATGCAAGCAGTTTAATTATTGTTCCTTTGTTCCGCAATATACCCGCTTTGGCTGATATAATGATAAGGTAAATTTTATAATAAAAGCTTACCGTGTTATTAAAATGATATCAAAGATACAAAAGGGCAGAATAGACAAATTACTTTTTCTATTTAACCTTTTTTCATACAAAACCTAATTCCCTAGTTGAATCAAATGAATGGGCGCGAATCCTCGAAAAAACAATTTGCACACAGAAAACTGTGGTGATTGTGATTTCCCTACAGTGTAATATGTCAGGATTAGACAATGAATTTTTTCAACCCAGCATCATTTCTCAGGTCTTTAGGGTACTACACGATCTTTCCGGACGATTCGGGCAGATGATAACGTCAATATTTATTTGGGGTCAATATTTATGTGAGATGGAAAAATGATTAAAAAAGCATGTAGAAAGGTTATGAGAGAACAGGCTGTAAATGAAAGGTTCATATTAAAAAGTTTTGGCAAATTATTCTGAGCCCTCGACATGTAAACTTTGAAGCTTCGCCTCACGGTTGTGACACCCCAAAGAGTATTTATGTTTAAGAGATAACCTCTTCGAACTTTGGTTTAAGCCTTCGTTCCGCAGCTTAGGCGTAGGCGTCTTGATACTTATATAAACACAGCCAACACAGGTGAAGTAAATTTGATGTATAAATATTATATAACAGATAATATCAAAAGAGACACGACTTAGAAAATTAAATCCATTTTAATCATAATTATTTTAGTCTGTACTTCCGTAGTACTTCATCGAACTTTGACAATCCATACGACGCATTCGGACTAAAAAAGAATGACAAAATTTAAGGACCAGAAGAAATGTTGACAGCCACTATCCGTTGGATAAAAAAAATGGAACAAAATGTGTATAAAATTCTCTGCAAAGTAATTTATCGGGAATTTAGGAAGTAGTCAAACAGGCCCTCATTCTTCTATATCTTACGGATAATACTTACTCATCATCATCTTCCTAGCCTTTTCCCAACCATGTTGGGGTCGGCTTCCAGTCTAACCAGATGCGGCTGAATATCAGTATTTTACACGAAGCGACTGCCATCAGACCTCCGCAACCCAATTTCTGGGCAATACCGATATTCGAAGGATAGACTGGTGGTCAGGCTTTTTTGACTTCTTACTACCACTAACGATAATAATAACGGATAATAGTAACTATACTCAGCCAATGGACACGCGCTTGAGTAAAAACCATTCTGATCAATAGATCTACTTTATATTTATCAATACAGACACAAACGAGAACATATTTATTCAATAGTCCCTATCCGACACTTAAGTCTAGAACCCTCAAAATTCCGGCAACGAAACGACGCAGAATCATCATTACACCTTGGGGTCACATCAGCTGAGTTATATTTTATAAACGGACGGACGAAGCGGAGGTCGTTCTGACTGCAAGAATCGAAATTATTTGGCCATAATTTATCGGGAAAGTGGTCTCCATACAGCGCGACCTGCATGTTTAACATTTTCTTGACAACGGCGTGTGAAGTGACCTAGGACCTGCGCTAGGCTAGTTCCAACACATACCGTCCGGCTTGAAATTAGCACGAGCTAACTTTAACCCAGCCGTATAAATCTGAGAAAATTTATTTGGATTAAAATCATTTAAAACGACATCCTACGACTTGAGCTTTCGTTTTTATTTATTACAGTCAAATTTTTTTTTTCTTCGATTTTTGCGTTCCCAATTTCAAGCCGGAAACTAAGTTTGCCGAGAACTGTAACATAGGTTAATTTATAAGAAATACCCACACCACGCGGGCAAAGCCGTGGCAAAAAGCTAGTCTTTAATAATGTTAAATATGTGATAATGCCAAATAGAATAAAAATAAAATAAACTGTCTTTGAAAGTGAAGTGTTGTGCCAGTTTCGCCAGTCACTCCTTAATTTGTTGGATCCCCCATCAACCTAATAATATATAGTCTACCGTAACCCAAAGTAAACCCCAACTCCGTGGGCGTAACATTCTATAATTTATTGCAACAATTTATCTTCATACAAGCACATTTCAGTTTTGAACACTCAACTAGCTCTAAACACGTTGATAAGCCATTTCTCCAAAATATCAATAACGAAACCACAGTTTGATAGTTTCGACTGTCGTTCCAACATTACATGGGATCACATTGACAGAATTTGTGGGGGTTGGAAAACTTTGACAAGTCAAACTTCCTCTTCAGTAACAAATAAAACGAATAGGTTTATTCGGCCAACCGACCGACCATTTCAACTACTCGAGGAAACTAACTATAGGAGAAGTTTTCCGTTGCATTTTCTTGTAACTTCACCCCTTTGGGAGTGTTATTTTCATAGAAATTATATTGGCAAGGCTTTACAATGTTGTTAATGGTACGCCCGGCCCAAAATACTCAAGCATTTGATTACATTTTCACACAAAAAAAAAGTTAAAATGTAAATACTTCGGTCAATTATGTAAATAATTAAATATGCATTTTATGTTTTGTGTGTTTAAATTGAACTAATGTATCTGGGAGCAACAAAGGCAGAGCTAATGCACTAAGACAATTAAATACATCTATCTCTCCTATCGAGGTAGACAGAGACTTTAGATTTCCATTTATCACATTGTTAAACTTCTCATGAATGACCGTCGGTGTAGGGTGCCTCGTTAGTCGTTAGTTTAGTTAAGTATGAGAAAATCAACAAGAAAGTGGTTTACGTTTTGATGCTAAGCACAAAGATTATGCTATAGTCCGCGCGGAAATAGTTGGCCACGCCTTAGGTAGGGACGGGGGTGAGGCGGCGGGTTACTGTGAACGAAAACAAGCGCCTCCGCCCCTCCGTCTCACCGCTCGCAGGCGACCCCGCCCCTCCATCCCGACGCTGACATACCTAAGGCGCAGCCAACTAGTTCCGCGTGACTAACGATTAAACAATAAAAAAGACGATCGATACTTCATATTAATTGTTACACTTATACAGTGTGACATTTTTGGGGACCATTCTCCCCTATTTTTTTGTCGTCGGGGAATGTTCAACACCATTAGGTCCGCGACAGGGGAGACGGGGAATTTGGGGCATCGTGTCGGCCACGAGGGGAAGAACTAGTTCAAGGGCACGTACGGAAAGTGGAATATTAAATAATGACTGCAGAATGGAGCATCCAGGTTGAACGGTTGCATTTTGTTTTTTAGGTGTATACTAAGAACTTGCATTTTGGTATGTGACTGTTTGACGTACTATTAACGTAACTAGTGAAAACTAAATCAAGAAGCCTAATAAAAATTACACATACAGAGGTGTATAAATGTGACCCACAGTTCGCCGGTATGTTTTATTATGTTCTATGTAATGGGGGGGGGGGATTATCGCCACTTACCGAGCACAAATCCAAACTTAACTGAGCTGTTCTGCTACTGAGAATTTCATTAAAAAAAATAACGTTTTGCTCGACCTGGGAATCGAAATCGAAAGAAAATCAACTCAATTGAAATTTTGCATTGTTGGCTCTATTAGAGAAACCTATGTTGCAGTATTTATATTTTATTCAGTTGTTTGACGCCAATTAAAACAGCTGTAAAGCGAAATATTGTACAGCACAGATCAACAACGCTATTCCATTGGTATTCGAAACAAAAGAAAAACAACAATTTGAAAATTGGAAAAGCATACATTGACCGATTTTTTAGGCACTCAAATTAAATAACTGCACGAACGACACAAATTAATAAATTGCTCGGACGAGCGAAAGCCTATTTACACATGCGAATACCAACAACAGTTTTCCAATACACAATATACAGTGATGAATTACAAAACGAATTTGTGTACCATCGATCAACGGTAGGGTTGGATACGTTGAATGTTTTTGCCTCGAGGCAGCTAGGAGTAGAAAGCTTCTAATACGCTGAAAAAGTTAATAAGACCCGGTATCAGATAGTCTAAAATCGCGCCCTTCCAGTTTACATTTTTACAATAAATACTTTTGGATTACTTTTTTTTCTCACTGAGTCTAGTGTATAACCACACCTAATTCTACTGGTACTAAATAAACAGTCTTCTTTTTCTATTTAAAAGCTACGCTCTTGTCGGCACAGCATCTTCCACCTCGCTCTGTTGAGAGTAACTCCTGAAGTAACTCCACCTTTTGGTATTGCAAGCGTCCATAGGCTACGGTAACCGCTTACCATCAGGCGGGCCGTATGCTTGTTTGCCACCTTATTGGTATAAAAAAACGTCCTTATACCACGCGACTTTTAGTTTCTCCTTAATTTGTGTTACATAGCTCTTCCGCTTCTTCCTCAGGCTTTCCTTCTATGATTTTTTCATGAATTCGTCGTGGCATAGGTATAACCTACATACATACATAGCTTTACGCTTGTTTTCCATAGGGGTAGGCAGAGACTATATGCCATATATTTCCATTTGCTACGATCCTGGCACACCTTTTTATCTATGCTCATCAATATCACGTACGTTGTGGTATGAAAAATGATATAGTAACAAAGATTAAGAAAGGTATGTTAAGATGGTTTCGGCTTATAGAGAGAATGGATGAACGGAGATTAACGAAACAAGTATACATGGCGAGTACGAATCGGAAGGAGTCGACCTCGTACCACAACCAAATTACGGACATTCTCAAAAAAGGCAAGGTTGAGAGCACCCTGTCCCTAAGCCGACGAACATACAAAGGTGGTGGTAAACTAATAAGTATTATTTTTATGAAAATAAATTGCATTATATAAACGAAAATACATAATAGAAAAACCTCCCAACCCTACACAGGTAATAAATATTTATATCGACGTCGATGTTGTCCTCTCCCAGTTTTTGTGTCGGCGCCAAAAAAAATATGATGGATATGATACACTGTACCGACCCACAAAAGAGAAGATCTGTATTAAAGCATCATGTCGACCGTTGTATAATTTTACTGAATAATCAGGCCCACACGCGAAGTAGCTCGACTTGGCAATCGAATACAAGACCTTTAGTGAAGAAGTCGCATTTGTGACCTCTAGATCACAAATGCGATTTCTTCACTAAAGATTGGACTTCCTCTAGATGTGGCAGGCAATATTACGTGACTGTCTTGTAGTTTTATGAGCATAATTGTAGTTAAAGGTACAAATAGATAAAACAATAGACAAAAAAGGCATACATGATCAGATTCTTTAAAATAACCAGCCGAGGAGGCTTTTATTATGCCAGTACACATACATACATACATAGCTTCACGCCTGTTTCCCATAGGGGTAGGCAGAGACTATAGATTTCCACTTGCTACGATCCTGGCACACCACTTTCCCTTCGTCTATGTTCATTACCCTTCCATGCATGCTCGTCGGTTTAGAGTGCTTTTAACCTTGCTTTTTTTGAGAACGTCCGCAATCTGGTTGTGGTACGTTCGCCGAGGTCGGCCCCTTCCAACTCTTCCATTCGTACTCGCCATATATACTTGTTTAGTCAGCCTCCGTTCATCCATCCTCTCTATATGCCCAAACCATCTTAACATATCTTTCTCAATCCGAGTCACTATATCATCTTTCATGCCACAACGCTCCCTTATCACATGCCTTCCCATGCCAGTACAGTAGCTATAAAAATACATAATTTATTACATACATACATACCATCACGTCTGTATTCCCCGAAGACAGACAAAGGTGTACTATTAAGTTACACCGACCACAGTTAGACCTAAATATACCAGATTGTAGGCGTTGGGCACTTGCGAAGGGGGTGATATAGAAACACAATGAACAACAATTTTTGGAAATAAAGACGGATTTTACTTGGGACATACACACGACAACATAGCATTCATACTTGACATTATCTTGACACTAGACATTGACATTTGACATTTGACCTTTTTCTTTCTTTTTTCTTTTTTTTATACAGATTAAATGCAGCGAGGCACGTCGTTTACACAGATGTTTAGGTCCTATATAATAAGGGGTGAGCCTATTGTTTTCAACCGGGCACAAATCCAGACTCCGAGCTGCTACTTACTGGAAATTTCGCAGTGAAACCCAACAACAATGTGGTCGATCTGGGAATTGAACCCAGGAGCACTAGCATAGCAGTCGCGCTTGGGACCTCTAAAATGACGAGGTAACAATATCTATATATTGGACTAATACACCTCTGCCCAACCCTTCAAGGAATTCGGGCGTGATGGTATGTTATTAAAACATTAATAATGACGACGTCTGTGGTCTAGTGGTTCGAGTACCGGACTGCTGATCACGAGGTCGGGTTCGATTCCCACATGACACAAACATTTATGTGATGAACTTAGGTGTTTGTGTTTGTCTGGGTGTTTCTTATATATTATAAGCATATATTTAAAAAAAAAAGTATATAAGTATTATATCCATTGTCTAGTACCCATAGTACAAGCTCTGCTTAGTTTGGGACTAGATGGTGCTGTGTAAAAAAAAAATGTCCCAAGATATTAATTTGAACCCGGACCCAATATTCCGCCATATCGTAATTTACATTTCAGTTACAGGTTAAAAGGCCCATTAATTTTGTTCAGAGGCCATTTTAAGGAAAGAACTTCGACTATCGGTTACAGAATTAAAAGCTGTTGAGAGGAAAAACAGGGGCCCCCGTAATTGATATCTCTTTTAATGGTTTCTTTACTTTGTTCAGATTTTTAATGGCATTTCTGTTACATTCGAATGTCGTTAAAATTATTTAGAATATAAAGAACTTGGTAACGTTTAATACTGACCATCTTTTCTTAACATTTTGCGAAATATCACGATGAGAAATTTCATAAATAATTGACAGTGAAATTGGCGAACACACATAAAAAATAAACACTATAAACATCCGAATTGAAAATCTCCTGCGGTTTTTCGTTCGTAGGTTAAAAAACTCTATAACATTTCTGCGGCCAGAATATTGAACTCAGGGCCTCAGGTTTAGCAGCTGTTCATGTATCAATGCGGGTGCCAGTGTAGAGTGAAACATAATCATACCTGCAATGTATGACGTTTAATGACGTCTGTGGTCTAGTGGTTTGAGTACCGGACTGCTGATCACGAGGTCGTGGGTTCGATTCCCACAAAACACAAATATTTATTTAATGAATTTAAGGTGTTTGTGTTTGTCTGGGCGTTTCTTATGTATTATAGGTATGTATTTACAAAAAAAAAAGTAGTTATGTATTATATCCATTGTCTAGTATCCAACCCATAGCAAGCTCTGCTTAGTTTGGGACTAGATGGTGCTGTGTAAAAATGTCAAAAAAATATTACTGTATTCATTTTACACTGAATTCCTTTTTTCATTTAATTAAATATCGCAGTTAACAGCTATCTAATACCAGCTTATAGAGTACCACTCTAGTTCGCCGTAAATACATTACCCAAAGTATGTTGTTAATCGCACATTCCTAAGGCCGGTAGAGGGACTCTGATCGCCCATAAAGAACAAAACCCATTCATTACACGAACGGATTATGGTCCTAATTACCGTCATTAATTTTAAACCTTTATTGATTTAGTTGAATAGTGTTCAAAGGAATGCTGCAATTTGTTTGATACTGTGCCAATTTGTGAATGAATGGGGGCGGTATGTCAGCCGAATTTAAATTGAATTAAAGACGAATTGTTCCGCTCGTGGTTGTGGTGATTGTCAACCATTGGTTTTAATTAAATTTTGGTTCATTTTCGGATAAATACGAAACGAAATACGCCCGGTAAGCGAGGCAACTCTATATTTCCCTAAGCAAGTAGAGCTTTATTGGTCCTCTGATACCAAAATGGCTGGTCCTAGGATACGAAAGGCATTTTCCCGTTAACACCACTGATGCTGGTATTTAAAATTTACCGAATATTTTTTCTAAGCTTGTCCATGCATCTATTTACATAGATCTACCGAATAAATATTGGAGAGGCCTCAAATACTAACCTTAATTAAATTCCTTTCTCAGTGAACTTTTAGGCAATTTTTTTATTTAACTAATATATATAATACTAGCTAGTGGTTTTATGAAATTTTTCCCCGTTTTTACAACATCTTTCATTGCTACTCCGCTCCTACTAGTCGTAGCGTGATGGTATATAGTCTATAACCTTCCTCAATTAATGGGCTATCTAACACTGAAAGATTTTCTCAAATCGGTCCAGTAGTTTCGGAGCCTAATCAATACAAACGAACAAACAATCAAATCTTTCCTCTTTATAAGTATATTAGTATAGATTTAAATAATATTAGGTTAACTTATTGTTTCAGAATTTAATACATGAAATCAAGAACACTTTAACACTCAAATGACCCCGAAAGTTATATAAGTTAATATTCTCAAAGTAGGACCAAAGTCTGGTATTAATAATGAATCCTGTAAGTTGCGCAGAACTTAGCTCAGTTTGCACACAACACTGAAACCCTGATGTTAACAACATCGAAGTTGTTGGCTTGTTGTGTGTTACTTTTGAAGGCTGTAGTGTGGTTAGTTTGATTTCTGACGTTACTGGGGTCAGATATTAGTCATTCATGGTACAGCAAGTTAAAGCTACTTATTCTGTTTTATACTTACATACCATCACGCCTGTATTCTCCGAAGGGGTAGGCAGAAGCGCAATAAACACATTTCGCCGGTATGTTTAGATCCCATGTATTGCGAGCCTATTGCCATCAACCGGGCACAAATTCAGCTTATAATACTCCGAGTTGCTACTGGAAATTTCACAGAAAAACGCAACAACACTTTGCTTGACCCGGGGATCGAAGCCAGGGCCTCTAGCGTAGCAGTCGCGCTTGGGTTCACTACACCAATGAGGTAGTGTAATACTTCGATATTTATTAATGTATAAATAATACATATATACCTTATCAATACATATGTATTGAAACTGCCTCGTTAGCCTAATGGTCGTAAGCGCGACTGCTACTCTCGAGATCCAGGGTACGATTCCCAGGTTGAGCAATGTGTTATATAGGGTTTTTCTATGAAATTCTCAGTAGCAGCTCGGAGTCTGGATTTGTGCCCGGTTGATGGCAATAGGCTCGCACATAGGACCTGAAATTACCGGTCAACTGGCCGTTCATTATTATACCTTTACCTTACCATTCAGGAAATATAGGCTAGAGCATATATAATAAATAATAATAATAAATTAATAATAGGAGGCTCTCGTTGAGTGGCTGGATCAAGGGCTTGATACAAAAAGCGGTACTCCTAGATACGGCACGTATTGTTAGGTTTCTTTCCCTGGAGCCCTGACCACCGGTAGCTTGGACTCTGTTCCCGATGCCGGTGGGCTACTATTTTTTATATTTTTAAATGTTTTTATATTTTCTGTTTTTTATAAAAATATTTAAAAAAACAAATAATGTGTATAAAGATAAATAAAGGAAATAATAATAATAAATATCTTGGGACATTTTACACAGTACCGTCTAGTCTCAAACTAAGCAGAGCTTGTACTATGGGTACTAGACAATGGATATAATACTTATATACTTTTTTTGTATGTGAACTTAGGTGTTTGTGTTTGAAAAACAGAAACACCTAAGTTCGTCACATAAATGTTTGTGTCTTGTGGGAATCGAATCCACGACCTCGTGATCAGCAGTCCGGTACTCGAACCACTAGACCAAAGACGTTGTCAAAATAATGAATGAAAGACGATTAAGAAAAATAATTCATAAGGCGAACGTTAACGGTATTGTCTGCAGAGGTTGCTTTAGAAATACATAAGCCGATGTTATTAGTGAGGTCCTTCAATAACCCTCCTCCTTCGGCATTCGGGTAAAAAGGTCAAGTGCGTGCTCAAAACCGGCGCATGTCAAGTGACGATCTGTAATTCCTGCCTATCCCTGTGGTAACAAAGCTTGAGTGTACAAGGACAACCTACAAACAAGATTATTCTCTTATTTCCTCAAAAATTGCAAAATCATTACATCAAAATTAAATTACCCTTTTTCAGAGTCAGTGTAACTGTTTTGGTACCCATTGTGGAAACTCCTCATGGATCGTCCACCAGCGAAAACCGGGTATGTCAAACCTGTAAAGATCTACAAACAGAAGTTGCCTTCCCAAACTTCTGACGTTTTGAATTTGTTAAGGTTGTGGAGGGACGAGGTGTGTTGTCCCTCCATCCAAAGGGAGGATCCACCGACCAGGCGGGTGTTATGCCTGGCGGGCCACTGCCCGACGGTTGATGTCGGGCGGTTGTATATATGCAAGTTGCTCGGTAAACTTCACTTGCGCGATTCAGGATTTGTTGCTTCGTACAAGTTCTTATGTAGCTTGATAGATGTCGCTACAAGGTGTTTATCATTCAACACGTTCCCATGACGATAACCAGAAGATTATGTGTGCTCTAGATTGCGTCCCTCAATCCAATTTAAATTCTAGCTCGTCCTAATTGTTTACCTAGATAGCAACAAGCCATAAAACATAAGTATGTAGCGCAGGTAAAGCGTATAAGTGGATCGAGTGGCTTCGGAAGCCCCGCGTGCCCTCGCAGTGGCTTACTCACGGCTACAATGTTTATAATTAATTATACCTTGTTTAATCTTCTAGTACATCAAGTTTCGGAATACATAATACTAGCTTTCCGCCAGCGGCTTCGCCCGCTATCCCACGGGAACCATAGATTTTACCGGGATAAAAAGTAGCCTATGTGTTATTCCAGACTATAATCTATCTCTGTGCCAAATTTTATCCAGATCCGTTCAGTAGTATTTGCGTGAAAGAGTAACAAACATCCATCCATCCATCCATCCATCCTCACAAACTTTCACATTTATAATATTAGTAAGAAGTAAGATAGTAAGTTAATATACGATGATGTATACTACTATACTTTTAGCTCGTGGCCATGTTGTAACTACGCTGATCAACTGATCTGAAAGGTCCAAGGATTCCAAGGGCTTCAAGGATGACCAATATGACCATTCTTAATAAACCTCGACCCCACGTAAAGCCGTCGGTCCCGGTTGTCATACGAACACCTATAACAATCAAATTCAAATTCAAATTCAAAATATTTTATTTCAATTAGACCATATAAATAGGCACTTTTGAATTGTCAAACTAGTTGCACGGTTCCAAAAAGTGGGACTTATGGAGAAGAGCCGGCAAGAAACTCCATAGTTACTCTTTTTAAAAAAAATATAGGCGAGTAACAATAAAATTTTGTGATGAATAGTGTGAGTATAATGCAGCATGATGTGTATGACTAAAAAAAAAAATGGACAAAAAAACAAACAAACGAACATAGCCATTGCAGTAAGAGCTGACCAGTCCCGACAGACAGCACCCGTTCACGAGCATGACGTGTGTATCGGCGCCGTTTGACTCAACCATGTTGTAGGGAATAAAAAGACCCGACACACAACGCCACTATCAGCAGGACATTTAAGTGAGCATGACAAGCTCTACCTCGGGCTGGTTATAACTTATTATATTATACATTAATAGAATAACTAAAGCAACATCAAAAGCTGCAGAATACTCATACTGTACAGTTAATGAAGTTCACTTCTCAATAAAAAATGACACAATAAGACATACATAAAATCACGTAGCATAATTATTGCAATGTCAAATAGGTAATGATATTAATGATGCAAATTAAATGTCAGATTATTGTAATGTCAAGTAATGGTATAAATTAAATGTCAGATAAAAAAAAAACATAATGAAATCAATAACCTGGTTCATTGGAACAGTTCAATCCCAAGCATTTTTGTCATCTGTATAATCTTTCACCGTGTAGTAACCTTTATGATACAGCTTCTGCTTGACAACCGTCTTAAATTTGTTCAGGCTGAGGTTTTGAATATCGCTTGGGATTTTATTGTAAAAGCGTATACATTGGCATTTGAATGAATTACTTATCTTCTGGAGCCTAGTTGAGGGAACAATAAATTTATTTTTATTCCTGGTATTAATATTATGTGTATCACTACGTTTTTTAAAGAGATTAATATTCTTATGTGCATACAGTAAATTTTCATAAATGTACTGTGATGGAACAGTCATCACATTAATCTCCTTAAATTTATCCCTCAGTGAATATCTGGGACTTAAATTATAAATTGATCGAATAGCTCTCTTCTGCAACACAAAAATAGTTTGTATGTCGGCCGCATTTCCCCACAACAGAATACCGTACGACATCACACTATGAAAATAACTGAAATAAACCAGACGCGCAGTATCTACGTCAGTTAAGCTACGTATCTTTTTGACTGCGTATGCTGCAGAACTAAGCCTTTTCGACAACTTATCTATATGTGGGCCCCACTGAAGTTTTGAATCTAAAGTTATGCCTAAAAATACAGTGGTGTCCACAAGCTCCAATTCTTTGCCATTTATAGGTACACTGGTTTTCACCTGTTTTACGTTAGGTGTTGTAAACTTAATACATTTAGTTTTCGTTTCATTTAAAAGTAAATTATTAGCATTAAACCAGTGTACCACTTTTGAGAGGGCACCGTTTACATCGTCAGTAATCATTTGTTGACGTTTGAGTTTAAATAGTAGTGACGTATCATCTGCAAACAGCACTATTTCGTGATTATCCCTAACTAAGTAAGGTAAATCATTAATATAGATTAAAAATAAAAATGGGCCAAGAATTGAGCCCTGCGGCACTCCCATTGTAACTACAGACCCGGAAGATCTCTTTCCATTGACGTCCACTTTCTGAATCCTATTACCCAGGTACGAGATAAGAAGATTCAGAGAAGTGTTTTTAACACCATAGTGGTGTAACTTCCTGATCAATGTTTCGTGAGCAACACAATCAAAGGCTTTGGATAAATCACAAAAAATACCCAAAGCATCACATGATTCCTCCCATGTGTCAAATATATGACCTAAAAGTTCAACACCGGCATCGGTAGTTGAACGACCCCTTGTAAAACCAAACTGTTTAGAATGTAAGAATTTATTTTTGACAAAGAACCTTTGCATTTGCTCTAACATGAGTTTTTCGAAAATTTTACTAAAAGTAGGCAGCACGGATATAGGTCTAAAATTAGTGGGGTCAGTTGTGCTACCTGATTTAAACAAAGGTATTATCTTACTATTTTTCATAAGATCAGGAAATCTACCACTATCAATACAATCATTGAAAATAACAGTTAGGGTTGGTGCCACAATGTCAATGATTGATTTGGTAACGTCGACAGAATTACCCCAGAGGTCTGAAGTTTTTTTCACATTTAACATATTGAAAGCTTTAATAATATCCTTATAGTTAACATGATTAAATTTAAATTCATCATCGCTAGCTTTTACATTTTCTTTAAGTAAATATTCTGCGACAGTGGGTGATGAGTTTAGGGATTTAGTTGTTGAAACAGGAATGTCCGAGAAAAACTTTTCAAACACCGTGGCTACTTCTAAATCTGCATTAATTATGCTATTGTCGATATTGAGGCTATATTCACTATTTCGTTTACTAACCCTTCCTGTTTCACTGTTGATAATATTCCAAGTCATTTTGATAACATTATTGCTATTTTTTATTTTTGAACTTAAATAACGCGACTTGGCAATACAACAAATTTTCTTAAATAATTTTGAATAATTTTTGACATAATTATTAAATTCTGGGGTGTTGACATATGTTCGCTCATTATACAGCTCATAAAGTCGTTTCCTACTTTTATGAATACCAACAGTTGCCCATTCACTGAAGGATGCTTTACCATTAACTGATATCGTCTTGGGGGTAAAAATTGAATCAAATTCAGTACAGTAAGTTTTAAAAAAGGTAGCATATAGTTTGTTAGGATCTTTATTATATGATAACGATGGTAATTTACTAACAAGTTTATTTTTAAATGATTCCAAGCGATTTGCAGTTTTTGGGTTAACAGTGATATCTTTTTTGGCCACAATTTTATCATGATTGTAAACAGTAATCAGCTGACCACAGTGATCAGATTCCAATAAATTAATAACTTCCTTATGGTGTGGTATTAAGTTGGTAAAAATATTATCTAAACATGTGGCAGTAGATGCAGTAATTCTGGTTGGCTCCAGAAATAAGTTTGCCAGATTGTATGACAGAAACAGATTTTTTAACTTAGTACAGGCACTTGAATTTTCTAATAAATTAACATTAAAGTCCCCACAGATGATGATGGATTTATTAGACTTACAGATCTTATGAAGTACATCCTCCATCACCCTTTCAAAACAGTCATACAACCCTGATGGAGGTCTGTATACACTCAAAACAACATACCGTTCCAATTCCACACAGGCTATTTCAATTGTTCGTTCAACAGAGAGGCCCACAATGTCCCTACGTTCTTTAAATTTAAATTGATTACTAACTATGATTAAGGAGCCACCATGGATAGCACACTCTCTGCTGAAGGAACTACCAACCTGGTGGTTACTAAAATTAAACATAAATTGATGGCTTTTTAACCAATGTTCAGTAATACAAAGAATATCTATGTTATTGCAATTCATGAATAATTCAATTTCTAGGTCTTTATTATTCATTCCTTGTATATTTTGGTGAACCAGGTTGATAAAATTACAATGTTTATAATTAATATTGCAATCAGATATCGATGAACTTCTAGGTAAGTCTGTGCTAGAGGTAGTCTCTGTTGTCCTTAATGCTAATTTAAATGATTTGAAATGTCAATATGTACAATGTCAGGTAATGGCTCAATAAAGCCAATATATTTATTAGCCAGATTCTTGGCTAAAGTATCAAAATAATATGACAGAGACATAGCGAGCTGTCTCTTACAATAGTGGGAAAGATAATAATTATCTTTTGTCAAATATAAATGTTTGCTAACATAGTTGTTAGTGTCAATTAAATGAATGTTTTTATTGTGTATTGACAAAGTATGCAAGGTTAAATTAAGCTTATATCTAATATTATTTTCTTCCTGTGGCAAACTTGTTGAGTAGGGGAATGAAAACATAACTATATTGTCTATATTCAATGCACATAATTTTGTGTGAAAGTCTATCAAGTTTTGTTTGTTTACATTCCCCCTATTTCCTATAAATATTATAATGCTAGTGTCAGGGCTGAATTTGGACTCAATTATTTTTTGAATTATGTATTTATAATTTAATCCAGGCATACAGAAGTTAGCAGTCACTTGTCCCATGTAATTTGACAACAACTGACCCATGCCACGGCCAATTTCATCACTAAATATTACATATTGGTTATTCACAATAGATTTTACAGGTTTTGAGGTGTTTAAAGTTTCAGTGGTTTGAGAGGGTCTAGTAATGTTAGCTGAATAGTCTATACTTTGCAAAATGTCGGTGTCACATGTCAACGGTGAATGAGGTGGAGCGGTGTTATAATGATTGAATGACTTGTTTGTCATTGATAGTCGGTGCTCATGGTTACATGTACATGCGCTAACTAACTCATTCATAGCCAACATGTACTCCTTCATCTGCATTTCTGAACTTTTGTATTTACTCGTCATGGATATTAATTTTTCATGTAGATTATTAAGTTCAAAATTTAAATTTTCAATGTCAATTTTATGCTTTAGTGTACTATTTTTGAGCTTTGATGAGTAAATATCTAATTTACTTAGTAACTGAAGCCGTTCCCTATTTAATTTAACATTTTTTATGAAATACTTATGTCTTTTAACTAATCTTTGAGTTTTTCTTATGTATTTATTTATTTTAATATATTTTTTAAGCTTGTTTCTGCTGCATTTAACCACCTGCACTGTGTTGCAAGAGTTGTCTGTGCATGTCAGATCTATGGTTACTATAGGTTTGTTAGTAGCAGCAGAAACCATACCCGGAGCATTGACAACCAACTCATTGTAAAGACTTTGGTTCAACGAGGCTATGGTGTTTAGTTCTAATAGTGAAATCTTATTATTTGCCTCATGTAGCTGGTGTTCTAAAGATTTTGCATGACTAAGAGCTTGTTCATACTCAATGCTACATTGGTTGAACCCATCCACCACAAGTTGGAGCCTGTCCCGGGCATCCATGGCTTCAATATAATTTGAATGCATTTGTGCCATTTCCATTTTTAAATTTTTATTTAAGTCTAACATTTTTATGAACTCCCTCTCATTGTCATCCCTTTCCCTATTCAGTTGATCACACAACTCCTTAGAAGCCTTTAGTTCACACAAAGCCAGTTGGAGTTTCGACTCCTCCTGGCGAGCAGAGGCCTTGCGAGTCAGCATGATGATAGAATAGAAAGAGATGAAAATAATAGAAGATTGTAAAAGATATGATAAAGATTATGCAGAAAAGTGATGGATATAAATATAACTATAAGTTAAAGTAGAAAATACAATAGAATTTTGAAGTTGTGTCACCAACTAGAATTAGGTTATGTTTACGTACAATTATGTAGCAAAATGCAAATCTACAAAGCAGTCTACTATTTAACTAACTATTGATATGTTTTCTAATTCCAGCACTAAGTTATAATAATATAATCGTAGTTTTGTACCTGTAAGAGATGACAATTTACAAAGTTGTGGACCGGTAACTGTCAGAAACTTACACACGGTTTATACACTTATTTACCACTGATTTTAGTTATATTTATGTATAAAAACAATTATTACCCCTATTTAATTATTATTTAGTGCTATTATGGACTTTATAAGGCACTTATTGAATAGAATTCTATAAATATACGGAGACAATTCAAAATCAGCTGTTAGCTGTAGTGTTGCCACAGGAGGCTCGTATCGTATCGTAAGTATATATATATATATATATCGTATCGAATCGTAAGTGGTAGTCAGAAATCTAAAAAGCCTGACAACCAGTCTTGGGTTCAAACCCACAAATTGGGTTGCGGAGGTCTGATGGCAACCGCTTCGTGTAAAATACTGATATTCAGCCGCAACCTGGTTAGACTGGAAGCCGACCCCAACATGGCTGGGAAAAGGCTAGGAAAAAGGAAAAGGTATGTACTTTAAAAATATTAAAAACATGCCACCACGCCGAAGGGGAGTAGGCGGTTGCCACTAAGCGAATCCCATCTAAACGGTAAAAACCAAATAACACTCTGCTTAACCTAGGAATCGAACCCAGGACCTCCAGCGTAACAGTCTGGAGAATTAAGCTAATGAGGCAGTTAGTACGACCAAGTATGATACGCAATACGCATATTAAAAATATTACATGATAGGGAATAGGCGAATCTGTTGCCACTAACCAGGAACAAATCTATACTATACTTCGTCCTGCTGAGAATTTCATAGAAAAACCTAATAACTTTGCTCGACTTGGAAATCGAATCCAAGGTCTAAAGAGTAGTCGTGTTTATGGCCAATGGGCCAATGAGGCATTTTAGAAATACCTACAATAAACATAAGAGGCCTTTTTACGGTTACATAACCGACCTAAATTTTTATCTATACGTAGGTAATTACAAAAGATTTTGTAGGGTATGCCCCTTTTTCCAATTACCGGCTAAGAAGGGTCGTATTCGGCCAAGGATTGGCTAAGTGAGACGATATTAAATTCTTACTCGTCGAACGATTAATCACCGAAATGAAAGCAATAACGCAACACATTATGAAGGCATTTTATCTTTCTCTCTGTTAGCCGCAGTGCCTCAGGCTGAAATCTGAGCAAATAATAAATTGAACTATGTTTTTTACTGTTCCAACAGAAAAGAAAACTAAGAAAGAAATATATTTTATTAAAAAACTAGCTCTTTGCCGCAGCTTCGCTCGCGTTAAGTTTGAACCCCGTTTTTTTGTTATTCTGTTATTCGGGGCGGAGACAAATCCAATAAATAAAAAATCATGAAAATCGGTCCCGCAGTTCTCGAGTTATATATAAGGGTTGTAACAAACCCGACTTTGTTTTATATATTAAGATATTAAACTTAAAATAACTCAATACTGTGTCTCTTGGCTTGACGAAATGGATCTCGATATCTATCTATATACAATAGATAGCTTATCTTCGATAGCTTGACGTTGGTTTTCTACTAAGGCCATTGTGCTCCACGGATGTCAATGAGTGAATCTGAGGATGCACACAAGATCTAAGATGAAGCCCGGAACGGGATTGATAGGTGGTACAGGTAAGGCCCAACAGTTTTAGTACCCAAAACTGTAGGGCCCGCCTAACGTCTGACATTGGTCCATCCATCCATCTAGTGTACTGGGTTTTGTTCGCTTTTAATTATTCCGGACCACCCGGACGAAGTCGCGGGCAAAAGCTAGTATGTGTATATGCGAGATAGCTTGCACAATAGGAGAACATGGTACCATTCTTAAAAAAAAGGAAAATGTTTAAGATTTCCGTTAAAAAAACAGGACTTACTGGTATTGGCAATATTGGATCCGGATATTTTACTGCAAAGAAAGTAAGTTTACTTTTACTTTCAAATAAGGAAAACAATACACGAGAATTGTAAATTGGTGCTTTTATCCATTTTGGTCCTATCTCCCCAACACATAAAGAAAAATTTTCAAAAACAAATTGCACACATGGCGCGGAGCATTTGTCTTAGGCAGGGACCGTCAACCTATGGCACGCAATTCAATATTGTTAGAAAGAGACAAATTATATTCATCTACAATGGCGGGGATCCACCGAAATGCACAGATGTTGTTTATCGTATTTGTCTGTGACTCGTGTTGTCGCAGTCTCGCATAACAAATAAGATGTCATTGTCGAAATAGCATAAAACGTTAGCCTGCAATGGAAAAAATATACCTTCTTCTCAAAAATAGGATTATTATGACGACCCGATTTGTATAATCTTAACAGCATTTAAGGGTCTTAATTTTAATTCGTGTGAAAGGAGTAAGTCATCAGGAGAATCATCGAAGCCGTTTCGAATATTTAGTAATAAAGAAATTAACAAACATATACAAGATACGTGCGAAAAACATGAACCTTCTCTGACAGTCCGGTAAAAAAACTGAAATCCTCGCTTACAGATTTAACATTTCGTAAGTATCTATCTGTTCAAGGCGTTGAGATCTTAAAAGATTGGCCACCCCTGATCCCGGGACGGCGTAAAGCGATTCGAATACGCGATGTGTAGAAACAAATTCAAAAGAAATAAACATAATAGTAATGGAATTGACTACCTCGATATGTATTCAGGAACTGTAATAGGCCGCTCCAGCTTCCCGAGGCAATATCGATTTTTTTACCCGATTTGAAACTATTTCTGGAACATGAAACTGACTTGTACCATCACGCTTGTATTCTTCAAAAGGTTGTACAGTTGTCACAGTTCGCCGGTATATTTGACGACACCTGTGGTCTAGTGGTTCGAGTAGCGGACTGCTGATCACGAGGTCATGGGTTCGATTCCCACAAGACACAAATATTTATATTTTATGATGAATATAAATGTTTGTGTTTGTCTGGGTGTTTCCTATGTATTATAAGTATGTATTTACAAAAAAATGTATATTAGTATTATATCCATTGTCTAGTACCCATAGTACAAGCCCTGCTTAGTTTGGAACTAGATGGTGCTGTGTAAAATGTCCCAGGATATTTATTTATTTAGGTCCTAAGTAATAGGGGGCGAGACTATTGCCATTAATCGGGGCACAAATTTCATAGAAAATTTCAAAAAAATCATAGAAAAACCCAATAACATTACGTTTGACCTGGGTATCAAACCCAGGGCCTCGAGGATAGCAGTCGTGCTTACTAGGCTAACGTGGCAATTTCTTGTAATGTACCTATTACAAGTGTTTGTTTGTGATTTCAAAATTAAAGAGGTTTTTGCCGGGGTCGACATCGCGTAAGTGATGCTTCGGTCGGCGTTGTAAACGTCCATAGGCTATGGTAACCGCCTACCATCAAGCGGGCCACATGCTTGTTTGCCACCCTTGTAAAAATGTAAGTTAAAACTGCTATTTATTACGACACTATCATTTTTGCTTATGTATAATTGTCGTCATGAAAGTTTGTCGTCATGCTCGCCCCGAATCAATGTTTAGAGACGAGACAACGTGACGAGAGAAGTACCTATATCACGAAGTAAGTTGCTGATTGCGCCTTCATAGCTTCTCGGTGTAAGAGGGCCCTAAAGTTATACAACCCGCCCCAATTTTCAGCCGACCAATAAATAAAATTGAAGGCGTGAAAAGCAAGTACGTTGTGATCAAATTACGCCGGCGGACCAATCTGTCAGTGCGCAGCGCAGTTAATCCTAACAAATCGAAGGTAGTAAGCTCGTAACCGGACCCTAATGTTTAATGTAAACAGGGCCCCGATGTAAATGTTGCCACTTGCCAATGTTGGGTAATACCGCAAAATTAGAGGGTTGCCACTTGATAAAGATCTCTGAACACCATAGAGAATGGCTGTAAAGTGATCGCAAAAGCAACACCATTTAATAAGTCTACAAAAAACCTCTGTCACTAAAGATACTATTGGAAAACGAACGAATTTTTCGCTAGGTCCATACCTAGCGAAAAATTCTTTGCAAAAGTCCATACTTTTGAAAAACAAAAAAAGAATTGCCATAAACACGTTTTGTCTGACAGCACAAGAATACCTAATGGTATAAAAAATAACGAATCTTCTGTTTTCAAAAAGTAATATCAAGCGAGCGCCATATCGATAATAAGTTTCACGATGTGTCATTCCAACACTATTTTCGATCTGTAAAGTTAATGTCATTCCGACGCACACAGCAAATTTAAAAAAATATTACTCTCGAGTCGTGTGGTTCTGCGAAAGAAAAAATACTATGCTGCGGTCGAGCATATTAGGGTTAAAAAGTTTTTGAACATTCTTTTATCAAAAAAGCGTGCGAGCAAAATATTTGATTATGAACATTCTTTTTTCAAAAAAAGCGCGCGAATATCCACCATTTCGTTAGTTTCTGTGTTGGTGACGTCATCGTCACGGTCGCAGACGATGCTTTGTTCCTGTTAATTTCCGTCGCGGAAGGCTCCCGTAGAGCAACCTTTGCAATTTCTCGATCGATGTGATTTTTTGCTGTCATGCTTCGTTGGACCAGTTTTTTGTAAGGAAAAATAAATTATTGCGGTTTTTCGAGGGAATGTATTTATAGGTGATGTTAAAAGCAAAGAATGTAACATTGACTTTTATATTACTGCGTAAGGCGGACCGGATCGGGGTGTCATTGGATGTCACAATGACACTCCCGAACTTGTTCTAAAATGGTCGTCTCTAAACCGAACTCAACTAGTCCGCGATCGGCTTAAAAAACAAATGCCATGCGATACCTACTAAAAGCGGTTCCGCTCTACGTCCCATCCGAATCCGTGAAAATACGGTCCGTAGTTTACACATTAGATCCGATTTCCGTCATCCGATTTTTCTATACAAATAGTTCTACGATCACTCCGGTCCGTATTTTGACGGATTCGGATCGGACGTAGTGCGGAATCGCTCTAACAAAGATGGCGTCAAGCCATCATCGGGTAAAAAAAAAATCCCTAAGGACGTTTAAAAAAACAGTATATTTTCCAACGCTTTCACAGATTTTTATCAGAAACGCAAAATAAACGCTACTAGCACGCGAAAAATATCAACAAATTACGTCCAAGATTAAATTAAATAGGTTTTCACAGAAATTGATAAGTATCTGCCCTTAAAAAAATATACAAAGGCTAACTAAGGTAACAACATTAATTTCGTTTTCCCTGTAAAAGACGCGGCTTCGGCACGTGTTAGTAAAAACAAACAAAATAATTTAAAAGATAAATATTTTCGTTTCCCTAACCTGAATATCTCGTTAGACTTGTGGTGCTAAGCGTGACAGTTACGCTTGAGAACGTGGGTTAGATTCCCAGGCCGATCAAAGTTTTATTGGGTTTTTCTATGAAATTTTCAATAGCAAGTTTGGATTTGTGCCCGGTTAATCTTAAACAGACTTTTAAGTAGTCTTTGTGCCCGGTTAGTGCCCTTCTTGGAATACAGGCGTGATCGTATCCGTACTAATATTATAAATGCGAAAGTAAATCTGTCTGTCTGTCTATCGCGCTTTCACGCCAAAACCACTGAACCGTATTTAAAAAATTAAAAATTTAGAAAACCCCCGACACGATGTAATTTGCCATTTTGTGGTGGCGGCCATCTTGGATTTGAAATTTATCATAGTTTATAGTATTCTCCTAGTTGAGACCTTCCATTTGATACCCATATTGAGGGATTTGTGAAAAAATATGTTATTCGCTATTTTGTAGCGGCGGCCATCTTGGACCGATTTTCATCAAAGATAGCTAAATCGGTTCATCCGTTCGGGAAATTTCAGTCCTCGAAAAATGTACCAATCGGCTTCTATTATGATAAAAACCTGTGCGAATTCAGATATTATTCCCATAGGAGAAATCACCAGGTATCAACATGGAGAGGCAATTATTTTTTCATCAATCACTTCAACTGTAAAGGGTTGGTCTTATCGCTGCGTACCCTTTTATTATTTTCCGTAAACGTAAACGATATATTGTTATATGCTAAAAAATACCCTATATAGGATCAATTCCTACGATTTAGAATGAGTAAGTGGTTGGGCTGTTATTGATTGGGTTTATTCTTAAGAAATCCGAAGTAACCAAACTTCAGAAACCAAAAATATACTTATTATTACACATTAGTATACCCCTGCCTAACATGTGTACAGTCAGCAGAGAAAGTACCTGAACACTATATCTTCAAAACGCTTTAAAATCTTTAATATTCAGAATTCACTGACCCTTGAAGGTAGTACAAATTCTCATAATAGAGGACAATTATATGTTTTACCTTAGTAAAAATCTAATGAATAGTTTTGGTACTGTGATGTTTTTAAACTTTCGCCGTGTTCAACGACTTTCGTTGCTGACCGTACCTCTCTTAATAATACCTGTAATAACCCGGTAAATGTAGTTTGCACACCATATGTGCAAAAAAATTGGCGATTTTTTTTATCATGGAAGTTCGTAAAACTATATTTTACCTGCTCTAATTTGCAAAAATTGTAGGGAAACGAAAAGGATGGCAATAATAGTCATATATGCACCTGCATACTGCACATTTTCGCATAGGTTGCATTCTAATCGCGTGAGAGGATAAAAAACCTTTCCAACATTGATTTAAATACTAAAGATAGGACCGTCCGAACATTTGACAGACGCGAACGCTATACACAGAAACACTAACGCCATCTTTGTTAGTACCACGTTTGTTTTTTAGCTGATAGCGGACTATCACTTCGGTTTAGAGAAGACCATTTTGGGACCAAGTTCGAGGGTGTCATTGTGACATTTGGTCCACCCAGTCCTTACGCATTTCATCCACTTTGACATTGGCAGAATTGTTGACATCGGCACAAATTGCCATAAAGAAAAAAAGAAGAAGAATATATAATGCTTTTCGAATTGGAAAATTCAAAATACGAATATAGTTCGACAACTTTAGCAACGTTCCTCTATCTCTAGCAAAATGGCGGCAATGACACGGATAAATATGATTAGCAGAATATTTCATTCAAAAAAAGAACACTATTTCGCGACGAAACGGACAGACGGACGGGCGATCGCATTAGCGAAACGTTTCTAGCCCATTGGACCGTGGGCTCTGCCCGGCTGGAATTAGGTTATGCCGTATATGTGTGTTTTATAGTTTATGATGTTGGGTCAATTGGATCCATGTTGAAATCTGGGCTTTTGGATTAAGAGGAAGATTTTTTGTTATTAATGTCTATTCTGTATTATATGTATATCGGTCTATTTTTCGGAGATTGTTCCGAAGATGTTTTAGAACTGGTACCTCCGTCACCGTTTTACTATTTACCCTAGCACATCAACACACTTATGAGACCCGGATCTCCAAGAATTTTAGAGCATCGCAAAGTTTTTTGCCGCGCCCCTCATAACTGTGGTATGTGGTATGGCAGCTTATTGCTGAGGTTTTTCATTGTGCTATGACATGGGGACAGATGACCTGATAAAGGTCGCTGAACCAGTCCTTGTGGTTGTCTGGCAGAAAATGTCTAAAGGCATTAAGACCGCCTTTGTACCAATCAATGCATAAAGTATAACATAAAAAACAACCTTTTTTTTGGCAAATATGATGATGACATGGGGTTTTTCAAACGGCGCGTTTACAGAGTTCGCTCCTATAACATGGGACCTAAACACATCGGCGATGGGTGTACATAGTACGCCTCTGCTTAACCCTTCGGGCAATACATTCCAAAAAACATTATCATCCATAATCTTATCTTTATTTTATTTTTTAATCACTGCGCCTTTCGGCTTTCATATTGAAATGCGTAATCACAGTAATGATTTCATTTCAAAATGTATTTCGGCCACATTTTCTGACGTCCGTAACAATCAGCGCAATTTACCACCGGATTAAATAGTGATGTCAAACTCCGGGATTTCTCTATTACTGCGGGATTATTTTTTGAGGGAAGATTTAATTTTAACCGGTTCCTGCCTTGACAGCGTACAAGCGATTGACCCTTCTCAACTGTTACATCTTATACCAATATTTTCATTTTCCGAAAAGTTTCTTTTAGGTTCTAGTTAGATATTTTGTGGGAGTTTTTATAATCAAGACATCTGGCGATAAATGGACCTATACTTCATTTATTATAACTTTAGTAACGCCATCTATACCTCGTTATTTCATAATACAATAGAATTTATTTACCGTTCACAAATGTATTTGAACTCTAATATGTTGTTTCCAGAATAACTATAGTTATTTGTCTAATGTATATGGATTATTAAATTCTGAAGAAGTATATTGTTCACACTGTTTAATATTTCGTTATAGGTACTCCTTGTCACAGCTCCTATTGTTTAGTTTTCGAGTAATAAGTTGTTTTTTTTTACAAAAGGCGACTGCGATCAAATCTTTGTAGTTTATCCTTAGAATACTAAGGATAAACTACAAAAGTACAAAGACGTTCGTATCGCAACCGAGACCGATATCTTAACAAGGTACACGGTCCCAATGTTCTAATAAATAATGGTCTCCGATCCAGAAACTGACCGCGGAAGGAGCAGCTTAACAGATCTAGTGAACAGCCTGAGTTAGCCTGCGGGGTTCGTAACTTCAATGGCAATTCAAAAAAATAAGATAAATAGGTATTGTCATATTCCCATCACTATTCCGGGGACATTTTATGACATGGGCCAAATTGGTCCGATTTACCGTCAGAACGCGGCGTCCCCTGTGGTTTGATTAATGTTCAGTGTGCATCGGGGTTTATTTTACCTTTAACTAAATCGCCAGCGGATATCCTATTGATGTTAAAACATTTTCCCTTCACTGGCTATTATCTTTTGTTCGTGTTTTTAGAAAGTGTTGTTTTTGAAGACGTTTTTGAATTTGACAATTTTGCAGATTTACGGCGTGTACTCCGTCAGGCGTTTTTTTTTGTGATAATTATAAAAAATAAAAGAAGGAAAGAATCTTTCATTCGACACTACAATAAGACACAAACAATAAATGAAAGAAATAATCTATCAACACATAGCTCAAACCACCACTAAACACACACTGAGGCAGTTAGTTATTATGACGAACACACACATAGGCATTTAGTTATAATGACGTAGGCCTTAGATACTAGGCTTTGAAAAATCCATTCCCTAAAATCAAACTTGGTGCGAGAGAAGCAAAGGACAAAAGCTTGTGATATTCATAACTAGCTTTCCGCCAGCGGCTTCGCCCGCGGTGTCTCGATAACTTTTTTCCTCCGTTTTTGCAACATTTTTCATCGCTACTTCGCTCCTAGTAGTCGTAGCATGATGGTATCTAGCATATAGTCTTCCCCGATAAATGGGCTATCTAACACTGAAAGAATTTTTCAAATCGGTCCAGTAGTTTCCGAGCCTATTCCAACAAACAACCAATCAAATCTTTCCTCTTTATAATAGTACTCGTAGTATAGAAAAGTAGGGAAAGCCACAAGAATATGGGTATATGCATGCATGCGAAGCCGATCAGGCTGTTACTATACTACCCACTCTATACAACAACTACCCACACGTTTATAGAAAATAAAATCCCTATTCAAGTTTCGTTTCATCAAAAATCCCTTTCAGTCATCCCAAAACTGTCAAGCGTGACCCGAAAATGTCGAAACCAATAACACTTGCGGGCCTACGGGGCAATAATATTGACTTATCACACAGAAATATTTGCTCTAGGGGAACCCCCGGAAGGTCCCATTAGTAGCCGACGACGAAATCAATTGACATTTATCTAAAGACCTGTTACAATATTTTTGAGGAAATGACCTTTATTTTGTTTTTAAAAGGTCTTTTGTAGCTCGCTATCGGGCTTTGTTTTTTTTGGGATGCGGAAGATCCTCGTGGATCATCTGGGAAGGAGGCAGGGTATATCAAAATCCGATTAAAAACTGCATTTGCCTTCCCTTGACCTATATGTCATGGTGGGCTTTAATACTATTTTGACGTGTTTTCTGTAGAACAGCTGTATTCGATATATTGGTCGAAGACGCGATTGCTGTGCTTGCGGTCCTGGGATTGATTTTCGGGTCAAACAGTGTTGTTGGGGTTTTCCGTGATATTCTCAATAGCAGGAGCTCGGAGTTTGGATACACTCTCTCACTCTTAACTGACTTCCTAGATCTAAAACATGCCGGCTTAGACCTATAGTCTAAGCCGGTATGTTTTAGAAATTGGAAGTCAGCTATCAGGAAGAGTATATACAAATCTGCAAAACTTTTTACCGTATAACCGTTAGCGAAAATAAAAACAGAACTTAATTGGAATTGCAGCACTTTTAAAGTGAGTATTACTTGCAAATTAAGTAGGGGCGAAGGCTTAGTGAACTTAAATTAAACGAGGGTATCATCCGCTAATACTGCGAAAGCAATCCGAATCGATTCCGCGGATCCTATTAAGTTTTTCCAGCCAATATTGGGTTCAGAACTTTCCGAACGAACTACTGGACTCTCGGTGCAGAAAATAAGGTTAATTTAAGCTGGGATGCAAGTTTTGAAAGTGTTAAACGGTATTTGTTCACGACTGGATTTTTACCTGGTTCTCATTGTGCCCGGTTAATGATAATAGGCTCGCCCTCTATTACGTCATGAGTCATGATCTAAACATACCGGCGAAATGTGGTACATTAGTACAGCTCTGCCTATTCCTTCGGGGAATACAGACGTGATGGTATATTCGAAAGTTAAGACACTAAGTGTCTGTTTCACTACTAAGTTCTGTTCTCGTTAAATTCTGTTGCATTTTTAGGGTTTCATACCCAAAGGGTGCCAACAGGGCCCTGTTACTAAGCCTACGCTGTCCATCCTTCTGTCTGTCAGCTGGCTGTATCTCATGATTTCATAAACCATAATAGGTACAGAGTTGAATTTTTTATAGCTTTTATTTCTAGTGCCACTCACTATAACGCAAATACTAATTTTATTTATACTAATTAAAAGTGGTACGGAACTCAGACTCCGTGAAACAGTCCCCAAAACTAAACACTGAGTACAAAACATCGAAATCTAAAACCTCCGTATAACGACGTATGTTGTGAATGACGTCATAAGGTACATTTATAGCTAGGCGCTATAGAGGCCGCTTTGAAGCGGCCTATTGAACCGGGCACCCGAGCCGAGCGAAAATATTCAAACAGGAATTTGTATGGCACTGAGTTGATAGATATGTGTTATCAGATAGACTGGAATAGTAAATTCTGGGTAAGCCAAGGATCAACCCTATTGAGCTGGGCCAAGGTCGACCCTTGATAAGTATTTCGCTATTTTACAGGCTCATTTTAGAGTCCTTGACTGCCAAGTCAAAGGTCGTTTGAATCCAAGGCACGCACCTCTGACTTTTCGAAATCATGTGCGTAATTATCACTCGCTTTAACGGTGAAGGAACACATCGTGGGGAAACCTGCATGCCTGAGAGAATTTCTCGACGGCATGTGAAGTCTGCCAACCCGCATTAGGCCAGCGTAGTGGACTATGGCCTAATCCCTCTCATACTGAGAGGAGACCTGTGCCCAGCAGTGGGACAGTTAATGGGTTGATGATGATTATTTTAGAGCCAATTCTGCCGGGACCTAGACTGTGAGCCCGTTGACTTAAAGGCTGGTCTGGACCAGACATTTGTGTCATTCGTCACTTCAGCACGTCACGTCAGGCTCCAGCAATAGTTGGACACCTTCAAGGAGGCATGTCATCATTATCCTGGCCTTTTCGAAACTGTATATGCAGCTCTATTCGAGTGAGTCGACTATGACATCAGCGCAATCATTCTCAACGTTAACTATATCCTTATTAACAAGCAACAATACTAAAAATAAACACAATTCAACCGCAAATGTGCAGTCCGAAATATATATCTATGTAGACTTACTTTTTAAAGGTCCAGTGGAAAATTAGCGCCAGGCAGCTCACGAGTGGACTGGCATATAGCTGAACTGGGGCCTCTTTGGCACACAATATTTAACTTAAATCTTATGTAATCACTATACCTACTATTTCTATGTTTTGTGAGCTTTGTGACTATGTAAATAAATCTTTTTTCTTTCTTTCTTTCTTTCTACCATCGCGCCTGTATTCTGCGAAGGGTTAGTCAGAGTTTACGAGACGAGCCTATTTCCATTAACCGGCTACAAATCCAAACTCCTGAGCTGCTACGCAGCTGAAGAAGAATGAGAATGAGAGAATTTGATAGAAAACCCCAATATCACTTTGCTTGACCTTGAAACGCTCAGCGTCCACGCTTGCGACCATTAGACCAATGATATACCTAGTAATAAATTTGTAAAACCGAGGAAAAACCTTGCTGTTAACCTAAATATTGGAGTGATGGAGTCGTGTTTTAAATTCCTCATTATTTAGATGCAAAATATATCTACAGTTATAACATAAATTAAGTTTTCCTCAAAGATCAACTCAAAATAACAAGCGACCGTACAATGATTAATTAATCATTGCAATTGAAGATGGAATTAAACAAAAGCTTGATATAACATCTCGATTCCTTTCAATGGATTCCTTCAGAATCGCAGTCGAGCAGAACAGTCAGCGATGCGGAATAATCCCGCGATTACTAGACAAAAGCGGTTCATACCAGTTGAAACGGTTTCCACTAGTTTATTTTAGTAGATTTTTTTAAATTTTTAGAGTACTTAAATGAACTGAGAAATGCCTGCCTGATGACAAATGACTTTCTCAAGAATTTAACTAGCACTGAGAAAGCAGACAGTTTTGTAAGTGGACTTAAATGTGACTGGACATGTGTGGGCTAAAGATGTGACTGAGAAAACTCTTCTGCCCCTTTTGGGGTGCGAAATAATCTTCGTGGATCCCTGCCACTTCGAGAAGCTGTATGTCGAACTCGGTCCGACTAAAAACCGCACTTGCCGTCTCTGACCCTATATTCTTGGCCATGGGATTCGAAATTCACCACGACCGTTTCAGAAGCTCTTTTGAAGAAACTACATCACACATCCCATCCCTTATACCTGACGCGACAAATAGGTGATTACGGGACGGAGTATTGTAGTGTTGTACTAGAGAAAATCCTAGTATAGGGCTAGAATTTATTGAACCGAACAAAAAAGATGTTCAACTAAATTGGACCGACCTGTACCCTAATGTCTAGCCAACGTGTCTAGAAAATATATTACTTTACTATTGCTAAAAAGCTATAAAGACACGGCAACGTGACTGTACTTAGAAAACGATGCTAACACCACCTCAAAGTACAATTTACTCAATAAAACTCTCTTAATCAAACAGAAAAAAGAAACAAAGCGAAATAACTTCAGCCGTTCCTGGAAAAAACCAGCCCGCACCAGTTCAAAGCTGTTATTAACCGGGTCATACCGGTAACGGGCGGTTCTAACTAGAACTCACGCGCGCCCGGGATGGATGCAACGTGCAATTAAATAATCTAGGTCATCGATTAAAATCCCAACTACATAGGTAGCTTACAGAACAATAGGATATTTTAATAGAATGCACTGTTGCGAGCATATGAATATAATACATAAGCTACGCGGATCGATCGATTGTAAGGTTAAGCTGCACTTACTGAGACTCATTTGGGGAGGGGTAGCTATTCTTGACAGAAGTTGATTCATCGTTCAGTGTTTAAATACTTCTGGCAAACGTGGTAGTTTATTGACATTAAATTTAGACGAGTTAAAAATCTCTTTTCTTGTTTGATTCCTTAGCTCTGAATACTACTTCCAGTACCTATCCATATGCTTAACTATGGTGTGTTTATAACCAAAAACTTTTATGTGTTTTCACGTTTCTGCCCGATGATATCAAGGTATTAGAATGAACAACTGTCTCATTGGTCTGGTGGTGGCTGCTGTGCGGGAGGTCCCAGGTCCAGCAGTACTATTGAGTTTTTTATTTCTAGAGCTCGAAGTTTAGGATTAAGCTCTTTTATGGGAACTAGGCTCGTTTCCCTATTACATTTCCTTACTGGAGAACTGTACAGCTCTGCCTAATCCCTTCAGCGATACAGGCGTGATGATATATTATGTTTACACATCAATTTTCGTAACAACATTGTATAAAATGAAAGAATAATAAAGTGTGCTTTACCAACAAACTTCTGCGAATTAATTTTGTACGAAGGTTACTAGAAACTCGAGAGTAATATCAAAATATCATAAAACAAGCCAACTTTGATTAAAACATAACAGGATAAGAATGGGTGAGCGCTGGGAAAATACACGGGCGTGCAGATGCATGACGGGATTCCAGTATTCTATGTTCCCGGATTACGCACTCGCGGTAATCCAGATTAGAGCAAGGATTTTGGGATAGCACGAAGCAGAGTTGGAACATACTATTCTCAAATTTTCAAACTCACGTTCGAAATTTCAACTTATTGTTTTTTTTTTTAGAATGTGCTTGCGGTTTACCACTATCTCATCCGTTTCTTGTTTTTTAATATTTTTGTTTACTCTTTTGAAAATCGAGGGTGCAGCCTTTTGAATGACAATAGACTACTTATACCAGAGAATTGTTATAGGTGTATATTAGTACGCTAGGTACAACGGGTACCTACCTAAAGTTTTTTTTATTAGTGTTGATTTCGGCATGCGACAACGTATAACGAATACTTGAACCTTTTTGGTTTGTGCCGGTAATAGAATACTCGGCTCCCGTGTGGGAAGGCCTATTATTATTAATAACCGACCCCGAGTTGCGTCCTGAACGTAATGGAGAACAATGAACGCCTGTGGTAATTCTCACCAACGTTTTCCCCGACATCTCAATATAGTAAAATGTATTTAGCTGCTGAGTGTTGGAGCTAGAAGTTAGCATAATTATGTTCTCAAAAATTTGTGAAGAGACGAAATATTATTGGAGGAAGTTTAGTAGATTTTTTTTTGAATGAAAAACTTTTTCATTCGTCGTTCGGGTTCGTACACCGCTTTAGCCAACATACCATCACGCCTGTATTCCTCCAAGAGGAATTGGGCAGACGTGTAAAATGTGAGTGTTGCTTTATCCTTGTAATCCTAAGCGCATCTGCTACGTTCGAGGTCCTAGGTTCGACTGTGTGTGCTATTGGAGTTATCTATAAAATCCTACTTATCTACACTAATAATATAAAGAGGAAAGATTTGTATTTTTGTATTGTAACGAATAAACTCAAAAAGTACTGGACCGATTTGAAAAATTCTTTCCATGTTAGATAGCCCATATATCGGGGAAGGCTATAGGCTATATATCATCACGCTACGACTAATAGGAGCGGAGTAGTAATGAAAAATGATGCAAAAACGGGGGAAAAAATTATAAGACCACGCGGGCGAAGCCGCTGGCGGGAAGCTAGTCCTACTATCCTATCCTACTAATATTATAAATGTGAAAGCTTGTGAGGATGGATGGATGGATGGATGGATGTTTGTTACTCTTTCCCGCAAAAACTACTGAACGGATTCGGATGAAATTTGGCACAGAGATAGATTAGAACATAGCCCGGAATAGCACATAGGCTACTTTTTATCCTGGTAAAATGTATTGGGATAGCGGGCAAAGCCGCTGGTGGAAAGCTAGTTCTCAATAGTTAAGATTTAGGAGTTAGGTTTTGTTGGATTTCTGCTTATTGGCAATAGGCTCAGCCTCTATTACATAGGACCTAAATATACAGGCGAAATGTGGGTATACATTAGTACCTCTGCCTAACCCTTCGAGGAATATAGTCGTGATGGTATGTTATTTTATAACTACATATCGACCAAAACTGAGCGTTATCTTTTTTCTTCTAATCTGATTATTTATTTTATTTTAATTTAATTCTATATTTTCTGGAAAACTTACAGCTATTCAGATACAAAAAATAAATTTTAAATTTGATATGGCCAATTACACAGTTTTCACAAATACTCAAATGTTCATATACAAAAAAGACTTATAAGATAGATAGATAGATAGATAGATAGATAGATAGATAGATAGATAGATAGAATTTCTTTATTGCACACCAAAACCAATTTAAAGAACAATTTTATAAACAATAAATGGTACAATGGGCGGTCTTATCGCTAATAGCGATCTCTTACAGACAACCTTTGGATGGACTTATGTGAATAGGAAAAATATATACAAATTTTATAAATATTTATAAAAATAAAATATAAATATACATAAAGTAATAACCGTCAAACGAAATTTTGGACAAGGACAACATTCCAACTATAATGTCAGATAATGCTCCTTAACCATTCTTCTGAAAACAGGTAATGTTTGTGCTCGCCTGACAGTCACAGGCAACTCATTCCATAGTCGTACAGCCTTCACTGTAAAAGATTTATCGAGGTACGTCGTAGCGTGCATTGGCATCTTCAGTCTCAGATTCATATTCATTCATATAAGCAATAGCAGCACAACATTTCACGAATTGCTTATCATAATATTTTAAACATTAAAAAAGTGATCGCACAACGTTTTTTAAGTGATGTCGTACTAGCGAAGTTAATATCAATGTCAACCTCCTGGCTGGCCTCATTATAGGCACGACACGCTCTGATCAAATACTAGTTTGGCCTATAAGTACTTCTTACCATCGGTGTGTGTAAAAGATGTTTTTTTTTTTAATGAAGGATAAAATCGTCTGGCGAGCAGGATTCGAACCTGCGTCTTCTGGTTCGGTACACCAGACGCTTTAACCGCTAAGCTATCGCAAGCCCCGCTCGCCTGTCCAAATCTTCCTTCACATTCTAAACTTACGTCTTTAAGGTGACGTAGCGACATCTATTGTGAAAAATGCTTCACAACCGACACGACTAACTTTACAGGTAATTCGATGTCGTATGATGTCACATTAACTATTAACATTTTTTGTATTTTTTAAGCATTTTCCATGTTAAGATTACAAGTTATTTTTAATGAAGGAATAAAATAATCCTACATTAAAAATAACTTGTAATCTTAGCATGGAAAATGCTTAAAAAATACAAAAAGATAGATGAAATTTTCTTAGAGAAGTGCCAAGGTATACGTAGTCCTATTTTGTTCCAAATCAAGTCAGACAACGAAGTACAAAATAAGTCACATATAGCAGCAATAATCGCAAGCCGGAATTAATGCATGTCTCTTAGATTAACTTACGCCGACATCCCAAAGTAGAGTAAACACGTTTAGCTCCTAAGCCGATGAGTGGCGAAGATTTAGGCGCGGAGAGTGGGACCAAACAAATATTTAATGTTACAAGCTTATGACAACTTCACAGTGTATCAACTTCGCTAAGTCGTGGATTTGAGTTGATATTTTTACATAAGGAATAGGATATTTGACTGGTGTTTGATTAAAAAAAAATTTTCATTGATATTCTGTATAAATAAAAGGTGACCTGACTGACTTATCTACCAACGCACAGCTCAAACCACTGATCCGATTGAGCTGGAATTTTTCAAACAGATAGTTATTATGTCGCAGCTTTGCTATGAAAGGATTTTGGGAAATACCAATGGGATTGGGAAAATTTGTATTTGTTTGTATTGAATAGGCTCCGAAATTACTGGACCGATTTGAAAAATTATTTTAGTGTTAGATAGCCCTTTTATCGGAGAAGGCTATAGGCTATATACCATGACGCTACGGCAAATAGGAGCGGAGTAGCAATTAAAAATGTTGCAAAAACGGGGGAAAAGTCATCAAGACCACGCGTGCGAAGCCGCTGGCGGAAAGTAATAAAAAAGTATTGTGCGCTTTCTTTTTTTCTAGATCCTGGAAAATACCGATACACTAAGAGATAAACTGCTTTTTAGGCATTTTAGGCTTTCGACTACCACTAACGATTGTTAACCGGGACCGGCTTTAAGTGCTCTCCGAGGCACGAATTGATGTTAAGAATCTCTAGGCTGACGCAGACAGAACCGTTGTCATAGCTAGCATATATATAACATAATAACAACAACATAGTTATATGTAAATTCTATTTGGTATGCGGTATGCGGCATGCCTAATTAAATTCATCAGTGCCCACTGTCACCGGTTATACAAACATTTTGATATATTAATTTACTGAATATCGACGGGCGTTTAATCAATTGCTTTGAAACTAAACTAGTAATGTTATATTAACTAATGGTTTACAAAGCTTTGTGTTTGTTGGTTAGGGCATGTTTTTGGACATAACAAGACGATTTTGATCGTTTTAAGTTGTTAATGTTGATTTTAATGTTATTTGTAAGAGTAAAGTGTAATTGAAAAATAAGAGGTTTTGGATTTGGAAACCAACTGTTTTTTTTTAATTTCAACGCCTCTCTACACTCAAAAATTCTCCACTGTGACACACTACAACTCTTAACACTATCTATAGGGAATAGATTCTGATTACAAACCATAAGCAAATAGAATTCGCTTAATGCCCCTAGGGTCTAAATTAGCGCTATTTGTCGAGACTCTTGGGGCTGAGTCCCACTTGCCGATGGCAAATCGATAGAGAATTTAATTTAGTAGCAGCTCATAGTTTGAATTTGTGTACGGTTAATGGATATTGGCTCGTTCTCTATTACAGGGGACCTAAACATAGCGGCAACCCGAGATACAAGTCTGCTGGCTATTTTATATTATTTTTACATCTTTTTTTCTACAAAATTAAATTAAATATTTTTATATCCTATTTTTGATAAGAATAGAATTAGGGTTCGGCGCCAAATAACATAGAATACATAAAATCTATATGTTTAATTATAGGTACTGTAAACCCTCTTAGGGCGAGTAAAACCGCGAGTAAAAACTACTTCAAAATAAGCCCTAGCCAAAAAAAAACAAATTGAAATCAAAGAAACAATCCTTTTATATCCAGCATTGTCTTTGAACCGATTTCATGTGTACGGAACGGCTACGGAACGGCAAACATATCAGGCGTATCAACCGGGTGTCTCGGTCCCGGTATCCGGGCGCCCGGCTCGCGGGACCCTAGATAAAAATGTCCGCGATTTTGATAAAGCCTTTTACCCGGATACGCGGATTTCGCTATTTGTTAGTTTTAGTAGGTTGCATTTGATACTGGGGGACTAGAAAATGTATGGAAATGACATTAGTAACAGAACTGTGTCATTTCCATAGATATATGGGCTAGTGGTTCGAGTACCGAACTGCTCATCACGAGGTCGTGGGTTTGATTTCCATAGGACACAAATATTTATGTGATGAAACATAAGTGTTTGTAGTTGTCTGGGTGTTTCTTATGTATTATAAGCAGTATAGATATATTTACGAAAAAAAGGATTTAAGGAAAATATTATATCCATTGTCTAGTACCCATAGTACAAGCTCTGCTTAGTTTGGGACTAGATGGTGTTGTGTAAATTGATTTTGTTTCTATTCGTTTGTCGATTCGAATGTCAAATTGCAACTTCTCTTCAGGCTTGATATGTTTTCAATTAGTTCGATAGTTGACGTCCTATGTGATTCTGTGGTCCTAGTAACTATAGTGAAGGGAATTGGTTTAAAATTTCATCATCATCATGACATACAAAAAAAATAAAATAAGTAGGTGAAAAAAATGTTAGGATATTTACTTCTATATTCATTATCTCATCTTTCAAGTACTTCAAGGCTTTCAAGAATTTTCATTACGTGCGGCAATGAAACCTTTCTTCTACTTGCGGGAAATCATCATGGATTCTTGTCGCAGGAGTCAGCAAGGTATGTCGGATGAATACCGACTAGAACCCGAACTTACACCCCCTTGCCAACGTAGTCGTCTAACACAACTACTCAAGAGAGGTAGGGCACAGCCATTCATGGCTCAAATCTGTAGAAGCCCATCTGGAAAAGTACCTCCACCTTACAGAAAACTGTTGTCTCTACAGTGAGTAAGGTTGCCAGAGCTCCTTCTAAGGATGCGCTGCGCTGGCAGCAAGAGGAGTATACCCTTAAACTATCGGCGCAGTGAATCTTACTACTCGCTTACTATCGTATGTATGTCCTTCTTGAAGTGAAGTATTTTTTTTCAGAAAGTGAATTCTTCAGGATTTTCTGTAAACCATCACCAAAAACCAATATGAACTTAAATTTTAGAGCGTCATTCAATAATGTTTGGCATTTTCAGATAGGCGCCACAAAGGGCTGGGGTTAAAACCATCAATATTTATTGTCAGCCCGCCAACCGAAAACATTGTCAGTAAATATTGAAGACCCACGCTATGGTCGCTCGTGAAAATTCAAAGGTCCATTCAGGTATCATATACTAGGAAGGAAGCGTTCGTGCTGCATGAGTTGAGGTTAAAGCACTGCAACTTGGTTTGAATTACATTTTGAAGAATGAGAGGGGAAAGTTTATGTTTTTTCTTCAATAATGCTATAAAAGTCTCTAAAATATTAGCTGGCAGGATTCGAACGTGCTTCTTCTAGTTAAATACACCAGACGCTATGACCGCTAAGCCACTGCGAGTCCTACTCACCCACTTCAAATCCTGCCAGCCACTCGACTTTATCTAGTAATATAATCTATATAATTTTAGAATAGAAAATGCTTAAAAACACACAAAAATTTTTTTTATAGTCGCGTCGAGTGTAAACTCTTCGCTAACTTCGATCTCTTCCTTAAGTCCAACTATACAAGGTGGAAGGGACATCGACGCACAAACGTCGTGACAAGGTTTCACTCAAGGTCAAAATTAACTGATAGATTCATGTAGAAAATGATCGGTTATTACAGATATTGACATTTTGTGTTTTGATCCGTTCAAGTAAAAAAAAACTGCAGCGAAAATTTCAATTTCATTCAATTTCACAGCCCCCTGCGTTGAAATTTTCGCTGGACCCCCGTCCAGAATCATATACTGAATCCAATGTCCTCAATCCAAGTCAATCCTGAGTCAATGTCCTTACCACCTTGTATAATTTATCTGCAACCAGGATAAAAAGACTTGACAAGCCCAATCGTAATAATACGATCGCCCTTAATACCTCAATGAAGTAAACTTAGACCATCTGGCTTTACACGACCAATTTAGATGGGCGTCGTTTTTACACACGCCGACTGATTCCTACTTACATCGTAATATGTTCGTGTTACAATTTGTATGGGCCGTAAAACCGGTTTTAATGGCAGTTATGGCGCAATGGCGTCTGAAGATCCATGGGCTTGTATGACACTTGTTTGTTATGTGTTATCGAAGCTTCTGTCTAGGCTATTTGAGTTTTATGATCGGGAGAGTAGATTTATCGTAATCTGACTGAACAAAGCTTTAGGGGTCAGGGCCTAGACGAGATAGACGATTTGCAATTTGACATTCGAATCGACAAACGAATAGATACAAAATATATGGAAATGACATTAGTGACAGCCCGATCTGTCGAAAGCTTGTGTCATTTCCATACATTTTGTTGCTATTCGTTTGTCATGTCAAATTGAATGTTGTCTAGGCCCCTAATATAAGTCTAACTCTTCGGATAAACGTGATGGATAGTATGTAATAAAGGTAAAAATAAAGTTTCTTCATAGCGAGTCGATGGCCCATCTTTTTAGCGTCTCGATGGCCCATCTTCTTAGCGTGTCGTTAGCCATCTTCTTAGCGTGTCGATGGCCCACCTTCTTAGCGTGTCGAAGGCCATCTTCTTAGCGTGTCATTAGCCATCTTCTTAGCGTGTCGATGGCCCATTTTCTTAGCGTGTCAATGGCCCATCTTCTTAGCGTGTCAATGGCCCATCTTCTTAGCGTGTCGATAGCCCATCTTCTTAGCGTGTCGATAGCCCATCTTCTTAGCGTGTCAATGGCCCATCTTCTTAGCGTGTCGATAGCCCATCTTCTTAGCGTGTCGATAGCCCATCTTCTTAGCGTGTCAATGGCCCATCTTCTAAGCGTGTCGACAGCCCATCTTCTCAGCCTGTCGATAGCCCATCTTCTTAGTGTGTCGATGGTCATCCTCTTAGCGTGCCGATAGCCATATTCCATCTTGCCCCACATGTCCTGTTAACTGTACACGCGAGAATCTGATGGTCTGAGTTTTGGGCCAGACAAGTGCGAGCCCTTTACAATATAATATGTTTTTTATTACATACCCGATTCTTCTTCTTAGCGTGTCGATGGCAAATAAAAATACATTAAAGGCTCGCACTAAAGCTTGATGGGCACGAATGTTTTTCAAAAGTCTATAAAAATGCTGTCCAAATATAACAAGTTACGTTCAACCGTATTTGTGTTCAAATGATAGCTCTTTAAACAAGGATTATCCTTTCTCTTTCGAGCGCACGTTTAATAAGCGTCTACTAATCCGGCCTTTAGATTCCATAGCTTACAATAAAAAAATATATACAAGAAGAAATACTTACATCTCGTATTTCTGAACTATTCAGCTAAGTATTAATACTCTTTAGACTTTTAAAAGCTTAAGTGTTTCATTTTGACGTCGTCTGTTTCATTTTGTCTAGTGGTTCGAGTACCGGACTGCTGATTACGATGTCGTGGGTTCGATTGCCACAAGACACAAACATTTATTGTGATGAACTTAAGCGTTTGTGTTTGTCTAGGTGTTTCTTATGTATTATAAGTATGTATTTACAACAAAAAAAAGTATATAAGTATTATATCCATTGTCTAGTACCCATAGTACAAGCTCTGCTTAGTTTGGGACTAGATGGTGCTGTGTAAAAATGTCGCAGGATATTTATTTATTCACTTTAATCCTCATTTAATCCAGTGCCTCGTAAGCCTAGTGGTCCTAGGCGCGACTGCTACGGTTAAGGTCCTGGGTTTGATTCCCAGGTCGAGCAAAGTGTTATTGAGTTTTTCAATATAATTCTCAGTAGCAGCTCGGAGATCAGATTTGTGCCTGGTTAACGGCAATAGGCTCGCCCCCTGTTACATGGGATCAAAACAAACCTGCAAACTGTGAGTATAGTCGGCCATAAAATTGCTTTATCACTTTTGACAAAAACTTCCGTCCAAATTATTATCATAAGCAAAAATAGATCTTATTGTTTTGTGATGTGCAAACGACATTGACTGTAACACCCCAACTCAGAGACGTCACTTAACCTTAATGAATCGTTAACAAACAGTGGCTACTATATCTTAACCTATTTTTCCATATTAGAGTTTGTTGTCAGTGTACTAAGATATACTGGGTGTCATTAGCTAATGATTCATTAGGTTAAGTGACGTTTCTGAGTGCGGCCCTTAGATTGGTAAAGCAATTTTATGGCCGACTATACATTAGTGCCTACGTCTCTGCCTAACCCTTATTCCCTATATAGGATTGATGGTATTTTATGTTATTAATATAAAACTCTTTAGACTTGAAAAAGCTTAAGTAGTTCATTCACTTGAATCCTCTTTCAATCCATTCCACACTTGATGTACTTCGCACGACGCTCGCGTAGCGGACGTGCTACGAGTGCTACGCACGTAGCGCAATAAGTGCTACGAAGCGTAGCAATAAAGTCAAAAGTTCTATTGAGGTATAAAGATTCTCGTAGAATATTTTAATACAGACACTTCTTAGTTTGAATTATTTAAATTAATTCGTTTAAAGAGTCCAGCTTGTTCGAGGTTTATGATAGAAACTCCTTGGTGTCACTTGTTAATAACGAAGGAAAGAATAAAAACTTTTTCGTTTATTTTTCTTTTTCGGTATCAGAATACCCGTGCATTAAGGGAATATTTCACGGCACCAACGCCATATAAGTACAGTAAGGAAGCCTTTGCAGTTTAATGACTCTGAAAATGGAAACATTCGACCACACAAACTTTCAGACACACATAGTTTTTTTTTATTTTTAGCGTTGAAAATAAAAAAAAACTATAATATGGTTTTAATGATATTTCTTAGTGACAATGTTATACCAACCGCGGGATTCCACGGGAAAAATTACTATAAGAACCGAATTTTATGCAGGCTATATACATATTATCATACTATCATAGCCTGCATAAAATTCGGTTCTCTTTGAAAGTGGATATTGTATGTAAAGTTTAAAAAATTAGAAATTTAAGATATAAGACAAATTGTGACATTTCACATATATAGGTTTGTTCGACAGTGGTTTTCATTTCATTCACATAAAATAAATAAAAGCTAGTAAATACGGAAAATAAATTGACACATTCAAAAATCACACATAAACTACCATTCCACAAAAACTACTAAATCAGTTTGTATTCTGTACCCAGTCAATAAAACCAATGAATCCCTGGAATCGACTCGGCTAGTCAATTCGAAATATTCAAAGCAATCGACAATCGTTCAATTTGGAAGCCGAATTTCGGCATTCGGCAGTGATGCATTGATTCGGCCACGATTCGAATATCGAACATTTTTGTCACTATATTCCGCAATATCGAATATTCGACTTACGCATACAGCTTTACGGCCAAGACCGGGATGGTTGGCGCTCTTTGGGGGAGGCCTACGTTCAGCAGTGGACGGCAATAGGGTGATATAATTATACAGCTTTAGTATTTGCTTAAATAATCTGTTGTTTTTCATTCCACAAATTAGAACTGTTTTTTTTTTGAGAAATGAAAGTAATTCATTCATCATTGTAATTATAAGGAGATGAGCATTATCTGGGAGTATTTTAAGAGAATATTTAAAAAATATGTAATCATTTTCTATTACGTAAATAATTGTTTTGGCAATTTAAAAAAAGCAAACAGTACATAGAATAAATCATTTAGTAGTAGAGGGCATCACCCAAACTTATAGTAAAGTAATTATAAGATACACATACGAAGAAGATATATATAGTTTATCAAAACCAAGTACTCTTTATAATTTTTTACGATTAACTATATCGTTTATGTTTCCTAGAAAAGAACAGTGAACTTACTTTTTGTCGACATGAAGAGCCACTCTTACATCAACTAAGGGTATCACGAACTTACCTGAAAAATAAAAAAAAATATTATGAATGACAGGTAATATGCAAGTTCGAGATTCAAAAAGTCTTTACGTGGACATTGAAGACAACCCTTATACAAGGTGGAAGGGACACCGGCGCACAAACGTCGTGACAAGGTTTCACTCAAGGTCACAAATAAAATGACCTAGGTCATTCATGTAGAAAATGGTCGGTTACTACAGATATTGACATTTCTGAGCGCGCAGTGTATTGCTAAAAACGCGATTATAACGCTCTGCGGTGAAAGTTATCGCGCGCGTGATCCGAAATAAATAATCATGAAAAAAGTTACGGAAAATTTCCATGCAAGGGGGTCCAGAATCATGTACTGAACTCATGCTATTCAGATGTGCGTCGAAGTCCCTTCCACCTTGTATACTGAGAGACCTGCCAAAGAAGGTTCCATCATCAGGTTGGAGTGAACTAAAAGGAAGAACAGTCATGTAAAAATATATGTTTTTGAATCTAAAGTAGAGTTGTTTAGAACAGTGAAAAATGTTTAGGTTGTGTCAGATACACTAAGACCGTTGAAGTGATTGAAGTACATAAGCCTACGCCTCAGTTTACATTTTTCATTACAAAACACACCTTATTAAGTTCCCTGGTACTACAATACTTGCACTAACTACACCATTGCGATAATTGACTAATAGTCGTATACAAACAAAAATCAACCTAAAGAGCATAAACTATCCTCTATTTAAGAGCACATTATCCTTTAATGAAACCGTAAAGCATAGTCCCGACAAAATGACACCGTTCAATTACACCGTAATCCATATAATTAGCTGCCGAGATCGGACCTCTGGATATAACTAGTTACGTCCAGTTTAATCCGCCACTAACAAGAGAGACCTACATCAAATCAGTCGATAGATTTGCTTACTAGGGATAAGATTCTGACATAACGTCCATATGTTGACAACGTCTGTGGTCTAGTGGTTCGAGTACCGGACTGCTGATCACGAGGTCGTCGGTTCGATTCCCACAAGACACAAACATTTTATGTGATGAACTTAGGTCTTTGTGTTTGTCTGGGTGTTTCTTATATATTATAAGTATGTATTTATAAAAAAAAAGTATATAAGTATTATATCCATTGTCTATTACCCATAGTACAAGCTCTGCTTAGTTTGGGACTAGATGGTGCTTTGTAAAAATGTCCCAAGATATATGTTGACGACGGCTGTGGTCTAGTGGTCCGAGTACTGGACTGCTGATCACGAGGTCGTCGGTTCGATTCCCACAGGACACAAATATTTATGTGATGTGATTAAACTCAATTTTGGTCATGATCCATAAGGCCTAAGTGTACCATATTTTTAGGGGAAGTAGTTGACATTATAGGTATCTCTTACCTTAGATAAAAAACATTTATAATCATACAACACTAAGAGAAAAAACAGAGAAAAACAATGTCCGGTGGAAATTATTAAAAAATAAATGAAATCATTGTATCTTCTAAACAACTGAAAATCGCGGAGCATACATGGAGGTGTTTCGGATGCCCCTTGATTAGAGGTGTCTAAATTTTGTCTTTGGACGTCACTTCTGCGGTCACGGTAAAGATGTAGCTTTATCACCCTCCTAGCCTTTTTCTCAACCATGTTGGGGTCGGCTTCCAGTCTAATCAAATGCGGCTGAATATCAGTATTTTACACGGAGCGACTGCCATCAGACCTCCGCAACCCAATTTCTGGGCAATACCGGTATTCGAAAGATAGACTGGTTGTCAGGCTTTTTGGGCTTCCGACTACCACTAACGATTATCATAGGTGTTCGTATGACAAAGATGTAGCTTTATAATGGTTTCAAATCCCCCAGTAGTTTCGGAGCCAGAAACAAACAATCAAATCTTTACTCTTGATAATATTAGTATAGAAGTATGGATTAAATAGGCTCTTACAAGGTACAAATCTTACGAAACTCTCGCTGGCAAGAGACGGAAGCCTTTTGAACTCGCGAAGTTCGTCGGGTTTACCTCCTAACCTTTACCGAATGAGAGTAATTTTACGTCCCACGCGTCTTCAAGACGTGGCTCGAATGCATCTCTCAAAGACCAGGATATTAGAGCTTTCGTTTCTGACCTATAAAGCAGATGTCGAAAAGGAAACTAAGAAGTGGTAGTTGGTAGTACATTAATCCGTAAAATATACTAACTGAGTATGAAAAGGATAATTAAAAATAATCAAAGATATCCCTTTGGGTATTTTTATCTATGGATGGTTAGCCGAGCCTCGTGGTCCTAAGCGCAGCAGCTACGCTTGAAGTCCTAGGTTCGATCCCCAGGTCGAGCAAAGCGTTACTGGGTGTTTCTATGAAATTCTCAGCCGTCGCTCGTTGTGCCCAGGTAATGATAATAGGCTCAACCCATGATATTGTGGTAAATCTTTTTATTGAATGATTCGATTATGTCTTTCAAGAAAATATTTTTTTCGAAACGCCTTCGTTGCACTAAATGATACGATTATATCTTTCAAGACGTCCAATAAGTGGTCTGATTTGCCCAATTTTGTGCAAAACACTGGGACGCACTCAAAGATGTTACTATCAATCATTAGGTAATAGAGACCCAGTATATCTTAGTACACTGACAACAAACTCAAATATAGAAAAATAAGCCAAGATATAGTAGCCACTGTTTGTTAACGATTCATTAACGTTAAGTGTCGTCTCTGAGTTTGACAATAAAACGAAATCACACAGCACAGAAAGCTCTAGAAAAAAGACTCATAAAAAGCCTTTTTTCTGTAAAACGCGGTGAAATAGGAAACACGGAGCGAAATCAAAATAAACACGAGAGCGAAACGAGAATGTTGCTCGCCGAAGCGAGAATATACGGCGAACGTGGAATAAACGTTGTACAATTGTGAGCACAATGAAAAGGTACGGTTATAAAACATACACCGTGCGTTCGTTTGAGAGTCGAGCTGTGATTGCGTCACAGCTTTAAATAAAAAAAAAGTTACCTTAAAACATATTTTATTGTACGAAAATATGACTTTTTAATTAATAAATATTTTGGGGACATTTTTACACAGCACCATCTAGTCCCAAACTAAGCAGAGCTTGTACTATGGGTACTAGACACTGGATATAATACATATATACTTTTTTTGTAAATACATACATAGGAAACACCCAGACAAACACAAATACAAGACTTATATTCATCACATAAATATTTGTGTCCTGTGGGAATCGAACCTACGACCTCGTGATCAGCAGTCCGGAACTGGAACCACTAGACCACAGACGTCGTCTTGTTATTAACAACCTGGGCGGGTCGCTAGTCTTAATATATAAAACATAACCGGGTTTGTTACAAACATTTAAAACCCGAGGTCTGCAGGACCGATTTTCATGACCTTTGATTTGTTAGATTGATTTCTACCCCGAATAACAGAATACCTATTAAAACGGGGTTCAAACTTGACGCTAGCGAAGCTGATGGAAGAACCCAGTGTTACCATAAAATGAAAACATCAATTTTGTAAATCATACTTTTACGCTAACTAAGCTTAGAGAGACCTTTTGAAATATTTATAACATTTTTATTTTATAAAAAAGTACACAGCGACCTCATCAAGACTCCAGCCGTTTGTTTGTAAATCTTAAACAAGCTCAGAAAATCTAAGTTGAAAACCAAACGAGTACTCAAACAACGTAGTTGTTAAAAAAATATTCTCTAAAATAACGAATTCAATTTAAATAACAAATATTGACACGCATAATGAAAGAGCTGAATTATTTACATTTATTTTAAAATAATAAGCAGTGATAGCTTAGTGGTACGTACCACAGGTCGTAGGTCCTAAGTTCAAATCTGACTTTTCTTAATCATATTTATAAATGTTATAATTTATCACTTAATCTTATGACGTTTGTGGTCTAGTCGTTCGAGTACCAGACTGCTGATCACGAGGTCGTGGGTTCGATTCCCACAGGACACAAATATTTGTGTGATGAACATAAGTGTTTGTGTTTGTCTGGGTGTTTCTTATGTATTATATGTATGTATTTACAAAAAATAAAAGTATATAAGTATTATATCCATTGTCTAGTACCCATAGTACAAGCTATGCTTAGTTTGGGACTAGATGGTGCTGTGTAAAATGTCCCAGAATATTTATTATTATTTAATTTGCTTACAACGGTGAAAGTAAACATCGTGAGGAAACCTGCATGCCTGAGAGATTTTCTTGACGCCGCGGCGTGTGAAGTCTATCAACTCGCAGTAGACCAGCGTGGTGGACTATAGCATAATCCCTCTCATTCTGAGAGGAGACCCATGCCCAACAGTGGGACGATTATTATAAAAAATGAATTACCAATTAACATTACATACAATCACGCCTGTATTTTCTTATAGGTAAGGTAGTGTACTGTTGTACACCTACAGCAGATATTACGTTTCGAAACCCATGTTCGGGTGAGACTATTGCCAAAATCCAAACTCCGAGCTACTACTGACAATTTAATCCACAAACCTAATAACACTGTCTGACCTGGGAATCGAACTTAGGACCTTGAGTGCAGTCGTTCTTAGGATCACTAGAATAACCAGGCAGGGGCTAGACAAGTTGCATTTTGACATTCGAATCGCCAAACAAAATGTATGAAAATGACACAAGCTTTCGACAAATCGGGCTGTCACTAATGTCTTTTCCATACATTTTGTTTGTCGATTCGAATGTCAAAATGCAACTTGTCTGGTCCCCCAGTTATGAATCACGACGAATCGCTACTAAAGTACCTCGACAGGTCTATTTTAAAGCCCAATTCTACGATAACCAAAACGAATACGCCTAGAATTCTATGCCGACAAATTTTTAACTTAATTTTCACATCTTTAAGATCCATTTTAGGGTTTCCTCAACTGGTAATTTTTGTGAGGGGTTTATTTCAACCATGAATCACACTAAATTGTTTAAGTATATCAATTAATTTAAATTATAGCAAAGGAAAAATAAAAAGTACCATTAAATTACAGTAAACCCTCTTTACTTTGTACGAATACAATTTCGAGGCGAGATTTACTTAGTTATATCAATATAATATACTTATGTTGTATGAAAATAAAAGGGACAATGTTCAGGTTCGCAAAATGTTACTATGTATTTTGTTTTAATGTAATTCTAATAAAAATAATATTCTAATAAATTATATGGCCAAATTGAAATAAAATATTTGAATTTGAAAATTTGAATTAATACTGTATTATCCTTTATTGAACAAAATAGAAATGAATACCAACATTTTATGTCATCCGATCGTACCTATATTTTTTTTAATGCTATGTTTTCCGATTGATATTGTACAGAACGGATGTTGAATTTTCTATGAAAATGTGTATTGTGTAACAATTGTAGGCAAATCAATAAATAAATATAATTTAATATTTGTTTTGTTTTTATTTATAAATATATTTTTTTTGGCATTATGAGTAGGTATGTAGATTTAGTATGCCTATATTAATCTATACTTAATATTATAAAGCTCAAGAGTTTGTTTGTTTGGTTGAACGAGCTAATCTCAAGAACTACTGGTCCAATTTGAAAAATTCTTTCAGTGTTAGTTAGCCCGTTTATCGAGGACGGCTATAGGCTATATATCATCACGCTGCGACCAATAGGAGTGGAGTATCAATTTAAAATGTTGCAATGGTGGGAAAAATCAACTTCTACGGGAACTAAGCCGCGGGCAAAGGCTGGTCAAAGAATAAAATTGTATTTTATTATGTACCTACCAATTTGACCTCTGCTTGATCAATGTTAAGCTGATATAGACTAAAAAGGGAGACTAAAAAATCTTCCTAAACTCTACCTACTATTCTCACAGACAATCCTAAGTTAGGTGCTTACCTTCATTATTTCTAAGGCTTAAACCTGTGTCTCAATCGCTTTAATATTCCCTTTGTGCACATAAGGCTCAGAGAAACGTTTGTATCTCAACAATCGTAACTAAAGCCGAATAAAAGGAATACTTTATGAAAACATCACTTTGAAAGTGTTGCTTACACTCACTTTATGTTGAATAGAAATGAAGCATTAATAACTAATTTACACATAGTGTCGGGAAGACTATGCAAAAAAAAAAAAAGATGGCGAAAATGTATCGCGTTGGCACAGCGATACATTTTGAGCGTGCCTTTTCAAAGTTAAAATCAAAATCAAAATAGTTTTATTTTCAGATAGGTAGACCTTATGCAGGCACTTATGAAATGTCTTAACTAGGTGCACGGTTCCAAATTAGTCGTTTCCTATGGAGAAGAACCGGCAAGAAACTTCATGGTTACTCTTTCTAGTTCGCCTTGTAAGTACTATGCTAGTAAACAATGGATATTATTCTTTTATACTTTTTTTGTTGTAAGTACATACTTATACATAAGAGATATCTAGACCAACAAAAACACCTATGTACAATCGCATACATATTTATATCCAGTGGGAATCGAACCCTCGTCATCAGCAGACCGACACTTAAACCACCAGATCACAGACAATCATAAAAACTTGAAAAAATTTAGTATATTTATCTTCCATTTCAAAGGCAGAAAATCTTAAAAATATAGTATCTCTGATCGATCATATCTGATAAACAGTGAAATAAAAATATCAATCTTCTTAAAAAAACATTTTATTCAATACTGTTATTGATAACCAATGAATATTTCAGTCAATCTTGAGTCGCTCCGAGTTTCTCGTAGCGCTACGAGCGTAGCGCCGTAACCGTAGCACGTAGCTACGATTTGTTCAAAATCTATGTTATTGAATGTGGACGTCGAAGGGGAGATTCGAACAGATTTTGTTGAATGGAATATTATTTTGAATTGTATGTCGAATAAAAAAATAAGGAATCTGCTTATTTTGGGTGTAGGGCAAACGATGTCAAGTGCGGTTTTTTGTCGGTATGAGGTACGACATACCCTGCCGCCTCATGCGGCAGAATTAATGAGGAATTTCCGCATAAAGGTTGATTAAAGTAAAAATCATCATCATACCATCACGCCTATATTCCCCAAAGGGGTAGGCAGAGGCGTACTAATGTACACCCACATTTCGCCGGTATGTTTAGGTCCTATGTAATAGGGGGCGAGCCTATTGCCATCAACCGGGCACAAATCCAGACTCCGAGCTGCTACTGGGAATTTCACAGAAAACCCAACAACATGTTGCTCGACCCGGGGATCGAACCCAGGACCTCTAGCATAGCAGTCGCGCTTGGGACCACTAGACCAACGAGGCAGTCAGTAAAGTAAAGCAGGCAGTAAAGTAAAAAATAATAATAATAAATATCCTGGGACATTTTACACATCACCATCTAGTCCCAAACTAAGCAGAGCTTGTACTATGGGTACTACGGGACAATGGATATAATAATACTTATAATAATACTTCTGGATGGGAAGGATGCGCTGCGCTGGCAGCAAGAGGAATATTCCGTTAAACTGTCGGCGCAGTGAATCCCCCATAACAGGTTTTTGCAGGGTCGGCAACGTGTGAGTGACGCTTCGGTGTTATTAACGTCACGCTTAACTGCGGTAACCGTCTACCATCAAACGGCCTGCATGCTTGTTTGCCACCCTTGCACCACCCAAAAAAAAATGTTACAATGGAAATCTAGCGTGATTAAAGCTATCTCCACGTTTCTGTATATGTTCCCTATCACATTACCAAAAACCGAAAACAGAAACACTCCGAATGACAATGGCGGCTGCATTAACAGAGGAAAATTAATGGCGAGAGAGACGCCTTTTGTAGACGATGCGACATCGCATATGGTAGACACGACGTATGGTGTAAGGTACTAGAAGATACTTTTCTTTTTTGTTGAATGTCTTGAATAACAAGCACATGTTCAACTTAAAGCTGAGTGATACGCGCACCTGCCGTCGCTGTGAGGAGCCTGATGAAACAACACTCCACCTTTTGGCAATGTGGATAGTTGACACACAAGCGCAGTGCTCATCTAGGGAAACATAATTATCTTAATCTATATACAACGTGTTAAAAAAAACCCTGTCCCCGACCCATGAAGGTATTATTAGGTATCGATATTAGATTACATTTATGTAATTCTTGTCAGTTTTCAAGTAAAAAAAAATATCCCGAATAAAATTAAATATTTTTTTATAAAACAAGGAAACTTAGATACTTAACTACAAGGGCAATAGTCACAGGTGCCTAATATACCACGGCAGTTGATAGTATTGTCACATTCAAGGAAATTGCTAGATTTTGTGTAATTTTAGTACAAAAATCGTGAATTTAAAACTTCATTAACAGCCTTACTTTTATGTTTTTTTTAATTTGGTAATGTGATTGGGATAGATATATACCCCTTTCGGGTCGGACAGGGTTTTTTAACATATTGTATATATAAAAATGAATCTCCAAAATGTCTGTACGCGCATAACTTCCGAAACAACTGCACCGAATTGGATAATTCTTTTTGCTGTGTTCGTAATTGTCAGGTAACAGATAATCAGTTCGTTTGTATGAAAATACGATAGCAAATATTTAAAAAGCTCCGAAAAGTGAGTGTGCGAATGAGACAGAAGACTGTGAGACGTCTTCAATATATTTACAAAACTCTGACAGACAGTATCAAATTGACGGACGGATATTCAAATATGGCGGTACGAAGTTTGCCAGGCTAGCCCCAGATAAAATAAAGAAGCTCAGGCCTAAGCAAATCCTGCAGTTTGTGTCAGGTTTAGCGGTGAACTCTAAGTTCATACCATTAAGCAGCAATCACAAAAGACCTACCTAAGGTACAGTGAAATTAAAGCCACAAACAAATAATAAAAAAAAACTCTTTACAACTTGTAGTTTGCACCACTCTATAATGTAGATGTGTCATGAGAGCCTCACAAGTTTACCGACACATTTCAGTGATGTCAGACTCGCGTACTGCAACACGACACTCCACAGTCCATTGTGATGCGCACGAGCACCGATATGTAAACATTCACAACATCTCTACATATTATAAATATTGAAAATGATATTTAAAGAGTCCCTCAATGGTTTAGTAGTTGTTAGCGCTACTGGGGGGCTAGACAAGTTGCAATTTGACATTCAAATCGACAAACGAATAGAAACAAAATGTATGGAAATGACAAGCTTTCGACAAATCCGGCTGTCACTAATGTCATTGTGCGGTCTCGCACTACGTCCGATCCAAACTCGATCAAAATCCATGAAAATACGCTCCCCGGTACGGTACGGTAGGTGTGCCGTAGTACCTAAGTGACTAAGGTATTTCTCGATCAAATGAATGACTTTTACGGCCAATGTCAAATCAAATAAAGAATCCTTAATGGACCCGTACTTTACAGATAGCTTTCTGAATCCAGAATCGACCAAAATTATTTAGAACACAATTAACATAATTAAACACACATGTTACAATAGAAGGCCAATTAAATGTGCTCACTGATAGCAAGATAGACGCAAGTAACACCGTGGGCACGGAATAAATAATACAGAATGGCCACCTCCGCCCCTCCCTAACGTCAGATACCTCAGGTCCGCATTCTGCCGGTGTTCTTGCCGGACGTTCTGCCAACAAACCCTACGTACTCTCACGCACACATTTGCACGTGTACAAACGTAATTTTGACAAGTTTGACATTTGGTATTTTAGTGTGCAGCGGTATCGCAAAAGTTTGTATGGAGTGTCACAGGTGTGCCGTGGGGACCAGTTAGTAAGATATAGAAAGAAATTCAAAAGGACATTCACAACGTTTGAACAGACATTTATTCAAGAAAATATTTGCTTTTGCTCCTTGCAGTTTAATATTTATTCAACATATTCATAAGTATTTATAGTGATAATGGACGTCACAGAAATAAAGTGTTGTTGTTCTAAATGTTTAGAATAAATTGTTTGTTCACAGTAATACATTTCATGAAGTATTTTTTATTTGAGTAGGTACAAAAAATGTTTTTTTACACGTTTAAGTAAAGAAATCCTTACTCCCCGAGACTTATAATTTGGGTGTCTTCAAGACGAGAGTGAATCGGTTTCTTCAAGGCAAGCGCGCTCCATCGTAGGCCACATCGTTGCTTAACATCAGGCGAGTTGTGGTCAAGCGCAAGCCTATCTACCATAAAAAAAAACTGCAGAAAAAATTTAAAAATGTATGAAAAAAGTTACGGAAAATTTCAACGCAGGGGCGGTCAGAATCATGTACTGTACTCATGGTATTCGGATGTGCGTCGATGTATTCCACCTTGTATTAGTAGATATATTTACATACTATCTATCGAAAATCATGTTACAGTAGTATAATTTACATAACGTATATATTTAAATATGTATGAGTATATAATCGGCTTTGGTGAGAGCAATTATTGTGTGCGCTTTCAGTGGTTATAATCCCCTCTAAAACCTTTCATACAAGTGTGATAGCAAAATAAGGATACACTGTTCATTATTTCATGACGACGTCTGTGGTCTAGTGGTTCGAGTACCGGAGGATACAAATATTTGTGTGATGAACTTAAGTGTTTGTGTTTTTCTAGGTGTTTCTCATGGAATCTCAGGAAAGATTGGTCGGTTTGTTTGTATTGAATAGGCTCCGAAACTACTGGACCGATTCGAAAAATTCATTATGTGTTAGATAGCCTATTTATCGGGGAAGGCTATATATTATCACGCAACGACTAATAGGAGCGGAGTATCAATGAAAAATATTGCAAAAACCGGGAAAAAAATTATAAGACCGAAGTCGAAGCCGCTGGCGGAAAACTAGTATATTATAAGTACAAATGTATGTATGTATTTACAAAAAAAAGGATTTATGTACTTTATCTATTGTCTACTTTGTCTAGTACCCACAGTACAAGCTATGCTTAGTTTGAGGCTAGCTTAAAAAATTATAAGGCCACGCGGGCAAAGCCGCTGGCGGGAAGCTAGTACAGAATACAGCTGTAGGTACTTAGCAGAAAGTCTCAAGGATTCAATAAACAGATCCATTATACGTCAAACAAACACTATTAGCGTCATACATGTACCGTCAACCTCAACACATGACTATAACGCTAAAGAAATATTTACACAATGCGTCGCAGTAAAATAAATAAATTGTTAAGTTAATAAATAGATTAAGAAAAATATTGTTTTAGAACTAATAATACATTTAATAAGATTCATTATTCCTTTTGTTACGGTTTCAAACAGAAAAAAATCATTTCAAAGTATTAAAAAAAACATATTTTTTTCATAGTCTACTAAGGTGGCAAACAAGCATACAGCCCGTCTGATGGTAGCGGTTACTGCAGCCTATGGATGCTTGCAACATCACTGCGGTATCACTCGCGCTTAGCTGACTCTGTAAAAATTGTTTCAAACCCTTTTTGAAGAACCTCTTGCCTCCTCAGCCTCAGCGGATTATTAAAAAACTGTTGATTTAAAAATTACTTCTCATTTAAACACGATTTCATAGTTATTTTGTGTGAAAAAACTTTTCTTTCGTGGTATTCCAAAAAGTTTTTAGAACAAAAGGTATTCAATATCTTCAAACACCAATTATAAATTGAAGTGTCTGTCTGTGGTTTCAAAATAACAGCTATTTATACGTTGCCATTTAATAATCGATAACGTCGGAGTATAAAATGTTTGTTTATCTAACGTCAAAAACGGCTCAACGGATTTAAATGAGAAAAATCAAGGGACTAAAACAAATATTCTAACTTAAACTTTCGTGTACATTTCATTTCAATATCTTACAGGGTTTAGAAGATATTAATAAAAATGAATTTTTTGAGCCACAGCAACGCGTGTTGCCTGATGCACTTTTATTTAAAACATTCGGAATTCTCAGTCATTCTCAGAAGAGCCGAGTGTGGAGTTGTGCCCGGTTAATGGCAATAAGCTCGCCCCCTATTACATGGGACCTAAACATACCGGCGAAATGTGGGGGCATTAATACACCTATGCTCCTAATAATTACCTAATATCTGCCTAGCCTCCGGGAAATAGAAACGTGATGGTATGTCTATGATATATAATAATGATATATGATATAAAATAATGATATATAGAAGATTTCGACTGGCGAGCAGGGCTCGCGGTGGCTTAGTGGTCAGAGCGTCTGGAGTACCGAACCAGAAGACGCAGGTTCGAATCCTGCCCGCCAGCCGATTTTTTCCTTCATTAAAAATAACTTGTAATCTTAGCAAGGAAAATACTTAAAAAATACAAAAAGATAGATATATATAATAATCTACTTTCTGACCTTTCAGAATAAACATTAAAGCCATCTCTTAAACTTGTATTCTTCTTCCTCCTACCCTTGTCCCAATTTATTTGTGGTCGGCGCAGCCTATCCTTTTCTTCCAATCATCCCTGTTAGCCGTCACCTGCTCATTCACTCCCTTTTCCATCATATCAACCTTAACACAATCCATCCAGCTTTTCTTTGGCCTTCCTCTATCCCTCCGTCCTTCTACATTCAATATAATTCTCTTAAACTTGTATTCATTAAACACAATATTCTCGCTCTAATTTCCACTGCGTCTTCACTAAGCCAGCAAACGAGGTTTCACATTGGGAAACTGTTAACAAGACTTATCTACACGTCGGGAAAGCTCCGACAAGTTTACACACGCTTCTGCAACATTATATAACAATGCAATTAATTCTACACAATTCGTATGTAGAACGCGAGTTTAGAAGACTGAGTGAAGATTAGTGTTTACGAAGTGACATAGAATAATGTAGAGTTAGAGAGAACTCTTGAGAGGTAACAGATTAATGAAGAGATAGAGAGATTATTTTATAGAAATTGTCGCCGACTGTCATATGTTTCGAAATAAACTCATACGCATGTTATTTTACAAGCTGACTTCTGACACTAACTATACACTGTTCACCGGTATATTTAGGTGACTAGGTCCCATGTAATAAGGGTGAACCTATTGCCATTAACAGGCCACAAATCCAAACTTCGAGCTGCTACTGAAAAGTTCATAGAATAAATAACACTACTCGGCCTGGAAACCGAACTCAGGACATCTAGCAATCGCGCTAAGGACTACTAGTCTAACGAGGTAGTCAATGAATTAGTATGAATTAACATCAAAAGACTCAAAGGCTAATAAATAGACAATGCTCAGCGAAAACTTACGCTTCCGTATGTCAAATTGTAATACAAATTTGACATACGGAAGCGTTACTTTACGCTTAGCGTAGTCTCAGAATATGAGCCAACGATCCTTATAGAATAAAAAGATAAAGTAATGGAATCAATTTGTCTATTCATTGAAGCAGTATCGTCGCTCTATTTCATCCGAGGTTTATTTTATGTATTGTAGCTTGCCGGAATTAATGGATGTACTAATTAGGTACTTCCTTTGAATTCGGGATAAAAGTTTCTCTCGACAATAAATGTCTTTGTACGACCCATTGCATTGTTGACCAACACATGATGGTAATCTAAAGGGGGCTCGTGGCTCAGTTACAATTACGCTGATCAAACGATCTGCTGCCGCAGTCAATCTGTTGATGGGTGACCATTTACATATCGAGACCCTTTCGTGCCTCAGAGCATTTAAAGCTGTCGGTCCCGGTTGTCATACGAAGTTAGTGGTAGTAAGTAGCCCAAAAAGCCTGACAAGTGAACCTTCAAATATCGGAATTGTCCAGAAATTGGGTTGCAGAGCAAAAATCTGATAATAGTATCACCCTCCCAGTCTATTGTCTTTAAAAAATTGAATACCGACTTAGAAATAAGCAGCTATGCAAGTTTTCTAATCCAATATATTTTCCAATACTTATCCGTTATTGGAACTACTTTAAGAAACCTACTTTACAGATAAAAAAAATATCCACCACATGCCCCGATAAACTTCAGTCCTGATCTTTTGTTCAAATTAAAAAAAGAACGTCGGCGAAAGTTTCCGAACGCGTCCGAAGTTTGCTAGAGAATTAATCGGAATCCAGAACTTTCCATTTATACTTGAAAAGAATTAACGATCCTTAAAACACGAGCTCGGTCCGTTACTGAATAAACTTTTTAACTAATTAAGGTTAGCGACGCGGTCTGCGTCGTTTATCCAGAAAGATTTTAGACTTTTTTGTTTCATCAATTATTTTTTTCTCAGAAACCGAAAATTTCATCGGCTAGTTGAACGAATCGACTATTTAATTAAGCTGGACCTGTAGACAAGTTGCGATTTGACATTCGAATCGACAAACTAATAGACACCAAATGTATGGAAATGACACAAGCTTTCGACAAATCGAGCTGTCACTAATGTCATTTCCGTACATTTTCTCTCTATTCGATTGTCGATTTAAATGTCAAAGTGTAACTTGTCTAGCCCACCTTGCTATCAACTATATTAGAGGTGCCCAGACACTTTTTAAATATTCTTTTTAAAAGGCACGGTAATTGAGACATTAAATCCAGATTTAAAAAGTGCATTTTAAGAAAAACGTACTATGAATTTATTCCCATTTCAGTTGATCAATACCTTCACCCCTTCCGTAAGCTACATCATAAATGATGTCACTTGCTTATATTTATCGAGTGCTATAAACCGATATTAAACAACCCATAACAATACACAATAACAGCATGAACAAAGGCTTTCAATCACTCCTCAAGTTTATGACATAACGCCGCCGGAATGAATCTTTTCTATTGTTGACGATGTGTTGATTTCACTTTTATAGATGGGAATTTAAATTGTTTCACTGTTACCTTATTTTTTCCCACGGTAGGTTGTTTTTAAAGGTGTTTTCGAAATACATTCTATACCAAGGGATGATAGTAAAAGCGGGACGGGATGCCCTAGAAAGATTTATATCCATTATCTAGTACCCTTTGTATAGCTCTGCTTAGTTTGAGACTAGATGGTGTTGTGTAAAATGCGTGACTAGCTGCGTAATATTCGCGAGTGGACCGGCATCAACAGTGCCGCTGAACTGTTCCGTCTCGCGAACGACAGACTGGAGTTTTCCAAAATGACAACCAACCTCCAGTAATTGGAGAAGCACTTCGAAGAAGAAGAGTAAAAATGACCCAAATATTTATTCTATTCACAAATAAATGGAATTTACGCTTGTTTTCACCGAGACGTCCTCTGAATCGTAAGACTTCTAAAACTAACATTACCACATGTCTAAAGGCATATCTAATGTAGACAAAATATTCTAAGTAAAACGTACATCTGTGCAAAATTTATTCTTAATATACATCTGTCTGGAATACAAAAGAACTTGGTTTTTATAAGATACTGTATAAATATGTCGTCGGTGTGTATAAATTCGTATGAAGGACGCGTGCTAGTAATATGTCATAGCATTTCAGATGTTATTTTAGGGTTATCAAACACAGAAGGCCTTTTATTAGACTGTGAAAAACAGGCTTTGAAAGTAATGTAAGGAATTAATGGGCCTGAGCTTCAAACTAAGATCTGCAGTTTATTAGGTATGTAAAAACATGCAAAACATTGATAGAATCAGTTATTGATTATCTAAATATCATTGGTACTCGTATATTCGTAGATATTGAACTCGATAGCTGCAAAAGCCCTTCTATTGTAGGGGAAAAGGGACTTAATTACATAGAAAAATCTAAGAAGAAGAAGAATAGATATTTTTTTTACATCAACTGACAACAAAAGACAGGCATTATTAGTGTTTCAGTCCCTTATAACAAAAGATGATTAAACAAACCCCCAAGTTTTATAATAACCGCCATGTTTTATGATTAGAATGAATTTTAAATTAGACATATTAAACTTAATTTGTAGGAGGGTAAGGATTTAGTTAAGAAAGTCAATATAAAAACAAGAATATAGATACAATCATGAACCCACAACAGAAAAAAGGTTGACTATAACGAGATAGTAGAAAAACGAGATCTTACTTTGAATAAAAATAAACGAAATTCTATATAGTCAAAACCTACCCTATGTTTTTCAACTTACATGAAAGAAAAACAGAATCACAGCTGCTATCATCCCACGCAAACATTCAACATAGCGCATACACACAAACAATTTAAGAAAACCCACACATTTGATGTCTAGACCCTTTCAATACTGGACCTGTTTACACACAGGACACGTGACGGCATAAAAACGATCTATTTGCATGAGAACCTCAACTACTACAATGGTAAAAGGTAAACCTTTATGATTATTTGTAGGCTAGCGGCAAAATTCATAAATCTTTCGGGTAAAATGTCTTGCGAACTGGAAAAATTGTGGGTGGTTCGTACTGACGACGACCAAAAGTAAGGAGGAAAGGTAATTATAAGAAAGAAAGAAAAAACGTTTATTTGCCACAGAAAAGACTCATTATGGTAACAAAATGTTTACATAAGTTACATAAGGGGCACGTAGAGTCATACATAACTAACATAATATTTATAATTAGACAAACAAAAATAGGAAGGAAGGAAATAAAAATAACAATGACAATTTTTTTTCCCGCTGCAGCAAATGGATATCCAGTTCAGCATGAGCTAGACTTACATCTGGCGCTGGTATTCTGCTGAATCCCGGTGGTAACATACGGGTGTCAAGCCAGGCAATTCAAGAATAACTGTTAATATAAGTTTTTATGTGGTGTGTAGTTAACAGAAAGTAATTAAATTATTAAATAAATATCATTATCCTCAAATAACTATGTTATGTTTATCTGTTCTATTTACTCCCACTGCTGAGCAAAGGTCTCCCTCAACTCCTCCCACTGATGTCTGTTAAGTGCTACCTAACGCCAGTTTGTTCCGATGACTTTTACATACGTCCTACCAGTTTTTAGATCTTCCTCGGCGTGGATCAAAAGTGAAACCGGTAGGGATCCAGTTGTATTCGAAAGAAACCATAAATCATTAGCACTCAAAAGAGGTTCATTGGTGCATAATGACCTCCCCCACAGATTTTCTCAAGGACCGGACAAGTTGACTAAGGACGCTGGGAGTTTTTAGATTATATTTATTGGCATATGGCATTTAATCTATCCTTGTAAAAATCTATAGGGGAGGGCCTTTGTTCGGCAGTAGACATCCTTAGGTCGATATTCTCGTCCTGCAGTAAAAAAATACTGTGGTGAGCTCCTAAACCTCTCAAATTCAAATCATTTATTTTGTCTCTTTTCGAACGTCTCCCAAAGGAAGTATCTTTTTAATATATCTTTGAACACGACACATCTGCACACAGTGTTCGATACAATTGCCGCTCTACCGTGCCAAATCTGGTTCGTCGATATCTAATAACATTTTAAAGAAATCGGATTCCAACGCGACATCCTGTCGTGTTTGAAATTTGAAAACCCCGAGTGTTGCAATATTTCCCGACATTTGGTTTACTTTTACGACCAAAGTGTGACTACTATAACTGAAAAAGGTTTTATGGATGACTACAGGTTTTATGGTTTATAATTTATAGCCTATAATATAACTTATTCTATACTATTGCTGGGAACTTTAAGAAAATCCGGTACGGTAGTTTCCGAAATTAGCCCGAACTCAAAATCAGCGCGGTGGAGAACTTCATAATAAATAATTATACGTCCTATAGGTGTTGCCCTTTTCCAAATATTTTTAAAGTCATCCGCTGTCAATTCAAACATACTTAAAAACATTTTAATCGACGAACGAAAAACCGGAGGACGTTCTCAATTCAGATGTAAAATATTTTTACCCAGCTGCGGAAGGAGGGTTATGTGTGTGACGTGTACGTACGTATGCAGGTACGTATGTCCGCTAGTAACTACTCAACGGTTCAACCAATTTAGATAAATGATACATATTTAGTCATAACAATCGTCATAATCGTCTTGAGTGTTATTGGGTACTTGAAAATGAAAAAAAAATGGCGGATTTTAGACGCTTTATTCCTCAAGTAGTTACGATTTACTTACATATTTGTACCTACATACATACTATACATTCTTGTTGTCTCCACGGGGCAGAACTTGTTTCCTACTGCAACAGCTGTTTTTTTAACTGGCGTAATTATAAACAAAAAGTATCCGCAATTCATTAGCTTTCCAATCTCAAAAGATTACACTAATTAAAAGTTGTATCCAATCACGACGCGTACTAAGACACGTAATTAAAAATTAAGTCGTAGATACATTATGATCCTTGGAATTAAACCGAGAAAAAACTTAGTCTTGGCTTTATTTATTATAAAGTTACTTCGGGCTATAATTAGTTCGTTGTTTAAACTAAATAAATAAATAAATTATTTATTGATTCATTAACTTCCTGCTCTGAACTGAAGTGCCTCGTGATCCTAAGCGCGACTTGAAGTCCTGGATTCAATTCCCAAGTCCAGCAATGTGTCTTCGGGTTTTTCTATGAAATTCTCGGTCTCGGAGTTGGGATTTGGGCCCGGTTAATGGCAATAGATTCGCGCCTTTGGGGAATACAGGCCTGATGTTATGTTTTTTTTTTTCAATAAATTTTTTTAACAAAAAAAGAAAAACATTTGAAGGAAAACATTGTGGGGAAGCCTGCATGTCTGAGAGATAGTCTCGACTGCGTATGAAGTCATATAAAGTCTGCCAACTCGTTCTAGGCTAGCGTGGTGGACTATAGTCTAATCCCTTCCATTCTGAGAGGAGACCCGTGCCCAGCAGAGGGACAATAAATAGGTTCATGAAGAAGAAGAAAAAACAGTTACTTAACTGGTCTGTTGGTCGCATATTCAGCCGTTGAAAGTGAGGACCTATGATCCGATACTCCAAAGCTCCCTCCGTTCCCGCTACATTATCCCATCACTAGTCTGCACCGAACTTGATCCGATATATCAAGTATCAAGTAATATAGGAAATGAGATCGACGTATCGGACAGATGCGAGCGTTAACTCGATAGCTGCAGTAATCGAACAAGTCGACAGGTGTTGGACTTGGCCTGATCGAATTTAGCATGGACTGGCTTTGATGGTAATTAGAATTTAGGGATGCGACTTTATATTGTAGTTAAATTAAGAGAGACTAGACCTATTTTTTAGCATAATGAGCAGATTTTTCAAGTATTCACGTTTAATTAATATAATTAGTAAATACGTAGTATCTAGTGAGATATAATTAGATATAGAAGTGTATTTTTTTTAAAATAGTTATTATTGTTCATTTATTTTGCTTATATTTAGGAATAGATTTAATATTTAAATAACATTATTATTAAATTGAGTTATATATTGCATAATTTTGCTAACGTTATAAATAAATGAATTTATGGTAATTTTTATAGTGGTAGTTAAATAAATTTTAATTAAATAGAGATTTTACATAAACAACATTACATTATTAGGTAGGTACTCGTTATTTTTTGTACAGAATTAACAATGAAAATAAGAAAAAATAATCTTGTAACAATAAAATTATGAAAAAATACCCATGTAATCAGCAACATAACATTGTTGTTTACCCGCGGGACATCGAACCGCAACCTCCGCATTCCAAGGAAGTGGTTACACAATAAATCATGACGATCGCGTCATAGACTAGCAGAATTCATAACCTCGAACTGTTTGTTTGTTACGTAGGTCAATCTAAACTTGTGTGCGGTATTTTCCGTGTTGATAGGAATTAATCAAACAATATTGTGGCACGAAAACAATTGGTTACATTAAAGAGGCTAAAATGTTAATTTTATTGTTTGTTTTAATTGTATTATTTATTACCCGACTGCCGAAGGAGGGTTATGTGTTTGACGTGTATGTATGTCCGTTCCTATGTCCGATCGTAACTACTCAACGGAACAACCGATTTAGATCAATGACACCTCATTAGATTCGTCTTGATGGCACGAGTGTCGCAGTGTACATGAAATAAAAAAGACTGATTTTATATGTTTTAATGTGCGAACTGATTTTGTATCAATATTCATTTTAAATTATCATTTGGGATCTATCTAGTGATTCGATGATGATTTATAAACTAAAAAGTAGGAAATAAAATCAATTATTAAATGAAACAAAAAACCCGACTGCGTAAAAAGTAGTCTTGTTTTTTTGCAAATGATTCTTGCTTAGCGCTAGAATTAGCTTGTGTGCCTTTTATTAGGCTTTGGAGTGGACCATGCCTGGCGATTCCATCCACAGCTTGATAGCAGTCACAAAGCAGCCATTCGTGAGGGTTCTTTAAACTAGGTTTTTTCGTATTCCCTAGAAGGACTTGGGTCCCTGCTGCGTTCCACTAGCTCCGGCTCTAGCAAGTTTCAGCACGTTTTCGTTGCCAACAATGCCCGCATGACATCGTACTCATCTTAGAACTGCTCTGTTCCCTTTCCCAAGAGAACTTTCGAACCATGCAGTCTTCCACTAGTGTCGACCTCCCCATAGACTTCCACAAGACTGGTCATATGCCACCTGTATCCAACGACTCCCACCGACCTTTACCAGCCGGGCTAACATGCACGCCGCGAGAACATTTTGTCTACGCTTATGTCGTGCTTTTGTTTCGTTTTCGCACAAGAAAGAGCGAGACGAAAGAGTAGACAAAATTTTGTCGTGGCGCGCATTTTAGCCTGGCTAGTCGTCGGTCCATCTATTTGGAGACTGGATATAAAGGAACACACACTAAAGCGTTCATGATTCCGATTACGTGTTCTGTTACTTATAAATTAAATTCCATTCAAAGCGTATGATCATAACCTGTATAAAATTCAGCCATTACATTAAATTTCTGCTGAGAATTCACCTGTATAGCTTGCCCAAAGTAAATTTTACGTAAGCCTACACGCAATGTTTAATTCTCAACCTAATACGGAACGCGTAAGCGTCAAAATAGCTCAGCAGCAGCTAATAACGAAGCTTACAAAAGCACAACAGGCAAGGACGAACTTTCACTGACTAATCAAGGGTTCGTTAATGACTTGTTGCGTAATAATGGATTTTATGCCTTATGTGTTCGGGTCAAGGCGGGTAATTTTAGAATCACACATTTTTTATGAGTAAAAAAACTCAAGAATACTTTATTCGGAAATGATGAGCTTGTGGTTATTTAAAATTCTTGCTGATTTATTAAACTGAAAAGGCAAAGTTACGCTTTCCAAGGTCAATTTACGGGTGGCTTTCAGGTTCTAGCCTTAGCTGCTTTGGGCGATACGGACGAAAACCCACATGTCAAAAATGCCTTTTCTACTTTACTCTATGGCAATTGTGCCGATGTCGAAAATTCTGCCAATGTCAGAGTGGTTAAGAAAAATTTTCAGTCCATAAAAATGCTCTGGCAGGTATTTTTTTAGAGTGCTGTCATCAAAGTCCAACCAATAGGATACATTAAAGAGTCTATATATACCTACCTTAGTACAACGTATGAAACTGACGTCTCTCACTTGTCGTATTTAATGTCATATTTGACATCTGTCAAACGTTAGAGATGGGCCAACATGACATTGACAATCATTGAATTACAAGGACCTTGAGTGAACCGTTCATTCCCGGCCTCCCAATTTAGAGCACGTTCTTTTAAGGTATTGATTAAAATAAGAGTTTTGTTCAATTAATATTTAATTGAAGTAATTGCTTCTTACGTCACGGTACATAATTTGTGGCAATCAAGAAACTAGGTAATTGTTGAATCGTTCTACGTTCCTAAACCCGGTTCATATTTTCGTAAAAAAATAGGTAATTATGTTTGCTTAAATATTTTTGGGTTCGAAAAACAGTATAGGTCTTTTATAGATGATCGTAATTTAAGAATGTCAAAAAACCGATGTTCACCCGGAAAGTCTACTCTAGGCTATTATAAAAAAACATATTAGTTTGGTCATAACCAAATTTTTAAAACACAACGGACACAGACATCATAAAAACAATACGTTAAAAGATGTTACAGCGTTTTGAGGAACGCATCGTATTTAACTTTATCCAGTTTGTATGATTAATTCATCAAGGATTAGTTAGCAGATAGGTACAATTGAAAAACAATACAATAGATCCTCAAGAGGATCACCGTTTCTTTAAAGAATTTACTAATCAAATTACCTTTCACTGTTTTACACGATATGCTACATAGATTAAATAAGGCACCGTATTAATTAATTTTTTTACGTCGCTAATGAAACTGGTTCCTCTCACACTTGGCTTCCTAACTTACAAGTCAAGGTCACATTGACCTTTGATATAATGTAGTTCTCGTTACCCATCAACTTAAAAAAAAAAACAATAATGTTATTATTTATAAGTTTATGTTATTATTATACATATTATATTATACAGACTAACGTAGGCAGTGACCAACTGCAAACTCTGCAGCCTTGCACCTTCAAAAAGATCTACTTACATCAAAACCTTCGTCCTTGCAAACAATTCAGACAACTTACCTGCAAAGGAGAAACATAATGAATACATCATAAATTGTCAGGTACCAACCTAACGTAATTATGAATGCGAACATTCACAATTATTGCGAAGGCAACTTCAGAGCACGGCGTTTTCATTATACGAACAAAGGTATACTGTGAATTCATTTATATGAAATTGAGGGTAAGCTTGCAAATTTGTATTAAATTGTTTGGGTAGATAATGAGCTAATGTGCTTGGTAAGGTTTCAAGAGATAGGTTGATTATTGTTGAAATTAGGATAATCTGAGTTTGTAAAATGTTTGTAAAATGTTTGTAAAATGTTTGTAAAATGTTTGTAAAATGTTTGTAAAATGTTTGTAAAATGTTTGTAAAATGTTTGTAAAATGTACCACTATTACTTTGATTATCTGTTATCAGCTTGGTTTAGGAAATGTTGTAATCTTTAGCAGCTATTTGGAAACCAAGAAGGTTAACGTGTACTCTTCGGACTCCTTTAGTCCTAGAATTAACGTATACGCCTTTTTGTTAAAACATTTAATAAAAAATATCAGCATTATAAAAGGATTTAAATTATACCTACGTACAAATTCAAATAATTTTTAATATTAGTAAAGCTAAGAAATAAATCAGCCTTTACAAGTACAAAGGTTATATACAGAGAACCATGAAAAATAAACTCGCATGAAAAACAAGACTTTCAAAGCTTCATTTTATGCTTGAATATTACATGGACAAAGTACCCGCATCTTTTATGTTCGGATGCAGTTAAGTTTTATTTGTCAACCCGTTCCTGCCATACAAGAGAATTGCGACATTTTCACGAAAACAACCGTTCATTAAAAGTGAATACATGCGCTAAATATTATGCTTTATATTATACTTTTGCTAATTAACAGAAAATAAATGAAAGAACTAATTTTCGTATAATTTCAGACATTAGTAACGTTTTAGATCAGAAATTGTTGTAGAGAAAAATGTTTTGCCGACTTGTTATAAGAGAAAAAAGATAAATACATAAAGTACACTGTCTCTTAAACACTGACGTAAATACCAGACATGACGAATAACCGCCTTATCAAAAACCCGAAACGGTGGCAATTTAATAATGCAGAAAAACAACTCAGTCATCGAGGTATACCAGAAATTGTACTAGCGTCAAGGTCGCAGCCAACCTGCCCCGCCTCACTTAAAAACCCATTAAGTAAATGCTTCAGTCTCAAATAACTCGCACAATGTTTGAGATATATTTTGAAACAACTTTTGGCACCCTTAGCTTCAATCATCAAAACCTATAAGATTAGAAAGAAAGCCTTTTCCAGTTCTAACTAAATGTTTTATGTCGGAGGGTAGCTTTTTTGTTCTATGGTAACTAATAAGTTTAACTATTTTAATTTCTTGTGTATGTTTTTTCAGTAGGTACTTTTTGTATATTACCAACCTGTTTATTTTTTGTAGAAGTCCAACAAAATTAAAACTTAATCAAAAGAAATATCTCTAAGCTATTTTAATCCTTTATATCACGCAAGCTTTTTTGTCGTTTTTTATTATTTTGACTGCCGGTAAGAAATCATGAAAATTTGTTAAAAACAGACATCATTCGTTATTCACGCATAGTCTTTCTTAATTTCCTATGCCAGAGAATTATTTTAATGTCCTCTGCGGGATAGCGCAGGAAGATTTATAATATTATTAACAAACATCAAAACGTGGGCTCTCATTAAAGATAGATTTACTAAGTGTTGATGCTCTGTCTTTGTAAGAAATTAAAATACACATGTTTGAATTATATTTTTCAGCTTTCAGTTTAAAATATGGGTGTACTGCGCTGTTCTAGAAATGTTGGTAAACTGTTTTTTTATAAACTTTATTTATGAATGGGACTTTTTTCTATTACTGGAACATGTCAGTCCTATTATTCCTGCTGCTGTATTTACCTATAAATTGTTGGTATTGGCATACGGTACGATTAGATTATTTCGTTACGATTTATACCAGTCTTATTCTATTACATTATTATGATATGATGGCACTATTCTGAATTTATACTAACGCGTGACTACGAATATTCAAAACAGTATTTCATATAGTAAACCACTCATCGAAATTGGTAATCTGTCATGCATAAAATTCTTGAGTACATCTGCTGTAGATGCGAAGAGCTCTCACCGTCATATTCCTGAATTATTCGTCCATACAAATTGGGGTATCTGAAATATCTTCGTGGTTTGTTCATGTTATATTTACTCTACTCCCCGAGACCATTCCTACTGGCTTTTCTCAAAGTTTACATAGACTTATTCAGGCGAGAAACGGCTGGCAGTAAAAGAGGTAAAGATAGGTTAAGGTCTTATTTGCCGAGTTTACTATCCTCTTACGCGATAAAATGGAAAATTCTATCTACATACTCTCGTAATGCGGGTAAATCGAGCATATTTATTCTGTGGATACAGACCCATTCGCTTAAAAAGAGTACAAGTATTTACTCTGATTTGTTTGTCGTAGCAACCACGTTACGGAAAATCCACCAACTAAACATGCTGCAACATTTGCTATGTGAACATGAGTCACAACCTGTAATATCCCATTTTTGTTATTGTAAAAAGTACGTATTTATGTATTTTCATATGTAAGTAGTATTGTGATATGAAAGTAGAATCATACAAAATTAAATAAAAAATACATTCGAAAAAGTATTCACTTAAACCGTTTTTAGTAGGCATTGACCACTGTATATTAGGTTATTATTGGGACTGTGAATGACCGATTGTTTTGCTTACTTGCTAGTTTTAGTACAGTTTCCGGCGGGTACAAACATTTACAGGATATTATTATCTAATATCGAGTCTGGTGATAAGTCTATGTTATTAAGTATTTCAGGGCCTCAAGTGTACTATTGTATTGTGTCAGAATCATCATTCAGTCGCTTCAGAATTGGTGATTTTTGACGCAACTTGCTAGTCTTTGTGTCGTTTAGGGCCCTGTTTCAGCATGTTTAGATAGCCTCTAACCGCAAAAAATGGGATAAAATTATCTGTCCAATGTAACGAGAACTTATTAGGAGGTAGTTAAACATATAGCAGACTGAAATAGCAGATTTGGACCCTAGTCCTATTAAGTGACATTTAAAGTTTGTAAACATTAAAGTATAGAAGAATCTACGTAGGACAGTTTAAATAAAACGTTGCATACATTAGGCCATACTCCATGAGCAATAAAATACTTCAAAAATATTTCACCTTTTTTCAGAGAACCACAAACAGTGTTATGAGGCGCTCCATCCATAATACACCCAACATGATTCCGAATTCTGTCAAAACAAGAGTCGGGCGAATGCTTTCAGGATCAACTGGCCTTAATCATAAAAATGTAAATTATTCTCTTTGGTGGGTCGCTGAGCATCACAAAGGTGATGCTTCATTAGACCCTCTTAATGGCACCTACCATTTATATTTCTTATTTTTATTTTAATGATGGCCGATCTTATTATCTTTGTCTTTCTTTTAATGTACAGCGTTTGCTAAAAAATAATAATGTAGGCTTATTAAAGTCTAAGTTTTTGAATATATAATTCAGACAATTTTATTATTGTATTATTTATTTTAACTAGGACTAAGTTAATAATTAAGACCGGAATCCCAGCTAAGTAGCTATTTGTAAAAGACCAGAAACCAGAATATAAAATGAATTCACGTTATAAATCGTGATTTCATAATGAAATCTTATATCATCGAGGAAACGGTAGAATGTTTGTAAAAATAATATACTACAAGAACGCAATGACATTTCAAAGGCTCCGTTGTTTTGTCTTCCATAAAGAATATCGGAATAAAACCAGTTATGTTCAAGAAAACATGACCATAGAACGTATTATTCTTTCTTTCTTTCTTTCTATTATACAACTTTTATGTCTTTTAATTTTATTTATAAGTTAATGGAAAAGGAAATTATCCATTGTAAAGCCTATATGGATTGTAAGCAATTATTTTTTTGTAAACTACTTGTCTTGTGTAAAGCATTACTTAAGTAAGTAAAGAGTATCACTGCATATTATACTTCAAATATTCACCAGATTTGTACCTACTATCTATTACTTAGTTGACGATTTTTAGTCCCACGACGGGCGCCAACAATTTATATTTATTTTACGTTGAATATTTTTTTGAGCCTACAATGTCGTCACATAATAATTTAAGTAATATTTCGGTGCTTAAGTCATACGTTTAATAGCAATATCTGGTCATATCGAAGCTTGGTCCCAGGGTGGGCGCCAGAACGTTGATCACGTTTTTTTTCATTTAATGATAATTCTAGACGTAAAACCGTCTTATAGAAAATATTATCACAAAGCAAGGACAACATTGCTATCTAAAAGCTTATGTCAACTTAATGTTATTCGTATTACCAGTCTTCGTTACTATATCTTTAATCTATAACATAGATTTCGTGACTGCCCACAATAAGCGCTAAATAATTAATTGGGATTCTTCCATGTACGTGGGCACGTACAAAAATTTGCACAAATGATTAATTATTTCCAACAACCACGCCACCATTTTTGCAATAGTACACATATTCAGTTATTAAACTCAACATACTGCGATAATTTTTAGCTTCGTTTGTTTTTATAAAAAATATGTTCACAAAGAAAAATAAAAGATGATATTTGTCTTATACTATGATCTAGTGACGATAAAACAAAAAGCAGACCGTCTAGAGTTCTAGACGACGATAAAAACCACTCATAACGTGTTAAAAACAGTCTAGCTTCATTTCAGACTAAAACAAAGCGAGATCATAAAAAAAATCTTCTAGAGTATATACAATTTCATTCACTATTCAACTCCTGTTTGTAAGTGAAGCGGGGACGTCGGATATTATAAAGGCAAAAGCGACTGGGAGATAAGACGCCAGTCACGACTGTCGGTCGGTAATGATATTACGTTTCAACGCCATCTACCGGCAGACGATACAATTGTGTTTACTAAAATGTTGTTTCACCTCACTCGGGAAGGCTACCGTTCTATTTTTTAATTGAATTTAATTAATTTTGACGTTTTAGGCAAGAATTCAATTATCACTTTAACGTTGAAACTGTCGGTAGTGTGAATAAGGAAGCGGTACCTAAGTAGTAAATCTAATCAAAATCCCATCGTTGGGACTCCGGTCGTCACACTTACGCGAATGTTAGACATTGAAAATAAAACTACCTTTTACGGATTTTGTCGCGTTATATTGATATTAAAAGTAGTATTAATTACGTCACGGAACTAATTTATTTATTCTAGATTTGAAACGATTTTTAAACAAATATCTCGAGAATTTTCTAAAACATCGTTTCCAATATATTACAAAAATCTGCAGACCGAAACTTTGTCTACGGATCTCGACCCCAGGTTCAAACGGGACTCTCACAAAGTAGTAAAGCTCTGCTGGATTTCTTAAAATACCCTATCGAGACTATCGGATTAGTATTCTTTCTTCGTACCCTCCACACTTAGGTAGGTACCAAACCGACTTTCTTCAAAGTTTACCTGAAACTAGATTTTGGGATTCCCAATATCTCTTAATTGAATACTGAATTATTCTTATACTATAATGCTTATATTTTTGATTAGCTTTTCAAGCTCGTCGTTACTAATTACATCTACTACACATTCGCCTTAGGTCAGACTATGATCGCTCATAATATAGTAATCGGGGATAAATGTTAAGGTAAATTAGATTTTAATTTGATAATCTAAAGCAATATCATTATTTAGATTTGGAAAGTACAGTAAATAATAAGTAGGCAGTAGACATCAGCATTAGGTACTTATAGGCAAAGATCAATAACTTGTGTGATTTTTCTCTTTACGCCGACATTATATATTTAGTCTGTTCTATTTATAAATAACAGTTATTAGTAACAAATATAAATGTAGGGACTTACGGAGAAATATAACATGTAGAAAATATTGTTGAAAACCTTTTTTCTAATTATAGAACCTCCTTTCCATCTGATCCCAAAATGGCACGTGTATACTTTCTCCGTTCAATAGTACCCCGAAACTTTTGTTGGTAAAAAATCCCAAATGATTACACACAGTTTATAAACATAACGCTACACTAACAAAGACAGTTTGTATAATCAAAGGAATTCCGCAAACTATAATGGCCAGTAATATATAGCACCTGTGAAAACAACGCCAGATGTGTAGTGCAACCCATTACGTAATATTACGGAGATTTGTAGCGCAGATCGGGGAGACCGATGAGTAAAAACCTTATTTACAGTTCTCGCCGAACTTATTGTCCGGGTTGAGATTGGCACGAGCTAACTTCATCTCGGCCGTAAAAACCAGAGAAAGAAAAATATTAAGACGTAAATTAGAATGTGAAGGAAGATTTCGACTGGCAGAGCGTCTGGTGTACCGAACCATGCTGCCCGCCAGCCGATTTTTTCCTTCATTAAAAATAACTTGTAATCTTAACATGGAAAATGCTTAAAAAAATACAAAAAGATGTTTAACAATTGTTATCTTTCAGTTTCGAACTTTCGACCAAGTTATAAGATCCCTATTCTGATCTCTCCAATCTCTTTAAAACATTTAGGCAAAGTGGATACGTAAAGTTTAAAACCAGCATTCACAGTAAGGACCTATCGATCTTTAAATACGATGACAACCTGCTTACTGCATAATCACAAAGCACAAAGATTTAATATTATAATAAACACGCCTTTAAATTAAATAATCCACGTTTTTCTATATAAGTATTTTTTGCCTGACCCAATTCGAATTTATTAATATTCAAACACGTCACCACGACCTGTTTGAATATTAATAAATTCCTGCTTAAGTCCCTGATAAAGTGACGCCATTGTACAAATTAGTAGGGTAGTTCATTAGCAACGCTTAGCAGCGCCCCCTGGGATTGTCTGGTTGTGATTACCCGCTACCAAGACGGGAAGGACGGGAGATAAGAAAAAACGTAAGTAACTTAATTATTCCACTTTCATTTTCGATGGATAAATCGTAAAATAAGGGTATAGGTCGAACGACCGATGCATGCCTGCCAGTTTATGTTTATTTCTAATTATATTTTAATTTAGGTATTTTGAAATAAACAATAGGTTCGATGCCTTTGTGAAGAATTAAAAGCATGGAATTATATGTTCTAGGTATAGTTCTCGCCAATCGAATCTTATTGTCCGGCGTGAAGTTGGCACGAGCTAACTTCAACCCGGCCGTAAAAATCACAAAGATTTAATATTATAATAAACACGCCTTTAAATTAAATAATCCACGTTTTTCTATATAAGTATTTTTTGCCTGACCCAATTCGAATTTATTAATATTCAAACACGTCACCACGACCTGTTTGAATATTAATAAATTCCTGCTTAAGTCCCTGATAAAGTGACGCCATTGTACAAATTAGTAGGGTAGTTCATTAGCAACGCTTAGCAGCGCCCCCTGGGATTGTCTGGTTGTGATTACCCGCTACCAAGACGGGAAGGACGGGAGATAAGAAAAAACGTAAGTAACTTAATTATTCCACTTTCATTTTCGATGGATAAATCGTAAAATAAGGGTATAGGTCGAACGACCGATGCATGCCTGCCAGTTTATGTTTATTTCTAATTATATTTTAATTTAGGTATTTTGAAATAAACAATAGGTTCGATGCCTTTGTGAAGAATTAAAAGCATGGAATTATATGTTCTAGGTATAGTTCTCGCCAATCGAATCTTATTGTCCGGCGTGAAGTTGGCACGAGCTAACTTCAACCCGGCCGTAAAAATCGGAGAGAAAAATATTAGCTTAATTTAAAATGAGAGCCTACGACTTGAGCTTACGTTTTTTTTTATACCACTAAGGTGGCAAACAAGCATACGGCCCGCCTGATGGTAAGCGGTTACCATAGCCTATGGACGCTTGCAACACCAGGGGTATCATTCGCGCGTTGCCGACCCGAAAAACCTCTTAGAGGTTTATGGAGGATTCACTGCGCCGACAGTTTGAGAGAATATTCCTCTTACTGCCAGCGCAGCGCATCCTTAGAAGGAGGTTTGGCGACCTTATTCACTGCAGGAACACAACACACAATAATATGTGTTATTTGGCTGCAGTTTTCTGTAAGGTGAAGGTACTTCCCCAGATGGGCTGCTCCAGATTTGAGCCTTAAATGGCTGTGCCCTACCAGTTTTTATTTATTATACTTAGGCATAGAGTCCAATATTTTTTTACTCCGATTTTTACGGCAGGGTTGAAGTTAGCTCGTGCCAACTTCAAGCTGGACAATAAGATTTTCGAGAACTGTACAATGATATGTTCAATCATATTTATCATTACTGATGATATGCATCTTTATCGTTGTAAGATTATTGTTTAAAAATAATTTAAAAAACTTGTTTCGTCAAGGCCGATAAAAAGGACTGCTCATTTTCCTCAAAATTCTACCTTTGCACTTTGCGTGTGCGATATCTGCGTAGTCTTAATAGTGAAATATTTCTTGATTATAAACCTGTTTGGTAAACCTGTTGTATAAAATTAAACATTTTTAAAATGCCATCTTTGCGTTTAGGTACAGAAACCAGATTTAAAAGTTGATGTGTCTGTATGTTATGTCATAAGCCAATATGTATAGTTATGTACAAAGTGAGGTAATATAGATACCAAAATGGATAAATAAACTTATAAATAATAGATACATTTCACACACAGACAGATTCACAAAATCGTCCGTAAAACAGTTCGCCAGTATGTTTGGCTTCGAAGTAATAGGGGCGAGCCTATTGCCAATGTTCGATAAAATCCTCGAGCATAGCAGTCAATTGAAACCAGATGTCACTAAAGTATTATAATTATACCTGTACTAGCGGAAATATGTTGTTTTCTAATTTAAAAAAGATAAGGCATACTTAAGGTTAATAGTTAATGTATTGAAAACAGTTATTAACGTAACAGATTATCGACACAATCGCCTATTAAACATGAACGTTTTCAATCCAATAACCAGATAGGATTATTAAAAAGAAAACAAGTAAGTATCAAAACTCAAAATGTATCGTATCGATACAAAAATAAGGTTCAAAGCCGTCTGTTTACAGTTTTATTTGGTCAAATATTAAAGTTTGACAGTGATGGATTGTCTATGGAACTCGTGAAAGACACATTACAGCAATCGAAACGCGAACAAGCGGCTATCGATACTCATGTTGTTGTTAACAAATGACATATGATCCGGTATTTCGATTCAATGGTCGACCAACTCCATTAAGGTGGCTAAGTACCTTTTGAGTACTTCGAAGTTTAAATAGTATTGTGGATACATTTTTTTTACGGCCCTAGGGGCCTAGAAAAGTTGCATTTTGACATTCGAATCGACAAACAAAATGTATGGAAATGACACAAGCTTTCGACAAATCGGGCTGTCACTAATGTCATTTACATACATTTTGTTTCTATTCGTTTGTCGATTCGAATGTTAAATTGCAACTTGTCTAGCCACCCAGGATTGTCCTTTAAGCCTATATTGTGGATACATTGTTGAATGGGTAACTAGCTGTAATTCTATTATTTGCGTATGTTGTATGTAAAAAATCGTTTAGGATTTAGGACCGAAGAAGATCGTGTTTGTTAAGAAAAACGTTGCGCCGCACTAGTATTTTTTCCCGTCGTGGGTGCGTTTACAATCACAGTTTTTTAAATACACAAAACTACGGTCCCTGACAGTTATGCGTAGGTCATGTTCCGTTCGGGGATACCCGCAACCCTTGGCGCAAAAGCCGCTGAGTCAGACTGTAGGCGCCAAATTTCAGGTCAATTTTGATAATCAGTACTTTTTTTATTCTTATACATATCATGTCAAACAGTACTTACTATTTAAAATTCAATTCAATCAAGTGTGAATTTTAATCTTTAAAGAATCTGTATACCAACGACTCGGTGGCGTGACGAAAGGATAATAGCACGCGCCGCCATTTTGCTTTCAATAGGTATACAAATGAGTGATACGACTAGCATTCTAGTGTAGATGCTGTTAGAAAAAAAACGCAACATTTCAATTGACATTTAGAATGTTGATCGCCATTATTATGTAATCCAATGTAATCCATTAATAATTATATTATGTATTAGCTTCCCGCCAGCGGCTTTGCCCGCGTGATGTTGATAACTTTTTCCCCCCGTTTTTGCAACATTTTTCAATGCTACTGCGCTCCTATTAGTCGTAGCGTGATGTTGTGCCTATAGCCTTCCTCGATAAATGGGCTATCTAACACTAAAAGAATTTTTCAAATCGGTCCAGTAGTTTCGGAGCCAATTCAATACAAACAAACAAACAAACAATCAAATCTATCCTCTTTATAATATTATATATGGATATAGATATAGAAGTGTAGATGTAAAAAATCAACACCACTGTTTACCTAACAAATCCCACAATACATTTAATAAAAATGTATCACAAGATGATATTTGTTGACACCACGCGAGTTATTGAAACAAGCTATTCCGCTAACAAATTATGAAGTTTATCAACCTCCTAAAGTGGACACTAATGGCATCTGCACACAAATATTAAGAAAAGAAGCGCCTTAAGAAAAGGTTGCTAATCTCTAACAAATAGGTTTTTTTATCAGATATTAGCAACCTTTTCTGACACACCTTATTTGATTTTGAATTTAGAACGGTATTTCAATGTCACGCTGATCGACGAGTATGAATGAAGTGAATCATTCGTTTATTTTATTACATCAGTATCACTCCATTGTTAGGGTATTTATTTTAGGCTCTAGATAGATCACCTCAGAGGCGGTTGTTCCTTGCAGCGCGGCAATAAAACAAAGTGAACTGTTGACAAAACTTTGATAAAGTGTGATGTGATGATAGTCACATTGTTTGTGTATAAAAATACTTAGGTACATCACTTACTGCCTTCTTGGAAATAAATTTCACTCTAACTCGATGTCAATCTAAAATGCATTCGTCATAGAAACCTGAGTTTCAGTTATTTAAATAAAAAAAATCGTTTGTTCAAAATCTTTAATCTCCGAGAGTTCTTTACAGATGGCTTTGAATTTTGACACAAAAAATCAACTTCACAAATTACTTTGTAGAGATGTAATTTGAGGCTTTTGAGAATGAAATGTAGTTTTTTCCTAGGAGCACTTCCAATCGTACAGACACGATTGTCATAGATGTTCAAAAGAGCAGTAAAACGAGGTAACCTAAAGATATCCTAGAGATCATAAAGAAGTTTGACCAATAAATGGACGGAGAACCGCCGGACGCTGAAAAGTTCCAATAGTCGGCATAAAAACTTATAAAACAAGTTTAACACCACATACTAAATCATCAAATCATCAAACAAGATAACTACACCACCCACACTAAACTGCATCAAACTTTAAAGAGGCCAACAAATAAAGCCCACCTCATTGGACTAGTGGTCGCCATTGCGGCTACTGTAAGATCCCAAATCAAGCAGTGTGAAATTTCGCAGCAGTAGCTCGAGTTTAGATTTGGGCTCTGTTACAAATATTGGTCAATAACATGTGCCAAGTTATTTTTAATGAAGGAAAAAATTATATTTTTAAATGTTTAATTCTATTTGATATACTAAAAAGTTATTTTTATTTTTGTTTTTTATTCTTATTTAATTTGAAATAAATAATGTAAACGAGTGTTTAAAACTCCGTGAAGGATGTGCACACCTGTAATTGACTTGTTTAGACAAAATCCTCTTTCTAAATGTATTGCCTACTCATGTATTGTGAATAAGTTGTTGGTGTGCCTTATGAAATAAATAACTAAACATATCAGAGCGAACTGTGGCTGCACATCACCGATACTTCCCTGTAAAACTCTTCTGAAAAAATTTCATATTTCTTCCCTAAAACGTGACAAATCTAAAAAAATTGTCCCAAATTGATCGGCACCTGAGCGACGACCAACTTAAAACGTGCTGATTCAGGCAACCGCCATTAAGCACTCGCGGGGCTTTCCCGACTGACCTTTATCGAGAAAAAAATGTACTTACTAATGGTTTGTCGTTAGGAGAAAATGTAGGGATTTTCCTGTTTACACGTAGATTAGGTAGAAATAAGGTAGATTATCCCTGAGGTACACAGCAGTTATAATTAATGTGAAAGAAATAGCTAACTAAGAACATTGTGTAGAGGACGGAGACTTCCAGAATCTTCTCTTAGAAATAAATGTCACGTATATTTTGGGAGCCATATTAATAGTCTTCGCTTAGAACTTACAAATAATAATCCAAGATCATTATAAGGTTTATTACTGGTGATTATTGTCAAACAAGTCCTTAGACTAGTTAGAGTTTTACCAGTTCTTCTTTTCCCCAGAACAATAACTATACTATTATACCATCCATGTAAGAAATATCTGTCTCAGTAGTACTTAGCAAATCCGTTTCTAAAGTTTAAAAAGTTTCAGTCGTAACGTAGGTACCAATATGACCTCCCAAGGCTAAAAATAACTAGAAATCGGACCCATTTTGTCCTTGAGTTAAAAGATTAGATTAGGTGAAATCACACGCAACAAAATTCTATACGCAACAGGAAACTTAGCAGTTCGTGGAATACGTTTAAAGAGCTCATAACAGTCTAGCCCTGATTGGTCAATTTGTAGCACTTCTACTGCAGGAAATTTCAATTGGCAGGCAACAGCGCAAACGTATTTTTACTGAGAATGTAGGTCAGCTCCGTGCTCGTACAGGTGAAGAGAGTATTAGCCATGCAAAATACTGTGTACCAAAGCAACGTGACTGTTTGAACTACGACGCAAATTGCTATGCTAGTGCTTTTAAGATTTTCACGATGCTTACACGGTAGAAAGAATAATATCTGGAAAAAAACTTTGTACTCCGTAGGTATTCGTTCCGTGTCCTGCATAAATTCATACTATTTGGTTAGGTATACATAATATTGTATCCTATATATACAACGATTTAATGAGGTTCTACATACCAGGAGATCATAACGTGCAATAGTGAACTCCGAATACCGTCACAATGGAATTCCATTTCTGAATACCATGCGCTGATACTCGACTATAAAACGTACTCGCAGCCATTTACGTAGATACTATGACGTAATAATAGCATCTGAGCAAAGAATTCATATGTTCGCAAACAATATTTTTTTAGTTACAAACAATTATCTACTCATCACAGGGATCTCCAATTTGAATTGTAACCGTAATTATTACTTTGCTTTGCAAACATGAGTCAACATTTTTTGTGGTCTGGCTATATCGGCGGTTTCTAGATTGCTTATTAAATAAATGTAGAACAAAATATCTTCCGCGAAGTTATTGTTCTAGATAGTGACGTAAAAAGATTAGCTTGTAAAAAACCCGGAATTTTTAAGCCAGATTTTTTGTGCACCGCAATGAAGAGCATTGTCTTCGCATTAACAAAGGATATTGATAATTTCATAAGGATTTCCGCAGATCTATCGTAGTCAATGATACCATACGTAACTAGAACAATGTTACCTTAACCTAACGACCCACATTGAAGATTTCAATGGGTTTTGATAAATTAATAACTGCTTCGATCGATCTATTGTATGAATAATGAGATTGAACATTATTGAGTGCACTAACGGGAGTTATTGGTTAAAATATTTTTGCATTTGTTACTGATGTTCAATTTCAATATCAAAAACGAAGGTGACGACTACATATTTCATAAGGATCACTGCCAATTGTGTAATTGTAATGGGTAAATGAAACTGTAAATTTTCAAGAACTACTCTCATCTTGGATATAATTTATCTTTTGGCAAAGTGCATAGACATGATGAGGTCGCCAGTTGTTTTAAATGTTGCAAAGGCCATAAATCTGTCTCCTAGGAATGTGTTTAGCCCTATTATTGTTTATTTAGTCCTCAATTTCTGAGCAAGCGAACTAAGCGCAAAATTTATTGCACAGCTGAAAATAGTAAGTGCCTTATTGATAATTAAATCTGTAAAGAATTAATCTGACGTTGCAAATAATATCATACATAAATGTTTGCCAACATAGCCGAAAAGATTAGCAAACTGAAGCGGCAGTGGGCGAGGCAAGGTAATGGCCACGGGGGAAAAAAAAGTTCTCGAGCGTAGACCACGCAACAGAAAGCGCAGCGAGGGACGGTCTCCAACGAGATGGACAAAAGAAGTGGTATAAGTAACTAGTAGTCGCCGGATTCAGGCGGAATCGAACCGGTTCTTGTTGAAGTCTATGGAGGAGGCCTTTGTTTAGCAGTGGACCTCATTAAGCTGATGTAATGATGATGATCAGAATAAAAAGATTTTTGCAGATCCACTTTAAAAAAAAAAGCAACCATTGAAAAATACCTAGGTAGGTAACTTGGTACAATCAGCATCAAATATATCGGAACGTACTGTTCATAAGTATCTAAACTACTGAAGAAATTAAACTGTAATGTCAGAGTCAAAGTGTAATGTCAGAATGACAGTTTTCGTGTAGTGAGTTCGTTATGAAACATTCCTTGGGGTCTTGACAAGTTGCAATTTCACATTCGAATCGACAAACGAATAGAAAGAAAATCTATAGAAATGACACAAGCTTTCGACAAATCGGGCAGTCACCATTTTCATACATTTTGTTTCTATTCGTTTGTCGATTCAAATGTCAAACAACTTGTGTATGGGCCCTTGTGTCGTTGAGATAGTTTTATTTTCTTTTGAACAGATAATATGAACAATTTTATGACACCATGAAGGTATCATTCGTTATGACATAATTATTACTCACAAGTATATCGATCGTTTCCCACAATTGTCTAGACATAAACACAGACGGTTTTGCAATAATAATGATTAAAGTATTCCAGAAAAAATGTGTTTACTATTTCTCTAGCTAAATAAGCTTTAAACATTACAAGCATTAATCAGGCCATTGGAAATAACTGCGATCTATTATAATTTGAATGCCTACACGAGTTTAAAAAAACATACTGATCAGACATTTCTATGATAATTAATTACGAGGTTCGTTGAACTCTTTACATACATACATAGCTTCACGCCTGTTGTTTTGTTCACGTTTGTTTTTTCCCGCTTTTTTTTTGTTTTACACCATTGAGGCAGAAACAAAACAATTCTCGCCATTCTCTTATTAATATTGGAGCTTACACGGCCTCAGAGCAGCGATCCATCCTTATGTACGTATAATAGGTACGGAATGTATAATGAGGCTTCGCCCGTCTCGAGAACTTGTGTTTGTTGTGAAGTAGCTCGTAGCTCGTAGTCCACAGCGCGACTGCTCCGCTAGAGGTCCTGGGTTTGATACCCGGATCGAGAAGTGTGTGTTCGGATTTTCTGTGAAATTCCCAGTAGCAGCTCGGAGCCTGGATTTGTGCCCGGTTGATGGCTATGTGCCCTCTATTACATGGGACCTAAACATACAGGCGAACTGTGGGTGTATATTAGTACACCTCTGTCTAACCCTTTGGGAAATACAGGCGCAATATGTATAATTTACGAATATATAACAACATATGAAATTAGTAAAGTCTAAGAGCATGCATGTTCTGACGATCCGCGCCTGCCATTGTAAATTGGGGCACCAGTGCTCCCTGAGGCGTGAAGTAAGGCTCGAATCACTGATTATATCTACCGGCCTGTGATATATATCCGCTCATATTTTCATCGGCAAGCTTCATCGCTAGATTCAGTAGAATACAGAGCAGAGGCCGTCCTACGCAAAGCAACATAAAGATTTCGATTCCAAAGATGTTTGTTCGCACTTGAGGTTTAGTTGAAAACAGCTAATGGTCTACCATTTTAACTAAACATGGGAGGATTGGGAGGTCATCAAAAGCCCATACAACTCAGCCCAAATTTGTACCGGAGGTACATGACAGCTGTCAAGTTGATAGTTTTTACCATGAAATCACTATGAAACTGATAATAATCTGCAGTAATGGCGTGCGTTTGACATTCCGAAACTGACAGTTTTTACTAGGAAATCATTACGGAACAGACAATAGAGTGCCAAAATGGCGTGATTTTTCTCAAATTAAACGGTTTTTTTCTCATCCCCCAGTCAACATTAAAAAAAGTACGACTAAAGTTGTAACCAGCGTAATACAGGGTATTTTTTCTAATAAGTGTACCTACTACTACTACCGGTACATCATTTGGGCCGATTTTGATGACCTTTGGTGCTGCATTTAGGTGATGCACACAATAATGAATATTTTTAAGGATAAAATTGAAAATTAATGAGTTATCTCTGCTTCAATATAAATGTTAAGTATTTTGTTTTTGTCAATTTTTTGTTTACAGGCTGTGTGTTAACCTCATCATGATGTGAATACCAGGGTTGACTAGGAATTAAGATACAAGCAATGCCAAAGCGCATAAGTGAAATCCTGTTTAAGCAGCTTTACGGCAAAGCCATACAACACCATCCATGACCCATTCTTGAGTTGACAACCGCTTATTTTATAGCAAGAACGAGCTTGTTCCCTGTTGCTCGCGATCATCCATTTTTTCCCAATTCCATGGGAATTTCCCAAAATCCTTTCTTAGCACATTTAGGAACGTCTTTGAAGGAGCATTCGTGTAGAATTTCATGCTTCTAGACCCAGCGGTTTCAGTTGTGTGTTGATCGATCAGTCAGTCAGTCAGCCAGTTAGTTTTCTAACTCATATATTATAATTTTAGATTAGCTGTTCCCCGCGGTGTTACTCACGTTTATACAATCACTCCCCATCCCGGATGAATTTCCCAAAATCAATTCAATTCAATCTTCATTGCATTCCATAATGGATACAGGTGTTGATTTAAAGTTACAGTAAGTGTTATTCATAGACCTTGTCGGGCACAGCAATGTAGTAGTTAAGTGCATTTCTTAGTGCACACCTAAGGAACATTAGTGCAAAATTGCTTGCTTCTAGACCTAGCGGTTTCAGCTGTGCGTTGATCAGTCAGTTTAGATATGTTTGCAAGTATCTCTTTAACAGTAGGTAATTGGAAACTAGACTGTTCGGCGTAAGGTCCTGGACTTAAGTCCCGGATCGAGCATACCGTTATTAGACTTTTCCAGTAACTCCAGATTTTGGATTTGGTATCCCAATTCTAAGTATTGTGTAAACCGGGGTTACACAATTCTTAGTATCGGGATACCTAAAGATTATAAACTATGTTACGTTCCAATATTTTTCTGGCTTGGTTTTGACGAAGGTTTTCATAATTGGCGTAAGGCTCTTCATGGAGAATGGAATGAACTTGAGGTTTGAGGAACCCTGTGAAAAGGAGGATAGGTTAATAAGGAATGGTTAAATATGGCCATAAGTTTAGATAATGCTTCAGATAATACCAGTGATAGCTAGGAATTGTAGACTCGAGTGGTGATAAACTCATTCCTAAACCAATTCGCTCAATTTCAAGTACCTACTTAGATAAATGTATGACTAAATAACTATTACATGAACTAACTTTATCAAAGTTAGCATTACAATTTACGTGAAGTTAGACTATGATTTAAATTAAATTGAAAATTGATCCCATACACCATACAATCGGGGGAATTTGAGAATCGCGCCTTTACAGGAAGCGCAGAGCGGAAAAACTCAATTCGTTCAACAAGACCGCAAGACCAAGGTATGCAATTAATTAAGGCTGCGACCACAATATTGTTTAATCACACAACAGAAAGGGGCCGAGTACACACGTTACAGTAACAAAACAAATTACAATTTACCTTATACCGTATACGTATTAATTTATAATCAGCTGTACAGAGCCGGAGCCAATTACTCGTAGATCGGTTACCTCTGATTGCGCAGCGATTTTCAATGCACACCGATTTTATCATAAAAGCATCATGAGACACATATACCATTACGCCTATATTCCCCGAAGGGTTGGGCAGAAGTGTACTGATTTACGCCGACAGTTTGCCGATATATTTAGGTCCAATGTAATAGAGGGCGAGCCTATTGCCATTAACCGGGCACAAATTCAAACTGCCAGTGAGAAATTTATAGGAAAACCCAATAACACTTTACTCGACCAGGAAATCACACCCAGGCATACCAGATTCGTAGCTAGGAGCTTAGCTCCTACGAGTTCAGTTTCTCCATGAAATTCTCAGTAGAATTTCATAGTAAAACTCAATAGGACCACTAAAACAATGAGCCAGATCGTAATAACTTTTTAGGATAAACAATAGGACACCTAAAGTAATGAGCCAGTATTTAATAACTTTTTAGGATAAACAATAGGACCCCTAAAGTAATGAGCCAGTATGTAATAACTTTTTAGGATAAACAATAGGACCCCTAAAGTAATGAGCCAGTATGTAATAACTTTTTAGGATAAACAATAGGACCCCTAAAGTAATGAGCCAGATCATAATAACTTTTTAGGATAAACAATAGGACCCCTAAAGTAATAAGCCAGATCGTAATAACTGTTACGTCTGACGACATCTGTGGTCTAGTGGTTCGAGTACCGGACTGCTGATCACAAGAGGTCGTGGGTTCAATTCCCCACAAGACACAAACATTTATGTGATGAACTTAGGTGTTTGTGTTTGTCTGGGTGTTTCTTATATATTATAAGAATGTATTTACAAAATATATCCATTGTCTAGTACACATAGTACAAGCTCTGCTTAGTTTGGGACTTGATGGTCCTGTATAAAAATGTCCCAATATATTTATTTATGTTAGGATAAACAATAGGGCCCTAAAGTAATGAGCCAGATCGTTATAACTTTTTATGATAAATCCGTCGCGTATCTTGAGAACCGATGATTAGAAAAGGTAAGTACCTATTCATGGATTAAGTATGTTGGTATCACGAGATGCTTGTTTTGCGTCTATAATTATGTTTGCGTTATTGATTTGTGTGTATATGACACCCAGTCACCCACATGGGTGAATATCATCATATTGATAATCTTAGACATTATCATTACTGTATCTTTCCAAATCATGAATATAGTAATGAAAAGACTATATATTTACGTTGTGTATAACATAAAAGACAACATTACCATAGATAATGTTCATAGAAATTCGATAAAAACGTTTTCACTATCTATATTTTTAAACGTCATAATCATAATTATTTACATTTTCAACGCCGTCTTCCTTAGACGCATCAATCAAATTTTATAGACCTATTTTTAGCGAACGCGAAAGATGAATTAATTTACAATTACGTGAGCTGATGAGATATGATTTCTTTTATACTAACAATACGTCATTTATCTTTAAAAAAGTTGCAATATTAACTTACTGTTGCATACTCATTAGCCTTGGCCTTATTTCAAGATTTATTCAATAAACACCTCAATATACCATGAGAATTCATCGGTTAATAATATAACATTTAAGTAGGCAAAATCAATAAATTTAGTTGTGGAGCCAAAAGCATGTCACTCCGGTGCGGTTGGTGCAACAAACTATTTTCCACAACCATTCTGATATAAAAATAGCGTCAATAAATCAACAAGTAGTCCCATTTATATTTAGTTTTCATATAGACATAGTACAATTTCCTGTTAAATATTTCGCTTCGGTTTAATATAGATTGTTGTAACTAGAATTCCCGAGTCTCTTTTTAAAAAAGCTAACTAGTAATAAATTACGGTCGCTTTTAATTTTCTAGAGACATCATTTGAAATTAGAACTAAGGATAAGCAAGGTAGATATGGATCAAATACTCCTGTGAGTTTTTTATACTCAGCACTAGCATTAAGTTAATTTTATTGAACCTTTGACGTATATCAACAACTGGGTTTTTTCCCAGCACTATGTTCTGCAACTATCGATTTCCTCATTACCTACTGTAGAAAAAATGGCGCCGGTATATTCGCGCCAAAAGCACAAAATATTATCATTTGGAACAAAAGCGAGATTTCGCAGTTACGAAATTGCGCTGCCGAATTGAAACAGTATTAAATTAAATAACAATAGTTATAAATAGACGCTGTTTCCTTTTATTGTTTGTTTTATGATGCATTTACACCGTTACAAATATTACAGATGTACTTGGGTACTAATCCTGCATTTTGACGGTGTCAGTATCGCAATTAGGAAACACGTTGTGTTTAAAATTTGCCTACGCGCATAAACATTCTGCACTAAGGTATATTTAGACACTTTCTCAAAGTGAAATCATTCATTTCCCAGCAATAAACTGTGCGCCACATACCTAGCATAGTCGTAGAAAGGGCCTTATGCCTTCTTCCGGTTTGCAGCCCATGAAAAATATTTCGTTCGGACCAGCAATAAGGTCTCTGTCTGTTGATAAATAGGTTAAATCTATCACTCGTTTCTCGGCGGCCTTAGGTACTGGAAAAGGTCAATACGACCTGAACCCTGTGAGATACGACGAAAAGTACTTGGTTCCATTATTTTTCGTGATATGACGTACACTTTTGATCAGTATTTCGGGGTCAACATTGCAGAAGAAGAAGACATAGTGGTCACGATCCTCAGCATTGAGGGACCGACGAGATGGATGGATGGATGGATGGATTGCAGAAATTGCTAGAATGTTCTTAGAGGGCGAGATAAAAACATGTTGATGGTCGTAGGAACACGCACACAGACGCCCCGTTCCGACCACAGGCGAAATTCGGAAATTCCATCACCCTATGACCAAGGACGGTGCTGTAGGTGGTACCAACATACCACGTCCTGCTTGTGGATTGCCAGGAAAAGCATGAGAACACTCATTCTCTCAGATTGTGGCAGTGATCACACTGACAGTAAGTTGTTAAAGCCACAGACGAATGACGAACCGCTCCTGTGACCCCAAAATGAAGGGAGACAGAGAAACAGATACAGGTGGAGTAGGACACGCCCTATCACTTTCCTCGTTCGGAGGAAGTACACCCTGATTACCTTACGCAATTTTTACATCAAATTAGATGTTTATAATGTCAAACACCCTTCTTTAAAAAGTTATTTTCTATGTCTACCCACTTTTTTGGAATAAGGAAACACTATTTCTGTAATCTATCACAGATTCTATATATTTTATTCTATCATCATACTATTAAAATAACTGGGGTGACTGAGTACACAACATCATTGTGTATTTATGGTAGAAATGTAAACTGTGTCACTATTTACATGTATTTATTTACACACACAAACATCTTTCAAAGTGAGAGTTAGAAATGTGATTCATATGTCTAAACATTATAGATAGTTTTTCTAACTACCTTCCTTTTTGGCAGTTAAATATATGTTAGATATAAAATGTGTTATAATTGAATGAGTGCAATTTCTGGCTAATTGCACTAGGCTGGGTTGAGGACTAGTCAGAACTACCTCTAAGAAGAGATTGATGCCCAACCATAGCATTAATAGAGAGAGTTATAGGTAAAAAGGCTTTGCAAACTTGTCACCTTTCTTTGTCATTAAAGTGAGATGGCAATATAAATTATATCTAGGCTGTCTTTTAGCTAAGTAATGTATTGAAACAAAGATGTTTAGTATATTATTGTTAGGTACATTTTATAATTATAATCACAGCTGATTTTCAGTTTCATTTGCTTCCCAAAAGAATTTTAGGCAGCGTTCTTCTTCAAAACGTTGTAAAAATTCATTCAGTAGAATTCATTCAGACAACAACAACAGAGTTACTTTTACATTTATAATATTAATATGGATTTGATTATTAATTTGGTTTTATCAAAAGGGTATGAAAATTATTAGGTAAGGCATTTTCCAAGTAAAATAATACATGAGAGAATTGATATGATTGTGATAGGTACTCTTTTGATGTAATTAATAAAATGTATCTATGGAGGTTAACACTTTAAATTAAAAAAAAAACAGCCACTGGCCCACTGTGTAATGTAGTTACAAACTCACCAATATTTTTTTTATGATCTAATAATGTTAATTACAAATTAGTGTAGGTATTAGAAAGAACTATTTTTTAAGATTCAGACTGTGTTTTAATTTTATTTGTAAAAGGATTAATTTTAGTTATGAAAATGTTCAATTTTCTTTCATGATAATTAAATGGTTTTGTTATTATTTAGGACCTATTATTCTGAGTAAATGTTCATTCATAGTCAGTACACACAAGTATAATTTGGATTTAGGTAGGTCATAAAAGTAGCTAGGGCTAAAGATAGGTTAAAAAATTACAATAATGTAAATAACTTCACTTATTCTAATATGATTCCTGCAGGATTATTTTCATAGCAGAATTAAATTAAGTAACTACCATTATTACCTATAACACTGTCAAATGATAACACCTACATCATATTGCATCCCACACAGCTAATATTATCAAAACATTAAAATTATAAATATACCAACAGGAAAATGTGTTATCATTGTCATCCTAAACAATACAGAACCATATTAGGTAACTGCAACAGCACAGACTAATGCAGCCTATTTTATTTACACAATATGATCGTTAGCGCTGGCTGAACCCAGTTTCCATCGCCCGAAACGGCCCAAAAAAGCTAAGCCGCTCACACTACACAGGGCGCCTCTTTGTAAACAAATAGTGTATTTTTAATTTTTTATACCCAACATTAAAACTACAAACTACATAATATCTAAGCTCACCATATAAAATCCTTGCAGTGGGAGCAGAACGTAGGCTGCTTGAAGAACCTCGGCATGAATTTGTGGTCTTTTATCAGATAAACATTCTTCTTTTTGAGCGCACCCTTGCGGCCCCGCAAACGGAACGCCTGCCCAGCTTTATATTCACCACCACCGTCATCACAATTATTCTCCTCGTCCGCCATGGCTACCCGCGGTCGCTAGGGCGCCGGTTTAATCGGAAATAATAATTATCTCACAAATATTCGCCAGAGAGCGCGGCACACCCGAACGAACCACCGCTCTCAACGGAACGTCATCGCGATTTGACGGATTTGACAAAATGAACAAACGTAACTGTCAATGTCAAGTCCGAATGAAATTAGAATTTTGTGTTGCTAGACTTAATATAGAGCTTTACCCCATTAGAAGAATATGTTTTTCTTCATCTTTCAACTAACGAGGATTATATTTTTGAAGTCTAGATTTTTTAAGCTTAGCTAAAACTAAGACAGAAACACTAGAAAAATAACCGTAAAATAATAAGTAGTTTTGGATAAGGTGTTAAAATTATGTTATTTCGTAGTCACGCACAACTAAATCTCTAGCCTAGCTCTAGCTAGATCCAAACTACGATTCGTACTTAGAAGAATGCATAAGTTCGGGACCAGGTTGGTAGAATACTCAAGCAATTCAGATAATTAATTAAAGTTTCTGTTTAATTAATACATAGCGTGGTTCTTCAGACTTACTAACAAGACAAAAAACAGGTATTTTAATCTCAATTAAAAACCTATCTATTGGTGACATAAATGGCGTTACGGCAGAAATTGATACCCCATAATCGCCATAATAGTATTATCACCAGTATTCGAATACTATACTAACAAAAACTATGCTTTTGTATGCCAATACTATATTAACAAAATTCCCCGATATGTTCTTCGTAGAAATGTTGCTGAAAAATCAGACAAAAACTATCTCGTTTTGGAAAGAGATACAACGAAGATAAACTCATGCCGCACTACGCTAATCAGCCCCCGTTGAAGAATACAAATTATTAAGACTCACATTAATGGTTTTTGTCTATAAACTAAATAGAGGAAATACTTAAGAGGTGAGCGCATCAAGTTCAAAATACATATAAATAATCGACAGAAACCAGATACACTGCTAAGCACAAAATATTTTTTGTCAATAAACTTTATTGTTATTCATTTACTGCAATAGAGCTCTATTAATTAAAAAAAATATAAAATCTTTATTTAAATTATTAACTTTAATTAACACCGTAAATACCTTTTTTTAAAACAAATGGTAACATTTACTATTCAAGTGACGTTCGGAAATGTTTTTTTTTTGAGTATACAGCAAATAGATAATCTACGGTTTTTAGATTTATTCATTACTTTCGTTGAATTTAATTTAGCACCTAAATATCCTAAGAATATAATCAGATTGTGTATAAAACTTGAATTGAAATTGTTTAGAACTGTCAATAAAAATAATGTTAAGATTTTTAATTATATTATGTTCAAACATTCCACAGCTTCCAAACGTAACCGGTTCACTCAATTTTCTCTTCTACCTGTGTGTGTGTGTGTGTCTGTTCTGTCGACAGTTCCACCAGGGTTGGATTTCGTACTATAATTTCATGCTTTGTACTATATTATACTATCCATATCTAAGGATACTAAGGATAGTACAGCAAACACTATCATTTTATTTCTTTGTTTATCCAACATTTAAAAAACCACAAAATTAATAAAATAAAACCAATTACATAACTTCAGGTCTTTACTCGGTCACTCCTCAAGTTCCCTTTGAAAAGTCTTGTGAGAATATTTAATAGGTTAATTAAACCTACGAAGATAAAATACAACACAATCCATAGGAAGTGGCGCAATTTTTTTTTAAATTGTACTGATTTTATACCTACTTAGCATCAAACAAATAATGCAGAACTGATAAACTTAGAAGAGGTTAAATTTTAGACAAACTGGTATTGATTTTATTTATTTATTTACTAAGGTATTAAAATTAATTAATTTAATGACTTTTAATTCATTATAATAACGTGTACTATTTGTACAAATACTATCCTTTTAAATTTTTTGTACTATCGTTTTGAACGTGGCCAAATCCAACCCTGAGTTCCACACTACTGTCATCAGCCATTTCAAATTTCATTCAAGTCAAGCAGAAAGCCGTTATTTTTCAAGTTTGTGCGGTTGACAAATTGTTTTGCTGTGCTTTGCAAAGTGCAAACTGAAATGTGAAATATTATAATCGAAAAACTATAGAAGTGTTGGCATTGTATCGTGTATATACCTATAAATAAAATAAAGATGAGTTCAGAAAATTCTGATTCGGGTCCCAACATTACTTTGTCGTTGGTGGCTCAATTCGACGACATAAATCGTTTGAACGGTATTCTCAACGACGGGGCAGCTGAAGATTGTGAGTTTACGTTTATCCTTGTTCTATTCAGCAGTAATAGCTTAGCATTATCTTCATATTTGCTTTAGGTGCATTTCGGTAGGTACCCCCTAAATTATTGATAAACTTTCATGATGATGATTATTTTGATCCACCTACATTTTTTAAAATATAGGTTGCAAAGACAACCTCTTTTTCTATACGCATTCTCTTAAATTAATATTTACGTAATCTAGATGAAGTTTGGAGCACAAAATTGATATGAATAGCAGCTTACACCCCTTGACCTTGAGCATTAAAAATGCCAGTAGATAAACTTACCTTGGTACCTAAGTTTAGGAGTATCATCACCTTTTATGCTTAATTTCTTTGATGTTATAAGGTCATGCTTGAAAATTGTGATGTGACTGACCAGTGTATTAGTAGGTTTATAATTAAAAAATGTAACTCTCCCAAGGAGTACTATAAACACAAGATTGTTGAAAGATAAGCTTAATCTTGTATTAGAATTACTTACTTAATTCCCACACAACTACCTACATTACATAATCTCGATTAGTTTGTAATCTGAAATTGTTACATTTCAAATTGTGGAACACATTAAATGATAATTGCATTAATATGTTTATAATCTACTTATTACAATACTGTATCTATTTGCTAAGTGTAATGTTTGAATGATACCTGAGGTAATAATTACCTAACTAAATGAAAAAAGGTAGAACTCACTTTTAAATGGTATTTTTAAATAACTGAATTCCAATAATTATTGTTTATCATACCTTTTTTATGTCAGGTTTCCTTGCCTTCCTCAAACAAATGGAATGGGTTCGTGGACAATGGGCAGCTGCAGAGAAAGAGGCTGCTCGCATACAATCAGAGTTGGATGAAGCACTCCGCACTCTCGCCAAGTGGGAAGCCAAGTTTGCACATGTGAGAAAGCTGTTGGACGGAGAGAAGAGAGAGAGGAATATTGTACTGAAGAAGTATAATGAGCTGGTTTGTTGAAGAGATTTTTATTGATTATTTAGACAGCCTCTTTACTGTAGAGCCTTTTAGTAATGAGGGATTTGGCAACATTTTAGACTTAACGCCTCCGTTTGGAAAAAAAATGGAAATAAATAAAGGGTTGTTCTATAGGACCTTAGTGGACCACTTTGGAGTGCTTCTAGGGACCACCATTGGTCCACAGATTAGATTTGTCTGGTCAATGGCAATATAACTCACTCTTTCAACTTATGCATTTATTGAAAACAATTATTTTCTATCAGACTCAGGGGCGTGCACAGACATTTCATACCGGGTATGCACAACTAAAATTAAAAAACTTATAAGTGTGTAACTACTTAGTTTCAGCCTGTTTCGGTCGTAGACCACCATACCTACTCTTACGCGCGGTGCCATTGGCTTCGCATGATGTTTGTTGCGACCAAATAGTTAAATAAGAGATTTATAGGTACTAAAAACGCATAAATGATACATCTAAAGTGGCATTTGAAAGGGCCATGAGATATTTTTGTAAACAAAATGCAAGGGAAACTGTAAGATGTGTTTGTGTACACAATCTAATAACCAGATATAAATTAGGTATCATAAAAAATAATAAAAAATAAAGAGTAGTAGGTACCTTTTGTTAGTTTAATTCAACCAGGGTACACACCTTCCCTTTGCAATCAATTTAATTTTTCCCCCAAAAGATAATGTCGAAAAAGCGGCATAGTTAATATAATTATGTACATAAATAAACACACTCTTCACTAACACAGGGTCTCACAGGTTAACTTTCAATTTTTTACAATAAACTCACGAAATAATTATTTACACAATCACTTGCGCACAGAAAAATAATCAAAAGTTCATTCAAAACAATAACAAACAATATGGCGTTAAAAAACTTTGCAATTGTTACGAAATAATACAATATTATACCTACAATTTATGTCAACCCTTTGCAATGAACAATTACGCGGTGCCTTTACGGCTTTTCAATTTGGTCGGGTTGCCAAATAAGCTATGCTTCCAAAACTCGCACACAGCTAAAAGTTTTGTTGTGTAGTACAGAGAAAAAGTGTGACTGTGTGCGTGAATTTGCAACATTTATTGTACTGCAAATAAGCAGAAATTTGCCTGCTTCTGCCACGGGTTCTAGGGGAGCCACTTGTGCGATGATTATTCGCGGCGGCGAGCTCAATCCAAATAGTTCCCAGAAAAAATTATAGATGGCGCGGAAACCAAATAAGATTATTGATTTTGATTATTCTTGATTAATTTTTAATAATGTTTGCTATTTATTATTTAGAAGTTTAGTACAGTGAATCCAATCCAGAATGTCCAGGGTATGCAGTGCTTATTTGCATGTATGGACCGCACGCCACTGATCAGACTAACAGAAACCCTTAACAATTGTATGTGCCAAATTTTTTTATAATTCCTTTGATGATATTCTCTACAGTGCCTTTGTATGTCTACCAAAATATTGATGTCATAATTATGTAGTAACATAATATTTTATTTATTTTTCTAGAGCAAACTTCTGGATATGGCTAGAGATCTACTTTTTAATGACAACCGTGCTAAGCTGAACGATGAGACCTTACAGAAGCTTGCCTTCCTCAATGGAACTGCTCAGCAAGACCACAATGCTAAGCTATGTGGTGTACCTGAGCTCAACTCTACTGGTAAATATTAAAATACATAACTTAGATATAAGCTGGGTAATGTGCTATCTTCTTGTCCATCAATTGCCTAAATACATAGCACTAATTTTCATCAATAAGTTCTACCATTCAGCCCTGAATTAAAAAGTTAAATTATATCCTTTTTACTCATATACTAAATCCTCCTTTTCTATAGTTAATCCTTTTTCGATTGATACAAATTGTATGAGTACAGTCGTTTCTGAGATTAACCCAAACAAACACGATCTCAGTGCAGCAATCTGCTGCACTGAGATTGTGTTTGTTTTGTGACTTTAATTTATTTTATAATTGATGTAGTGATACATAGACACAATGAGGGTTGGTAATTATAACAATAACAATGCTACTTAATGACTTTCTTTTTCTCAGGAACTTTACTGTCAGAAATGTCATACTCCCGCTCCGAGGATGACTTGGACCTGTCGCTAGCATCAACGCGCCGCTCGTGGGTGGCGCGCGGCGGCTGGAACGCGCGGGAGAACGCTCCCGCCAGCAAGAAACGACGCTCTTCTACCTCATCCGCTACTAAGGTGAACAATCGTGTATGTACAACTCCCCCAAATTCTCGTAGACTCGTAGTAGCTCTGCTGATCTCTTTCTACCTCACGTAAGTACAATGACAGTATAACTCTGCCGCTCTGACATTAATTGTGATTTAACGATGGAGCGCATGCGCGGTTGCCAGTCCTACACCTGATCTTTTTGAAGAACCTCATCAAAAAGGTCTGTTTATGTCTTTATATGGAGGTCCCGAAGACATTCCGCCTTATAAACATTTGTTAGTCACCTAGTTTAGTTAGGAGATCTACTCATAGGCTAACATTCAGAGATGATGCTCAGCGTAAAGTAAGGCTTCCGTATGTCAAATTTGTATTACAATTTGACATACGGAAGCGTAAGTTCATGCTGAGTCTCTTCTCTGAATCTCAGCCTTAGTCTGTTCACACAGACTGGCTTGGAGAAGAGAGAATTTTTCGCTTAAAAATTGAGTTTAAGATCATTGAAATAAGGTTTAATTTCACATTTACTTTTCCTGTATGCGATTTGACTTAAAAATAAACTTTATTTCAACTGTACAAATCTCTATTTTAAACGCAATAAGAAGTCATCGACATAGAAGTATCTTATTGTTTACTTGTTCTACAGACAGTGGAGCTGCAAGGTGGTAAAGTGCTGGCCACTGCCACTACAACACTAACGTTGGAGCGCGCCCCCACCAGCCACGACCTGAAGCCGCCGACGAACTTCGTAAGTCGTAGTAAATTACCCGCCACCCCTACGAGGGCAGTACCCGATTATCTATATACTTATACTAATATTATAAAGAGGAAAGATTTGTTTGTTTGTTTGTAATGAATAGGCTCCGAAACTACTGGACCGATTTCAAAAATTCTTTCACCTTTGGAAAGCTACATTATCCCCGAGTAACATAGGCTATATATCATCACGCTACGACTAATAGGAGCGGAGTAGTAATGAAAAATGTAGCAAAAACGGGGAAAAAATTATAAGACCACGCGGGCGAAGCCGCTGGCGGGAAGCTAGTTTTTTATAAATTAATTTGCTTGGTACTTATTGAGATGTATTGTATATAGGTGTAAGTGGGCTCTTTAATGGGATCAAATGCTTAAATATACTTTCAGATCAACATTGGGATCATTGGATTAGAGGCCTTCCGTCCTTAAATTAGAGAAAAAAAAGTTGGTGGAAAAGTGTGTAAGCGAGTTTCGTCTCGCAGATTCTAAATAGTGGTGTATTATGTTATGATTGTTTTCTTTGCCCAGCAACCGATATCGGAGAGCAGCGACGAGGCGCCGCCGCGCAAGTCGTCGGCGCGGCTGTCGGGCCGCGCGCAGCTCGGCAAGGGCGAGTGCACGCCCTCCGCGCCGCCACGCACCGGTAAGCTCAACATTCAATCGAAATTGTGTTTATTTTAGAAGCAATTAACTAATGAATAAACATGTTACTTATGTAAGTAAAGCTGAAAATTCTTCAAAAACTACTACTAACTAAACTTACATCTGTAACGATTAAATTCTTTATCAAAAAGATCAAAAAACATAATATGTTATTTTTAATGAAGGAAAAAATCGGCGGGCGGGCAGGATTCGAACCTGCGCCCTCTGGTTCGGTACACCAGACGCTCTGACCACTAAGCCACCGCTCGCCCTGCTCGAAAATGCTTAGAGAATACAAAAAGATAGTTAATGGGTAGGGCGGTATCATGCGACATCGAACTAGCTGTAAAGTTAGTCGTGTCGGTTGTGAGGCGTTCTTCACAATAGATGTCGCTACGTCACCTTAAGACGTAAATTGGAATGTGGAGGAAGATTTCGACTGACGAGCAGGGCGAGCGGTGGCTTAGTGGTCAGAGCGTCTGGTGTATCGAACCAGAGGGCGCAGGTTCGAATCCTGCCCGCCCGCCGATTTTTTCCTTCATTAAAAATAACTTGTAATCTTAGCATGGAAAATGCTTAGAGAATACTAAAAGATAAAAAACATAATAGTAAATAACTTCATATTATACAGGGTTATTGGTAACTAGCTTTCCGCCAGCGGCTTCGCCCACTTGGTCTGGGTATTTCTTATAACTTTCAACCCCTCACAGCCCTTTAAGAATTACACAAACGACGCGGGCAAAGCTGTTGGCGGAAAGCTAGTCACCAATAACCCTGTATTGTTGATACAGACACAGAGAGTGGTTCGGAGACCCCGCGCGCGGCGCCGCAGCGCACGCCGTCCGTGCTGTCGGCGGCCTTCGGCGGGTCGCCGCGCGGCCGCCCGCGGCAACACAACTTCGTCGCCAAGAACTTCTACAAGCGGGAGACTTGCGGGCCTTGTGGGAAGACGTGAGTCTGTTATAGATTACATATATCCCTTCAAAGTGTAGATATAACTTTTTAAACTAAGTTATATAAGTAGATCGACGAGACGACGAGATTGAAATCAAATTAATACTTCAATTATATATAATTTCCTAATGTCGACGTCAACGTCTGAGAAGAAACGCCAGAACAGGCAGTTCTGATAGGATCTTAATTATTCCTGATCCTGTTGTGGTTGTAGCTATGGGGAATCACTACGAGTCCCATGGCCCCGACCATCCAACAGAAGTAAAATGTAAATTCAAAATGGTATTTGCCAGTATAAAGTTCGCGAAGCTGGGCGTGAAGTGCGAGTCGTGCCGTGCGCAGGCGCACCCCGAGTGCCGCGCGCTGCTGCCGCTGCCCTGCGTGCCGCCGCCGCCCGGCCCGCGGCGGCCCAATGCCGCGCAGGTACATACAGTTACCTTTTGATAACATTACAAGTTTTTTTATTGTATTATTTAGGGCCTGTTTCAAATCTTACTGATAAGTTCCCGTTAAATTAGCTGGCAGATAACTTCATACAAATTTTGTTCCATTTTTAAATTTATTCGGCGGTTAGCGGCTATCCAGGGGTGGTGAAGGCCCTTAAGCTTGTTAATAACTTTTAAAATGTTATTTTTTTTAAGAAAAATTCGACTAGATACGATATCAAAATAGCGTCCATGTTTTGTGTCTAAAAGCCTTTTCAGTTTCCCAACCCCTGTTGCGTCGAATCTTCTCGGTTTATAAATTAAATAATGTTGTTATGGCACGCTGTAATTTGTTTCGTAACAAAATACAAACGCAAATCGCCTTTTTTTTTCGTCTAAGATACAAATCATTCCGCACCATTATTGTCATTTCTTTTGACGTCATCGATATTTACATACCAATAATAATTATGTACAGGAGGGTTGCATATCTGACTACGCGCCGTCAACCCCTCCGATGGTGCCGGCCTTGCTGGTGCATTGTATCAACGAAGTGGAGAAACGCGGACTGAGCGAGAAGGGCATATACCGCATTAGTGCTACCGATAAGGACGTCAAGCGACTCAAGGTATGTACACATTGTCCCCTCAATGTGATAATTTTAAATGTTTTTGCAAATAGATTTTTTTAAGAGAAGTTTATGGAGTTTAAAGAGTGGAGGTAGCGGATGATCCATGAGAATTTTCTGCACCCTAAAGAAAAGAGCATTTTTTATACCATAAGGAGGCAAACAAGCTTACGGTCCGCCTGATGGTAAGCGGTTACCGTAGCCTATGGACGCTTGCAACACCAGGGGTATCACTCGCGGGTGCCGACCCTTAGAACCTTTTAGGGAGGATTCACTGCGTCGACAGTTTGAGGCCTCTTCCTGCCAGCGCAGCGCATCATTAGGAGCTGTGGCAACCTTACTCACTGCAGGAACACAACACAGTAAAGTGTTTTATTTGGCTGTAGTTTTCTGTAAAGTGGAGGTACTTCCTCAGATGGGCCGCTCCAGATATGAGCCATAAATGGCTGTGCCCAACCTCTCAAAAATGATGATGACTAGCGTGTGTTGATCGTGTAGGAGCGTTTCCTGCGCGGCTGCGGGTCGCCGTCGCTGGCAGGCGAGGACGTGCACGTGCTGTGCGGCTGCATCAAGGACTTCGTGCGGTCGCTGCGCGAGCCGCTGGTGACGAGCGCGCTGTGGGCCGACTTCATGGAGGCGGCGCGCCTGCCCGACGCTGGCGACGCCACGGCCGCCGTCGTGCAGGCCGTCAGCCAGCTGCCGCAGCCCAATCGGGACACGCTCGCCTTCCTCGTGCTGCACTTACAGAAGTCAGTTTACTGTTCCTACATTCTAATGCCTTAAACTTTTATCCTGTACTATTATGGGCCTGTTTCATCACTTCTGGATATCCACTAACCGATAAATAAATTAAAAAATGAACCACAATTTGTATGAAATTATCTGACAGCTAATTAAATGGGAACTGGAGGGAATCAGGAGGTAGTGAAAGGGACCGAAACCGGTGTGACAGAGTTCACATGTTTCTTCTTCTTGGTTACCTATAAATTCCTCGATACTGGTACCGTAATTTTTTTAAAATTTCGGTCTCCGTTTGTCATCCCGTTCTCGGAAACTGCTCTGCTCAATTTCGATGATAGTTGCAATATATGGATTTACAGGGAGAAGGTCCATTTCTGGGAAAAATAAATAATACGGGCCGAGCTTAGGTGATTTTACCTTACTTAAAAAAGATGTAACAAATTGTCGTGTCCACAGGGTAGCAGAGAGTCCCGAGTGTGAGATGGGTATCGACAACCTGGCGAAGATATTCGGCCCCACGCTGATCGGCTACGGCCTCATGTCGCAACCCACAGAGATGTACAATGCTACTGCGCAGATGTTCAATGTAAGTTATTTTTATATGACAGAGTACGTGTTGCATCAATATTGTCCTTTAAAACTTATTATACAGTATATTCTTCTCTCAGAATGAAAATAAATCTTTTATTTTTATTTATTTATTTATTTATTTATTTATTTGTTTACATACACAAAGTTAGTTAGGAAACATACAGATGTAGAGAATACAATGAAATGAGTAGGTACTAAGTGGAAATAGCCGTGGGCCCCAAACTAGGCACAGCCTGTATCTTGGTGGCCCAATATTGATGGTAGAGACAGATTGAGTTACCGAACGTTCATTGTGACGCAGCACAGCAGGACGGATTAGTAATATAATTATAATCTTTAAAATAATAATAATAAAAGAATAGGAGAGAAAAATAATAATAATAATAATGAATGAAATAAGAAATGTGTGCGCGTGTGCGTGTGTGTGTGTGTGTGTGTGTGGGTGGGTGTGGGTGTGTGTGTGTGTGTGTGTGTGTGTGTGTGTGTGTGTGTGTGTGTGTGTGTGTGTGTGTGTGTGTGTGTGTGTGTGTGTGTGTGTGTGTGTGTGTGTGTGTAAGGGGCAGGCAGGGTACTGGTTATGTCAAGGAGCACAAAATGTTTTCTGTTTCGTCATAGGTCAAGTTCCGAAGCCATGCCTTTAAGGTAACCTTGGCTTCGAGTACGTTTCCAGGGATCCGTAGTGTGGATTTGTTTATTGAATTAAAGACACGAACAGGGAGAAAGAGTGAAAACCGTGTAGCAAATACCGTCCTCACTTTTGGAATAGGCAGTCTGTCAGCTCCTACCCTGCCTCTTTGGGTGTAAGTGAATTGTCTGCCTGACGCCGCAACAAGTTTAAGCTGAGATTTCAAGATGTAAAGCTGTCGGACGCGCAAGACATCTGCTTCCTTGTACAGTTCGTCTGTAGGATATAGTCGCGATTTACCAAGGGAGACTTTAAGGACAGCCCGTTGAGCACGTTCCAGTTCTAACATATAGGTCTTGGCTGCGCTACCCCAGACGCCCACACAATATTGAATGAGTGACTGACAAAGGGCTAGGTAGACTTTCCTGCATATGTCTTTCGGGGCACTAGCACGGAGGAATTTCATTATGTATATGAATTTACGGACTTTTTTGGACAGTGTCGAGATATGTTCTTTAAAAGACAAGTTCTGGTCAATTATGACGCCTAGGTATTTTATTGAGTCGACTCTGACTATATTGTTGCAGCTGCAGTCTATGGCATAACAGTTTGTGTTATGAATTTTGATATGATTGACGTCCGGGTGGCAGGGGTGACTGATGTGGAATGTTATGAAATTAGTTTTTTCAACATTTAGGGTTAAGAGATTTCTATCGAGCCAGTCAGATATAGTGCGCATGCCATTTTCTGCGGCATCTATGGTGTCTGCCCATGTATCACCGTGGAATATGACTGCCGTGTCATCTGCATAACAGATCATATCCGATTGTGGGATGGTTAATTTCAAAATGTCGTCCATGTACATGGTGAATAACGTTGGCCCGAGAACGCTGCCCTGTGGTACGCCAAATGTCACTGGGAGGCTTTCACTAACACTGTCTCCGATCACAACATACTGCTTTCTGTCCGTTAAGTAACTTCTAAACCAGTCCCAAGGGATACCTCTTACGCCAAGGCAATCGAGCTTTTTTAGTAGTATTTGAATAGATACTGTGTCGAATGCCTTGGCCAGGTCAAGAAAGATGCCAATTGTCCGTTGCCCCCCATCGATCCTTGAAGAGACAATATTAGTCAGGAGTTCTATAGCTTGCTCTGTGGACCTTCCGCGTCTAAAGCCATATTGACGATCTGACAGTAGGCTGTGTTTTTCAAGAAAACTAATGAGACGCTTATTCACGATCTTCTCCAAGATTTTAGATGTGACACAAAGCAGAGAGATAGGCCTATAGTTGTTAATACAGTCTTTGGAACCCTTCTTATGAATTGGCGTAATAGCTGCCGTCTTCCAGCAGTTAGGAAAAGTGCCTGTTGACATGCTCAGATTACAAATATGCGTTATAGGGCTCAATATAAATGGTTTAATGTGCTTAAGGAAGAGTGGACGGATCCCGTCAGAACCAGGAGCACTATCGTCTTTCATGTCAGTAATGATATTGTCAATTTCGTAGTTGTCAGTTGGGTGAAAGAACAGAGAGTCCCTGGATTGATTTACGAGTTTATCGTCATTGCAAAGCTTGCGTTCCGTAATTTGAAGTTTGTTTAGAATATTGAGTGCTAAGCGTTTACCTGCTGAGGAGAAATGGTTGTTGCAGCTATTAATGGATGCAGAGCTATTTTCTTCAGACTTAAGTAATTCCCGGTTGTCGTTGGACTTCTTCGGGAATGCACAAATGTCCTTTATAACTCGCCAAAGCTTTTTCGGCTGATTGGTGTGGTTTCCTAGCTAGTGGTTTTCTAGATGGTTTCCTAAATCTATACTTCTATACTATAATCTATACTAATATTATAAAGAGGAAAGATTTGTTTGTTTGTTTGTTTGTAATGAATAGGCTCCGAAACTACTGGACCGATTTCAAAAATTCTTTCACCTTTGGAAAGCTACATTATCCCCGAGTAACATAGGCTATATATCATCACGCTAGGACTAATAGGAGCGGAGTAGTAATGAAAAATTTAGCAAAAACGGGGAAAAAATTAGAATTTAGAAAAAGACCACGCGGGCGAAGCCGCTGGCGGGAAGCTATGTTTTATATACAGATAGATAGATAGACCTGTATATCATAATATGCTGGGCCGGATTATGTCAATAAGCAACGCGTCTAGCTTTCTTAACTCCTTAGAGAGAAAAAACTGCGTAAAGCCGCGGCCCTTAGGCTTTTGCGTCCTTTGCTTTTTAATATGACTTCATAACATTTTGGGCTTTGGACTGATTATATCGCTCATATTGCGGAATGTAAAAAATTGGGAGTGGGGAGGCCTTTGCTAAATTATGCGACAGTTTCAGTATTAATAATAATTTTACAATGTGTTTCGGACGCCGACCAACAACCACCTAAAATCATTATTCGTGATTATCATAGGTGATGCAGCTGTTATTGCGACTGCCGTGTGACTACTGGTCACAGTGGGCGTGCCCCAACGAGGCGGGCTCACCTATGACCGGCACACTGCCGCGACCAAGAGGATTCTTCTTCTCGCCGGCAGACACAGGGTGAGTCCTATTACATTTACAGCAAAGCAGATTCTGTAAAGATGAGTAAAGATTATAGTGTCAAAAACAATGACGTATATGCTATAAAAATATAGCCATTGTTACGGGGACCATAATAACGCATCGATTGACACCTGTCATCAAAATCAGATGAGTACTTTAGGAGCTGTAGTGAAACACACTTAAAAATAGTAAGACTCCTTGCTTTGCTGACGTCGGGTTTTTATTCAGGAATTTATATGATTTTTAAGAATAAATTGGGTGCGTGCCGACGTCGGGTTTTTATTCAGGAATTTATATGATTTTTAAGAAAAAATAGTCTGAACGTACACCACAGAATAAGAAAGAAAATATAATTTAAGTAGTGGTACTTACCGCGTAAAGAATGGCAACACTTCGCCCCACCCTGACTTTAAAATTAAAACAATATTCATAAGGTATGTCTTCATGTTGCAGCATATCCAGAAAAAAGAGAAACTATTTCCAGTGACAACTTCAACCTTATTTTTAGTAAGTTAGAATAAATTTTCGTTTGTTCACATAAGAGAACATTTTATGTTACCCATTTTCTTTTGTAAATTCTTATTTATAACATAAAACGTATCTTTGTTTTTTTTTTGGAATAATTTAAGTTATATCATTATTACTTTAGTATTTTTTTTCTTGTAAATTAGGTTTATTAGTTATTTTGTCTTGAATTAGTTTTTAAACCAGTGTTAACAATATAGATAATTAGTCTTCAACGCCATTGTAAACTTTATTCATTTCTAAATTACTATATAAACTTATTATCATCCAGTATCTGGTTTCAATCGGTAATTGAGATTGTTGTTTTTTTATCATACTACAAAAGTATCCAAAAAGGCTAGTTTTTTTCAAACAATCTCATTGCTTGGAAACTAAATTTGTACTTAATTCCTTTGACATAAGTTTGATATTATGTTTGTGAATAAAATAAGTTTTTATGGTCACTGATTATATCCACTTTTAACAATAAAAATGGACGCAAATTCGGTAGCCTTTATTTTTAATTATTCTTACAGCCAACCTTATGGTAATAATAAAGATCATGACATGATAAAAATTTTAAAAAACATGTTCCTCAAAAAGCGAGTGAAATCATGCATCACTTAGATAATAGTCAAATAATTATGATTGAAAGTAAATTGTAGTAATCGCCTTGAAACAAAAAATATCCTTTTTTTAAGTTACACATACTCTACCATGCACTTCTGACATTGAAAGAATTTTCATTTTTTCCTTTTACCAAAACTTAGTAATTATCACGCGCTTATACGTTAAAGAAAAAGTATCGTAGGAAAACCTTTTCGAGGAGAAATTTTCTTCGGCATCTGAAATCTAGACAGATTGGTGACAGAGTGATGTTCCTATGACCTAGAGCCTAGGCCTAGAGAGAGGTTACTCTCTCATTCGAGACAGTAAATGGTCATGATGATTTAAATTATCATAAAGTCGACTGTAAGATATTTGCCGTAGTATTAGTTTTTGTTTAATGTCTGCGCGGAACTAGTTGGCCACGCCTTAGGTATGTAAGCGGCGGGACGGAAGGTAGGTAGTCGCCTGCGCGCGGTGGGACGGACGGGCGGGGGCGCTTGCTTATGTTCACAGTAACCCGCCGCCTCACCCCCGTCCCTACTAAGGCGCGGCCAACTAGTTCCGCGCGGACTATATTTCATAATTTTTTTAAGTTGTTTCCGTTATCGTGACGTCACATTACCGCCTGCGATCAACGACTTTGTAATATAATATGTATACTACAAATACACTACACGGTTATTGAGAAACTTAGCTAAACTCGGCTGATATTACGATTAAACTCAAATTGAATTTAAAACTTTTTTATTTTCTCATAGTAAAGTTCTCGCCAATCTTATTGTCCGACTTGAAGTTGGCACGAGCTAACTTCAATCCATAAAAATCCCAGATTGAAAAATATTGGACTACAATAAATAAAAACGAAAGCTCAAGTTGTAGGCTGTCATTTTAAATCAATTTAATCCAATATTTTTCGCTCTCCGATTTTTACGGCCGGGTTGAAGTTAGCTCGTGCCAGCTTCAAGCCGGACAATCAGTTTAGCGAGAACTGTATTTCATGTTATCATCATAATAAGATACAGGATAGAGAACGACAATAAATAATACCACTGTCTATACTACTAAAAAAAAAACTTTTCATGCAAATTACTGATGAGCTGTGGTGTCATTAATTGTCATATCGCTGTCATGTATACAAGACAGCCAGCATTGTATTCTTCGATAACCTGTATATATTATCAATTACTTGCGAAAATATCTAAATCGTAAGAATAGGAACGCGTTAACGTAAGATAGTTATAATTTTAACATAACCAATCTGAAACATTGAAATATGTCACTGTGGGATAGCTTAAATCCTTTTGAGTTATACAGAAAAAATAGGATAGTCATTCGCGTAAGGCTTAGTGATAAAATGAGACCGAAAGAAAAAAACTTACGCTATTTCATCTGGGAAAAATTGTTTTGTTTATAAGGAACTTACACTAGTTTAATAAACATCATTTTTATTTTCACTATACCATACTCACTCATCACTCAACGGGGCACCCTGTGATGTTTAATATCTGATAGAAAGATATCTTTTTATGTTTTTAAGCATTTTCCATGCTAAGATTGCCACTTAGATTACTACATTATGGTGTATTGAATGAGAAGACACAGGTTCGATAATGCCCGCGAGTTATTCTTTTTCTACATTAAAATAACTAATGGAAAGATGTTGAAATATCTAAGTAATCCCAGCAGTCAATTGCACCTATTTACAAGATTTATTTTGACTGATATTAGATACTTGTAGATTACAGTCGGTCCTTGAAATACCAAAATGGCGGCTAGCATGTATTGTTAACTTTTGTTTGGGTTGGTATGTTAAAATTATCACAAATCCTTCGCATTTGTTATTATTCTATTTAGTTTTAAGACCTTTTGTTTTTTTCTCTTCCATATTAGGTATACAGTATGAAACGAAATCCATTTTGGTCCTTTTAGCCAAGATATCAGAGTCGATATCAGACTAAATAATAACTTATAAAATCGGCGATTTATTATCGAAATGGTCAATCGATTATTTCCAATTTCTGATTCTGATATTCCAGCTAAAAAGACCATCACGGTGTCTGTTGAATTTATTGTAAGCAGCTTGCTTAGGTATATCAATAAAAAAATGCATAAAAGTTTGTCAATATTTCTTCTCAATTAAGGTTATGGGAACAACATTAGAATTATTTAGCATAATTTTATTACCAACACCATAACATGACTATATTTTCACATATATTAATATTTCACATATATTAATGTAAGGTTTTCTCATAGAATTGGGTGGCATAATTCATGAACAAATGTATCTAGAATAAATTACTCTATCTTATAAAGTAATTTGTATAGAAGTATATAAGTGACTACCCACCTCAAACTAAAACATTGTTTATCATTTAAATTATCATAGCAAATGTTAGGATCAAATATTTGTATATTAAAAATACCTCAAATAAGGTATTATTGTCGCTTTGGCCTTTCAAGTAAATGTAAGTGACTTTTTAAAACATCACACATTCGCCTAGTCATCGACTAGTATATGTACACTGTCTGTGTATACTAAACGTGCCTTAGATATTAGTGTTTTGTAACCATTGACTAAATAATGAAATAAAATTGTCTCCCTAATCATTGTTTTTCTTTGATTGAGCCCTATAAACATTCAATGTTCATGCGCACTGGTGATAAGGATTCAGGACAAATTTTCGAAATCCCTACCTGAAATTGCAATCATCTTGACACATTTACGGCAAAATAAAAAAATGGGTTTAGGTTATACACATTACAAGAAATAAAAACATTTTCTAATTGTCATTCCACGTTGTTTTTATTTCAGAAATAAATAAAACAAATTGAGCAAATAATTTGACAAATTAAATCAACGTAGCTTCAATAATATTTTTCTTGGATTCGCGCATAAATATTGATTTCACTTTCAACGTTATCACTGTCTTTTCTTTTTAAAATTTTATATAAATCGATAGAAACAACTTTAGGTCAATACGAACATTTCAATGCAATATTAAAAAAAGTTATTCATCAAAAGTTTATTCTATCGATATCCGAAACATCGCTTACAAGATTCACAGAGTAGTAAGCAAATGGAGTGATTAGTGGCAAACATCGCGAGTTTTACATCTTCACGTACTAATACGTGCAGCTGTTTATGTAGTGGGACCTTTTTGCAGCGATATACGACCTATTTTAAGTAGTAGGTATAAGACAAATGTACGTGCAATTGTGTACAGATGTATGGTTGACATTTTTAGTTCTCGCCAAACTTATTTTCCGAGTTGAAGTTGGCATGAGCCTTACTTTAACCCAGCCGTAAAAATCGGAAAAAGAAAAATATTAGATTGTAACAAATAACTTCGACCACTTCTGCCACTGCAAACTTCGACCCGGACAATAAGTTTGGCGAGAACTGTACATGGATGTGCTTATGTATCCATTGCTTGCTACTCTGTAAAATAATTATTTAAAATGGTAACTAAGTAATATGCTACTGCCGTGCACTATTAGTGTTTCTACATTTACTCTTAAATCTATTAAGATTCTTTGGTAAACATGATACAGGTATGTTTCATACTACATTTTAGGCCTCATTATGAAAAAAAAAAAGTTTTTTTTTGCTATTATTTAGAGATGTAGACCTTTCTTATTTCAACATTTGTATTAGATCTAAAGGGCAGTGTAGAGGGTTGGTATTTAGGCAATTTTTTGCCTTACTTTATCTTTATATTCATATGAAAACAAACCTCGTACCTTTTGGACTAGCTCTTATAACACTATTACACTACTTTGGCTGAGGCATTTAATTACAGATTAATTCACATCTTTAACTTAAAATAATTAAATAAGGAACATTTGTATGACTTAATTTTGTATAATTTCCTTCTTTTTATTATTGGAGTGTTTGAATAATAGTAAATGGCAATAAATAATAAAAATACACTGTTATTCAACTAGACAGTATTTAAATTTACAGTGATCTATAAAATCTGTCCCATCGGTCAAGTGTGATAAAACCAAAGTTTATTATTTTAAGTATTTTTTTATATTAAAATTTAATTACCCAAGTGCATTTCAAACACTCCAATAACTCTAAGTGACTAAATATTTTAACGTCATTTTTAGTTAAATTAAAACCTTATTTTTAAATTACCAATAGGAATAAAAAATACATTCACATTAAATAAAATGTACCTAGGTATATAAATATTTTCTAATGAAACTTATAAATGCCTGAACACCCTGATGAAAAATAACTAAAAATTATTATGATAATTTAAAATTACGTTTAAAATATTATGGCAAGAAAACTACCTTATTTGTAAGAATATTTAAAAAAGATTCGTATATAAATTGTGATGGTAACTTACATACATATAAATATGTAGCATTAACGACATGACTGACTGTGATAATATCTTGATTCTTGTCATTTTCCGTCTTGTGTATAATTGAATTTCTTTTGGTGATCCGAAATTTTGTTATTACAAAATTACGATATATTTATTTACAGGAAATATTTACTTACAAATATTTCTTATTGAGAGATTCACTGAGTTCTTCGATATTTACAATTTTATCACCAAAATTAAATGGTACTAATAAAAAGTCTAAGTTTTCTGTGAAATCTACTATTTCACGTTTACGTTTAAGGTGGAAGCTCCGACAGGCCGTCCATACATTTTTCGATCAGTCTTTTCGCTAAACATAGACACTCTTTGTTCAAACCGAATCATTTTATCCCTTTTCTACAATTAATTGTGTCCGCAATAAATATTTTTAGAAAATAACTACATTTATTTACTGAGAAAAACAGTCGAGAAATTCAGGCAAAATTTACAACTTTCTTACATGTGTGCGTGAGTTTAGATAAGCAAACTAGCGCCAAAAAAGCGTCATCTGTACTATATTGTAGTCTTTGAGCGCCATGATTGCGATAGTTTAGAGATTAAATGCTAGATGGCGTGCTGGCGTTACTATTATTTTGTTAAATCAATATAATACGTATTATAGTTGATTTTTATTTCCTTTCCTACCTTTCACAAACAGGTTTCAACGAAAAAAACATTATAATAACATATTATAACATGTAAACAATTTTTTATGAACTTTATTCGTAAATTGTATACCTATATGATTTTTGCTACGTTGCCGTTCTTCGCAACCGTGACCTACCGCAGAAGAAAACGTTGCCGTTCTTACTTCTTCGTTCGCTCGATTGAAATGTAACAAAATACAATTTTCAAGCTTGCTTGTATGCTATAGTATTGTCACGCGGATTTTCTCGCGTGTTATTTTGCGATTGAAATTCAATATCTCTAGTAGGTATGTATTTGATTCCAATTTAATATAATTTCGTATAGGTAGGTATACTACTAGGTGTTTTGAATAAATTAATATTAATATACCCACAAGTAGTAATGATTCAAAATCCGTAAAATAAAAGGTAGGTATACTATCTTTCAGCGATAATATTAGTACCTAACAGCAAGGTGGCCCGTGAGTTGGATTTTAGGCGCTGAAATCTCGTCACAATAGGTACTTATTACTTACATACGTCTCAAATAGGTTATTATATGATTATATTATTATCAATTATTGTATTATTATTATTATAATATTAATAATTAACCCACCGAAGTAGTAGCAAAATTAAGTTTGCAAATATTTGCAAAATCGAAGTACTTATAAAACACCTAGAATACCTTTTACGCATTTTGTGGTTTCAGACAGACAAACATTATTTTTAGTTTGTTTATACAATGTCGTGTAGGTACTCGCCGCGTGTGGTTCAGTGCAGCGTCACAGTATACATAGAGGGAACAGTAGCGAAACTAAGCCTAGTTGAAGAAATAAATACAAGACGCTACATTGAAGCAGTAGGGTTGTAACTCTTAATGTTTTTGATATTGTTTTTTTTATTGAATCTTTTTTGTTCTGTACTGATCAATCTATCGAATTGAAATAACTAGCTTACAAATACAATATAAATAGGTAATCTAATGGCGTCTGTTAATCTCAGGCATGGCAAAGGAAATGGCAGTAATTTCAAAATTCTAATACTTACCTACTCTTTAATCTCTGCATCTACACATCAAGCTGCATCATCCTCATTACATTACTATTCACAACAATTGTTACTGTTACCACCTTCGATCAATAATAGTACTAGATTTCCGATGTGCGCTTCAAAAATGGCCCGAAAAATAATAAATTTAATAAAAAAAAAAAATTTTAAATTAGTATCGTCCAATCATAGCCATCGTTAGGACGTCGAAATGCCGCAGTCTGCCTTCAAAAAATGTTCAAAATAGCTTGTCAGGCCAATGTTTGCTATACGCAGCGCACCAACAATTGTAACAAATATCGACTATTTCAAATATGATTCTATTTTTTTATTACTGCGTCTAGTTTCAAAATAGAGTAAGCAGGAAATTGTCAACAATATTATTATCCTTGTTACTTAGACTTAATATAATAATAAGTTTAATTTTAGAATTTTTTTTTGTTATTATCTGGGGGCACGGCAGTGCCCCCGCCAATACGAGCAAAAAAGTGGCACGGCCGTACCATACTTTTCTCGAAGCAATTCAGGCCCCAGGGTTTTCGACCCCCTATAACTTCGTTGTTGATAAAACTTTAAGCCTGAATTTTCAGTTACCAAGCAGGCATTGTATAAAGCAGGCATAAATACAGCATATTTCAAATTTCAGTCAATTTGAATCAGTTGTTTAAAAATTATAACTAGTCAAAGTTTCGTAATTTTGTCACTCACTCACTGACTGACCGATCATCAAAACTCTAAGGCACTTCTAGCAGACATAGAAGCTTCAAATTTAGAATACAATTAGTGTTTAGTGTATAAATCAAGGGAAAACTCAAATATTTTAGAATTTCGTTCTAGTTTTCTAGATACACTAACTGCATAAATAACTTTGTAATCCTATTTAAATGTATAGGATTACAAAGTTACATTTATAGTAAATGAATCAGTGTACCTGTATCTATCTATACTATTATAAAATCGTAAAAAAGTCGTGTCTGTGCATTTCGGTTAGAGTATATAAACGATCGCGAACCCATAAAAGAACCCATAAAATCCACAAAATTAATGAGCTTAAAGTAATCGCTCAGCTGTTGCGCCAAAAGTTAAAGACAAAACAGCAGAGGTGTACATTATATACACGCACATTTCGCCCTAAGCCCTAATTTTACAAACTCTACACCTCAGCCAAAATTTGTGGCTTGGCCGTTTTCGTTGCTACAAGAACGTATAACAGAAAAATAATGAACATTTTTCACATAACGCCCATGATGTGACGGGATGTGACAAACAAGATCTATTTCAATCTTCTTTATACTTTAGATCCTTACACAACCGGCATTAGATTACCGTATACTAAAAATGTGAAGGAACTTGATGAAGACACCTTAGATCTTTTGAAAGTGAACGAATTATTTTTAGATCCCGAAGTTCATCAAGTATAAATAACGTAACATTTAGTAAACATTACAATTAATTAATCTGTGTTCGATTCTAATCACATATTTTTTTAAATATGTTTTTATTATTTAAATTGATTGGTATTTTGATGTACTATTTTTTTCGGTATTTGGTTTTTGTAAACATTAAAATAATAGTATTCATTGCTAAAAAAGAAACATTGAACATTTTTGATAATTTTGAATTTGTTTTTTTTTTCATGTATGGTTTTAAATTTAATCATAATAAATTACATTCCATTTGCCATACAAGCCATATACACTATTCTATATTTGTGCAAAATTTTAAAATATAATATTCAGAAATAAAAAAGTTATTGATTTTTAATCAGAAACAGACCTTTATTTTTCATAGTGGGTCGGTGCGGTTGTTTATTTCGAGCGTTTGTACCTACAAACGTACTAAAGTCCTAGTTTCCGGACTGTTTCTTTTATTATAGACTGTGGCAGCGTGCAGCAGACCTTGACATAGGTCAAATATGTGGGTGCGTTCAGAAAATTGATTTACGGAATCATTGCATTTGTTCAGAAACAAACAAATCATTGAGTTACTTACAAAAAATTAATAGACGTGATTTATTGTTTGTAATTAAATTACTTTTATTAATTATGTAATATTTTTTCTTATTCTTCGATCAAGGAATAAGTAAAATGTTACTTTAATTTTTATTGTTTTATTTTCTGTTATGACTGTTATGAGTTTAGAACGTACCCCTGCAAATAATCTTTATAATCTGTAATAATAATATCATATTCTGCCTATTCTAACGGATTCTAGTTAGAATACGACTGCGAATTCTGCGATCTCATTACATGGTTGTGAAATTCGATATCATTCAATTTTATTCAAATACCGAGTGTGTAAAAGTAACATCTTCTGTTGTATTTAATTTGTGTGGGCAACTGTGACGGCTGGCAGCTACTACACTCAAGCAGCTCACATAACAAGTCTCATGGATATTCCGACAATGTCGGCTAATAAATTTCGTCGTGTTGAAAAAAAATTAGGCAGTGTGTGGTTTGAACATTTGACAGAGGAAATTAAAACTGCTGGTGAACAAGAAAAGTCAATTGCTATTGAGAAAGGTCATGTGTCTTCAGACGGTGTTCCATATATTACTGTTTATGTAGACGGAGGATGGTTGAAACGGTCATATATGGCCATAACTTTGATTCACCTTCTGGTATGGTAAGTATTTTACTAAATACAAATTTGGTTCTGTAAGACTTTTTTAGTTTGTGCAATATTAACACAATGTTCCTTTTCAATAGGCCTGCATTATTGGTAAAGAAACTAAGAAATGTCTATTTCTTGGTGTTCGAAACAAATATTGTTATACATGTCAATATTATGAAACAAGAAACATGGATATGAAAGCACATAATTGCTGCAAAAACTTTACTGGACCATCTACAGCAATGGAATCACAAATTATTGTGGAAGGCTTTCAAAAGAGTGAAGAAATACATCAACTTAGCTATTTGAGTTTTATTGGTGACGGAGACTCCTCTGTATTTTCAAACTTGAAAGAGAAAGTGTCATATGGAAACAAAATAAAAAAAATCGAATGCAAGAATCATGTAATAAAAAACTATACCAGCGCACTCTACAAGGTAAATAAATATATCAAATATGTTTAGATATCTCAAAATTTGTGAATCATAATCTGTATTCATATTTGTATGTTCTTTATTAGATCTTGGCCAACACTAAGCTTCCACTTTATGGGCGAAATATTTTGAAGCCGAAGGTGATGAGGCTTACACAAGTGGCACGGAAAATTATAATGTGTAGCAGTGAGAGTGCTGCTATGGCAACTGATTTGAGAAATGGCCCGCTCCATGTATTTGGAGTATATGAAAACTGCAAGGATTATTATTGCAATGTCAATAAAACGGATGCAAACGGAAGTGAAAAGAAACAAGAAAACCTTGTTGAAAGTCTGAAAAATACTGCTCCAGAGGTGTGGGCTCTGATTTATGCAGCCAATGAAAAAATCGCGTTGAAAGCAGGTCGTTTGTCAAATGAGACAACAAATGTGGCTGAAAACTTTATGAGCATAATAAATAAATTCAACTCTGGAAAACGAATTATTTTAGGAAGAGGGGGTTCTTACCAGCGATGCGATGCGTTCATGTGGCAGGTAAATATAAACACTCATAAATTGTTAGTAGGTACTAGTGATAGATGCTTTGATTATCATGGTACAGTGTTGTTTCTTTGTATGTTACATAATCATCTATTTATATTTTATTTATATTTTATATAAAACAATATTCTGTCTTTCAGGATTATCGCTTGCTACTGGACACAAATGGCATGAAACAGCCTGGAAAAAGCAGACCACACAGAGCCCAGGGACACATTTCAAAAAATACATAAAGCGGAAGGAACAAAGCAGAATACGACAGAAATCTTCGACGCGTAAACGATTGTTTGCTCCAAGAGAAAAAACCCAACCGGACAAGCACTATGGACCTGAAGCTTGTGATCCAATTGATATTGACGAAGCACAATTGAGAATACAGTGTGAAGAATGGTTAGCAGAATTCCAAAAGTCACCAGAAAACATATCTCTGATTGAAATGTCTACTGTAGGGCAGCATGAGAATGATTTATATACTACTCATAGAAGTGACCGTTTGACTGCTAGTCAATTTGGAATGGTAAGTTTATGGTATAATTTTGTTATTAAAAATGGTTACTTACACGCATTTCATAATTATCCATTTCTGGTAACATTGTGATATTTTATTGAATATGTAGGCATTGATGCTGAATTAATTTTACTACCCACATTTATTTATCTGGACTTTTATGTTTACAGATTTGCAAACGCCGTACTACCACTCCATGTCACAATCATGTGAAAGATATTCTATATCAAAAGAATATTTGTACAAAAGACATGTTATATGGGCAGCAAAATGAGAATGTAGCAAAAAGTATGTTCATGCAACAACATAATAAAATTGTTAGGCCTTCAGGTCTTTTTATTGATGAAGAATTTGGATGTTTAGCCGGCAGTCCAGATGGTAATTTTTTCTCTATCAAGCTTCAATTTTATTTATGTATTTGGCAAATATGGAAAATTATAATGCTAATTATAAACGCTACAGACCAAGTATTACAAGCACTATGGGCGATCGCATGTCTTGTATCCTTCCAACTTATAGCTCCATTTCAGTGTATTATATTTTATGACAATTTATTACAGGTATAATTGAAAATGAGAGAGCTGTTGTTGAGATCAAATGCTTTCCATCATTGGCGAGGAAAAATCAAAGTCTAGAGACAGCTGCACTAGAAAAGAAAAACTTTGCCCTAAAATTAGACAACAGCATTTTAGTTATGAATAAAAAGCATGATTATTACTATCAAGTAAGTAAATTGATAATTGTATTGCATGTCCAGTTTATAATTTCTTTCAATGTCTGTTTTTCTTTTATTATAATTAAAATATACTATTTCAGGTCCAAGGGCAAATGCGTGTTAGCAAAATGGAAAAATACTACTTTATATGTTTCATTTCAGTCACTGAACCTTTGACTGTTATAGAAGTTTGCAGAGATGATGAATTTATCAACAATATGATACCAAAGCTATTAGACTTTTTTTAAAACTGTATTCTGCCCGAAATCATCTTGAGACGTGTTCAAAAAAATGCTAAATGTATAGATTTGAATGGTATGGCTACAATCATGCTATACATTTTCAGTATAAGCTGACCTGTATTGTACGGAATTCTTATACAATGCGGGATCAAATTACACTGGATGTGTATAGATGGTGTAATTATGTAGCCGTGTACGAAAAACTTTCGTAGTTATGCGTGCTTGGACATTATAAATTATTATTTCACCTACCTGGTTATAATCACATAAAAAAATGTATTTTTGGTTAGTTATCTCATGTATATGTATTAGTTTCTTACGTCTGTTATGTATAATTTCTGTATTATTGTAATAATATTTGATGCAATTATAATATTGTATCAGGCATCATGTGTCACTTCAAATTCTTTTGTTTTGGTGATTAAATAGTGTAAGGCGATAAATAAAACAATATCTATAAACTGGACAGTCAAGTTTTTATATCATGAACAGACAGCTGTGCTGCTGGGGGAGTTTGTTGCGCCATTGTTTCTTCCCAGCGAAAGCATTAGGAAGTGGTGAAGGGTTTTGGGGGACTGATTCTCAGCCTAATTTGAATAAAAGACTTGATTTTATATGAGAATACGTTTTATTTTCCTATCATACATACATATAACTCATGCCTTCTTCCCATTGAGGTAGGCAGTAACTACAGAACACCACCTGCTTCGATCATTACAAATACTCTTCTTTTACGTTCATACAGATTAATCAATGATAATACACCCATGCCGGTCGCGAGTACTACGTACAGTATTCACACCACATATGCTTCGCAAGGAACATTTCATTTGTTTCCTATCCTAATCGTTTTAAATATAATTATTGTAGCCGGCGGCGAATTTTTGAAATACACGCCATCTAGTGGTCAAGTTTCTAACAAGTTTTTCTCGTCTGTGTGCGTGTGTAAAGTGTGTAAACGACCTATATTCAACGGCAGATATGTTATGTGTCGATTTGGGTGGATTTTGAGGCAATGTTATGAACAAGTTCAATAAAGTGTTATATTTGAGATCAGCAAAAACTACTTCTACGTCTTATTAATGTTCTAGTTAGACATAAAAAAAATAAACTGTAAAATGTTGACTACAGCGCCATCTAGCGGGAAAATGGCCGGGAGCAGACCGTATGTTCCGCCTTAAGGTATTGTAATATTTGTTGGTCTTATAGCGATCGGCGACGGCCAAAAATAACTAATTATTCGACACTACACACACTAAAATTCTGCAAATGTAATTCAGATACAATTAGCAGTATAAAGTACCTATTAGTAATTATTTTACTGAATTTTACTAAAAGCCATACAAACTAGTATAGCACCTACCGTAACAAGTATTATGCCATTTTTGGTAACTTATATCGTTATTACACAATAATATATTAAATTTATAATGTTATACATAAATAACTCCCAAATATACATATACTATCTACAAATATTCACTTTTATTTTTAGGTATTGTTTCAGACTTGAGACGAAAGCAGTCCTTTTGGAATGTATTGAATTATTAAAAAAAAACAATCGTTCTATTTATTTTCGTTTTAAACACTGAATGCAGCAAATAATTTCAAAAAGTATGATTAAATTTTTTGTTACGCTGATATATTCAACCAACTATTGTGTATGAACTGTTTGCTTCTCGCTCGCACGTATTCTTTACAAGATAAATAACGCTTTTTTTATTAAAACCCATTAAAATTCCCGCCAAAATCTCCCGACAAAACTTTTCTACTTAATATATCTGTTACATTCAGTGCAAAAAAAATCTAGTGATTTTCAATTTCTTTGGTATCGTTACCTCTTAATATCTTAGGCACTGTGCCGGTGCCGTCCTTGATGCCGTAGGGTCGCAGGTGGTATATTAAATAGTCCAGCACATACATCAGCTGGGGGTTTACGTAGTGGAAGGAGATTGCGTGGTCGGAGCAACAGTCTAGACCCTGGAAACGGGAGTCATGGTTTAGAAGTGGTACAACACCAACAGATCGATAGTTATGGTAGCTTTGAGTGATCGAAAAATATTGATCGATTAAATCATACGTAGCAGTAGAAGCCCCCTAGAAAGGAGGTCATCAAAATCTGCCCAAATGATGTACCGAAGGAACATAAATTGGAAAAAATACCATGTTCATCTTTTTTCGTACTTACCATAGTAACTACTGGTTGTTCTTATTTATTATAAGTAGGATTTACAAAAAAAAGTATATGTCTAGTACCCTTAGTACAAGATCTGCTTAGTTTGGGACTAGATGATGCCGTGTAAAAATGTCCCAGGATATTTATTTATCTGATATGTAAGAAATATGAGTGCTAACCTCATCGGTAGGGTAGAATATGTAGTTCCAGTACCAAAAGTCTTTATCTCTGTTAGGAAATAAATGGTCCTGCGGTACGAACGGGAAGAACCGCCCGCGGTGCAGCTCGTCGCGAGAATCCATTGCGCGGACGCCGATCTTATCGAGGCATTTACCTGGAATTCAACAACATATCATCACGCATGTATTTCCACAGGGGTAAGTAGAGGTGTACTAATATGTACATCCACAGTGAGTCGATATGTTTAAGCCACATGTAACTATTAGCAGGCACACCATTTTGTGGTGGCGGCCATCTTGGATTTGAAATTTATCACAATACATAGTCCTCTACAAGTCAAGCCCTTGCGTTTGATAAGCATACTGAGGGAATTATGAAAAAATATGTAAACCGCCATTTTGTGGCGGCGGCCATCTTGGACCGATTTTCATCAAACATAGCTAAGAACACTCCCGGCTAATTCACTTTTCAAACAAAAGAAATAAAATCAAAATCAGTTCATCCGTTCGGGAGCTACGATGCCACACACAGAGACACGTCAAACTTATAACACCCCGCCGTTTTTGCGTCGGGGCGGGGGTTAAAAACAACAATATTGTTACAACTCTGAAGGGTTTTCTTCAATGAATTTGGGTATTAACATACCCATTTCCGCATCTTCAGCACCTTGGTCCCCAGCATGGCACAGGTGGGGTGTGGGCAATGCTTTCGTCACGAATCTGTCTAACGCTTCCCTGCTGAGCACGTAGCCCGCACCACCGCTCATGTAACCCTGTAATTGTTTTTTTATTGTTTATTTATATAATTATATTATATACTTTACTGTACACTAAATACTACGCATTTTACACAGATCGATGTGTGGACACAGGTGTCTCAAAACATTCAAGTTGCAAAATAACTACATGGTTGCAAAACGCTCATAATATCTCATATAAATAAAAATCTCATATAAATAAGTTTTTTTTTATATCACTAAGGTGGCAAACAAGCATACGGCCCGCCTGATGGTAAGCGGTTACCATAGCCTATGGACGCTTGCAACACCAGGGGTATCACTCGCGCGTTGCCGACCCGAAAAACCTCTTAGAGGTTTATGGAGGATTCACTGCGCCTACAATTTGAGAGAATATTCCTCTTACCTACTACCAGCGCAGCGCATCCTTAGAAGGAGCTCTGGCGACCTTACTCACTGCAGGAACACAACACACAATAAAGTGTGTTATTTGGCTGCAGTTTTCTGTAAGGTGGAGGTACTTCAACAGATGGGCTGCTCCAGATTTGAGCCATAAATGGCTGAGACCTACCTCTCTAAAAATTCTGTCAGTCTCGCTAAAACTCGAGAACGTCTAAACCGATTTGGCCAATTTTAGTCTTGAAATGTTCGTGGAAGTCCAGGGAAGGTTTAAACGGTAAGAAAACTTTTATAGGCGGTACGAAATTCGCTGGGTCAGCTAGTATCCCATAAAATCCAGATCTCGAAAACTCGCAAATAACTATGTATCTCAAAACTACTGATTTCTGACGTCGGGATTAAAATAATATCAATATAACGCGATAAAATCCGTAAAAAGTAGTTTTATTTCTACATCTCAAAAAGTTCAAATAGCAAAATAATCAAGTCGTAAAACATCCATGTCTCATAATATTATTTTTTTTGTATGAGTGGATGTGTAAGTGTGATATTATAGTAAGAGATATAGGGATAAACCGCAAAACAAAATTACTGATGGAACACCCAAAATACTATAAGCAAGATTCTAAATACAGATATCGGTTATAGTCCGCTCGGAACTAGTTGGCCTCGCCTTAGGTAGGAACGGGGGTGAGGCGGCGGGTTACTGTGAACAAAAGCAAGCGCCCCCGCCCCTCCGCCCTCCGCGCGCAGGCGACCCCGCCCCTCCGTCCCGCCGCTCACATACTTAAGGCGCGGCCAACTAGTTCCGCGCAGACTATAGGTTAGGTTACAACTGTGTATTTGACGACAAAGGCGAATGTTACAAAGTAATGTGTTTTTTTAATGAAGGAAAAAAGGAAGATTTCGACTGGCGAGCGGGGCTCGCGGTAGCTTAGCGGTCAAAGCGTCTGGTGTACCGAACCAGAAGACGCAGGTTCGAATCCTGCTCGCCAGCCGATTTTTTCCTTCATTAAAAATAACTTGTAATCTTAGCATGGAAAATGCTTAAAAAAATACAAAAAGATAAGTACCTAATGTGTTTTGTTATGATTACCAACCTGCGGAGAGAAGTGCTTGAATCTACAGCCGAAGTATATAGGATCTTTACTGTCGTAGTCTGCAAGCATGTACCTTAAATTTTCAACCACCACATACCTGAAAAGACAAGATTTTTTTATCTATACTAATAAGTAGTAATTTTGTTTGTTTGGTTGAATGCGCTTATCTCAGGAACTACTGGTCCGATTTGAAAAAATCTTTCAATGTTAGATAGCCTGTTTATCGAGGAAGGCTATAGGCTATATATCATCACGCTACGACCAATAGGAGCGGAGTATCAATTAAAAATGTAGAAAAATTCAACTTCTAGGGAAACGAAGTCACGGGCTAAGGCTAGTTTAATGTAACTCTGCCTCTGCCTAACCCTTCGGAGAATACAGGCGTGATGTTGTTTATGGATTGTCGGTCAAATTACCATGCATACATTATAATCCACAGAATAATAAGTGACAAAAGTTTAATGATAGATAATTTATAGCACACTTTATTTGTGTTTTATCAAATGCATCGGACGGAAATTACTATGGCGCACAAGGACAAAAGGACCTAGTTAATAACATTTTATTACGCTAGGCTTGTTGAAGTTTATCTTTTAAAGAAAAAACTGACAGACTAATTCTACTAATATGAATATGACTAATTATGAATGTACTAGCTTTCCGCCAGCGGCTTAGCCCGCTATCCCACGGGAACCATACATTTTACCGGGATAAAAAGTAGCCTATGTGCTATTCTAGACTATAATCTATCTCTGTGCCAAATTTCATCCAGATCCCTTCAGTAGTTTTTGCGTGAAAGAGTAATAAATATCCATCCATCCATCCATCCTCACAAACTTTCACATGTATAATATTCGTAGGAAATATAATTTTTAAACAAAAAACAAACCGCCTCCAAAAACACATAGGAACTAAAAAGCAATAAATAACATATTTACATTATGATTTCTAACTAATTTTGAGTCGGTGCCAAACAATCAACGAAAGTCATATTTAAATTAAATTAGTAGTTTGGCACCGCCTCCAAATTATCCTCCAAATATGGGATAAAAAAAGAATCTTCAAAATCGGTTCACCCAGTCGAAAGTTCTAAGGTAACAAAGATAAAAAAAATGCAGTCGAATTGAGAACCTCCTCCTTTTTTTGAAGTCGGTTGAAAATATAGCTTCCCGCCAGCGGCTTCGCCCGCGTGATCTTGATAACTTTTTCCCTCCGTTTTTGCACAATTTTTTCAGTGCTACTCCGCTCCTATTAGTCGTAGCGTGATGTCTTATAGCCTATAAGGCTATAAGAAGGCTATAGCCTTCCCCGATAAATGGGCTAACTAGCACTGAAAGAATTATTCAAATCGGTCCAGTAGTAGAGCCTATTCAATACACAAATAATCAAATCTTTCCTCTTTATAATAGTAGGTATAGAAAAACGAAACTACGCCGTCTGGTCTAGTGGTTCGAGTACCTGACTGTTGATCATAAGGTCGTAGGTTCGATACTCACAGAACACAAATAATTATGTGATGTACATAGATGTTTGTATTTACAAAAAGTATCTAAGTATTATATTGGCCATTGTCTAGTACCCACAGTAGCAGGGTTGCTTACTTTGGGACTAGATGGTGCTGTGTAAAATGTAACAAAAAAATACAAATAATTGAACATTTCAAATAATTTGGTTTTTTCTCGAACCGGAAAAAGACTTGTTTTTTTTTTACCTTATTTTTATCTGTATCCGTTCACTTATCACGCAGTCGTGCTTACGACCACTAGGCTAACGAGGCAATTAAACATATTTTATGATGAAACATACATATAATGAAAAGTAAGCCAAAAACGTTAAAAAACATAATAATTATCAGTCCTGGGATTGTTAAAAAATATATATATACCATCACGCCTGTGGAAATACACGCCCCCTATTACATGGGACCTAAACATACCGGAAAACTGTGGATGTACATTAGGACACCATAAACTTCGGGGAATACAGGCATGATAGTACCTATGTATATAGATACAAACAACATGCTTTAATAAAAAAAAATACAAGACATAAACATCGAAGAAGGTTCCATTCGTCTTGTCCTTTTCGATTCGAACTGGCCAGTAAGAACAACAATACTATCGGGAAACCTTGACAAATATATTATGTACTTGATCTACAATAGAGGCGCGAGCCACGACCGTGTCTAACAAGGGTGTAACATGCTTTCATATGTTAATAATTTGTTCAATAGATTCTTGGTTTGAATAAACAACATGCATGACTCCCATGTATTGTAAGTTAAGGGAAATTGTGTGATTTCCTGAATAACATACATAGATACACTCACAGCTTTTTCCCACAGGGGTAAGCAGAAACTAGAGACCGTCACTTGCTACGATTCTTACATACAGTTCGCGCCAAACTTATTGTCCGGGTTGAAGTTGGCACGAGCTAGCTTTAACCCGGCCGTAAATATCGGAGAAAGAAAAATATTGGATTAAAATTATTTAAAATGACAGCCTACGACTTGAGCTTACGTATTTATTTATTACAATCTAATAATATTCTTTCTCCGGTTTTTAAGGCTGAGTTAAAGTTAGCTAGTGCAAACTTCAACCCGGACAATAAGTTTGGCGCGAACTGTACTTCCTTAGCCTTCACGTACATCTTGTCATATAGACGCATTCATTTCCTGGATTATTAATAACTAGATTTCCGCCAGCGGCTTTGCCCGCATGATCTGGGTATTTCTTATAAACTATAGCCTATGTTACTCGGTAAAGATGTAGCTTTCTAATGGTGAAAGAATTTTTCAAATCGGTCTAGTAGTTTCGGAGCCTATTCAATTCAAACAAACAATCAAATCTTTCCTCGTTATAATATTAGTATAGATTCGAAATCTTGCAGGTTTTCTGCTAATATCAATATGCAAAAAACTGCCTTGTTAGCTTCGCTTGTTAGTTTACGTTTAGTAGTCGTAAACGCGACTGCTACGCTTGAAGTCCTGGGTCCTCAGGACAAGCAGTGTTATTGTTTCTATGATTTTTTTAGCAACAGCTTGGAGTTTTATAGGCTATTGCTTATAGGCTCACGGCTCAGCCTCTATCACATGACCCGAAGTTAACAAAATATATCTTCGTCTGTCATTTTGATATCAATAAGTGAGACAAAACTAGAAATAGCCCACTTTAGTCGTCTCTTAGATCACAGGCGTTGTAGTATAATAGCCTCAGTACTTACGTATCATCATCAGCCTTGAGGAACCAGTCCGCTTCTCTCCTGTGATGCTCGTACACGTATCGGAAGGCCGCTTTTGTTTTCGACCACAAATAGTCCCGACCTTCGCTCACCGGGAGCTTTACTGCAGGGAGATTAGGGTCTGAAATTGAATAACCGTGATGTCAAAGCACAATTAGGAAACTGAAGACCTCTGCCCAACAGTAGGGTGTGATCGGAAAAGGAATAGACATGATAAATGACATTTTTATTTTTGTAAATGATAAAACAATGAAACTTTGTATGTCAACACTTGATAACAAATAAATAAACATTTGTTCAAACTTTATTGAATCTTCCACCATCTAGGGGATAAAGTTCGGAATAAAACTATCCCTCCACTTGGACAAAAGCTAGTCTATTCTACTTACATACAGGTACAGCTACATATATACAGGGTTACAGGGAAAGTCGTACTGAATATTGAAGGACTTTATTATTCAGGACATTTCTGATGGATTTGGTTCTGAGATATGGTGTCCGAAACTTAACCGTTACCGATTTTGTAAACCTGTATAAAGTAAGAAACTGACTGACTGACTGACTGACCAATCAACGCACAGCTGAAACCACTAAACGTGTTATTATGACGTGGGCTAAGAAAGCAGTTAAGGATTTTGGAAAATTCCCATCGGATTGGAAAAAAATATGAATAAGTTTCAAAATTTCGTAGAGTCAAGAAAAAACAAAGATCACTTACCATCAGTGCTGCTCATGAACAGGAGCTTATTACACCTCTTCCCCCACGTCGCTTTCACGTGCTTCGCTTTGGCCTCATGGTTCTTAGGCTGCGTCATGACCCAGCACAATACCCTGACGCGTTTCGCCAGCTCATCAGCGACCCACCTGTCCTCATCCCTGTGTGCGGGCTCATCACTACTGTGTTCACCCACAGTCCCTATCGGGTGCTTATCCAAATCCCTTGCTGATTCCCTGAAATGGTTTTCTAGATATACGTTTTGTAAGGAATATAAGGGTTTCATACACTGAATGGAACAGTGTGGGGTTGGGAAAAGGCGGGAAACATGCTTGATTGCGAATCATGATTCTCTGTTTTAGCGATGTACGAATTAGCAACCCTAATAGTAAAGTACCTACTGCTTTCCATATATCCTGTGAATTGAACTGCTTATCTGAGAATATAAGTTCACGAGGCTAATGATCTGTTTAACCACTTCCTAGTGAGTTCCTGTTAAATTACTTGGCAGATAATTTTATACACATTTTGTTTCATTTTTTTATTTATCCAGCGGTTAGCAGCTATTCAGAGGTGGTCAATCAGGCCCTAAAATAGCTAATTTTGATAAATTGGCTCAACAAGATATGGATTATAGAGGCCTGTCATACAATGAGAGGTCAATTTATGCTGGATGGCACGGTGTACAGCCTCATATATGCAATACTATAATAATAATAAGTTATTTATTTCTCCTCACAATGATAAACTTATTCTAGATTTCAGATATTGTTTTTTTTTCTATTCTATATATTCACCAAAAGTGGTGGTTTTGGCCCTAAGTTTAGTCAACTATAGGGACAACCCCGATAAAGTGAAAATGGTTAAAGTAATAGATACCTGGATAATGTACCTATGTCTAGCGCTATCAGACACTTGAAACAATGACGAATACTTCTATAGAACCCTGAACACAACGTCCGCTCACTATTCTGAGTACATACTGTGTAGTTATTAGGTAAGCTAAGCACTCAGACGAGATTGTTGCTCGCGTAGGTATTTCGTAATAGGATATTTGACAGTTTTTTTTAAACTGTTCTACGTTAATCACTGATGTCTAAGGACTATAGAAAATCTAGATTTTACGTTCCATTACACAGTGCGAGAAAAAACGAAAAGAAAAATATTGTTTAAATACGGGATATTTAAACAATATTTTTCTTTTCGTTTTTCGAAAACGCTTTTCCTGACAATATGCCGCCCATGTCATCGTGACGTTACCCTCGTGTATTTATATACAAAACTCACTTTACACGCAATTGTTTACAAATAGTTGACGTCATCAACCATTCGGCCAAACGGCAAATTAAAAAATCATTTTTTCTGTCGACTTTCTCTTAAAATATCTCGAAATTTTTTAACCGACTAAATAGTTGGTTCCCTAAATTCATAATCGATGAGGATACCATCAATAGATCCTATATTTTACATGCTGTCAAATACCCTACTGAAAGAAGGAGAGAAAGTTCTTTTTTTAATAATAACCTAAATCATAAATGTAGTTGATGTATCATATCCCAGTGTAGTGACCCATAAATAACATAATTTCTGCACTATGGAATTTTATGTGGATATTTATTCAAGACATGAAATAAAGCATTGTTTGCACTGACATTGTCATAAAAAAAGATAAAATATACAATAAATATTTCTAGACGTTTCTAAGTCTACATCCTACCAAACTTGTATAATCTCTATGGGCCAGCGCAGAGGAAGCAGAGAACGAACTAAACATTTTTCCGCAGATAATTAAAATCTTGTAAACTACTACTGTTTTAAACTCTATTTGAATTATACAAGAACGGTTTTGAACTGTCCGTGGAAAAATATTCTTCAAATAACTTACAAAATCCTTGGTGAATATCTAAATAATATTACATATTTAAAATGAGTTGCATAGCCATTCACAAGCATGAAAATGGTAAACAAAAACATAATTATTATAATAAAAAACACATTTTTTTATATAGAATTAAAAATTTACTAATTAATATGATTTTTCATGTATTTAATTTTTTATTATGTAATAAATTCCAAACTTATAAAAATAAAATAACACACAGAAATAGAAAATACTTAAATCTGATCCATCTACTTTGTAAAAACAACGTTAATATTTTAAAGTAATTACCTCTAATGTCGTAACATTAGAGGTAATAATTTATTATAATATTAATACTTTATTTATATAATAATTTATTTTAAAGAATTATATGATTAGGGACAAATAAATACAAAAAAAAAGAAGGATTACATTATTTCTACTTTTTACTCAAACACAATTCAAAGCAAAAAATAACTACATATTTAGCTAATATTATACAGAGCAGTGTAGAAAAAACAAACAAAATATAACAGGTCTTATGTATTCAAATAAATGTCTTTGCATGTATTAAAAATACTTGACTGAGTAGATACACAATTATTATCTGACATAAAAATTCGACCTTCCCGGTAGTTACCACACCGACCAAAGACCGGTGGCGACCTCACGCCTTTTTCCCAAAAGGGAAACTACGAACTGATACTTGATACGATTCTTGCATACTTCTTTTGCTTTGCGTCCACGATTATACATCTCATAAGCGCCGGTTGCGAGTAGGTAGGTTAATACCTACCCGCAACTGCACGGCCTGACCTTTATGAAGGACCTCTTGACTTCAAAAAGGTCAATGCATGTCTTTCTAAGGTGTAAATAATTTTATTTTAATAAATAATCATGACGTAACTAAATAATGTAATTTTAATGGCAGCCGCTAATTTAAACAGCTGCTCTTGTATGCTTTATTGAAAAAGTTGGATATTTACAGTCAGCGAGCGTGTATAATTTCTTGTACCTACCATGCCATCACACGTCTTTTTGCCCCGAAAGGTCGAGTCAGAGGCGTACTAATACACCAATACGTCATCATCATCATATCAGTCAACAGGTCGACTGCTGAACACAGACCTCCTCCAAAGACTTCCACAACTACCGGTCAGATGCTGCCTGCATCCAACGACTCCCGGCGACCTTTACCAGGTCCGGTGCATGGTCACCACAGAAATTTTACCCCAGCGGTTTAGAGATCTACGAGCTATGTGCCCTGCCCACTGCCATATAACATTTTAAAGGTCATAAATAGGGAAACCAATTTTATGACAAATAAAGGCTTTCAGCTATGTCGGCAGCTTTTGTTCTTCTACTGATCTCCTCACTTATGATTCGATAATGTAGAGAAATATCAACCATAGCTCACTGAGTGACCTTGAGCTTTCTTACTTGTATTATAATACAAGTTAGGTATTATCTATAAACACGGTATTGAAGTTAAGTGTGCAACTATAGTTAAGTGTATATGTATAGCTAAATAACTAAGCTGATAGCACGCACTTGACTGTTCAGTCAACATTCAAAGATAATGTATGATTTCTGTTCAAAATAGTTTCTGTATAACGTATAGCATAGGTATTTGTTGCTTGTTGCTAGCTTTAAATCTAAGGCATCACTTAAAATTTGAGGCTACAACATTCTAAATTCTAACATCAGACGAGTTGTGGTCAAGCGCAAGCCTATAATAAAAAAAAATTGGTAAATTAATTTTAACGACGATCTAAGTTTTTCCAATAAACAAAAAAACTAAAATACAGAGTATAAATAAGTATACAAATAATAAATATGAGTGCTAATATTAAATGCAATTTAAAAAGACAGTAACAATATTTATCGACTGAAAACGTAAACCACAAATATCTGAACGCTCATGCGATTAAAAAAAAACGAAGTGCGAAACTTGTTTTGCTATCGCTTTAGAACAGTTTTCACCTGAAATAAATCGTTCCTTTAAAAACTATGTAACAAAGGGCCGCACTCAGAAATGTCAATTATCGTTAACAAACAGTGGCTACTATATCTTGGCCTATTATTCCATATTTGAGTTTTTTGTCAGTGTACTAAAATATACTGGGTCTCTATTAGCTAATGATTCATTACGCAAAGTGACGTCTCTGAGTTCAACAGTAAGTTATGTAACTACTGTAAGAGACGCACGATGTACCTACCTAAGTGAAATATTGCGTTCAATGATAATCTTATATCTGTACTGTAGGTATATATAAATATGAAATTATGCTGTTTGTCGATAAACGCATTAATTGAGCTGCACGATTTGGCTATTTTTAATAGTTGTTATAAATAATCCGAATAAGGTTTTCAGAAGATAAATAATTAATTTAAAAAGATACCGATAAAGAAGAAAAAATGGGAAACCTGAATTTTTATTCAGATTCTGAAATGATTAGGTTACTAGGTACATTATTATTAATTAAAACGGAAAGATTTGATTGTTTGTTTATTTGCATTGAATAGGCTCCGAAACTATTGGACCGATTTGTAAATTTTTTTCACCATTAGAAAGCTGCCTACATCTTTACCGAGTAGCACAGGCTCTTATAATTTATAAGAAGTACAGACCACGCGTGCGAAGCCACTGGCGTAAAGCTAGTTAGTTACCTGTCTTGTTTTTACAAGTTTGTAGCAAGTTATTTTTAAAATAACTTGTAATCTTAGCAGGAAAATGCTTAAAAAAATACAAAAAGATAAGTTTGTAGCAGATAGGTAAGTAACCTAACAGTAAGAAAGCTTAATCATACGGATAAATATTTAATTAACGTATCTTAGATATTTAATTCTCGATAGGAAATTAAATCGATATACTTAAATCAATAGTAAAGGAGTTGTCTTGTTTATTATTATTATTAAATATTATTCTTTATCGATGACAGTGAGTATTATTTGATGAATCACAATTATCATAGGTAATTTATCTATTTATCTATAAATTGTAACATCCGTGCAACGTGTACTATTACTAACACATTCGTTTTTAATTTCATATTATGATGTAAATTCTATGGTATGAATCGAACTGTTAGTTTCTTATTGTCTTTTGGTCTGGGCTTTTAATAATGGATTATAAAATAATATAATTAAAAAAGTATCATACCATCAAATCTAATATAATACCTATGTGTTTTTTTTGTTTTATACATTATCATATAATTTCATGTACCTATATTTTTAGACTATGTTATTAAACCCAATTTATGTAAAACATTCCTACATGGCACACAGGCCTACATTCTTCAAATTCAAACTTTTTAACACAAATTTCTACAGGATTAATTAAATATTTTAGCTAAGTACTTATAGAAATGTATAATTAAAAATGTTGGTCAACACTTAATTTACGGAATTAAGTGTAGGTTTTTAATTTATCATTTATCACGAACACAAACCAGATTACTTTTTTCTTAATTAAACTATCTATAAAACATAGTGTACGTCGTTGCGTAAGTAATAGGTTTAAAAAAAGATAATAATGTAAAACTTATTTCTTAACGATTCGTTACTACATATCTAAAAATAACAATTAAAATCTTTATAGCAAAAATACGTAATTAACAAAATGATATTTACAAAATTAGCTCACAAACATGCATTGCACATGCAAATGGTGCATAAAAAATACAAAAAAGAAGAAAATAAAAAAGGCGCCATGCGACATGCCAAATACTAGATAGAGTTACCTGTAGGACTGCCAAGCAATTTCTCTTGTGAATCCAGTCGATGTTAATAGTATGTATGCAAAACTAAATCCAGCGGAAATCCCAATCACCAGTGTTAAAAAGAAACGGCGACCCATCACCCGACCTTCCGCCTGCACATTGTACATATTTTACAACAATATACGATCAAATATTATAAATCTTTTTTTTTAATAGTCTGCTCGCGGCAGCGTGTCTACGCGACGAGTCGTCGAAGCGGCGTTACTAAACACTACTTGTATTTTACAACAATTACACATGTCAATATACGTTTATTTCAAGTGCAATCAATAACGTATTCATATGATTGTTCGGCGGAAGCTCTCGCTTTTAATACGTTTTCTGAGTTTTTTTTTTATTTAGAGTTTTCAGAGACGCAAACCACACTGGCAGGCAATCATAGTAAACTTTATCATGATCTCTATGCGTCTGTGCGCATGCGCAGCAGGATGGCAGTAGGTAATAATCTTGACTATTTATTTCCAAGTTTTTTTTTAAGTAGGTAGTGTGAATGGCTTACGAGAGAAAACACATCAACGATAGGTAATAAGAAAATTTTCGCACGAGTTCTACTTAAAACAATCGTTGGTTATGGGAATATTTATTTAGCCAAATGAACTCATGGGCTAAAACAAAAACAATAATTGTTTTTTATCTGTCCATGTTTTTATTTTGCCTATAGAAACACTAGTACCTACCTATGTACTAAAAGTCGAAACAATTTTAATGCAGGAGCGGATTAAGGAGGCTTTATTTATTTTAGTAAGATTAATATGATCAGTAAATAAGAAAAAATAAGTTAAGCTCTATTAAGAACAAAAGCAGAGCGAGAACTTCGTAGGTAGAGGTTTGTAAAACAAACAACATGAATTTGATAATGTTGTAAACTGAATTTAGCTTGCTTTGCTTTTGATCTAAGAACTGATCAGGTTTAATCCTCGTGAATTTCATAACATGCACGATTGTGTAAGTTAATATTATCAGAAAAAACCTAAGTTTGCCTAATTTTTTTTTTGTTTTAATAGTAAAACCATTATCAGTGTGCTCTATTTTTTGTTAAAATCTCTATAGCAAATATTATACTTATAATATATTAATTATTTTAAATAACAATTAATATATTATAAGTATAATAATTTTTCATAAAATCTTTTGTACCTAATATTGTAAATTTCAATAGGCTGTCACCTTTCCTGTTTATATCATTATGGTGATTCAATATCGAATGAGTTATTTATAGCGAAATTCAGATGAATATGTTTAATTAGAGTGATTATTGTATGAACTTTAAGGAAAATTACAAAAACGTTTATAGCATTATTTTAATAAATTAATTGTACCGTACTTTACTTATATTTTGTTAACATTAACATAAAAACTTTACAATAAGTGGCGACTCAACGTATTTTTAGTATTTTATTTTCACTCTGCATTTCCTTTTTCTATAAAATACGTAGAGAGCAAAATGTAGGACGCATTACACATCGTTTAACAGGTTCGTTATTTTGAATATTATTTAAAATAAGGTAAGTCTATGACCAATTGCCACTTTAAATAAGATGTCACTGATTATTCTGTGTTGACCAACATTCACGCAGTTAAATATTTTATTGTCCAATGATACCAATTCGGATTCATTGGTGACCCAGTTTTATTCACAGTAAATAATAGACGAAAGCAATTTAAATAATAATCTAACAACTAGCTAATATAATACCCATTGGCTAAATGGTTTTGTTATTTAAAAAGATACGGTTTTGCTAAAAGTTGGATGGTAAATTTTATAAAAAAAAAAAATTAAAGATATTAGTGGGATACTATAATAGTGGGATACAAAAGAGGCTACGTAAAAAAATGATGAGTGTATACTTAGGTACCAAAAGTAAGTTTTCCTCGTATTTATTTCATTAACATAAAAACACACACTAACACAAAATTTCAACGACTCGTAACGTAGGCACACTTACTAAATGTGTATATGTTGGTCTAAACATTTTCTCGCTCGCGCTCGCTTGTCCGTCCGGGCAGCCACCTAAAGCGAAATTGTCACTACCACAACACGTCACAAGGCACATAGAACATTTTGTTTATTTGTTTATCATCTGCGACTATTTGTTTCTTCTGCAAGCATAAATTGATGTTGGAATCATGTCATCAACTCATTACTTTAACATCGTTGAGTTAGCGGCTAATCACACGATCACACTTGAGCGTATTTTTATCCGACTCCGCCAGAAGGAGGGTTATTTCATTATTATTTTCTGTTTTAACAAGTCGCACACTTGTAGTACTATGCGTTCGATAGTCCTTAACAAGCTTAAGGCAAGGATTGGCTGTGGTTTGTTTTCTTTTGCACAACACGTCTCCACACCTTTTGTTAGTCTCGCAGATGCTTATTTATGGAATTTCGGAATGGACGGACACACGAATTGCAAAACAAATTCATCTCAATTGTTACATCATAATTGGAACGTAGAAAATTTACTTATTTCATTTCTCTCGATAAACACATATTATTATTCTGTCTTGATATCAGGATAGGTAAGTAATTCTTAGGTACTAAAGAAAATAACGCGTGGAAATCCTCATAGGTTCCAACCACCTATTGGAGGAATTGTCTAGTGTTTGTTTATCGATGGTAGTTTTGAATCCACATAGAACTTTAGACTATTATAACTTATCGATAAACATTAGTTTTTAAGTTATACATATTATGAAGATTGAGTGTGGTCAGACCCCAAGATATCAATGGTACCCAAAGACGCTTATTTTAATGTTTATGCACCTAGAAGTACGAAAAGGACTTTCGTTTTTCGCTTTAGCAAACGACGTTTACGAGTCCCCGAAAGGGATAAAATTCTGATAAGTGTAAGGCTCCAAAACCAGACAGTGTTTCACCAATGGCCTTCACCAGTTCTGGAACTGGTGTATTCGCTTGCAAATACACCGTGACCTTTACAACTCCAACGATATAAATTAAAGACCTATCCTATGGTACTTACAGTTCCCGCCAAACTTATTGTCCGGCTTGAAGTTGGCACCTTCAAGCCAGCCGTAAAAATAAGAGAAAAAAAATATTGGACTGTAATAAATAAAAACGAAAGCTCAAGAAGGCTGTCGTTTTAAATCATTTTAATCCAATATTCTCTCCAATTTTTACGGCCGGGTTGAAGTTAGCTCGTGCCAACTTCAAGCCGGACAATATGTTTGGAGAGAACTGTAACAGGAATGAACTATAGCTATTAGTGTTGAGGAGGCGTGTAATTATTGAAATTTGCCCACGCCCAAGTGTGGACGGAATGTAAATTTCTTATATTTATTTTTAATTAAAAGAAATAGATAATTATCCAATGCAACATGATTCCAACATTTTCCATATAACAGTAAAATATACATACAACGTTTTTATTATTTGCTCCTTCGGCTAACATGGCTCCTGTATAACTAACAATTCAGTTTACAAAACAGGTTTCAATTGATTAAAAACCGCTATTTCATGAGTAATAAAATACTTTATACTTACCTATATGACTTTAGTATCAATTTCCGATTAAATTAAAGTTTACGTGGGACTTAAATTAAAATGTTACAATCAAAAATGGCTATTGTAGTACGTTCCTAAAAATCTACAGTTGAAAATGCTACACTGGAAAATATAGAGCAGATTAATTAAGGTTTGAAATAGTCCATAAAATCTTATCGTATGACCAATTAGGTTAAAATCAGCGTAAAATTCGAGCAGTAAAAATATTATGGGCTATTTTACACTATGAAGTTTTACATTTTTCGTCCGACTTTCAAAAAAGGAGGAGGTTCTCAATTCAACTGTATTTTTTTATGTTTGTTAACTTGAACTTTCAACATGGGTGAACCGATTTTGCTGATTCTTTTTTTAATTAAAAGCTAGTGCTACCCATGTGGTCCCATAGCCCATAAGTATTTTATCGAAATGGGATAAGCGGTTTAAGAAATATCTACAAAAATGTTGACATCTATATCTATTCTAATATTATAAAGAGGAATGATTTTTATTTTTGTATGTAACGAATAAACTCAAAAAGTACTAGACCGATTTGAAAAATTCTTTCCATGTTAAATAGCCCATTTATCGGGGAAGGCTATAGGCTTTATATCATCACGCTACGACTAATAGGAGCGGAGTAGTAATAAAAAATGTTGCAAAAACGGGGGAAAAAATTATAAGACCACGCGGGCGAAGCCGCTGGCGGGAAGCTAGTATATAATAATTTGGTTTACTTCGAAATCTCGGTCTTATTGGGGCAGTGCGTTTAGGTTTAGTTGGCCTCCCCATATTACATAAAAGGTATAAAATACATCTTTATTCCACTAGAAATTTAAAAATAAATTAGGATTTAATTAGGGTAGAAAATACCGCCTCCAAAAAACACCTAGGAACTAAAAGGCAAGAAAGTACCTGTAGGTACATATTTACATTTTAGATTCATTATTATTTTTATAGGACATGGGAAGCACCAGCTTTCAAATAAAAAAGAATCATCAAACTAAGAGTCCATACAAGAGTTGTCTGCAATTGTAAGAGATCGCTATTAGCGATAAAACCACCTGTGTCTTTTTAAAAGGAGTTGAGCCTTCTCCAATTACATTTATTGAAACAATCGAATGGGTCCTAAAAGTGACCTAACACTGCACTAGCCCTCACATGTCCTATGTGTCATGGCCATGGTATCAAAAACATTCATCACAACCACGGGTTGTAGTATTGTGCAATCACCGGAATCCCATCACGTCTAGTATTACTAAATAAGACTTACACAAAATTTGATGACAGCAAGAATGTTGGTATTATACACACCGTCACACCACAGCACAAGTGAAAAAAAAACTGCCAATAATACAATTTTAAATTAAACACTATTAATAATAAAGAACTGAAACTTAGGCATAAGTCCTACTCATTAACTGTCCTCATAGAAACTAATCTACGCAGGAAGTTTGCAACATAACAGTAATAGATTTCAACTAAAAACCATGAATTATATTTTACTGATAAAAAGAATAACATTATCATTAACAAGTAGGTGTATGTGCAATTTTGTTAATATAGATGCTCTAATTTTATTTGAGAAATATATATTTTTTACTTAAAATGGTTCACTTAATTCATGACAACAAAACAAAATTAAGCTCTTATATTTTATTAATTCCTTGAATTTCTTGCCAGTGTATACTGTATGTAATAATGAAATATAATTATAAATTTATATTTAAAGTAATATAAAAATGATCATGCACTCTCAGTAATCTTCAAATTCTCATGATTAGGAGCCAGAGAACTAACCAGGGGTGGTGATATAGATCACTATATTAAATTTTGTAATAAGGGCTACATTTATTGTGACATTCCCAACAATCCATAAGTAGAAATAAATGTCCTTCTCAGACTGATAGTAGTTGCTTGCGGTTATTTAACTGTAAAATAATATTAAATTAAATTTTTGAAAAGAGCTGAATGATTCTGTTCCAAAATTGGCAGTGCTTTAAAAACTTTTAGATTGCTGAGGTACATAATCAATTTCACACTGTGGTTAACATAGCATTTTCAGCATCATGCTTAATCTTTTAGCAAGAATGTTTAACAGTGAAATAATCATTGTAATCCAATGAGAAAATAATTAGATTTTATAATGAAATTACTAATTTGAACAAGTCGGAACAAGTCTTATAAATTAACTTTGTTGTATCAAACTTAGTGCAATCACAATTAGTGGATTTATGATGTATCACTATGTAATAAGCTATGTTGTTAAACCTGTATATTCTTCAATCAACAATATTGTTGTAGTGTATATTAGAATGATCATACTTGAAGTTTAGTTATCCATCTAGGTATCAATTAATTAGCAGACATGGCAGTAATACTGTTGAAGCATTTAGTTGCTTTATTAAACAAGGTAATGGCAGGCCACCATACCAGAACAAAATGTGCCGTAAGTGTGCAGAATATCATTGAAGAAAAATATTTGGAAGAAGAGGGAGCTGCGTTACATGAATGTCATCATGTCTCTATGTATGAGAAGGTCCAGAAATTGCTCAATAAAGACCACTGGAAGGGGTAGTGCCGGCAAGAGCTAGCTCTTAAATAAATGCTGGCTCTAGAAGAAGTACAAATCAGAAATTGGACGTCGGTATAGTGGCGGCCATGTAAGAAACAATTTCAGAATATGACAATTCCAAGTATGCCTTCATTTTGCTTACATGTTTAAAAAAATGACTTACCAAAGATACTTACAAATCTTTTTCATAATCCAATAATGTTCGGTTTTATTTCAATATATACAACTATACATAAATATATTAAAATACCAATATCTATCTACCCAACAACATTAAAAGAACAGAAAGTAAGTAAATCATACATTACATTGATACTAAAAATATATAGTGGCACAGGTTAGTTTACTACTGCCAACATATTTTGCACACAAGTTTAACCTTTACATTAAATTTAGTGGGGAAAAGGTTAATTATAAGTTATAACAACAAAATTATCTCTAATGAATCATTTCCAAAGTAGGACATAGAATTTGAGACTTACGGTCATCCTGGCTGTTTACTTAGAACTTTCTACAGATGAGACATAGTACACTTTTTAATTATTAACCATTTCACATGCGATAAAGTAGTATCGCATGATTTTGATGGCAATTTCAATACAATTCGATTTGACTCCGACAATTTCGACATCAACAAGCAAAAGCAACAAAATTGTCAAACGTCAGTCGAGCTCGAGTCGAGTCAACTGTCAAATTAACGTCAAATGTGTCAACTAGACAGCTAGACAAATGAGTATTGAACGTTTTGGCTAAGAAAAAGGAAAAACACTGCGTTGTGTGCCAGAACGTTACATTCCAGAATTTCCACACGAGTCACGAGAATTTTAATAACATTTATTAGTGAGAATAACTGTTTTTTTAAGTTTGAAATAATTTGATATCATTATAATTCAATCAACACAGAAAATACATAATTATGCTGCGCTAAAGATTCTATTGTTAATGGAAAAACGGAACGCAATCATTGCGTAGTTTTTGCTTGTCGACTCGGTTCGATCGCGTTGTAAACATTTTTATTATTTTTTCACTTTTTATTTATCCGATATTGAATATCTAGAGATGAGCACATAATCATGCGTTTATCTTAGATATGTATGAGTTTATAATATCTTTCATTCGTACTTAGACGGACACCATCAAAATGTTGGGGCGAGCAGTGTTTTTTGTGTTTGTTTGTTTTCTGCAATATGTAGCTGGTTTTAGTCAGTTATGTGGGAATAACTCGGAGTTAAGCTGTACGACAGAGGTTTGTATGGTGTTCTTTTGCATTTACTATGGTGAGACGCAAACTGCATCAATCGGTATCGATTTTTTCTATGAAAGGCAAGGCATTGGTTGCATTCTGACTTATGCGTCCTTCACCGCTCTGACCCCATCATTTTCCTTAAAGGAACCTAATATCATTCAAAATAGCACGTTTCTATTGTGTTAAAGATAAAAATGTTTCCTTATTTATGAGGATGATATATATTCATTATTATTCAAGTGAACAATGGATTTTCTATCATTCAAGGGTGATCACTGAGGCATAGCATTAGACAGTCAACATTTTCTTTCTACTCATCTACTGTTTTGTTTCAACATAATTGTCTATGAAATACTAAGCTTTTATGCTCCTATTTACAATAGGCAGTCTATAAGAGTATAATATAATAAGTGCAAGAGATTGAAAAGGGTTATGGATGGAACATAATAGGTCAGCACATCATCAGCATTCTGGTCTTATTTTATTTGGGGTTGCATAGAATGTCCTTTCTTGCCATTTATTCCTTTCACCTAAACCAAGTCATACTCTAATCCTGGTTTGGTTTCTCACTTTGCCAGACTGACATCTTATGATCGAGACAGAGCTACTTCTATATAGTGATTTGATACCAAACAGAAACATCTAATAAATTAAGATTTTGTTGTTAGATGTCCTGTCTACTGCATGTCATAACATGTCTTTGGTTAGATTCAATATAATAAACTTGGTGACTTGGTATAGAAATAGAAATAATACAAGGTGGAAGGGACATTACGGCACAAATGTTGTGACAAAGTTTCACTCAAAGTCAAAAATAAAATGACCATTTCTTCATTTATGTAGAGAATGATTGGTTATAGATATTTTATTTCGGATAGTGTTCCCAAATAAACGAAATAATTACTCTTTAATAATTATAAATCTAATTTGGGTAGATAGAAATAATGGTTTTTTACACATTGAATAAAAAAACTGCAGAAAAATAGAAAAATTTATGAAAATAGTTAAGGAAAATTTCAATGCAAGTCCAGAATCACATACTGAACTCATGTGCGTTGATGTACCTTCCACCTTGTATATATTTATCTATTGTGGTCAAACTTCCTCATTGATACGGAAAGAAGAAGATCCCATCACCAACACTTTTAGGTCTTCCTTATTGGACAAAAACCAGTTTTAAGTGTTAATCTTTTCAGATCCTCGGCCAAAGCCACTTGGACCAAGATTTATGCAGGATGAAGGTGTTCCCATCAGACAGCCATGAGTGCGGAGCCATGACATTCGGGCCCCTCTCACCTAACACCCACATTGGCGGTGTGACGCTGAAGCCATACATCATGACAATGCATCATGAGGACAGGATCAGCTCATACGACATGAACCACACTGTCCTGAATATTACTTTTAGTAATATTAAGTGGAAAAGTGAGTAAAAATAGAGAATAGAATAGAATAGAATATACTTTATTGTACACCAAGAAACAACGCAAAGGAAATAAATACTAAAATATAACAATAGAAGGTACAATTGGCGGTCTTATCGCTAAAAGCAATTTCTTCCAGACAACCATAGAGTTGTAATTTTTTTATATTAATGGTAACTTAAAATAGAACTATACTATTACACATGAGTAAGCAAGGAAACTGTGCTATAACGCCTGTGTTCTAGATTCCTTTTTGTGTTGTAAAAGTTGTCAATTTAAACAAAGCTAAATATTACAATAAAAGTATATAAATACTCTATAAATACTTTTATTTATTGACACGAAATTGACTAGACACATTGATTTACCATTGATATGAAAAGAAGAAGAAGAACACAATAAAAGTACTTTTAGCAGATATTATCGCATTATTTTGATATTATTTAATCTTAATTCTAGAGGTCTTTGTTATATTATTTCTTTTACTTCCACTTTTCTATGTATAAAATCAACCTATGGCCATTACCACAAATCTAAACTCCGAGCTGTTATTGAGAATCTCTCATGAAAACCGAATAACACTGGTCAATCGGGAAATGAACCCAGTAACTTGAGCGTAGCAGTCGCGCTCCGGAACACTAGAGTAACGAGGCAGTCTCGTAAGTGATTCAGTTAAAAGCTATTCGAAATTCAATTTAATTCAAGCCTTTATTTACCAACTGTCCTGTGTTTACATGGATTGATTGTTACTTCATCATCATCATCATCATCCTCCTGCCCTTATCCCTATTCACTTGGGGTCGGCGCAGTATGTCTTTTTCTTCCATACATCTCTATTAGCCGTCATCTCATAATTCACTTCCTTTGTGGTCATATCCTTTCTCACACAGTCCATCCATCTTATTTATCTTACTTATTTGACACTTATTATTATTATTATTTCAGCCCGAACTGTCCCAAAATTGAGCAAAGGCCTCCCCCCTCTTTTTCCATGCCAGACGGTTGCACGCGACTGTGGACCAGTCCGGTTGAAAACAATCCAAATCGTCCCGCCACCGACGACTTGGGACACTTATTATACTTAATTCATAATATTCGGAATTACATTCCAATAATAAATGTTATTTTAAATACCAGTATCAATCACAAATCAAGGCATTTAAATTACATTTGGTGGTCATACATTCATTACATATTATGTCATGCTTATCTTGCACAATGACATCATAATTACCTACTCCAAATCAGTATTGTCACTAGTATTGTTTTGACTTCTTTGTAGGCCGTGTCAAAATCACGTAATATGTTATCGGTAGCCCCCATCTGACTACCAGCTCTGTCATGTATTGTAATTTTATTGTAATAAATAAATGAATGATTAATCCTTTTCCAAATTCAGAGGTATAGCCAGATATTTTACAAAAACTGGTCTGCCTCATTGCATGCCTTTTGATTCCTGAGTTTCAATTCCAGGAGCTGCAATATTGCAAATCACAATTAATCTGTGGTTCATGCGCAAAACGCGCAGAAAGAACAATATTGGATTATAATAATAAATAAAAACGAAAGCTCAAGTCGTAGGGTGTCGATTTAAATCATTTTAATCCAATATTTCTCTATCGCCAATTTTTACGGCCGGGTTGAAGTTAGCTCGTGCCAACTTCAACCCGGACAATAAGATTGGCGAGATCTGTACCAGCGACCTGTACCTCAACCATGAGTTTTATCGCATTGCTTTCTATAGAATTTTTACGCATCGAAACGCTGTAATCTGTCACCTAATTTAGTTCCTTACATAACCGCTAGAGGCGTTGGAGGGTTTTCCATATAAATATTTTACGGCGTCGCTAGCGAGTTTGGTGAGAAAAACTCATGGTCGAGGTACTGTACACTTGTTACACCTCTGCTTACCCATCTGTGACATAATCATGACTGTATGTTGTGCTATTTAACTAAAACATGCATGTTGTTACAGCCATGAAGTTTCGTTTCCAAGACAAGTACAGAGACACGAAGAATCACTGCAGGAACATAATGATATCGAATGACGCTCCTATTGACGATAAGTCTGTGCTGTACTATGACTGCTACTGGCCCAAGACTGACGATAGAGACGGACAGAGTCACATACTGGATTTTGAAGCCACAACTGATGATGGAAGTGTTAACAGAGGACAGTATTACTTCAATATACCCTCCGCTGAGATGCTAAGTAAGTAAATAAGCTAATATTCTAGAATGGGTTCAGAAGAAACAGAGTTTAGTTATGTTTAACTTTACTTGTATTAAAATAAAAATTGATAAAAACATGTAAAGATTATAAATATAAATAGTTTTGGGACAATTTACACAGTCCCAAAGTATATTGTATAACTACTCTTTATCAGGACGAGCTACCAAGATTGTCCAGTCTTTAATTTTTTTCAGGTTATGGCAACTATGACGTGTTTAAGGTATTCCAAATGATAGGAACAAGGCCAAAACAACGAAGAAATTACATACGAAAATATTAGGACTACAATAGTTTCTAAAACCAACTTAATCTTTCAGGTCTAACAACCACCGAAGAAAGATGGAAGCCGTTTATATACATAGAAATATTCCCGAGCATAATGCGACTCCATATAATGCCTCCGCCGCGCCAGCTGAAAATAAACGCTTACCGTATTCGTGTTGTGACCGCTTGCGGTAGAGAAAGACCGCGGGAGGTCAAGTCGAGCACTGTCCGGCTTCAGAACAATACTGACGAAGTGACGTACGATTACAACTTTGTTGGCGCGAATGGGTCTTTCAGTTTTGTGGTGATACCTCTACATGAGACGTGTGTGGTGGAAGGAATGGGATGTCAAGCTGTGGAGAGTCCCAGGATTATGATTAGTAAGTGTTTTTTTTTTATCGGAAAACGAAGATTTTTGTTTTTGTTATTATTTTGTGTTGGCAACCTCTGATGCGGGCTGGCTAGTACACTGGCTACTTGAGAAATAAAAATGAAATAGTATGTATAATAGTCTGAGAGTAAGCTGTCGTCACAGGACTCTTAGTAGTATTCCGTGTTAGGGGCCTCGTCGGTGTTTTGTGTGAGTGTGCCGTTTCGAGCGTTTCTAGGTAGTTTCCAGACTGTTTCTTTTATATATAGACTGTGACGGAAATGGGATCGAGTGCATAAACTACCATATAAATAGTTCTACGAGTACACTAGACCATATTTTCTCGGATTCTGATCAGATTCGAATCGGACGTAGTGCGGAACAGCTCTAATAGTGGTGAAAAAGGCTCTTAGTGTGGAGTAGCTCAAACTTTTCTGGCAAATAAATGATTATTAAATATGATAACCTCATGCATCCTCTCAGGCAGCGAACCTCAGACGCTGAACATCTGTATAGCAAGCATTACGGCGTTGATCGTGGCGACGCTGTTCGCCTACTACATAGTACTGCGCGTCATCAGGCGGTACTGGTGCAACGACAAATACAAATTAGCTATGGGTGAGTTAGAAAACTGATAATTAATCTATACTATATTAATATTATAAAGCTGAAGAGTTTGTCTGTTTGGTTGAACGCGCTAATCTCTGGAACTACTAGTCTGATTTGAATTCGTTCAGTGTTAGATAGCCCGTTTATTGAGGAAGGCTATAGGCTGTTTATCATCACACTACGACCAAAAGGATCGGAGTATCAATTAAAAATGTTGCAAAAACTTCTACGGGAACGAATTCGCGGGCAAAGTCTAGTCCCATATAAAAAAAGATTTTTTATGGATTAGGATACAGATACCTCATACACTGAATTAACACAGGATATTTTTTTTCTGTGGGTTCGCATGAGAAGAATGTGGACAGAAACCGAATTTTAGGGGAGTAGGGGATAAATCAGAAGTGTTAAATCTCAGTAGCGACTCGATTTGAATTTGTGTCTTAATTATATCGGCCTACAGCACTACACATCTGCCTAAAGAAAATCGACGTCTTGTTTTCAGGTAATTTAGTTTGGTGTTTAATACTTTTTAAATCTTTCTAGGCATGGAAATACCAACACCGCCGAAAATCCTAGTGGTATACTCTACAGCGAACCGCCTCCATGCAGAATGCGTAGCGTCCTTCGTCACGTACCTACGGTCAGAGTACGGCTTCGACATCATGTTTGACGGCGACATCTCTGCCACCTCCCACGGGGACCCCTACATCTGGGCCGAGGAAGCCTTCAGGTTAGCCTCACATATCGTATATGTCGTCGGACCAGCCGAGGAAACTAACCTATACAACAACATATACGACAAACCAATCATAAGCGCTCACAAAAATGTTGACACACTTCTCCTCTCTTTCATAAAGACTAGCAGAGCACTAAAAAGCTCTAAAGACGTCATCAATGTCTTATTCGAACACTCCGACGGTCAAATCCCTGTAGAAACAAGAATCTGCAAGACATTTTTCCTTTTGAAAGATTGGCAGAAGCTCATATCGTATCTATCCAAAGATTTGCTACCCAAAAGACAGATTATGCGTACTGAGAGGGGCAGGTGCTTTTTGGAAGACTTGACTAGGGCCAAGAAATTGTTAGGTGACAAGAAGGATGATGTGATCGTGCAATGTGAGAAAATTAAGAGTTTCGATAAAAAGATATTGTTGTAAGTTTGTATTGAATAGGTTTTTGGGCCCAGTTTGAGCGCGTATGGCATTAGGCGGGGCAATATGTAATGATACTAAAATTCACCCCGCGTTCCTCCGTTGTGCGTTTGACGCGAAAATTTTACTGAGCAACCTTATGGAATCGCTGGTAATACCAGTTCATGCATATAACTGAAGGAAACGAGTGTATATCTTTATCAAATGCGGCAACACTGCAATTGCCTTGGTGTTGCATATGTTTTGGACTGCGGTGATCACTTAACATCAAGTAATACGCCATCACCGATATTTAAAAAAAATATGGACCGTGTCCTTTTTATTCACCACCCGAATAAATTCGAATGAACTTCAGATATTATTCAGTCGTAAAAAAATCTGTATAGATTTTCCATGAGAATTGAAAGAATTTTGACTGACGTGTATAAACACGGAGTTGTTATAAATTCCAGACCTCCCCTTTATGCTCCGCCCACTGACTCACGCGCATACAGTTAGCAACTGCAATGCCATTAGTTCTCTAACTAAGGCTTCTGGTTGTTAATTGTGTTTGTAAATGAATTGAAATTGTATATTAGTATTGTATTGTTGGACTAAATAATAATAATTATGCGAAGGTTTTCTATTAAAAAAACCAGTTATTTCCGAGTTTTAATAAATGCTGCTTTTGTCAATCATTGTAGCTCAGATGAATTATAAATAAAATGAATATTACAAATATCCGTATTCATGTTATTATTTAGTCTGCAAACTATACTAAAATATTTTTTGACCGAAAGTTCTGAAAAAGATTTATTTAGTGTTACATATTTTAAGGCAAATATAAATTGAATTTGATAATATATTTATCCGTGTATTACTTATGAAAAACTAAAAAAAAAACAATGTTTATGAAGAGCGTATACAAGGCTTGTGGGATGGAAATCGTGAAATGATTTAGAAAAAGCCCGTTTTCAATAATTTTTAATGTTAGACATGTTACATGGCGGAAACGCGTCACCTTAGATGTATGTCTATCTCTTTCTTGCACACAATGTTGTTAATAACACTTTCTCTTTTCCACCAAAATGGTTCTAACTTTTAAAAACGATGGGGTGAGCCTACTCGTTCTCATTTGTTTCGGATCTGAAAGAAACTCGAATATATGGAACTACAGTATGCGCGGTATAACCTGGGCCAGACTGAAGTTAGCCAGTTTGAATGCGCAATGGATTGTTCAGGTTAAAAATTGTATACTGCGCAACCAAATGGCTAACTTCAGTCCAGCCAAGTTATGCCGCACGTACTGTATGTTTAGTTCTCTAGTTGTTGATATGAAAAAAGATAAAAGTTTAATTAGAACGAATAGAGCAGAATTTGAACAAAAATCGAACAAAATGTTTTATGTATGTATTTTTATTATTTCGCTCTGATTGACTAAACATACGTTATAAAGGTGCGTATCAATTGCTCTCGTATCAATAAGTTACTCTTTACAAGAAACTGCTAGATAAATAGCAAAGTAAGCACCAAGACTGGCTTGTGGCTAAGAAGTAACTAGATTGACAAATCTGCAAGGTAAAGTACGCTTGCCACGGTCATTCTATGGATGGATGGCTGTGTGTATTGGAGTCATTGGAGAGCATATTAAATCGTCGGTTGTAGATTTCAGAAAAATAGAATCGTTAGTGGTTGTCAGAAGCCCGAAAAGGTTGACAACCTTAAGATATTGATATAGCTAAGAACAAAAACTGGTTGTGGAAACCGACCCAATATGGTAGAGAACAGGTTATTTTGATGATACTCTTCTTCCTAGCCTTTTCCCAACCATGTTGGGGTCGGCTTCCAGTCTAACCAGGATGCGGCTGAATATCAGTATTATTACACGGAGCGACTGCCATCAGACCTTCGCAACCCAATTTCTGGGCAATACCGATATTCGATGGAAAGACTGATTGTCATGCTTTTTAGGTTTCTGACTACCACTAACGATTGTCATAGGTGTTCGTATGATAACCGGGACCGACGGCTTTACGTGCTCTCCGAGGCACGGAGGGGTCTCGATATATTAAGAATGGTCACCCATCCACAGACTGACCGTGGCAAGTGTAGCTTAACCTTGCAGATCGGTTGATCAGCGTTGGTACAACTTGCCCACGAGCCATGATAGTAAGCATGAAACAAGTTTGAACAAACACTGTGACCAAAGAGTCTGCATAAAATTATTAAAAAAAGTACCAAAGATAATTTGTGCTTCTTTCAAATTCGGACTCAGGAGACAGTAGACAGCGGCAGTGTGATGCAAACCCTTGTATACCTCTTTGGAATTCATAAATATTTTTGTGGTTATTTATAACTGTTGTCTTTCCCAGTACGATGCATATCTTATGGCTTTTTTTAGTAATAAGTGTTTTTTGTAATATTTTTTAAACGTTTATTTTTAAAGGTCATCCATTCACTTTTTGAACGTTCGCACCGATATCCCACCTGTGATTCTGGATTCTGCTTCTTTGCATCTATTAGGTGTTGTTTACCTCATTTGTGACCTAGCTTCGAAATACGTATTAGATTATATCTGTGTATATTATATATATGTACAGTTCGGGTAATGCAACTAGCCTTTCGCGGCCGCGCAGATAAAGCCGCATAAAAAAGTTTTATTGCAGAAAAATTATGAAAAGTGTTAGAAAAATAATCATGTGAAACATTTGCGACTCCGGGGACCTATTTCATAACCTCCTGATAAGTTCCTGTTAAAGTAGTTGGCAGATAACTTCATAAAAATGTGTTCGATGTAAATGTTGTTGGATTTTTTAAATTATCTGGTGGTTGGCGGTTATTCCCGCTGTCCTTACGTTTACATATTTTATTGTACCTATGTATTAAAACAAAAGAACAAAAAGAACGCGACTGACCTCCCTTGACCAAGCATGCGCCCCACCTTTTCCTTATACATCACTGCGTACAATTGAGGTAGTTTTGTTACCCGTACTATACTTAATTTTGAATAATTTGCGCACTTTAACAGCCATTTATATCTTCGCTTGCGCATATTGTATACCTCTAATGTAGTAATGGGGAATGCTCCTTTAAAGTTGTTTTTGGTAACATTAGCGATTTATCGTGTAATCATTGCCGTTCAAAAAGTCGAAGCATTTTACCAATTTTTAACATTATTATTTTTAAGACTTCTTTCTTTTGTAAATTCTTCAACTCATTGTATATCTGTTAAGTATCAATGGATAAACAAAAAAAAGTTTTAGTAATACTTGAAAACCATATGTACCTATATGTAAACTTTTCTGAGTACCGAATTTTCTCTTTAAATTTGGTGTGCCATAAACAGACACTGAATAAAGTCGGTGTGTTGTTTCTTTGTGTAAGAAGTTGTTGTTCGACCACGATCTTTACACAGCACTAAATAACTGGAGTGATGCAATATTTATATGATAAAAAATACTTCGTAAAAAAACTTCTCTAAAAAAATCTATGTTTTTCATCTATAAAATAAGGGTTGTTTTTTTCGTTTTGATGCACGGAACCCTAAAAACCACAATTTTAAAAGCCCACTGAAATGGGAAGATGGAATCTAATGTACGCACAATGTCGAACAAAAAGTTTTGTGAACAATTAAACCGCTTTTGGTTATAATTTATGCTCTTGATGTGAATCGATAAGCATTTTCTAGTATGTAACAAATCGAATCACTCTCACATGCGCACACAAACATAGTTTACCCACTGCTATGAAAGTGTGTTATTTGTTGCTATTTTATTATAATCGATTGCTAATAAAATTGTTATATCGATTGTTATCGATATTATAAATTAGCACCTCTAGTTATTTAGTGTTAAATTTGTACCTTTTTATATACCTGTTTCCACGTTGATCTCATTGGTAAAAACTGTTGGAGTGTGTTCTATCTTGATACAGGACCTTTCAATTAATAAGCTCAAAATATTATACCTTGTGATGTATTTTTATAAATAAAGTCGTACATAACATGTATTATTTTGATTGTTTTATTTACATTTGTACAACTTGTTTTTTAAAGTAAATTTGGAAACGACACGAATCCTATGGCCGTGAACTATAGGACAAGGGAAGGCAAGTGCAGGTGCTCCCGAGGGGAGGAGAGGGGCAGGTCTTCAACGCTCCAAAAAGGTTACTAATAAAAAAACAACAAAATTAATTATTATCATTGGTTTATTTATCACGACAGGGGTACACCAAAACACCAATATGGAATGCTGTACATTTTATACAACGATCAACAGTCGAATGTTGAAGTTAAAAACAACCAAATGTTGAGAGCGTGTTCCGTATATTTTAGAATTACTTGGTATAAGCAACATTAATAAATAGATAAAACATTTGTGATAGTTTGTTAAATGACCGAAATGCAGAAGCTAAAAAAATACAGTTCATTTAAAACACCCTCAACAATTTGTTTGCCTTTTCATTATTCGGCCAAGTCTTTTAAAAACCCTATTAACATACACTGAGCAATTTGAAAGGAAGATCAATATAATTATAATAAGTTGATGATCAAGAGATATAACATGAAAATGTTGACTGTTAATAACAAATTAAATTATTAAAAAACAATTGGCATAGTCAGATAATTATCTGACCGACACCGTCTGACATTCTATGGGCGTAATAAAATATTTATATTAATTTAGCAATGTTTTAAGGACTAACACTTCAAATTATAAAACAAAGTCCCCCACCGCGTCTGTCTATTTGCGATTAACTCAAAAAAAACTGAACAGATTTTCATGCGCTTTTCACCAATAAATAGAGCGAATCACGAGGAAGGTTTAGGTGTATGTTTTGAAAAGGTAGATAATACATTGCTGGTTTAAAGCTCGACTTGTTGTTTTTATTACGCCTATACAACACAGATTATAAAAACAAAGTTATAAAGTATTAATGACTACATTTACAATGAAACACATGATTATGCGAATCCTTTAGTCTACTATTTTTAACACAAATTAATTCGCACACATTTTGATGCCTTTGATTTGTACTATCATAATAGACCCGTATTATTTAAATATTAATTAAAATTGGCGCTGAATTGTTCTAAATACAGACCGTCCATTGGCTAGAAACTAGGTAGAAAAATAGACCTTATAGGTACCCCATTTCGACGACGTCCAGAATTTTTTCAAAAATACTTTGAGCAAATCAAAATATGCCAGTTACGAATTATTTTGTTGCAAAATAAGTAAACTTGTATTTATGCTAATTATTTATATATCTATAAAACCATCACACATAAAAATTAGACCAGTGGCCATCGTAATCTTTAAGTTTTTTAATTTTCTTCATGTCAAGACTGATTAAAACTATTTTTTAAACGCGATATACCTAAGGTGTAATTTTATACATTAAGAACACAAGGGAGTAAATGAGATAGCATAAGACCATCGCGTTCCCCCTACCGCGCATGCATTCCTTATTTTATAGTAAATTAGTTACTGCGCAGTGACTTGTCTAAAACTTCAAAGAAGCACAGTTAGCATTATTGTATTTTTTTTTAATTTGTAAAAAGAGCGAATAAATATTTGATTCAAACATTCCTTTTGTAAAGTTGTTGCAAATTACGAATGCGCGTTATATGACTTCTGAGGATATTCGTACTTACCTATAAGGTGTAGTGTGTGTCATATAAATCACGAGCTCTCCTAAAATGCAAGAAATATCGTACCAATTAATACTCTCGGCTGATAGCAGCCTTCATAGAAAATATATTAATGAAGATAAAAATCTTACCGTAGCCAAAAAATAAAGAAAAGTTTTCGGAAAATATATTTAGCACGGAGAAAATTCCTCAAATGCATCTATTTCACATAATAATAACAAAAACCCCCACAATTTCAATTCATATAAATTCTAACTAAAGATTTTATTTATAAACATACATGATTGCAACCATAATATCGACAAAACTCCTCTATACAATGTCTTTCACAAGCTTTGAGATGAAACAACGTTTGTAACATTTTCGACTTTAAACATATGCATTTAGAATCTAAAATCAGTAGCAAATAATACTTGGTTTAAAGCGAATTGATTTTTATGTTTATACGCTAATAGACTTCAAATGGTAGATACAGTAACAGTTGGACTTTATAGGATTTAGAACTGGCACCCACTTTTTTAAAGGTTCTATATTCGATACTTTGCCTGTACCTGTGTTCAGGGGCGGATCCAGCCTCCAAAAAATGTTGTTTTTACGGCCACACGAAAATATTGTATTAAAATAAACAGAAATAACAGCATACACTTAAACTTTCGTTTTTATTTATTTCAATCAAATATTTTTCTTTCTCCGATTTTTACCGGACAATAAGTTTGGCGAGAACAGTACCTTCTTACGTACGATACCGCACTTTGTTATAGCGTTTTTGGTCTGCTAAACACGCTCAGCGCCATATTACGCATACAATTGCGGATGTACGAACATCTTATCAACGGAATCGAAGCATTTCTATGTAGTGTCCAACATGTGCTTATGAGGGAAAGGAGAAACCTAAAAAATGCTAGACTATCGAAATCCTGTTTCACCCAACTATTACTTAATCTGTGGAGTTTGAAGTCTACAAAAATCAATTGTATACTTGTATCTCACGAAGCACGTAGAATTATTGAAATTTGAACTTTATGTCAAAGACAGAGGGCATGATACACATCTCTGTGATATAAAATGACTATAACAATACGAAAGAGGACTTTATCATCTCTAAATTGTCTATGTTCCACACAAAATCATATTCACTAATATATACTTGCCACACTGGCATGTGAAAATGTCCTCTTGAGTCGTATCATATCTCTCCCGCAATGTAGCACTACCCTAATACCTGTTGTTAGAACTTGAGATGCTGATACGGTTTCATGTGCTGCAATGAAAAACAATATTAGGTTAATTGTGGAAAAATAAGAATAGGCACACCTCTGCTATCCCTTCGGAGAATTTAGGTATACGATTACTACCAGAACAAAATCGTTAAAAAGTAGTTTTATTTATTTGAATGTCAGTTTACAATATACAACCATTAACTATATTTTAAGTAGGTAGAAAAAACTAACACTTCAATCTCTCTCTCTTTCTGCCAAAAATATGTATATTATTAAGAAAAAAATCTACGTAAAATCAAATGAATACTCAAAAGTAAGTTTTGTAAAGATACAATAAATAGTTGTCGTTATAAATGTCGCACTTTATTATTATAGTTTTTTATTTAAATATTATACTTATGCATTAAGTCCGCCTTGTCTTGTGTACCATTTGACGACGTCTGTGGTCTAGTTCGTGTGCGTTCGCGCAGCGGAATGTTGTTGAATTTAAAGATTTTAATTATGCAGATATTTAGTGTATGACGTCGTATAATTGTGTATGGTAAAAAAAAATTTGTGCACGCAGCCATTGTTGAGAAATTCACCAAAAACTGATTCCGCTGGGCGAACGTTGTCCTGGCGGAACTCTTTTTAATCCATAGACTTTAGAAGAAAAAATATGTGTCCAAAAATTTGTGTGTATTTGTGTGTAATTGTGTATGTATGAATAAAATTAGTGCATGCATAAACTTCGGAGAAATTCAAGGTTCCGCTACGCGAACGTTTGGCCATTAGCTAGTTTTCATATAAAGCGCTTACATAGAGAGCTGTAGATTTTTACATACATTGTTTTGAATTTGTGTATATTTGTTTAAAAAACACATTTAGAAAAAAACGTAGGGCTTAAAAGATAAAAATATACACGTAAAATACGCTGATTAGGTCTTAGTTCTTAAAGTATGCACTTTGGGGTCTAGATTTTCACGTTTATACAAACCTCGTAAGTGTCTGCAACATGTTGCCAAGTATCAATGATGTTCCGTTAGTAATTAAAGAGTTATAGGACAATTTACCATGAATAGATCACTGTTTACAAAGCAGTTAAATATCACGACGTTCTAAGGGAATTGCATGGTAAAATGTATGCCAATAATTAGTGTATTCATTCAACTATTCACATGCAAAATTTCATGTCATTAAATTCAGTAATTAAAGAAAAACAATTATAATACTGACGAAGCATCGAAAACCTACATAACCCGACCAAGTTCAGATGGCTACAAAAAAGCGGCCGTGCAATATATTTAGGTAACATCCCAAAATTTACAGTATAATACCGGTATTGAATTGGTACAGGTGATAACACAATTGTTGTTTCGATACAATTTATAGGTCATTTATTTTTGTACACCTACTTTTTTAAATGTATTTGACTATGACAGGAAGTAGGTACTATTTACGTAGGTACTTTATTTAAGTAGGTATGCGCTTGAGACATATATTTACAAAAAAAAAGTATATAAGTACTATATCCACTGTCTAGTACCCATAGTACAAGCTCTGCTTAGTTTGGGACTAGATGGTGCTGTGTAAAAAATGTCCCAAGGTATTTATTTATTTATTTTTACCATTTTATGTACATAAAGTTTAAATAAATAAATATTTCTTTTCTATTTATCATAGCAAGTGGTGTTCTGTAGTTCCTGGCCACCAATAAGGGAAAAAGGCATGTGTATGTACGTAAGAACTAAAATCCCCATTATTAAAAAAATTAAGAGATCTTAACAAAGATAGGTGGAAGTATTTTCTTTACGTTTTAATGGGATATTGTGTAAATGAACGTGTGAATTCAATTTCAAAATAAAACTCATTTGACTTTGAAACTGACAAGTTTATTACGTAATTACCATAGAAGGTAATATAAAGTATAATTATAGTAATTAATAATAACTAATAGTAAAGACTTATAGGTATAGAAGGTACTTTATAATTTTACAAGGTACAAAGTGTAATATAAGCTCCGCAAATTGATAATGTGCCTGGCAGCCATCTTGGTGACGTAGCCGGCAAGTACGGCAGATGACGTCACGTTGAGGTTAATTAGACAAGGTTCCAGCCCATTGGCAACTTGCGGAATAGTTCAGTTCTATCCCCTCTTATTCTATAAGGAGATTATTGCCCAACAGTGGGACTGAAAATGAGTTGATGATGTAACCAACATTTTGCCACGACTTGCAGCGTTAATTTTCCATATTATTTGAGTGTTACATCACTAAACGCCCGCGCCGTGAGGAACCACCGTAACGCCTATTACAAAGGCTCTCTCCTCCTTAAGGCTTTATTGGATCATGTACTTTATATATTAATAATCATAAGGTCAGATCCTTATTTTTGTACATTTAAGGTGTATTCTTTGTTGTAAAAAAACATTTTGTATGCCACGCCATAGCGGCATCTCCATGTCCTGTACGAAAAGGCTGAAATTAAGTTTTTAATAAGCATCAGCCCCACCCTGACCAGCCTCGTACAATTCCAGGTCTTTCAAATACTGTTCCTTTGCCTTAGCAGCTTCTTCCTCCCATTTACTCTTATCTTTCAAATTTCTCCAAATCTCTCCTCCTTTCTTAGCAAGATCGGTGAGTTTCATGCCGGGATTCTCGGCTTTGATCTTTTCTTTAGAACTCGTTAGCCATATCATATAAGCTGAGCTGGGTCGCGCAGGCATTTTGTTTACTTTAACCATATTCCTGGAGGCAAAAATGTTTCTATTACTTTCAAGATGGCTTAATCGCCATAGCTTCTATCTAAGAAGTCAATAGCGCACTTATTCCATCGATGATACAATTGATTATCAAACTTCAGTAGATTTTTCACACATTATAAGTTGATTTCTGAACTATCCTGTCGATTTTAGAACACGTGTGTATGATGACTTTGAAGAGTCACCATTATCACTATTTTGGTCTGGTTAAAACAAAATCGTAGATCTGGGGCTGCATTCAGACTATATACCTGCTCGTGTATGCTCCAATTGCGGTAGTCTCATCACAAAGTTGTAATAATGTCACTCCGAGATTAGGAAAATTAGGTGTTACGTTGTGAGAGCTTGCAGAGTATATGATAGTTTTCTTTATTTTCGTCACTAAGGCCTGTTACACCACTTCCTGATAAATTTCCGTTAAATTATCTAGCAGAGAATTTCATACAAATTTTATTCCGTTTTATAGTCTATCCGGTGTGTGAGAAGTAGTGAAACATGGCCAAAATTTAAAAAGTAACATCGCCGCGCTGATTTTAAGTATTGTTCGAGCTAGCTACTGTACCCTGTACGGATTTTCACCAATATACATAGCCTACCAACACGGCTGTTCCCCGAGGTGAAACAGAGGTGCACTCAGTACTGTCCCATTTAATAGGGGGCGAGCCTATTGCCATTAACTAGGGACTAATCCATATTCCGGTGGTTGCACAACCCGTCATGGTAGTGGTGGACGTGGACAGTGGTGATTCGAATCCCATGGACTACATACGACGAGGAAGTGCTGTTTTTAGTCGGTTTTATTCCAACATACACTACGCAGAAATATAATTATTTGCCATCGACACACTTATAAGAAGGATTGTCTTAAGGTCGATATGATGGAAAAGGGATTGAATGAGCAGGTGACGGCTAGCAGGGATGAATGCAAGAAAAGGATAGGCTGCGCCGAACCCAAATAAATTGGGACAAGGGCAGGAAGATGATGATGACACACTAAGAAGGTGGCAGAAAATTCACAAGTATTTTCCGATTCTCAAAACAAAACCTGGTGAGTATAAAATAACATACCATCACGCCTGTATTCTCTGAAGGGGTAGGCAGAGGCGTACTAATGTACACCCACATTTCGCAGGTATTTTTAGGTCCCATTAACCGGACACAAATCCAGACTCCGAGCTGCTACTGGGAATTACACAGAACCCAACAACCGACCGAACTGATCGAACCCAGGAGCTCTAGCGTAGCAGTCTCGCTCGGGACCACTAGACCAACGAGGCAGTCGAGGCAGGTGTGCATAAAATACTTTAGTATACTCACATAATCTCCAAACTGCTGTCACTATTTTTAGTTGCCTGTTCTCCCTCGCTGGAGTTCGATCCTCCTGACTCCGATCTCTGGCTGCGACTCCTGTGTGTCTTCTTCTTCTCTTCTGGTGGGACTTCAGTGGACGTCGCCTCTTCAGACTGGCGCTGCCACGCGGGAATCGACGGAGGGTCTGGACGAGTTTTTAGCGCTGGGAATTGGTTCCTAAAACATGTTGGTAATTGATTGGAACCTACTTTGAATGGCAGAAACAACTAGCTGACCCCGCAAACGTTGTTTTGCCATAAAGGGGTGGGTCACCAGGGTTACCCTTATCGTTTAGGAGTATAAACAAATAGATGTTGGCCGATTCTTAGACCTACCCGATATGTACACAAAATTCCATACAAATTGGTCCAGCCGTTTCGGAGGAGTTTGATAACAAACACCGCGACACGAGAATTTTATATATTAGATATAGAAATGTCTTTGGAAGTCAAGGAAGAATAAGGGGACACAACAGAAAATGCCCTATTAATAGACTAATCAATGGCTGAACTTTGACAGCTAATAAGATTGGTTTAGAGTAAAAATTGCAGTATCATTGTAGCTCTTCACAACTATGTTGAGGTTGGCTTTCTGTTTTATGTGTATTTTATAGGAACCAACTGCCATCAGACCTGCTCAAATGGGCAATACCAATATCTTAAGCAGCTATTGGTAATTTGTAATAATAATTCGTAATCGATAAACTGCCAGACGTTTAGCCCTTTGCTGTTACGTGCAATTAATCCTAAAGATAAAAAAAAAAACTTTATCGCCCTGCTATCGGTCATTGCCGAATAAATTATACTCGGTGCAATTTATGACTTTTGCATAAATGTTTTTTTCTGTGGTGCTGCTAAGCATGTGCTAACATAATTATGTTCGAAATAATGCGTGTGTATGACAAGATGTCTGAATGAGGACGAAGAAAAAGAAGTATGCAAGAACCACCACAAACATACTCAGACCAAGCAAAAAAAATCAACAAATGAAGCACGCAATATTATGGTGATTCGGCCATATTATGCCGGCCACTTGGTAGTCTGCCGCGAGTCGTTGTAGTGTCTTGTAAATTATATCTATGTATTACAGCAGTTGGCACAACTGATGCTTTCAAAAAGTCTTCTGGAAATCTTCACAAGTAAATATCCGATTATCTATTTAAAATACACTTAATTATAAGAAGACAAGCAAGGTCGAGCACGACTAGAACAATATCTTGCACACACATGCTGAGTTTATCTAAAAGATCCCGGTAGTAAAATGTAACAAGTAGAGTCATAAAAGTGTGTTCAAAGTGTACTTGCCTATTAAGCAGTATTCCTTTAACAGATGCTATATCAGATTTTATATTATCAAGCTGTGACCGCAGCGCACTCTGGTGGGCGTTTGCTTGCATCTCGCCTCGTAATGACGTCACATTCGCGTTGAGAATATCCAAACTCTTGCGCAGCTCATCTATGCACTCCGAGGTTGATTTGCGCTTCGGTTGTTCCACAAAGAGTAAGTGTCTTATGTAGTTCTGTTGGTAAACACATAAAATTGTTGTTTAAATTATTGAATTTGGCACAAATATTATACAAATAATGGATTACAAACAAACAACTTATTAAAAAATTAATCCAACCAAGTAGGTTGCAAGTAAAACTAGCAATAGACTAAGGGAATATTTCACCACCTCCTAGTAAGTTCCCGATAAATTACCAGATTACTTGGCAGACAATTTAAAAAAAAAATTATCATTTCTAATTTATCTGGCGCTGGCTTTATACAAAGAACAAGCACTACTGGATGAGGCATTCTATGCTAGATAAGGTTACATATGTTATAATAATAAAATTATATGTGTCATATGTATACTTTGTTCTATAAACATAGAAACTGATTATGATATAATCTATACTTTAAAAAAACTGTTGTTCAAAATGATAATAGTCTAATTGACAGCTGATTCAACATTATACCTTTTATCTATATAAATGCCTATTCTGATAGGTATTCAGATTAAGTATAGATAAAATTCTTAATCCAAATGAAAAAATTAAATAAAGCAGATAAAACTAGCAGAGCATATATAATACAAGAAACAATGTTTAAATGATATTGAAAGTCTGATGTAACATTTAAAATCCCAAGAAACCATTAATATTTATATTATTTACATAATTAGATAACACAGTCATAGTGACAACCATAAAATAGAATTTTACCTAGAAAACCTGTTTGTTGAAGAAACTTTACCGAAATTCAAGATTAGCGCTTAAAGCGTGTGTATAAAAATGTTGCAATTTTCTCATTAACGTAAAACGATTAAGGTCAAAGTATTAATCTAACAGCATAATAACATCAGCATGCAAGAGAGATTGGATGTTCACTGAAGAACACATTCTAGGCAAACACTACTATGTTAGCAAAGCAACTGGTATAAAGTAAGAGGTCAAGTTTGAGTCTCGCCTGTGGTTGAAGTTACTCCGTAGCTTATAAATGGGTTTCATTAAAATGTGTATTAATACCGCATACCAAATTATGTTTACTAGAAGCTGTTTCATATACAATGTAGCAGGATACATACCTTATAAAACCAATAACATCCATACATAAATCCTCCGTATACCATTATTGGCAGCACATTGTCCCTGAACCAAGATCTTCGTGATTGATGAAAGAACATGAGTTCCGAAGTCATGGATGGCACATCCAGCATCTCAGCACATTTCTCTATTGCTTTGTGTATTTCTGGATCTGTCAGCCCTTTGCTTCGTAGGAACCGTTCCTTGCTTTCTAGGGTGCATCGTTGTACACTTGGGTTTGTTAAGAATTTAACTGCGGTTGTCACCTGCAGCAGAATAAAAGTATTGTTTTAAGAATAATTGTATCTGTATTGTTAGCTTTTCATGCCTAAATCACTGAAAAGATTTGATTAAGGTCAAGGGAGATTCATAGACAGGTAATAGAGCATCCTGAGTAAAGACTTGTTTGGACTTAAAAAATGTGTTTTAAGTATTATGGCCAACTTTTAATAAAAACCCATTTTAATTTCATACTGTGTGTTTTAAAATACACAAATAATCATCCTTAAAAATACCTAGGAAGTTAAGTACACTCTTAAGTATTTTATAAAGCTAATGCGGCAAAGGTGACCTAATTTTGATAAAATTATAAAGTACCTACTTCACTATAGGTACATTATCAGGTTTTTAACCTTTTGGCACCTATTAAAACAAAATACTATTAGTAACAAAGTTTAATTAGATACCACTTGTCTTTTATGTCGAGTGATCTAAGCAGTCTATTGTTTCCATTTCCTAATACCTAATTCTCTAGCAAACGTAACAAAAAAACATAGGTAAGTATAAAAAAGTACGAAGGTCGTTTGAACGTAATGTTAAACAAAGTCGTGTAACCAATAACATAAGACCAGCGAGACTGGAATTAACTGGAATGTTAATGGCAGGTACAATACAGTTTATCCTTATTTACAATAGCAAAAATATGCAAAAAATTACCAAATTCTCTCGGATTTCTGCTCCTGCACTCGCCAGCGCCTCCGATGCCATTTCTACTCAAGTTACACAGATATTGAATTTTCAAGTATGACTAAAATGGAGTAGTGTTTATGTATGCACCGGTACAAAATTAAGAAAACAATAATTAATTAAAATCTTTTATCGAAAACGATAAAATTAATCAATTTTCTTTGACATTCGATTCAATGACTTGCTTGCTTGACAGCAGACAATCAGCTAGTGTTGCCACTCGATATGTCGATACTTCGATAGTCATCTATCTCCCATGTTAAAGTTGTGGTGACACTACATCCAATAATAAATAAGTAAATAAATATTTGGGACATGTACTCATGTTATACAACACCGTCTAGTCCCAAACTAAACAGAGCTTGTACTATGGGTGCTAACTGCTACACATTAACACAACGGTTCTAATACTCACCTTCTTGTAAATATTGAGAAACACCCCAACCCATGGAACTAATGTGTCAAACTTCGTTACACTTCGTACTTACACTTCCATGCCCCAACCAACACAAGAAACACAAGGTTCATTACAATTCATTACATTATTTGCGTTCTGTTGGTTCTGTTTAAATATTGATACATATTTTGTTAGTAAAACTAATTTTTACGGACTTTATCGCGTTATTGATATTATTTTAATCCCGACGTTTCGGACCCCTTACAAAAAGTAAGGTAAATGTATAATAAGTATGTATTTACAAAAAAGAAAGTATATAAGTATTGTAATTATATCCATTGTCTTGTATCCATAGTACAAGCTCTGCTTAGTTTGGGACTGTATATTATATATAATATATAATGTTCGCTGATTTTTTTGAAAATCCTTTTTTGTTTGTAAGGGTACACTAGCTTGCTACAATAGTCTCTGTAGGCAATAAAAAAAATCAAGAGCATGGACTATAATATAAACTCTCGGGACGTCGGCGCCGAATTCAAATTTTTCATCTAAGATAAATATTATGTGAAATCTGATTATCTGAATAATAATAGTGAATAATAAATATTTGAAAATCTATGTGTTTCGGTCATAGCTTAGTATATGCATTAATTTCTGAACCGAACTGTATACGTCAGAAACCATAGATTAATATGTTATATGTCAGAAACTGACAGAATGAATCAATGAAATATAGACATTCGGTGTTTAAGTGTATTTCCATATATTTTTACAGTATTTTATGCATGACACAATATTTCTGTCCTATACTTATGCATTGCATCTCTAGTAACGGTATCTCGCTATCTTTATTTCTTCTATTTTCATGTTAAACATATTTCTTTGAATCTCTGATTACAAATTTACAATACGATATTGTCAATTTGTCATCCAGTTTTTGTTTTGTAAGTTTGTAACCAATAATTTATGAGATCACAATACCAATGCGTTAATCTGTAAAAATGAGTGATTTTGCTAATGCAACGGAGGCTGCGTCTCTCGCTGTGCAATTTGATCAAACAGGACAAACGGATAAAGCTGTAGAATGCTACAGAACTGCAGCGAGACTATTGGACCGGGTTCGTGATCGTTTCCCACCAGAAAAACAGCAAGAATTGAGGAATAAAGTACAGGAATACCTCGAAAGAGCTACTGTATTAAATGAGCAAAAAGGTACAATATTTTTTTAATCTATATAACATACCTACTTACTAAAATGTGCCTATTTTTTTTTCTCTGTTTCTATGACTCATAAAACCACAAAGCGTTTACTGTACGTCGAGTACACAGTAGGCATTCAGTTTAATGTATTCTGTACTGGATGATATCATCATTTTGTTTAGTATAATAGTATAATAATCTGGTAAGGGTGCAATGAAAGAGCTATAGAATAGAAGTATTTGATAGGCTACTTTTTACTGTAGAACAAATACAGTACTTATCTTAATAACAAAGTAATAATAATGCTGATAAAAAAATTATAAAGGTAGACACTACTTCCTACAAGTTTTAAATTAAAACTAAAAACAGAGTGATACAAAATAAGATATTACGAGGGATGAAATCTGTGGTAAAAGTAACTGAACCCAAACAAACAAACAAACCATTGTAAGCCACATCATTGCTTAACATCAGGCGAGTTGTGGTCAAGCGCAAGCCTATCTAAGAAAAAACCATATTACTTGCACTCATACCCTTACCCAATAGGGCTAGGTACAGTTATTGACTGGCTGTGTTTGGCCCATGAACTGACAAACTAATCAAAGACAGTTTTTGGCCAGCCGGGCTAACATGCATGCCGCGAGAACATTTTGTCGACGCTTATGTCGTGCTTTTGTTTCGTTTTCGCACAAGAAAGAGCGAGACAAAAGAGTAGACAAAATTTTGTCGCAGCGTGCATGTTAGCCCGGCAGGACATGTTTAATGTCATTAATGTAGCAGTTGTCACTGTTGACAGTTCTTACCGCTTAGCATTCACCATTTTTGCTATAAGCACTTTAATCTGCCAAATACACCCACTTGTCTTCAAAATCTATACTAACAATTTCGGTTGCCTTCCCAATATTAATGTTCTTCAAATAATAGTTATTCCGCATATCACATAAGTTTAGGAGCTACATACAATTAAAGGTTTACACATTATAAAATTGTGGGTAGTTAAAAATTACATTAAAAATCTGAACAGACAGAGCACAGCAAGCCGGGAGTGAGCGAGCAATGCAACAATGTTACTTCCTAATGCAACAAGCACTAGATGCGGATGAAGCCGATCTGAAGGACAGTGCCTTACAACTGTACACACAAGCGGTTGAGTTAGCGGTTTCTGTTGTAAGTATAAATCTCAACAGTTGACTGACACTATCTTAAAGGTATCTTCTGTCCAGATATCCTCATTTCATAGAGAAAAAACTGCATGAGCTTAGAATACATTGACTAGAGCCTTTGACCTATTTCATCATTAAATACACATTAAATATTTTTTTCGAATTTGTGTTAAATGGGGCCAACATTTTTTTTCATAACTATTTGTTTCCTTAAATCCACCTTAACATTAGCCAATATGCAGGCTTTTGATTCTCAATGGGAGTTCTGCAAGGTACCATTTGTGGGCCATTTTTACTATTTAATTTAATGCTTAAATTAAAGTTTAGTAGTACCTAGTTACCTACATAAATTTTATTTAAACAAAATCATTTGTAGATCGCCTACTTTTTTATGTATTATAAACATGAGAAAAATAATTTACTTTTTAATATTTAATCAGTCGTCATTAATTCTGATTAATTACATTTGTATATTTTTTTCTCTTTGGATAAATTTGAGATTACGACTCTGTGTAAAGTAAGCCTTTTTCAGAAAGCAAGTGATCCAGATATTAAAGCAAAGATAAAAGGTTTAGCTGAACAGGCTCTCGACAGGGCTGAGGAATTGAAAGGTATTAAGAGAATAGGATCTCTTTCTATTACTGAACAAAGACGGCCAGGTAAATTATTAATTTCTTAATTATTTTTGGCTGATAACATGCAACTAGGTACTAATAGTAATATTTTTTATAAAAAAACATGAATGTAGACTAGTATTTTAAAAACAAAAATTAAATAAGTGACTAATTTACTATTCAAGTCTAACAATTATGTAGATACCAAGGTATTCATCCATGCATGAATCTACACAAAATGAATTAATTGCTTACATTAAGCCCATTTATTTATTCTTAGCACCAGAATTACATACTAAATTTTAACTTTTTTTTACAGCGGTGTCTCCAGTTAGGCCTTTGTTACAAAGGGACCAAAGCCTCCATTTAAAAGTGAGTGGAAAACAAGCTACATACTCCGAAGAAGAAAAGGAGGTTTTACGTACAACATCAAATATAAACAATAATTGTTTTTTGCCATTCATGGATGTGGACTTATCGGAGAAGTTTCAGTATGCTATACCATTTGAGGATAGAGCTAGTGCGTTAAAACTCTCTTCGAAGCAAGAGAAGGAGTTTGACTGCTGGATTCGACCGCACGAGATATGTACGGACCCGAAGATGATAGTTGGGGATCATGTTGACTGTTTTAGTATTAAGCAGACTGTGAGTATCTTTTTTATTGCTGTATTAAATTGAGATGGAATTCACGCAGAGTAAAGATATTATTAGTATAGTAGTATTAGGTTTACGCTCTGTGTAGCATAACATTAAAATGCTTATAACTTCCTTATTTTATATTTAACTTTGTTTTGGTTCAGGTCTATTGATAGTCAACTTTTTTATGAGGCCAATAATGGTATCTAGCCTATTGTAAATTAAGCGGCTCTGTGGTGCGAGTGGAATTGATATAAGTACCGATATGATAAAATTAATGAATTTCATTTGTCGTAAAAGCAACTACTAATATGAGTTCCATACTAAGCAATGGGTATAAAATCTTGCTAATTTATGATAAAAATACCTTGACAATAAGATGACACTGACAAGCTGTCAATAACAGATTTGACAAATACAAACGATAAAATGTTCCATGTTTGCAATATTTAATGATGATTAATTATATCAAAATTTTCCAGATAGTATCAGATTGCTCGTTCGTAGCGTCTCTGGCGGTTAGTGCGCTTTACGAGAAACGATTTAACAAGAAGATCATCACGTCCATCATTTATCCTAAGAATAAGAGCAAGTCGCCCGTCTACAACCCTTTCGGCAAATACATGGTCAAGTTACATTTGAATGGAGTTAGGAGGAAGGTGAGTAACATTAGTTTTTTTGGAAAAAGTAGGGATGCCGGAAATTCAAAAAGTATCGATATATATCGTTCGTAGTATCGATATTTAAAAAAAATATCAATATCGATATTGATATTTTTTTAAATATCGATATATCGGCCAATTTATAAACCAAATTATAAAACAGCCAAAAAAAAGCGTATTTGTAATCTTTCACCTTAAAAATGTTTATTGGTCTGAAAAAAATATCGATGTTGATACCTTTTCGATACTTGGAATTTTATATCGATACAGCGATATCGAAATATTAAATATCGATACTTTGAAAAAATAATATTGATATATCGATATTTTTTCAACATCCCTAGGAAAAAGTATTCACGCCCCAACTTTCGACGCTAAACGCGCCCCCAGGCTTGCTACGAGTCTTGTATACTTCTAAAAGAAGAAAGATACCTACCTGCTGCGGTGTTTCCCGTATGCTATGACATATTCTTCTCCAAACGAGGCCTGAAAAGAGCTCTCTACCATACACAGTAGGCGGCGGCTCAGCTTTGCCCCTGGCGTTGCTGATGTCCATGGGCGGTGGTTACCACTTACCATCAGGTGGGTCACCTACTCGTCTGCCACTGTAGGCAATAAAAAAAAATTGGTCAACAATGATCGAAGAGTGTTAAAAAACCCAAGCTAATGAAGCGTGACGACGCGGGGTATCTAGTTTCTGCCTAGACGCGTTAATCTCAGAAACTACAGGCCCGATTTGAAAAATTCTTTCAGTGCTTAATAGCCCATTTATCAAGGAAGGCTATATATCTTTTAAAATATAATCTGTAATATATTTCGCAAACATTTCTAGATTGTTTTCTCATATTGTAAGTATCCATATATTATTGTAGCAGATAACATTGTAAAAAACCAAAATTTAAAAGAGTAACCATGGAGTTTCTTGCCGGTTCTTCTCCATAGGAAACGACTAATTTGGAACCGTGCACCTAGTTTCGACATTTCATAAGTGCCTGCATAAGGTCTATGTGAAAATAAAACTATTTTGATTGTGATTTCGATTATAAGCTATATAGTATATTATACCATCACGCTACGACCAATTGGAACAGAGTATCAATGGAAAATGTTATAGAAACACCGAATCGAAGATCACGAACAGTGTTAAAAAACCCAAGCTAATGAAGCGTTACGACGCGACGACCTCTAGTTTCTGCTTAGACGCACTAATCTCAGGAACTACTGGGCCGATTTGAAAAATTCTTTCAGTGTTTGATAGCCCATTTATCGAGGCAGGCTATAAGCTATACACCATCACGCTACGACCAATGGGAACAGAGTATCAATGAAAAATGTTATAAAAACTGGGGTTTTTTTTCTTATAAAATGCTTGCGAAGCCGGAACGGTTAGCAAGCTTACAGTAAACTTAGAACCCCGAAACGTATGAGAAACTTTAAAATCTTTCTTACTCTCAGGTGATAATAGACGATAGATTGCCATATAGTCGGTATGGGCGGCTCCTTTGTTCATACTCCAGCAATAAGAACGAGTTTTGGGTGTCTCTACTAGAGAAGGCTTACATGAAAGTGATGGGGGGCTATGATTTTCCTGGATCGAATAGCGTAAGTAACCTAATTTATTTATCTCTATTTCTGTATATGTATAAAATGTAATCAAATTGGTATAAAAATTCATCATTGCCTCGTTGGCCCAAGTGGTCCCAAGGTACTGCTACGCTAGAGGTCCTGGGTTCGAATCCTGGGTAGAGCAGTGTTGTTGGGTTTTTCCGTGGAATTCCCAGTAGCAGCTCGGAGTTTGGATTTGTGCCCGACTGATGGCAATAGGTTCGCCCCCTATTACATGGGACCTAAACATACCGGCGAAATGTGGGTGTGCATTAGCACGCATTTCACTGAAAAACCCATTGATCTAGGAATCGAACCTCCTGGGTTCGATTCTTAGTGTGGTAGTTCTCCTCTAGTGATTAGGAACCGTCTAGTGGTTCAGTTAAGTGAATGAGGCAGTTATATAGAATATTAAAAAAAAAAACCGACAAAAACCGGGGAGGTTCTACGTTCGACTGTATGTTTTCATTTTATTCAGAACATAGATCTTCACGCTCTAACTGGATGGATACCGGAGCGTTCTGCTATTAGAAACGGAGAGGCCGACTTCAACGCGGACGCTCTATACGAAAAGATTCGAACGCGACTAGAGCGGGGCGACGTGCTGGTCACGGTGGCCACCGGCCCGCTGTCGGACGGCGAGGCCGAGCGCACCGGGCTCGTGGCCACGCACGCCTACGCCGTGTTGGACGTCCGACTCGCTAACGTAAGTGTGCGTCTTAATTAAGACCTGCGCAAACAAGGGACAGAGCTCCTTCTAACGATCCGCTGCGCTGGCAGTAAGAGGAATATTCCCTCAAACTGTCGGCGCAGTGAATCCTCCATAAACCTTTAAGAGGTTTTTGGGGTCGTCAACGCGCGAGTGATACTCCTGGTGTTGCAAGCGTCCATAGGCTATGGTAACCGCTTACCATCAGGCGGGCCGTAGGCTTGTTTGCCACCTTAGTGGTATAAAAAAGCAACGCCGTAAAATATGTGTATGGAAAACCCTCTGCAGCGCCTCTAGCGGTTACGTAAGGAACTAAAACCTGCTATGAGATTACAGCGTTTCGATGCGTAAAAAGCCTATCGAAAGCCATTAGATAGAACTCATGGATGACGTACAGGCGTGCAAAGGCTGCGTCTGACTCGTGTATTAGGGTCTGAAGCACAAACACATGTTCAATCTAAGGCTCAGCGATACGGCTACCTGTCGACGCTGTGAGGAGGCTGATGAAACGCCACTTCACCTTCTAGAGGAATGTGGATCGCTAATACATAAGCGCAGTGCTCATCTAGGGAAACACTCTAAGCCCTGATGAAATAAAGGAGCTTACCCCTAAGCAAATCCTGCAGTTTGTGTCAGTCGCAGGATTTAGCGGTGAACTCTAAATTTCATCGAGCGGCGATCACAATAGACCATCCCATCCAGCACACATCACACCCATCAGGGTCGATGTGATACGATAGCCGCATAACATATTTTTATTTGTAAATATAGGGTCTGAAGGCGCGTTTACAAAACGTGTTGTGCAAAGGCCCTTAGTGGGAGGGCCGCCTTCATGAAGATAGAGTAAGGAATATACGGTGCTGGGAACAACACAAGCGTTGCTGGCTAGGCCACCAAGTAATGTAAGATAAATTCTAGATTCTGATATAAAAATGTTTGCAGGGTGTCAAGCTATTAAAGCTCAAGAACCCCTGGTCCCACCTTCGCTGGCGAGGGAACTATTCGGAGCTGGACCTCGCGCACTGGACGCCGTCACTACGCGCACTGCTCAACTACGACCCCGACAGCGCCGCGCAGTACGACAACGGCGTATTCTGGATAGACTATGCCAGTATTCTTAACTTCTTCGATGTATTCTACCTCAATTGGAACCCTGAGATGTTCCAGTATACTTATTGTATTCACCAGTAAGTTTGTTGTTATGATATATATCTATACTCTATACTAATATTATAAAGAGGAAAAAATTGTATTTTTGTATTTAACGAATAAACTCAAAAAGTACTGGACCGATTTGAAAAATTCTTTCCATGTTAGATAGCCCATTTATCGGGGAAGGCTATAGGCTATATATCATCACGCTACTACTAATAGGAGCGGAGTAGTAATGAAAAATGTTGCAAAAACGGGGGAAAAAATTATAAGACCACGCGGGCGAAGCCGCTGGCGGGAAGCTAGTTCTGTATATAGATGAATTGCTGAGTAATCTTTCAACGTACAGCTTAAACTACTGCACGGATTGGGTTGAAAGTTGGCACACACAGTTATGATGTAGGTAGGCATCCGCTAAGAAAGGATTTTGGGAAATTCTTACGGAATTGGGAAAAGAGATGAACGCATGTAATACCGTGGGGTTACAGCTACAAAAACTAGTCTGTTATAACTTTGAAGATTTAGTAACGCTCTTGCCTAAATGACTTAGGCGTATAGAACATTTTCACGATATATTTGTCAATATCTATTTATACTATGACTTAAAATCGAAGAAGTTCAATACAAGAATACGTATAGAGCAAGAGAAAGTGGGTGGGAGCAATAGGTAATAATTGAAAGGGAGAGAGAGACAGAGACAGGGGAGCGACAGAGAGAGAGTAGAAGTCTGAAGAGAAAAATCTCGTAGAAGTCTCTCAAGAGCAATCTCTTCAGACTTCTACTTCTCACACAAGTGAGGGGGAACAAAACTAGAGACTGAGGGAATTGTTATCAGTCTTGCCATCATTACAGGGAAGGTTATAATTAATTACTCACTATTCATTAGGAAATGGGACGCCGGCACGGGTCCAGCGAAGGACGCGTACAACATCGGTGAGAACCCGCAGTTCTCGCTGCACGTGCAGGGCCGCGGCGCCGTGTGGCTGCTGCTCACCCGCCACATCACGCAGATAGACGACTTCCGGGACAACAAGGAGTACATCACGCTGCTCGTCTACAAGAACGGCAGGAGAGTCTATTATCCTTGTGAGTCTATTGGTATTTAAGTGATCTGGGTTTACAGGTCTCATTGATTTATTGTTCCTAAGCGCGACTGCTACGCTAGAGGTCCTGTGACTGACTAAATGACTTATCAACACAGCGTAAATCATTCAATGGATTCGAAATAACCAGTTGACCGTGAAGTACGGGCAAATGGAGTCAGATGCTGCGAGGGAAACCAGGACTTTCCAAGCATCATTGAGATTTGTCACCCTTACGGGCGGTAAATACAAGGAAGTCAAGTGCAAAAAAATATTTAAACATCGTGGGCCACAAAAAATAAAGTGGGTAAAAATAGACCTTATTTCAATGACCTACAACTTTATTTTAAACGCGATAAAAATCTGCTCTCCTCTCCGACTCAGATTGTTCGGAAACATTACTGACACTAATTACTATTTTCAGACGATCCTGAACCTTATAAGGACGGAATAAGGATCAATAGTCCCCACTACTTATGCGAACTGCTCATAGGCGAAGGGAGTGCGGACAGATATACTCTCGTGGTCTCACAATACGAGAAGAGTAAAACTATATTTTACACGTTACGGGCGTACGCGACGTGTCCGTTCACACTAAGCAAACTGGAACCGTATCCTTATAAGAAAGTGGTAAGTGGAAGTATTTTTTTATAACTGCGCGTGCGCAACATTGTATGTCCAAAAAAGACAAAATGTGTCTGTGAAACGGTAAAATTGACCGTATGAATGGACTATATTTTTAACTGCCTCGTTAGTCTAGTGGTTGTAAGGGAGACTGCTACGCTTAAGGTATTGGGTTCGATCTTAGGGTTGAACAGTATTGTTGGGTACTTCTGTGAAATTCTCATTAGTAGCTTGCCCCTATTAAATGGGAACTAAACAAACCGGCCAACTGTTGGTGTACAGTAAGAGGCCATAAGTCCATTATCATGTCAAGGATCATATCTGCACGTAATACATAAACATATACTTAGTGATTTGAAATTTAATACCAATATCTTAATACGCCGATGCGACATCACAGCACTGAATGATCATAACATCGATCTCTTTCCGACTAGATACTTATGAAAGAGTACGATATACGTCATATAGAGGAAGGTCGAAGTGAAATTTGTTTTATGCGATAGACTTGTAAAAATGGCAATGGACTTATGACTGCGACCGTACATAAGTACATCTCTGTTTAACCATTGGGAGAATACAAGAATACAATACATTAAATGTAAATGTGAGCACTATGTAGGCTAGTTTAAACGCGTTCCATATTTCAACGAATTCTGTCTGTTTTGGGTATTTCATATGACCTACGCAAATGTCTTGCTGATCTGGTATCGTCGTGCGACGGGTCGTTGAGCTCCCTAATAATGGTTGAGCTACACGATGACTGTTGCATGCGTGCCGTCATTTAGGACAGTTGTCTGGACTTTAAAAGAGACCATGATTCTCAGAGTTTGTTGCGGCGTTTCTTCTCAGAGGTCGTCAGTTAGGAAATGCCGGCGACATCTAGCTTTAAAAAAAAAATTGACTTGTAAAAGTGTCTTTAAAGGATCTACTTACAGAAATAAATATCATTTCATTCAAGCGTGACGTTTCTTGTGTACGTATGGTTATATTAATTTTACCTTACAGCTAAAAGGCGAATGGTCCGGTCCTACAGCGGGCGGTTGCGAGAACCATCGCGCTACCTACCCGAACAATCCCAAGTTCATTATCACAGTACCCGACGCTAGAACTCCTTGCAATATGGTGGTGGAGCTGAAGGGGCCCAAGCAGTACCAACTGGGGGTCGACGCGAGGGTAGAAGCCCTCGATGACCCCACAGTCACTGCGCCGTTCTTGAAGGAGACGTCGGGACCTTACAGGTAAGAACATGTCAAGTAAAAAAAATTCATTCTAGCCCATTTTTTTTTTAATCCACAAGCTTGCGGTCCGTTTGATGGTAGACGGTTACCGCAGCCTATGGACGTTTACAACACCGAAGCGTCACTCACGCGTTGCCAACCCTGCAAAAAACTCTTAGAGGTTTATGGAGGATTCACTGCGCCGACAGTTTAGGGGAATGTTCCTCTTGCTGCCAACGCAGCGCATCCTTAGAAGGAGCTCTGGCAACCATACTCACTGCAGGGACACAACACAACAATAACAATAAAGTGTGTTATTTGGCTGCAGTTTTCTGTAAAGTGTAGGTACTTCCCCAGATGGGCTGCTCCAGATTTGAGCCACAAATGGCTGTGTCTTAACTTAGGCTTCCGTATGTCAAATTGTCATACAAATTTGACATACGGAAGCATTACTTTACGCTTAGCATCGTCTCTGAATATTAGCCTTAAACGCCGAAACAATAAAAAAATATACATTATGTAATTATCTGCCAAGTAATTTAACGGGAACTAACTAGGAGGCTAGCAGTGATAGCCTAGGGGTATGACCATTGGACTGCCAAGTCAAAGGTCTCGAGTTCGAATCCAAGGCACGCACCTCGTGACTTTTCGAAATCATGTGCGTAATTATCACTCGCTCTAACGGTGAACGTAAACATCGTGAGGAAACCTGCATGCCTGAGAGATTTTGTCGACGGCATGTGAAGTCTGCCAACCCGCATTAGGCTAGCGTGGTGGACTATAGCCTAATCCCTCTCATACTGAGAGGAGACCCGTGCCCAGCAGTAGGACAGTATATGGGTTGATTATTATTATTATTATAACTAGGAGGAAAAAGGCTCTTAATCTTTTTATTTCTCTTCCACAGGGCCGGTTTCGTGGTTCTAGAACTGAGGAATCTCCCTGCAGGTCGGTACATACTAACGCCATCTACCTTCTACCCGGGACAAGAAGGTCCCTTCTTCTTAGAGCTTCGGTCTACGTGCCCTCTGACATGCGAGGGACGCAACTAGCGGGCGATCGGCAGGAGAAAGCAAAATGACTTTATTTTTTAAATGAGTGTTGGGCACAGGTATCGAAACAGTAATGCTACGTGCGCTTAAAATAATGTTTCATGTTAACAAACTCCTTGGTTACAAACCTGCTTTTGATCTATTTTTAGAGTTCTCCGATTACTTCTGTACTAATATTAATTAAGCTAAAGAGTTTGTTTGAAAGCGCTAATCTCTGGAATCACCAGTCAGATTCGAAAAATCTCTTTGCATTTGATAGGCCCATTCTTTAGAAAAGTTTAAGCCTTTTAGGCTATGCTGCGACCCTAAGGAGCCAAGCAAAAAGGACAGAAACAGGATTGACGTAATGAATTGAGTGATTGAATTCAATGGTTAGACAGAAATACATAGGTAATATAAATTTTGAGATATTAGTTAAAAGTAAAAATCTAGCAGGTTTATTTTATTTTAAAATTCTTTGATTTGACGTTTACATTGATCAAAATTGTAAATGAATGATATCCAAATTGGTGAAGAGATTTTAATTGTGTGTGTGACAATAACTGCGTTAGGTTCTGTGTTCGATTACTAAGTCGGGAAGTGTTATTAAGTTTTTCAATTAGATCATTCTCGGTGGCTCACCCCTTATTATATGGAATAGTCGGGGTTAAGACATACCGGCGATCTGTGGGTGTTCATCTCTGTCTAACCCTTCAGGAAATACAGGCGTGATAGTACGGCTAGCAGCTATGTATTTTTTTTAATTTTTGGCGCAATATATTTTGAAATTTGCCGAATTAGTAGTTGTTTAATTTTATGAATCCAAAGCTTTTACAAAATGATCGTTGTCTTAAAAAAAATTGTTTTGCAATCTCTTATTTTTTTTTATTTGCGCCTTTTGGACGCTTGCCTTTTGATGTAAGGAATAAAATGTTTTTTTTATGTTATGTATAATTTGTATCATTCAATTTAAAAAATCATGTGATGTATAGATCTGTGTCTTTAAAATAAAAATATAAGAGTGCGTGCATACTGCATACTGCAATCTTATATTACTAATATCTCGTATATTCTTGTAACCAGGCCCCTCTTTCCCACTGGGCACTATGGGCACTTGCCCAGAGCCCCCAATGGATAAGGGCCCCCTAGTTCCTGCCAGATCACCAAACTTATTATCGAAAAACATAATTTTAGATTACACTATCCTTATGTGCTCAAGGCCCCCAATAGGTTAAAGACGGCCCTGCTTGTAACTACAGTGATTGGCGAAATTGGGTAGGCATTTTGTAAAAAGAATAAAAAGTTGACCCAGTCGGTCAACTTCTTTTTAAAAAGTTGACCCAGTCGGTCAATCTATCAATATACAGCTCAAAACTACCAAAGGAGGTCATCGAAATCGGCCCAAATGATGTACCAAAGGTACTGGTGAAAAGGTACACACTTATTGGAAAAAATACTCTGTATTACGTTAGTTAAAACTCTAGTCGTACTTTTTTTAATGTGTACTGGGGGATGAGAAAAAAAAACTCTTAATTTGAGAAAAATCACGCCATTCTGGCACACTATCTGTTTCGTAATGATTTCATAGTAAAAACTGTCAGTGTGTTTCGGAATGTCAAACGCACGCCATTACGGCCAATTACGGCAGATTGTTATCAGTTTCATAGTGATTTCAAGGTAAAAACTATCAACTTGACAGCTGTCATGTACCTCCGGTACAAATTTGGGATGAGTTGTATGGGCTTTTGATGACCTTCTTTCAGCTCAATCCGTGAAATTTGACATAGATATAGTTATTATAACGTAAGCATCCGCTAAAAAAGGATTTTGGTAAATTCCCACGGGATAAGGAAAACTAGATGAACGTTGGTAACACCGCGGGGATTAGCTAGTTTCCCCACAAAGACCGTTGGGAATCGCGGGAGTTTCCACTTGCGTTAACACAGCTATAAGCGACAAAGTTGCGAGCGTCCATAGGGAACGTAGTTTTTGAACGGTCGGTCTGTTTTGTGTATTTCGAATAGAACCTATTTACAGTATAGTATTTACTAGTTGTGGTGATACCCGCGTTCTTAATAGTTATTCCCAATGCCGTAGCAAATTTCCAGCCTGTTGTTGATGGCAATTGCCCTCCCCCCCATTACAAGGGACCTAAACATACTGGCGAAATGTGAGTGCACATTAGTACGCCTCTGCCTACCCCTTCGGGGAATACAGGCGTGATGGTATGGTGGGAAATTCCCAGAATCCTTTCTTAATAGATGCTTACGTCATGATAATTATCTGTGCTAAATCTCAGCCCAATCCGGTCAGTGGTTTGAGCTATGCGTTGACACATCAGTCAGTTAGTCAGTCACCTGTTCTTTGTACACATACATACAGTTCCCGCCAAACTTATTGTCCAGCTTGAAGTTAGCTCGTACCAACTTCACTCTCGTATCAACTTCGGGATATTTTATCCGTTTTAAATTGGCATGTGTTTACTCTGAACTATTGACTAGTATTAAATGGTTGGTTACTCGCTTTTTCAATCATATAATTAATATATTTTTGATTTGACCACAAATGAGCCTCAAGATTTTGTCAACAAAAAATCAACTACTGTAAATATTTTTTTACAGTTTTCACCATTACAAAAAATACCAAAAGGGTTATGATTTATGCAGAAAGTAAAGTATGTAAAGCAGGAGCGGTCCCTGGTTTCGTATAAAATAAGGTATTAAACTTTAAATCAACGGAATATGCAAATTTACAACAAAAACTGTTCTAACACTTCAGTTTCAATAAAATTATGTGACTCATATCCGACTTTTTGTGGCAGCCAATCCTAAATTCATTTAAAACGTGTCTGAACAAAGTTTGCAGTGAAACAAACAAAAACACAGCTCATATCTACGTGTGCGATGCCGAGCTAACTGCTAATTGCGTTTATGCAAATTTATGCGGGTTTTTGTGCAGTCAGTGTGCGCGCGCTCTAATAAGAACGATAACACAGCATATGTAATGCTTTGAGAAATACATGTAGTTTTTTGTTGCTTTTCTATAGGCTCCAAAATTAAAATGATGTTTTTGTATTATTTTGTAAGTTGTAAAGCAAGTCCTGAACCTATCCTAATAGAGATCAGTTTTTATAAACAATGAAATGTATTTTATGACGTTAATTTATGACGTTTATTTTTAAATCTGAGGCCACGGCCTGGCCGTGTCTACTTTGAGGCCTGGAGGAAATATAAGCAGAACTATTTGTTATTGATTTATATAAAACATAGTTATCTACACAGAAATAAATCTATTGTGACGATAATTTGTAATAAATTTCAGTGTAAAGAAATAATAATGACTAGTCAAGGTAAATCGTCCAATCAAGTTTAAGTCGATATCAGATTTATATATGTATTGTTCATGATGTTAAAGATAATGTATTTATTATAGTAGTTCAAGCTGTTGTATAAAAATAGTTTATTACTGCTACAGAGAAAACTATTATATTAATTTTAAACTGGAATTGTAGTTTACTTAAAATATAGAAGAATGGAAAATATGTAGGTGTTCCAATTTAGGACTTCATTTGAAACAAAACCTAGACGGGCTGTATGTCTGCTTTTTGATAGAAAGCTAGCATGGTTACTTTGAATAGACAATAAAAATATAATGATGTGTGTACTCTTAGTCCAATTTGAGGCCTTATTCGAGGCCATGAATACTCCAGGCCGATGCTTGTCCGCTTTTTCTGCTGTCGCTCACAAAGTTGCGCGTTTCGCATGCAATCACACATTGCTCTGCTGTGATAATTTAGTTTTTAAGGTCAAATCACAGTGTATTATAATAATGTTTAAAAAAATCTATTTCTTTTTTATAGAATGTTATGAATAAAAAATATTTTGATAATTATTTACCTTGTTTTTTTCTGTGATGAATGTGCTGGAAATTCGTTTGGAAATGTGGCCTAACTTTTGGATTTTTTTCTACTAAATATAATCATAATTAGTTGGCATAACAATGCCCGATTTTTAAGGTATTAATAAATTATGTTTTTTATGAAATAAATAATAATAATATTAAAATATTTGTATTGTGAACATTCACACTATCTAAGGCAGTGTACAATTCTATCTAAATTGTAATGCAACCTTGCAAAATATCTGCGAAACATGCAAATATAAGTTACACGAATCCTATGTCAACATTCCCGGACCTCTGTCAACATGCTTTAAGTAACTATAGAACGTAATTATAACTAATTAAACTTTATGGCAATACTCGTCCCGCATAAATTACATTCTAAATCCTTCCGGCGACATTTATCAGTGTTACTAAAATGGCTACTATTAGTGAATCATAATAAAAATTATTATGTGTATGAAGTTGAACGTTCAGTTGAGCTGTAAAATCTGAGCCATTATATGAAAATTCCTACTTATGCGAGGTTAGCTCATGTAGACCCATGATGTTGACCCCCACTGCCCCTACAGAGACCTACAAACCCCGCCGCCTTCCTTCGTCTTGTCTTCTCGTTTTCAAAGTGTTTTTTTTGTCGTTTCAATAAAAAAAGTCAATGTCAAAAGTTAATAGGTACTATTACATGTTCCTGTTCCGACCCCATACCAAAGGTGGTTATGGCTTGACTGGTAGATAATTATGTTTTCGATGCTTATAGTTTAAATAAATAAATAAATACAGTGAGCTCATTCTGCGTGAATCGGATTGCGGATAATGTAAAAAAATGTAGGGTATCTGTTAGTAATTGTAACATCAAGAGGCCCGCCATCTTAGTCTACCTGTGACTATGGACGCTGTAGAGTCTGAAATGTTGGGATTTAAATAATAGGTATCAACATTTGTTTAAAATCCGTAACAAAGAAGTTGTATTATGAAAAAAACAGTTTCTAGATTTATTTTTGTTTGGAAGTAGGCAAATGACGAGCCTCTAAAAGTGAAGTGAACTCATTAATGCGTTTGTGATAGAATCAAACCGGGACCGTAGGTACCTAGTACCTACTGCAGCTGGTACCTAAATCAAATACTTGTTGGTCTGCTCGAGGAGTGTTCGATTGTCGACCCAATGTCCTTATGTTAAGGATCTTACAGTACATATACGTTTTCCTTCGCTCTGGAGTGTGTGGCCTGATGTTTAAGCGGAGGCGATTTAAAGTAAAAGTAAGTGATTTTAATTTGTTTAAATAATCATTATAGTTGACTGGTTTCTACGCTACGGGTTTGGGTTCAATCCTAGTGTTTCGACAACTGATTGTGATTATAAAGATAAATATACCTTCAGTTTTATGTGGAGTGTTTTGTCGGTACATCTTATAAGATCAAGGGAAAGCATAAGTATATAGAGGATGGATGAAAGGAGATTGGCATAACAAGTATATGTACCTGCTGAGTACGAATAGAAGAATTGGAAAGAGTCCACCTTGGCGATTAAGGGTTAAGAGCATCGAAAACAGTCGAACATGCATGGGGAGGTTGATGAGCATACTTGAAGCGAAAGTGGTGTGCCAGAATCGTAGCATATGGAAATCTATCTGCCTATCCCAATGGGAAATAGGCTTGAATTTACAAGGAAAAGCAAGACAAACACACAGCGTATATGATTTTATCGCTGCCGCTTATAACAAACATCGCATCCCTAACGTAAATGTTTTATAAGGGTACGCTTCAAAATTTAATTTAGCTGTGTGTGTACAATTTCCCATTGTTTTTGTAGGTCTGAGTCGTCTGACGTCTGTGCTGTGAGCGCCAAGGTTAGTATTCTATCATAGAAATATAAGAGTCATAAGGTACTGAGTCGACGCAAGATCTAGACTAGAGGGGCTTATGGCTAAGCTATAACTACGCTGATCAACCGATCTGCAAGGTTAAGCTGCGCTTGCCGCGGTCTGTCTGTGGAAGGGTGATAATTATCAATACATCTAGACCCCTCCGTGCCTCGGAGAAGGCTGTGGGGAATATAGGCCTGATGGCGTGTGGTTGTATGTTTTAGGGACCTAGGTTTATTAATAAATTGCCATTACTACGCAGTAGTAACTCTAATGATGTCCTGTGACTTTATATCGTAGAACAAAGCACTAATTGCTTCTTAAACAGCATTTAAGTGACGTAATAAGATGAAATGATCTAGATTTTGTGTTGAGGGTCACTCTAGAATACTGACATCAGTCTTGGTAACACTTAATCTGGTCGTAAATGTCCTCAACCGAATATGGGTCAAATAGATAGCTGCAGTTAACGTCTATAGAGAATATTTATGTTGTTACTTTAGAAGGGAAATAGGTATCTGTTGTTTAGTTTATTTGTTAATTAATTACCTGTAAATAATTACAATTATGAAGTCTGCCAAACTATGAAGTCTTGTCGGCAGCAGTTCTCGCCTTAGAAATTAGTTTTTTTTAATGAAGGAAAAAATCGGCAGTCGGGCAGGTTTCGAACCTGCGTCTTCTGGTTCGGTACACCAGACGCTTTGACCTCTTTGACTTTGGGGCTCGCGGTAGCTTAGTGGTCAAAGCGTCTGGTGTACCGAACCAGAAGACGCAGGTTCGAAACCTGCCCGCCAGCCGATTTTTTCCTTCATTAAAAATAACTTGTAGTCTTAGCATGGAAAATGCTTAAAAAAATCAAAAATTAAATTAGATTTTATTTTTATTTTGTGGGTACTAACCTTAAATTACATTACATAAATACTTAATTATGTACTAAGTATTAGCTGTCCTACCCACAATGATCCTAAAAAAAAATTTGGAACATACAAAACGGGCACAATGAAAGATAATGGCTTTTTAGTTTCTTTTTGTTTCTTACTAGCTTTTGACTGTAGTTTCACTGGCGCCAAAGAATATTACACCCCTTTAGTATTTTATGTTTTTTCCTATGTTTTAATAATTAAGTATTCTGCTATTCGGAGTGTTGAAAAATCCCATATCTAGCTTTCCGCCAGCGGCTTCGCCCGCGTGGTTTTGATAACTTTTTCCCCCGTTTTGGCAACATTTTTCATTGGTACTTCGCCCCTATTAGTCGTAGCGTAATGGTATATGGCCTTCCTCGATAAATGGGATATCTTATACTGAAAGAATTTTTCAAATCAGTCCAGTAGTTTCGGAGCCTATTCAATATAAAGAAACAATCAAATCTTTCCTCTTGATAATATTAGTACCTATTATTATGTACATGGGACCTAAACATGTGCCCATTACTTACACCTTTGCCTAACAAATCTGTGGCTTAACCCTACATGCATGATGGTATACTTATCAAACATTCCACATACTATTGGTGTAAGTAAGTACAATACAATATGCAGCATGGATTCCGAAATGAATTACATTCGGTTAGCAGCTCATTCGCGCGTCGCGGTGCATACGACCCGACCCGACTCCCGGCACAATCACTAATCAAATATTAAATAGCGCAAGTCTGAGATATGAGTACAGCGACCACTGATAGTGAGAACTTAACAGCTTTAACGTTAAATATATACATTTTACATACTTACATTGCTTCACGCCTGTTTCCCATAGGGTTAGGCAGAGACTATAGCTTTCCACTTGCTACGATCCTGGCACACCACTTTCGCTTCATCTATGTTCATCACCCTTCCCATGCATGTACGTCGGTTTAGGGTGCTCTTAACCTTGAGAACGTCCGCAATTTGGTCGTGGTACGTTTGCCGAGGTCGACCCCTTCCGACTCTTCCATTCGTACGCACCAATTCGTACCCGTCAGTCTCCGTTATGTGATGTTATGTCTGTCTCTCTATATGCTCAAAACATCTTAACATACCTTTGTCAATCCTCGTTACTATATCATCTTTCACACCACAGAGCTCCCTAAGTATATACATTTTAGTTCTTACTTATACAACCATATATTAATGTATTTGTTTGTTTATTGACAGATACAATTAAAAAAAATATACCTACATTACTCTTGAAGACTACATTAGTTTCTTAAGACGATAGTCTATTCGATCTTGAAGTTAAAAAGGGTAGGTATAACACTTGAGTTTAAATATGAGACGATTTTTTGATATTTTTTTACTATTACAGTGGTAATATAAAAAATAAAATAATAATAGAAACAAAAATAGGAATAACCTGCACAGAAACGATCTTAAAACCACAACAACCTTTGATTAGTATTTTCACGATCTGCGGTTACCCATTCCAAAAGTCAAGGTCAACAATTGTTATGAAAAACAATTTTTTCCCAAGTTCACACAGTCAGTAGTGATATCGTGATACCGTGGTAAAGTTGTACAATATTTACGACATTAGGTGCTGGTGTCTAGCTGCTAGACTTGCAAGTGTAGAGGTATTTGTCACCCATGCATTATTGCACAATAGGTAACCCGCTCCTGTATTACACCGAATTGAATTGCTTCTTGCAAGTTATTTTTAATGAAGAAAAAATTCGACTGTCGGGCAGAATTCGAACTTGCGTCTTTTGGTTAAATACACCAGATGCTATGACCTCTAACCAGAAGATGCAGGTTCGAATCCTGCGCTTTAGTAGATTTTTCCTTCATTAAAAATAACTGGTATTATATTACTTAGCATGGAAAATGCTAAAAAAAAAATAAAGGAAGGAAAGATTCGACTGGCGGGCAGGGTTCTAGCCTGCATCTTTTGGTTAAATACCCAAAACCACACCAGAAGACGCAGGTTCGAATCCTGCCCGTTAGTCGATTTTTGCCTTCATTAAAATTTTTTATTATATTAGCGTGGAAAATGCTACAAAAATACAAATAGATTGCTTCTTGCAATATTAATATTCAGACAGATAATACCCACACAGCTGCCTGCCATTCGAAAATTCGAATCGAAGAAACAAAATGTGTGGAAATGATATTAGTGACAGCCCGGTTTGTCGAAAGCTTATGTCATTTCCATACATTTTCTATTCGTTTGTCGATTCGAATGACAAAATGCAACTTGTTTATAAGCCCAGAAAAGTTTTGAAATTCTTGGGAAGCAGCTTGGAGTTTGAAAGTGTGGTAATAGGCTCGCCCCCTATTTAATGGGATCATAACATAACCAAACTGTGGGTATAGTATAAGTACGCATCTGCCTAACCCTTCGGGAATTAAAGGCGTGGCAGTATGTTAATTATTGTCTTAATCCAAAACAGTAGATTGTTTAGATCCTACCCGACACTTGACTAAGACCGATAGAGCTGGGATTTGTAAGCGCTTTCAACTGTCAATCTTGCTTGATTTGTTAATCGTTATAATTGCGAGAGTGGCGACCTTCCAAAGAGTATTGTAAGAGTTAGAGAGGACCTCTTTATTGACAATTTAATGATGAATTAGGGAATTTCCGCTGCAAGTCTTTAAGGAAGTTTGGAAGAGTTGGTTTGTTTGAACTTGCTCAGTTCTGAGTGCCATTATGAATAGGGACGGAAAGTGAAGCATGTAATTTATGAAGGGGTAAGTAGACCTGTTATTTTTAATGATATAATATATCTCGAGATCTCTGAGAGATTTGTCTTAAGTATGTGAAATTAGAAGAAGGTATTGCTGCAACTCTTGGTATTTAGGTGTTCCTCGCGTTTGTCAAAATTTTCCCAATCTCGTAAGAATTTCCCAAAATCCTTTCTTAGCGGATGCCTACATTATAATAACTATCTGTTAGCCCAACCCAACCGTTCGTTGGTTTGACTCTTAGGCTAATATTCGGGGACGATGCTCAGCGTAAAGTAATGCTTCCGTATGTCAAATTTGTATGACAATTTGACATAACATAAGTTTATGCTTAGCATCGTCTCTGAATTGATAAATCAGTCAGTCGACAATATTTTCATTTTATTATTGAAAGAAAATCTGTATTGGGTACCTACTCGTAATAATTAAATTTGTTAGTCTCCGAACAATCGGAGTGTCCAGTAAATCGCGTTAAGTCAGATCTTGATTACTTAGACCTAGCTCTAAGAACGAATGACCCGTGACCCAGGCCGGGGCCGCTCGTCTTAGGAGGTATTACACCCCACTGTTTGACCCCTTTGCATAAAATCCGAAGACTTTGCGAGGATTTTTCTAGGAATGGTCCCGTAGCTTGGCAAAGAAAACATTGATAGTTAATAGTCGGTGAGACATAAATCTAGAATGTCAAGGAAGATTTTGACTTGGCGAGTAGGACTTGCGGTGGCGTAAGTAGCGGTCATAGCGTCTGTGCCTCGACCATGAGTTTTTCTCACTAGACTCGCTAGCGACGCAGTAAAATATTTGTATGGAAAACCCTCGCAGCGTCTCTAGCGGTTACGTAAGGAACTAAAATCTGCTATGAGATTACAGCGTTTCGATGCGTAAAAAACTATCGAAAGGCATTCGATAGAACTCATGGTTGAGGTACTGGTGTATTTAACTAGAAAACGCAGGTTCGAATCCTGTCCGCCAGTAGATTTTTTCCTTCATTAAAGTAATTCAAATATAAAATTCAAATCATTTATTGCAGACTAAGTGTACATTTGGGTAATAATTATGTTATGGTAGGTAGGTACTTAAGACTTAGTGCCTTTTCCAAGCATTGCAACATCGAGGGCAAAATTCTATAAACATAATACATTCAATGTCAACAGCAATGTCGCTATAAATATAATAAACCATTAATTATGTCAGCTAAGTAACTAAAGAAACATTGACTTATTAATTTAGTTCTTATAACTTATGGCCTATGTTACTCGTTAAAGATGTAGCTTTCTAACGGTGAAAGAATTATTCAAATCGGTCCAGTAGTTTCGGAGTATATTTAATACAAACAATCAAATCTTTCCTCTTTGTAATATATAATAATAGATTACTTTCTAGCGAGTCTAGCGATCCGCCCCGGCTTCGCACGTGGGGCAGTGAATTATTCGGTTTTTTTCTACTATAATATGCATTGTTTAATAAATAAAGGATCTAAGCGTACAAACAACACGAGCGACTTTGTTTTATAATAGGTAAAGATATTAGCTCCTAGCTCAGGTTAGGGGCGAGCCATCAACCGGGCATTAATCCAAATGCTGCTACTAAGAATTTCATAGAAAATGAATACTTTGCTCTACCTGGGAATCGAATGAGTAGTTGATTTCGCTGCGTGTTGTCATCTAGCCTTCCGTAAGAAAGTCTACGACACCCTTTCGCCAAAATGCTTCATTTAGGAAAGTCTCCAAATGACTACTCGGGACTCACCACGATTTATTTATTTATTTTATTTATTTAGTATTCACAAAATCCACAGCTCTTAAAGATAACGTATTTTACAAAAATACCATCTTACAGGCAATTACGGATTTACAATTTCTATCTTACAGATAACGTATTTTACAAAAAGACCATCTTGGCTGTAACAAGATGGTCTTTTTGTAAAATTCGATATTTAACTATGTAACCCACGCCATCACGATAATTCAAAGTCTGATCCTAACAACGCAAAAGTTAAACATAAGTAAATAAGCGTCCCAGCCTAATTTATTCGGCCCAAGGATCCCCAACCGATCGACGGGGCGGTGCGGGCCAATATTGCCACAGTAAAAAAACATGGGTAACTGCCGCCCGGTTTATTACTTCTGGTAACACTGTGCTATCAAATCACATTTAAATTTGCGCAATTTATTTGCTTGTATTGACTCTGGAACTTTTTGTATTTTGGGGAACAAATAATGGTGTTAGAGAATTTTAATTAAAAATATGAATTGGCCTTGATCCTAAGATTGCGGAGGTTACATGGTAATAACGGAAGAACCTATTGCCATCAATCGGGTGCAAATCCAGACTACAAATTGCTATTGGGAAAGGAAGTCATCGAAATCGGCCCAAATGTAGAGTATTTAAAAAAAGTTAAAACTCCAGTCGTACTTTTTTTATGTTGACTGGGGGATGAGAAAATAAAATGAGAAAATCACGCCATTTTGGTACACTTTTATCTGTTTCGTAATGATTTCATAGTAAAAACTGTCAGTGTCAGTTCCGGAATGTCAAACGCACGCCATTACGGCCAATTACGGCAGATTATTATCAGTTTCATAGTGATTTCATGGTAAAAACAATCAACTTGACAGCTGTCATGTACCTCCGGTACAAATTTGGGCTTAGTTGCATGGGTTTTGATGAACTCCTTTACAGAAAAACCGAACAACACTTGGTCTACCCGGGAATCGAACTTAGGCCATCTAGCGTAGTAGTACAACCATTAAACCATTGAAGTATTAGTACCATTGTAAAACAAACTAAACAATTCATGTTCTGCAATATGAAACTGCTGTTTACAGTGGCCAAATGGAAAACTGCAATAGATCAAACTAGAAAATGTAATGTGTTTAAAGATATGAATTTTAAATTCGATATCACAGTGGTCTCGGGAGTTCAGTGGCTAAACTTACCGGTGTACTGATTGAGAGGGACGCCGGTTCGAATCCTGTCTGAGATAGTATTTTTCTTTAGCTAAAATTTACATCTAAATAGGTGACCTGACAAACGTTGTTTTGTCATATAGGGGTGGGTTACCCTTATCATTTAAGGGTATGAAAAATAGATGTTGACCGATTCTCAGACCTACCCGATATGCACACAAAATTTCATACAAATCGGTCCACCCGTTTCGGAGGAGTTCGGTAACAAACACCGCGACACGAGAATATTATATATTAGATTATTTACACGACTCAGGATTCGAACTCCTGGTCGAGAGAAGTGTTGTTGAGTTCTCTGTGAAATTCCCAGTATCAGCTCGGAGTCTGAATTTGAGTCCAGTTAACGAGAATACAAATCCCCACGACGCACCAATATTGATATCTGGGTATATTTATATTTTTTCGACCGTCCAATTAATCAAAGTTACTAATTAATTTATTATATATTAACAAAGGAGGCTCATCCATCATTTGAAGTAACAAGTTGCAAAATATTGTCCCATTTCCCGCGAACTGAGTTTGATTAGATTTTAATTACTCATTTGTTTGTGTTGTTCAGTACATAATGAATAGGCAGCGACTTCACAAAGTTGCCGTCGAGTGGCGATATCCAAGTTTTATAAGTTTACTAACCTTTGCCCGCGACGTCGTTCTCGTAGAAGTTGATTTTTTTGTTATTATAAAGTTGAGTGCGTTTGGCAGCACCTCACCTTTTTTTTGTTTTTTTGCGTCTGAAAATGCTTTATGCACCGTCACGCCGCCCCGGGGAAGACGGCGCGGTGTGTGGGACTCCGCCCTGAAAAGGACGTCTACCCACTAAAAACAGACGGGTGTTCGCCTCATCACCATTCGGCCGGGGTCACGGGTACGTGTGGACATTCTCCCGTGACCCCGGCGGTGACGGGTCGCCTATGCGGCCCCCGGCTCTGCTGGGGGGGTGCGTGTGGTGTGCACCCCCCTCTTCTGCCAATCCACTGAGTGGGACGCGGCACACTCCGACCGCATCGCCTACTCGGGCCATAGCGCTGGCCGACAGACTTCCCCAAGCCTGCCGCCCGTGGCCACTTTTGGCAGCACCTGACCTGCTGGTCAGTGATCATGCTGCCGAGGATGGAGCACGCAAACTCAAATAATGTCTATTCATTCTCGCCTTGAAGGTTCCCAAATTTTTTGCCCGTTATTGCAACATTTTTTATTATTACTCCGCTGCTATTGGTCGTAGCGTGATGATATATAGCCTATAGCCTTCTTCGTTAAACAGGCTATGAAACACTGAAAGAATTTTTCAAATCGGACCAGTAGTTCGTGATATTAGCGCGTTCAACCAAACAAACAAACTCTTTAGCTTTATAATATTAGTATAGATAAATTTGCTGCGTTGCCTAGTGGTCCTAATCACGACTTCTACGCCGTGATCTTAAGTTCGGTTCCCAGGTCGAGCAGTGTTTTTGGGTTTTCTATTAAATTAATAATAATAATAATAACTTATTGGTTCAATAAAACTTTACAATATTTTTGAGCACTGTTAAACGTTCCTAATGCTATTACCGGGGATAAATTCAAACTCCGAGCTGTTAGAGAATTATATAGAAAAACACACTGCTCAACCTGGGAATCGAACCTAGGACTTCAAGCGCAGCAGTCGCGGATAGGGTCTCTAGACTTTGTCTGATTTGGGATCGAATCCTGGATCTGCAGCGTCGGTTAGGATCTCTAGGCAGTCAGGTAGTTACGTGTTGACTAATAAGGCAGTTACTTTGTTTAATCAATCCATTATGTATCAAGTACAAGTTCCGATAGAACTAAACTTGCCAATCTGTTACTCTTTACCACAAACATAAATATTAATAATTCATTCGTACAACAGTTTGAAACTACACCCTTCACTTGATTAATACAAGTTACTGATTAATATTGCCTTATTAAGCACGCTAACAGTCTAAATTATACCTTCACCACCCAAATTTAAGTTCAGATTTGATTGTATCGAAGTCCCAATAGTTCTCTCATTTCCTAGGTAGATATATCTGTATTTGCGACCTTATTTAGATGAAATGCTTCGCTGGAAATAACATTGGCAATCACTGTAATGGATGTGGTCACAGAGTAAATATACAGTAGGCCAATTTTGGCCAAGTTGATTGGTCTACTGTTTTGGCTAGTATGTATTTGTTCTCGTTTATCTTATTGAATCGCGGCTGCTGATTCAAGGACCAATTTGAACAAAGGACCCCTTATAGACTTCCGATAACGAAAAACAGGTTGCTAGGCATATTTTTTGTCTATAGTTCACTGTGTTCTATTTGTAAATCTTAATTAATTAATTCATTTTTTTTTCTTTTTTTATCTGTTCAAAGACAAAAAAAACATTTTCTTAACAGACCCATGTGTTGTTTTAAGAAGCTATAAGGGACTTATAGAATTTTAATTTTATATACCTAAACGGTTTTGTTGATTGGCAGACGATCAGTCGATTGAATATATTTTTTTATTGTTGATTTAACAAAAACATTCTGGTGGTTGAATAATACTCAACCTTAAGTCGAGAATTATAAGGTTGAATAGCGGTCGGCGATAGCGTTGCCAGGCGTCCGGGTAAAGCCGGACACAGTCAGTCATTTCTTTGCATATGTGGCCAAATTAGATGGCCTGTCAGGCTTTTATGAGGCTTTTTAAAAATAATATTTTGTTACCTTTTGTCATATGACCGCAAGCGAGCGGACTAGCATTGTCCTAAGAGTGTCCGGCTTTGTACCCAAATGTCCGGCTAAACTGGATCGTCTGTCAGGCTTTTCGGTTTCAAGACCTGGCTACCTTAATCAGCAACAAAGATTCTGGATTTCATATACTACATGTTGTAATTATACACATATTTTACAAGTATGTACTATGTATTCTCTCCGGCAGCCAGGTTATACATAGTAATATGTATATATTGTCTACATAAATGTCGGCACATTCAAAGCGTAAGATTGAGCATCGCAAGGAAGTGAGCTATGCGCTTATTAATTAGGAGGCTTGATGGATTGCAAGGCAGCCGCGATTAATTCCACTGTCACAATCCAAAGCGCTGGTTTATGTATTAAATTGTGAGAACATTTATGTATACAATGTATATGTATGTTATGTATATGTCGCTGTATGATTGTGAACACCTTTTAATTTATTATAAAGAGAAAAAAGATTTGTATTTTAATGTTTGTAATGAGTAAACTCACATACAGTTCTCGCCAAACTTATTGTCCGGGTTGAAGTTGGCACGACCTAACTTTAACCCGTCCGTGAAATCGGAGAAAGAAAAATATTGGATTGTAATAAATAAAAACGAAAGCTGAAGTCGTAGGCTGTCGTTTTAAATAATTTTAATCCGAAATTAAGTTAAGGCAAGACAATAAGTTTGGCGAGAACTGTATGTGAGTTTACTCATTACAAACATTAAAATACAAATCTTTTTTCTCTTTATTATATTACTGCTACTGGACCGATTTCAAAAATTCTTTTACCATTAGAAAGCTACATCTTTCCCGAGTATTAGGCTATAATTTATAAGATCACGTGGGCGAAGCCGTTGACGGAAAGCTAGTACTTTATAATCTACATATTTTGCGAGATTGTAAAGTTTCAACCTTATCCCAACCACGTTGGGGTCGGGTTCCAGTGTAACCAGATGCGGCTGAATATCTATCAATATTTTACACGAAGCTACTGCGATATTTACTATACTCACACATAACATACCATCACGCCTGTATTCCCCGAAGGATTAGGCAGAGATGTACTAATGTACACTCGCATTTCGCTGGTATGTTCAGGTCCACTGTAATAGGGAGCGAGCCTATTGCCATCAACCGGCAACAAATCCAGACTCCGAGCTGCATCTGGGAATTTCACAAAAAAACCCACCAACACTGCTCAATCCGGGATTCGAACTCTTTCGACCTTTAGACCAACGAACCAGTCTAGACAGTCAGACATTTTTATAATACAGACATATTGAGTCTTATATGGCGTCAACTGCCGTCATTCGAGCGTCAATTTCGAGCCACGTTTTTATGAAACCCAATCACCAAATTGGCAGTTCCTAAAGTGAAGGCATAAAGTGAAATACGTTTGAATGTTTGTTTGCGGTTTCTCAATCAAGTCGCAATCGTTCAACGATTTGGACGACGCTTGACACGACCTATTTTCTTTTGCTACCAGCGTTCCGTATGCGGCTGATGCACTGGAAGTTTTTCTCTGAAAATGAGAGCAAAACATGTCGTATTTCAATTTGCGTCTGTTGCTGAGTTCAGGCGTGTTTTACTGTATGTAACACGGGTCACTTACACGCATAAATATTCGTAAATTGCTCGAAACGTATGTGCATTCGCAAACTTATCAAAGGATCGAGGTTCGCGCGCTTTGATTTGCGTAAAAACCGACACAGGGGGGCTAGACAAGTTGTATTTTGACATTCGAATCGACAAACAAAATGTATGGAAATAACACAAGCTTTCGGCAAATCCGGCTGTCACTAATGTCATTTACATACATTTTGTTTGTCGATTCGAATGTCAAAATGCAACTTGTCTAGCCCCCCAGCTCGGAAAACAGCGAATGTAGCGAAACTTTGCATATTCATTTGCAAACGTCCTACACTTGTGGGTTGCGTATTCGTAAAAATGTGACTATTCGGCATAATATTAGGGAATTTGTTTCTTGTTGCCAGCTCTGTCTGGTTTGGACATAACTTGCTGGGCCATTCCACGGACACAGTACTGAGATTCTATTGAGATTTAGACAGATTGGGTCTACCTTGAGCTCTAGTACCCCCCATTTTTCCCGTCATTACCAGATATTCGAAGCTATCAGGACGACGGGCGATAATTATGTCCAAAAAACAAAAGAACGCGTTGTTAGCATGTTTTTATGAGTCGTGTGTGGATATTGAGTTCTCTAAGGGCCAAAACACACGGCATATTAGAAGAAGATAAAATGTCTCGTATTACTTCCACATTTTGTTTTGATACTTACTCATGCTTGTAATAATTACTATACCCTGGTGACAAATATTGCCAGTTGCTTTATATAATATATTTTTTATATTAGCTTCACGCTTTGTAAATGGGAGAACTCTCTAGACATGTATTTCAAGCCTAGCTGTATCCTATTTATCTTTTAAAATATAATCTTTAATATATTTCGCAAATATTTCTAGATTGTTTTCTCATATTGTGAGTATCCATATATATTATTGTAGCAGATATCATTGTAAAAAAAAACAAAATTTAAAAGAGTCACCATGGAGTTTCTTGCCGGTTCTTCTCCATAGGAAACGACTAATTTGGAACCGTGCACCTAGTTTCGAGATTTCATAAGTGCCTGCATAAGGTCTATGTGAAAATAAAACTATTTTGATTTTGATTTTATATACCTTTGGATAGCCGCTAACCGACGGATAAATTCCAAAATGGAACATAAGTTATATGCAATTATCTGCCAAATAATTTAACGGGAAATTATCAGTAAGTTGTGAAACAAGCCCTTAGTCTTCAAATGACTGAGACTCAACCCCCTAAATATTTGGAAAAAGGTGTCAAAATTATAGTAGTACAGAAACGAGCAATGATATATAAATACTTACAAAAGTGTTACTTAAAGCTTTTTTCATGAAAGAACAAATGCAACTTGGAGATAACACCAATGTCACTATAGTATTGGTTCGTAAATACTGTGTTCGTAATACCACAAAATTTCTATCAGTACTTTATGAGAAATTCGCTTTTTAATTTTCACAAGTGTATACATGTTTTTGCTCGTGACTGTACATGAAATTGAGCTGCAAATTATCGTCCTTTTGACAATCATAAGTGAGATAGTGCTTAGATGACGGCCAATCTGAAGCAAAAAGGCGTTCTTAACCCTCCGAGCGTCTAGAACTCTCTTACGACAAAGTTGTGAGGCTCTCAAGACTTTGGTTCGTTAGCTCGCTTGTTGCATGGTCTCTTTGGAAAGTTCCAAAGAGTTAGGAGCAAAGAAACTAGGGAGCATTCATACTTCTTGGACCAATACTTACCGTATGGTACTCAGAACTAACGTTGAACATAATACCGATGCCATTTTAATATAAAAGAAAAAGACATATAATACTACCACGCGTGTATACTCCGAAAGGGTAGGGCAGAGTCCTATGTAATAAGGGGCCATGTTATAAGCCTATTGCCACAAATTCAAATTCCGATCGGCTACTGAGAGCATACACAAAACCCAACAAAAATTTGTTCGAGAGAGAGACCCACGGATGAGAAAAAAAATAACGTTTTCTTGCTCACAAAAATCTATATAAAAGTGTACGTAAAACTACTCATCATCCTCCTGCCCTTATCCCTATTCACTTGGGGTCGGCGCAGTATGTCTTTTTCTTCCATACATCTCTATTAGCCGTCGTAAAACTACTCAATACAGAAAATGATAACACATTGGTGCAATACAGTTCTATTGTTACAAAACAAGAAAAAAACAACCCAAAAATAGCAATAAATTCGTAACAAAGTCAGTACAGCACGTCTGTATCTTTAAAAAAACATTATCATCCACAAAGTGGCCGTAGTAGGATTAGGGGAAAAAGCTGGTTCTACACGACAGACTGTGCAAGAATTGCAAGATATTTTTCTTATTGTATGTTTTAACATGGCTTAATATGTAATTGGCCCTACAAAAGGTTCATGGCAATAGACTCTAAAACATATTGGAGGCATAGCGCTTGTTTCACAGCTTACTGATAAGTTCCCGTTAAATTAGCTGACACATAATTTTATACAAATTTAGTGCCATTTTTGAATTCATTCGGCAGTTAGACGCCATCCAGAGGTTGTGAAACAGGCCCTATTGTTTTTTTTATACTACTAAGTAGTTTTGAATAAGTAGGTACTGTCACCAAAGCTGGTCACACTGTCATTTAGCCAATTTCAACCATAGCGAGTGCGTTGTGTTGCGGAACCCCATGCTGTCACTGAACTTTTCACGAAATTTCGACCAATAATTTTAAATGTATCGTAATTATTTCATGTTTTCTTGCTTTGTTTACAGTGTAGTCAAGGGTTTACGGTCTCATCAATAAAAACACACTTATGTTCGTAGCATACGGCTTATTTTTCACATCATAGAGTATTTCTTGTGTCTCTATTTTCGTTTAAAAATATTTATATAGGTAAGTACAGTTCTATTTGTGGAAGTTCAACCTCTGATAGTCCGGGAAAGGTCATACGAGTTTATTTTTTCTGATAGAGTGAGAGCCCAGGCCTGCCTGACATACTTTATTTTCTAAAGGACGAAATGTGGGGCAGGCCTGGGCTCTTGGTCCATGATTCTTTTATAGCGTTTGGAATTGAAAGGTTAAGAAGATTGACTCTGATGACAGGTGGAGCGAAAATCATTGGTTTTTAAAGATATGACGACTACTGTGGTCTAGTGGTTCATTCGTTCCGTACCGGATCACGGTGTTGATCACGTGGTCGTAGGGTCGATTCTCACAGGACACAAATATTTAACTGATGAATATAAGTATTTGTGTTTGTCTGGATGTTTCTTATGTATTATAAGTATGCATTTACAAAAAAGTAGGATATAAGTGTTATATCCATTGTCTAGTATCCATAGTACAAGCTCTGCTTAGTTTGGGACTAGATGGTGCTGTGTAAAAATGTTCCAGAATATTTATTATTTATTATGTTTTATAACTATACATTAAAAATGGTACAAAACTTATATGAAATTTATCTGTCAAGTAATTTAACAAGAATTTATCAGTAGGTGGTGAAACAGGCCTATATACATGTAGTTATATAACATATAGGAAGTTATTATAGTACCTGGGCGACCGAGCTCTGTTGTGTGAAGAGCGAAAAAGATTTTATCCGGATCGGTTTTGCGTGAAAATACAGATAAAAATATTTTTTTCCAGTTATGAGACCTAGCTAGATCGATTTTCTGCCCCCGTCAACCAAACAATTGCATATATCGAAATCATTAGAGCCGTTTTCGAGAATTGTTCAAAAATAAAATTTTGAAAGTTGTTTACCGGTTGCTTTGTATGTTTAGCAGCAGAAATTAAAATATAGTTCCCTACAATCAAATATAATACATACTCAGAATATTTATGCAAATTGTTATTTTGCCACCAATTTATCAATTGCCAACATGGTTGCCATTCAACAAATAAAACAAGACCAAATTTTAAATTCATTGTCGAACACAAAAAAGCGGCAACAATCGTCAAAATCCAATTTTAATAATTGAATTAATATTAATTGAACATACAATTAAATTGCAAACCGCGCCGTGTGAAGGTTATAATTGCTTTTATAAAATCAATTTCGCCCCTTTGCGAGCTATGCACGGTTATTGTGACAAACGATTATTATTATTGTGAAAAGTTGCGAGATTTTTTACGACATTTTGCGAGATTTTCACATTTAGCGTCCATCATATCCACCGTCATCCTAATGGATGTTTTGATGTTTATTTGTTTGTGTGATGTTTGGGAAAAATATTTATAAGCTATAAATATTTTTGTTTGTTAATAAAAATTTACCACAAAATTCCGTCGCGTGTTTGGAAGAGCCGAAGCCGCAATAGGTAGGTTAAGGTAAGCTGGCAAACATGTAGACAATCCACCTGATTGTAAGTAGTTATTGCCACCAACGGACTCCTGCAACACGAAAGGCGTTGCTGATGCGTTGCCGGACCGGATCGATTGTAAAAAACCCAAGAGGAGGAACTACCTACTGCAAAAGTCGAAACATACTAAAAGGTGCTTGACGACATATTTTAACGTAAGAGGGTCTGGACCCAGTCAAACGTCAAGTCAGATTTGTTCTCGAGCTGATCTGATCTAAACAGTAAACAAATTGAATTCTAACTCGTCGACGGGCTGAAGCTTATTTGAATACGGTACTCCATCACAGGCTATGCTTTAAATGCTTTTCACCAGGCAAAACTAGGCTCAATAATATTCAAGTGAGTTCCACTCAACTCCTTAAACCTCTAAGTTTTTAGGGTCGGCAACGCGCGCGTTATACCCGTGGTGTTGCAAGCGTCTATTGGCTACGGTAACCGCTTACCATCAGGCGGATAGTAACCTTGTTTGTCACCTCAGTGGTATAAAAAAAAAGAATCCTACATACATGGTTGCAAGGGTGCGGGGCATCCGAGTGCAGAGCCCTAAGGGGTGCATATAAAAAAGCAGCTGACGTGTGCAGTTAGAGTATCATTTGTTTGCAAATAGGTAATCATTATATATTTCTACTCTCTGTAAAACAGTGCAATGTCTTTGATATGTATCCTCCTAGGAGAAAAGAGGCTCCAAACAACCGTACCTAATTGCTATTTCTTAAAGAATTCCTTTGGCTAAGCTCGGAATGCGAAGAAACCTTTTGGGAACACGAAATCCCTGTGATTTCGTTTTTTAACCGACTTTAAAGAAGACGATTTCTCAAGGCGATGTTAGATGTAATTTGCCGAGTGAATCGCGAGGTCGGTTCCTACAGGATATAATATATAATATTGATAGATCTTCTTCTTCTTCTTTTCGGGTCAATGGTAAAACTATTTATAGAATTTGAGCTACTTTAATGTAGGTGTCCACTTTAATTGCGGCTAGATAGATAGATATTGATAGATATGGGTGCTATTTCTTATGTATATACAAAAAAAAATACTTCCATCATCTAGGAGTTTTGGACTAGATGGACATGATAGGTATGTATTTTATACATCACCATCACGCCAGTATTCCCGAAGAGTTAGGCAGGGTGTACACCAGTTCACCGGTATATTTAGGTCCCATGTAATAGAGCCATCAACAGGGCACAAATCCAAACTCGAAACTGCTTCTAGAAATATCTAGGAGAATCCCAACAACACTTTACTCGACCCGAGAATCATAACCTAAATTAAAAATTTTGAAAACCCCCGACACGAAATGTAATTTGCCATTTTGTGGTGGCGGCCATCTTGGATTTGAAATGTATCATAGTGTACAGTATTCTCCTAGTTAAGACCTTTCATTTGATATCCATATTGAGGGAATTGTGAAAAACTATGTAATTCGCTATTTTGTGGCGGATTTTCATCAGACATATCTAAGAACACTCCCGACTAATTCACCTTTCAAATAAGAAAAACAAAATCAAAATCGGTTCATCGGTTCGGGAGCTACGATGCCACAGACAGACACACACACACATACACACACACACACACACAGATACGTCAAACTTATAACACCCCGTCGTTTTTGCGTCGGGGGTTAAAAACGAGGACCACTGACAGGCTGGCGCTTGACAAACAGGCTGATATAATGACTGACTTCAAGATTAATTAAAACAATCTATCAACGGGAACAACTCTTGGCTTCCGCGTCACATCGTCACAATACCAGAAGTACTTACATTAAATTCTTAACAAATAGCTTGGTGGGCGTGGAAACAATAGGCGATTTGTCTTGCTAACAAATTGGTCGAATCAAATACTGTGGCCTGATGTATTTGCGGGTAGGCGAATTATTTGTAGCCGCTGTGTTTGATTGCTGTTCGGTGCTAGTGTACTGGATAAGAAGGAGTTTTATGATTCATTTGTTTTAGTGCATTGATAGTTGCTCAGTAAGTTCCGTGCGTTTGTGTGTGTGTCAAAGGCAAAGAACAGGAGGGCCACCGGTGTGTTCATGTTCGATAGTCATGTGAATATACCTTTATCCTCTCCCACGATTAGAATGCAACCTATGCGAAAATGTGCAGTATGCGGGTGCATATATGACTATTATTGCCATCTTTTTCGTTTCCCTACAATTTTTGCAAATGAGAGCAGGAAAAATATAGTTAAAAAAAATCGCCAACTTTTTTGCACACTTGGTGTGCAAACAACGCTTACTGGGTTATTTTACTTCCCAATAACTTAGTATATTACTTCTATACTTAGTATATTATTCCCAATAACTTAGTATAGTATATTATATACAAAATAATGGCATAATACATAATGCCACATTGGATAGAACCACCCACACTCATATAAAAAACTATCCGCTTCTATGACGACATTAATTTATACTTGACACGGATAGACAAAAATTTTCACATATTTATAGATAATAGGGTAGAACCACGCATTGTAAGCACAATCCGTGCGAATAACCGATGTCGACTCATGCCCGCTGGGGCCCATTTGATACGAGAAACGTTTACCCTACTCAGTGGGCCTTTTTGTGCAATCGACAAGTTTCTTGTTCGGCCGATAAATGGTGTTGCAACCTTAGTAGACACGTTCATTATTTTGTAGCGTTTGCTCGCAAGGGTTGTCTGCTCTTAACTTTGGTGATTATCGCAAAAATTTGGCAGAGATTGACATTGTACTTTTTAAAGAATTGAACTAAAATTGACAAGAAACTTATTGGATTGTTGGAGCTTCCTAAATTACGGTTCAGGTACTTACACAATAAAAAAATATGTGCCATGAACTGTAGCACATTCAAATTCATAAAAAAAAACGAGTACTCATAGTATAAAAATATTGCATGATAAGTTGTTATTTTAAAATAATTTATAATATAAGTATATGTAAATGTTTTAATTAAATTGCAGTTTTTCTTCAACTTTCTTGATTGTACTTTAATTTTAAAGGTATTTGCACATTATATCGTAGCAGTGGCGAGTACACTGTGTGTGTATTGTGCAATTTGGATTATAGAATAGAATAGAATATTCTTTATTACACACCAAAAACCAAAGTAAGGAACAATCTTATTCTTCCTAATATTATAAATGCGAAAGAAGATAGACAGAGTTAGCTCTGTCTATCTGTCTGTCGCATTTTCACGCCAAAACTATTGAACCCATTTAAATGAAATTTGGTACACAGATAGTCTACAGCCGGAGAAAGGACATAGGGTACGAAAAAAGGGCTGTAAGTGATAAAATAGGGATGAAAGTTATAAGAATACCCAGAACACGCGGGTGATGCCGCTGGTGGAAAGCTAAATAGTTATAAATGGTACTATGGGCGGTCTTATAGCTGTTCGCTTGAGGGTATCTTGCTGTTTTATTTGTAAGGCATAATTTTAGTTCAGCCAATTTGGTAGCTGCCGTTAAGATATTTTCTACCGTGCCAAAACAAATTATTATAATAAATATAACGTTTGATATATGATACGGTGCAGTGGACGAAGTCCATGAGTAGATGTGAGGCAAACATTTTAATTTACAGCTATAAGTCGCCTTATTTCCTCACTGACCTTAATCGCAACCACACAATTGTATAATTAAACTCTAATCAAGCCCAGAATAATTTTCGCAATTAACACCACAACTTTTACAGAATGCAAAAATGCCTGTAAATGCATGTATTTTTTTTTCTGAAATTGTCGCGGGATTTGTCATACAAAATGTCACAATGAGTGACATTAATGCAAACTTAGTTTTGCAGCAAATAAAGACAATGTCATTCAATTCTGTACCTTATGACTATGCTGTTAGGGTGTATGGCTAATTTTGGGAAGTGAAAAATAGGTTTGGTGGTAATGCTACAATTATTTGCAAGTTGGCAACTTTTCTGATTGCCCGCTTCTCATGTTTTAATGAAAAGACAAAATAATTGTAACTTTTTTTCCACAGTTTAATCTTCCGGAATTAGAGGGGATATTTTTTATTTTGTGGCTTTTGTTCTAGTTTATCTATGACCATTTTTCGCGGCTTAAAATGGAGGTCTTTTGAGCGAACTAGAGATAAAGGAAGCGGACATGGCGGATGAAGGCCGACGCAAAAATACTTGTAAATATAATAAAGGCAAGCGTGGTGGACTGGTGGACTTAAAGCCTCATCGGAATATACCTTAGAACGTTGCGCTTATAACCACTAAGCTATATTTAGACACACAAGACACAGATTTTGTTAGCTCGGTTGTCAATTGTTTACGTATCTACCTATTTGTATTTTTTCAAGCATTTTCCATGCTAAGATTACATGATTACGTTACCTTTAAGACGTAAATTAGAATGAGAAGGAAGATTTCGACTGGGGAGCGGGGCTCGCGGCAGCTTAGTGGTTAAAGCGTCTGGTGTACCGAACCAGAAGACGCAGGTTCGAATCCGGCCCGCCAGCCGATGTTTTCCTTCATTAAAAATAAATTGTTTACGTTTAAAGGCCTGTTTCACCACCCCTGGATATGTTCCCGTTAAATTATTTGGCAGATAATTTCATACAAATTTGTTTGAATTTATCCTGTGGTTACCGACTGTATTCCTCGAAGGGGTAGGCAGAGGCGTACTAATGTACACCCACATTTTACCAGTATGTTTTAGGTCCCATGTAATAGGGCGCCCATTGCCATCAACCGGGCACAGATCCAGATTCCGAGCTGCTACATGGAATTTCACAAAAAAACTTAATAACACTACTCGACCCAGGGATTGAACCCAGGACCTCTAGCGCAGCAGTCGACCACTAGACCGACGAGGTAGTCTAAACACTAAATGTTATATATAAATATAAAAATAAGTCGGGTTTTCCTTCCTGACGCTATAACTCCAGAACGCACGAACCGATTTCCACGGTTTTGCATTCGTTGGAAAGGTCTCGGGCTCCGTGAGGTTTATAGCAAAGAAAATTCAGGAAAAATTTCAACAGAAAAGCGGGTTAAAAAGGTTATCAAGACCACGCGGGCGAAGCCGGTGGCGGAAAGCTAGTATATAAATAAAAATTATTCGCCGAAATGTTTGTACGCACATAACTTCCAAACAACTGTACCAAATTGGATAATTCTATTTTTGTTTTGTTCATTATTGTCAGGACAAGGTTTGTGGGATACTTAGACAAAGCTGCGCACGGGCCGCTAGTAATAAATAATAATAGTCACCGTACAAATTTCAAAAGATAAAGTAGAAATTTTAACAAAACAATTCAGTTCCACAATATTAGCTTCTCAGTGGTTTTCACAACTTTTGATTTATGTTACTGTGTGTGATGGATGAGACGCAGTTTTGGCTCGAATTGCTGGCTCGACCTACCCTTATCATTTCAAAAGTCAAGTTGGTTGCATTTCTCTGCATGAGATACTTAATTTATTAAATGGCTTGAGAAACTAGCGTTATTGGATGAAGTAAATAACATATATTGAGAGAGTTAGAGCACAGTCATTTATGGCTCAAATCTGGAGCAGCCCGTTTTGGGAAGTACCTCCACCTTACAGAAAACTGCAGCCAAATAACACACTTTATTGTGTGTTGTGTTCCTGCAGTGAGTAAAGTTGCCAGAGCTCCTTCTAATGTTGTGTTAGTGTTATAAACGTCCATAGGCTTAGGCTGCGGTAACCGTCTACCATCAAACGGGCCTGCATGCTTGTTTTTCCTTGTGGTATAAAAAAAAAACATATCATCAAGCCTGTGTTCCCCAAAAGGTTAGGCAGAGGTGCACTAACATACACCCATACCTCGGTATGTTTACGTCCCATGTAATAGGCGAGCCTATTGCCATTAACCAGGCAAAATCCAAACTCCAAGGTGCTTCCAGTGGTACTGAGACCACTGCTGGACCCAAGAATCGAACCCAGGACCGCAAGCGTAGCTGCCATTCGCGCTTAAAACCACTTGGCTAACAGGGCAGTATAAAAACATTTCATAGAGAGAGATTTTATTGTCATAATCTAAACTTAGAGCTCACTCAAATTCATAGCATATAATCATATCTTCATACATACCTACAGTCCTATTTAACAAATTATGTTAATTAATTATTTAAAGGTTCATTAAAGTAATTAGTGTCAGAATCGTTTATTGACGCGCACCAAGAATTAAGTTACGAAGAAATTAATACAAAGCTAAGGTATGGCGCCAAATTAATTAAAATTTTAATTGATAGCACAAACAAAAGATATTTATAAACATAATTTGTATATTCTTTGAAAATTATGGTACCTACAATTTTAATTGGTAACCGAATTTCGTATTTAAACGAAGCGACTGTCACTTGGATAGGTGAAATGGTCATAATTATTTTATGAACTTGGACAGGAATCATAATATGATTTGCGTTTACGAGGCTGTACGGTCGCGGTCATAAGTCCATTACTATTTTTACAAGTCTATCGCATGAAACAAGTTTCACTTACGACCTTTTTCTATAACAAACATTTTGCATACATAGACGATTTCGTATATCGTATTGTTTCATAATTATCTAGTTGGAAAGAGAGCGATGTAATGATCATTCAGTGCTGAGATGTCGCGACGGCGTATTATGATAGTGGTATTAAATTTCAAATCACTAAGTATATGTTTATGTATACGCACAGTAACGTGCAGGCAAATACGATCCTTGACATGATAATGGACTTATGGCCTCTTACTGTACATCGTGCTGTGCATTGCCAGGTGTCAGTGGCTTCGTGAATCGTGTAAAATACTGGTTATATTTGGTCGCATCTGGTTAGAATGGAAGTCAAACATGGGAAATGGTTTTACATAATGAAATGATGAAAATTAAAATCCTTTATTTGCACAAATGCGGTAGCGGTGCGGGTTGGGCAGAGGTGTACCAATGCAACCAATCATTTTACTATTATACGGGTGGTATTTAATACGTTATCTGTAAATCCCCCTTTTTCAATCAAAATATTCAAAATTACTACCAAAAATACTGAATTGCACACAAAATTTGCTCATCAAATAAACCAATTATACTATACTGTTAGATCTTTAAAGCTTAACTGTTTTACTGAATGACTATCTGTTAACTAAAAGTAAATCTAATACTTTTCTACCAGCATAAATAACGTTCTACTTTTTCACTCAACTATAGGACCGATTTGGTTCTGGCACTTCGCCGGCCGCTGCCGCGGCACGCTCGCTTCGCTCGCTCGGCTTGTGCGTTGTGGTCGCAGTTCTAACCTAACCTAAACTAAAAAAAATATTTGTTATGCAGTTTCAGCAAATAATTTTAGAAATTCCGTTGTAATATTGAATAATTTGTGTGCAAATCAGTATTTTTGTTTTACGGTGAATAATAAAAAAGCCATCAGATATTGATGAATTTTAAACATTTTTTAGTACAACATGTTTAGGTAATCAAGTAGTTAATTTGTAGTACAGTCATTTATTTGATATGCAGTAGATTTATTAGTGGGGAAATTTTGTTTGCTTAAATTTCTAAATAGAGGTGCAGTTAAAAATTCCCCTTATTATAATAATAATAATAAAATTTAATTCAGGCAAAGAAAACCCATATACACAAATTATTAACAGATACATAAAAAAGACAGAAAATTATACAGAAAAATTTTAAAATAAGGTCTGAAGAACATAAACAGCTAAAAATGTTTTTTTTTTTACTACTTCTACTTTGGCGTTTAATTTTAAATTAAAACTTTCGCTGCGACAGTTGCACCATAGTATGTTTGTCGCAGCAATGCCTTATGATGTAGCAGTCAAGCCTGCTTGCAATCATCTTTAGGATGGTGTTAGCGCTCGCCCGCACTCTGCGTACCAGTGACATGGCACGCTTTCGCATGGTCGCGTAAAAGCAGTCCGTGCGCGCGTCTGCGAACATGCCAGAGGCACTACAGAAACGCGGGAGCCTCAACACCACCCTAAACGCATTATTGTATTGGACGCGGAGGGCATGGTAACTTCTTTTACTGTAATCAGCCCACAGACTGCAAGAGTAAAGCGATGTACAGTAGGCTTTAAAGAGCGTAATCTTTACCTCTCTAGAGCACCTCGCGAACCTACAAGCGATCATATTCGCTCTGACAGACAACGCCCTCCGCTCCCGTTCCATATCTGCGTGATCCTTGAGGTCACCAGTAAGTATATGCCCCAGGTATTTGAATTGCTCAACCCTTACTAGGGGAACATCATACAACTTAACCGGGGGAATATTTGTAGGACATATCGCACCACCTCCCTCAAAGACCATTATACTAGCTTCTCGCCAGCGGCTTTGCCCGCGTGGTCTTGATAACCTTTTTACCCCGTTTTTGCAACATTTTTCATTGCTACTCCGCTCCTGTTAGTCGTAGTGTGATGATATATAGCCTATAGCCTTCCCCGATAAATGGGCTATCTAACACTGAAAGATTTTTCAAATCGGTCCAGTAGTTTCAGAGCCAATAAAACAAACAAACAATCAAATTTTTCCTATATATATTATATTATATATATATTATAATGTTACTATAGTCTATAGTAACTTAAACGTAAGCTTACGTGCCGCGAATTATATCTATGTTTATGTAAACATAGATATAATTCGCGGCACGTAAGTTTAACCAAAACTAACGGAGAGGGGTAACGTTTGCGGATAACTTTAGGAAGCTCTTTTTAAGCATTCAAAATGCACGGTTATAAAGGCCAGCAAAGTGCCAGGGGCAAAATACTGCTATAACCTTCCATCACATGACGAAATATACTATATTAAAATCTCTTTAAACTATATAAATATCATTGATTGCTCTCAAAATGAATTCTCATTGCAAATACTTGTTTAATTATTTTGGGCCCGTCTTTAAAACGCGTACCGAATACAAATGGAAATTCTAAGTTTCTAGAAAATGCATTGTTGGTATATCTTTGCATTTATATATAAGAATATTGGAAAAGTTTATTGTAGTTTGAAACTAAATGTAGATTAGAATAGTTACTTTCGAAGAATTCTGATTTATTTCTTTAATTACTTAGTATTTCGATCAGAGAAATACAATGTCAAATCATCATGGTTCAAGTTTTATGACCTTTTACATTGCAAATAATGTTATAGGTAATTTTTTATTTACTAGCTGTTCTGTTATAGTCTGCGCGGTACTAGTTGGCCCCTTGGGTATGTGAGCGGCGGGACGGAGAAGCGGGGTCGCCTGTGCGCGGTGGGTCGGCGGGAGCGCTTGTTTTTGTTCACAGTAACCCGCCGCCTCACCCCCGTTCCTACTTAAAGCGCGGTTAAGGTGGATGCTCCAGGGTAGCCCGCGAAATTCAAATTTCCGTACGTTTTTTGCAATTTGCAGCTGAGTATCGGATATTTTATTAATAGAAACTAAATTCGCGGTACTGGCATGTATGTATTTATATCATTATATTAGTTAAATTTATCAATGTAACCCACTAAGTTAAAATTTATATTAAACGTAAAGTTATTATTAAAATGGCACATTTTCTCTTTTCTCTAAGTTAGACAATTATATTGAAGGTTTTAATAAGTATAATTGTGTAAATACATACATGCCAGTACCGCGAATTTAGTTTCTATTAATAAAATATCCGATACTCAGCTGCAAATTGCAAAAAACGTACGGAAATTTGAATTTCGCGGGCTACCCTGGAGCATTCACCTTAACTAGTTCTGCGCGAACTATAGCGGATGCCTACGTTATAATAACTACTTATATGTGTGCCAAATTTCAGCCTAATCCGTTCGGTGAGCAGTCAGTCATCTTTTAGTTTTCTTTAAACAGATAATTGTCATTGTTTAATACAGTATAACAAAAATACACAAAAAACAAAATCAAAGCCCGAAAGGCCAAATTTTAAAATAGTGAACAATACAGCCAAAACCATATCGATGAGCGGTTTAATCGAAAGCAATCGAGTGGCCAGATTGAAATGAATCGATTAAAATCACACGAGTACTTTGTGCGATTACCGATGCATGGATAGCGTGGGCTATCGAGATGAACGATCGTGTTGGGGATGCCCTTTGACATACTATATTGTCTAGTTAGCAGATTGTATCGTTTGTTCACAAAGAGAATGGGTGTGTTTGGCCGATAAAAGCGCTTATAAGCGCCTTGTAAGCAATATGGCATAGCTAAGCGGTAAGAGCTATTATCAGTGTCAACTGCTAAATCAATGACAGCAAACGTGTCCTGTCCGAAAATAGTCTGATTAGTTTGGCAGTTTCACAATTAGTTTTTATAAGTAAAATGGCAATCGCTAAGCGGTAACAGTATCAACTAGAACTGTCAAGCCGCAGTTAGCAAACGTGTCATGCATGGCCGAAAACTGTCTAAAATTTGTAAGCACTTACAAATATTCACAAGCGCTTAGATCGGGAAAACACCCCCAATGACTTACCTACCAGCCTAACGGCACTATTGTATGATGTTCATTACAGAAACATTATGGTGAACATGTAAAATTGTAAATGCTGTATACGGTTCTTTCTTCAAAAGGCTATTCCAGCCATTACATCTCAACTGTGTTAGTTTTATGTTTAGGTCCCATGTAATAGGACCCTATTACTTGGTACCTAAACATACATCCCAACTGTGTTAGTTATATGTTTAGGTCCCATGTAATAGGACCCTATTACTTGGTATTTAAATAACTCCCCAACTGTGTTAGTTTTATGTTTAGGTCCCATATAATAGGGCCCTATTACATGGGTCCCGTATAATAGGACCCTATTACATGGGTCCCGTATAATAGGACCCTATTACATGGGACCTAAACATACATCCCAACTGTGTTAGTTTTATGTTTAGGTCCCATGTAATAGGACCCTATTACTTAGTACCTAAACATACATCCCAACTGTGTAAGTTATATGTTTAGGTCCCATGCAATAGGACCCTATTACTTAGTACCTAAACATACATCCCAACTGTGTAAGTTATATGTTTAGGTCCCATGTAATAGGACCCTATTACTTGGGACCTAAACATACATCCCAACTGTGTTAGTTTTATGTTTAGGTCCCATGTAATAGGACCCTATTACTTAGTACCTAAACATACATCCCAATTGTGTAAGGTATATGTTTAGGTCCCAAGTAATAGGACCCTATTACTTGGTACCTAAGCATACATCCCAACTGTATTAGTTTTATGTCTCATGTAATAGGACCCTATTACTTGGTACCTAGACATACATCCCAACTGTGTTAGTTTTATGTTTAGGTCCCATGTAATAGGACCCTATTACTTGGTACCTAGACATACATCCCAACTGTGTTAGTTTTATGTTTAGGTCCCATGTAATAGGACCCTATTACTTGGTACCTAGACATACATCCCAACTGTGTTAGTTTTATGTTTAGGTCCCAAGTAATAGGACCCTATTACTTGGTACCTAAGCATACATCCCAACTGTATTAGTTTTATGTTTAGGTCTCATGTAATAGAACCCTATTACTTGGTACCTAGACATACATCCCAACTGTGTTAGTTTTATGTTTAGGTCCCAAGTAATAGGACCCTATTACTTGGTACCTAAGCATACATCCCAACTGTATTAGTTTTATGTTTAGGTCTCATGTAATAGGACCCTATTACTTGGTACCTAGACATACATCCCAACTGTGTTAGTTTTATGTTTAGGTCCCAAGTAATAGGACCCTATTACTTGGGACCTAAACATACATCCCAACTGTGTTAGTTTTATGTTTAGGTCTCATGTAATAGGACCCTATTACTTGGTACCTAGACATACATCCCAACTGTGTTAGTTTTATGTTTAGGTCCCATGTAATAGGACCCTATTACTTGGTACCTATACATACATCCCAACTGTGTCAGTTTTATGTTTAGGTCCCATATAATAGGACCCTATAACTTGAGATCTAAACATACCTCCCAACCATGATGCTTTGTACTTAATTATTATGTTCAAAACTTCAAACTTACAGGTTATCAATAGCAAAATTCCATAAACTAAAATACAAAACACAAATCCTCCTTTAATAGACTTCTGTACTTTATAAGCTGCTACTTTAAGTGATAAACGAGGTATTAAACAAAAATAATAGTCGGCACTGTGGCCCCATTTCACACAACGCAGACCCACACGCATTTGATATTCTTCTAAATGAAAATATATTGCGTAGAGAACAACTTTGGCTTTAAATGTAACTGCTGGAACAGTTGGAATGTGGTGAAATATAGCAGTTATATTGTATCAGTTATTTGTTTTGTGTGGCTGCATTAGTTGGTTTGCGTGTTACGCTTTGTAGGTACAGTTCTCGCCAAACTTATTGTCCGGGTTGAAGTTGGCACGTGCTAACTTTAACCCATAATGGATTTGAAGTTTATTATAGTGTAGTATTCTACTAGTCAAACCCTTTCATGTGATACCCATATTGAGGGAGTTGTAAAAAAATATATAATCCGCCATTATGTAGCGGCGGCCATCTTTCAAAATCGGTTCATCCGTTTAGAAGCTACGATGCCACAGAAACACACACACACACACACACGCACGTCAGATTTTTAATACCCCATCGTTTTTGCGTCGGGAGCTAAAAATAGGTCTTAACAACATAATCTAGGTCGTTTCAACACGCATCGCCTGCTAGCAATTTACGTGATTGATAAAGTGTAAAAATAAATAGCAATTCATTCTTTAATTATTTTGCAATTTATAGTTCCGATAAAACTTGGAATAAGTAAATTAAGTGATTTAATATTTATGTAAAAAAACTTAACTGCCTTGTTGGTCCTGGATCCTGGGTTCGTATATTAGGTTGAGCAAAGCGTTATTGGGGTTTTCTATGAAATTCGACGTCTGTGGTCTAGTGGTTCCAGTACCGGACTGCTGATCACGAGGTCCTGGGTTCGATTCCCACATGACACAAATATTTGTGTGATGAACATAAGTGTTCGTGTTTGTTTGGGTGTTTCTTATGTATTATATGTATGTATTTACAAAAAAAAGTATATAAGTATTATATCCATTGTCTAGTACCCATAGTACTAGCTCTGCTTAGTTTGGGACTAGAGGGTGATGTGTAAAATGTCCCAGAATATTTATTTATTTAATTCTCAATAGCAGCGCGGAATCAGGATTTGTGCCCGGTAGACTTATATGACGGTGTATAATTAGTACACCTCTGCCTAACCCTTCGGATAGTAAAGGCGTGATGTTGTGTTTTATGTATACTCTCATAATTTTGCAGAAAAAGTTTTTATCTAAAACGTTTTCTGATAAAATCATACAAACACCCTTTTTTACTTTAAAAGAAACCTGTTTCCATCATCAACAATTTACCTCAGTTTGGCCTAGAATCATTCATATTTGCCCGACATTTGTAGAACAATGTAAAAAATCCAATGTTTTGTCCGTTCCCATTGTCAGGCGACATTATTCGCGCATCGGGTCCTCCGGATCCCACAACCAGTCCATAAAATAAACCGCCAACGACTCAATTCATCACAGACTACTCTTTGCCTCCCTGCTCCTACCAAACTGTTTAAAAAAACACCAACATATCGCATCACATAACATACACTTACGCTTTACATGTTTGTTTGAAAATTTTGGTCCTTAGTTCCGCGGCAATGGATGCGAGCCTTTGCGGAATGGTTGTCAAAGCAATGTGCAGAAGTTTAGGTAGGACCTAAGTGATTGATCATCAGTAAGAAATAGTGGGTTTAAGTCTTGAACTCGCGCCTTCGTCTTAGTCTTGTCAGTTGCACGTGTCGCGGACTTGGGAAATGTTTTTTTTATTTAAGTTTGTATTGTTTTAGCGTGGTATGGACATGTGATGCGTAGAAGTGAAGAGCATGTTACCAAAAAGGTTTTAAGCATGAATGTGGATGGATATAAGGGAAGAGGAAGACCAAAGAGAAGAGGGATGGACTGTGTGAGAAAGGATATGACAAAGGAGTTGAATGACGAGATGACGGGTAATAGAGATGTATGGAAGAAAAAGACATACTGCGCCGACCCCAAGTGAATAGGGATAAGGGCAGGAGGATGATGATGATGATGAAGATGGTTCTAGCGTGAAGTCAGATGGAGTTGCGGAGCAGTCGTACTTTCTTAAAGATGACAACGTTTTAGATATGTTGTCATAACACAAGCGAAAGTATAACATATGTATCACGGCTATTGTGATTAGCATGGGACCTAAATATACATATAAGATTATTATCATTAACCTTAACATGATCTGGGAATCGAACCCAAGAGCTCTATGACAGCCGCTTCACAACCATTAGATGGTTAATGATCTCTTAATTGAAAAAGGAACACATCTTTTAAGGAGGAACTTTCAAGGAGGTACTTTCAAGGAGGACGTTAGGGCTTAAGCCCTATGTAAATCATAATGTAACGTCATAATTTTAAAATTATGTCGTTACATTATTTTCATATACAGTTCTTCAATCTCTAGCTAAAGCCAACCTCTATAGTAAACTACCTTTTTCATAATTAAAATAAAGCGTGCCATTCACAGACTTTTCAATTAGTGGGTCAGGATTAATATAACCTGTCTCCACCTAGCACACTGTAATCAGAACGATTTAATCAGTTGTAATCCCCGCAGCGTGGCCCGAGCGCTGATATTTCATTTGTGCATAGTACTATCTGTCCCTTGGGCTATATTAGTCGGGGAGCTGTATTATATATACAGTATGTTCGTGTGCAGTTTTTAGATCTGTAAAGGTTAGGACGAGGTGTGATGCGAATAGAATTTAATTTTTAGTGCAGATAAAGTGATACCTACTTTCCAGGTGCTAGGTTCCATTCCCAGGTAAGGCAGTGTTATTGGAATTTTATATGAAATTCTCAGTAACAGCTCGCAGCTTGGAGTGTGGATTTGTGCCCGGTTAATGGCAATGGGTTCGCTCCCGTATTACTTGGGAAAAACATATTGGTGAACTTGTGGGTGTACATTAGTACAGTTCTGCCTAACCCTTCAGGAATTAATTATAAAGCTTATTTTAGGACTATTATAAAATAAACTGTCTCCTAAATAAATATTTATTTGTTTGTCTATACGTTCATTTATCATATGATTACAATGGCTATGCTGTCGTATGCGTATTTAATATTTTGATAAATGAAATACAGGGAACAATCTCAATTAAGTGATCATAATTTCTAGTTTCTGCTTTGATACCGCTTAGAAATTTAGAAATAGACTAACGAGTTTATTTACTTACTTACATTATTTAAATAAATATATTTTATCAAAACATTAGAAAATAAAATTGTCTACTATCCTACCTTGGTTTAATGACATCATTAAATGCACCCAGGAAAGTAGAAACTATTCCTCACAGTCTTCGAGACTAAGGGCTGAAACATCCTCCACCACTGGACACCCGCTAACTACCGAATGAATTTAAAAAAAAGACGTGTGGCACTCGGAGACTGCCGCGGTAAAGCTATTGCATAGCATTTTTTATCAACTTATGCAATTATAATTATTTATTTATTTTATTAATTTACACAAAAAAAAAGTTTACGAACACACACACACACACACACACAAACACACAAACATACACACACACACACAAACACACACACACACACACCGCTGTACCGGTCGGAGTGGGGGGTGTTAGGTTTTTTTCGTTACGGAATTTCTGGATTCGGTCCCCACGCTCAAGGCCCGCGATAAAAGCTATGCAATAGCTTAAAAATTGTATGAAACTATGTGCCAGCTAAAATAACGGAAACTTATCGGTAAGCTGTGAAACAGCCGCTAAGCTAGCTGAAACACATATATTATCTATCATTAGCATACATGTGTTCAGCACAAATGAACAGCCCGCAGACAATTAGCCGCGTCTGGTTAGCCTCACCTGTGCACCTAATTAATTGTAACATTGTCCATTACACCGCTCTACTACACGTCCGGGAACTCCAACACTATCGAGTCTATCGATATACATGCTTGCGTGTTATGATAGCCTGGTACTTGTGATCTATTAGCGCAAAGGATTTTAATTGTATCCCAAACGTACATAATAAAAAAAACTGTTTTTACCGGTAATATTATAGATAGAAATTGTATTACTTAGATTAATTTATCATCTGATTGTATCTTATTTATGAATGCTGTGTTTGCCGATTGATATTGTACACAACGGATATTTAACTATTGTGCATGTAACCTTTCTATGAAAATGTGTAACAATTGTAGGCAAATCAATAAATAAATAAATACTAATATTATAAGTGTGAAAGTTTGTATGTATGGATGGATGTTTGTTACTCTTTCACGCAAAAACTACTGTACGGATCTGGATGAAATTTGGCACAGAGATAGAACATAGTCTGGAATAGCACATTGGCTACTTTTTATCCCGGTAAAATGTATGGTTCCCGTGGGATAGTGGGTAAAGCCACTGGCGGAAAGCTATTAAGTAATAAGTAGGTATTGTAGGTAATATGTGCACAAAAAAAACATTTCACAAAATTAACATTAAACAGTTCTTGCCAATCTTATTGTCCGGCTTAAAGTTGGTACGAGATAACTTCAACCCGGCCGTAAAAATCGGGTAGAAAAATATTGGTTAAATGAATCAAAACGACAGCCTACGACTTGAGCTTTCGTTATTATTTATTTTAATCCAGTATTTTTATTTCTCCGCATTTTACAGCTGGGTTGACAAAAAGATTGGCGAGAACTATACTAGAAAACTGCAAACATTCTACATCATCTCTCTTTCGTGGTTCCAATGATTCAATCTTTTCTCTCCAATCTCCATCTTTCTACGTTTAATTCATTTTAATTTCCATTCAACCTATTTCGTCAGAAACGACAAAACTGTAGAGATTCTGACAGCTGGTTACGATTCTTGCATTTACTTCGTATGTTATTAAAAAGCAAATTAGTATTCTATTCATAAAAGATACTCCTTACAACCAGTCATAGATTGATATACCTAACCAGTCTCAAATTTGGGCAGTGAGTATTCGAGAGTGAAGTTGATAAAATAATATCACAAATGAGATCGGCTTGCTTCCATTTGAAAATCAATTTTGTCGACAATATGCCGAGCGGTATCGACTGAGCAATGGGAATATGGGTTCACAATGACATTATGGGTGTATCTACATGAAAATGTTACAAAGATGTTTGACATTTTGAAGCAGTACCATTTGAAATGTTACTTAGTTTTTTTTTTCCAATGACAATCTTTGTGCGTCCACTATTGTATATGACTCTTTATCTTTGTCAAAAACAGAATAGAAAAGCATCGTCAATATAAAATTAAGTCAGCAAGAGAGGTAGGGCACAGCCATTTATGGCTCAAATCTGGAGCAGCCCATCTGGGGAAGTACCTCCACCTTACAGAAAACTGCAGCCAAGTAACACACTTTATTGTGTGTTGTATTCCTGCAGTGAGTAAGGTTGCCAGAGCTCCTTCTAAGGATGCGCTGCGCTGGCAGCAAGAGGAATATTCCCTCAAACTGTCGGCGCAGTGAATACTCCATAAACCTCTAAGAGGTTTCTCGGGTCGGCAACGCGCGAGTGATACCTCTGGTGTTGCAAGCGTCCATAGGCTATGATAACCGCTTACCATCAGGCGGGCCGTATGCTTGTTTGCCACCTAAGGGCCGATTTCACCGTTCTCATTAAAAACTGAGTTCAATAAAACTAAGTTCTGCTTAATCGAGTTCATATGTTGGTTCTGATCTCGGTTCACGTCTCGCAGATTTCACCGGGTAATTTTTGATCGTGTTTACGAGAGCTAAGTTTACTTTGACATAGAATGTAAATATTGTCAGTTCGTGACAATCATAGACAAATTACGATGATGCTCTTTGCAGTTAAAAATGGTAAGTTATAATTTTTAAGTGAGATTTGAGATGATTTTGAGGATAGTGAAGTTCGAGTAAATTCAGAGAGTATTAAAATAAAAAAATACAGCTTGTAGGCAATATAATTACGTTGAATAAATATAAATTTCTATGATAGCTCATAGATGTCTTTGTAAACATTTTGTTGGATAGTATCTTCGTAAACGTACGTGTTTCGTTTCCGTTTTATGACACTGGTGGCGCTGTTTCTCTTCTCCATTAAATAATGTCATTTCGCTTCTGCATAATTATTAATTATCGTGTTTTAAGAATTCTAACGAGTTTTATTGAAATACTGCCGAAACCCAATAATATAGACTACTCATATAATTAGAATATCTCTAATAAATTAATTAAATTATGAATTAGGTTATCTTTTATGGCTTTGACAGGTCTTGATCGCGATCAGATACGTTAAACGTCCAAAATCGGGCGTTCAGAATTTAAACTAAGATCAGCCTTAACTGAGTTCAGTTTATGTTGGTGAAATGCAAACCTCCGTCCTGAACTCAGTTAACCGCGAGAACTGAGATTAACTTGAATTGATCGCGTTTAATTTAAATGGTGAAATCGGCTCTTAGTGGTATAAAAACAAGTCGGTTTTGAAATGAGTGGAAGGAATACTAATAATGTTTTAGTCAGTTGTAACAGAAATTAGATTATAAATTTATAGGCGATGGATTTAAGGTAGATAATACATAGGTAGTATAGGTACAGTCAGCAACGAAAGTCGTTGAACACAACGAAAGTTTAAAAACATCTCAGTACCTAAACTATTCATTAGATTTTGACTAAGGTAAAACATATAATTGTCCTCTATTATGAGAATTTGTACCGCCTTCAAGGGTCAGTGAATTCTGAATATTAAAGATGATAAAGCGTTTTGAAGATTTCATAGTGTTCAGCTACTTTCGTTGCTGACTGTACATACATTAATTAAATTACTAATTTTACATGATATACAAGCTATTTATTAATTAGTACAGGAATAAATACTTATACTTATAATTAGCGTCGACATAATATTATTTATGTTTTATGTGACATGATTTTTGAACGAAAGGAAACTAAGCAACCTACATAAAATAAAAACAGAAAACGATGCAATTTTAAATATAATTAAAACCCATTATTTGTTTTGGCAATCAGAGAATATTCGTGAAGGAATATTTTTCCTCAGATCCACTACATTCTTCACTCTTTCAATTACCGAACGTTTTATGGCCGAAAATGAAACATCTCCTTGACTTCGGTGCGCCATCCGACGTTCTTATTCGATTTTTAAATATCGCGCGCCAAAAGCTGGTGTTCAATATTTTGGTGACACTGAGGTTTTTTTTCATGACAAATGCATTTAAATGTCTCGCTCTTTTTATTGGTGCGGCAGTTTATCTTTATTTATCTCGCTGGCACTGTCGATAAAGTAGATAGTGAGGGTAATCATCAACATTTGATGGACGCTTTTTAAAGAAAATTGAGTGTGTGAATTTCATGTGTGAACTTTAATATAATTGTGTTTGTGTAATGTGTTACTATAATACATTATTTCTTGAGGTTAGTGAATAATCAGGTTGACTTAAGTATTAGAACTAAGATGAATATCAGATGATTTAGATATTATTGTTTGATTTTTGTCGATCAGTTGATTTTCTCTCTCGATCTTGTTATCTTGTCGATCTCGTCTCGCCCGTAACGAAGGTTTTGTAAGTGTATTGATGTACATACTTTATGCACTTGCCCATAACCTTCCTGCTAAGGGAGAGGTGTTGTGTTCTATTCTCATTTCAAGCTTAGTTTTACTGGGTTTTTCAATAAATATTCAGTAGCAGCCATTCATTTAAATACTAAAGATAGCCGTCGGAACATTTGACAGACGCGTTCGCATGCATGCGCACGCGTTAGTAACGCATGGCATTTGTGTTTTAGCTGGTCGCGGACTAGTTCACTTCGGTTTGGAGAAGACCATTTTGGGACCAATCGGGGGTGTGATTGTGACATGCGATCCGCCCAGTCCTTACGCAGTAATATATATTACTGCGTAAGGACTAAATCAATGGTAGCAGCTTGAACAAAATAACTATTGGCGAACTATGGGTGTAGAGCTATGCACCTCTGCCAACTCTTCGAGGAATAAAAGGTCAGTCCCTAAACACTACACTATTTCCTAAAAAAAGTAACACGTTTTAACAGTAACGACGCAGTAAAATCGCCGTCTATATGTTCTGCACGTTTAGTTTTTATGTGTTTTTCACACAGTTGGGGCTAACCTAGCGCGGGTTGGATCGGAATATACGCGAGTAAACAAATAAGAAAATATCAGCAACACTTATTTTTATTTTAATGAAGGAAAACTTCGACTGACTCAAACTTGCGTCTTCTGGTTAAATATACCAGACGCTATGACCTCTAAGTCACCGCGACCTACTCGCCTAGTCGAAATTTTCCTTCACATTCTAAATTTACGTCCATGGTGAAGTTAGCGACGTTTTTTATCTTCATTTAAATAAATAGTAATCTTAGTATGGAAAATGCTTAAAAACACGAAAAAATGATAATACTAGTTTTTTAATCGACATTCAATATGGAGGAGAATATTCGCAAGACGGCGGATTATTGTCAACAAAACTTTCCTTATAATAACCATTCCTACACAGATTAAAAATAATTAGTCCGCCATCTTGGGCCGTCCGCCATATTGGACTGAGAATGACGTCGATTAGAGAGAGAGAGAGAGACAGCGGAGGCTTAGTAATAGAGTCCCGTTGGCACACTTCGGGTACGGAACTCTAAAAAAGTGACAATGTACCGTGAGTTTTATAATGTCGTCGTAACTGAGTCACAAAAAGCGGTGTATTACAATAGTTAGACTCTATTCAAGAGAGAAGTCGAGGAAATCGTCCTAAGGGAAATCTTCAGACGTTGAAATGAAAATATTCACTGAAAAATATATACATTCGAATACTTGACAGATTATTTCGTTTACCAGAACTTTCTAGATATTTTGAAGTAAGTTTTTGAGCGTATTTTGTATACTAGTTATTCTCCGCGGTGTTACTTGCGTTCATCATTTTTTTTAATAAATAAAATTTCTAAAATAAAGGTACTTAGCCTTACTCTTTATAACATTAGCTATCTGCGAGTGAAAGTCCCATCAAAATCGGTCCAGCCGTTTCAGAGATTAGCCGGAACAAACAGACAAAAAATTTAAAAAATTGTTTTTTGAAGCACCGTTTATTTATTATTTATTTATATATACTTTATTGTACACCGAATAAAATAGGATACTTAAGTTATTAAAGATATACAATGGGCGGCCTTATCGCAGACTGCGATCTCTTCCAGGCAACCTTAGCATGGACGTTTATATAGATAGATAGATAGAATATTCTTTATTACACACCAAAACCAATGTAAAGAACAATTTTATGTATATATATTTTATATACCTACTTTTATATGCATTTAGTGATAAGCTGTTAATTTCAAATCACAAACAGACAATTCAATTTTATTTATTTGTATAGATTTTTGGTATTGAATATTGATTTTAACTTTCTGATATTTGCAGTAAAGTTGTTGGCAACTTACAAGTTGTTCTGATACTTTGTCTTTTGGGAAATTATGTCGAGTATTTCAAACAAACTGGAGAACTTTATATATTATTTTATATTAGGAATACATTTTTCGGCCATGGAACGAAGATATCCCATTAATCTCAGCTATGACACTTCATAAAATACCATCACGCCTGTATCCTCCGAAGAGTTGAGCAGATGTGTAGTAATTTACACACACAATTCACTGGGCTGCTGCTACTAAGAATTTCAAAGCAAATGAAGAGGTTCCTATCACCTTACGCAAATGTTTCTTACATGCTAACTCCGGCCTCCCATAACCCGCCGAAGTTCGGAGCATGTGGTGGAATATAATACCACGTTGTACCCTCCATAGCTAGAGATGCAGCGAGGAATGATGGCGCTTTTTATAAACTGTACAGGAGGTCTGTTTTTTACAATCGTATACTGTATGATTGCTACCTAAACAATTGAAGCAAATTTTATTTTTAGCTACAAAATCGCGTCTTTCTTCTGTGGATTGTTTTGTGAATTGCTTACAGTAGCGAGCTTATGGGAGCAATATTCACATAACTAACATTGATTTTGAACTGTGGACCTGTGGATTACAATGACCCTAGTGCTTACCAATAACACTGCTTGTCCTGGGAATCGAACCCGGCCTGGGTTGGGTAAAGTGTGCAGTCGGTCTTACGAGCAGTGGATCAACGAGTTTACAGATCAGTACCTCAACCATAAGTTCTATCGAATGGCTTTCGATAGGTTTTTTACGTAACGAAACGCTGTAATCTTATAGATTTTAGTTCCTTACGTAATCGCTAGAGGCGTTCCGAGGGTTTTCCATACAAATATTTTAAGGCGTCGCCAGCGAGTCTAGTAAAAAAAACTCATAGTCGAGGCACCGAACACATATTGAGCAAAATACAAACAACTTCATCCATGAAATATACTAAAATGTGAGTACATATGAATCAGCGGAAAATGTACACCTTTTGCATATTCATAGCACTCCCACAAAATTATAAGCAGTGATTCCAAGCGTACGCTGTCCGTCCTGCAAAATGTATTCATACAAATAAATAAAATAAAAGTTTGTAATTTGATGTGTTTTCCGTGCTGAGGCTAAATAAATGATTCTTTTTTTCTTTCTTTATAATTTAAAATTAAGAACTTTTCACTACAATGCTTATGAAAGTATATATACGGTATTTACTTAAAAAAAAAATACTAAAATTTTTGTCTGTCTGTCTGTCTGTTTGTTACGGTTAATCTCTGAAACGGCTGGACCGATTTCGAATGTTATAAGAAATGAATGAATGCTAATTGTTGAATGTTATAATATTATATATGTTATAACTTGGCTACATTTATTGTTATAAAATGTATTTTTTAAGCATTTCCTATGCTAAGATTACAAGTAATTTTAATGAAGAAAAAAATAACTTAACATTTATTTATTTAAAAAATTGGAGCAGCGCGGGTATCACCGCGGGGAACAGTTAGTTTATATAACATAAAACTACATTGTCACCCGGCATCGCCTGCGCTGCCTCGTAAACTGGGACGTAAACATGAACGCGCGTATAAAACTAATAGTCGACTATACACAAACTGCTTAGTAAGAATTTATTTACATTTTGTGACACTATAGACTTGTTTGTGGTTAGTTTAGTTTTTAGTACCATCTACCTCCTATTCAATGAGCTTTCTTCCAAGGGGTACAAAATAAATTAAATCTACTGATATGACTTTGGTATGGGCACGTAATGAGGAGGGATGAAACGCTTATGACTGAAAGAGTGATGACGTTAAATGTTGAGGGACGGAGGGATGAGGAAGGCCAAAGAAAATATGGATGGATTGTGTTAAGGTCGATATGATGGAAAAGGGATTGAATGAGCAGGTGACGGCTAGCAGGGATGAATGCAAGAAAAGGATAGGCTGCGCCGACCCCTAATAAATTGGGGCAAGGGCAGGAAGATGATGATGACTCAGCGGAACTAGTTGGCCGCGCCTTAGGTAGGGACGAGGGTGAGGCGGCGGGTTACTGTGAACAAAAACAAGCGCCCCCGCCCGTCTGTCTCACCGCGCGCAGGCGACCCCGCCTCTCCATCCCACCGCTCACATACCTAAGGCGCGGCCAACTAGTTCCGCGCAGACTATAATGAATAGTGCGTGCACTATTTGCGTGTACGTTTAGGTTCCATGTAATAGAGGAATATTATAAATATAAAAATAATAATAGCGTTTTGACGTCGACCGAGGAGATGATGGCGATAAAAAATGGACAGTGGGTCACAGAGGAGACATAAAAATAACCTTTGTTTTTAATATCTCTGTTTACACCCCGTTGCTATATAAGCGTGAAGTCCCGAGCCCGTGTAGTATTGCATCCAACAACGGAAAACCCACCCGAGCGATGCTTTGTGACGATTCGAATTAAAACGCGGAACTTGATATTGTTGCGTCTGTAACAGTGATGCTCAAACTGACTGTGTCATCATCAACACAATAACTGTCCCACTGCTGGGCACGGGTTTTCTCTCTATGAGGGGTAGGGGGAAGGTTAGTAGTTACAGTTTACCATACCACGCTGGGCTAGTGCGTGTTGGCAAATATCACACGCCGCCGCCGCCATCTAAAAATCTCTCCAGCATGCAGGTTTCCTCACGATGTTTTCCTTTACCGTTGTAAGTGACTTACTATCAGGAGGTTCGTCGGCTCATTTGCCATGAAAACATTGCTTAAACCATAATAAAATAAAATACAAGCCTTAAAATAGCAATTTCCTACTTGCTGTATACAAGAGTTGGCCTTTTTAAATAAATGTTATTTCTTTCTTTCTTTTTTTTGCCTCAGCTGTGCTGGGGCTGTGTTGTCACCAAAGATGTACATAGAAGCTGACTGGTACGCAAGGAGAAATTCCACCAATTTAAAAACCGGTTTAAAACAAAAGCAAATGCAGCCTATTGAATGTATTGATGAAATCTACCAACCGGTAGCTTTTTCTTCGTTCACTGCTCAGTTTGTTCGCACATTGCTGGTCGAAATGCAGCTTAAAGTAAAGCATTGAGTTTTTGATACGCACATGAATTCATGTAGTTAATCTTAATTTTTGCAGAAAAAAAAATTAGATGCAATCAGGTTTTTTTTCTTAGAATAAAAAAAAAACATTTTCCCGAGTACTTTGTGTTTATGGGTTAAGCAATAAAAGTGTTATGTTCTATTCTCATTTCAATGTAGGTAAGTTTTACTCGGTTTTTCAATAAATATTCAGTAGCAGCCATTCATTTAAATACTAAAGATAGCCTTCCGAACATTTGACAGACGCGTTCACCAATGGCATATTTGTTAGTAACGCATGGCATTTGTTTTTTAGCTTATCGCGGACTACTTCACTTCGGTTTGGAGAAGACCATTTTGGGACCAATTTCGGGGGTGTGATTGTGAGCAGCTCAAACACAACACATATGGATGAACTAGTGGGTGTATAGCTATGCACCTCTGCCAACTCTTCGAGGAATAAAAGGTCAGTCCCTAAACACTACACTATTTCCTAAAAAAAGTAAAACGTTTTAACAGTAACGACGCAGTAAAATCGCCGTCTATATGTTCTGCACGTTTAGTTTTTATGTGTTTTTCACACAGTTGGGGCTAACCTAGCGCGGGTTGGATCGGAATATACGCGAGTAAACAAATAAGAAAATATCAGCAACACTTATTTTCATTTTAATGAAGGAAAACTTCGACTGACTCAAACTTGCGTCTTCTGGTTAAATATACCAGACGCTATGACCTCTAAGTCACCGCGACCTACTCGCCTAGTCGAAATTTTCCTTCACATTCTAAATTTACGTCCATGGTGAAGTTAGCGACGTTTTTTATCTTCATTAAAACAACTAGTAATCTTAGTATGGAAAATGCTTAAAAACACGAAAAAATGATAATACTAGTTTTTTAATCGACATTCAATATGGAGGAGAATATTCGCAAGACGGCGGATTATTGTCAACAAAACTTTCCTTATAATAACCATTCCTACACAGATTAAAAATAATTAGTCCGCCATCTTGGGCCGTCCGCCATGTTGGATTGAGAATGACGTCGATTAGAGAGAGAGAGAGAGACAGCGGAGGCTTAGTAATAGGGTCCCGTTGGCACACTTCGGGTACGGAACTCTAAAAAAGTGACAATGTACCGTGAGTTTTATAATGTCGTCGTAACTGAGTCACAAAAAGCGGTGTATTACAATAGTTAGACTCTATTCAAGAGAGAAGTCGAGGAAATCGTCCTAAGGGAAATCTTGAGACGTTGAAATGAAAATATTCACTGCAAAATATATACATTCGAATACTCGACAGATTATTTCGTTTACCAGAACTTTCTAGATATTTTGAAGTAAGTTTTTGAGCGTATTTTGTATACTAGTTATTCTCCGCGGTGTTACTTGCGTTCATAATTTTTTTTAATAAATAATATTTCTAAAATAAAGGTACTTAGCCTTACTCTTTATAACATTAGCTATCTGCGAGTGAAAGTCCCATCAAAATCGGTCCAGCCGTTTCAGAGATTAGCCGGAACAAACAGACAAAAATTTAAAAACTGTTTTTTGAAGCACCGTTTATTTATATATACTTTATTGTACACCGAATAAAATAGGATACTTAAGTTATTAAAGATATACAATGGGCGGCCTTATCGCAGACTGCGATCTCTTCCAGGCAACCTTAGCATGGATATTTACGTTCGTAAATATCCATGTTGGCATGGACGTTTATATAGATAGATAGATAGAATATTCTTTATTACACACCAAAACCAATGTAAAGAACAATTTAATGTATATATATTTTATATACCTACTTTTATATGCATTTAGTGATAAGCTGTTAATTTCAAATCACAAACAGACAATTCAATTTTATTTATTTGTATAGATTTTTGGTATTGAATATTGATTTTAACTTTCTGATATTTGCAGTAAAGTTGTTGGCAACTTACAAGTTGTTGTGATACTTTGTCTTTTGGGAAATTATGTCGAGTATTTTAAACAAACTGGAGAACTTTATGTATTATTTTATATTAGGAATACATTTTTCGGCCATGGAACGAAGATATCCCATTAATCTCAGCTATGGCACTTCATAAAATACCATCACGCCTGTATCCTCCGAAGAGTTGAGCAGATGTGTAGTAATTTACACACACAATTCACTGGGCTGCTGCTACTGAGAATTTCAAAGCAAATGAAGAGGTTCCTATCACCTTACGCAAATGTTTCTTACATGCTTTAACTCCGGCCTCCCATAACCCGCCGAAGTTCGGAGCATGTGGTGGAATATAATACCACGTTGTACCCTCCATAGCTAGAGATGCAGCGAGGAATGATGGCGCTATTTATAAACTGTACAGGAGGTCTGTTTTTTACAATCGTATACTGTATGATTGCTACCTAAACAATTGAAGCAAATTTTATTTTTAGCTACAAAATCGCGTCTTCCTTCTGTGGATTGTTTTGTGAATTGCTTACAGTAGCGAGCTTATTGGAGCAATATTCACATAAAAATAAAAATAAAATAAAATAGCCTTTATTACTGAGAGAGATCACAAGATTTAAACTTAAAATAACCAAGAATTAACACTATAAATATAAAACTAAAGAATGTCTCTTAACTCAGTGTGCCTCGTGGCAAAGGCCTCCTCTAACTCCTTCCATTGTGCTCTGTCCCACGTAACTCTTCTCCAGTTTGGACCAGCTGTCAATTTAATTTCGTCTTCCCACCTACAGTACTGTCTGCCCCTGCTTCTTTTTGAGTAGACAGGGTACCAGTTGGTAACTTTTAGACTCCATTTATCTTGGTTGCTTCTCATCAAGTGCCCCGTCCATCTCCATTTAAGTTGGTCTATTCGTCTCAATATGTCGTGAATTTTAGTTTTTCGTCTGATATCTATGTTTCTTACTCTATCACTCTTCCTGAGGCCTAGCATACTTCGTTCCATTGAGTGCTGACATGCTGCTAGTTTGGCTAATATTCACATAACTAACATTGATTTTGAACTGTGGACCTGTGGATTACGATGACTCTAGTGCTTACCAATAACACTGCTTGTCCTGGGAATCGAACCCGGCCTGGGTTGGGTAAAGTGTGCAGTCGGTCTTACGACCAGTGGATCAACGAGTTTACGGATCAGTACCTCAACCATAAGTTCTATCGAATGGCTTTCGATAGGTTTTTTACGTAACGAAACGCTGTAATCTTATAGATTTTAGTTCCTTACGTAATCGCTAGAGGCGTTCCGAGGGTTTTCCATACAAATATTTTAAGGCGTCGCCAGCGAGTCTAGTAAAAAAAACTCATAGTCGAGGCACCGAACACATATTGAGCAAAATACAAACAACTTCATCCATGAAATATACTAAAATGTGAGTGCATATGAATCAGCGGAAAATGTACACCTTTTGCATATTCATAGCACTCCCACAAAATTATAAGCAGTGATTCCAAGCGTACGCTGTCCGTCCTGCAAAATGTATTCATACAAATAACTAAAATAAAAGTTTGTAATTTGATGTGTTTTCCGTGCTGAGGCTAAATAAATGATTCTTTTTTTCTTTCTTTATAATTTAAAATTAAGAACTTTTCACTACAATGCTTATGAAAGTATATATACGGTATTTACTTAAAAAAAAATTACTAAAATTTTTGTTTGTCTGTCTGTCTGTTTGTTACGGTTAATCTCTGAACGGCTGGACCGATTTCGAATGTTATAAGAAATGAATGAATGCTAATTGTTGAATGTTATAATATTATATATGTTATAACTTGGCTACATTTATTGTTATAAAATGTATTTTTTAAGCATTTTCTATGCTAAGATTACAAGTTATTTTTAATGAAGGAAAAACTAACAAATTTTTATTTTATTTATTTAAAAAATTGGAGGAGCGCGGGTATCACCACGGGGAACAGTTAGTTTATATAACATAAAACTACATTGTCACCCGGCATCGCCTGAGCTGCCTCGTAAACTGGGACGTAAACATGAACGCGCGTATAAAACTAATAGTCGACTATATACAAACTGCTTAGTAAGAATTTATTTATATTTTGTGACACTATAGACTTGTTTGTGGTTAGTTTAGTTTTTAGTACCATCTACCTCCTATTCAATGTGCTTTCTTCCAAGGGGTACAAAATAAATTAAATCTACTGACAGCCTTTAACTTTGGTATGGGCACGTAATGAGGAGGGATGAAACGCTTATGACTGAAAGAGTGATGACATTAAATGTTGAGGGACGGAGGGATAGAGGAAGGCCAAAGAAAAGATGGATGGATTGTGTTAAGGTCGATATGATGGAAAGGGATTGAATGAGCAGGTGACGGCTAACAGGGATGATTTCAAGAAAAGGATCGACCCCAAATAAATTGGGACAAGGGCAGGAAGATGATGATGACTCAGCGGAACTAGTTGGCCGCGCCTTAGGTAGGGACGAGGGTGAGGCGGCGGGTTACTGTGAACAAAAACAAGCGCCCCCCCCGCCCGTCTGTCCCACCGCGCGCAGGCGACCCCGCCCCTCCATCCCGCCGCTCACATACCTAAGGCGCGGCCAACTAGTTCCGCGCAGACTATAATGAATAGCCACTATTTGCGTGTACGTTTAGGTTCTATATGTAATAGAGGAATATTATAAATATAAAAATAATAATAGCGTTTTGACGTCGACCGAGGAGATGATGGCGATAAAAAATGGACAGTGGGTAACAGGGAGACATAAAAATAACCTTTGTTTTTAATGTCTCTGTTTACACCCCGTTGCTATATAAGCGTGAAGTCCCGAGCCCGTGTAGTATTGCATCCAAGAACGGAAAACCCACCCGAGCGATGCTTTGTGACGATTCGAATTAAAACGCGGAACTTGATATTGTTGCGTCTGTAACAGTGATGCTCAAACTGACTGTGTCATCATCAACACAATAACTGTCCCACTGCTGGGCACGGGTTTTCTCTCTATGAGGGGTGGGGGGTAAGGTTAGTAGTTCCAGTCTACCATGATGGCCTAGTGCGTGTTGGACTGTTGGTAGACTTCACCCGACTTCACCGAAACCGCCACCATGCCGCCATCTAAAAATCTCTCCGGCATGCAGGTTTCCTCACGATGTTTTCCTTTACCGTTGTAAGTGACTTACTATGAGGAGGTTCGTCGGCTCATTTGCCATGAAAACATTGCTTAAACCATAATAAAATAAAATACAAGCCTTAAAATGGCAATTTCCTTCTTGCCGTATACAAGAGATGGCCTTTGCCTCAGCCGTGCTGGGCTTTGTTGGCACCAAAGATGTGCATAGAAGCTGAGTGGTACGCCAGGAGAAATTCCACCAATTTAAAAACCGGTTTAAAACAAAAGCAAATGCAGCCTATTGAATGTATTGATGAAATCTACCAACCGGTAGCTTTTTCTTCGTTCACTGCTCAGTTTGTTCGCACATTGCTGGTCGAAATGCAGCTTAAAGTTAAGCATTGAGTTTTCAATCTGCACATGAATTCATGTTCATCTTTATTTTTGCAGCAAAATAATTAAAGGCAATCAGGTTTTTTTCTCGGAATAAAATAAAAACATTTTTTCATTATAAATGATCGTCGTCGACCCGGGTACTTTCTGTTTACGGGTTAAGCAATAAAAAGGTTGAATATCACTGGTCTCGAAGTCTGGATGCAATTTCAAAGGACACTTCGAAAAAATTTAAATGCAAATTCTTTGGAACGTCGATGTTTTGTATTGGAAGGAACAGAATTAAATTGAATGAAAAGAAGAGAATTGAATTGTTTGTCGTGAACGAATGAATGAGTGGTAAAAGTAAAAATAAATGTTTTCTTTATGGATGACTTCTGTCTGTACGAAGCAATTATCATAGTTGATTACTAGATGTACTGGGCCTGTAGACGACTAAATCGACGAACAAATATAAATAAAATGTATGGAAATGACATTAGTCACAGCCCGATTTATCGAAAGCTTGTGTCAGTTCCATGGATTTTGTTTCTATTCGAATGTCAAATTGCAATTTGTCTAGGCCCCCTGGTTTGATCCGCTTGTCTATATACTTTTATAACCAACCTAAGGCCTGATCCTTTGGTTGGAGGGGCAACACACCTCGTCCTTCCACACTGCTACTAGATGGAAGCATGTCCTCTAGCGTAACATTCGCGCTTCACAAGGGTGGCAAACAAGCATGTGATCCGTTTGATGGTAGACGGTTACCGCAGCCTATGGACGTTTAAAACACCGAAGCGACACTCACGCGTTGCCAACCCCGCAAAACTTCTTAAAGGGTTTAAGGAGGATTCACTGCGCCGACAGTTTAAGGGAATGTTCCTCTTGCTGCCAGCGCTGCGCTTAAAAGGAGCTCTGGCAACCGATCTAAATAAATATTTCAGAAATAGATCAGCTGAATGATTTCTGTTTTTCCTCCTTAGCACAATTTTGCACTATTAAAAGACCTAAATAGTTTTTTTCCCTCGTAGGTTTCAGGTCCAACAATTTATACAAGTTGGAAGGGACATCGACGCACAAACGTCGTGACAAAGTTTCACTCAAGGTCAAAAATTTAATGACTGATGAATGTTATTACAGATATTGACATTTTTGAGCGCGCAGTGTATCGCTAAAAACGCGATCATAATGCTACGCGGCGAATGTTAATTATAAATCTTATTTAAATAAAAATAATATGTTCTTATACGTTCAAGTAAAAAAAACAGAATTAAAAATTGATAAAAAAAGTTACGGAAAATTTCAATGCAGGGGGGTCCAGAATCATGTACTGAACTCATGATATTCGGATGTGCGACGATGTCCGATGTCGACCTTGTATAATACAGCATATAAAACATAATTCTTCCCGGTAACCGTCCGCGCTATTATCGCGTGCGACGGAAAAGGCTCTAAATAATAATGTTTCGATTTCCTTCTGCCGACCCTAAGGGCGCAGACAGATGAGCTGCTTGAATATAAACGAGTTGCAAAAGTAGCAACGGAAATATTGGCTGTTAAGAATCAGAACATAGTAAGTAACATATTGTTAAAGAAATTTTTAAGATTTATGCTCGGTAAGTCAAAATGTCTTTAAAAATTTTTGAGTTACTAGGTTTTGATTTTGAACAGCCGACATAAGTAGGTATTATATTAAACGGAGACCACCTTACAAATCTAGTTGTCGTAAAAACGACTGCTATCCTAGAGGTCCTCTTGTCCTGGGTTTGATTCCCAGGTCCAGCAAAATATTATTGGGTTTTTCTATAAAATTCTCAGTTGAAGCTCGGAGTTTAAATTTTTGCCTGGTTAATGGCATTAGGCCAGCAGATTCACTAACCATACCAGCGACCCTTTTGGGGAATAAATACATTGCGTATCAAAAAGAGTTTGACACCCATACTGGGTGTTAAGTCAAAAAGAGGGATGATTTAAAAGAGAAGGCAAAGTGTAGAGCAGACTAGAGCTGAACTTTCAAAGTAGAGAAACAGAAAGTAGGATGATAGGCAGGTAGGTTAAGGCATTAAATAAACCCTTTTAGCTTTTGACGTTAGTTTGCCTAGTAAAAAGGGTCTAAGAAAAGTCTAAATTAAGATTTTATTTTTGTAGTGTTTCGGCACAGGGGTTGGCAGTTTCTTACTTACATACATACTGCTGTGGAGGAACGGGGAGTGTTGTACCTCGCACCAAAGGGAGGATCCTCCGACCAGGCGGATGATATGCCTGGCGGGCCACTGCCCGACGGTTGATGTCGGGCGGTTGTATAAAAATAATAATAAATATCCTGGGTCATTTTTTACACAGCACCATCTAGTCCCAAACTAAGCAGAGCTTGTACTATGGGTACTAGACAATGGATATAATACTTATATACTTTTTTTTGTGTTTGTTCTCGAACCACTAGACCACAGACGTCGTCAAAATGTTATATATTATGCAAGATATGCAAGTTGCATGGTAAACTTCACTTGCGCGATACAGGATTTGTTGCTTCTTATGTAGCTTGATAGATGTCGCTACATCTCTATTTCCCGAAGGGTTAGACAGCGGTGTAGGTACACTGACTGGTTCACGGGTATACTTAGGTCCCTGTAAGGGCGAGCCTATTGTCAAATCAAACTTCGAGCTACTACTGAGAATTGAGAACTCACTGACCGGCACAGACAGTGAGGTTTCGGGGTAAACCATAATATCATCTATGTCTAAAATGTTTGTCGATATTTTTACAACCGCTCACTGGATTTCGATAAAAATGTATGGGACCAATCTGTAAGCACCAGCTTTCGAATAAAAAAAGAATCATCAAAATCGGTTCACCCAGTCCAAAGTTCTAAAACAAACATAAAAAAAATACAGTCAAATTGAGAACCTCCTCCTTTTTTTGAAGTCGGTTGAAAATTCATGGAAATGACACAAGCTTTCGACAAATCGGGCTGTCACTAATGTCATTTCGACAAATTTATCTACAAGTTTCTCGATTCGAACGTCAGGACCTCGACTTAGGACCACTAACAAGTGAGTATCTTACGTTATATTCTCTAAAATGGTATACACACACCTTTACAATAATATATGTAACGCCACTTCATAAGGAAAACGAATAAGGCGCGGTATTCACGCGCGAAAATAGATTCATCATTATGACACGCGCGTCCTATGATCTGTTGCGCGTTAGATATATGCGCAGAGATATTGTATTCATGATCTTATAATAGGGAGCTTTTGTAAGGCGTAAGGTAGTCATGTTGTATGAAGATTTTTAATGTCTTCTTTTTCCTAGCCTTTTCCCAACCATGTTGGGGTCGGCTTCCAGTTTAACCAGGATGCGGCTAAATATTAGTATTTTACACGGAGCGACCGCCATCAGACCTCCGCAACCCAATTTCTGGGCAATACCGATATTCGATGGAAAGACTGGTTGTCATGCTTTTTAGGTTTCTGACTACCACTAACGATTGTCATAGGTGTTCGTATGATAACCGGGACCGACGACTTTTACGTGCTCTCCAAGGCACGGAGGGGTCTCGATATGTTAAGAATGGTCACCCATCCACGGACTGACCGCGGCAAGCTTAACCTAGCTTCACCTTGCAGATCGGCTGATCAGCTTTGGTACAACTTGGCTACGAGCCCCTCAAGATTTTTAATGTGTATAAAAAAAATTCAAACATTGCCTTGTTGGTCTAGTGGGGGTCCGGATCACTAGGACCTCTAGCGCTTTCCCAAGCGCGATTGCTCCGCTAGAGGTTCCCGGGTTGAGCAAAGTGTTGTTGGGTTTTCTGTGAAATTCTCAGTAGCAGTTCGGAGTCTGGATTTGTGCCTAGTCTGGTTTATTTTATCATTTTATCTTTATTATCTGTACCTTATATCTACGAAATAAAACGGGAACTGGGAAATGGATGGTGAAAAAAAACGCTTAGGATACGATGGGCCTGTTCCAACAATTCCTGATAAGTTCCTGTTAAATTACCTGGCAGATAAATTCATACACATTTTGTTGAACTTTTCACTTTATCCGGCGGATAATCTATCGAGAGATGATGAAACAGGCCTTATGCCTCCTCTAAGATCAATGTGGGTAGCGCAGCATGACCATGACTGGATCTCAAGGTCTGCACGTCAGGTTCTTATTTATTGGCGCGTAATTGGTGTAGCGGAGGTAGCCATGTGATTTAGTACGAAGTTCAAGGTTGATCTGAAAGCTTCAGGAAGCCAGAAGCTTCGTAATTTCTTTTGTTTAACGTGGGGTTAGAAGATACTCTTTCTGTGCGTCGGTAGGCAAGATATCGGGATTGAGATGTACAGTCAGCAACGAAAGTCGTTGAACACAGCGAAAGTTTAAAAACATCACAGTACCAAAACTATTCATTAGATTTTGACTAAGGTTAAACATATAATTGTCCTCTATTATGAGGAAATGTACTGCCTTCAAGGGTCAGTGAATTCTGAATATTAAAGATGTTAAAGCGTTTTGAAGATTTCATAGTGTTCAGCTACTTTCGTTGCTGACTGTACCACCCTCGCGGGCGGTAAATTCAACCAGATAAAAGTTCAGAAATGTATTTAAACTGAGAAGGAAAAATGGAAACACTGTCAAATGTGCATAGGGTTCGATTCCCGGGTCAAGCAGTGTTGCTTGTGTTTCAGTGAAATTCCCAGTAGCAGCTCGGAGACTTGTCCCTGGGTAGTGAACTATGTACTGTGTATTAATACACCTCTGCCATACCCTTCGGCGAATACAGGCGTGATTGTAGCAAAAACATGTATACACTAACAAATGTGCCAAATCGATTTTCTCCCAAAGTACAGTTCGCGCCAAACTTATTGTCCGGGTTGAAGTTGGCACAAGCTAACTTTAACCCGGCCTTAAAAATCGGAGAAAGAAAAATATTGGATTAGAATAGTGCCAACTTCAACCCGGACAATAAGTTTGGCGCGAACTGTACTAATAGAACTTTTGTGATATTACGAACCAATACTATAGTGACATTGGTGTTATCACAAAATTGCAATCGTTCATGAAAAAATCGCTTTAGCCCTTTTGTAAATGTTAATATGGCTGTGCTCGTGACTGTTCATAAGTATCCAAAAAGGTCTTATTCAGTGATGAATATGTAACACCGCAGGACGCGACTAGTCTTACATAATACACAACACCTCCCAAAATCAATTTCTCCGATATATTTGGATCTGAATTATATTTCTTTTGATCAATACGTGATTAGGTTGAGCCCGCCTTAGGCTAATGTAGCTAATTTGTCGTCCATTCCCACCGTAGGGGGGAGAAAAAGGGGGGTGGGAGAAGACAATGAATGTTATCTTGATTTTTATTTATCTGGAGCTGTTTTATTTGTGACGCGGGTGTTCTGTTACATGCATTAGAATAAGTGGCTCACAATAAAAATACATAACAAATTATCATCATGCCTGGTTGGAGGCCAATAGATCTTTATTTTCTGCTGCCATTCAACTGCCTCGTTAGCTTTCTCATTCTGAGAGGAGACCCGTGCCCAGGATGATAAATGGGTTGATGATGATGACTTTTCTCGACCCAGGGATCGAACCCAGGGGGCCTGGATAAGTTGCTATTTAACATTCGAATCGACATTTTGACATTCTAATCGACGAACGAAGAGAAACAAAATGTATGGAATGAAGCTTTCGACAAATCGGGCTGTCACTAATGTTATTTCCATACATTTTGTTTCTATTCGTTTTTCAATTCGAATGTCAAATTGCAACTTATGTAGGTCCCTAAACCATATTACAATATAACATATAACTTAAGTTACTTAATAAACCCAATGCTAATCCTAAATAAATAAAATTATTATAATAAATAATATTATTTGAACCATTCAAATTTCTCGTTAGTAAATTTACAATTTATCGCTGAAGCTCAGCCATTTATTAGCCAAAATGACTGACTTTTTGCAGACTTCACATGCTGCTAAGAATATCTCTCAAGCATGCAGGTTTCTTCACGATGTTTTCCTTCACCGTTAAAGCGAGTAATTACGCACATGATTTCGAAAAGTCAGAAGTGCGTACCGTGGATTCGAACTCGAGTCCTTTGACTTGGCAGTCCAGTGGTCATACCCCTAGGCTATCACTGCTTCAATCAAGGCTGCTTTTAGTGAACGAAGAATAAGGTTTTAGATAGAATATTGTAACCAAAATTTTTTGAAAGGAGTCTCTATGGAATTTCCTGCCGGCTCTTCTCCGTATGATCAACTTTTTGGAACCGTGCAACTAGTTTGACTTTTAGAAAGTACCTATTGATATGGTCTAATTGAAATAAAACATTTGACTTTGACTTTGACTTTTGACTTAGATATCCATTTTTTTAAGGGGGGAACATAGGTAGAATACCGAAAACATCATGGTGTTTAAAGCATTTTATTGACGAATCCTCCCATTACTTTGCACTGAAAATTACACCCAATATACTTAAAATTCTTGTGATTAATCCGTATTGTTTAGAATATTTTTTAGATGTCTCAAATTTTGTAAAAAATCGTTTGAAAATGCGCAATTTTCAATCTAAATTGTATTTTTCCTCCATTACCACGCATTACTTGCAGATGAATTTTACACCAAAAAAACCGCCTTGGTCTGTTTAACAATCCGTATTGTTTTAATTTTTAATTTTGACCTTATTTTTCTAAATAAATAAGAAAAACATTTTAATCACAATCCCCCCACTACAAGCACCCCCTCGTGCACCCGTCGCATGACACAAATCATGTCACTTCAGTGCCTTGACGGCACCTGAGACGGGAGGACTGCACGTCAAATAATTTTAGGGAAATATTACAAAATGAAGACAATTCTAACTATTTCTGAATTAAATAATATAGTAAATAGTATGGTTATAATATTAAGCTAAATAAAAACCGAAAATCATTTTGTAAATAAGTATAAAGAACATTTTTAGTATATGTCAGGTTTGTGAGTGGAACATAGAGTAAACATGACAGACATGACAATAGATAAAAATATCTGTCAAAGTGTCAACCTAGTGACTGACCGATCTTCTTATACACAATTATAAGTGGATACCTAATTACATATTAAAAGATGTCCTTTTACTAGTCTTAAATCACTCATGTGTTACTGCTACGCACAACCATCGTGCTAAGTCACATATTTTAAAAAGGCACACCGATACCGACATGATCTTACGTACCATATTCATACCAGTAGGCTGTAGGGTTAGCTCCAAAGGGGTACACATAGGTATTGCATTGTTATTCTTCTTTGTTGCAACCGCGAGACACAATTTTATGTTAAGTGTTAAGTATTTGAGGCTTGTAAACTAATTATGTAACTGTGCAAACTGCGTCAAATAAATTGTACATTGTACATCACCCACATTCGATGGTTTGCTGGTATGCTTATGACGCATGTGTAATAGGGGGTGACAGAATTTATTTACAATACATCTACAGAAGTCGCTGCAAAAAGTAGTCAATAATTAGGTAAGTAAAGTAAAGTAACACATAATACAAATAACCTGCTCTCTCGGTGCAGAGAAGAGTCGGGGTCGTAGATGTTTCACAGTTGTGTCTATTTTCATAACGGCTAAATAATAACGGATAAATTAGGCTTTTGGCATATTAACAGAACCAAAATCTGGTATTACCAGGTCTAAATAATGATAATTATGATGAAGTCATTAACTTAAAAATATATTTGAAACCCAGTGGAATTGGACAAAGAAATTTGACTAGTAGCATAGGTATCACCCTAGTTTAATACCTCTGTATCAATAATGAAAAAATATTATCAAGTAAAAGAACAACAATTTTACTTTATTTTAATTATTAACTTATTCTAGACAAGTGTGAACCCAAATTAAAATATTTTTTGCTATCCCCGACACGCCAAATTTCTATAGTTTGCTAGTAAAGATAAGATATACTTAATACCTCTTATAAGAGAGGTTCTTTAACAGTATTATAATGTGAAATTTCAAGTACAAAGCTACACAGATGACTTCAAAAACTATTTTACAATTTAAAACTGATAAAGAATTTGTACCTAACCGATTATGATTTTGCGAATTCGGAGTTCTTTAAGTATTGTACTGAATGTTCAAAAATATACTGAAAGTACTAAGACTATGAAACGTACATTACAATACAATTAAGCTATACTTGATGATTTCTTTTCCCAAAATCTTGCTTATTTTTGCTAGTAAGTAGCAGCTCTTATGAAGTAGGACGTAGATAACTATACTCTTATTTAGCAAGCACCACTAAGATTCATTCATCATACATACAGATGTTTAATTGCCTGAAATATACTCTTGAACTGGGTTTATTTCAACTATTATCTAAACACTATTCGAGAACTTATTTTCTATATTTTCGCACGAAATTAAAAAAATATTGTATTTTGCGATGCACTGAGTTAGCCACAGTAGAGTGCAACTCCTGATCAATTTTCTTACATTGTATAGCGCGATGCATAGGTATTTATTTTCTATCAATTATTAATTGCAGGTTTTACACAAATATTAATACATGGATTATGGTACCATACACATTTTTAACAAAATCGAACTTAAATTGATTACTCTCATAGAATGAATAAAATAGGCAAAATAGGAAATGTTACGACATATCTGTATTTTGCATAATCATATTCTAGTTCAACTTGTCTGTATGTAGGGGGCGTTTGGGTTCCAAATACTCGTACAGAGGTCAAACGCTCAAAGTCATTGACGTGGGTAATAGCCTTAAGCTCTAGATAGGAGACTGGTTCTTGTACTAGCACTAAATCAGAGCTACAATAACATACGTTGAGTTGTCTACATATATCTTAACATAGTTACATTAAGATATACAATATATATTGTTAATTAACTCGAGAATGTGCAGTGTTACAACGGACGACTAATTGCTTGACTCAACATAAACATAACTATACTACTTATGATTAATTTACTGATCATGATTATTGACCTCATGTCAATCATTGTTATCTTTATCAGTATGTACAGTCACGGGTTAAGATATATACGATGTTAGTTTTTGTTTATACGAAAGCTGAAAGTAGTTTGTTCAGAAACAGTAACAGAATCGATTGAAATGGTTTTTAACCTATGTTATATTTTTTTTTCAAAAAAATTGGTAAAAATTTATTCAAGCAGGACACCCATTATTGTTACGAAAATCGGCGCAAAAACCGAACAGGGAAGATACTTTGGGTACATCCGCGCGTGCGCAGACCGCCCCCTGGCCGCGGTGCACCGGGGGGTTACTAACTTTCGGAGCTCGTCACCGCGTAAGTTTTAACCATTTCTTTTATTTTGTATCTTTTTCTTGCCTATCTTATCAAAATGAAGTTGACGTGTTTCGACTTGAGTGTAAACAAAAACTAACGTTGTATAAACACTTACAAAAGTGCTAGAGCAATTATTACATGAATGAACGATCGAAACTTTGAGAAAACACCAATGTTAATATAGTATTGGTTCATAAATACTATGGTTGTAATACCACAAAAATTCTTTCGGTAGTTAAGGAGAAAATCACTGTGGCATTGGGTATGTTATTGTACTTAATGTCACAGCATTAAGCTGAGATAAGGGCCCTTTTTTGCCCTCGCACAGGGTTGCTATAACTTTATAGGTGTCTTTGTGTTTTATTTTGTTTATCTGTGTAAGTCCAAAAATATTTTTTTTTCTTTCTTTTGAACTTTGCCTAGTGTATACATATTTTTGCTCGTGACTGTACCTAACTCTGCGGTGATACCTGCGTTCATAATATTTCCCAATCCCTTAGTAATTTCCTAAAAGCCTTTCTTAACAGATCCCTACGTCATAATAAATATCTGTGTGCTAAATTTCAGTCTAATCCATTCAGTGGTTTGAGCTATGCATTGATACTCCAATCAGTAACTTTTCCCTTTTATAAATAAGATTGTAGTACTTTATAGATAGATAAATAGACTATCTATTCCACATTTTCACAAGAGTTTATGAGAAATCACCAAGCTAAAAGATACTACATAGGTAGGTAATACTTGTGCTTTTTAAAAAAAGTTTAAATTTTTAATCATTCACATTTAGTATTTTTTTATTTATTTAAACTTTATGTACATAAAATGGTACACAAGGCAGTATCAGCAGATGCAATAAACAGCTTATATTAAACACTATTAAATTCAGTTCTAACGCAAGACAGCAATTTCAACATCAACTTCGGCTCTATATTTAGCTTTTAATATCAATAGGTACCGTATGCGCTTGCCTTGTGGCCTCTGCAATCCAATTAGTGGGTGATACCGATACCCTGAAGGCATACTGCTTGCTCCTTTGTGTCCCTGTTACGTATATACGAAGTGTTTGGCGCAATGATCGACAAAATAGGGAATAACAATCATTTTTAAAAAGTGTCTCAATTTGATCCTAAGGTGATAATAAACCAATAAAAAATACACAACATTTTTAATTTGACGACGTCTGTGGTCTAGTGGTTCGAGTATCTGACTGCTGATCACGAGGTCGTGGGTTCGATTCCCACAGGACACAAATATTTATGTGATGAATTAAGTATTTGTGTCTGTCTGGGTGTTTCGTATGTATTATAAGTATGTATTTACAAAAAAAAAGTATATAAGTATTATATCCATTGTTTAGTACCCATAGTGTAAGCTCTGCTTAGTTTGGGTCTAGATGGCGCTGTGTAAAAATTTCCAAAAAATATTTATAAAAATATTTAAAAAAAATCTAACGATTGAACACTTAACAGTGCATTACAAATTTTACATTTTCAATTTTCGCGCGTAAACCGCGAAAACGCTGGACGCCATGTTTCTTAGTGGCCATGACGTCACTTGGCCTGGTAAACAAACGAAGTCATTGAAGTATTTTTTTCTGATATAATAATAATAATAATAAATAATAAATATTCTGGGACATTTTACACAACACCATCTAGTCCCAAACTAAGCAGAGCTTGTACTATGGGTACTAGACAATGGATATAATACTTATATACTTTTTTTTTGTAAATACATACTTATAATATATAAGAAACACCCATATATTGATATACCCTATATAGATTGAAATACCCTATTCTTTGGGAGATTTCGTAGGTTTCAGCCTACGAAGCTAAGTTCGAAGTGTTAATGTTATAGTTAGGTGGACCATAATATTGCTTATGGGAGCAGAATATTTGTCAATACGATAGTACCGAAACGAATAAAAAAAAATCAGCCGTTATTCCACTGCAAGGGCCTCTCTACCCGCCTTCCACACGTCACGGTTAAGGGCTATCTGCGGCCAATCCTTCTAGTAAAAGTCTAGCTCGTCCCGCCATCTCCTTTTGGGCCAGTACTATGATCTAAAAATATTTCAAGTCTGCCATCAGCTGTTATTCCACTGCAAGGGCCTCCCTACCCGCCTTCCACACATCACGGTTAAGGGCTATCTGCAGCCAATCCTTCTAGTAAACGTTTAGCTCCTCCCGCCATATGCTTTTGGGCCAGCGGAGTACTATGATCTAAAAGATATTTCAAGCCTGCCAGTGTGTCTACGAACTGTGCTAAGGAGGATGGAATGCAGTAAAATTAATATTAGCTACGAGAAATGGTTTCCAACAATTCATACTAAAAGTGCACATACTAACAAAGCGTTGAAGCAGAACTCGCTAACCAATTACACTTCACACATAATTCACAGATGAAAATACAATACCAAGTTTAAATGGGAACACATATAACGGGTAACCTACAGAAAGTTTACTACGTACGACTTCGAGTCTAAATATAATAGTTGCTGGTACTTATAGCACAGAATGATCTATCTTAAGTACCATCAGAATATTGATTAGCATTTTCTGACCTTTTAAGTTTCCTGTTACTAGAGGCTGCGCCACCACTGAAGTCTTACGGCAAAAGCGGGAACAAAATTTGACAGTTCCGCCGGATATCAATATATATGATATAATTTATATATATATATATATATAATACTAGCTTCCCGCCAGCGTCTTCGCCCGCGTGGTCTTATATTTTTTTCCCCCGTTTTTGCAACATTTTTCATTACTACTCCGCTCCTTTTAGTCGTAACACTCGTAACGTGATGATATAATAGCCTATAGCCTTCCCCGATAAATGGGCTATCTAACACGGAAAGAATTTTTCAAATCGGTCCAGTAATTTTTGAGTTTATTCGTTACATACAAAAATACAAATCTTTCCTCTTTATAATATTATAGTATAGTATAGAGTATAGATATAGATATGTCAATATCGGTCGTGGAATTGTTAGTTGTTTTCTGTGGAATAAACAGCAATAATGGAGCGTTAAGTATTGTAAAGTGCAGCCCGTGGATCTTTAAAGTGCATGAATTTTGTAATTTAGAACACAAGAATTAACTAGTAATCCCGCTAATTAATGTGCAGATGACAATCTTGGTATGGTATAGATTTCCACTTGCTACAAATCCTGGTACACCACTTTCACTTCGTCTACGCTCATCAACCTCCCCAGGCATGTTCTTCCGTTTACGGTGCTCTCAATCTTTCCTTTTTAGAGAACCCCAATGTCACAATTCTGTTTCAGAAATCAATATATCATCAAGAAAACTGGCGTACTTGTCATCCGGGGCCTAGACAAATTGCAATTTGACATTTGAATTGACAAACGAATATAAAGATAATGTATGGAAATGACATTAGTGACAGCCCGATTTGTCGAAAGCTTGTGTCATTTTCATATATTTGTCGAATGTCAAATTGAAACTTGTCTACAGGCCCCAGTTTATTCTAATCATTGGATTTTCTGTTGCTTCGTTTTTTGTGTTAAGGAAGTCAAGTAACAAAGTGTTGGAAGTTGTCTGGGCGCGATATTAAACAGCTTTGTGCGAGTTGTGTGTATCAAGGCAATAACATTTATTCTTATGCTCTTCTGACGTGTGTACACCCAGAGATGTACCTATATAGGATGGGTCAACATAGTTATTCATACATACATTCATCAATTGTCCTAGTAACCTAGTATAGTGCAAGCTATAAAATAAAAATAATAAATAAATATCTTGGGACATTTTTACACAGCACCATTTATCTAGTCCCAAACTAAGCAGAGCTTGTACTATGGGTACTAGACAATGGATATAATACTTATATCCTTTTTTTTGTAAATACATACTTATAATATATAAGAAACACCCAGACAAACACAAACACCTAAGTTCATCACGTAAATGTTTGTGTCTTGTGGGAATCGAACCCATGACCAGCAGTCCGGTACTCAAACCACTAGACCACAGACGTCGTGAAAGCTCTGCTTAGTTTGGGACTTTGCTGCGTAAAAAACAAGATGTCTCCGGAATATTTATTTATTTGTTTATTCGGCACAGATGCATTAAGTTCATGGGACCTAAATATACCAGCGAACTGTGGGTTTGTATTAACGCACCTCTGCCTAACCTTTCGGAGAATATAGCCGTGATGGTAGGTATATCACCAGGCTATTTCTTAATAAAACCTTCTCTCTCTCATAGTGCCTCTCCTACTAGCGAATGTTGGCAATCAATTTAGCATATTCATGCCTGTCTCTAGCGAGGCGAAACAGTTCGGCAGCACTCGCTATCCCCGTCCACTCTCTTATGTTACGTAGCCACGACTTCTTCCTCCGACCGAAACGTCTTTTGCCTGAGATTTTTCCCATCATAATAATTTGCAGTAATAAAACCTTATGGCCCTCTAAAACGCCCCAAACCCCACATTATCTCAAAGCCGGCTTACTTCTGTCGCGATTTCTCTGGTCACCCCTACATTCTAAGTAAGTCCGACTTAGGATAAATTGTACATTATTAGGCAGTAGTTGTTGTACATAGTGGTTAGGAAGCTCCTACTAGGAACTAAGGAATTGCAATGCATTTACGTAAGGTAGAAATTATCACGCTTCACAATCCGTCGCCATTCCTCTCGCAGCGCAGCTGTTCTGGTGTACTCATGTAGACCGTTCAATGCAGCGTAAATCTGGTCTGTCCAGCGCATTGATGATCTGCCACGAGCTCTTCCGTGCCTTTCTGCTTCCTGCCGTAAACTTTCCCTTGTACCACAAGGCGTTCCACAGAATCTAGTTAAACAATTTAAACATCGATTTGTAAAGGTTTTAAGATCTAATTATTATTATTATTATTATTATTCAGCCATTATCGTCCCACTGCAGGGCAAAGGCCTCCCTACCCTCTTTCCATTCCTCACGGTTTAAGGCTATTTGGGACCAATCCTTCCAGAAGGAATCAAGCTCATCCCGCCATCTTCGCCTGGGCCTTCCGCGCTGTCGTCTACCATGTTGTGGGACCCATTCGGTAATGTGTTTAGCCCGGTAAAGGTTAAGATCTAATTGCACAAATAAATTTAATTTAGCCACGAGCTCCATTATTTAAATATCGCACCTACTATCTACTATCGTACAAACCTACCGATAACCCATCGCGTAGTTACAGATAGGGGACTACTACGATCCTACCGAAGCCCTCAAAGCCTCCAAACGGAATGTCTAATAAGAAGCTGACAAACTGCTTCTGCAGTATTCCTTAACCAAACGATTTTGAACTTAAAATGTAAAGTGATATGGTGTACAGTGTCTTGAATGCGCAACAGCTAATTAACTGCGCGATGTACCACTGTTTGTTTTGTGATGTCGGAAGGAAAGGTGAGTGGATGTGGCATATCATCATACGTGTGTCTTTCCCCAATCATGTTGGGGTCGGCTTCCAGTCTAACCAGATGCGGCTGCTTATCAGAATTTTACACGAAGCGACTGCCATCAGACTTCCGCAACCCAGTTTCAAGGCAATACCGATATTCCAAGGATAGACTCGTTGGTAGGCTCTTTGGGGTTCTGACTACAACTAACGATTGTAGTAGGTATTTGTATGACAACCGGGACCGACGGCTTTACGTGCTTTCCGAGGCACGGAGAGCTCTCGATGTGTAAAGAATGGTCACCCTTCCACAGACTGACTGCGGCAAGCAGCTTAACTTTTCAAATCGGTTGATCAGCGTAGTTATACTTAGCCACGAGCCCCCCTAGTTTACTGAAATCGATCTTAAAAAATATTTTAGTGTTTATCTAGGTACTTATATGTTTGCGTTTCGTAGCTCAGTGTTAAACATTCCACCGTTAAAATAGAGCCCACTAAAAAGTCAATACGATGGGCCCATCCTATTAGTCAGGTTTGTCTTAACACCATCGAATAGGCAAATAACTTCATTAATGAGTTTACATTGAAATGTTCAACCGGTTTTGTAATTTGTTGGCAAGTTTGGTTAGGTTGTTGAAATTGTAAAGGTAGAGGTTGGTTATATAAACAAAGAATTAATTTGTTTTATAAAACTAATTCTTTGTTTATATGTAATAATTTGTTTTATAAAACTAATTCTTTGTTTGTTTATATGTTCGTGTGTGCGAGCGTGCGTGTTTATGTGTGTGCGTGTGTCAGTGTGTGTATGTCCACTTTGTTTTTTTTTATCTTAGGCTTGCGCTTGACCACAACTCGCCTGATGTTAAGCAACGATGTGGTCTACGATGGAGCGCGCTTCCGTAGAAGAAATCGAATTTTTCATATATCGTTTATTCGGGTGCGGTTGTGGGCGTGTGTGCTTTTTATTGTTACATATTAATATAAAAAAGACCGAATATATGGGCTGCCTGGTGGTCAGTGGCAATCGCAGTCTATAGGCGCCAGCATGGAGGGATTAGGCTTATAGTCCACCACGCTGGCCTATTGCGGGTATTTTATTTTACCTATACCCAATGTAAAGAACAGTACAATAATACTTTAATATCGTCCCAAAATAAAGAAACAAAAACAATAACTCGACACTCAACATTATTTATTTACGAGAAACAGCTTAATATTTTACAAAACATTTCCGACATCATTTGCTTACGAAAACCCTTCAAAAACATCGCAAAACGACGTCATAACAAAATATCAGTAACCGCGGAAATTTTGCACGAAACTGGAAACAAATAAACGTAACAAAACCATGGTACAAAGACCACAAAGAGATGGAAGGTACTCGCGCTGCCAACCACCGCAGGAGTGGAATTGTTAAATATATTTCATGTAAAGAGGTTATATTGCCAATTGTCGGGTGTTTATTACCAACATAACAACATCTAACAAGCATATTACAATATAGTTATACACGCAGTTCGCCGGTATGTTTAGGTCCCATGTATTATGGGGCAGCCTATTGCCATTAACCAGACACATGTAAACTTCTTGGGAACGGCTTCTTGACGGCGGCATGTTAAGTCTGCCAACCCGCGTGGCGTAACGTGGTGGACTATAGCCTAATCCCTCTCACTGAGAGGAGACCCGTGCCCAGCAGTGGTGTCCCACTGCTGGGCACGGGTCTCAACTGGAGTGGTCCAGATAAATGTATTAGTAAAATATGTCGATTTTAAGAAATTAACATAACGTACCACGCCTGTATTCCGCGAATGGTTGGGCTGAGGTGAACTAATGTACACGCATAGTTCACCGGTATATTTAGGTCCCATGTAACAGGGGGCGAGCCTATTGCCATCAACCGGGCACAAATCTTAACTCCGGGCTGCTACTGGGACTTTCATACAGAAATCGAACCCAGGACCTCTAACGTATCAGTCGCGCTTGGGACCACTAGACCAACGAGGCAGTCTAAGAAATTAATTTAAATAAATACAGTTTGAATTTAAATAATCGCATAGAAGACAACAGGTGTCCTCACCACACATAGGTATAATTTCAAGCAGTTGTTTAAAGAACCCCAAGAATGAACCCGAACGGATGGTGTTACGGGACAACACGCAAAAGTGTTTCAACTAAACAAACCTTTTACAATAAACACTTTGACAATTCAAGAGGAAAATTACGAACAAAAAAAAAAAAGCATCTTTTCTTTAGCTGCGAATAAAAATCATCAAAGTCCTTCTTTACTGAACAAAGGGAGTATTTTTGCACTCGTAAATAGAGTTGCCGCGATTAGACATTCTATTCGATATTCTAAAATATTCGAATAGCGAATAAAAAGTGAATTACATGTTTATTATTCAACATCGGCGATTCTTTTCTGAGAACCTCTAATGATTTTGAGATAATAAAACTATAATTAAGTTTTATTTAATAGAATCGATTGATTGATACCCACGACGTAATCTATTATGTCATTACTATTATATTTTAAGTAAAAAAAATTACAAATAAAATAGGCATAATAAGTACAAAGCAGTGAAAGTACACATAAGATTTCGTGTCCGAAAAAAAATTCTGATAAAGTCAAAAAAGACTGGTGCTATAATAATAATATTTGACCCGCAATCCGCATGTTTACATAGACTTAGGTAAAGTCTATGTAAACATGCTATTTTTTCATGTCGAATAACAATAGCGAATAAATCGACTATTTAAATTTCATCGATAACCGTCATTCGCTTCCACTATTCGCGACATCCCTACTCGTAACTTTGATATGGTATCAAAGAGAAAATAACGTATCGAGTCGTTAACTTTGTTCGCAAAAACGGCAATTAAGAGAGGCAGGTATTTTTTTATAGTACTCGTAAGGAGCTTTGGTTTTTTGGATAATTAGGCACTTTTCCAGGCAATTTACCAAGGCGTTGTGGATGTAATTAGTGTTGTGTTGAAGTTATGTTACTTTCCTGGAACACTGTTTTCCGTGTTGGTTTTGTAATGTTGGTCATTAGTATTTCTCTAATATCGTGGTTGCGTAAGTCACGTAGTAATCCTATATTGTATGTATCACCTGTATTTCTAGAAGGGTTAAATAAGAGAACGGTGAATGTACAAAGGGTGGTAACAAATGTTTTTGTATTTTGTTCTAATAAATTGTTGTGTTGGTACAAGATATAATTATTTTTTTATTTTATAATTTGACAGTTGCTTCATTAGGCTAGTGTTTCTAAACGCGACTGTTTCATTACAGGTACCTAGTTCGATTCCCAGGTCGAGCAAAGTATTATTCTCAGTAGTAGCTCGGGGTGGATTTGCGTCCGGTTAAATTGACTCGCCCCCAATTACATGGGATCACATACCATCACTCCCATATTCCCCGAGGGGGTAGGCGGAGGCGTACTAATGTACATCCACATTTCGCCAGTATGTTTAGGTCCCATGTAATAGGGGGCGAGCCTATTGCCATAAACCGAGCACAAATCCAGTCTCCGAGCTGCTTTTGGGAATTTCACAGAAAATCTTTGCTCGACCCGGGGATCGAACCCAGGACCTCTAGCGTAGCAGTCGCGTTTAGGACCACTAGACCAACGAAGCAGTCACCATACATTACATGGGATCAACATAAATATATATAATTATAACATAAATATATATATTGGTGAACTGTAGGTAGGTGTACACTATACATAAGAGTACTAGACCTACACCTCTGCCCAATCCCTTGGGGAATACAGGCGTGATAAAAAAAAATCACAAGAAAAAAATGTAGTTCAGGTAACATAATTTTTTAAAAACACATTTCCACATTGTACAAATCACCTTGTATTAAAAAAATGTTGACAACGACTAAAAACAGCCCTGCTATAATTGTTACGCCAAAAAAAAACATTCAGCACCTACGTCGGAGGTAATAAATGGGGGTAAAAAAAATGGCGGCAAATATTATAAGCCCGCGTACTGACTCCCCGGACTTTTGACAAGGGAAAGTAACATAATTTCATGCTCTAATTACCTGAAGGGGAGGTCCGAGTGGTGTTAATTAAAGCTGAATGCGTCAGCACTGCTTACAATCATAATTTGCCTTGCTCTGGATTTTCGGAAGCTAGTTTATTTCAACCAAGTTTGCCTTAAAATTTGGAAGTTTTGTCTAAAAGGAGGTCATCATAAGCCCACACAACTCAGCCAAAGTTTGTATCAGAGGTACATGACAGCTGTCAAGTTAATAGTTTTTACCATGAACTTCATAATATTGTGCCTTAATGGCGTTCGTTTGACATTCCGAAACTGACATTGACAGCAGATAGCTGTCAAGTTGTCAATTTTTACTATGAATTCATTATGAAACAGATAATAGTGTGCCAAAATGGCGTGATTTTTCTCAAATTAAAAGTTATTTTTCTCATACGCCAGTCATCATTAAAAAAAAGTACGACTAAAGTTTTAACCAGCGTAATGCAGGGTATTTTTTCCAGTACGTGTACCTTCAGTACATCATTTGGGCCGATTTCGATGACCTCCTTTGTTCAGTGGTTAAGCCGTGAAAAGGTAGCAGATGGACAGAGAGTTACTTCGTTGCAAGACAAGTTGCAATTTGATATTCGTATCGACCAACGAATACAAATCAAATGTATGGAAATGGCATTAGTGACAGCCCTCAGATTTATTGATAGCCTTTTTAGCAGCGTCTTCGAACTTATTACTTCTTTTTTTAGCGTTAATATGATCATCAGTATTCGATCTTCAGCTTTCCTCATCCAGTCGCTGTCAGCTGCCTTCCGCAAGTCCTCACTCTACCTGGCCGACGGGAGTCCTACACTACGAAGACTACGTCTAGGTCTTCAGTGTCTTCACTCCAGAACTTGTAGATGTTTGCTCCAACGCAACGTCGGTAACTTTAGTTCTCTGATAGATAACTTCGTTACGAATTATTTAATAGGCGTTCATAGAGCCAAACGTAGGGAACTTCCAATGAGTAGTAACTATTAAGATAGATTGTTTTACGACGCATAATAAAAACTTTTAGTCGTCATCTTGTCTTTATTGGCCTAATATTTTTATCTGAGTCTTACTAACAGCTTGATTGAGAAGCGTAAAATATATTATTAGCGATAATAGTAACTGAGTAGAGTAATCTGTCATTAAATACTTACAATAATTTTCGCAAAAAGATACAGGTTTAGAGAACTGTAACTTTTTAACAGATTTTGAGATGCGAGACCTAAAAGTTCCATGGTCATATAGATCATATCACTGCTATTGATAAGTAATTGAATTTGCTAAAAATACAACCATAGAAATTAGTGCGCACCCTAACCCCCAAATGACATCGAGGGATTTTAAGGCCCACGTATGACAAAAAATAATGTTCCGGGGCACGGACCCTTTCATCACAGCTATCCTATTCTGACAGCGCCGCTTTACGCCTGATTGCGGCACTTATAAAGTGTTCATTCGGTGTTTAAGATAAGAATATGAGACGGTATGACATTACCCCACAAGCAGTGGAGGGTTACACGTGTGGAACGTAGTTTTTGCCACGCACGAGTTCACGCTATGGATTAGGTACTTATAAGAACTATTATAATGATGAAGTAAGATTTACGGATTGTGCTCGAAAAGCGTTCGGTTTACGAGGTATAATAAAATTGCTATATTTTTCACATTGAAACCTTCTTATGTTTCATAAGCTTGATTTTTTGGCGGTAATTGCAGGATTAAAAATTAAATACTTATAGGTACAGATTTCTGACACTTACGCGAATACTAGACTTTGAAAAAAAGCTACTTTTTACGGATTTTATCGCGTGATATTGATATTATTTTAATCCCGACGTTTCGGACCGGAAAAAAAAGATATAACGCGATAAAATCCGTAAAAAATAGTTTTATTTCAACTTATAGGTACAGTCAGGTAATTACATCTGTAATTTGACAAAGATTGAGTTATATTTTTTTACGCAAAATGTGTCAAAATGCTGGTGTTGTTAGCTGTCTACATACCAAACCCTTTGGTAGAAAAATAATTAGGTATATTACAATATTTTCCGAACGCCAGATTGCCTGAATACTTATTTCTCTTATTGACTGTACTTCTTGTAAAGAGATTAAAGAATTTTACAAGACTACCCGCATAATTTGACGACGTCTGTGGTCTAGTGGTTCGAGTACCGGACTGCTGATCACGAGGTCGTGGGTTCGATTCCCACAGGACACAAATATTTATGTGATGAATATAAGTATTTGTGTTTGTCTGGGTGTTTCCTATGTATAATAAGTATGTATTTACAAAAAAAAAAGTATATAAGTATTATATCCATTGTCTAGTACCCATAGTACAAGCTCTGCTTAGTTTGGGACTAGATGGTGCTGTGTAAAATGTCCAAAAGATATTTATTATTTATTATTATTATTAATTTAACAATGACATTATGTCAGTGTGTACGAAACGCAGGCAGTGACGTCAGTCGCTTCGGTCATTTTTGCTTGGGAGTTCGGGTGCGACGGACGTGCGTTTAGATCCGTTTACAAGTTTCTTGCCTATTGTATACAATTAAATTGAAACAATAAATAAATTGCATGGTCCGATTATTGTTTAGATAGTACAAATATTGCATTAAACAGGCAATTAAATTGATCTGTGGAAATTAGTCTTTCAAGATGTTGCTACTAGTGAAAATATTTTTACTGGACACCTTATACGACAGAGTGCTGTAAATGTGTTGTGCCAGTGCCAGGAATGCCAGCTAACAAGGTTAGTGAAATTTAATACCTTCTTAATACCTTCAACATATCGTAGGGATAGTTTATCAGCTCCCTTACCTAATCCTTTGAGTGTACATTGTCCTTCATTTACCTCATACAGTCCATACCTGATAAATACCTCTTTGAAGGCTGTACGTGTGTGACACACATTATAATCTGTACTTGTAGTTCTACCCACATGCTTTTTTTTATTTCGAAAAATCTCGTGTATTGTTTTCCGCTTGGGCAGGCGGCAGGGTATCGGACTGGTATTGAATAAAAGCGAGTTCGACATATCCTGTCGCCTCACGGGAATCCATAAGGATACCAGGGGCCTAGGTCGTCTTAGGCTGTTTGTCCACCGCCATCGTCACCGGGACGTTACCGTCAATGAGTTGACGGCGAGATTATTTTTGTTCTAGAGCACGTTGACGTGACGGGCGTGCGGTGGACACACGGCCATAGTAAATGTATATCGTTAAATCGGCTTCGTCATCTCGTTGACGTTGACGTCCCGGTGACGGTGGCGGTGGAGCCTTAGCATAGTACCTCTACTCATGGACCATAGGCGGTGGCGCGTAGTGTTCCACGCGCGCCCTTCTCAGACGTGGGGGCGAGTGTCTGTATCCCCCCCTACACCAGGCGGGCCAACACTAGTCGGGGGCCGCGGAAGAATGCTTTGTTCCCATAGCCCCCGACCCAAGTGCGAACGGGAACACCAGGGTTGGTTTTAGTCAGTAGGAGTCTGACAGACCCCCCTGCCTTCCCCGGGGCGGGGGACTTCCATAAGGACGCTCAACTCCGAGCTGCTACTGAAAATGTCAAAGAGAAACCCAATAACACATTGTTTGAACTTGAGAACCACTTAGGACCTCCACGCTATTGAGGCACATTAGTTCTTTGTCGTATTTAAGTAGTCTAGAAGTACTAAAGAGCGATACATATATGTACCTACGTAACTCCGTGATAGTTTGACCGATATCTTGGAGTATTGGCTGACCTTTCTCACCAAGTCTGCCCCACAAGATACGCCGAACTTAAACAGTAACTAAGCAGACGCTGGCGACCTGCCAAATTCAAGAACTTGAGTAGCGAGTTAAGTATTCCAGTTTATACAGAACTTGCTTTTGTACACGACTTTGGTTTGTGTGATTAGCGACCTAATAGTCTGGGAATTATGTCTAGGTTCTATGACCTGCATCTGATTAATGAAGGCACGCAGGCATTTTAGAAAAACAATTTTGACATTTTGTTTTTGTTTAGAAGGGGGGCTAGACAAGTTGCATTTCGACATTCGAATCGACGAACAAAATTAATGGAAATGGCACAAGCTTTCGACAAATCAGGCTGTCACTAATGTCATTTACATACATTTTGTTAGTCGATTCGAATGTCAAAATGCTACTTGTCTAGCCCCCCTGGTAAGTTTGTTTCTGTTTTTCATAGGTTATGTTGGTGAATTCGTGTTACGTCTACATTACCTTGCCTTGAGTAGGTTTTTTTTTAATTCTTTGTTTTTATTCTTTTTTATTACATGAAGCAATTTTTGTGTTATTTTTATGTTAGTGTATCGAGTAAGTATATTGTTTTAAATTAATAGGTTGCTTGATTTGGGAGTTGAATTTAATTTTGAATGTAATGCAGTGTTTTTTTTTATTGTTTAATGGTTTTTATTTTGTTGCTTGTTTGTTTATTGTTCTGTGTTGGTTGTTGGTTTTATGTTGCTTGCTCGCTTACATTGCGTTTTTTATTTTTCTATACCTACCTACATATTTTGCCATTTGCAAACTACATGGATTTGGATTCTCAAATTGTAGTTCATTTTATCTTTTTGTGTTTTTTTAGCTTATTACCTTATTTAACTCTTTTTATTTTTATTAACTTATTTTACTTTTAACTTGTTTTACGTCACCTTATTACGTAAATTTAGAATGTGAATGAGCATTTCTACCTGGCGTGTGGAACTCGCGGTGGCTTAGAAGTCATAGCGGCTGGTATATTTAACCAGAAGACGCAGGTACAGATCCTGTCCGCCAGTCGATCTTTTCCTACAATAAAATAATTGTAATTGATATAGAAAGTTAATGAAAACATTAAATATAATTATTAACAGCTAACAGCAGAATAACACAAGTGGTACAACAATTGTTTAAATATCAATTATTAGCGTGAACTTGAAATGTCTTAAACTTGAGACTTGTCAGAGACAAATCTGTGGTGATGAGACACAGTTCGCCTTCAGATAAACTTTGTACTGCGTTGGTTGTTTGTTAGTGTTTTGAATTGTTTGTGTCAGGTTTTACTGGCGTTTGAATAATATTGAATTTGCCAATCCATTATTCTTAGGGTTAGCGCACATATCAGAGCAGATCGGAGCATTTTCAGGTAACATTGAAAAAGTAACTTTATCACAGACTGTAAGAATATTGAATATACGTCAAAACGTGGTGCTGGACCATGCCCCACCATGCACCGTTCTATCCGCCCCAAATATCCCCCTATAAAATCTTTAGAAGAAAGAAAGAAAGTTTTTTTTATTTCTATTGATTACACAATCGATACAAGGCATTTTAACATAAAACAAAGACAAAATATACATAAAAGTACATATAATATTATTACTAGGAAGATAATGAAACTGTTCTAGTGATCAGTTTTTGTTTTTATTTTGTTTGGGATTTTAATTTCTAATCCTACTATTGCTTATAAATCCACGTGAGTGAATCCTTCGGCAAAAATTAGTAATTATTATAACATACATTATTTTCTATTCTATTACTTCTTAAACAACAATAATAGTGTGTACGTGACGGTGAGTCGGAAAGACGCAGCGTGGACGCAACGTGGACGTGGCGGACGGATGACTGGCGCGTTTCGCTCGCTCCCCGCGCTCGCTCGCTCCCCGGTTCGCTCCCGCGCTCGCACCAGAATTTCACAGATTTGATAGCAACTATCGCTGGCAAACTAGTGGTAAAAAAAGCTGTAAGTATATAATAGTGGTAAAGGCGTGATGGTATCTTATATTTACGATGTTTCTGGTTGTGGATCATAAAATAACAAAGTATTATATTGACAGGTTTCTGCTCTAGCGCTTAGGAATACCATAAATTATGTTTATGACTGTCACCGCTTGTAAAGTTACCATAATTGAGTCGCTCTAGAATGTTTTGTATTTTGTAAAATGTTTAGACGGCTACATAATGTAAATATATTTATTTGGGACTTGTTTGGGTTGTCCAAGTTTATTCGGTGATTATTAAATAATTAAATACTGTTAGGAGATCGAGAATTCTTTCAAGACTACCCACAAATTTTAACAATGTGAAAATATTGTTATTGGATGCCTCTGAACTTTGCCAGATTGCCGTGAATGTTAACAGCAGTGCCACGAACAAGGTTAGTGAAGGTTTCTTAATACCTTCAACGTTTTACAGGGGTAGTTTATCAGTTGGCGACAACGTCTGTGGTCTAGTTGATCGAGTCTGCTGATCACAAGGTCGTGGCTTCGATTCCCACAAGATACAAACATTTATGTGATGTACATTTATGTTTCTTATATATTGTATGTATTTACAAAAAAAGTATGCAAGTATTATATCCATTGTCTAGTACTCATAGTACAAGCTCTGCTTAGTTTGGGACTAGATGGTGCTGTGTAAAAATGTTCCAAGATATTTTTTTTTTAGTTTCTTAACCTAATCATTGTCTTTCATTTACGTCAAACAGTTCATATCTGAAAAAATGTGTGTGACTGCACAGACTACTTTTTTTTTGGGGTTCGGTAAATGCTCATGTATCGTTCACTGCCAGGGGAGGCGACAGGGTATGTCAAACTTGTACATAACGTCATAGAATTCGGGACATTTGCGACAACCATGACATTACATTGAATATCGTTGGTTCGATACTCATCCCACAGACAATAATAATTTGCTTATTATTATTTATTTATTTTGTAGGTACACACGCAGTAAATACACAATTATAATTCTGTAGGTCTCATAAAGTGATCATTTTTTTTGTCATAAACCATAAACGGATTATAACCTGAAGTAGTTACTACTTAAATGTTTATATTTTTAACGGATTAAATTTTGTGCCCATGACAGATATCGTGACGGATATAACTTGGATGCCTCGCCCCGGATGTCATACCTTGGATACCTCAGTCGGACAGATATACCAAAAAATTGGATTTCATTTCCCGAGTCATGCCTCGGATGCATTCCCGGGCCGGTTCACCTCGAATGTGATGATCGGATATCATGTCTGGTATGTCATACCTCGGATGCCATACCGTGGATGACGTGCTTTGGGGTAGGCTTTCACTTTCTTTTACCCTCGGTAAGGGAAGGTGAATATTGTACCTTTGATAGATATCGTGAAGGACATGCCTTGGATGCTTCGCCCCGGATGTCATGCCTTGGATGTCATAGTCGGGTAGATGTACCAAATAATTGGATTTCATTTTCTGACAATCAATCCTTAGATGCATTCCCGGGCCGGTTCGCCTCGGATATAATGATCGGATATCATGTCTTGTATGTCATGCCTCGGGTGCGAATCTTCGGATACCACGCCGTGGATGACGTGCTTTGGGGATGTTTTTTTTACTTTCTTTTACCAGGAGAATTAATCGTTTTCTTGGGATAATAATGGCGTAATGCTATTTCAGGTTATAATCTGCGAGTGTACATATTATGTTGACACCCCAATTTTCAAACATTCTAAAACATCATCTGTTTTATACACACAATTCAGACTATTGTCCTCTTGTAGTACTTATTCACTTATTTCCTTTCTTTTGTTTCTTGATGTACAATAAAGTATAGTATGGGGCAAGGAAAAGTAAATGCGGTTTTAATGGGTACGACTGCGACATACCCTGTCTTCTCCCCAAATGACGCGAATCCATAAGGATACTAGAGGCTATTTATTACCAACCGGGCACAAAAGCAAACTCCGAGCTACATAATGTAAAAATGTATAAATATTATAAGTAGTTTTTTTTTTTAAATAAATATTAAAAGATAAATGAATGAATAACATTAATCTAAGTTCGGTGACAGAAATATCAGAGGCATGACTTAATCGTGACCTAAACTTATTAAGATCTTTGGAAATGTTGAATACTTTTTTAACTGATGTACGAATTAGCTTAAAACCTTGTTTAAATGCGATCCTGTGTTTATGAAGCCGCCTACTCCTCTGGTCTACCACGACTAATCAGATGGTCGTTTGTCTCGATAGTTATAAAGTCGCGCGTCAGCGACACGTCACCGCATTGACCGCCAACTGTCTCGGCTGACAGCTGTGACGTTGATGCATTCGGTACGAGGCTGTCAAATTGTGGCTACAGCTTGCGAAAGCCGTGTAAAGATGTACACTATAGCATTGGTATAGATGTACAGTTTTATTAGTTTGTTGGCAACCCTACCTTCACCTTGTATCCAGGGTTGAGTTGGGTATGACGTATGCGAACGTGTACGTTGCGTTTTTTTTATTCAACAACAGAAACGTAATTTTGTCTGTAGGTATTCTTGAACAATTTCTTTTCTTCGCCAATTTCTTTTGAGGTTGTGTTGTAGTATTTAGATTGAAATTACGCCTGAAGTGCTGTGTAAAGCTGGGTCTACACTGATGGAAAATTGACAACTATTGTGTTAATAGTTGTGTTGGCGGTGAACACCAAACTTTATAGAGATGTTTGTGACCAAGATGTGTTTACAACGTACATAAGTTATCAACTTTCCTTTGGTGTGGATTATCAATTTGCTTATCACATACCATCACGCCTGTATTCTCCAAAGCGTTAGGCAGAGGTACGTATGTTTAGGTCACATGTAATAAGGGGTGAGCCTATTGCCATCAACCGGGCATAGCCGAGCTGCTACTGAGAATTTGATAGAAATGTAATATGCTCGAACTGGTAATCGAAAACAAAACCTTAAACATAATAGTAGCGCTTACTTATAGAAGCACCAATAATACTAGGTCGACTTGAGAATCGAACCCAAGACCACACTGCAACCGTGCTTGCTGCTGACGACGAAGTTGATTAAATCTTTAGGTGTATGTTTTAAAATTTTAACATACTTAATAAATATTTATTACTCGATATTCTAACTTTCGGATTATATTCAATGTGCTATGAATCTATCGATAATATTTTTCTAAGACCCATTGAAACCCAAATGTAGAGGACATTACTCTTACCTAAGGCTCCAGCAGATAACGGCTATATTTACCCATGTTTCTCCTGCACCCTTCTTCCTTTTACCATAGAAATAAATATGACAAAAGGAACCCGATAGGTACCACTATCATTTACCTTTTACGTTAAAAGGCAATTTCTTATCAACTAGTGGAGAAATCAGTTGAAGCAGGGTTAGTTCCTTTCGACAATTTATTTTCCCCCCTCTCTACCCTCGCGTGACAACAGATGGGGTCGCTCGGGTGCGGTTACTAAGTATAAGCGGCAGCGATTTGATATATTTATATTACGACTTTTTGCCTTTTTGTGAAGATAAGTAGATGTTATTTTTAATGAAGGAAAAAATCGGCTGGTGGGCAGGATTCCTTGATTTTTCCTTAATTAAAAATAACTTGTAATCTTAGCATGGAAAATGCTTAAAAAAAATACAAAAAGATAAGTAATGTTTTAAGATTTAAAATAAAATATTGGTAGATTATAGAATGATTCGATAAGTGGTCTTAGCAAGGCTTAGGTAGTCGGGCGTACACCTAGAAGAAAAAAACATAAATAGGTGTAGGAATAAAATGGGTAGATTTATTAATAGACCTAGTAGAAACATATTCCTTTGTATTTTTGTGATTTTCGTTTTCCTTGTAAAATTTGTGTCCGTTCGCCGTTAGAGGTTTTGGAGGGCTCTTGATGATTTGACCATAGATAATGTAGAAATATTTAAAAGTTGACATAGACGGCACAGACTAAACAGAATGACGTGCCGCGCCACCTAGAATATTTTACGAATAGGTAGGTATTATATTCTACTTTAATAATCAATAATGCCTAGTACATTATTTTGTAAGGTTTTAAAGATAAATGACGGAATATAGAGGAGGCCTATGCTCCAGCAATACGTCGACATAAGATGTCGCTACAAAATTATTGAATATCTAAGTATTTTCCATGCTAAGATTACTAGTTATTGTAATGAAGGAGTCGAATCCACGAGTAGATTTATTCTTTCGTTTAAAAAACTAAAAATTATTGAAATTAGAATTTTATAATGTCAATGACAAACGCACAAAGTTGTTAGAGACGAGGGAGTTTTTTTTTCGAATTCTTTAGTTCTTCTTTTGAATGTTGATCCCGCTCTCGCGTTCGATCCGCTGCTATGTGTACTCGCCTACCATTTTTCAGGGCTGTCACTTTGAGGTAAAAGTAAGTATAGGAGGTACGCCTCCGCAGTGATGGCGGCTGAGTTTTGGTTTACTTGTACACTCCAATTTTATGTAGTGTGTGTATAGGATCTAATGTTATAGGACAATTTTATCAATGCTTTAGTACTTGAGGGTTGCGTTAAAGTAAGTATTGAATAGCATATTTAAAACGGTAATGTACTAAAACATTGAATGAGAAAGTACTAAATAGTACTTGTATAGTAAATAAGTGAGGCATAAGCAGAGGTGTATTTATGTACACCCACAGCTAGCTGGTATTTTTAGGTCAAATATAAAAGAGGGCCTATTGCCATTAGCCAAGCATAAATCCATTTTTAGCTGCTACCGAAAATGTTATAAGAAAATCCAAAAACATTTTGCTTGACCCGAGAATGAATTTAGGACCTCGTATAGTAGTTTAAACTGAGGCAGTATGACTATTATTTTAAAAATAATAGCGTGTTTCGTCTTTTTTCTGCTCTAATCTTTATTATCAGCGGTATTTCAATAAAGGCCTATTGAATGGATTTAAATAAAACTGCCAATGAGATTCGCAGTAAAGAAAATCTACAAGGAAAAGAAATGAGTCCGAATCCGGCTAAGTAGTTTCTGGGATTACCTTAAATACACAGAGTATAAAATCTCCCATGATATTGCCACAAATGGATGAAGAACAAAGCCAAAAAGAAAAATAGACAAAGGATTTTCTAATCGCACCGGATTTGCCAAATAAACTGAAGATTTTATTTAAAAGACAATAAAAACCATGAAATCTGATATAATTTACATATTTATTTCGTAATGTCACTTGAAACAACATAAGAGCGGGCGGAGGGGTCGCACAGGACTCACGAGCGACCCCGACGCTGCTGCATAGACTATAACGCGTAAAAAAAACAATCTTTAACATCATCTATAATATATCTTTATATTATTTACAATATATCACCGAATAAACGTATTTACACTATCTACTTAGTATGTATAACATACAGAAAGCGAAATATCATACATATAGGTTGAGTAACATAGTCCGTGGCCTGCGCGGCCTCAATTATATACATAGTAGTGACATTTTCGTTAGAACTTTTTATTTCGGCCTCGCCTATGAGTGCCGAAGAGAATGCGGGCGAACGCTTGGCGGAAATCGGGACTGAAGATGGTATATATTACAGGGTTTAGGGTCGAGTTGAAATATCCTAGCCATAAGAAGAAACTCGCTAAGTAATCACTGATAACACACGTTTGGCAGATAGGCATCACCAACGCCATAATGAAGAAAGGAAGCCAGCAGAACACGAACGCTCCTGTTATGATCGCGAGTGTCTTTGCCGCTTTTCTCTCTCGCTTTGCTTCAAGAGATTCCTTCTTCTCTCTGTGTGTGGGAGCGGGGACAATAGCTTTTTCAGGTTTTGAACCATTAGTAACAGTCGAGGAAGACTTTTCTGGGGACACTGAAGGCGGTGCCTTCTCGTTGATTGTGAATGCTGTAGTCCTCGGCTCTTCGTCCAACGTATCGACAGTAGAAGTGCTCTGACCCTCAGTTAACAACAACGCTGCAGCCAGCGTCTCGGCACGAGTCCGTTGGTTGCACTTCTTTAAGTTCAGGAACCGTTTCTTGACGAACCGCCTGTCCCTTGCTGATTGGACAGGTCTTCCCGAAGGAGTAGCGCCATCAGCTGACGTTGGCCGAGGTGGAGGAGGATCTCGTCTCCTCCGAATACGTCTCCTGGCGGTTTGGAAGATCTTCCAGTATAAGATAAGTATGACCGCGAGTGGTACGTAGAATGTGGACATAGTTGCGAAGATTTGGTACGCGAGGTCTTGGCTGACGAGGCACTTCTGCTGTTGCGTGATCCTGGCGAGGTAGTCTGGGTCCTTCCAGCCGAGCTGCGGTGCCAGGGACACGACCAGTGCTGCCCCCCACACCAGCACGATCATCGTAAATATACGCTTCTCGTTGCGTATGTGGATGTAGTCTACGTCTGTGACAGCCCAGTACCTAGAATTTAAAAACCAAATGAGTATTTGCATTGAAAGTGATACCATAAATCTCTATCATCCTGACAGAAGTTTATGCTTTGAAGATGATAGTAAAATGCCAATTCAAAGACTATACAATTCCAAGATTCGGAAATTAAAAATAAATCATCGTTTTTATTATGCTTTTGTTTTATAATCTGAATAAAATTTGGAGCCTCAAACGCGTTTAAAAGTAGTAAAGTACTACCGGGGTTACTATACCTAATCATAATTCTCAGGTCCCGAAAAGGTCCCTTTCGATGTTGCATACATATTCCGAGGAATTGATCCGTTATTGACCAAAATATCTGACATGTAATTCAACGAAGTTGACTCATCAAAAAAGTAATTTAAGTATTTGATGGAGCAAAGTTTGATCGACGAAAATTTGGAAGAAGTCTCCAGTCTACATGTCAAGTACTTGAAGTCGGTCCAAACTTTATGTATTCAGTTGAAGTTTTTCACTTTATTTAAGTATGTGACAGGGCTCGATTGCCGCAGTCTGAGTGGTTGGGTTTCTGGTTTGAGATTCTTAGAAAAATATTTGTTATGCTATACAATGTAGATACGAGTAGATTGTGAAAGCCAGATCTGTGACAGTGAACGACTTCGGTACACACAATCAATCTTAGTGTGTGGCAAAATACTGTTCTTAGAAAGTTCCATACATAATGTATAAATGTGTTCCTTATGTAGTTGAGGCATAATTATGAACTACTAATGGAAGCCATCTGTATCCATTGGTCAGCTTTTACATACTATGGCAATCGCTATTTGGTTTCTGTTACTATTTTGGAAAGAGATTGATTCTTAATCTAACGAATACCATTTTTCACATACATGATTCTGACATTATCAGAATAAAATTGTAAAAAGAAAGATCCTAAAAATTATGTATAATTTAATCTTAATCTGAACGACCTAGATGATAAAGTAAAATGAAAATACAATCGAATTAAGAACCTCCTTTTTTGAAGTCGGTTGAAAAGAACCTGACTTGATACAAAGCCTGGACCTGAGTGATAAAAACAAATTGACGTAACCACCGTCTTCAGTTCTGAGTACAACTACATTTCAATTGATTAATTAGATTATGGTTGTACGCCTTAATCTTCTTCACTTAATAACTTCCACTAGGGAAATATGGTGACAATAAAATAATTCGACACTTATTCAAAAATCGATTACCTGTCAGTAGCAATGGCAACAAGGTGAAGGATGGACGCAGAACTGCAGAGCACGTCACTTGAGGTCCACATGTCGCACAGTTCAGGACCCAGGATCCAGCCCTGACTGACCTGTAGGGAAATATTGCTAAATTAGAAGACATTTTTGGTTACATTTTGGATTTTTTTAAGCATTTTCCATGTTTGGTGATTCATGTTTGGAGTTCCATGATTACCAGTTGTTTTTATGAAGGAATATTCGACTGGCGGGCAGGATTCGCACCTGCATCTTCTGGTTCAGTACACCAGACGCTGAGACCCCTAAGCCACCGTGAGTCCCTCTCGCCAACTCGTAAAGGTGGCGTAGTTGTGAATGCTTCACAACCGACACGAATAACTTTACAGTTAGTCCGATATCGTATGATGCCACCTTACCTATTAACTATCATATTTTTTTTTTAAGCATTTTCCGTAGTAAGTTTACCAGTTATTGTATGTGGTTTAGCGGTCATATCATCTGGTATACCAAACTCCTTTCCTTCATTAAGATATTTTTGGCTTAGTGACTGACTATCGGCTTCTGCGCGCGCCACTAGTTGTGGATTTCACCCGAAACAAATATTTGTACGGCCTTCAAGTAGTGTTTGTGAATATGAAAATTTGTGTTTATAGGCACACCCACTATACAAGGAAATCGTAGTGAGGGGCAACGTTTACGAAAATATACATGCAATTATTCTTTAGGAGTTTTTTGTGTATTACTTAGACTAAACTAAAGAGAGTGTAGTTGAGGCTACATATTTTCCATGTCTGAATTCACAAGGAGTTTCTCCATCCCTTAGAAAGATGGGGGTGGTGATCCTTCACTGTATACTCCTGTCCTACAGACTAAAAGTCAACCTCTCGATGGGCCCCTCATCAGTGTCTTAACTGACTTTACCATTAAACAAAAAAAACATTAATTGAGAAACGTAAACAGTGTTTGAAGAAAAAATCATTAAATCTAATGTGTACAAAAATATATATTTAATTTTACAACGTTATTACTGTTAACAGAATCGTAGGGTAAATGCACATAATAATTTTCGCACCAAACATAACTACTTCAAGTTTCACCGCGGGACCGCTTTAATCAAATCGTAAGGGTATGCCAGGGCCCGAGGCAAACGTTCTCATGCATGATGTTATTCGACAATATCAACTTAGTAAATTACACACCAACTAGTTTGTGGAACATTTGCTCAAATGTTTGTTTGCCAACTGTTTGTAACCTCCAACACCGTATTGTTGGTCCGAAAATTAAAAGTTTGCGGATCAACTTTTTTGAGCGAAGTTTTTGTTTTTGTGAATTATAGAGACATTTATCGTTACAGTTATGTTAAAAGTTTGTATTTATCTTACAAAAACATTAATAAAGTTTTTATGGAACTTTTTGGATAAATCCTATTTGTTGTTATGGAAATTTCTAGAATAAATGTGACACGAACATGTGATGGTTGTAAATCTTCTTCGTTCTTTTCTATTTTGCTCTCGTTCACCGTTCACAAAGTCTCTTCTAACATATTTAAATCACAGCTCAAAAAACCCAGTTATAATTTTATTTATTTTGATATAAATATACCGAGAGACTGAAATGCTTTGAATAAATTTGCATTAAAAAAAACAATTTAAAGAAAGCTATGTAAGCCCACTAAACAAAGCCAAATTCTCCTCGATACTACTAAAATTATTTATGGCGGGACGTGTGCGAAAATATTGAATATAATAATGACATTATTCGTTGATTTTTGCAAGCTTTGATTTAATGCCGGTTAAGTGCTGTCTAAGCTTTTCTAAATAACTATGTTTTTGAAATAAATGAGCTTGATAATACACATTTGTATTCAAGGCTTAGTTTATAGAGTCAGCCTGTCTTAGAAAATAATGCTATGTACTTAATTAGGTTCAAAATATCAGCACTAAAACCTCTACGTTGAGTTATTAAGTAAAATTGTGTGCCATTTTTTTAGTACTGGCAACTAAAAGTTGATTTATTTATGAATGGGGCCTCTAATGACCTCAATCCCGCAAAATATGAAGCGATTGGTGATTGGGGATTGGTGAGGTCTACGAATATAATCATTGCTATTTACAATTCATAACATACCAGGCCTGTTTTCCTCGACGGGCGGGAGATGTACACCAAAATGGTTCGTTGGTATGTTTAGGTCACATGTAAGGGGCTAGCCTATTTCCATTGACCGGGCACAGATCCAGATAATGTACAACATTTTAGTGATTGCTTAGGGTATGACCACTGGACCGCCAACTCAAAGACTTCCAATTCCAATCCAAGGCACCTCTGACTTTTCGAAATCATGTCCGTAATTATCACTTGGTTTAACGGTGAAGGAAAACATTGTGAGGAAACCTGCATGCGTAAGAGATTTTCTCGACGGCATCTGAAGTCTGCCAACTCGCATTTAGGCTAGCGTGGTGGACTATAGGCTAATCCCTCTCATATTGAGAGGACCCCCGTGTCCAGCAGTGGGTTGTAAGTAAATAAAATATTATCAGTATATGGGTTACTAGCTTCCCGCCAGCGGCTTCGCCCGCGTGGTCTTATAATTTTTTCCCCGTTTTTGCTACATTTTTTTATTACTACTCCGCTCCTATTAGTCGTAGCGTGATGATATATAGCCTATGTTACTCGGGGATAATGTAGCTTTCCAAAGGTGAAAGAATTTTTGAAATCGGTCCAGTAGTTTCGGAGCCAATAATTACAAACAAACAAACAAATCTTTCCTCTTTATAATATTAGTATAGATAAGTAAGATATTATATTTTCTTCACTCTTACCTCATAAACAGCGCCGAGGGGCATCACAAGACAAGCGACCATTAAGTCGGCGACCGCAAGCGACGCAACCAGATAATTTGCGACGTTCTGAAGATTTCTCTCGATTATTATAGCTGCTATCACGAACACATTACCTGAGGAAAAAATAATAAAGTTAGCTTTTTTTTGTAATAACAACAAGTGACTCGACCATGAGTTTTTCTCACTAGACTCGCTAGCGACGCCGTAAAATATTTGTATGGAAAACCCTCGCAGCACCTCTAGCGGTTACGCAAGGAACCAAAACTTGCTATGAGACCACAGCGTTTTGATGCGTAAAATACCTATCGAAAGCCATTCGATAGAACTCATGGTTGAGGTACTGTAGGCTGTGGTAGACAACAGCGCCTGCCTAGAGGTCCAGACGGAGATGGCGGGATGAACTTCACTTCTTCATCGTGATATGGCATCCCCATCTATGATATGACTTGGACTGCCAAGTCAAAGGTCTCTTCGTATCCAAAGCAAACCCCTAACTAGTCGAAATCAAATGCATAATTATCACTCAAGGAAAACGTCGCGAGGAAACCTGCATTACTGAGAGATTTTCTCGACGACATGTGAAGTTTGTCATTCCGCATTAGGGTCAGCGTGGTGGACTATAGCCTAATCGTTTGTCTTGGCATGAGCACGTGACGAGGAGGGATGAAACGCATGTGACTAAAAGAGCGATGACATTGTATGTTGAAGGACGGAGGGATAGAGGAAGCCCAAAGAAAAGATGAATGGATTGTGTTAAGGTCGTTAAGATCGAAAATATAAATTTAAATATCCTAGGACATTTTACACAGCACCATCTAGTCCCAAACTAAGCAGAGCTTGTACTATGTGTACTAGACAATGGATATAATACTTATATACTTTATAATTTATAAGAAACACCCACAAACACAAGAGAAAAGGGATTGAATGAGCAGGTGACGGCTAGCAGGGATGAATGGAAGAAAAGGATCGACCCCAAATATATTGGGACAAGGGCAGGAAGACGATGGTGGACGGTAGTCTAATCAATCCCAGTAGTGGGACAGTTTATGAGTTGGTATGGGGATAAGAAGGAATTACAATTGATACGTATTCAATTATCTTTGATCTAGTATAGTATCAGTGTACCGTTGTCTTGTGAACTCCCAATATTATGAAAGTTTATTCCATCAAAACTTTTGTCGAGACTCGCGAAAGTATCAAAGAAAGCTTTGAATAATATAAAATTTTCGTTGAAGTAATAAATCATTGGCGACAATGGGCCCCCGAAAGTTTGCCAAAAGTTGTATTTTAATAAAAAACCTACTCTGCGCGGTCACTGGGTTTCAATCAAAACCTACTTTTTGAGGGTACAGAATGTTGTAGTTGACATTTTTGTCAGATTCCAATTTTGGTGTTTGGGATTCTTGACTTTAATATCTTATTGTTAGGATTGATTTTGTCCTGTAGATACATCCATACACCAAATTTCCAGCTCAAATATCAAACCAAGTTTTTGATAAAATATAATTTTAGTTTTTAAGAGGGTATGAAACTACAAGTATTTATGATGCAGCAGCAAATTTTCCGCAGCAGTGCATTACACGACGTAATTACATTTGTAGCCTTGTATTCCCCTTCCCTTCGGACAACTGTGATGTGCAGTCGTGTTTCTTGTGTGCCGGTATTTATTTATTTAAAAATTATTTAAAATAAACCGAATTAATACTATTAAATCCTATCGCTATACCAGGAGGACATAACTTGTTGAGATCGCTTTGCTTTCCACTTATAACAGCAGTCTGCAACTACGCACGCACACGTGAGTGATCCACCTATTCATTCAATCCTAAGTAGTCGTATGCACATACGTACAAACAAAGCACTAAAGAATTGAAAGATATTTATGTGTGTCTCAATCGTTACGATTGACGAAACAGATACATGCCAATGTCATACAAGAAAAAAGGACAAGAAGTTTCTCGCAATCGTTACCTCAAAGGGTCTTGCAAGACTGGACGGAAAGCGATATTGTACTAATCCCCCGATCTGGTCAAATCAAAGCTGACCTCTCATTACCTTCCCGTAAATTACCTGCACAAAACAAACTCCTACGATCACATAGTATCCTAGTACTGCGAAATATGCCGTTGAAACGTACACCACCGCCAGCGGCAGTGTCCACGCCATCGCTGTCTTCACCAGCGTGTATTCTAGAAAGCTCGTCTGAACCCAGCTCAAACGTCAATTTAGCTTTGGATTATGAGGCTAGCCAAACAATAACATCAAAAGTTTCTATAGGGAATAAACGTAGACGCGCGGAAAGTGGTGAAATTGAACTAACCTCCTTCATATCAGAAATAAAACAAATTATATCAGACTTTAAAGAACAGCAAGATCAGAAAATTGACAAAATATATGCCACGATCGAAGAAATTAAGTCACAAAACAATGATATTCGGGCCTCAATGGATTTTATGAGCCATAATTATGAATCACTTAAGTCGCAAATTGATAGCCTAGAGCTGGAGCGCAAGAACAACCAACAGTGTATACAGTCTCTTCTGGTAAAAATAGAAAATATGGAGCGCGCGTCAAGATCCACATGTTTAGAAATTAGGAATATCCCTGCCGAAACTGCAGAAACTAAATCCAATCTTTTAAATATAGTAACAAACACTGGCAATATTTTAAAACTTCCTATCCAACCAAATGAAGTGAAGGATGTTTATCGTATTAGCACCAAAGACCCCTCGAAGAAAACAATAATAGTAGATTTTACGAGTGTCCTGTTAAAAGAAAAAATGATTGCCATGTTCAAAAAATACAACAAGGATAATCAACGACTCACAACTGAAACCCTAAAAATTAAGGGGGCGTCCAAGCCAGTTTTCATATCAGAAAATCTGACGCCTAACTTAAAGAGGCTGTTCTTTTTAGCAAGAGATTATGCTAAGTCCAACGACTACCAATTTTGCTGGTCTACAGGTGGGAAAATTTTTATGCGAAAAAAAGAAGGTCTCTCTTCTATAAGAATAAAATCAGAGTCAGACTTACAACAACTAAAAGCTAATGTTATCTGACTAGCCAAGTACTTCTCATGCATGCTTATATTTTTATTTTTGTTTTTCTTGTTTATTGTACTACTTAAGACATATTGTACAGCCACATTACACATAATCACAACACATACTTTTCTACGAGTACATGCAAAACTTACTAATACACAAACATACTCACATACTTCCTCACATAGCAAACTTATCTCTATACTCATGACGCAAACAGCCTTCCAGTTTACATCTCTATGCTCAATGAGAAATCCAGCCGTCAAAACATTCATAAACGTTCTAATAATTTATATAAACTCTATCCAAGAACCCTACTGTGCATATGTTCATAAATTCTACTGCAAATGGACGATAACGTAACAATAGCTAACGACCTTGATATGTTGTCAGTGTCTGAATCTCTCATCTGTTCCCCAGAGGTCTGCTCCAACAAAATCGGTAAATTAAATCCCTCTTGGAAAATATTACATGTTAATATCCGAAGCTTGAACTCAAATTTTGATGATCTTGTTGTGCTCTTGCAAAGGCTGAATACTTCACCTAACATTATAGTGCTCTCCGAATGTTGGCTTAGTAAGGTTAACTTAATTCCAAATATACCTGGATATGTCTCCTACAAATCAAAATTCTCCAATCAAAATGATGGTGTTGTTATTTATGTAGACTCTGTGTTTCAACACACTGTTACTGAACACGACTTCACTGACGCTAATTGTTTAATATTTAAACAGCACACTGAAATTGCCATTATTTCAATGTACCGGTCACCTTCCCAAAAAAACATTGATGGCTTTTTAATATCTCTTGATGACATTTTAAAATCCCTAGATTCCTTTAAAACTGTTGTTTTGATAGGGGACCTTAATATAAATATTATTTCGGATAAAAAGGACCAGTCCACTGACCAATACCTAAACTTGACTTCATCATATGCTTTACTTCCTGCGCATACCTTTCCAACGCGAAATGGTAACTGCTTGGACCATGCTATGCTCAAAAGCGATAAAAAAGCGATTACGTTCGTCCTAGATAGTTTTATTACCGATCATGCCCCTGTCCTTATTGCTTGTGAACGTAAAGCTAGAGCTTGTTCTGCAACACTTACACATAAGCGTATAGATGTCCCATCTATCGTCAATGAGCTTAGCTCAGTTGATTTTTCCCCAGTGCTATGTGAAATCGATCCAGATAAGGCAACAGAAACATTCATTAACGTTTTGAGCAATGTCATACAGTCTCATTCGAGCATCATCAAAGTACCCAATAAGAAACGAATTTTAAAGCCTTGGATTACTCCTGGCCTTCTGCGGTGCATTAGAAATAGAGATAACTTACATAGAAAAGCAAAAAAAGAACCATCTAATACGACTGTGACAACAACTTACAAACGTTACAGAAACTTTTGTAATAACTTATTAAAAAAAATTAAACGTAATTATGAAAAACAGGAACTGTGGAGGGCCAGGAATAATCCTAAAGCCACATGGAGAGCTCTTAGTAATATAGCTAATTTAAATAAATCTAAATCAACTGCCAGTGAGTTACTTAACATAAACAATAATTCTATCACGTCTATTAATTCCGTCAACAATTACTTTGCTAGTGTCGGCCGCAACCTAGCAAACAATATAATACTAGGGTCACCAGACTGCAATGCTATCCCATCTGATCCGGGTTCACTGTTTTGTCGGCAAAGTCAAGTCAACTCCATGGCACTGCCAGAAATTGAATCTGACGAAATTATCCATAGTATTCTTAGTCTCAAAGACAACTGCGCTGTAGGTTGGGATAAAATTCCCGCATCAGTATTCAAATCAGCTGGACACATCCTGACCCCTGTGATTCACTACATTTTCAATCTATGTCTCTCGACCGGAGTATTTCCCAAAAGTCTTAAACGCGCTCTAGTGCACCCCATATTCAAGAGTGGTAATAGAGACAGTGTCAGCAATTATAGACCAATATCTGTTTTAACCACCTTATCTAAAATTTTTGAAAAGATCCTTAATAAAAGACTTATTAAATACATTACTAGAAATAAATTACTCGCTGACAACCAGTACGGCTTTAGAGCTGGCAGGTCTACTGAGGATGCTGTTCTGGAGGTTACTAATACAGTAATAAAGAATATTAACAACAAAATGAAGACAGTCGGCATCTTCCTAGACTTGTCAAAAGCTTTTGACACTGTCTCTATTCCAACCCTATTGCAAAAATTGGAAAACATGGGAGTTCGTGGTGTGGTCTTAAATATTTTTAAAAGTTACCTATCTGAACGCACCCAGAGTGTTATTGTGAATGATGTTGTTAGTGATGAAGTAACGCTAGACTATGGTGTGCCTCAGGGCAGTGTACTGGGGCCAACTCTTTTCCTCCTCTATATTAATGAGCTGTGTCTACTAAAGATGAAAAATTGTAAAATTGTTGCCTATGCTGATGATGCAGTGCTTCTGGTTCATAACAATTCCTGGGAAAAAGTTAAGGAAATCGCTGAGAACGCCCTGAGTGTTGTAAAAAAATGGCTTGATCGTAATCTTTTGACCCTCAATGTAAGCAAATCACAATACATTACCTTTGCTCCTAGAGCAGCATCTCAGCCATCAAAAACATTCTCAATTTGGGGTCACTCTTGTAGCGCTTCACCAAGTACATGTCATTGTACCACTATGACACGCACAGACAGTGTTCGTTATCTGGGTGTTATACTTGATAGCAGACTAACTTGGAGTTCTCATATAGACAACTTAGTTAGTCGCACTAGAAAACTAATGTATGTCTTTAAGAAGACAAGAACTGTCGCTGACTTGAATACTTTGAAAATTGTCTACTACGCACTGGCGCAGTCAAACTTGGCGTATTGTATAACATCTTGGGGTGGTTCCAACAAAACGGACCTAATACGTCTGGAGAGAGCCCAGAGGTGTATTCTCAAGATCATTACCCGCAAACCCATAAGATTTCCTACGTCTGAGCTTTACGAAATTTGCAGGGTCCTTACAATCCGAAAACTTTATATACTAAAAGTCATCCTTCGTAAGCATGCAGACACATCATTCGATCCTGATTTTTTGAGAAATACGCGTAGGTCGGACAGAGTTTTCGACATAGAAACCCCAAAAACCACGGTTGCAAGTCACCAATATTATTACCTTAGCTCTAGATTATATAATAAAGTAAATAAAGAGGCAGTAATCTACCCGCTCACAATTTCAAAATGCAAAAAGAAAGTAACGAATTGGCTTTATACGTTATCCTATGAAGAAACTGAAAATATTGTGAGGGTTGCATACTAAGTTACATGCAACTCATCTCCTCCAACCCACCCACCCACACACACACACACACACACACACACACACACACACACACACACACACACACACACACACACACACACACACACACACACACACACACACACACACACACACACACACACACACACACACACACACACACACACACACACACACACACACACACACACACACACACACACAGTTATGTTAGTTATGTACAACTTTAGTCTTCTACCTTTGATTTAGTAATTAATTAGTTTAAAAATATATTTTTTCTTTTTTCACTGTTACCTAGCTTACAATGTAATAAGCCAGATTTACCCGGAGGAGGGCGTTAACTAGCTGCAACACAGTTTATACTACTGCAGCAGTTACCGTTCAAATGTTGTAAAGTTCCATTGTAACTAATGTTTCCCAAATAAATTTATTATTATTATTATTATTATTATTCAATACGGGGCGAGCCTAACAATAGGCTCGCCCCGTATTGAATGAAAATTCCCAGTATGTACTTGGAATTACGCCCGGTTAATGACAACATTAACCGGGCGTAATTCCAAGTACATACTGGGAATTTCCAAGAAAAAAATATTGGCGTTTTTCTCGGAAGTTACCACTTTGCTCAACCCGGAAATCGGACCCAGAACTTCTTTCTCAGTTGTCACTGTGACAATTTGTCGCGTTTTTAACACTGAGGCAGTTTCAATTTTTCTTGTAAAGAACACGTCACACATTATTTATGTCAATTTATTTATTTCATTCAAATATCTCGCCATTTGAATGCAAATTGATCTCTCATTAATAAAAGAACATAGTGGTTGCACAGCCACAGATTACTAATGGTTCCGCACTGTGGCGTCATGCTATTGAAGGCGAGAGATTTCTCTAACTGCATGAAATGGGTGGGGTGCCAGTTGTAGCGTTCCGCTTTTGGCCAGTTTTAAGGACAACAGCTGTTTATAGATGAGAAGTGCCGTAATGTTAGGTTTGCGAGCGTAAATTTAATATATTGGGGGAAGTCTTTCCTTATCAGTAGAATATAAATAACGGTTACATACAAAATAAATCAAATCTAATAGTAGAGTACATCTTTCTCTCTCCTAGGTCATGAATTCATATTATACTCATATTGTTGAGTTCAGTTTCTTGAAGCTCATTAAAATAAATAATCAGTAAATCTATTGTAAAACATCTTTTCAGATGAGATGATATTTTTGCTTTACCTGCGAGAATTTAATTAAAAATATCAATAACTTTTCGCGCCCAGTAAAATTAAATCCAGAACCGTAACGTAGCTCATCACGCCTCTATTGCCGGAAGAGTAAGGTATAAGTGTACAATTTTACACCCACCGATCACCGATATGATTAAGTCATGAATAGGGAGGGGGCGAGCATATCGCTGTAAGGAACCAGGCAATGAAATCCAAAAATCGAGCTGCTACTGAATATTTCACAATCAGAAGCCGCGCCTGCAACCGCTAAACTAGGCAAAGCGTATTATAAGAGTGTTCGCCTTTGCACTCCACCTCTATCGATTGCATTACTCAATACGTGAAAAAAAATCTCTTTTCTACCGGCACCATCTCTAGATAGCTGTTAACTACCGAATAAATTCAAAAATGGATTTTTTTTTATGAAATAGTCCGCCAGGTAATTTAACGGGAACTTATCAGTAAGCTGTGAAGCAGACCCTTAGTATTGGTGAGTATTTTGTGGTATCGCTAGCACTGGGACCATACCAAACCGTCTATCTAGTGACGTGTGGTGGCGACTTGACCTAGTCGCAACAGATTTCGCACTTAATTCCCTACGGTTTACGTAGTGTTACTAGTGATGCACTGCGATTGTTGTTAGAGCGAAGTGCTGTTCTAATGCTGATTGCAGCAATGTTGCTACAAGATTAGATACATGAATTAGATTTGTGTATGTGAGTTTTTCGCCCCCTATAACATGGGACTTAAACATACCCGCGAACCATGGGTGTACATTAGTACACCTTAGCCTAATGTCCTATGTTAATATCCTACTAATATAAAAATGTAACAATTTGTGAAGATGGATGGAATTTGATGAAACTTTAAAGTTTAACTTTATCCTTATTAATATTATAAATGCGAAAGTAAATCTGTCTGTCTGTCGCGCTTTCACGCCAAAACCACTGAACTGATTTCAATAAAATTTGGTACACAGATAGTCTAGAGCCTGAGAAAGGACATAGGCTACTTTTTAATGCGAAAAAAGGGCTGTAAGGGGTTGAAATAGGGGATGAAAATTAGGCGATGAAAATCAGGCGGGGGAAGTCTACTGGCGGAAAGCTAGCTAGCTTATAAATTAGAATAACACATAAGATATTAAAAGTCTTTTCTTTATTGTTATTTATCTACTCTGATAAAATTTAAAATCTTTTAGGATGCGAGTAAAGCGCCAGCAAGTAGCAACTGCTAGTACCAAATATGCCATGATTTGCGACGATAAATTATAGTGAGTTCAAGTCTCGGACATAAAATATGACAGGACTGCAAACCCCAAGGAATATTATAAACCAAAAACATAACTCACGATGACTGACACTCAATTAAAGTCCTCATTATCTCAGAACAAAAGTTGGAGCAATTACTTATCCCTAAATACAAAGAAGCGTGAAGCGTTTCTCAATAATTTTCGAATTAACTCGGAAAAAACGATATAATTAAAAATATCTTCGAAAGTTCCGAGACTCGTATTTTTATCAAAGGAACTGTGGGGCACAGTGAGGCGTTTCTTATTATTTTAATTTAATTCTAATTGCTTTCTACACCAAATAATTTTTCATTCGAGCTAAATTAATTTTCCTCAGTAATTATGAGAAAAAAAATGCCGTCGACTCAGCATTCTTGTCAGTGAAGTTTATTTTTGATATTCTGTGCTTTTGAGTTTCGATTGAAAATGTTCTTTATTTGAAAATCATGAGAATGTTTGATAAATTATTGTGTGCTTTTGAGTTTTGTTTGAAAATCATTAGAATGTTTGGTATAATATTTTTTTTTGTTGTTTAAAAAAATATTGTTTATTTCAAATCTTTTCTCTTTATAATATTAGTATAGATATGCATAGTTGCCAGGGCCACGAATACAGCACAGAATTCTACGTTTAAACGAAGTTACATCTTGTCGAAGCAGCATTGATTAAATTATAAAAAGTTAAGTAATGTTTGCTAAATAGATTCCGATAGTTAGCTAATAAAGTTTTATCTTCAGTACAAACGAATTGAGATCGCGCAGCTATAAGGAGTCGAGATAATGCTGTATTAAAAGCGATAATATAGCTACACGATCATTAATTTAATACTAAAGATAGGGCCGTCCGAACATTTGATAGACGCGGTTGCCATACACAAAAACACTAACGCCATGTTTGTTAGTATCGCATGGCATTTGTTTTTTAGCCGATCGTGGACTCACTTCGGTTTAGAGAAGACCATTTTGGGACCAAGTTGGGGTGTCAATCTGACATGCATTCCGCCAAGTCCTTACAAAGTAATATATAAGTCAATGTATACGATACAATTTTCCAACAGCTATTCATAACGCCTATATGGCCTATATAAGGGTTAGGGAGAAATGTACTCATGTACAGTTCTCGCCAAACTTATTATGGGTTGAAGTTGGCACGAGCTAACTTTAACCCGACCGTAAAAATCAATTAAACAAAATTATAGGAATGTAATAAATAAAAACGAAAGTCAAGTCAAGTCAAAGTCAAGTCGTGGGCTATCGTTTGAAATAATTTTATTCCAATATTTTTGATTCTCCGATTTGTACGGCCGGGTTGAAGTTAGCTCGTTCCAACTTCAACCCGGACAATAAGTTTGGCGAGAACTGTACATAGTTCCCTGGTATGTTTAGGTCACATGTTATAGAAGGTGAGCCTATTGCCATTAATTGGGTTCAAAACAAATCCAATCTTCAAACTTCTACTGAGCCATTCATTGAAAAACCTATTAAGACTACCCAACCCAGGTCCTAAAGCGCAGCAGTCACGCTTAACCCTTCGGGGAATACAGGCGTGATGGTATGGTATCATCATCATCATCTTTGATGACGTCTGTGGTCTACTGGTTCGAGTACCGGACTTCTGATCACGAGGTCCTGGGTTCGATTCCCACAGGACACAAATATTTATGTGATGAATATAAGTATTTGTGTTTGTCTGGGTGTTTCTTATATATTATAAGTATGTATTTACAAATATATATATATATATAAGTATTATATCCATTGTCTAGTACCCATAGTACAAGCTCTGCTTAGTTTGGGACTTGGTGCTGTGTAAAAATGTCCCAAGATATTTATTTATTTGTCATCATCCACACGTTACTTAATCTCACTGCCAGGTTCCAAAAAAATCTCACTGCCAGGTTCCAAAAATTTCTCTAGTTCCTTCGTCTTCGATTCAGAATTTTGTCCTATCGCTTCAGTAGTTGTAATATTAAAATCATGAAAATGTATACAACATTTTTTTCTTTTTAATAATAAAAATCCTGTAATAGGTTCAAGTACACAGATAACCGTTTCATTGAAAAAAGTATATAAATTTTTATAGGTCTTTATAAGGTCGGTTGAACAAACTCGACCCTTTTGCAACGATATATAAAAGGAACCTTATAGAAAAGAAGGAAAATATCGCATATTACTTGTAAGGGACTAGGGACTAAAGCAAACGGTCTTCAGTAAATGATTCGGCTATAATGAAGATCTAGGGGAGCTCGTGGCTACGTCATAACATTAAGGGGTTAGACAAGTTGCAATTTGACATGCAAATCGACAAACGAATAGAAACAAAATGTATGGAAATGACACAAGCTTTTGACAATTCGGGCTGTCACTAATCACTAAGGCTAAAATTCAGAGACGATGCTAAGCGTAACTTGGCTTCCGCATGTCACACTGTCATACAAATTTGACATACGGAAACATTACGCTTAGCATCGTCTCTGAATATTAGCCGAAGAGACGATGCTGAGCATAAACTTAGGCTTGCGTATGTCAAATTGTAATACAAATTTGACATACGGAAGCATTACTTTAAGCTTAGCATCGTCTCTGTATATTAGCCTAAGTGACAGCCCTGAGTTGATCTCAGGGCTAGCGGCGGCAAACCAAAAAAGAGATGACGTGACAACGATGCACAATCTATCCCATTCTCACAAAACTGAGATACTTAGATGGAGGAATGAGAGGGAGACCTTTGTCCAGCAGTGGGATACACCAGTATAATCGTAACTGTATAGCATCGCTTTATATCTAGTGCTATAACAAAGCTTTATGTCAGGCCTATATATTCTTAGTACCTCTACTTTGGCCGTCAGCCAGTACAAACAGTCAAAGACTATATTCATATCCATTTTGATTAGAAAAAAAGTGTATAAAAAGCCTTATTACAATAGTAAGCGTCGTCAATGCAATGCAATAAAAGTATCGATTTGAGTCCCTTAAATCGATACTTTTAAAGACCGTAATTGCCTGTGTGTGATGTTCCAAAAAATTCGATCTTTTATAGGTGTGGAATGTGAAGTTTGTTTGTAAAAGTAATTTATTTTGTTTATTGGACGAAAAGAGTTTTTGATATGTACGAAAAGTTGTAATAAAATTGAATTTAAGAATGAAATATTTTTTAGGTCGGAATTAGAAAACAACACAGTTCATTTCTGCACGCACATAGCAAGACTATTTGAGTAACTGTTGTGTCAATTCTACTAGGTCGCTCCAATCATAGGACGACCAGAAAAACGGCACTGCGCTCCGTTTAGATAGTCAATATTTCATCTTTACGTGTGGAATTCCGTGGCATGCCGTGGCATCAATTTAAATATATTGTTATTCTAGCTTTCCGCCGGCGGTGGTCTTGGTATTTCTTATAAATTGCATCCCCTATTTGAACCCCTTACAGCAACTCTTTGCACTACAAAGTAGCCTATCTCCTTTCTCAGGCTCTAGACTAACTGTATACCAAATTTCATTTAAATCGGTTCAGTAGTTTTGGTGTGAAAGCGCGACAGACAGAGTTACTTTCGCATTTATAATATTAGTAACGATTTCTCTATATCGTTTGAATGTCCAGTGGCAAAAAAATAAATGCCTTGCCATGCCCTGCAATGCCCCGACCGTTAGTATATTATATACATATACAAGTATGTTATAGACTTACCTACAATAGTGGCTAGTATGATAAGAGCGAGCACCACAGACGTGACCGCCATGAGGACGAACGACGCGACGTCACCGCTGGTAGAGTTGGTGGCGGTGCCGTTGACGGTGGTGTTGCAACCCCACGCCACCGCATCCACCCATGAACAGTTGCCGCCGTCGAACCATTCTGTTGACGACGGGTATGCGAGCTCATCTGAAAAGGACACTTGCTTTTAATCCTTCATCTACTATATAAAAATAAGTCGGGTTTTCCTTCCTGACGCTATAACTCCAGAACGCACGAACCGATTTCCACGGTTTTGCATTCGTTGGAAAGGTCTCGGGCTCCGTGAGGTTTATAGCAAAGAAAATTCAGGAAAAATTTCAACAGAAAAGCGGGTTAAACAGGTTATCAAGACCACGCGGGCGAAGCCGCTGGCGGAAAGCTAGTCGTTCATAAAATTTACAACCATGTTATAATTCTATTAGTAAGTACTTAAGTTAGTTTTACTATGTAACTTCTTATTATAATTATGTATTCTGTGCTGTGCCCTAACAGGGTTTCATGTTGAATCAAAACTATTTTATAACACCGAAATGTACACATGGAAGCAATAAATACTTTGACTTGGACTTTAAAGTCAAAGCTATTCAATTAGAACATAATTATTATGGCGACGTCTGTGGTCTAGTGGTTTGAGTACCGGACTGCTGATCACGAGGTTGAGGGTTCGATTCCCACAGGACACAAATATTTATGACGTTATAAATATAAGTAAATAAAATATTTGGGGACATTTTTACACAGCACCATCTAGTCCCAAACTAAGCAGAGCTTGTACTATGGGTACTAGACGATGGATATAATACTTATATACTTTTTTTTGTTGTAAATACATACTTATTATACATACGAAACACCCAGACAAACACAAATACTTATTATTCAAGTGTTTGTGTTAGTCGGGGAGTTTCTTCCGTATTATATGTAAGTGTCCATAGTACAAGCTCTGCTTAGTTTGGGACTAGATGCTGCTGTGAAGAATGTCTCAGAATATTTATGATGCTAATCTATATATTTTCATCATATACTATTATCTATACTAATATTATAAAGCTGACGAGTTTGTTTGTTTGTTTGTTTGTTTGGTTGAACGGGCTAATCTCAGGAACAAATGGTCCGACTTGAAAAAATCTCTCAGTGTTAGGTTAGGTTAGCCTGTTTAACAAGGACGGCGATTATTATAGGCGTCATCAAGCGGCGACCAATAGGTGCTAAGTATAAATTAAAAATGTTGCAAACACGGGGGAAAAACACCAGCAATTCGCTGGTATGTTTTAATTCTTTTTAAATCTGTATATCCTACTTCCTACTAATATTATAAATGTGAAAGTTTGTGAGGATGGATGGATGGATGGATGTTTGTTACTCTTTCACGCAAAAACTACTGAACGGATTTGGATGAAATTTGGCTCAGAGATAGACTATAGTCTGGAATAGCACATAGGCTACTTTTCATTCCGGTAAAATGTATGGTTCCCGTGGGATAGCGGGCGAAGCAGCTGGCGGAAAGCTAGTTTTTAAATAAAAAAAAACATATTTTTTTAGGGAATATTAGAACACCTCTACCTACCTACCCAACCTAACCTAACCCTTTAGCATTACAGGCGCGATGGTATGTTACTGTATATTTTTATTTATTTACAAGCCCCTTCGCCCCACTCAAGGATCCAACGATAATTCTACCAAATTGAGGTATCGGGGTATTATATTCCATTTTTTCCGACGCAAATTACCCCATCAGTACCTATATGAAGTTTTGAAGATGATTTATGTGAATTTGATCCTTATAATGTTATGGGTAAAGAACATTATACGATGATTACAATTTTATCAGCATTGATGTGACTCCGTCGAATAAAGTAGGTTCAATGAATTCTCAAAAATTACATTATGTTTTTGTTATACATGTTTGTTATGTGTCTTGGCTTGATTTTGGTTACCAAAAATAAAATACTATCACGCTTGTAGGCTTATAAGGGCTATCAGAAGTATACATATATGTACACCTACAATTTACCAGTATATTTAGGTCCAACTTAACAGGGGACAAGCCTAATACCAAATTTAAACTCCAAGTTGCTACTGAGCATTTTTAGAGAAACCCAATAAAACTTAACTCGACCTGAGAATCGAAGCCAACATCTCCAGCCTAGCTGTCGCACTTACGACAATTGGACTAATGAGGCATTTATTGTTTCCCATTTTGAAGAATTAAGTATCTATCAATCATACTCGTATCTAATCCTTATTCCTTACTAATATTATAAATGCAAAAGTAACTCTGTTTATCTGTCGCGCTTTCACGCAAAAACTACTGAACAGATTTAATTGAAATTTGGTACAGAGATAGTCTAGAGTCTGAGAAAGGGCATAGGCTTTTTTATTGCGAAAATAGGGCTGTAAGGGGTTGAAATAGGGGATGAAAGTTATAAGAAATACCCAGACGACGCGGGTGAACTCGCTGGCGGAAAGCTAGTCAATAATATTTTGAAGAGTTGTATCTCTGACTGTACTTTGAACCATGATCATTCCTTCATTAAATGATAGAGCAGTTTTATTCATGAATCATAATTATTCATCCATCTCCATTCTTCCATCGAACCACTAGGCGTCGGAAGGGTCTCCACCGCTATGTCGTAGACGTTCCACTTTGCCGCACTAACCGTTTCGCTTCGTCATTCCTTGTGGGCACAGCGAAGTTGTGGAATTCTCTTCCGGCGACTGTGTTCCCTGACTCCTACAACATGGGTCTTTTCAAGGCCAGAGTGAATGGGCATCTTATGGGTAGACGCGGTCCATCTTAGACCACATCTACACTTATCATCAGTTGAGATTGTGGTCAAGCGTAAACCCATCAACGATATTTTTTTTTTTACAAAAAGTGCTTTTAATAAGGTCAGCCCTACTAATCTGCTTGCAATTTAAAAGCAAAAAAGAAGTGACGGTTCTCCAATAAAAGGCGGCTCAGATAGAGGGCGGACGCATTCGACCCGATTCGCTTTTAATTATATTTTCCGCATTTAATTAGAAGCGGCAATTGCGCGGGGGAATTCGTATGGAAATACTTCAATATGGCCGTTCTGAGATGAAATGAACAGAACTGGGTGGGTGTAATCGACTGCTATACGAGGTCCTTGAACCCGATTCCCGGGTGCAGTTTTTTTTGGGGGACATTTTTACACAGCACCATCTAGTCCCAAACTAAGCAGAGCTTGTACTATGGGTACTAGACAATTGATACTTATATACTTTTTTTTTATAAATTAATACTTATTATACATAGGAAACACCTAGACAAACACAAATACTTATATTCATCATCACTGTTATTTGTGTCTTGTGGGAATCGAATCCACGACCTCGTGATCAGCAGTCCGGTACTTGAACCACTAGACTACAGACGTCATCAAAGTTACTGTTACAGTTTTGTGGTACACCGTAAATAAATAAATAATTACTTCTAGTGAATTTTTGCTGGGTCCTTCTGCGAAATAGGGAATATGCACATTTTTTTTTATATTTTTAAACGATACTTTATATCGTTATGTAGCCGTAAAAAAAATCCAGCGCCTTAAAACTAAAATTAAGTAACAAATTTTTTTTATTAAATAATGAGACAGATATTGGCATTTTAAACACCCGTGATTTTGGTGCGCTTGCCGTGACGTCAAAGTCTACGTTCTCTCAACCAAACAACCACGTACAACAGACACTGTTTTAGTAGACTTTGACATCATATTCGATTTGACCGATAGTGTTGCGTTTCAAGTGATTTGAATTTCCCACAGTTTTTTTGGACTTTTTAATAATTATTTTCTCATCGAAAAAGAAATAATATAAAAAAATATCTACAAAGACATAATTCTAAAACGATAAAGTTCATAAAAAAAATAATTAACCTTTTTTTAAGTCAGACGCATATTCCCTATTCCCGATAGTAACTCGGAGTTTGGATTTGTGCCCGGTTAGTGGCTATAGGCTCTCGCTAGGTGTACATACATTAGTACACCTCTGCCTATCACTTTGGGGAATACAGGCGTGATTCTAGAAATATAAGTCGTATATAAAATATAGTACCAGTGCGACCGAGCTCTGCTCGGGTGAAAATGGAGAAAATGAATTTTCCCAGATATGAAACCTTGTTAGATTATATTCAAGTCAATGGTTAGATCGATTTTTCGCCCTCGCAAACCCCTATATAGCAACTTTAATCAAAATCGTTAGAGCCGTTTTCAAGATCATGTTTACAAATTTTGTTCGTTTAATAGTCTAAGGCCGTCAGAAACGACGCTAAGTTTAAACTTACGCTTCCATAAATGTCAAATTGTTATACAAATTTGACATACGGAAGCGTTACTTTACAGTTAGCTTCGTCTCTGAATATCAACCTAAAAGACCAAAACGACGACGCTTAGCGTAAAGTAACGCTTCTGTATGTCACATTTGTGTCGTCATTTGAGAGGTAGTAGAGAGGTAGAGGGCAGAAAGGTTCTGGAGTGGAGACCACGCACCGGAAAGTGCAACGTGGGACGGCCTCCAACTAGATGGACCGATGACCTGGTAAAGGTCGCTGGAAGTCGTTGGATGCAGGTAGCATGCATCCGGTCCCTGTGGAAGCCAATGAGGCCTTTGTTCAGCAGTGGACCTCTTTTCGCTGACATGAATGAATGAATGACGACGTCTGTGGTCTAGTGGTTCGAGTACCGGACTGCTGATCACGAGGTCGTGGGTTCGATTCCCACAAGACACAAATATTTATGTGATGAACTTAAGTGTTTGTGTTTGGCTGGGTGTTTCTTATATATTATAAGTTTTTTTGTTTACAAAAAAAAGTATATAAGTATTATATCCATTGTCTAGTACCCATAGTACAAGCTCTGCTTAGTTTGGGACTAGATGGTGCTGTGTAAAATGTCCCAGAATATTTATTTATTTATTTAATGAATGGCACATTTGCATTAAAATTTTAAAATACGGAAGCGTAAGTTTACGTTTAGCGTCGTTTCTGAATATTATCCTAAGAAGATTAAAAATATACTGTAGAATATGCAGACTAATGATTGAACAAGAAATTGGACTTTGGCAGCAGCAGGCATTAATGACGAGAGTTAGATGAAGAATGGGTAAAACTTTTCCTACAAAGTGGCTTCGAAACACCATATCAGCCTTAACATCTTCCGGAATTAAAAAAAAAAGATACCGAACTTTAATACACTGTTGTTCTTACCACGATTAGCATATAAATTGTTAAATTACCCATTAATTAATTCAAAAAGAAAAAAAAACGATAAATTAAAGTGTAAAAATTCTGAAAATATCGTAACAAAATTTTTTGCTCGGAAATTTTTACGGGGAAAATATTCGCGCCCGAGGCATTTTGACTCGATATAGCGCGATCGGCCGCTCTTAATGTCAGATAAAGGACGACATAATTCATGATTACCGCATAAAAAGTAGCATAGAGGTTCGATTACTTTTTTAAAAAAACAATCTTATATGGCCCAAGATGCTTTTTAAAGATTGTAGAAGAAAACTATACTTATATTATATAGCTGAAAAGTTTGTTAATTTGGTTTAACACACTAATCTCAGGAACTACTAGTCCGATTTGACAAATTCTTTCAGTGTTACATAGTTCGTTTATCGAAGAAGGCTATAGGCTATATATCATCACGCTACGACTAATAGGAGCGGAGTATCAATTAAAAATGTTGCAAAACGGGGGGAAAAATTCAACTTCTACGGGAACGAATTCACGGGCGAAGGTAGTCTGGAGAGTACTATTATATGCCTGTATACTATATATAAAACTTTGTCTTGAATCACAATCTATTGTTGAAAACTGCATTAAAATCCGTTGCGTAGTTTAAAAGATCTCAGCAACAAACAGAGAGAGCGACCTCGTTTTCTATGTAATGATTAAGCAGAATTAAAAATGAAAAAATGCCTCGTTAGCGTGGTCTTCATGCTTATGTGACTTCTACGCTCGAAGTCCTGGGTTTGATTCCCACGTTAAGCAAGTGTAATTGGGTTTTTTCTGTGAGGTTCTCAGTAACAACTCCTATATTATATGGATATAAACATAACGGCGGACTGTGGGTGTACATTAGTACACCACTGCCTAATCCTTCAGGGAATACAGGCGTGATGGTATGGTATGTGTTATAGAGGTTCGATAATTTTTTATTTGACATGTTTACACAGCACCATCTAGTCCCAAACTAAGCAGAGCTTGTACTATGGGTAATAGACAATGGATATTTTAATACTTATATACTTTGTGTTTTGTAAATACATACTTATAATACATAAGAAACACCCAGACAAACACAAATACTTATAGTCATTGCATAAATATTTGTGTCCTGTGGGAATCCAATCCACGACCTCGTGATCAGCAGTCCGGTACTCGAACCACTAGACCACAGACGTCGTAAATAAATGTTAGCTAACTTTCTATTAATTACGAGCTGCTACTGATAATTTCATAGAACCCAATAACCCTTTGCTCAACCTAAGAATCGAACTCAGGACCTCAAACGTAGCCGTCGTGCTTACCACATCTACGCTAAATAAAGCAGGCAACGATATGATGAATACCCGTTATTTATCTAGTTAACAAAAAACCCGGCACATTTTTACAATTTACACAAGGGAAAAGCAAATCTACTAAAAAAAACAAAGCTGTTTTACTTACGGACCCAGTTCAACTTTACAACGGAATTTAGAATATCCGAAAATGGTAGGAAACGGTAGATAAAAATTAAAAGTTTTGTCGACGCCGGCCCCTCCAGTTGTAAATGATTCATAAAAGAATTTGTTGAATTAAAACTTTTGAAACTCGCTATCTTGTTCCAAATGTACCATTGCGGCTGTTTAGGAACAAAACTCGGTAACTCAAACATTTTGAAAAATCGCATCGCTGATATTAAGAAAAAAAATACTGTTATACTTAGTATAGAATAACAATAAATTTATTAAGGTATGTGATCGGCTAAAGATTTTTTTTAGGTCGGCCAGAATATTTTTTAAAACCTTTGCTTTACATTTTAAGAATAATTTTGCTTGATAGTAGTAGTAACCCTTGGAGTTGTTGAATGCAGGCGGCATTTAACCGGTCCTTGTAGAAGTTATAGGGGAGGTCTTTGTTTAACCTTTGTTTAAGGGTATGTCAGACTTACACCGACTAAAAACCGGACTTGCCATCACTTTGCGTCATGGCCATGGAATCAGGCGCACTTACGACACCTAAGCTAACAAGGTAGTTTATGTATGTATGTCATGTTTATATAGGTATAACTCACGGCTGGTGTCATTGAACCCGGGCAGACGAGACGAGTTCATATTCACAGTCGCTCGCCCTCCTGAAAAGAAAAGAAAAACATGCTTTAATAGATGTACTTGCTTTTAGTTTTGAACGTGTTTTAACAGGCGAAGTACCTACTAGTTAGTGCTTCAAAGTTACGTTGCATGAAAATGATGAGTCTGTGATTAGCCCTTTTGAAGTTTAAACTCTAAATTGCATGTCATTTTGTACTTTTTAGACATTATTTTGTATTTTCAGCTTAAAATATTCCGCTTTTTGTATTTAAAATTTGATTTAAATAATAATAATATTAATTGACTCAATATTTTGTTACATATGTATAGTATTATTGATTAATGGCCCCCGTTATAGGAGAATCCTGTATTACTGGGGACATTCTTCCGTATTTTTTAAACAGTTACCAAGATAGTAAACACATAAAAACAATTTTTAAACGATGTGAGAAACAATATTTATCTGTCAAATTACGTAACTACAAATAAATTACTCGAGTTTTAAATAGATTGAGGTACATACCATCACGCTTACATTCTCCGAAGGGTTAGGCAGAGATGTACCAATGGACAGCCACAGAAAGGTTAGCGTAAAACCCCAATATCACTGCTTGTATATTCTTGATGGTGTAGAATATCTCAATAAATAAAAAGGCGCTGATTCGATAGAAATAATATTATAATCAGGAGTGTAACAGACAGGAGCTGGCTTTTGTGTTAAAGTTAGTTTTTGAATAATATCCGTTTTTAAATTATTTTGAATTTATATAAACTAAGGTTTGTCTATGCCATTTTTGGATTGTGTTGCGTTCAAGTTAAAGAGTTGTGTTTTGTTACGAATGCGTTCGTAACACTGCTCAACCTGATAATCGAAACCAGAACCTGAAGCATAGCAGTCGCGCATAGGACCACTAAACATGAGGAAACTGGTAATTTAAAAAAATACATAAATATTTACAGTCCAGATATAATCAAGACAAACACACAACAATAACATTAAACGAATGGACATATTAATTAGATTGGATAACACTTGGAACGACTACCGGCAAAGTATCGGACATGACTTTCAACACACGTCCGTCGTATCCGAGCTCTCGAGCAAAAATGACCGAAGTGCATGAAGAGTGACACTGACACAATGTCAAAATAAAAAAGACTACCCGTCTTATAAAATTCTGGCTGCGATTTGCTTGTCATCGTCGGATTTTATGGTTGTTTGTATGTTAGTATACAGGGTTATAAAAAATGAAAAGATTTTTTTTCTTCACCAATGTACAGTAAATATTCCTGATTGTGATTCATAATGTCAAAAATAGCTAAGGTATTTTTATAACCTTGTATACAAGATGTAAACTGACCCTTAAGAAAGCTTAAAACTACACATACTGTACATAAAATAGGACCTATTGAGAGTAAAGTACTTAATCGCACTGGGAAAGTACTTTAATTTTTTGTGCATTTAGTAGTGAAGCAGTTCTTTTTCGTATGATGGCGTGGAAGCCATCGAATCTTGCTTCCGCTTATTAGAAAGGTAAGCCTTGAGTGAGTTTACCGTTTTTAGATAAAATTATAATAATAGTACCTGAAGCCATGTTGGATCGATAGTTTTTGATATAGACAAAACGTAAAACCATTGCATTGCATTTCACCCACATAATAATAATGTTTTAAACGGTTTGTTAACTCTTAATAACGTCACGAAGCCACTCCGCCATCGCGACACTTTGTTGGCGAATAAAACATGTTTTAATTTGTTGAATACTATTCAGGATTGTACGTGGAAAATGGTGAATGAGAGGTGCTTGGTATGTTGTTGTTTTTACTGAAGTATTAGCTTTTATTCGCGAATTAGTCCGTGTGGATATTAATGGTTTTTTCTATGAAAAGCTCGAAGTTTGGAATTGTTCCTGGGGTCGCCCCATATTACATGGGACTTAGGTTAATATTCAGGGACAACGCTAAGCGTCAAGTAATGCTTCCGTGTGTCACATACGGAAGTTTAAGTTTACGCTTAGTGTCTTCATTCTGAATATTAACCTTAAACATCCTGGGGAACTTAGGTTTACATTAACATATCTGTCTAATCCTTAGGGAAATACAGGCGTAATGGTATGGTGAAGTTACACAAAAAAAAGTATTAAACAATGTGAATATGGTCGACTACTGTTACTGTCATCTGTGGTCTAGTGCTTCGAGTACCAGACTGATGATCACGAGGTCGTGTGTTCGACACACAGGACACAAACATTTATTGTGATGAACTTAAGTGTTTGTTTATGTCTGGGTGTTTCCTATGTATTATAAGTATGTGTACAAAAAAAAGTATACAAGTATTATATGCATTGTCTAGTATCCATAGAACAAGCTCTGCTTAGTTTGAGACTGTGTAAAACTATCCCAGGATATTTCTTAATTAACTACCAAGAAACTTTGCGCACTGGAATAAAAAATATCCTGTTTAATCTCAGTAATCTATGGTTATATTACTGGGCTATCACTTCTGATATAACAATAACCGCAAAATGATTTTCACAGAGTTTTGTTACCTATTATTTTCCGGATCAAAAGTTTTGAAGATTATTAGAAAACCTTACTCGTGTTTTTGGTTAAGGAAGATTATTTTGGTAACAAAACAATTTACTGTAATGATTGATTCATCAAAGTTTGGTATTGATTTCAGATTATAATTAATATTCTATTTTTGTACTAGAATAAACTCTTGTAGCTGGAGAAAGGGCATGCCTCGTTGGTCTAGTGGTCCCAGGTGCCACAAGTTACCGTAGGGTAGGTCCTGGGTTCAATTCCAGGTTCGAGCAAAGTGTTGTTGGGTTTTTTGTGCAGTTTGCAGTAGGCAATTTGCAGGGCTCACCCCCTATTATATGGGTCGTAAACACAATGTAAACACATGTTTACAATGTGGAGCACATTAGTACATCTCTGCCTAACCCTCCGAGGGACACAGGCGTGATGGTATGTTATTTTGTTCAAATAAAATCGAGTAATTATCATAATAATTAAGAGTGTACACTTAGCTTTCTTTTAGGGTCGTATAGGTCAAACTTGGCAGATTAAAGAAAAGAACGACTTATTGACGACCTACTTGGCGCCGTGCCCTAGCACTTGACTTCATCGCAAAGGTCACAAGTCTGTTTCCCACACGGAAAAATAGTATCTACAAAAATACAATGAACTACGAAAAAATAAAATGTCAAAAATTAATAAAAAATCAAAACCCAAGCCCTACCTAGTTGCATCTATTCTCGCCTCTCACAAGATCGGCATCTTGTCCGAGTGACCTGTTTTCTAACCCGTCTTATAGGGGGCGAAAGTTTAATAATATGTATCCTCAATATTACAATTCCCGCCAATCTTTTTGATTGTCCTAAAGTTAACGCGAGCCAACTTCAACCCGGCCGTAAAAATGTCAACTTCAGGTCGGACAAAAATATTGGCGGGCACCTATACAAACGTACAAATCACATTATCATCTGTGACAAATGCGAGAAAAATATGAACATCAATTTTTCAAAATGGATGCCTTCCAATACCCCGGCTGCCATATTGGATACGTCACGTGACGTCACTAATATGTCGGTCTGTCATGGCGCCCAATGTGAAAACTATTTGGAGAAAATGTGATCGCGTGTGAGGTAAATATTTGGCTTTTGGGATTAAAAAAGTAAGCGGTTGTTTGCTTTTAGATACGCGGTATATGATTGGTAAAGTTCTTCTGTTTTTTTTGTTAGAAATTGGATGTTAGTGATGGGACATATTTTGATATTAACTAGGAAGGAATAAACATAACAAAATATGGTAGAGTTTGTTCAAGTTTATGTTTTTTAATGATAGAAATTTTGTGAAAAACGAATGCAAATCACACAAGCAGTTTACACAGAACCTGGATCTTCTTACTCAACAAAAAAATGTAGTCTCAACATTGACATACTTTAATTCAATTTGAATTACCTGTTTAGTGTGACTTTTATAAATTGTAATATTAGTGTTAATCTGAAAAATATATTTGTAGATTTAGTTTACAGTACTCTTTATTACTGTAACCATTTCATTGTACCCATATTTTCAGCGAAATAAAATGATTGATTGATTGACATTAATCACGATTACAATTTACAACAACAAAATATTTTTTGAAGTTTGTATTGCATTTGATTATTGTGTCAAGTATTCTACAAAGTTAAACAATATATTTCCGTGACTGTGTACAAGCAAGAATTTGTATTTTCAAGCTCATCTATCACTTACAAGAAAATTCTTATGGGGAAACGTTTTTCAAAAATGAACATGAAAATTATCATTATTGAATCCTGTCCACTAAAAACGTAATGATACCCATATTGACAGAGTTGTGAAAAAATATGCAATTCGCTATTTTGTAGCGGCGGCCATCTTGGACCGATTTTCATCAAACATAGCTAAGAACACTCCCGACTAATTCACCTTTCAAATAAAAAAAACAATATCAAAATCGGTCCATCCGTTCGGGAGCTACGATGCCACAGACAGACACACACACACACACACACACACACACACAGACACGTCAAACTTATAACACCCCGTCGTTTTTGCGTCGGGGGTTAAAAACAAGCAAAAAGATAGCAGCTACATTACATTAATTAAAAAGATAACTCATTTAGCGACGTTAGCCCGTCTTCATTAAAAAGTTCAGTGGCATAAGCTGTCAGATCGCTGACGTCGAGTCCCTAGAACAAGCACGACCCAGGTCTTTCAGAGACCTTTTAGGTTAGCATTAAATTAATTAGTCTAATGTTTTTAATTTTCACTCTGACTCGGATGTTTGAGACGGAATTTCTGTTTGAGTTTTATTCGTTTAGGAGGGGTTTGAGGCTACGTTAATGATATTAAAGATAAAGCTGCACTTTCCGCGGACAGGTAATGGATGGGTGATCACTTTTATCACATCGAGACCTTAATTCACCTTTCAAATAAAAAATCAAAATCAAAATCGGTTCATCCGTTCGGGAGCTACGATGCCACAGACAGACACACACACACACATACACACACAGACACGTCAAACTTATAACACCCCGTCGTTTTTGCGTCGGGGGTTAAAAATGATTTTAGCTAACATTTGAACCTGTGTCTTCATAAGTAACTATTTCCACTACTCATAGATCATTCAATAAAGAGAAAGGACATTACGTAATTATCTGTTATCGCGCCTCAGAGAGGTCGTAAAGACGTCAGCCTGATGTATCGCTAGATGTCGCTAGTCTCGAGGGCATTGTAAACCTTGAAGATAATCTTGTTAAGGAAACAAGGATATCTCTAAGCGTTAAGGATTTATTGATTCAATTTGCTTTGAAGTTCCGATAGGTAGGTTAGTATAAATAACATACCATCACGCCTGTATTCCCTGAAGGGTTAGGCAGAGTAGTTGTACTAATTACTAATGTACAGTCAACAAAAGAGTAGAGTATATAATTAAAATATCATTATTTTATTTATTTCGGATCGCGCGCGCGATAACATTCACCGCGGAGCGTTATTATCGCGTTTTTAGCAATGCACTACGCGCTCAAAAATGACAATATCTGTAATAACCGATTATTTTCTACATTCCTAGGTCATTTTATTAGACGTGTGTGCGTCGATGTCCCTTCCATCTTGTATATTACTAGTAACCAATAAGAATCACCCAAATTGGCGAATTGATTAACATTGACGATGATGTTACCTACAAAAGCTTTATATTTTAAAAGATACATGCACATATCATCACGCCCATATTCCCCGAAGGGGTTAGCAGAGGCGTACTAATGTAGACCCACATTTCGCCAGTATGTTTAGGTCCCATGTAATAGAGGGCGAGCCTATTGCCATAAACCGGGCTCAAATCCAAACTCCGAGCTGCTATTGGGAATTTCACATAAACCCAACAACACTTTGCTCGACCCAGGGATCGAACCCAGGACCTCTAGCGTAGCAGTCGCTTTTGGGACCACTAGACCAACGAGGCAGTTTAAAAGATAAAGATACCAAGTTCAATCAAAGCGTGGCAGTGTTACAATCCTCCCTTTCAATACAAAGCCACATAAATACATTTATGTCCTATTTTATCCGCACAGAAATAAAATGAAAGTCATTCAGCCGCCCGCTGTTATCAACGGCTTTAGTAAGCCATCTTCAGCCATCTTAGCCATGCATTTCCGCGTTATTGATTTTATAGCGCTTCATAAAGCGGTGATCGGGTGCATTCAGCGCTTTTAATGCTGAACATTTTTATTGTGCAATTTGTAGCAGTTTATTATGTGTTGTGTAAGCGGTATAAGCAGTTATAAAAGTTTTTATAGACAGAATGTCATGTTTCTAAGAATACTAACTTTTTTAATTCAACTTTGTTATGGAACTCTTTAACAACTAGTGTGACCTTTCAAAAGTACCCATTTATTGGTATAATTGAAATAAAAATATTTGAATGATATTTTTTTTTTTTAATTTTAAAACAATCACGAATGTTGCCAGTTGCCAATACCAAATAAAAGCAAAACCACGTATTATTATAATATTTGTAAAGGCAACTGGCATTATCTGTTCCTAAAAATGTAAAGATTAAAAATTTACGAATTCAAAACACTAGATGTGTTGAAGGAGAGAGGTTGATTTACTATCTTTTGTATCGGGGACTACGGCGTAGCACTTTAACAGAACTACTGCTACAGCTGCTACGCGCTCGTAGCAAAGTGCTACGAACATGTCGTTCAGGGCCAAAATATCCAATTGTCCCATGTTGGCAGACTCACACATGACTTGGAAATTTTGTCACCGTTGGACATTATTAGAATAGGATATTTTGACCCTGAACATATTACCATCATTTAAAAAAATATAAAAGAAAGAAGGCGATCGCAGTCACGTTACTGCGGTCGACCGCAGTGTCGTCTGCGGTTGTGGTCGTCTTTAAAGCACGGCAACATTCTGTTGTCAGTGTTGTAATACCATGTAAGGTCTCTGCACACAGCACCATAAAAATTTGTTAACAACTAACCTAAATTTAAAATTTAGAAAACCCTCGACACGAAATGCAATTTGCCATTTTGTGGTGGCGGCCATCTTGAATTTGAATTTTATTATAGTGTAAAGTATTCTCCTAGTTAAGCCCTTTCATTTGATACCCATATTGAGGGAGTTGTGAAAAAAAAATTAATTCTCTATTTTGTTGCGTGCCATCTTCGACCGATTTTCATCAAACGTAGCTAAGAACACTCCCGACTAATTCAACTTTCAAATAATAAAATAAAAAACAAAATAGGTTCATCCGTTCGGGAGTTACAATGCCACAGACAGACAGACAAACACACACACACAGACACGTCAAACTTATAACACCCCGTCGTTTTTGCGTCGGGGTTAAAAACGTTTTTGAAATTTCGACCTACAAGGAGATGAAAGTTCGTATCGAATATAGTATCTATTCTACGCGGACGAAGTTACCGACAAAAGCTAGTATTATTTACTTACGATTACAATACAAAAGAATATCAATGGTCCACAATAAAAGGGGCCCGTAAATAAGTGTTACGGACAAAAGTGAGCTTAAACGCGTCCCGTAATCCGGTTTTGGTTCACTCAGTTAATCCCCGAGTGAACATAGACTGTATTAATAGCTCAAGAGCGTATGACGAAGTTGGAGAAAAGGTTTTGGTGTAGAGAGCGAGTATGAGTAACGCGAGAGCGAGTCTGGCTGGAAGGTAGCTGTTGTTTGGCTACTGCGCAAAAATTAACCGCTACCTTTGACTTTTGCAAAAAAAAAAACGTCAAATAAATATGTGTTTATGTTTGGTTTTTATTGAAATATTATTAAGAGAGGTAGGGCACAGCCATTTATGGGTCAAATCTGGAGCAGCCCATCTGGAGAAGTACTTCCACCTTACTGAAAACTGCAGTCAAATAACACACTTTATTGTGTGTAGTGTTCCTGCAGTGAGTAAGGTCACCAGAGCTAAGGATGCGCTGCGCTGGCAGCAAGAGGAATATTCCCTCAAACTGTCGGCGCAGTGAATCCTCCATAAACCTCTAATAGGTTTTTCGGGTCGGCAACGCGCGAGTGATACCCCTGGTGTTGCAAGCGTCCATAGGCTACGGTAACCGCTGACCATCAGGCGGGCCGTATGCTTGTTTGCCACCGCAGTGGTATAAAAAAAAAACGATTTGTAGTCGCAAAATCAGATGACAAATTAGCAGAATCCGATTTTTGTCGGATCTTGCAACCGTATGCTTGTGAACGCATTCACATATTACGCATTGAAATATTATTACCACAAAATCGGATCCTACAAAGCAGGTTCCGCAAAAAATTTGATGTGTCCGTGTGAACGTATCTTTACGTAAAGCCGTGCTTTTTTCCTTTGTCGTGAAAAGTGGAGTATTTAAGTGGTATCAGCCTCAAAGCTTTGACGTTTCGAGTGAGAAGCAGACACGATTAGAGATCAAATTTTGGGACGAGTAATGGATATTATACATCTATGGGCTATATTTAGAGGAATGTAAAAATGTTGTACCTAGCCAAGTTGCAATCAGTGATAGCTTAGGGGTATGACCACTGGACTGCCAAGTCAAAGGTCTCGAGTTCAAATCCAAGGCACGCACCTCTGAGTTTTCGAAATCATGTGCGTAATTATCACTCGCTTTAACAGTGAAAACATCGTGAGGAAACTTGCATGCCTAAGAAATTTTCTCGATGGCATTTTAAGTCTGCCAACCTTCATGAGGCCAGCGTGATGGACTATGGCCTAATCCCTTTGATACTGAGAAGAGACCCATGCCTAGCAGTGGGACAGTATTATGGATTGACGATGAAGTTGCAATGTAATGTTAGAATCGACGAACGAATATAAACAAAATGAATTTGTAAACGTCAGATTCTCATTCTCACAGAATCTGCTGTTCACTGTTAGCTTCTGTGTGCCAGAAGACTTCAGGTTCCTTCCCCTTAGTAGGTTAGCCCCCGTCATGAACCACATCTTTGAAGAGCATTTGTGAACTTGGGGGTCTAGCCCCCAAGTTTGTCGATTCAAATGTCAAAATGCAAGCATTTTTTTCGCTTTGTTTGCAAGGGTACGGTTAGTAGTACTGGTGACCTGTAATACAGGTTCCTATAGAAACCTACTTCAGGCACCAGTCTCTTACAAATTTAACTCCCCGTCCCTTAAAGTTAAAGCCTTAAGTAACTTGTAAAGAGAAAATAAATGTTTTATTATTATTATTATATTAGACAGAAGTAAAGATAATTCTGTTTGTAGTTGCGCCGAAAAAAATATGGACAATGAAAACATTTTTTTTTTACTGTCGGGTATCAAGCTCTTTGAAGAGTAAGGAAGGGATGTATGATGGTAGTGACAGCAGAAAATATTCTATTGGTTCGAAGTCTTGCTGGCTATGCCCCCACTGCAAGATAAGATAAAACAAACGTGAAAACCGTGAAGTTTCACAAAATATAACTCAAAATTGTACAAAGCTTCATAAAAATCTCGTTCCACAATAATGTGATACACAACACTATTATGTCTCTTCGTATCCCATCTTTATTGCATCGTAGAAAAGAATAATAAAACTATAAGATTACAATGTATCGTTCATTGCGGCACTTAGCTTCGTCGCCAACTGATAGGTTTAATAGAAGGGGGGCTAGACAAGTTGCATTTTTGCTGTGCCCGACAGGGTCCATAATGATCTAAGTTATTTATAGTCCACCTTTATAAAACATTATGGAATGCAACAAAGTATTGAGTATTGAGTATTGAGTATTTTGAGTATTGAGTATTGAGTATTGAGTATTCGAATCGACAAGCTAAATATATGTAAATGACACTAGTGACAGCCCGATTTGTCTAAAGCTAGTGTCATTTCCATACAACTTGTTTGTCGATTCGAATGTAAAATGCAACTTGTCTAGCCCCCAAGGTGCATTTTATTTGACGAATTTACGTTTCATTTAATTTTATGATTTATTTTTTGTCATGTTTTCCTGTGGTTGAAATTCAACCATAATATCATAACACATGGTTTCCAAATTTATTTTACCTATATACAACGTTAGTTTTTGTTTATACGAAAGTTGAAACTGTTTAGAATTAGTAACAGAATCGATTGCAATGGTTTTTAACCTATGTTATATTTTTTTCTCAAAAAAATGGGAAAAACCCAACAACATTGCTCGACCCGGGAATCGCACCCAGGACCTATAACGCAGCAGTCGCGCTTGGGAACACTAGACCAACGAGGCAGTGCCTGACCAGACTGCCTGTCTGACTGAGTGTCGAAACATAAACTTTGTGTTTTGTAATTGAAAAAAAAATACCCCAATTGTATTACCGCCAAACATATTGTCCGGGTTGAAGTTGGCACGTGCTAACTTTAACTCCATCGTAAAAATCGGAGAAAGAAACATTTTAGATTTTAATAAATATAAACGAAAGCTCAAGTCGTAGTCTGTCGTTTTGAATCATTCTAATCCAATATTTTTCTTTCTCCGATTTTTATGGCCGGGTTAAAGTTAGCTCGTGCCAAATTTAACCCGGACAATAAGTTGGGCGAGAATTGTAGGTTAGGCAGTGTAGTTAAAAGCAATCTAAAATAAATTATTAATCTCTATAAAAATGTCTTCTAGTGCGTTCCCGCTTTCACTGACACTGACACTGACATTCGTCTTATAAATCCCGTTTACTAGTCGACGCGACGTTCCGAAACCCAAACTATTCTGTTCAATACGAGTCGCTACACCGTCTTTTAGACCTATCTTACCACCCATTGACAAACATTAATACTTACATAATTACTGCGTAAGACTGGACGGACCGCATGTCACTATGACACCCCCGAACTTGCATCCAAAATGGGGGGCTAGACAAGTTGCAATTTGACATTCGAATCGACAAACGAATAGATAAAATGTATGAACAAAACATAAACGACTGAATTCCAACATGGTTGTGGCGGATCGCCATTTTGATTGTTTTTGAAATATTTTACAAAGTACAGCAATTTATTACTTGTAAATTTGTAATATTATTTAAATGTACCTATCCACTTTGACATTGGCAGAATTGTCGACATCGGCACCAATTGCCATAAATAAATAAGAAGAAGAAGAAGAAGATAAAATGTATGGAAATGACATCAGTGACAGCCCAATTTGTCAAAAGCTTGTGCCATTTCCATACATTATATTTCTATTCGTTTGTCAATTCGAATGTCAAAATGCAACTTGTCTATGCCCCATGGTCTTCTCTAAACCGAAATGAACTAGTCCGCAATCGGCTAAAAAACAAATGCCTTGCGATACACAAAGATGGCGTTAGTGTATGGTGAACGCGTCTGTCAAATATTTGGATCCTATCTTAGTATTTAAATCAATGTTCCTACCTCAAAAACATATACGCACACAACTTTCATAGCAGGTCGGCTTAGGCAGCAACTGTCGGTTTCCACAGATGTGAGCAATTTCACGGCGGACGCGTAAATCGTATCATGGATGATGAAACTTGTACGCTTCTGTGATTTCGTTTTGAAGAGTTCCAACGTTCTCGTTCCAACTACAAAGCAAACGTTAGTTACAATCTAGGATTTTTTATGTAATACTAGCGGCCCGTCCCGGCTTCACACGGGTAGACATTACCGGAACCAGCATACAACGCCAAGTATGTTTTGTACAACCCTAGAATACGGAAGTCTCTCAGAACGTTAACGTCATACACATCGCCCCCGTGACGAAAACCAGTATCTACTATCTTCGTACAGCTTATGCTACCCTAGTACTTTCCATCAAATTGCTGAAGTTTGTCATCATTTGCCCCCGATGTCAAAAATATGTCACTTCCCACGGGAACGGGATAAAAAGTATCCTATGTCCGTCTCCTGGTTCTAAGCTACCTCTCCACCAATTTCTAGCGAAATCGGTTTAGACGTTTTTGAGTTATAAATAGTGTAACTATTCATACACGACTTTCTTTTATATTATAGATATAAGAAAATATTTAACTGGTCGTTGTGGAAGGCTATAGGAGAGGCCTTTGTTCAGGACCTCTTTGGATTCATGTGTGTGACTGCTTCGTAGGTCTAGTGGTCCCAAGCGCGTTAGAGGTCCTGAGTTCGAATCCCGGGTCGAAAAAAGTTTTGTTGGTTTTTTTCTGTGAAATTTTCAATGTCATTTAAGATACTGAGGGCTTGTTTTAGCACCTCTGGATAGCCGCTAACTGTCGGCTAGATCTTGACTAAAATATTGGCTTAAAGTGGCCATTTTCTATCAGCATGTATGGTTTCCACAACAGTAATATCCCGACAAACGCGTGTCTGTTGGATTGCACATTACGCGTCGACGACGACGCATACACAGCTATTCATGGACGAAGGCTTTTCTATCTTTTGCTGTAAGGTCAGTTTAGATTAGCAACAGGGAGAATCTCAAGGCTGTGTTCAGACTAGGCGTATGTTCTCCAACGGCGCGTTCATTTGAATATTCTCTTCTCGTATGCTAGGATAAGTCGGGTTACCTGTTGTAGACAGGGGACGACCCCATATACAAGGTGGAAGGGACATCGACGCACATCCGAATACCATGAGTTCAGTACATGATTCTGGACCCCCTGCGTTAAAATTTTCCGTAACTTTTTTCATCAATTATTCAATTTTTTCTACAGTTTTTTTACTTGAACGTGTAAAAGAACATTATTTCTATCTACCCAAATTAGATTTATAATTAAAAAATCATTATTTCATTTATTCCGGATCACGCGCGCGGTAAAAATCACCGCGGAGCGTTATAACCGCGATTTTGGTAATACACTACGCCCTCAAAAATGACAATATCTGTAATAACCGATCATTTTCTACATGAATGACCAAGGTCATTTTATTTTTGACCTTGAGTGAAACCTTGTCACGACCTTTGTGCACGATGTATGGCCATTCCACCTTGTATGGCCATCAATCGGGCACAAATTCACAAACTTTCTGTTTTGTAATTGAAAAATAAATACCCCAATTCCAACCAACCAACCGTTCCATTCGAGTAGGTATGTTAAATTCAGAACCGAATACCGAAACAGCTGAATTTCGAATTGGGAAAATATACCCGTCCATTCTACTTAGTAATTTGTTTCATAATTGATATGGAATATTACCTTACATCGTATTAATTTCAACAGCTCTTCCGGGAGTTGAATGAATTTAAAACATCGCCGGAAAAACACTTTAGCGCCGATGGGAATTTTCCCATTTACATTTTTGTTTTATTCCCATTCCCAACGGACGCGCAAGAGAATTCGATATTGAGAATTTCGTTATATTGCTTGTTATTGTTTCTTTAATAAATTGTTTATTTTTTATTATAATTTGGTCTGATATTCTGCTCAGTTCGCACCTTATGTCATTGGTAATTGCTTAGTGATTAAAAACCTTATCATTATTATCACTAGGTATATAATATTAGTCACCGAGTCGCCGAGTTTGTATTTGTTTAGGATACTGACAGAAATGTTTTCTTTCTCGTTTTTTACCAACTATGTTGGGGTTGGCTTCCAGTCTAACCAGATGCGGCTGTGTATCAGGATTTTACATGAAGCGACTGCCATCAGATCTCCACAACCGAATTTGTCCGCTATTTGGAGTATAGACTGGTTGTTGAGGTCCTGGGTTCGATTCCCAGGTCGAGCAAAGCTCCAATAACACTTTGCTTATTATTCTATAAAATTCTCAGTAGCCGCTCGGAGCTTGGATTAGTACCCGTAGTAGTATTAATGGCAATAGGTATTCCCTATTACAAAGTACCTAAAAATACTGGTGAACTGTAGGTGTAGATGGGTACATCTCTGTCTAACCCTTCGTTGAATACAGGCTTGATGTTAGATATTGCGTGTATGTTCTTTTGTATAGGCCGGTCCGAACCCAATAAGTCAATCACTATGTGACGTAACCAGCTGACGGATTACCACCATTCAATAGATTACGTAGTGTTAATGCAATTAAAGTTTATTGATTGCTAACATCTGGTTCATGTGGTGTGAACCATGTATTACGCCAGGAGTTAATGCCCCAATGGAGTGTATCTGTCAAAGAATTTGATACGTTGCCAATTACCCATAAATCTACTATTAAACATACTTGTAAGAGGGGTAGGGCACAGCCATTTATGGCTCAAATCTGGACCAGCACATCTGGCCCACCTTACAGAAAACTGCAGCCAAATAACACACTTTATTGTGTGTTGTGTTCCTGCAGTGAGTAAGGTCGCCAGAGCTCCTTCTAAGGATGCGCTGCGCTGGAAGCTAGAGGAATATTCCCTCAAAGTATCGGCACAGTGAATCTTCCATAAACCTCTAAGAGGTTTTTTGGGTCGGAAACGCGCGAGTGATACCCCTGGTGTTGCAAGCGGTAACCGCTTATCATCAGGCGGGCTGTATGCTTGTTTGCCACCTGAGTTATAAAAAAAAAGTCGTAGATTAAAAGATTGTAGATTAAGTATCTATGCTAATATTAGGGCTATAGCAGACAAGCAACTTAGTCACTTTTCAGAAGCACGACGTAGCGACCAACATTCTACTACACTTAAAAACGCCAAACGCGGCGATCGATTCGCGAAATCGCCGATCACCAAGTGTTATGTCTGATATAGCCCTTAGATTTTTTGACAACCCTGATATTTGATACGAAATTCCATCTATTATAACCCTTATGAACAACGGACTGGTCAAGTCAGGGACTCAATATGTCTCTGTCACCGACATATTACTATAGTTATGTCTGAGATGTCGACTGACAAAATATCGATGGCTGCGTATGACAACCGTCCTTTATTGATAGCTGGACTTTTATTGCTTCTGAAATGATTAAGACTTCCTCTTTGGTGTAGTGGTCGATGGTACGGCTGTGGAGTGTCAATTTCTGGAATATCCTGGGCTCCATTATCAGATTTGTTTATATACAAGGAAAAAACTTTTTTTAAGATAAAAAGTTGCAGATATTGTGTAATGTAAGGTCAGTTTAGTTTCTTCTGACCTCACCCGAGTCGGAACCGTACATAACGGTTCAGAACTATTTTTCATTAGTACCAATAAAATTTCTATTTGTCGTTTTATTGGCACTGGTAATAGAAACTGTGAACAACACTACGCCCATCCGTCTGTCTGTAAAGATAGTGGAGGCTTAGTCATAAGGTCCTGTCATTGGCACCCATCGGGTACGGAAACCAAAAAAATGGTTGAAAATTTTAAAATAAAAAGCCTTTAATGAATATTTTCGAGTTTGTTAAATATGTTAAATAAAAGTTTTCTAACAACCACAACAAAAATATGTTTATAAACCTTTAAAACAAAATAGCATGAAACATTGTTCAGGATGAGTTTTAACGGTGACCATAAAGTTTGTCGGGATATTTTTATTGCTCTTCAACAGACGTACTTAAAGATGATTTAAGGCTTCGCACAGAAATATAGCCACCTCTTATCATATTTTTACATGAAGCAAGATTTTGTACTTTTCAGGTGTTTTTTATAGTCTGTATTAATTTCAATATGGCGTTGGCTCTCCTGATGAATCTGTCAAATATTTTTTGTGTGAAAAACTTGTGCCACATATACACAAAGAACTAGATTCACTTCGGTTGGAAACAGATACATATACAAATACCATCACGCCTGTATTCCTTGAAGAGTAAGGCAGAGATGTACTAATCTACAACCACGGTTTGCCGGTACGTTTAGGTCCCATGTAATAGGGGGCGAGCCTATTGCCATCAACCGGGCACAAATCCATACTCCAAGCTGCTACTGGAAATTTCACAGTAAACCCCCAACAACAGTTTATTCCACCCGGGAATCGGACCCAGGACCTTTAGCATAGCAGTCGTGATTGGGACCTCCAGACCAACGAGTCTGTTTGGGACTACTGTGGAAAACAGTATCCATGATAATAATTAAGACGTGACGTGAGGTAACTGTTACATCAAACAACTCGGCGTTGGCTTTGGCGCAGTGGTTCACCTGGCTACCGTGTGTCGTTGTTTCTATGTGTATTTGTGATATACGAAAGTTTGTTTCTAGTGTGATTTGTGTTTGTCAATTGTTTGTTTGCGGCTGGCCCGACACCGTAGTGAGATAGTTGTCCTAAAAAATACCTAAAGGATATCCACTGCCGAACAAAGGCCTCCCTAATAGATTTCCACAAGGAGAGGCCGAAAATAAACGGCGAATCCTATACGGCATCAAAATTGGGTGCGTTTCCGGGTCCACAAGATTTTCGTTTGTGCGCTTTCCTGTATACCAAAATAAATGGGAACGTGTTTTTATTTTAACTTACGTGCTGAAGGGTTGTGTTGTGGTTAAGAATGAAAATTGGAATGTTCTCCTGACAATAACGAATACAACAACAAAGATTTATCCAATTTGGTGCAGTTATTTGGAAGAAGTTCAGAAATTACCTATTATTTTTATTCTTCTGTCTCGGACATGATAATGTTGATATTTTTGAGAAGTTCTTGGTGAATCTGAAAAACAAGTGCGAAGCGTGGGGTCTTGGGTTTGATTTCAGGTCGAGCAAAATGTATATAAGTATTATATCCATTATGTTGTACCCATAATACAAGCTCTGTTTAGTTTGGGACTAGATGGTGCTGTGTAAAATGTCCCAGGCTATTTATTATTTATTTATTACCATTAGTAAATAGATCTACTACTAATACTAGAAGGTGCCGACGTTTCCTAGCCGACAACATATGAGAAGAACTGCCAAAACGAACTCCGGGAATTGGTCCCTTTTAAATACACAGTACCAACATCTCTACTTAACTTGAATAGGCGTGGTAGTAGTATGTCATGTTGATGCATACAATACGTCTTACGGTCTGAATGTTTGTCGGTGTCTCGCGGATAGATACTTCTACTTTTGTTTGAGCTATCTTGAAACTAGCAGCCGACGCCCACGAAAACAGCGGTTAAAATCTATACTAATAAAACTGAAATGTCTGTTCGTAAATTAAAATTAACAGATTTTTACTAGATGTATAATAAAAGTATATACGGTAAAAAAAACATTTTTATCTGTCTGTCTGTTTGTTTGTTCCAACTTATTTCTGAAACGGCTGGACCAATTTTGACGAGAATTTCACTCGCAGATAGCTAATGTTATTGTAAGTTTTCGTTAAATTATTTAGCAGATAAATTCATACAAATTTTGTTCCATTTTTGAATTTATCTGGCAGTTGGCTATCTAAAGATGGTGAAACAGGCCCATAAAGTTTATAGGCGTTATAAAACATTGAAAAAGTACCAAAACTTCCTCATTTCTGTTTTAAAACAGAACAAGTTGGCCAAAATAATTGAATTAAGTTTAATCAACAGCAAAAGGATTGTTTTCTACAAATTTAAAAGACAAAAGGAGGTTTCATCCAAATTATTCCAACCTTTTTTGAATTTGAAGAATTGCTGTCAGTCGCAGGTCGCTTTTGTGGCACTGAATGTAAAGGAAATGAAAAGAATTTCATCTAAGAAATCTCTAGGAAAAGCGTTTTTTTGTGGAAGTCTGTTTTAAATTATATAACAGAATGACTTAACTCTTTGGAAGATGGGTGCAAAACTTTAAACCATTTAAAACATACAAGGTGAAAGGGGCATCGACGCACAAACGTCGTGACAAGGTTTCACTCAAGGTCAAAAATAAAATGACCTAGGTCATTCATGTAGAAAATGATCGATTAGATATTGACATTTATGAGCGCGCAGTGTATTGCTAAAACACGATTATAACGCTCCGCGGTGAATGTTATGGCGCGCGCGATTCGAAATAAATGGAATAATCATTTTTTAATTATAAATCTAATTTGGGTAGATAGAAATAATGTTTTTTTACACGTTGAAGTAAAAAAAAACGGTAGAAGAAAATGAAAAATTGATGAAAAAAGTTACGGAAAATTTCAACGCACATGATTCTGGACCCCCCGTCCAGAATCATGTGCTGAACTCATGGTATTCGGATGTCCATCGACGTCTCTTCCACCTTGTATACTAAACTCTCATCATGTTTTTGAGGAGTTTGTCTGGGCAAATTACCCATCCAAATATTGTGCCGTTAAGCAAACCGTTCAAACTGGAATACAATAATGATATCATAGTACTGTTTGCCAACCCGCACTAGCCCAGCGTGTTTGACAATAGCCTCACCCCTCTTATTCTGAGAGGAGACCCGTGCCCAAGTCTTCACACGCCGTCTAGAAAATCTCTCAGGCGTCAGAGGTGCGTGGATTCGAACTCGACACCTTTGACTTGGCAGTCCAGCGGTCATACCGCTAGGCTATCACTGCTTCAATTATTTATTTAATAACCAAAAAACCGGTAGTACCACAGACAAACTGTCTAACAAAGTTTTACTATGTCGAAATCACCTATTCTTCTCCACCCCGCGTTTTTCCTAGCCACAATACATTCGCTCGGAAAAATCCGATGCTCTGTGCCATTTTCAGCTGAATTTCAGTATTTGAATGCAAGTCTTCGCTATTATACGTTGATACATTCGCGTATATACTACTTGCATAAAATTCGCATTGTTATTCTGTGCTCTTGAACTTTTTGTTCTTGATATTTTAAGCTGAATGACAGATGTATTTTTAGTAGAACTGTTGTTCAAATGAAATGAATGGAGTCGTTGTTTATTTTTACGAGGCATGTTAATAATAAGGTTCTCGTTGGTTTAAAACGAAGAAAATAGTATAAAAAACCGTCACGCTGGCATTCCCTGAAGGGGTTACGCAGAGTTGGAGGTATGAGAGAGAGAGAGTTTGCTGGTATGTAGAGGGCAATCGATTCCCAGGTCGACCAAAGCGTTATTGGGTTTTTCTGTGAAATTCTCAGTAGCAGTTTGGAGATTGGATTTGTGCCCGGTTAATGGCAATAGGCATTCCCTATTACATAGGACCTAAACATACAGGAGAACTGTAAGTGTACATTAGTACACCTCTGTTTATCCCTTCGAGGAATCTAGGTGTGATGGTATGTTATGCTATAGATAACTTATTGAACCATATTCTATTTAAATCATTGCAAATTGCAATATATTACGTAATCATACCGCTTTTAAAGGCATTCCATTTTCAACGATACGAAACGAAAAAAAAAAACGAAACTAATTTCGAAATTCAAAAACACCGAACGCGACCTCTAAAGGCCCAATCACGAGCCGTAATTTGAAATATCGAACAAAAAGTTTGTCGAACCGTCATTCATTTAAGATAAAAGATCTATTCCTCTCCCCGGGCGTGACCTAGAAACTGAATGGATTTTTTTTGCATTCTACGATGCAGAAGGCTTTTATTGCTCACTCATTAGGCCACAGTTTTGTACTTTCTATACCATATGAATGGATTTCAGCCTTAATGTGTTTACAAAAGAATCTTTTATGGGATGGCATAATTGGTGGACGGGTAGAAAATTTATGAGAACTGTTCTAGACTTGATCTTTGACATATTAATACGTAGAATGTACATGTAGTTAGAACCAGCGTCCTTCCGATTAAGTACACTGGACGCTTATGTAACTAAGCACCGACATTACTGTCGCTGATTCACGTATTTTCATAATAATAAATGTTTCTGACGTTATAAGTTGACGTTAGAAACATCTATAAATGTTAGGTATGTTATGTTAAAGCACACCTGTGACACTCCATACAAATTTTCCGATACCGCTGCACACTACAATACCAAATGTCAAACTTGTCAAAATTACGTTTGTACACGTGCAAATGTGTGCGTGAAGGTGCGTAGGGTTTGTTGGCAGTCCGGCAAGAATAGCGGCAGAATGCGGGGGACCTGAGGTATATGACGTTAGGGAGGGGCGGAGAGTGGCCATTCTGTTATTATTTATTCTGTGGTTAAAGTTTAAATTGTATAGTCGACTAGCCCGCGACTTCATTCCCATACAAGTTGAAATTTGTCCCCTGTTTTTGCAACATTTTTAATTTATACTCAGCTCCTATTGGTCGGTATTTTTAGCGTGATGATATATAGCCTATAACCTTCCTCACACTAGATGGCGCTACGTCACCTTAAGACGTAAATTGGAATGTGGAGGAAGATTTCGACTGGCGAGCAGGGCGAGCGGTGGCTTAGTGGTCAGAGCGTCTGGTGTACCGAACCAGAAGGCGCAGGTTCGAATCCTGCCCGCCCGCCGATTTTTTCCTTCATTAAAAAAAAAAAAAAACTTGTAATCTTGGCATGGAAAATGCTTAAAAAAATACAAAAAGATATAACCTTCCTCGTTAAACAGGCTATCTAACATTGAAAGATTTTTTGAAATCGGACGAGAAGTTTCTGAGATTAGCGCGTTCAACCAAACAAACAAATAATCATACAAACAAACAAACTCTTTAGCTTTATAATATTAAGTATAGATATTATATCATTGAAATTCTATCGCTGTTACATATGACCTTTGAAGTCACTGAATTTCAAGGAAGTCTATCCAACCAATTTGTAACTATTCTATACGTATAGATTTCCAAGAAATGCCTTTGATATTAAGTACGTGTTTATCTATAGATACTGCCTCGTTCCATAAGGGACGCTACGCTCGAGGTCCTCGAGGGGTTCGATTTCCGGGTCGAGCAATGGAATTGAACTGGGATTTTTTATGAAAGTTTTAGTAGCAGCTCGGAGTTTGGATTTGGGCTCGTTTAATGATAATAGGATCGTTTCTACTACATGGAACTTTAACATACTGGCGAACTGTCATGTGGGTGTCCATTGGTACCCATCTGTTTAAAACAATAACACATTACTGTTGAGCTTGTACTATGGGTACTAGACAATGGATATAATACTTATATACTTTTTTTTGTAAATACATACTTATAATACATAGGAAACACCCAGACAAACACACAAACACTTAAGGTTAGCACAATAAATGTTTGTGGGAAAGTCCTGTGGGAATCGAACCCATGACCTCGTGATCAGCAGTCCGGTACTCGAACCACTAGACCACAGACGTCGTCAAATGTCGTCATCAATGATATTGAGTATGACGTTAGACTATATTCCTCTCATTCTAAGAGAAGACCCGTGCCAAGCAGAGGAACAGTAAATAGGTTGATGATACTTGACCTTCAGTTTCATATAGAGTATCAGCTAAATAAGGTTCACACTTATTACCATATTAACACAAAAAGCTGCACAATGGAGAATAAAAATCAATAAAAACTGTTATTTATATGCAAATAAGGCCAAAAAAATTTGCCAGGCTACGATAGAAGGAAGAACGTTTTTATTACAAGTCTGAATAAGGAACAGTCATCTTTTGTTTACAGAAATCTAAGAAATAGCGTTCAACGCATTATATTATTATTAATAATAATAATTATATAAACACAGACGACGTCTGTGGTCTAGTGGTTCGAGTACCGGACTGCTGATCACGATGTCGTGGGTTCGATTCCCACAGGGCACAAACATTTATTGTGATGAACTTAAGTGTTTGTGTTTGTCTGGGTGTTTCTTATGTATTATAAGTATGTATTTACAAAAAATAAGTATATAAGTATTATATCCATTGTCTAGTACCCATAGTACAAGCTCTGCTTAGTTTGGGACTAGACGGTGCTGTGTGACACTGTCCCAGGATATTTATTTATTATTATTAATTCTTTATTGCCGTAAAATGGTACACATTGGTAAAGAGTTTCCTGACTCCTGCCCTAGTATATACTGTGTTGCAGGAGCCAGTGTCCTCCCCTTATTTGGTGTAACTAACTAACTAATAACTAGCTGGTCTAGATATTTCATATAAAAATACTTTCGTCATGTAAAAATACTTTCTAACATAATTGTTAGTGTCAATTAAATGGAATTTCTCATTGTTTATAGATATAGTATGCAATGTTAAGTTTAGCTTATATCTAATGGTGTTTTCTTCCTGTGGCAAACTATTTGAGTAGGGGAATGTAAACAAGACTATATTATCTAAATTTAGGGCACATAATTTTGTATGAAATTCAATCAGGTTCTTTTTATTTACATTACCTCTATTACCAGTTAAAATAATTAATGTGGTGTTTGACTTGTAATTGTAATTAATTGCTTTATTCATAATATCCACATAATTTAGTCCAGGCATGCAGTAGTTAGTTGTCACTTGCCCCATGCAATTTGACAACAACTGGCCCATGCCTCGACCATTTTCATCACTAAATATTACATAACTACTACTAACACTTGAATTGACAGTTACAGGTGTGTTTAAGTTTTCAGTAGTCTGAGAGGAACTATAATTGTTAGCTACATTAGTAAAATTTTGCAAAATGCTGGTGTCACATGCCAACGGTGAATGAGACTGAGAGATGTTAGGGTCATTAAATGACTTGTTACTTATCATTGACTGTCTGCGCTCATGGTTACATGTACATGCGCTTACTAGCTCATTCATGGCCATCATGTACTCCTTCATTTGCATTTCAGAGCTTCTGTATTTACTAGTCATTGATATCAATTTTTCATTAAGGATATTAAGCTCAGAATTTAAAGTTTCAATGTCATTTTTGTGTTTTAATGTACTGTTTTTCAGTTTAGTTGAATAAATATCAAGTTTATCAAGTACTTGAAGCCGCTCTCTATTTAGTTTGACATTTTTTATGAAGAACTTCTGTCTTTTTACCAACCTTTGTGTTTTTTTAATGTACCTGTTAATTTTTACATATTTTTTAAATTTGTTTTTGCTACACTTAACCACCTGCACAGAGTTGTTATAGTCATTAGTGCATGTTAGGTCTATTGTGACTATGGGTGTGTTATTTGCAGCAGAAACCATACCCGGAGCATCAACTATCAACTCATTGTATAGACTTTGGTTCAATGCGGCAGTGGTGTTTAATTCTAACAAAGATATTTTATTGTTTGCCTCATGTAGCTGGTGTTCTAGGGAATGTGCGCGGCTTAGAGCTTCTTCGTACTCAATGCTACTCATCTTCTTAAAACATATATATCCCACGGGAACCATACATTTTACCGGGATAAGTAACGTGTACTATTCCAGACTATAATCTATCTCTGTGCCAAATTTCATCCAGATCCGTTCAGTAGTTTTTGTGTGAAAGAGTAACAAATATCCATGCATCCATACTTTCACATCTGAGTGAGTTGTGAAAAAATATGTAATCCGCTATATTGTAGCGGCGGTCATCTTGGACCGATTTTCATCAAACATAGCTAAGAACACTCCCGACTAATTCACCTTTAAAATAAAAAAAAACAAAATCAAAATCGGTTCATCCGTTCGGGAGCTACGATGCCACAGACACACACACACACACACACACACACACACACACACCACACACACACACACACCACACACACCACACACACACACACACACACACACACACACACACACACACATACACATACACACACACACACATACACAAACACACATACACGTCAAACTTTAACTTTAAATGAAGGTATTGTAAGATGTCTGTACACCAAACCCTTTCTTTTTATGACGATATCTAGTCAAACCACAGCTGTCACTCACTGCCTTTTACCTCTTTTATCGACAGTAGTTTACTCAACCGTAATTTTACAGCTAATCAACCACTTCTGCCTACCCTTAAGCGTGGATATAATAACCGCCACAACCTAAATAAACATAAACGGAATACAACGCGGGATATTTACATACATAATTAATTATTAAAGCAATAAAGCCGTCAAGTTGTAATGGCTGCCTATGAAACATAGGCTTTGAAATTTGTATAATGAATAAATAATGTAAAATGAAGGATACGGGAGACACAGACTTATGTAAAGGACCAGGGGGGCTAGACAAGTTGACATTCGAATCGACAATCAATATGTATGGAAATGACACAAGCTTTCGACAAATCGGGCTGTCACTAATGTCATTTACATACATTTTGTTTGTCGATTCGAATGTCAAAATGCAACTTGACATTAAAATCGACAAACGAATAGAAAGAAAATGTATGGAAATGACATTAGTGACAGCTCGAATTGTCGAAAGTTTGTCTCATTTCCATACTTTTTGTGTTTATCCGTTTGTCGAGTCGAATGTCAAATAGAAACAAAATGTATAATATGACACAAACTTTCGACAAATCGGGCTGTCACTATTTCCATACGCTGTCACTAATGTCATTTCCATACATTTTCTTTCTATGCGTTTGTGGATTCGAATGTCAAATTGCAAATTGTCTACAGGCCCTGGAGAATAATGTGGGAATTTACAAGAAAGTACAATAATAATAAATAAAATAATGTTTTTAGACATTTTACACAGCACCGTCTAGAACTAAGCAGAACTTGTACTATGGGTACCAGACAATGTGTATAGGTTGGGTATAGGTAATACTTACATACTTTTTTTGTAAATACAAACAATATTTAAACACACAGAAAAACACAAAAACTTATATTCATCGCATAAGTAGTGTCCTGTAGTAATGGAAACCACGACTTCGTGATCAGCAATTCAAATAACTCCACGGTTCTAAAAAAATCGATGAAAGCATCCCTGCGGTGAATATCTATGTTAAATAACACTATAAAACATCTCCTGTGCAATCAAAGGAGAACGTCATAGCCTGCACGTTCTTACATGCTAGACGGAGCTCTCGGACCCGCTATAAAATCCGCTATGAGAAAATAGTTTACGAGAGCAGGGTGTCATTAAAATGGTTCAAGCTTATCCCCGGCTGTGCCACAATCCTTTTGACCGCTCGCGTCCCGTGCATCACACAAAATTAAAACATTTTAATCCAAAAAATATACTCTATTATCTCACCTGTATTCCCCGAAGTGTTGGGCAGAAGTGTACTAATATATAAACATAGTTCGCCAGTATTTTTAGGACTGGAGCGTTTCTTAGAGATTTCGAAATCTCCTCCTTATTGTGCTAGAGAATGCCGTGTGATTGTAGTGGGTAAGAGTTCACATAACTCTTTGCCTTTCCTTCTGGTATCCATGAGGATTTTTACACGAGAAATGAAACGGTGGCGAGCCTATTGCCAGTAACCGGGCACAAGTCCAACCTCCGAGCTGCTACCGTGAAACAGAAACACCCAATGACACTTTGCTTCGACTTGGGAATTGAACCCAGTGCCTCACGTGTAGCAGCCTAGCAGTAGTAGTAGTCTAAGACCATTAGACTAAATAAATAAAGTTAATATTAGGTTAGGTAGTAGGTAGTGCGCAGTGATAGCCTAGGGGTATGACCACTGGACTGCCAAGTCAAAGTTCGAATCCAAGGCACGCACCTCTGACTTTTCGGAATCATGTGCGTAATTATCCCTCGCTTTACTGGTGAAGAAAAACATCGTGAGGAACCAGCATGCCATAGATATATTCTTGACGGCATGTGAAGTCTGCCAACCCACATTAGGCCAGCGTGGTGGACTATAGCGTAATCCATCTCACACTGAGAGGAGACCCGTGCCCAGCAGTGGGGCAGTATAGGTTAATGATGATTATAGTGAATATTAGCATAATATGAGGGGTATCGATGTAATCTTGACGACGTCTGTGGTCTAGTGGTTCGACTACCGGATTGCTGATCACGAGGGTTCGATTCCCACAGGACACAAACATTTATGTGATGAACTTAAGTGTTTGTCTGGGTGTTTCTTATATATGTAAGTATTATATCCATTGTCTGGTACCCATAGTACAAGCTCTGCTTAGTTTGGAACTAGATGGTGCTGTCAAATATCCCAGAATATATATGTATTATTATATTAGCATAACATGAGGGATATCGATGTAATCAAATTACTAACGGTTTGTCATCCATACTTTAGCATCAATAAAATGTATTGCGGAAAAGCCTGAGCTCAATTCAGTTGAGTATAAAAACGATTTAGGTCAAATGTAGACTAGAATGGGTCCAAGACATTAAACCTATTTATATGTTAATCAATGTAGAAGAAAAGGGTGTCAATTGTCTTTCAGTTCACAAGACAGTGTTTACTGGAAGAAGAAACGAGAGTAGTATTCTGAGTAATAACGATCTTAATCTATTATTTTGGTGTAGAATAGAACATCATATCAGCCAACAGAGTTTCACTGCTGAACAAATGCCTCCCCCATAGACTTTCACCGGGACCGGTCTTATGCCGCCTGCATCCAACGACTCCCAGCGACCTTTACCGGGTCGTCGGTCTATCTCGTTGGAGGCCGTCCCACACTGCGCTCTCCGGTGCGTGATCTCCACTCAAGAGTCTTTCTACCCCAGCGGCCATTAGTTCTACGAGCTATGTGCCCCACCCACTGCCGCTCTAGCTAATCCTTTCGGCTATGTCGGTCACTTTGGTTCTTCTACGGATCTCCTCATTCCTGATTTGGTTGCTTATAGAAACACTAAGTAAAATAGAACATCTCTGCTTAACCATTCGGAAAATACAGGCGTGTTGGTATATAACATCAAAAGTGATCCAATTTCTAAGTAAAAAAATGTTTATATTTGAGTTGGATTTGAATTCTTGGTATTGCGAAATGTTATTAGGAAATTCTTAGTAGTTCGGAGATGGGCTTTGCTCGGTGAAAGGAAATATGTGTAAAAGAAAAAAAACCTATTTAGCCTCTAAAACTGACTGCTTCGATAGCGTAGTCCTAAGTGCGACTGCTACGCTCGAGGGTACGATTCCCAGGTTGAGCAAAGTGCTATAAGGTTTTCTATTAAATTCTCAGTAGCAGCTTAGGAATACTGCCCGGTTGGATGAAAATTAGTACTGTAGAGATCTGCTGAAGAAGGTTCCATAGTGAGATTGGACTGCCCAAGCGCATAAGGACTGATTTACATTAAAAGGAAAAACTGTCAAGTTAAAATATCTCTTTTTGAATTTAAAGTAGATTTGTTTAGAACAAAGAAAAATATTTTCGTTGTATAGTATTATAGTAATATGGGGCCTAGAAAAGTTGTAATTTGACATTTGAATCGACACACAAATAAAAAGAAAATGTATGGAAATGACATTAGTGACAGCCCGATTTGTCCGAAAGCTTGTGTCATTTTTTGTTTCTATTCGTTTGTCGATTCGAAGTCACATTATGCGATATGATAGGTACCAACTGCTGCAACTTAGGTATACGTGGTATTGATGCGCAAAGTGGCTGGAAGGAGATCAGTAGGACAAAGAAGAAAGTCGTGGTTGCGCAATATTCGCGAGTAGACTGGTCGGTATCAACAGCGCCGCTGAACTGTTCCATCTCGTGAAGGTCAGACTGAAGTTTTCCGAACTAACGACCAACCTTGAGTAGAGATGGGATTCTACCCGGTATTTTCCCGGGTAAATATTATTTTGGGTAAAAAGCGGGTATTTACCCGGGTAAATACCCAAAAGGTGGGTATTTATTTTTTAAGAACGAAGTATATAAATATATTCGTAATTACTTCTTAGAATGTTATTAGTGCAAAAATGGTTGCAAAGTTAGCAGTTTTCAAAATGCTAGTTATTACTAAACTGCACTGGGATAACGTATTGTTTGTAAATTGTATCAATTCACAAATCAGGCATGTCATTTGGGTTATAGGTTCTTGGTTTCACAGAATCTAGTTAAGTTTAAATGTAGTAAATATACTACTGACGTTTCACTTTATATTTAACTAATCAACCGGCTCCGGCTTCACACGGGTAGATACTACCGGAACCAGCACACAACGCTACGTTTCATGTTTGATGCAACCCTAGTATTCCGAAGTCTCTCTGAACATCAACGTCGTACACAGCGCCCCCCGTGACGAAAACCAGTTAAGTCGGCCTGCTCAAGTCTTTCGGAGAATCGATAACCGTTGGAGCAAACGAGTGGTTGGGTGAAAACCACGTCTAGGCAAACGTAGTGTGGGACGCCCGTCGGCTAGGTGGACTGATGAATTGCGAAAGGCAGCTGGCAGTGACTGGATGGAAAGAGATGATTGATGTTTTTGGCTCTGTGGTGTTCACTAAAAGAGGCCTACGTCCAGCAGTGGATGGGTACAGGCTGATAATGATGACGCTTAGGTTGTATAATGAATCCCTGCAGAGGTTTTCTCTGGAGACTAGAGCATGAGATTCTACAAGAAGGAAGTTAAGAGGTTAGTTAGGCAGAGGGTTAGTTCAACGTAAAAGGGGGCAAGCCCGAGCAAAATTTCAAATTCCGAGCTGCTACTGAGAATTTCATAGAAAAACCAAAAAGATTACTCGACTTCGGAAAAAAACCAGGACCTCTTCTAGCTTAGCCGTCATAGAGTAGCTTATCAGGAATTTAAAAAACTACTAACTACACTCACTAACTTCATCCTAGTGCAGTGAAAACTGCTAGTTTTGCAACCCATAACATTCTAAGAAGTAATTACGAACATATTTACTTCGTTCTTAGAAAAATAAATACCCACCTTTCGGGTATATACCCGGGTAAATACCCGATATTTACCCAAATGGGCATTTACCTGGGTATATACCCAACGGGTATTTACCCATCGCCCATCTCTAACCTTGAGTAATCGGGGAGCCGCTTCGAAGATGAAGAAGTCACAATCGGACCATGAAAGTGATTAAAGCGTAGTCTACCCCCCATTTTGCAGTTTTCATTCATACTTCCAATAAAAAGAACCCTCATACGGCCTTACAATACACTTAAACTAAACCCTTCGTTGACACAAAACACAATAAATTATACGTAAGTATTTAAAGTGGGTATTTACTTAGCTACTATCGGATTTGACTTACATACATAATTGATCTCCAAACGGCTTCCAATCTTACAACCTTGGTTTGTGAGTAATTAATTACCTGCAAGACAAAGAAAATAAGAAATAAGTATTATTTATCATTGTATTTTTTTTAACCCCCGACGCAAAAACGACGGGGTGTTATAAGTTTGACGTGTCTGTGTGTGTGTGTATGTGTGTGTGTGTGTCTGTCTGTGGCATCGTAGCTCTCGAACGGATGGACCGATTTTAATTTTGATTTTTTTATTTGAAAGGTGTATTAGGCGGGAGTGTTCTTAGCTATGTTTGATGAAAATCGGTCCAAAATGGCCGCCGCCACAAAATAGCGAATTACATATTTTTTCACAATTCCCTCAATATGGGTATCAAATGAAAGGGCTTGACTAGTAGAATACTATGCACTATGATAAATTTCAAATCCAAGATGGCCACCACCACAAAATGGCAAATTACATTTCGTGTCGGGGGTTTTCTAAATTTTTAATTTAGTTAAGGTTTGGTTAGGTTATTTCTATTATTTACCTAGACAGTAAAATTTAGTTTCGGTTGAATAACAGATTTTTAAGACTAATATTCGATTATTTCTAAAATTATTGTACACTAGCTTACCGCCAGCGGCTTCGCTCGTGTAGTCTGAGGTATCACTACATATTATAAAACAAAGTCCTCCGTCGCGTCTGTCTGTCCCTATGTATGCTTAGATCTTTAAAACTACACAACGGATTTTGATGCGTTTTTTTTAATAGATAGAGTGATTCTTAAGGAAGGTTTATATGTATAATAACATACCATGCGGGCGAAGCCGCTGGCGGGAAGCTAGTTTCTTATAAATTATGTGTAAAAATTATAATTTATAAATAGTGTGTATATTGAAATAAAACTACTTTTTACGGATTTTATCGCGTTATATTGATATTATTTTAATCCCGACGTTTCGGACCCTTTACATATCAATATAGATAAAATCCGTAAAAAGTAGTTTTATTTCAATGTCTAGTATTCGCGTAAGTGTCAGAAATCAGTATAGTATGTATATGTTACTTGGTAAAGATGTAGCTTTTAAATGGTAAAATATTTTTTCAAACCGGTCCAGTAGTTTCGGAGCGTATTAAGTTCAAAGAAACAGACAATCAAATCTTTCCTCTTTATAATATTAGTATAGATATAGATAACATTACACTTTCATTCTTCTAGTGATTAAATAGTAAGGTGGTTCTTCTGGTGTTTTAATAATATTTTTTTTAATTAATAGTAATTTAATGATAGTTAGCACAGATTTAGGTGCCATATTGAGTGAACATATTGGCATAAACCCTCTCGTATAATTTATATTCTCAATAACAGCTTCGAATTTTAGTTTTTTGTTTGGTTAACGGTAGTAGGGTCATCCCCATTAAATGGTACTCATGGTGGGTGTACATCTACAACCCTCTGCCTATCCTTTTGGGTATAACAGGCGTGATGTTATGGTAGGGCGCTCTGATATTTGTAATTTTTTTTCGAAATAACCTTTGTAAAATTTTGTTAAAATTCTTTCAGAAATATTTTTCTTAGCTTCTAAGAATTCAAATTCCGAATAAACCAATTAAAAAAAGGTTTAAAGTATGCCAGGCTTAATCTTTTACAAACTCAGAGATTTATACAAATACTAATTCTGTTAACAATTCAAAGTATTTGCGTCCATTTTATTTGAAACACTAAATCTACACGACAGTTTTAAGAAATCTCAAGTATTTCACAAAATAAACTATTAAATATCTAAAACGTTATTCTGTAAAGCTTTATTCTTAATGGAATTCATTGTAAAAGTAAGGGCGTGTGTTCACAAGTAGAAAGTTAATTAAATTATATTTAAATCTCTTATGTAAAACTTGGCTAAATTAAATAAATCTTCAATATTATAAAGAATAACCTAATCTAAATAAAAAATTTAGAAAACCTCCGATACGAAATGTAATTTGCCATTTTGTGGTGGCGGCCATCTTGGATTTAAATGTATAATTAATACCTACCTATATTGAGGGAGTTGTGAAAAATATGAAATTCGCTATTTCGTGGCGGCGGCCTTCTTGGACCGATTTTCATCAAACATAGCTAAGAACACTCCCGACTAATTCACCTTTCAAATAAAAAAAAACAAAATAAAAATCGGTTCATGCGTTCGGGAGCTACGATGCCACAGACACATAAAAAAAAAAGACGTGTGGCACTCGGAGACTGCCGCGGTAAAGCTATTGCATAGCATTTTTTATCAAAACAATTCTTTACAAAAGGCAAAAGCAAATTTTTACAAAAAAAAAAAAATTACAAACACACACACACACACACACGCACACGCACACGCACACGCACACGCACACGCACACGTACACGCACACGCACACGCACACGCACACGCACACGCACACGCACACGCACACGCACACGCACACGCACACGCACACGCACACGCACACGCACACGCACACGCACACGCACACGCACACGCACACGCACACGCACACGCACACGCACACGCACACGCACACGTGTAGGACTTACAAATGCCGATATACCGTGAACCACAGAAAACCACTGCCTATCTTTCAAGAATACAGGGGTGATTATATATTTATTTATCAACGATTTTACCGATATTAATATCATAAACAAACACAATGGTCCGAAACGTTCGCTAAGTCTTGGATTTAATTAAATTTGGGTGTGTTACGTAAATAAGGTGCTTGCCCCATTGTTTTATATTACAGTCCCTGGCTCGAAGCTAAAATTGACAACAATAGAGGGAGATTTGCTAGGAACCACTATGGTTTTGAAAGCCAGCCAATAAAACCGTTTTATCTTAAGTTTACGTGAAAATAAAAAGGCTTTAATAACATCTAAGCTGTAATTTGAAAAGTTTTCGATTCAGCGAAATAGTCATACATACCATCAAGCCTATGTTTCCCTAAGGTTTAGGCAGAGCTGTACTCACCCAGAGTTCCTCGGTAAGTAAGTTCCATGTAATAGGGGGGGAAGTCTATTGCCATTAAACAGGCACAAACCTAGAAAACACCATCAACACTTTGCTTGACCAGAAAATCGAATCTCTAGCGTGGTAGTCGCGCTTGGGACCACTAGACCAACGAGGAACCCTTGTCTCGAGGCTAAAATTAATAACAATAGAGGGAAAGGATGTCATCAAAAGCCCATACAGCGCAGCCCAAATTTGTACCGGAGGTACATGACAGCTGTCAAGTTGTCAGTTTTTACCATGAATCATTAAGAAACCGATAATATTGTGCCATATTGGCTTGCGTTTGACATTCCAAAACTGACACTGACAGCAGATAGCTGTCAAGTTGATAGTTTTTACTAGGAAATCATTAAGAAACCGATAATAGTGTGCCAATATGGCGTTATGTTTCTCAAATATTTATTTTTTCTCATCCCCAGTCAACATTAAACCAAGTACGACTAGAGTTTTAACCAGCGAAAAACTATTTAGGGTATAAAAGGGTATTTTTTCTAATACGTGTAACTTCGGTACATAAATTGGCCCGATTTCCCGGAACCACTTTAGTATTGAACACCGGTAAATTAAATCGTTTTATCTTAAGTTTACGTGAAAATAAATAGGCTTTAGTAAAATCTAAGCTGTAATTTGAAAAGTTTTCGATTGAGTAGAATAGTCCTTAAGTTAAATTAAATTTGAATTACATCTATAAGTGTTAATTTGTAGGATACACAAATAAAGAAAAAGATGGATTGGATTGACTGAATGAAATAACCTAAATAAAAAAATTTAGAAAACCCCCGACATGAAATGCCATTTGCCATTTTGTGGTGGCGGCCATCTTGAATTTGAAATTTATCATAGTGTATAGTATTCTCATAGTTAAACCCTTTCATTTGATACCCATATTGAGGAAGTTGTGAAAATAGTTATTTGTTATACAAGAGTGCAAAGTTGCTTTTTAACCGCGTGCTCAATTTTGATGACCGAGCAAGCGAAGGATTCTAAAATTGAATCACGAGCGGAGCGAGTGATTCAAAAATTAGAATCCTGAGCGTCAGCGAGGGAATTAAAAGAGCACAAGGTGAAAAATCTTTGCACTCGAGTGCAACACGTAACTTTTCATCCCACCTCAGCGAGGAAATGACTAAAAAAAACATTTACCACCACAAACCACAGGATACTTTTATTTCATTTTAGGTATTAAATACTATATATGATAGGTAAGTTTGACAGAATACCTATTCTTTAAATTATAACAAATAATACTTACTAGGTATAATTAAGAGAAATTGAAAGTAACGTTGCTACAATTACTTGAGTGTAATATTTTTGTTAGGTATTGTAATGTTGGTGTTAGTGACTTAAAAAAGTACACCAAGAAAGTTCCGGTAGGCTTGTTGAAAAAATATCGAAACATCGATATATCGATATTATTTTTTTAATGTATCGATATTTTTGAGCGATATTTAATATTTCGATATAAAATTCAAAGTATCGAAAAGGTATAAAAATCTATATTTTTTACAGACCAATAAACATTTATAAGTTTTAAGATTATAAAATCCCAAAAATGAATACTTTTTTTATACTAACATCTTAACAAATTATATTTAATGTATTTTTTGTTTTTGGTCGACTTGATTTGTTGTTTTATAATTTGGTTTTTAAGATATATCGCCCATATTTATTAATTATTTTTAAATAAAAATATCAGTATCGATACTGATATTTTCAAAAAATATCGATTCGACATATATCGATACTTTGTTGCGTTTAGACTCGGAACCTAGGGAAGGTTCCAAGTCTGAGTTTTTAACAAATTAAAAAAAAGTTGTATGATAAATTCGGCGCCAGGGGGGTAAAAGCATGATGTTCTAAATTCAATTTACTTTGTCTCTCTAGAGGATAAAAACGACTTTTGCACTCAGATATCGAAGAGTAAAAATAGTCTTTCCGAGATGGTGGGATGAAAAATATATTATTCGCTATTTTGTGGCGGCGGCCATCACACACACACACACACACACACACACAGACACGCCAAACTTATAACACCCCGTCGTTTTTGCGTCGGGGTTTAAAAAAAATGTCAGGGAACTTGTTACAGACAACTTGCTTCCCCACAAAACTGAAAAAACTATCGTTGATTACTTATAAACAATACATCTTATATACGATTAAAAATTGTGAGCTGTGTCTATCATCATCAACCCATTAACTGTCCCATTGCTGGGCTCGGGTCTCCTCTCAGTATGAGAGGGATTAGGCCATAGTCCACCACGCGGTCGCTGACCTAATGCTTGTTGGCAGACTTCACAAGCTGTCAAGAAAATCTCTGAGGCATGCAGACTCCCTCACGATGTTTTCTTTCACCGTAAAGCGAGTGATGATTACGCTGTCTGTATATAGAAGATATAAATTAAAAAAAAATGGTTAGACTATTTTTTTTTAATTTATATCTTCTATATACTGCGAATCAAAAAAAGTTATTTAAAAAAAAATGACTGTTTAAGGGATAGGCGTAAAAGCTACTCAATAGATTTAAATTTTCAGATAACTGCAAAGCACATTTTACAACTTAATAACTGCCTAAATAATAATAATAAATCCTTTTATAATTATTTGAATAGATCCAGGTATAGAGCTTGACCTCTCTGTCGTATGCGTTCCAATATAAATAGGGGATCGTTATGTTTTTGTTTTTCTCTTCTTTGGAATCAATTTTTAAACCTAATAAAGCGAAGCCACGGCCAAAAGCTAGTTAGTCATATAAGTAGTAACTTATTAAGTAGTAACAAATCAAGACTTCCTTAGTCTTGATTAGTGTTCGTGTAACGCAGATTCTATTACAGCGCCCAAATTGTGTTCTCAGCAATGTAATTTTCTATTTTTTTTCTCTACTAAGAACATCGTAGCGCGTAGTCGCTACGAATCGCTACGAACTGCTACGAGCATCTACGGTCCAAGCGCTGTCTACACCTTAAAAGCGCCCTCACCTTAAAAGCGCCCTCACCTTAAAAGCGTCCTCACCTTAAAAGCGCCCGCACTTTAAATATATTTTGTTACTTTTGTAATTTCGTTTAGTTGTTTTAAGAAAATATGTTTTGCCGAAATGAGATTTTACATTTTATACAATTTGTACAGAAAATGGGGGATTGAGAAAGTTTAATGTTTATTTGATATCGTCACAGATAATGATCGGGAAAAGTTTTTATGTTATATTTTAAAAGAATAATTATTTTTCGGTTAACTTTTGGCATTTTTTAAAATTATGAATTTCGTGTTGCCGATTGTTGAGAGAAAAAGTTGAAATTTTAATAACATACCATCAAGCTTTTTGCTCCAAAAGGTTAGGCAGAAGTGTACATCTTCAGTTCACTGGTATGGTTTTGTTTAGGTCTCATGTAATAGGGGGTGAGCTTATTGCCATCAACCGGACACATATCCAGGATCAGAGCAGAGTGTGTGTGTGTTTTTTTTATACAATAAATTAAAAATTTTGAAAACCCTCGACACGAAATGTAATTTGCCATTTTGTGGTGGCGGCCATCTTGGATTTGAAATTTATCATAGTGTATAATATAGTGTTTTACTAGATAAGTCTTTTCATTTGATACCATTTGAAAAAAGATGTAATCCGCTATTTTGTAACGGCGGCCATCTTGGACCGTCGTCAATTTTCGTCAAACATATTAGCTATGTTTGATGAAAATCGGTGCAAGATGGCCGCCGGAACACTCCCGACTAATTCACCTTTCAAATAAAAAAAAACAAAATCAAAGTTGGTCCATCCGTGCGGGAGCTACGATGCCACAAACAGACAGACACACACACACACACAGACACGTCAAACTTATAACACCCCGTCGTTTTTGCGACGGGGGTTAACCACGTCAAACTTATAACACCCCGTCGTTTTTGCGTCGGGGGTTAAAAACCGGATTATACATTGCTCGATCCGCGAATTGAACCCAAAACTAAACTCGCTAACACTGAGTCAGTCAGAGAATTTCATCCAACAATCAATTTATTGAAGTTCGTCCATCAAAGCAACTAATCCACTATTAGCACTGGAATTGTTCCAACTTTGGTCTAACATGTAGAGATACCATTAGCTAGATAGATTTACAGGTCTCAATGGTTCAGTGTTTGAGTGTCAGTTTAATGGTTGGACATTTGAAGGCCTGTGTTTGATAAATAATATTATTAATCCTTTATTCATTTAAATACATTATGTTCAATACATTTTTAAATATTTTTATAAAGAACAGATGGTCGCGCTAACGGTGGTCAGGGCTCCAGGGAAAGGAACCTCCTAACAATACGTGCCGTATCTAGGAGTACCGCTTTCTGTACCAAGCCCTTGATCCAACCACCCAACGATAGCCTCCTAAGATGTTGATCGAGGCTCTTGAGAGTGTCTAAGGAGTTTCTCGTAATGTACACCGCGGTTCGCTGGTATATTTAGGTTCCGTGTTAAAGGGGGGCGAGCCATTAACCGGACACAAATTCAAGCTTAGAGAGGATTTAATAAAAAAACCCTATTAAAATTTGCTCGACCTAGGAATCGAACCCATGACATCGAGCGTAGCAGTAGCTCTTAGCACCACTAGGCTAATGAGGTAGTATAGTGTTTAAATTTTTTTCTAACAAATTTGTTTTACATTTTTATCTCCATCTTGTCTATATCATTGAGATTTAAATAGTTTAAGCAGCAGTGCACCTCTGTCTCATCCCTCGAGAAATAAAGGCGTGATGAAAAATTTTTGTTCATTGCAATACGTGTAAACGGCGATGCGTGATTATTAGTGTAAAAGGTACATTGTGTTGCTCATTCCATATGATTAATGTTGTCCTAAGCAGATAAGGTATAAGAGATTAGCGATTTGATATTATTTTGAAAATGTTGCAAAATAATATCAAATCGCTAATATCATAATTATCAGCAGTGGGTAAAATCGGACTGCGGATGATGAGTTACCAAATTCGACTAAAACGACTGTTATAAAGCAGTTATTACTACAGATATGTAATTTTTATCTAAAAACTATCGTTAAATTAGTAATGGAAGGTCACTGGGACGTTGTATGTAGGCGGCATATAACCGGTCCTTGAGTAATGGAGTAATCAGTGCAAATGAGCGTTTTCTGGTCCTTCGGTAACCATGGAGTGGTGAATTAGTCGGGAGTGTTTTTAGCAATGTTTGATGAAAATCAGGCCAAAGATGGCCGCCACAAAATAACGAATTATATATTTTGATTTTTCACAACTATGGGTATCAAATGAAAGGTCTTAACTAGGAGAATACTATACCTACACTATGATAAATTTCAATTTCAAGATGGCTGCCACCACAAAATGGCAAAATACATTTCGTGTCGGGGGTTTTTTTTCTACACTTTCAATTTAGGTTAGGTTAGGTTATTGATTGATAGTCGCGGTAGAGTGTCAACACGTTCCCGCACCCTGGCCGAATGGTGATGAGGCGAACACCCGTCTGTTGGGTATACGTCCTTGTCAGGACGAAGTCCCACATACCGCGCCGCCTTCCCCAGGCCGGCGTGACGGTGCATAAAGCATCCAGACGCAAAAAAAAGGTTATTGATTGATTGATCGATACAACCAAATAAACTACACTCGCTTCTCCCTCACAACTTGCGTCCTAAGCGCTTCACAGTTCATTTTATCTACTCGGGAGAATTGAAATTCCCCACCCAATTAGCGGTTTTGCGTGTCTATGTACATACGTTACAAGCGTGTGGACGTGTAGTGAAGCTCGGATGAAAGCACCATTAAGGGTTGGCTGACATCTCGAAATGTTACAATAGCACTTTAGTAGGTAAAGACGTTTTGTAATAGAGAAAGTGAAGTAGATACATAAATAAATAAATAAATGCTAAGAATTTAACTAAAAACCCAACAACATCTTGAGAATTGAAGGACCTTGAGCGAAGCTGTCGTCTTAACGACCAATGAGGCAGTAAATTTACTACTGTCATCATTAACAACCCATTAATTGAAGCTGGATACGGGTCTCCTCTCAGTATGAGAGGGATTAGGCCACAGTCCACCACGCTGGCTTAATGCGGATTGGCAAACTTCACATGCCGTTAAGAAAATCTCACAGGTATGCAGGTTTCCTCACGATGTTTTTTCTTCACCGTTAAAGCGAGCGATAATTACACACATGATTTCGTAAAGACAGAACCCTTGGATTCGAACTCGAGTCTTTGACTTGGTAGTCCAGTGGACATTCAATTCAAATTCATTTTTATTTATTTCAATTAGACCATATTAATAAGTACTTTTGAAACGTTGAACTAGTTGCACGGTTCCAAAAAAGATGGGCCTTATGGAGAAGAGCCGGCAAGAAACTCCATAGATACTCTTTTTAAAAAATATGTGTGGTAACAGTAACAATTGTTGTGAACAGTAATGAGGATTCCCCTAGGCTATCCGCTATCACTTCTTCGCTACTGTTTTACTGCTTTTTATTTTTTAATTTAATCTGTATTCTCTTAATCCTGAGCAAGGAGCTCCCCCATTTTTTCCATCTTTTTGCTTTTTTCTGCTACTTTTTATATCACAACATTTCCTACTCCAATAGTATGCTAAAACCTTCAGAAAAAGTTAATACCAATTTGTCCGCGGCCAGATGCGGCTGAATATCAATATTTCACTCCGAATGACCGCTGTCTGACCTTGGTACGATTGTTTATCAATACTACCCTCTGTTTGATTACTATTTTTTGTCGTGCGACTAAAGCCGCCGTTACACTGGGACTATTTCTCGAATGCGAGCGGCGAAAAATAAAATAGTATGCGATTATTGTATGCGACACTCTCCATGTGATTCTCTCCTATGGTATTTACACTATGACCACACCTGTGACACTCCATGCAAACTTTCCGATACCGCTGCACACTACAATACCAAATGTCAGACTTGTCAAAATTACGTATGTACACGTGCAAATGTGTGCGTGAAGGTGGGTAGGGTTTGTTGGCAGACGGCAAGAACACCGACAGGATGCGGGGGACCTGAGGTATCTGACGTTAGGGAGGGGCGGAGAGTGGCCATTCTGTTATAATTTATTATGTGCTCTGACCAAAACTGTCACTTATGCGATAATCGTAACTGTATTTACACTAATACTATAAAGAGGAAAGATTTGTATTTTTGTATGTAACGAATAAACTCAAAAAGTACTGGACCGATTTGTAAAATTCTTTCCATGTTAGATAGCCCATTTATCGGGGAAGGCTATAGACTATATATCATCACGCTACGACTAATAGGAGCGTAGTAGTAATGAAAAATGTTGCAAAAACGGGGGAATAAATTATAAGACCACGCGGGCGAAGCCGCTGGCGGGAAGCTAGTCACTTATATGATAATCGGATTTAAGTGTCGAAGGCGAGACTCGCCCCATGCACTGGTTACATACAGGCAAGTATTTGTAGGGCGATACACGCATCCGAAACTCTCCTAGTTTAACGGGCGCTTAAATCGGTCTGTTTGACTGTCGCAAATGTCATTGATACTTGAACGCCGCTGTCAAGGCTGGTGTATGGACCTTGATACTAGACTAGTATACGCACTAGTCGACCAATGAAATTTATTCACAATTATGCTTTACAACACAAAATTCAAATTTATTCAGTAGATTTAGCACCAACCCCTAACAAACAGACAAGAATTCTAAAAATCACTTTTTTGGGTTCGCGATCGTTTATATTCTCTAACCCACTTGTTTTTTTTTAAATATCTTCAATGTACAGACACGACTTTTTTACAATTTTATAATAGTATAGATGATGTTGCTATACTGACGTTTGTGGTCTTGTGGTCCGAGTATCGGAGCGTTTATCACAAGGTGTGATATATAAGAAAGAAAGAAGGAAAGACTGCCTCGTTGGTCTAGTGGTCTTAAGCGCGAATGCTACGGTAGAGGTCCTGGGTTCGATCCCCGTGACGGGCAAAGTGTGTATTGTGTTTTCTGTGAAATTCCCAGTAGCAGCTCGGAGGTTGATGGCAATAGGCTCGCCCCCTATTACATTAACATGGGACCTAAACATACCGGCGAAATGTGGGTGTACATGTACGCCTCTGCCTACGCCTTCGGGGAATATTGGCGTGATGGTATGTTAAGAAAGAAAGAAAACAGATTTATATTGTCACTAAATCACTATGATTTACAAAGATTAGAAAGATTTGTATTAAAAATACAAATACATACTAAAACTAAGTATAAGTGACTACTACCTTTGCCCGCGACTTTGTTCCCGTAGAAGATTTTATTTTTATTTATTTTATTTATTAATATTCATTACATACACTATCTTTACAGGTACTTATATTACCTAATACAATTGTGTACAGTGAAATTAAAACTATATGCAGCCCGTGTGAATTCACTCATAGTGCAGTTAAACAAATCAATCTGTTGTGATATCATGTTAAGCGCCCGCAGCGTGCGCGTCACGGGCGCGTACTGCAGCAGGTTGGTGCGCGCTCGCGGCACCGATAACAGCAGTGGCTGACGCCGCCGACCCCTGTACTCATCTCAAGATGATTTTGTTCCCCCGTTTTTGCAGCATATTTAATTGATACTTTGCTCCTATTAGTCGTAGCGTGATATGATATATTGCCTTTCTCGTTAAACAGGCTATGTAACACTGAAATATTTTTTCGAATCGGACCAGTAGTTTTCGAGATTAACGCGTTAAACCAAACAAACACACTCTTCAGCTTTATAATATTAATAAAGATTGCAAGAATGCAAGAATACCTTGGGACATAAATACCTTGGGACATTTTTACACAGCACCATCTAGTCCCAAACTAAGCAGAGCTTGTACTAGGGGAACTAGACAATGGATATAATACTTACATTTTTTTTTTTTGTAAATACATACTTATAATATATAAGAAACACCCAGACAAACACAAACACTTAAATTCATTACAATAAATGTTTGTGTCTTGTGGGAATCGAACCCACGACCTCGTGATCAGCAGTCCGGTACTCGAACCACTAGACCACAGACGTCGTAAATTAATAATAGTGCGTGTGTGATGTGATGATAGAAGAATTTGTTTTCTTCTGGGTGTTTCTAGATTTTTAGTATGTAAGGGTTTATTATTTGAACTCGAGACCTCTAGCGTACCAGTCGCGCTTACAACTACTCAATGAGATATTCACCCTGTATAATAAAAAAAAAACCTATAAAAAGTTAAATAATAAATCTCATATTCAGAACCATCAGTGTCCCAACTCTGGCCAGTAATCATCGCCGGGTGTGTTTAAGCTCAAGTGTGACACGAAAATGAGGCACCCGCCAAAATTACGATAATACGGACCACGAACGATTCACTCTCATAATTCAAAACTTGATCGTGTGCCAACCCTGTCCGCTGTGCTATTGTGATGTAAGCCCGGCTATGTCACGCCTCAGTAGGGCTGCCCGCTTGCCAAGTAATATCAACTGTTATTACTGCTCTTATTTTTATATGGCAATTATTTTCTTGCCTAATGGTATATGTGAATTATGAGTGATATTTGTTTTTTTTTCTGTTCAAATTAAGAATAAATATTATGTGCCCGTTTCACCACCACTGCATAGCTATCTGCCAGATAAAACAAAAAATGGGACAACATTTGTACGAAATTATCTGCCAGGTAATTTAACGGGAACTTATCGGTAAGCGATGGGAAGACGATTTAAAAAAAGGGTATTAGGCCCAGAATGGTTACGTATAGCAAAGGACCGAAACAAATGGAAAGCCTTAGAGGAGGCCTTTGTCGAAAGACAAGCTGTTAAGAGGGGGGACCAACCGAATGCCAAGAATATTATATAGTTTACCATAGTTAGTTTTCTTATCTCTTCAACTTAAAAAAAAAAGGTATGAACAGCAATAAAGGCTCATTTATTTATTTATTTTATCAGTAAGCTGTGAGACAGGCCCTTAATGATTCGCAAATACATAGCTCTCTTTATTTATATTAATTAGTTATTAGCGACTAAATTGTTCCATTGGGCCTTGGCTTGTAAAAACAATTGTATTTAGTTATAGTAAATAATTGAAATTGAATAAATAAAATAACTTCCCGATCTCATTTTAATGCCACATTCCTGTTAAGGGACACTCAGGCAATAATTACGGGTTAAGGTTTGGACAGGTTTGATTTATCCGTAATTTTTTTTGGTAAAAAATAACCGAAGCACCTACATGAGACTTTTAATGGGAGCTCTGTTTAGCTTATTATTAATTCTTTATTTAAAATATGAAATGACGTTTGTTAGTCCCACAGATTTAAAAAAAAATTTTTTTTTGATCATGTCTGCGGTCTAGTGGTTCGAGTACCGGACTGCTGATCACGAAGTCGTGGGTTCGATTCCCACAGGACACAACTATTTATGTGGTGAATATACGTATTTGTGTTCGTCTGGGTGTTTCCTATGTATAATAAGTATGTATTTACAAAAAAAGAAAAGTATGTAAGTATTATATCCATTGTCTAGTCCCATGCCCATAGTACAAGGTCTGCTTAGTTTGGGACTAGATGCCGCTGTGTAAAATGTCCCAGGATATTTATTTATATATTTACAAAAAAAAAGTATATAAGTATTATATCCATTGTCTAGTGCCTATAGTACAAGCTCTGCTTAGTTTGGGACTAGATGGCGCTGTGTAAAAACGTCCCCAAAAATATTTATTATTTATTATTATTTTAGTTTTGAAATATGTAGCAGTCCAAGGAAGGTTTAAAAGGTGAGAAAATATAAAGAAACAACTTTTATTGGTGGTACGAAGTTCTCCGGGTCAGCTAGTTTTATTAATATTTATCTTCTATCTCAATATTGGCCGCTGTAAAAAATATGAACATTCTTATTCTTTCGTAAGTAAAGCAAAGCGTGTGCATGCATATTTGAAAACCTTTTTTGTGACCATTCTAGAAACTAATAATGTATTGATAAGAAAATATTATTTCAAATATTTTTGCATGCAAACTATAAAAAATATTAGGTAGAACATTTAATCAAATGTTATTTTATCATAGATACTAGGTATATATCTAAGAGAATAATTTATAATATTAGAATGTTATCACGTTCTAAGAAAAAAGCTCTAACAATTTCAATGAAATTTACAATATTGAGATTTACAGGTTTTACGAAATATCGATTTAGCCCATCCCTTTCTACAATCGAACACCCCAACTCAAAGAATTCGGTAATTTCACTAGGTTATCGATACTTTTCCTAAATACTAAAGTGGTTTAAAGTTGGTGAAGCGCCTTTGTGTAAGTTCCGACATTTGTGCGTGAGAGCCAGTTCTCCATTGGGTTATTTTGGAGTCAGGGCTTTAAAAGGCAATGCATCCGATGTCGCTGGTGATGACTTCCTGCCATGATGGTTTGACTGCTTCGTGTTGTCAAATTCAAATTCAAAATATTTTATTTCAATTAGACCATATAAATAAGCACTTATGAATAGTCAAAAGTCTGTCTGTAGGGGCTCGTCAACTCTTACTGCATATTGTTATCTTTTTTTTAATATTTTAATACTCTTTAATGTTACACATCGAACTGCTCTATCTCCAAAACTCGCATATATATATAATAATTGTCACTATTTTTTTTAAAGACTATAGAGTTTTTTTTCCGGATCTTCTCCATAAGTCCTTCTTTTTGTAACTGTGCAAGTAGCTTGACCTTTAAAAAGTGCCTATTTATATAGTCTAATTGAAATAAAATATTTGAATTTGAATTTGACTGCTCGTTTGCCGACATTAAATACATAAAAAAACCTGACGACACAATTATGAACTAAGACGTCACAATTATAAATTGTGACCGTACTGTTCCCGAATAAAAAATATCATCTTTTACTTCATTTATTTTGACACTTTGTAGCCTTAAACTCACATCGGCTATAAATCAAATGCTTAATGAAGAAACTGGATGAAAATATTCATAACTTAATTACATCATTTAGGGTCGAGCTTCAATTTGGGTTCATATTTAGCACAGATGTTGCTAATTGTAACGATATTGTTCATGAGCGTAAAATGTCACTCATATAGCATAATTTTTCAACACTAGCGACTCGTGCGCAGATTTGCCTGCGTTTCCCGCTGCGGTGGATTAAAAAAAATGTAATGTTCATACCGACAGTAACGCCAACTACTGGGTCCAAGTGTGTTTTCAAACCATCCAGAAACCCATTGAAATATACATACAACAACTAAATCGGTCCAGATGTTTAGAAGGACTTAGGGGACAAACACATATTTTTACAGAAGAATTATATACACTATGTTAAAAAAACCCTATCCGATCCGAAAGGGGAGTACAGTGCCTCAATCACATTACCGAATAAAATAAAAAAATATAAAATATTCATAAAATATTCATAAAATATTCAAAAAGGCTGCTAATGAATTTTGTACAAAAAATACCAAAAATGAAGCAAATTTTTGGAATGTGACAACACTACCACCTGCCGTGGTATATTTCCACTGTAGCTACCAGTTTCCTTATTTTATAAAAAAATTACCTTTGCCCGCAACTTCGTTCTCGTAGAAGTTTGATTTCTTCCCCCGTTTTTGCAACATTTTTAATCGATACTCCGCTCCTATTGACCGTAGCGTGATGATATATAGTATATAGCCATCCTCCATAAACGGGCTATCACTGAAAGAATTTCAAATCGGACCAGTAGTTCGAGAGATTAGCGCGATCAACCAAACAAAGTCTTTAGCTATCTGTATAATATTAGTATAGATATTTACTTTTATTCGGAGTTTTTTTTTTAAAGTTGAATAGGATTACATAAAATGTAATTTTATTTTATTTTTACTTTATTGGGACATAAAACAGTTACACATTGTTATTGAGGTATGACATATCAATTCTAAAAACTAAGGTAAATGTGTAACCCACACCAATGTCCGCGAAATATACAATAAATAAAACGAAGCTGTAAAATCATGCGTTAATATAGCAGTTGGGAGCTCACCAGTTTATTCACGAGTAGATGATAGATAGAACCTAGTAGTAGTAATCTGTTATCGATACCTAATAATACCTTCACAGATCGGACAAAGTTTTCTTAACATGTTATTTATTTTGTATAATCACTAAATTGGCTGAAAACATACAATCCTTACAAATATTATAAATGCGAAAGTAATTCTTTCTGTCTGTTTGTCGCGCTTTCACACCAAAACTACTGAACCGATTTAAATAAAATTTGGTACACAGATAGTGTAGAGCCTGAGAAAGGATATAGGCTACTTTTTAATGCGGAAAAGTTGTTGTTTGGGGTTGAAATAGGGGATGAAAGTTATAAGCAATACCCAGACCACGCGAAGCCGCCGGCGAAAAGCTAGTATATTATAACGGCGTTATTCTGGCTAATGTTTAATTTTCATGACACATTTGCAATTTAGGAGTAACAGCTGATACTAATTACAGCCCAAATTGTGACTACCTTTATCAAATTAGCATTTTTTGTTAGGTGAGGAGAATTTTAATATTAGAGAATTAGCTGCCTCGTTCGCCTAGTAGTAACCACGACTAATATCCTAGAGTTACTAGGTTCGATTGCAAGGTCGATCAGTGTTATTGAATTTCTCGCTAAAATTCGTGGGTATTATAGCTCGGTGTTTGGATTTGTGCATTGATAATAATCTCATCCTCTACTACATGGCACAGAATAAATAATAACAGAATGGCCACTCTCCGCCCCTCCCTAACGTTAGATACCTCAGGTCCCCCGCATTCTGCCGGCGTTCTTGCCGGACGGACTGCCAACAAACCCTACGCTCTCTCACGCACACATTTGCATTTGCACGTGTACAAACGTTAATTGAGAAGTTTGACATTTGGTATTGTAGCGTGCAGCGGTATCGGAAAGTTTGTATGGACTGTCACAGGTCAGATCTAAACATACCGGCAATCTGTGGGTATACATTAGTACAACTCTGCCCAAACTTTGGGGTAATATAGGCGTGATTGAATGTTATGTTGCTATGTCTATCCAGGCATATCATTCTGTACGAGATACGGAAGAATTTTGCAGTAAGGAATGGGCACCCATCCATTAGACCTCGCCAAGCGCAGGTTAATCTTGCAAATCGATCGATCTCAGTATATACTCACATACCTAATAGCCTCTTATAATCTATTTTTAATTTGATCACCAATAAAAGCCACATTAATAATTTAACAAAGGTATTATAACGATAATAGCGGTACTTATACGGCAGAATTAGTGATGACATACTGTCGATATCGAAACTATCGATAATTTAACACCAATAGGAAAAAAGAATAAGCAATAGAGATCGACGAAGTTTTATAGAGCAAGTGAAGGAAAAAGTGAGGAGCGAGTCGTATCAAGAGGTAAAACGAAAGGCAGAAGATCGAGAACAGTGGCGATTGCTCCACCAACAAGAGCTGAGCTCTTAAATTTAAAAAGAAGAAGCAATAGAGACATAAAGGCAAGTATTTTCTTCTTTAAACCGTTATTTTTTAAATCGTCATGAACAACATTCAAGGAAGGGTATTTCTTAGATATTATAAGTATGTATTGACAAACAAGTACAAAGGTATTCTATCCATTGTCTTACTAGACAACATATACCATAGTAATGTACCACACTACAACCTCCACTTAGTTTAAAACTTAATGGTGCTGTGTAAAATATATAAAATATGTGTCCAATATATTTACTTATTTAACAAAGATTTTGAGAGAAAAAGGTCTCTAGTACTCTTTTCTCACTGTCAGATGGGCTGTGTGAGAAAGGATATAGCCAAAAAGGAATTGAAATGGTGCCTAATAGAGATGAGGGCAGGAGGATGTTGATAAAATAGAACTTTCAAAATGCGACCAAGACCAAGCAAGATCTGTATCTGTTTCTATATTAAACCAGGGTCACATGGATAGTATAATTCATGACTGATCTGTACCATCGATATTCTATTGATATTCAAACTATTAGTAGAATATCGATACTATGTTGCATCACTAGTTATGACAGAGTCATCTGCGGTGGCATATTATCACAATTTGGCCGCCATTAACGCTTCGCATTGCAATTTAGTAGAACGATAATGAGTGACGTGTCACGATCATTTAATATCTGAGGTTAGGGTTACCATTTTTTTATCAATGCGATTAAATTCCTTGTGATCCTTTTTAAAAATAATACAGTTTCTAAAGCATGTGCCAAAATATAGGACACCGTTTTTTTGTTTTTAGAGTGCCAACGGGACCCTATCACCAAGTTTCAGCTGTCCATCCGTCCATCCGTCCATCCGTCCATCCGTCCATCCGTCCATCCGTCCATCCGTCCATCCGTCCATCCGTCCATCCGTCCATCCGTCCATCCGTCCATCCGTCCATCCGTCCATCCGTCCATCCGTCCATCCGTCCATCCGTCCATCCGTCCATCCGTCCATCCGTCCATCCGTCCATCCGTCCATCTGTCTGTTTGTCAGCGGGTTGTATTTCATGAACCGTCAGAAATTTTATTGATACCTAGTAATTAAAATGATTTAAAAATTGTTTTGATATTTTGGACCCTTTTTTTTAGTGAGGGCCTTCCTCGAAAAAGTATTTTGAAATAAAGGAATCGTCTGTGGCCCGCCGCGGGCCTCTTGATCAAATTGGCTGTATTGGCGTAGCTACGCCACTGCCTAAGTAGAGTTTAGTCTAGCACTTGTATGTTAAATGAGTTATAAAAGAAACTACCTCCACTTTATTCTTTCTTACACTTAAAGTACCATCTATACGCTTTAGTACTTTTAAAATTGCTATAAATTTTATAGCACTCTTAAGGTTTCAGATAGTAAGTACTATTTTAAAGCCAGGGCCGTAATTTTTTAAATTATCTCTCTAGATAGCAGGCGGGCGTCAGTTGCGAGGTTTTTACGATTTACACCAGAATCCTTTTTTCAATAAAGTGTACATTTGGCGTATAAAGCGAAGTGCAAGGGAGTTTTTCTACTCCCAGAAAATTATTTATACTATATTATTCTACATCTCAACTGGAGGAGGAGGAGACAACTGGAGGAGGCCTATACCCGATAAGGGGCCTTAGCTTGTAACGTTTTTTTTTATTTGAACAGCAAAAATTTTTTTTTTATACCACTAAGGTGGCAAACAAGCATACGGCTTGCCTGATGGTAAGCGGTATGGACGCTTGCAACATCAAGGGTATCACTCGCGCGTTGCCGACCCGAAAAACCTCTTAGAGGTTTATGGAGGATTCACTGCGCCGACAGTTTGAGGGAATATTCCTCTTACTGCCAGCGCAGCGCATTCTTAGAAGGAGCTCTGGCGACCTTACTCACTGCAGGAACACAACACACAATAAATTGTGTTATTTTATTTGTTGTGTAAACTTGTAAAGTTAAGGAAATAAAGGTTTAATATTAATAATAATAATAATTCTATATCTGGAAAATTAAACTAGTCTAGCTTAGTGGTTCCATACACCCTTAGGGGAATACAGGCTTGATGGTGTTATAACTGGAACGCAACGTAAAGTTTTCGTTTTCCGATCTCTAATAGTAGAATAACACGGAAAATTTCACGACAAAAATTCTAGACGGGTGTAATGGGGTTTCAAACTTGGGGCGACCGAAGCTGCGGGGGAAAAACTAGTTAAAAACAAAAAAAAGTATAGAATAATGCTTCGAAAACCCAAGCCCAGTTCTTACACTGTAGTGCAAATAAAACAAAATCCTCGGACAATCACTCTCACTCACCTAAGTTGAAATGTTTAGTACGTTATGTCCTAAGCCACTTGCACGGCAGTGTACGGTTACAACATCACTTTAAAGTGGGTCGGCTATTTGACATTCGTGTACAGTGTGTGTCCACAAAACGGAGACTAACTGAGGACACGTGTCACTTAACTATTTGTCTTCAAGCTTTAAAGTTCATACGTGTATACACAATGTATGTTCATAGATTGAAAGTAGTCTTTCGCAAGTTTATAGTTCCGTACCCGAAGGGTCAAACAGACATTTGTGCTGTCACTCACGTGTGCCTGTCTGTCACACAGCAAGCCACAGCCAAAAAGTTGGAACTTTATAGTCTTCAAATTTCCACAGTACAAGCAACTTGTTGACCCAAAGCCATATTGTTAAAAAATATTTTTAATGTTTTTAAGAGGACTCCAAAAAAACAAAAGGGGTTATAAAAAAAATTGTTTGACTTATCCTATTGTGGGGTATAGTTGTTTAAAACTCATTGAGTAGGTTAATACTGTATTTTATATTTTTTTAAATATTGGAAAAACAAAGGAATGAGAGCCACCAAAGTCAATTGTTTTTAAACAAAAAAAAACTGTATTTTTTTTAACTTCCCATGGACCTACTCCCATGGAACTTGAAAAGTGGTCACCAAATTTTTACTAACAATATATTGATAAATCAGATTTTTTCTTTGAAATCCCCTTATCATCTTCTATTACAACCAACTTGATTTTGCGATCAAACATTAATTGGTACGGAACCCCTAATGTGCCAAATCTGAAACGCCCTTGGACGGTTTTTCTAGAATGTTCTACTTTACAACAGTTAGTGTTAATGTTCCTTCAAGCTTTGAATTTTATCTAGAAATGTAAAAATCTTGATGTATGGAATCGTCTTCTTACTTTGAAACTTAAAGTCTTAGGATAAAAAGTTAAGCTACTTAGATAAAGCCTTTTACATTCTTATCACGTTGATACGTCTTATATAAAATTCAAACCATTAGCATCTTTATGCTGGCAACGTTAACGCACCTGCTTTGGTTTGAACTAAGTCACAAATGCGTTGCCGACCTTTTAAATGTACCTATGATGTTGTCAGCTTAGTTTAACTGCCTTTGGTCTAGTGTTGACACGGCTGCTGAGCGTGAGATCCCAGGGTTGGTTCCCACGCCAAGTAGTCTTATTGGATTTTTCTACGAAATTCTCAGTACCTAGCATGGTAATAAGTAGTAATAAATTCGGCTCAGCTCCAGGTGCTACATAAAATTTGCAATAACACTGCTCAATCTGGGAATAGAACTTATGACCTCGGATTAGCAGATTCGGAGTACATGAGTTACAAAAGCGTCATCATCTTCTTCCTAGCCTTATTCCCAACCATGTTGGGGTCGGCTTCCAGTCTTACCAGTTGCGATATTCGAAGGATAGACTGGTTGTCAGCCTTTTTAGTCTTCTAACTACCACTAACGATTGTCATTGGGTGTTCGTATGACAACCGGGACCGACGGTCCACCTAGCTACCTACAACCTACCACCAGTCCACCTTTGAGTCATCAAATAGGTATACGGAATATATGACAATATATATCCTTGCTTGTGTCGGAATGCTTGCCGGAACTTACATTAGCTGTACAATATGTTTTCAGGACACGTCTCCACGTCCCGCCGGTATTGTGTTACGGGCTGGTGACCGTGTTAGGCTTGTTACACACTTGTTTGGCTCGCCACATTCAATTGGGTTTTTAGTAAACTCATCTCACTGGGATTCATCCCGTGGGGTAAGCTTAACTAACTAATCATTATTATTTTCCGCAGTATTTGTTGAATAATAAAACTGACCCGAAGCAATCACTACATAATTTTTATATTAGATTTTTCTTCAGCTCGTGCTGATCAGCTAGTCAGTGAGCAGTGCCCCACTGCTAGGCATGGTTTTCCACTAAAAATTAGATGGGCAAGGATAATATAGTCTACATCGCGGGCCTAGTGGAAATTGGCAGACGCCACACGTCAAGAAAATCTCTAAACGATTTAGGTTTCCTCACAATGTATTCCTTCACCTAATATTGTCTTTTGCATGATTTTAATAAAGTCCTATGCCCTAAGGTTCGAAATTGTTCCTTCCAGTGATACTCGTGTTCATCAAAATGTTCTTTCATGGCGGATGTTACGTTATAATATCTATCTGTGGGCTAAATTTCAGCGAAAACCGTTCAGTGGTTTGAGATGTGCGTTTAGATCATTCAATAATTCTGTTAGTCACCGTTCTTCCTAGCCTTTTCAGCCTAGCTAGCCTAGGTCGGCTTTCAATCTAATCGGATGCGGTTGTATATCAACCTTTTTTTTATACCACCAAGGTGGCAAACGACCCGCCTGATGGTAAGCGGTTACCACACCACGCCTATGGACGCTTGCAACACCAGGAGTATCACTCGGACGTTGCCGACCCTAAAAACCTCTTAGGGGTTCATTAATATTATTACTTACAACTTACTTATTATTAATCAATTTTACCGCCCCACTGTGCCAATTTAATGCCGAGCCAAACAAGTGTGTACCATGCCTAACTTATGTAAACGTGACGTGTTCTACTATATAATTGCTTAGAGAGGTGCGGAAATGATAATACAAGTAGATATAGTTTGGGTGATAATGGAGTGGTGTTCTGTCTCATTATTAGTGTTGAAAATATTCTCAAGAACTTAACAGCAGTCCTCAATGTATGAAAATTCTCGAGAATCACCCATCACTAATCACGCCTGTATTCCCCGAAGGGTTTAGGCAGAGGTGTACTAATGTACACCCGTAGCTCACTCATGTAATGTATAATCTATTGCCACTAAATCTTAACTCCAAGCTGCCACTGAGAATTTCATAGAAAAACTTAGTAACACTTCGTTCAACAAGGGAATTCAACCCTCAAGCGCGTTAAACTGTCTCAATTGAAACAATAAATACGCAATCCGGGCACAATCGTGACTTGTTATGACGTGTTATGACGACATGGCGTGACGCCGATACGCGCCGTCGCGTGACAGAGACGAATGACGTGACTGACATGTCACGAATACGCGACAGCATTGCTGGTGTTAAAACTTAACTGGTATAAACATTGCTTTAAAAATAAGTGTTTATTTTTGGCGCCTATGTAAATGTTGTTTTACGTAATCTACAATGTGTTAAGAAAACCCTGTCCGACCCGTGAAGGTATTATTAAGTATCGATATTAGATTACATTTATGTAATCCTTTTCAGTTTTCAAGTAAAAAAAATATTCTAAATAAAAGTAAATATTTTTTTATAAAACAATGAAACTTAGTTAAATAGCTACTAGGGCAATCGTTACAGGTCGGCTTAGTTTAAAAGTGTCCCTGGCTGGAGGCACAAAAGGTGCCCCGCCACCAAGACCGGTTAAGATTCAAAAGCTCCTGAGCTAGAATGTATATCCGTCCTAAAAAAAAAACGTTACCGGTGCCTAATATACCACGGCAGGTGATAATGTTGTCATATTCAAGAAAATTGCTAGATTTTGGGTAATTTTGGTAATTTTTGTACAAAAATCGTGAATTTTAAACTTTATTAACAGCCTTACTTTTATGAATATTTTATTTATTTTATTTTATTTAGTACTGTGATTGGGATACCTATATACCCCTTTCGGGTCGGACAGGGTTTTTTTAACATATTGTATACTAATAGGTACTATAAAGCTGAAGTTTGTTTGTTAGTTTGTTTGGCTTGTTATTAGCAACTAGTGTATCTAATTTTTAATTACAATGTTATATTAGTCTGTAAGACTTCTTAAAAGTAAATAAATAAATATTGTTTGGTTGAACGCGCTAAACTCAGGAACTGGTCCGATTTGAAAAATTGTTTTAGTGTTAGATAGTCCGTTTAACGGGGAAGGCTATAGGCTATATATCATTATGCTACGACCAATAAGAGCGAGGTATCAATTAAAAATGTTTCAAAAACGGGAGGGGGAAACAAAAAAAGAAAAAGGGGGAAAAAGGAATTTCTATGGGAACGAAGTCACGGGCAACGGCTAGTCTATACTAATATTATAAAGAGGAAAGATTTGTTTGTTTGTTGTCCAGTAGTTTCGGAGCCTATTCATTACAAACAAACAATTGTTTGTAATGAAGAGGCTCCGAAACTACTGGACCGATTTCAAAAATTCTTACACCTTTGGAAAGCTACATTATCCCCGAGTAACATAGGCTATATATCATCACGCTACGACTAATAGGAGCGGAGTAGTAATGAAAAATGTAGCAAAAACGGGGAAAAAATTATAAGACCACGCGGGCGAAGCCGCTGGCGGGAAGCTAGTGTCAGATAAGACCGGCTCACTGGTTTACGAGTGCGTGTTCTTAATAACTTTTTTTTCATTGCTACTCCGCTCCTATTAGTCGTAGCGTGATAGTATATAGCCTACAGCCTTCCCCGATAAATGGGCTATCTAAGACTGAAAGAATTTTTCAAATCGGTCGAGTACTTTCGGGGCCTATTCAATACAAGCAAACAAACAAACTAAAGAACAAATTTTCATCAGCAACCAGTTAATCGTCCCACTGCTGGGCACGGGTTGCTCTCCTCTCAGAATGAGAAGATTTTAATTGATGGCAGAAGAGAGATTTTCTAGACGGCGTGTGAAGTCTATCAACCCTTACTAGACCAGCGTGATATAGCCCCACTCATTCTTAAAGGAGGCCCGTGCCCAGCAGTGGGACAGTCATGAGATGATAATTTAAAAAATAAAGTTATACTGATTTCTGACACTTACGCAAATACTAGACATTGAAATAAAACTACTTTTTACGGATTTTATCGCGTTATATTGATATTATTTTAATCCTGACGTTTCGGACCCTTTACAGCGTCCATGGTCACGGATGACTAAGGTGGTAGGCGTCTTGACGTTTCAATTACTAAGAGCTACCCTACATTTTTGTTAATTGTTGGCAATCCGATTCACGCAGAACGAGCTCACCGTATCCTTCGGTCTTGCAGTTTTAGGCTTGGATTTAGATCCAAGCCAATAACGCGATAAAATCCGTAAAAAGTAGTTTTATTTTAATAAAGTTAAGTACTCGTATTTTAAGTTCTCCTAATCTCATAGCATAAAGCTGCGAATATATAGCAATATTAATATTCATATTCACTGCTAAAATGCTTGAACAGCGCGGTTGCTAGAAATCCCTATATTATCGCAACGGCTTTGTTCGCGAGTGCACGCTAAGTACGTTTTATCGTAAGTACGCGTTGAGTCTGCTTGAGCCACCAAACGTGTTGCTTGGCATTAGATGCATTTATTGGAATACCTCTTTCATATACTGTGCGCCTGGTACATACTTGTTAGTGACACTAAACATAGTATCAAGCCTGTGTTGAATCACACAATAAATAATAACAGAATGGCCATTCTCTGCCCCTCCCTAACGTCAGATACCTCAGGTCCCCCGCATTCTGCCGGTGTTCTTGCCGGACGGACTGCCAACAAACCCTACGCACTCTCACGCACACATTTGCATTTGCACGTGTACAAACGTAATTTTAACAAGTTTAACATTTGGTATTGTAGTGTGCAGCGGTATCGGAAAGTTTGTATGGAGTGTCGCTGTCTGATAGGAGTTTTAGAAAGGGGTTGACTATTGCCTATTAATAAGCGTATCTTTACGGTAATAGGCAATAATAAACCACAGGAAGTAGCGGTCCAGATTATGAATGTCTTAATTCAAAATGTGGACCGTTCCTTCGACAAAAAAATTGTTAAATAACTATTATAAATTCGGAAGTAGCTCTGTTCATCTGTTTGTGTTTTCACGACTTGCAACAGATTTTGATACAATTTGGAAAAGAAGTAGATTCCATTTTGAGGAAGCACGTAGCCTCGTTTTCTCCCAAAAAGTCATTTAGGCTGCGAGTAAAATCGTGGATATTTAGCCTATATATAAAAAAGAAAAAGGTGACTGACTGACTGACTAATCTATTAAAGCACAGTTCAAACCACTGAACAGATTGGGCTGAAATTTGGCGCACAGATGTTATAGTGACGTAGGCATTTGCAATAATTTCAAGAAAAACATGAAGAACTCTAGTACTGTATGTCTTTCTATACCGATAGCCATATTTACTGGTCACTAACCATTTACAGCCATCCGGGTGACTGCCTCCAGTCTCCCTATAAAATCTGACCCCTACCCACTACTATATATCTATGCATATTATGTATTTGTACATATAGGGTGACGGAACGCCGCTATAACCGAGATGAAAACATTGACCTTTTAAAAATACGGGATTTTTAAAATGAGAACGGTTTGAGTGTCAGATGTGAAGTTAATGGCATCCCGTTAATATTATGTTATCTGGGAAATATACTTTTTTGGTTTTTCTACCGTAGCTTTTTGCTGTAGTAAAAATGTAATGTTTAAATTAATTAGGATCATCTGCCTTTTCCCACTGCTGGGCACGGGTCTTCTTTCAGTATGGGAGGGATTAGTCCACCACACTAGCCTAATGCAGGTTGGCAGACTTCACATGCCGTCGAGAAAATCTCTAAGACATGCAGGTTTTCTCACGATGTTTTATTTCACCGTTAAAGCGAGTGATAATTACACACATGATTTCAAAAAGTCAGAGGGCCTTAGATTCGAAATCAAGACCTTTGACTTGGCAGTCGAGTGGTCATATCCCTAGGCTATCACTACTTACCCACCCACTTTATAACTCCTTAAAATCAGTTGAGTTGAGCACTTTATAACTGCACTCTAAGTTAACGTCCCATCTTGTTTATTTACGTTTAACAAGACAAGCAGTTTGTACACAGTAATAAGAAAACAATGTGAATATTTCATGTATTTTCAGTTTGTGAGGAATAGGGGGAAAATGAAAGAGGTTTTTGCCCGTGGGGAGGCACATAAGATACACGCTGAGAAAAAACTCGTAACAGTCGGAGCTTTGTGTTAGGATCTTATGATCCACTATTCATTACACAAGATGGCAATTTAATGATCTGTATCATTGAAGTAGGTAAATCCGGCCACAATAAAAATAAACTACCCATATCAATAAAAAAAATACCTTAATTATTCATTTTCACAATGACTTTATATTTATTTATTTTGAAAAGGCACTTCAACGACTTATTCACTAAATACAGTTTATATTTATATAAAATAAAGTTTCTTTTTATAGGGTGAATTTGTCACTTATAGAAGTGCACAGCACTGGCATACATTTTACTAGACTGACACTGTGCACCTGAAGTACATCAAGAAGAAAGAAAACGGAACACCCGTGATCTTTACTTATTTTGGGTGTAAAGGGTAAAAATTTTGAGAGATAAATAATATCTTTTTGTATTTTTTAAGCATTTTCCATGCTAAGATTACAAGTTATTTTTAATAACTACGTAACCTTTAAGACGTAAATTAGAATGTGAAGGAAGATTTCGACTGGCGAGCGGGGCTCGCGGTAGCTTAGTTGGCAGAACGTCTGGTGTACCGAACCAGAAGACGCAGGTTCGAATCCTGCCCGCCAGCCGATTTTTTCCTTTATTAAAAATAATATAAATAATAATAATAAAATGTAATAGAAATAATTTAAAGGGAGACGTTAGACCGACTCAAAATTAGTTAGAAATCATAATGTAAATATGTTATTTTTATGCTTTTTTGGAGGCGGTTTGTTTTTTGTTTAAAAATAATATGTTACCAATACGACACTACGTTAAAACATTACAAGTAATTAAATCGCTATCTTGTATTATTTTGTTACGTTATATTATGTTGTTTGTTACCATCGCACAAGAGCGACGCTTGTCAACACGACACGCGAGACTACGTACTGAATATTTTATAAGAACAATAAATACTTTTTATTTTTATTTAGGCAAAGGTACCTTGTTCTCGGCTTTGTTTTTTTATGGCGTCATAATAAATGTTGTTGTAATTTTTTCACCGGTTTTTCATAGTTTCGAATTAATTACGCGACTGCTACGCCAGAAGTCCTGGGTTCGATCCCCGGGTCGAGCAAAGTGGTGTTGGGTTTTCTGTGAAATACCCAGTGACAGCTCGGAGTCTGGATTTGTGCCCGGTTGATGGCAATACGCTCGCTCCCTATTACATGGCCTAAACATAACGGCGAAATGTAGGTATATATTAGTACGCCTCTGCCTATCCATTCGGGGAACAAAGGCGTGATGATATTATGTTATGTTAGAACTAACGTCAAGGAAAAAGAAACACTGAAAACATCACATAACTCGAAAGTTCTACTGAAAACAGGTCGGAGTTTATGCCCGGATAATGGCAATATGGTCGCCTCCTATTAACTATGGGTGGACTGTAGTCCACCTCTGCCACACCCTTTAGCGAATAACAGGGGGGCTAGGCTCAGACTGTCACTAATGTCATTTCCATACATTTTGTTTGTCAATTCGAATGTCAAATGCAACTTGTCTAGCCCCCCAAGTCTGACAAGTTGCATTTTGACATTTGAATCGACAAACAAGTGTATGGAAATGACACAAGCTTTCGACAAATCAGGCGGTCACTAATTGTCGATTCGAATGTCAAAATGCAACTTGTCCAGCCCCCCTGATTGTGTTTACAAAGTCTTTATAAAACAATCGTAGTATTGAAACTTTTCGCCTAGCTTTATATTTAAGGGAACCTCTTTGATCTCCAATCGCTTAAGGCGCAGTCATCTGTTTTTTTTCTTTGTTAACATGAAGACGGTTATGGCATACGTCACGTTGATACGAGTCTTTTGATAAAAGATCAAAAGATCCCGGTATTGTGCGCGTTGGTACCTTTTTCAATGTGGTAATGATATTATATTCTGTTGGATTTCGTGGCGATGGCAGGGGTTCGTGGTTAAAGAATAATGAATATATAAAAAACAAAAATATCCTGGAACATTTACACAGCTCCATCTAGTCCCAAACTAAGCAGAGCTTGTCTCTATGGGTACTAGACAATGGATATAAAACTTATACATACTTTTTTTGTAAATACATACTTAAAATACATAGGAAACACCCAGACAAACACAAACACTTTAAGTTCATCACAGTAAATGTTTGTGTACTGTGGCAATCGAACCACTAGACCACAGACGTAGTTTAAATGCTGCCTATAAAACAGTAGGTATGGATGGACATAATTTTGATCTGTTTATTTAGATCCCTATACTATTAAATGAACAATTTCTAAACAGGGTTACTGGTAACTCGATATACTCCCGCAAAGAGGGATAGAGGGGCTCAAATGTAATAAAAAAGTACCCGACATTCAGGTGTCCGATAAATATTACTAACTAAAACCCACCCACCAATTAGATTTATAATTAAAAAATATTGTTTCATTTATTTCGGATCGCACGCGCGATAACATTCACCGCGGAGCGTTATAATCGCGTTGTTAGCAATACACTGCGCGCTCAAAAATGTCAATATCTGTAATAACCGATCATTTTCTACATGAATGACCTAGTTCATTTTATTTTTGACCTTGAGTGAAATCTTGTCACGTTTGTGCATCGATGTCCCTTCCACCTTTGTAAAGCCTGCGGTTGCCGCTTATTTCCTAAAAACAATTGACTAAGTATATCTATAAATGTCTAATAAAATCAATTGTTTTTTAACTTATTACCTAAGTACCTACCTCCAGCAATAAATTTCTTTGCTATACAATTGAAAACAAATAAGCATACCTACTATAATCGCGTATACTGAGTTAGTAAAAGGTGTTTTATTCAAAAGACTCATTAAAATATTTTTCTAGTCCATTTAGCGAAATGTTGCAAAAAAATTGTAATTAATTAGGAATGTTGGGTAGGCATTCCCCTAGGGCACACACCCCATAAGTCCATAACTTTTATTTTTAAATTCTATGGAATTGACGCCATTGTTACACTTTTTTAAAGTTTTATGACTAACAAACATACACTCACATGATAAGAGTTTCATCTTTAGATCTTAATTTTATTAAGTAATTTTACTGACAAAATTACCAATTTAAACCGAAACACAACAATTTTAGCACATTACTAGCAACTTCTCGTAATAATTAATTGTCACTCGCTTACAATGGTGAACGAAAACATTGTGACGAAACCTGCATGCCTGAGAATTATTTTCGATGTTTTCGAGTTTCTTTTTTATTGCCTACAGTGGCAGACGAGCAGGTGGCCCACCTGATGGTAAGTGGTAACCACCGCCCATGGACATCAGCAACGCCAGGGGCAAAGCTGAGCCGCCGCCTACTGTGTATGGTAGAGAGCTCTTTTTGTTTCGTTTCAAGTTTGGTTGGTACTAAGTTAACTTACTTGGCAGATAATTTAATACGAATGTTGTTCCGTTTTTACATTTATCCGGTGATTAGCGGGTATCCCGAGGTGGCAAAACTGAGGCTTATACAAGTTTCAATTTGACATTCGAATCGACAAACGAATAGAAACAAAATGTAAGGTAATGACACAAGCTTTCGACAAATCGGGCTGTCACTAATGTCATTTCCATACATTTCTATTCGTTTGTCGATTCCAATATCAAATTGCAACTTGCCCTTACCTTTCTATATTCGAATAGAATTTCACGACAAATTTATTCCTCAGATAAAATTCATCTGACCTGACTATTAAATATCACCCGCAAGAATAATATTTAATACTTTAGAAATAAATCGAGTCAGATTTCAACCTTCTTTGTTGAATAGAATATTCGTATTATATGAAAGGTATTCGTTTATATTCTTTGAGGGTGTCTCTGGGTTAAGTTCAATGTCATACCACCACGCCTGTAATCACTAAAGGGTTAGACAGAGATGAGTTTAGAAGGTTAGGTGTTCTGTTGTACACCGACAGTTCCCCGGTATATTTAGGTCCCATGTCCCATTAGGCCTATTGGCATCAACCTACTACTGGGAATTTCAAAGAAAAAATCCCAACAATGCTTTGCTTGACCCGAGAGTTGAACTCAAGACCTCCAGCGTAGCAGTGGCGATTGCTACGACGCAAATGTCAATCTCAAGTTCAATGCCAAAGGGGATAAAACCTATTTGGGTGGGACTTCATACAAATTACTCGATATGATGAAAGTAATAATTGCATTTGGGACTACGGCTCCCATTCCACGGCCATTTAACAAAATTAAAGCCAATATATCACGAAAACAAATTATACTCATTTGAAGTTTTGACAGATCTTGTGTTAATAAAAAATATTTGAATTATGCTTTATTAAGCTCTATAATAATATAATTAGATACACAGATTTCAAGGGAAAGTGAAAATTTCTAATGTGGTAAACATTAGATTCGAAGGGTTAGGCTATGTGTTCCCTCGACCATTTGCCCGCAATGGAATCGAATCCTTGACCACACGTTCAGCACCAACAGCAACACCAACATTTTGTATTTAAACGTACAACGTTTAAATACAAAATGTTATTGGCATTTTTTACCAATTTGTAAAAAGTCAAGAAATTTATGATTGAGAACTTTCAAGTATTGAAAGAATTTGAGCACAAATTATACCTCCGAGCTGCTACTGAGAATTTCTTAGAAAAACCTAATACATTATTTTACTAGTTGCCCGACCAGGGAATCGAATACATAGCAGGCGTGCTTACATCCAATAAGGAAGTTTTTTATAAAGCTAACAAATTCTGTAACAACCATAAAATTTTGATATCACATTTTGTAATATATACGATATGGGTGAAACTCTCCAATTGACAGTAATTATACCAAATTTCAAGACTGAATAATTGATTTTGAAATAACATAGTAACAGATAATAGTAGAGGTACAGTTACTTATTAAATTTCATGAAATATCCATTTTAAATGCTGATTATAGACAATGTAAAGGAAATAAAACGTATAGTTGGAAAAATATGGTAAATAAAATGTAAGTATTTGTTTAAAACGTTGATTTATTTTTTGTAGTAAAAAATATTTTGTGTTCCTATGTATTAAACATGTTTTTAATGTAGAATATTTTCCAGACTGTAATTATAAATGACTAAAAATTTATTTTTTTGTGTAGAATATTATACAGACTGTAATTATAAATTATTTTCGTTAATTTGTAGTTTATAGTGGACTTGGTACATACCTACTTACTTTAAAATGTCGATTCAGAATTTAATATTTTTTATCTAGGTACTTCAAATAAAATGGTTATCAATTTGACCCGTTTATGTAATTTTCAGGCTGAGTTTCTTATATTATGTGTTGCAAAATGTGGCATACGTAGTTACATATATAGCTTCACACCTATCTTCCATTAGGGTAGGCAGAGAGTATAGATTTACACTTGCTATCCTGCCACATCAAGTGATGTACATCGTAATATGATGGCCCCTGCTTATCAACGTCGGAGAAAATATGAGAATTGTTATAAAAATCTTTAATAACATCACCTGTATCATATGTTTCTAGGCCAAAGTAACAACTTACGAGTAACTCCGATCTCTCTAGCAATAAAGACGCATATGACTATGTATGTATATATGTTGGATTCTAATCCAACAGGCGATCTGTTTGCGGATGAGTGGACGAAGATTATATTGGTATGTCAGAAGTACTGTGAGAGGAAGGTATGAAAGTGTTTTTACCTTCTTTTATTTACTTTGCTTTGTTTTGTAGATTTTAATAAATTTAGTTTTTTTTAGTTACTGTTATTGGTGGATCCGTAGTAATTAATTAATTAAATCAATAAATGACATTTCATATCTCTGACGCGAGAACATTTTGTCGACGCTTATATCGTGGTTTTGTTTCGTTTTCGCACAAGAAAGAGCGAGACAAAATTTTGACAAACGAGTACATAACTTATTATAAGAACAGTTTGAAAAAAGTACAAGTATACTTATACTTGTACTTTTTTCAAACTGTTCTTATAATAAGTACAAGTATACTTATACTTGTACTTTTTTCAAACTGTTCTTATAATAAGTTATGTACAAGTTTTGTCAAGGAAGAGCGAGGTCGCTCAACACAGGCATTATTTGCTAAAAGGTCTTACTATCAACCACTATTGTAACAAGGAAAAGAAATAAACAATTTTTATTTATTTATTTTGATTTTATTTACAGTGTAAAAATAGACGGGTGATAAAAACTTCAATTTGTAACGATGCTGCTAACAATAAATCATACATCATTTATTTCTTTGCAAACATGGGTACAAGGCATTGATGTTTCTTTTATAAATGGTAGGCTCTCCATATTTCACCGTCACATAGGTATGCAAAATAGTACATTTAGTCGACATCATTGAATACCCTGAGATTAAGATAAAAGAGTGCATGTCAGAACATTACAGAGTCAAAAAACAACCATAACAAGATAAAAATAAAGTCAATTAATGTCATAAAATTTACAATTTCAAAAACAAAAAATAAATTATATAAACAGCTTATCCTTATAAGAATAAGTAAGAAAAAAGTGACCATTGAACGGATTGGGCTGACATTTAGCACACGGATAGTTGTTATGACGTAAGCATCTGATATGAAAGGATTTCGGGAAACTTCCACGAGATTGGGAAAATGGATAAAAGCGGGTAACACCGCGGGAAGAGCTAGTTAATTATATTCTTATCCAGACTCTTAACCAGGAGTACGTAGTACCTACCCAGTAATTATTTAGTGGGTGAAGGCAATTTAGTCAAATTCTAAGGCGGTAATTATAAGCCTATTAATTTAGAGGGTAGACGCTAATAATAAGGCTAACTACAGGGTGCTTCAGCGAGTTTTGTCTGTTACTAGAATTATAGATTTTGGGGTTAAATTGGAATCAATTCACAAATAACCGCAAAACCTATAAGACGCATCACATGTGTATCCACGAAAGAGAGGACATATTGGCATTATTATTTTATTTTATTAATACAAATATAAATGCCTGTATTCCCCGAAAGGGTAGGCAGAGGCATACTAATATACACCTACATTTCGCCATCATGTTTAGGTCCCATGTAATAGGGGGCGAGCCTATTGCCATCAACCAGGCACAAATCCAGGCTCCAAGCTGCTACTGGGAATTTCACAAAAAACCCAACAACACTTTGCTCGACCTGGGGATCGAATCCAGGAACTCTAGTGTAGCAGTTGCACTTGGGACGACTAAAGCTACGAGGCAGTCATTATTTATTAATTTATCTTACTAATCCTATATTTTTATTGAAGCGGGTTTGTCGGCCTGATACTGACTAAAAACCGCATTTTATTTTATATTTTCTGGAAATCTTCCAGCTATTCAGATGCATGATGCATTTCGGCCTTCCGTGACCTTATGTCATCGCATGGATCAGAACAGTTACATTCCCCACGACCACACCGGGTACTTATCCTATCCAACAAATCCTGGTTATCTAAACGTAATATAATGAAGAGAAAATATTTGATTGTTTGTTTGTTTGAATTTAATAGGCTAGGAATTAAAATGGTCGAAGCGTTCTCAAGTGCAAATCTTTAAAATACGTGACAATTGATTTGCGAACCATACGCAGCTTTAACTTCGTATTTAGACAGATTAAAAAAGTTCATGCATGTTAATTTTTTTCTTAAAGTGGGGGCAGTTTACACAGCACTATCTAGTCCCCAACTAAGCACACAGCTTTGAAAACAACACAACAAACAGCCAAATAGGTAGAGCCGTTCTCAAGTATTTTGACAATTGATTTTTATTCATATAGATAGCTAGATAGGTACGCTTTTTGCGTCTACAACAGAATCTTGTTCGTCAACTTCACAAGTTACGTGAAACTACAAACAACTGATGATAATATTTGTTCAAGTTTTCCTCAGAGCATTGATGTAAACATGGAAATTATTTATTTACTAGACGTGTGTGGCAGACCGTGGAAATATTTTTTGTGAGGTACTTTTTTATGCGTATTGTGTAGAATTAAATTTTTAAATTTTCTGTAAATTATAACAAGAGTTTCTAAAATGGCCTTATTGTTCGTGGTCGACAGAGGTGTACTAATGTACACCCACCTTTTGTTAGTAATTTTAGTTTGAATGTCAAAAAAACAATGAAAAACCCTGAACTGCTTCCTGGATTTCGAAGAAAAATCCTGTACCTTACATTGCTCGGCTTTGGAGTCAAACCCAGGAAATCACGCTCAGTAGTTAGTTGGACTCTAATGCAAAAAAAATAAACTTAGTTTTCTACCTAATGAAAATATTTGTTTTTATAAAAGAAAAATTTTCTACATATTTTAGAAATGTTCACTTGTATTTTATGGTATTTTTATAATAATTTATATTTTATATGAATTGTTCCATTACTTTTTCCATATTTCCATTTTCTTTCTTTTTTAATTATTTATTTATTTATTTTTGCTCCCAGTAAATATGTCTCACATTTTTTTTAAATACGGTCGAAAAAGGTTTTCTTGTTTCCATAAAGAAAATAAATGTCACCATCAAGGAAAATCTTTCACAAAATATAATCTTGATTGCGGTAAAAATAATTATTTTGAAAATCGAATTCAAAATCTTAAAGTCTCTTGACAAAATTGTAAGAACAGTGAGTAATGTTTTGAAAAAAGAAGTCTCATTATTCTTATACGTTACGTTTTATCTCCGTTCGTAATGATTATTTTATACAAAGTAATACGGAGCCAATTTACGTTGTTGTAAGGCCATATTCACACATTGTTTCACCCCTTATAAGTGTCACATAACTTACTGGAGATAGCTTGATGAGGCCAAACACATTAAAGGATGAGGTTTTCAGACCGAAAAGGTTGAATTACGTATTGAGTTATTATTTTTTTTATTATGGTATTTTATATTTGAAAATAGAATGTTTTAATATTTTAGAATGAGTAATCTTCTAATTATAAAATTACTCAAATATTTTGATCAAAGGTTGTGGAGTACTTAGATACTTTTAAATTTATGTTTTTTACTATATTTTTTTTATTACATAAACAGAAATATAAAATTAGGAACAGTACCTGGCAGTAACACGATCAAATCCTAATTTCTTCAATCATTTTATCATCGGAGCGATGACATTTCTGCTACCCCACTTCGGAAAAATGCCACATTATATGAGTAAACACTGGCACACAACACTTTAAAATAATTATATAAAAATCCGTTGAATTTAATTTTCGACTGTGTGACGCGCGTTTTTTTCTTGAATTTAGAACATCGGTGAAGATGAGTTCGGGTAGGGACGTGCGTGCGGGTCGACAGCGCTCAGTGTACTGAGGGGGTGGGTTGAGGCGCGCGCAAAACTGTTGAATTCGTCACTGGACCAGTCCCGCGAGTCCTTTTTTTCACATTGGGTACTGCACTCGCGTACGCTGTTGTTCTTTTTTCAAATTACTGTTTATGTTGCGTCATCGTTTAGATTTTTTTTTTAAATTTACCGCAAACAGGTTATAACAGATTATAATTCAAACAAAGCAAACTAAATAATGAAAACATTACCAATAGCATTTTTAGCATAGGTTCTAATAAAAATGTAAGAAATGGGTAGGTCATTTCTTACATTTTTAATGAATAGCAAAGCAAGCTATATATCAACGATATTAAAAAGTTGGGGGGCCTTTAAAACGATTAGAATGACACAGGGTCGAAATGGATATAACTTTTTTATCGTAGAATATGGCAAACAAGACACATTTAAGCTGCATGATAGTAAGCAGTGCACGTCAGCAACCTCTAGAACCAAGTTGGAAAACTCTAGCGATGGCATCTTGAGCGAATTTGAGGGGTTAGGCAATAGTCCACACCCGTCATGGTAACGGTCAATGTTGCTGATCCTATGGCTGTTTGTCCATCGCCACCGGCACCGGGATATTACCGGCAACGAGATGACGGCGACGATTTAGCGATACATAGCTAGGAAACCTATTATTAATAGAATAATACATCAATAGGCTAAATAACAGAGTATTTTTTGTTAGCTTTATACATAGTTTCAGTTAATCATTTTGGAATTAGCGAGGTTCGTGTATAGTATTTAAAATTTGAAACAAAACGAAATTAAAGTGTATAAAATACATCTATGCTAATACTATAAAGAGGAAAGATTTGATTTGTTACTGCGTCACATCAAGCCGTGCCGAGGAGCCAATGAGGATCGACTCCATCCTTGAGCAGCGGCCCCCACCTTCGGGCTACTCCGCCGGCAACACTCACTCGCCGTTACCGAACCGCGCACACGCATCGGTCGTCTTCCTATATTACTTGCGCCTATCGATAATTATACAGTCTATTTACCGAAGTTAGCAGTTTTATTGAATAGTCGAGACCCCCAGTACACAACTGGAGCATGACTCTTTACAGATTGTTTGTTTGTATTGAATAGGCTACGAAACTACTAGACCGATTTGAAAAAATCTTTCAGTTTTAGATAGCCCATTTATCGGGGAAGGTTTTATAGGCTATATACCATCACGCTACGACTAATAGGAGCGGAGTAGCAATGAAAAATGTTGCAAAAACGGGGGAAGAAATTTATCAAGACCAACGCGGGCGAAACCGCTGGCGGTAAGCTAGTATTATTATACATGTATATACAAGGTGGAAGGGACATCGACGCACATCCGGATACCATGAGTTCAGTACATGATTCTGGACCACCCTGCGTTGCAATTTTCCGTAACTTTTTTCATCATTTTTTTTAGTTGAACGTGTAAAAAAACATTATTTCTATGTACCCAAATTAGATTTATAATTAAAAAATCATTATTTCATTTATTTCGGATCGCGCGCGCGATAACATTTACAGCGGAGCGTTATAATCGCAATTTTAGCAATACACTGCGCGCTCAAAAATGACAATAACTGTAATAACCGATAATTTCCTACATGAATGACCTAGGTCATTTTATTTTGGACCTTGAGTGACACGACGTTTGTGCGTCGATGTCCCTTCCACCTTGTATATAGATAACATACAAAGGCATTCGACGTCTAAGTTTATCCTTCAGAAAACTTAATAAAGGAGATTTTCCACATATTTTAATGAATATGCGTGTGCGTTGCAAATGACGCTAATAAACGGCACTAATTGATTGTGTTCTGTTTAAAATTTCAAATATTGTTCAGTACATAATTATATGATTTAATTATAATTATTTAAGAATTCATATCCTAGAGAGAAAGTTCATATAATCACGCCTTCTTTTTATTGGGGTAGGCAGAAACCAAAGACCGCCAGTTGATGTAATTCTTGCATTCATGCAAACTTGTAGTGTTTTCTTAAATGTTCAAAATAAGTACCTACTACCTAGACTTACCAATTGTAAAACTTTTTTCAAATTTTGTATCCCTAATGTTGTAATTTGTGGAGATGAAATAAACGCATTTTTATTTTATTATTCTTCTTTTTACATAACATAACATTCCAAGTTACCGTATTCAAATGTGAAATAAATGGTCTCATTTGCGAACAGATCTCTTCCAGAACAAGAAGGATTAGGATTATAATTGACCATGCGGTTTTCTCACCATGTTTTCCTTCACCATTAAAACCATGATTTCGAAATACCAGAGTTAACCTTGTATCTGAACTCAAGACCTTTGATTTGGCAATCCAATGAACAATTAGTGCGGGAAATGTAAGAATGGTAGGTGTTTTCTTTTTGAACAAACAGAAAAATAAAATAATGGGGAATTTCCACAAGTTTCAATGATTTTATGTGTGTTTATGAGTGTTGCAAATTACGCTTAGCAACAGTACCTATTGTTTCTTGATCTGTATTAAATTTAAAAATTATTTTTTATAACCATGTCAATTGATTACCTATAATAATTTAAATGTGTGTGAGTGTCTCAAGGCTTCTATCAAATCGATTATTATCTACACAAGTATATAAGGAGGACAACAATAAATACAATTCATTGTACTCTCAAACTCAAAACGTCTTGAATTTCAATTTATATTTCCTTCTAAATCAAAGAAAAATGTTTAAAGTTGCGATTCTATTGTCTTTGTTACTGGTAGTTCAGATTAGCTGCCAGGGGGACGTGATTATTGGGGATGGACCAAAGTTTGTGCCAAGAGATGTCGCTTCAAGATCGATCACTGACGAAGTCAGCGTTTGTCTACCGGGCACCGTGCGAGTGGGCAATATTTGCGTGAAGCCTGATAAAAGAGTGGGGGATGGAAATTGTATTCATGGCCAGACCCCGGATGGCCGCCCTTGTGAGCCGGACTGCCCGGCCGGACAGGTTAAGGTCAGCGGCATATGTGTTTAGTACTTCACATCTTCACGGCTTCAGGATACGGTATTGCAGTAACCCATATTAATATTAAACACTGTTCGTTGAGCACTTGAGTCCGCGTGGAACTAGTTGGCCGCGCCTTAGCTATGTGAGCGGTGGAACGGAGGGGCGGGGTCACCTGCGCGTGGTGGGACGGAGGGGCGGGGGCGCTTGCTTTTGTTCACAGTAGCGCGCCGCCTCACCCCCGTCCCTACCTAAGGCGCAGCCAACTAGTTCCGCGCGGACTTTAGTAAATATTTTCAAAAAAGTTTAGATAAATAAAAATTGAAAAATATCCAGAAAAATTAAAACGTATCGAAGCCTATATATACTAACTAGTATAGTAGTAGTGTAGTAAACTTTTGCCACAAATATGGTTATGTGTTGAATAAAATCAATTGTTACTTAAGATTGTTTTTTATTTAGAATTTCTACTGAACTTCCTCATCACATAAATGTTTTGGTGACTACACCAATGCTCATGAGTACTAACTTATGAGCACGGTTGGGAAAGTTCATGGGCTCATTTTCCAGGTCAAGTGTCCCGATACCACTTGATATTGGGACACTCGACCTGGAAAGTCTTAGGCTAACATTCAGAGACGATGCTCAGCGTAAAGTAAGGCTTCCGTATGTCAAATTTGTATTACAATTTGACATACGGAAGCGTAAGTTCATGCTGAGTCTCTTCTCTGAATCTCAGCCTTAATACCGCTTGATATTAGGGTTTTCCCAGTAGCAGCCCGGCAGCAGCAGCAATTTGGAGTTATTCTAAGGTATAAAAGTACTAGAGTCGGCGATGTAGATCCTCAATTCGCCGCTATCAAAATCCGATGTATTAATTAGGGCTATTGCCATTCCTCATCTTCAACCCACTGTCCCAATGCTGAGCACTTATGTCCTCTCAGAATGACAGAGATTAGTCCACCAGGTTGACCTAATGTGGTTTGACAGACTGCATATGCTGTCGAGAAAATTCCTCAGGCATCCAGATTTCCTCGCTGTATATTTCTTCACGGTTAAAGTGAAATAATTACGCACAGGTTTTCGAAAAGTCGAGATGCGTGTCTTGAATTCGAATACGAGATCTTTGACTTGGCAGTCGAATGATCATATAACTAGGCCATCACTGTTTTATTGACCTTAGGCAGACCCAAATCCAAACCCCGAGCTCCTAATAAGCATTTCATAGAAAATCCAATATCACTGCGACCTAGGCATTGAACTTAAAACCTCACACTGTGACCTTATCCATTGAAGCGTTCAAACCCGATAAAAAAAATCCCGAAATAAAAAATATTTTAAAATATCCTATCTAAACTTTTCTGTGTATTTTTGCCCACGCTATAGCAATAAAAGCGGGGTGACATAAGCGCGTCTGCCGGAGATCACACCCCGCTTAGTCTAACTCCCATCACAAAGTAGTCAAATCAAAGTGTAGCACGTACTAAATTTGCAGTACAATTCAACACTCGATGTATAGAAGTTATACTGTCAAAGAGACAGGAATTTAAACGAACACTGGGTTTTATTTAAACGTTCTAGAACGATTTGAATTCGAATTTAGAGTGCATTTGGATAAACCGCTAGAATTTGGGACGCGTTTTTAATGAAATTTGACCAATAACTGTTCAGTTCGTGCCCTGATTTATCCTATTCTATCCTACTATGACGACGTCCTATTGACCTATTGTCGACGTCGGTGGTCTAGTGGTTCGAGTACCGAACTGCTGATCACGAGGTCGTGGGTTCGATTCCCACAGGGCACAAACATCTATTGTGATGAACCTGAAACACCCAGAGTTTGTTAGTTTGTGTTTGTCTGGGTATTTCTTATGTATTATAAGTATGTATTTACAAAAATAAAGTATATAAGTATTGTATCCATTATCTAGTACCCATAGTACAAGCTCTGCTTAGTTTGGGACTAGATGGTGCTGTGTGAAAATGTCCCGGAATATTTATTTATTATTTATTTGTATATATTATATTTATTATCACGCGTTCTCGAAAATGGCTGTAACGATTTCGATGAAAGTTGCTATACATATAACGGTGGTTAAAAATCAATCTAGCCTAGGTCTAATGTCTGAGAAAATTCATGTACTCTGTATTTTTAAACTAAAAGATCTTGAAAAATTAATTTAATATGACGACGTCTGTGGTCTAGTGGTTTGAGTACCGGACTACTGATCAAGAGGTCGTGGGTTCGATTTCATTTTGATTCACAAAACATTTATGTGATGAATAAAGTGTTTGTTTGTCTGGGTATGTCATAAACAATAATAGTATTGGCATTTCGTTCGAATTTAATAATACAATTGATCTATGAAAGAAAATCTTAATTATATTTCTGACGATTTTACTACGCGTAACAGATTGATTAATTTTAGGGAATTGATAATTGATTCGATGTATTTTTAGCTAGATACCGAGAAGATTGCGCGCCTAAGCTAGAATAGATAAGGTCAAGAACTAAGGCGAAGGACACACAATAGAGTTAAACAATGTTTTTTAAATTGTTATTTTATTGTATTTTAAATTATTATACTTAATTTTTAAGATAGGTATTTACATTTTTGCAAACATGTAAATAGGGGCTCATGGCCAGGTTATAACTACGCTGATCAACCAATCTGCAAGGTTAAGCTACACTTGCCACGGTCAGATGGGTGATCATTCTTAACATATCGAGACCCCTCCGTGCCTCGGAGAGCACGTAAAGCCATGGGTCCCGGTTACTCCGTCACTCTCTCACTTTCTCTGCATTTGAAAGCCCATTTCTTGAGGAATGCTATTGTCTATTTAACATCACGCTACGACTCTTAGGAACCGAGCAAAAAGAAAAAAGGACGCGAGTGAAACCGCAGTTATCAGCTAGTAATTTGTTATTGAATCTTCTGCTTCACAAAATATTAGCTGAACTGTGATGGAATTATCACCCCTAAAGTCTTTCTAAATCAGACATCACAAGGTTATTTTGGCCTAAGTCTCAATTTTACTTAAATCGGATTTATGTCTAGCTTCATTAATTTAGGCTTAACTTAATTAGTATCTAACAGGCACTTGTTGCCATTGAAAGGGTTAAAGTGTCAGTCACATTATTTTAGGGTTAAAAGAAAAATGGGCCGCTTGCTTTTGTTTCGTTAAACAATTTATCGATGGAGATAAAAATATATTTTAACCATGTCATTTTATTCATGCTATCACGCTTGTATCGCAGAAGGTTTAAGCATAGCTGTACTGCTATGCACCCACAGTTTGCCAGTGTGATTTTATTTTCCACTAGCCACTCGTGCGCAGGTTCGCCTGCGTTTCCTTGTTTTTACTTTTTTCCACGCATTTTTGTTGTTTTTTCTCTCGATAAGAACCACAAACACAACAAAAAGAAATCAGCCAAATTGATTCAGCCGTTCACGAGTTTTGAGCTTAGAAACATATTTAGTGATTCATTTTTATTAAGATGTAATAGGTGAGCCTATCCCCTTTAACCGGACACAAATTTAAACTTCCAACTGTTAGACAATTTTGGTGGTACTCATGCCATCAAGACAAATCGAATAACAAGCCGATGAGAGACGGTGGCCAATTCCCATTTTCCCCCAATCAGGGGCATGCATTAAAAATATTTAAGGGGCAATTGATAGTTTTACTTGCCATCTTCTCCCGAATTCCTCGGTGAAAAGAAACTAAAATTCCCATTTTCCCCCATTCGGGGAAAGATGGGAATACTCCCGAGACACAATCATATCAAACAAATAACTTTAAGGCTTTGCCGCAGTCTGGTAAAAAGGTGTCAGTGTATAATTATGTACATGAATGAAAAGATTCTCATAAACAAACGTTTGAATACTACGATTTACTATGTACTCGAGAAATCGATATGATTGTTGTCGTTAGTGATATTTGTGGTCCGAGTTGAAGGTTGTGTCCCCATTAAAGAGTAATAAGTTGTTGTTGTGTCGTACACCGGTAATGTAAGGGGTAATTTTCTTTTTCCTTTAAAGAAAGTAAGACAAAACAATTGAGTTCCTGCAGAATAAAAACACATACTAAACGAATTTAAATTTTAAAATTTTACCCAAGATGAGATTAATAGTTAAAAAAAAATTGTATCAGATCATCAACCCATATTATTAACGGACTGCTGGGCACGGGTCTTCTCTCAGATTGAGAAGAATATAGTCTATAGACTCTTTAGTCCACCAAGCTGGCCTATTGCGGGTTGGCAGTCTTCGCATGCCGCCGCGCCGCCGAGAAAATCTTTCAGGCATGGTTTCGAATCAAATTTCGGACAACAGCCAATAAAATGGAACAATTTGTGTATGTCTTTTTTATGCCCTATATTCCCCCATATTTCCCCACTCTACCTACATACTCTCTCTACCGATATTGGTATATTATATTAATTTATAATAAAATACAAAAAATAACAGCTAAAACTAAACAACATTATAACAAAACAAATCATCCAGAAAATAAAAGCTTTCAATTCCCGATCGACATTCACAATTAAAAGCATCGGTAGTTTTTTTAAACAAAGACTATAGAAAGTCTTTCTAAGAAAACAATTACATGAAATCTTTCAGTCTGATCGGTATTCGCTACTATTGTATTGTTTACATTGTATTGTATAGTCTATGGTATTGTTTTAGTAGAATACAAAGACTGACGGGCATACAAGTTCAAGGAAAAATCTTATTTAGCCTTCAGAATATAATTAGAAAAGTACCTATATTTTGCATTTATATACTCTATCTTAGAGTCTATAGACCATACAACATGTTAAGAAAACCCTGTCCGATCCGTAAATGATATCTATATTGAATTTTTTATTTAAAAAGTAAATAAAAATACTTCGAATAAAAGTATTTTTTTAAAATAATCGAACTTCCTATTCTTATCCTATTTTTCTGACTTCACTGCTCTATCATATAAGTGTCATCATGACGAGTTTGTTGCGACAAACTGCGGGGACCTGCGAAAAAATATAAAATAAGTTAGTCATCCCACAAATCCTCCATCTTACCCAGCTGCATGTAGTTTTCATTCTGCATTAACCACAAAATTATCAGAAACAGGAACATAAATTATGGAGCATAATAAAAAAAACAGTACCTAGTAGGTAGGTATTGCAATGGAAATTAAAAATTTATTCGCTATCATGACGCTTTTTTGAATAGTTATGTCATAAATGACAAGCCACCAGATAGTAAATAGTCATCTTTACCTATGGAAACCTGCAACACCTTAGGCGTTGCTGATGCGTTGAAGATCCTTAAAATCCCCTCTCAACTGCAAAGCCACTGGGAGGGGGCACTGAGGCCGTATTATGAAGCATTAGAACCATCGTTGTTCCAGTGCGAGAGCGAGATAGAGCTATCAATCCCATATAGCTCCATCTCTCTTTCGCACTGGAAAGATGATGGCTCTAAAGCTTCATAATACAGCCCCTGACTCTAAATCGCAAAACTGAGAACACACACAAAGGTCAATCACAAGTCAGTATTTTTTTAACCCGGGGTGTTATAAGTTTGACGTATCTGTGTGTGTGTGTGTGTCTGGCTGTGGCATCGTAGCTCCCAAACGGATGAACCGATTTGGATTTTGTTTTTTTTTATTTGAAAGGTGAATTAGTCGGGAGTGTTCTTAGCTATGTTTGATGAAAATCGGTACAAGATGGCCGTCGCGACAAAATAGCGAATTACATATTTAACTCCCTCAATATGGGTATCAAATGATTCATGTCGGGGGTTTTCTAAATTTTTAATTTAGGTTAGGTTAGTTATTATTAACAGAATTTACGAACTCTGAGAAGAAATGGCCATCCTTAATAAACTCTTTTAAAGTACATATATAATAGTAGCGAATATGTGAGTGTTAAATAAACAATGACCCGAAAAATAAGCCTCTGAAACAACACTCAATTACTTTACGTTACATACAGAAAATGGGACATTCGCGTCCAAATGCGAAAATTGCGATCTGTTTGTAATGCGGAAGTGTGCGAAAATATGTGGGTTAAACAGTGATGTCATTGCAAATTGGCCACTGTGACTTATTTATGCAAGTATTTTTTTTTTATTCATCTACATTACTTCATTTTAGTAAAATAAAAAATTCGATGTCTGTCAAAATTAGAAGCTGCTTAGGTACCGAAGCCATTGCCAGTTAAATAGTATTTTTTTTCACATTTTGGATCAAAATCAAAATTAAAATCAAAATAGTTTTATTTTCATATAGACCAAAACAGTTAGTAGTAGTTCCAAATTAGACGTTTCTTATGGAGAAGAACGGCGTGATGGTATGATAAGACTGTTGTCTGAGTTTTCATTCGCACTCCACAAAAAATAGTCAAAATTACATATACTTACATAAACGATGTAATAACATAATGTTGCCAGACGACAGTTTTATAGATATTTATTTATTTTTGTAAGTAAAATATTTATTGATGTGTTGTGGCCTGTTTCACAACATCTGGATAGCGCTAACTGCCAATTCAATTAAAAAGTGGATCAAAATTTGTATGATGTTATGTGTTAGCTAATTTAATGGGAACTTATCAGTAAACTATGAAACAAGCCCTAAATATTGTAAATAAAATAATTTCTGATAAAATGAAACTACCTACATAATTTTATTACAAAATCCAGCCAACACACAACACACCGACTATACGAAAGTCCTTACATATTCAGAGGCTCAGAATATTTCCCGTCACCTTTCTCGTTTGATACCCAGTATAAGTACAAGCTCATAATAACCGGATTACTCACACAATTAAATTAAAGAGGTTCGGACATGATACAGGTTAAATTCTTAATTAGGGTTTAACTCCATTATTAATGTAGCGATATTTTATTTTATTAACCGCTTTGTTAGCCGTTGTGACAACTATGCTCGCGGTTCTGAGTTCGGTTCCCAGGTTGAGCCGTCTTCCCATCATGGTCGTGGTGATGCTTCTTGATCACATGGCCATAACGCAAAGAGGAAGTGATGGTGAGTGTGGTTGCTATGAGTCCGATATACCCCTTCCCAGGTGGCCGAGATCCATGAGGATGTTTCGCAACCAAAAAGAAGGTTAAGCAGTCTTATTAAGACGACGTCTGTGGTCTAGTGGTTCGAGTACCGGACTGCTGATCACGAGGTCGTGGGTTCGATTCCCACAGGATACAAAGATTTATGTGGTGAACTTAAGTGTTTGTGTTTATCTGGGTGTTTCTTATATATTATAAGTATGTGTTTACAAAAAAAAAGTATATAAGTATTATATCCATTGTCTAGTACCCATAGTACAAGCTCTGCTTAGTTTGGGACTAGATGGTGCTGTGTAAAATGTCCCAGGATATTTATTATTATTTTATTATTGGTTTATTTATAAAATGCTCAATAGCAGATGAGAGTTTAGACTTGTACCTGGTTGATAGCAGTAGGCTCGCCTCATATAACATCTACACTCTACATACCAGTGAACTGGTAGATTAGTACATCTCTGCCTAACCGTTTGGAGAATACAGGCGTAATGGTATGTTACAAATTTGTCATTTTATTTGACACTGGCTCTTTTATTGTTAAGTTGTCCAGAGAGAATAAATGATGAATAGCAAAATGGATTTATAAAGCCCAAAAAAGCCGATTATCGATTTTATCGATGAAGTCTTTCTAAAAGGTTCATGTGTAACCGGCCCGAATGTATGGCCGAAGCAAAAGAAGTATGTATAACATAACATACTATCATGCCATGCATGCATCATGCATGTATTCCCCGAAGGGGTACACAGAGGCGTACTAATGTACAACCTCATTTCGCCAGTATGGTATGGCATCATGGCATATGGCATCAACCGGCCACAAATCCAGACTCCGAGCTGCTACTGGGAATTTCACAGACAACTCAACAACACTGCTCGACCCGGGGATCGCACCAAGGACCTCTAACGTAGCTGTCACGCTTGTGACCACAAGACAAACGAGGCAGTCCTAAATTTTAGCAAATGGCATTCTGTAGTTTCTACCTACCGCTATTTGAAAAAGGCGTGATTATATGTTATGGATAATTGCGTGTGCACCCTGCCTACATTTGATTGATTGTCACGAAAATAATTTGAACCCGTATCAAAGTTGCTACAAATTAAATTCAAGGCCGACGCCCCACCCTAGTTTGAGTAAAATATGTGCTACAATTTCAATACAACCCTCTTCGTTCGCTGCAAGTTATTTCAAACTGTTCATCGGAATTAAGTTTAAACTTTGGCCTACCCTCATGTACGATATGTTCTTGAAGACTTTCCTCGTAAATAATTATGTATGTGCCCATGTTACTTAAGAATTTAACCTCAAAATATATGGTAATTGTACAATTACCATACATTTTGGGGACCTTAATCGCCGTATTTAAAGCGAAATGGTATGCTAGTTTTGCAACTAGCATACCATAGAGTAGAGAGGTTCAACTTGCGTTGAACCTCTCTACCTACCCCAATGAGAGATAGGCGTAATACTGTTGTAGTACAGTAAAAAAAAGTTATAAGTGTACAGGCAATGAAAGCCTAGGGGTATGACCACTGGACTGCCAAGTCCTAGGTCTTGAGTTCGAATCCGTAGCATGCACTTCTGACTTTTCATAATCATGTGCGTATTAATAATAAATTATCGCTCATTTACAACTGTAAAGGAAAGAATCGCGAGGAAACCTGCATGCCTGAGAGATTTTCTCAACGCCGTGTGATTTCTATCAACCTGCAGTGGGCCACCGTGGTGGGCTATAGCCTAAACCCTCTCATTCTGAGCAGAGTTTAATGGGTTGATAATGATGATCCTCAGCAAAGATTTCAGAAAATTCCCACGGAATTGATGAACATGAAATTACCATAGGGAACAGCACATGTACCATATGAATAAATGAAATGTATTGCATCTTGCAATACATTGGTTCAATTCTTGTAAACTATAAATATAAAGATGGAGGTACTCTTTAGTGGGAGATAGTGCCCAGAGCGATGCAATACATCGCGACTGAGTAGAGAAAATGCATGGTTCCGATTTAAAATATTCATACATTGTACAAAGTGGAAAGATAGGTACATTGCATGCATATTACATACACAGCATATTGAAGACTTTGAAGTAACTTCAAAAAGTAATATCAAAGCTTAGATTTATTTTGTAACGAGCTTTGCACTGCGGTGTTACTGCTGTCGATCTTATGTTTCATTTCATGGGAATTTTTCGTTCTTGTTTCTGTCATGGAAATTGTGGAATGCGCTTCCCTAGTGGGTCTTCCCCGATAGATAAAATCTGGTTGTCTTTAATAAATAACAGGTGAATCGGTTTCTTCCAGGCAAGCATGCTCCATCATAGATCGCAGTATTACTTAACATTACGTGAACTGGCGGTCAGTGTAGGCCTATAACGAATAAAAAAAATGTTGCTCAGGATTTTTTTGCGTCTGTATAAGTGAAACCGATGACTTTACGTGCTCTGCGACCCCGCTCAAGAGTGTATCCAAGCTTTGAGTCGAGAGGGGGGGGGGGGGGGGGAATAATTCTAAGTCCACCGAGGACAGGCCCTAAAATTAGGCATCACACAATAGGTATAGTTATTTCATCTTCTTATATTTAGTTGTGCACGAATCACAAAGAAATACCATCACAGCAACAACATAAAAAAAAAATCAAAATTCAAAATTTTGGATCATCATGGATATAACTAAAGCATTTCACGCCTACCGGTCAAAAGCCGTACATCGAGCTATGAAGTAATTATAACCGGTTATTACTGGCTATTACTGGTTAGCGCCGGACAAAGGCGGCTCCCGGCTTCAGTGCGCACACATGTCACATAGAACGAGTGGGTCAAGTTATGAGTGGTGTCCTTATTTAAAATTTAAAGTTCATCAAGTCCCCGTGTGGGGGCGTTGAATGCAATTTCTCACTGCCATTCACGACGTGACGTTCAGTTCGACGTTGACGTTCACTTATTATACATATGAAACACCCAGACAAACACAAATACTTATATTCATCACATAAATATATGTGTCCTGTGGGAATCGAACCCACGACCTCGCGATCAGCAGTCCGGTATTGAAGGAAGAAATAAATTAAAGCGTGATAAATTAACGTGATAAATGACTGCCTCGTTGGTCTAGTGGTCCCAAACGCGACTGCTACGCTAGAGGTCCTGGGTTCGATCCCCGGGTCGAGCAAAGTGTTGTTGGGTTTTCTGTGAAATTCCCAATAGCAGCTCGGAGTCTGGATTTGTGCCCGGTTTATGGCAATAGGCTCGCCCCCTATTACATGGGACCTAAACATACTGGCGAAATGTGGGTGTACATTAGTACGCCTCTGCCTACCCCTTCGGGGAATATGGGCGTGATGGTATGATGGTATGTGATAAATTAATTGGTGCGTAACTGCGTAGTACTCACCACCGGCGCGTGTGTATGACAAGATGTATGATCGAGGTATGCAAGATTCGAAGCAGGTCTCTAGTTTCTGCCTACCTCCGTAGGAAAAAGATGTGAGTGTATGTATACAAGGTGGAAGGGACATCGACGCACAAACTTATTGACAAAGTTTCATTCAAGGCCAAAAACAAAATGACCTAGGTCATTCATATAGAAAACGATCGGTTATTACAGATATAGACATCTTTGAGCGTGCAGTGTATTGCTAAAAAATTATAACGCTCCGCGGTGAATGATATCGCGCCAACGATCCGAAATAAAGGAAAAAATGATTTTTTAAATAAAAATATAATTTGGATACATAGAAATAATGCATTTTTGCACGTTCAAGAAAAAAAATCTGCCGAAATGGAATTGTACGACGTACATGGAATTCGGATGTGCGTCGATGTCCCTTCCACCTTGTATAAATATAACTGTATATTAATGCATTTTATTCGTAATTGTGACCACGACCACAGTCTATTCCGACGAACTAAAACAGTGGTTTCATTGTTGCCGCCCCTCACAACTCGTCTATGGTATAAGAGAGTGACGAACTGAGAGAATAAATTGGGAGAAATAGGAGACTGGTATAGTTATAGCTTTTTTATTCGGAAAATAATAATAAATCGCGCTTACAGAAATATGCAAACAGAAGAAAAAATGGTATCACAAACTAGTCGAGCCATACACCATACTACGACTACATTTTAAGAGAGGTAGGGCACAGCAATTTATCTAATATATATATTTACAGAAAACTGCAGCCAAATAACACACTTTATACTCTGTATGCTGTGTTCCTGCGGTAAGTAAGGTTGCCAGAGCACCTTCTAAAGATGCGCTGCGCTGGCAACAAGAGGAAACCCTTCCCTTAAACTGTCGGCGCAGTAATTGCTCCTTAAACCTTTAAGAGGTTTTTGCAGGGTCGATAACGCTTGAATGATGCTTCGGTGTTGTAAACGTCCATAGGCTGCGGTAACCGTCTACCATCAACCGGGCTGCATGCTTATTTGCCACCCTTGTGGTATAAAATAAATACATTAAATTCTTGAGGTTTTTATTCGGAGCGTGTTAATTTCCATAATCGCTTCAGCTTATGACTTGCACCACAGTATAATTCCGTACCGTCCGCGATTGCGGAAACGTTCGCAATAGTCACGAATTGAGTTGGAAAATTGGAATTTTAAAATGGCGGGCTTTAATTGACTACCTATTTGTTCTCAATAGTTTTGATAGGAGGTGAACTTTGAGCACTGAAAAGCAAGTTTTAGTCTGATTTCTTAAATAAAACTTTAAATCTATACTTATGTTATAAAAAAGAAAGATTTTATTGTTTGTTTGTTTGAATTGAATAGGCACCGAAACTACTGGACCGATAAAAAAATCATCAGTAGAAAGCTACATCTTTACTGAGTATTATAGTATATAATATGTACAATATATATACATATTATTTACTAGCTTTCAGCCAGCGGCTTTGCCCGCGTGGTCTTATAATTTTTTCCCTTTTTTTGCAACAGTTTTCATTACTATAGCGCTCCTATTAGTCGTAGCGTGATGGTATATAGCCTATAGCCTTCCCCGATAAATGGGCTATCTAACACTAAAGGAATTTTTCGAATCGGTCCAGTAGTTTCGGAGCCTATTCAATACAAACAATCAATCAAATCTTTCCTCTTTATAAGATTAGTATAGATAAGAAATATCAAGATTACGTAGGCGAAACTGCTGGCGGAAAGCTAGGAGAAAATAAAATTGGGACATAGACGCTGCAAAGGGTGCAAAACGTGGGAATTAAAATAATATTCTATTTTGGTAACGTTAGAAATCAGTATGAAGGCTTAATATTTTATTGTAATAAACCTCTAAGAGGTTTTTCGGGTCGGCAACGCGCGAGTAATACCTCTGGTGTTGCAAGCGTCCATAGGCTGCGGTAACCGCTTACCATCAGGCGGGCCGTATGCTTGTTTGCCACCTTAGTGGTATAAAAAAAAATAAGAATTAAACCGTACTTTTTTCCGCTACGCTAATCCGAGCGACAGTATTCTTTCAATTAACCGCTCTGTCACTCTTAATTAATTTGTTCAGTATTAACACAGTTCCTAGTATTTTATTTTATTTCGTTCCTATGTACTTAAGCTTGTAAAGGAAAGATACAATTAAAAAAACTTGTTACTATCTATCTATATATCTATCTATTATATCTATGCAAACAGTGTTACTCTGTAAAGATAAAAAAAGACAAAAAAAATAATACAATAAAATGTTTACTATTTATCATCATACCATCACGCCTGTATTCCCCGAAGGGGTAGGCAGAGGCGTACTAATGTACACCCACATTTCGCCGGTATGTTTAGGTCCCATGTAATAGGGGGCGAGCCTATTGCCATCAACCGGGCACAAATCCAGACTCCGAGCTGCTACTGAGAATTTCACAGAAAAACCCAACAACATTTTGCTCGACCCGGGGATTGAACCCAGGACCTCTAGCGTAGCAGTCGCGCTTGGAACCACTAGGCCAACGAGGCACTATTTATAACATTAGTTTATACATATAACGAATGAAACAAATTATTCAAGTTTTTATTGTAGGGACATATTCAACGTTGCTCGCACCTTTGGTTTAAAAAAACGGATTTTTACCGCAATTTACGTATGTACAGAAAACCGGTATTCGGTAGCGATGTCGTAAAATTCGGACTCTATCTCCGATCAGTGGATTTATTTTAATATGGGTCATTATTTACATAAAAAAGTAGGTTGTTTGCTTTAAAAATATATTTACGCTTATAATCTGTTTATCAAACGGTAGGACATTTCATTTATTTTTTTAAGATTCAAAATTTATCGCTATAAATTGATATTATTTTAATCCTGACGTTTTGACGGGATTAAAATAATAATTATTGATTTATCGCGATAAAATCCGTAGAAATAGTTTTTTTGTTCAATGTCAGAATAATTAAGATCGAACTTCACTTTAGGTAAGTTCGTTTGATCAATAAATTGTCTGTCTTCGTCTTCCGAGATTTAAGGGATAACGAGTAGATGCTTAGAGATTAAGTATCAATGTTATATTGTAATGTTACAACAATGTTTTATAGAGAATTAATTAATTAACAATTATTATTTTTTTAGAATTTTATTCGCGTGTCAGCAATCAGTACTCGCATTCCGTAACATTCACATTTAAGTTTTATTAATGTTAAATGACTAGATAATGTTTATGTAAAATATTAAAAACCATTTTTAAATAGATATTACTTGTAATACACCACACTTGTATACACAAAACATTGAAATTCAACACGTTACACTATAATACATTTCAAATAACATTATTATTTATGTACTAGTACAAAAAATTCTGGCTAACATTTCAAAAACACATTCAATGCATGTTTTACATACAATCATGTTCGTAGATTTACTTTTGACTGTTGGTATTACTAACTGTATATCATGTAAAGTAACAAAAGATGTACACAGCAATGAATTTTACATCAAAAACGTGAATTTCATTCGTTAGGCAGTGCGTTGGTAGAATTTATCATTTTTATACCGAAGAAATACACTTAAAAAATATATAATAAAACCTAAACTCTCTGACGACGTCTGTGGTCTAACGGTTCGAGTATCGGAGTGCTGATCACGAGGTCGTGGATTCGATTCCCACAGGACACAAATATTTAAGTGTTTGTTTGTATGAGTGTTTCTTATGTATTATAAGTATGTATTTACAAAAAAAAGTATATAAGTATTATATCCATTGTCTAGTACCCATAGTACAAGCTCTGCTTAGTTTGGGATTAGATGGTGCTGTGTAAAAATGTCCCAAGAGATTTATTATTATATTTATTATGTATTAAATTTTTACAAAAAAAGTATTTTAAGTATTATATATTTATTTATTTAAATAAATAAATAAATATTTATGTACCTACACATATTGCTCATTTTTACACAACACCATCTAGTCCCTAGCAAACTATGCAGAGCTCGTACTATAGGTACTGGACAATGGAAATAATGCTTATACACTTTTTTTTTATAAATACTTATAACACATAAGAAACAGCCAGACAAATACATTAAGTTCATCACATAAATATTTGTGTCCTGTGGGAATCGAACCCACGACCTTATGATCAGCATTTTGGCACTTGATCACAGTCATCGTCGTCTTAACGTCAATTTGATAGTACAGGAACATTATTGCTAGTACACCGTAAAAACGTTGAACTTGGAATGCAGCAGCTTTCATTACCGCGATCCAATCACCCGCCGTCATTCGGAGCGGACATTTAATTCAAAGTATTGTTTTGTTTGGCCGCCAGTGCTGTCCTCATTATTGAAACAACTGTGACCAATAGCTCTCGGTTTATGCACTAATGATTCAGTGTTTGTGTTGAACTATTTCTGCATACCGGAGATATATTTTTATTTATTTATTTAGGTTTACCAAAAACGGTTTGGAGGGGCTCGTGGCTAAGTTATAACTACGCTGATCAATCGATCTGCAAGGTTAAGCTGTGCTTGCCGGGGATGGGTGACCGTTCTTAACACATCGAGATCTCTTCGTGCCTCGGTGAGCACGTAAAGCCCCAGTTGTCATACGAATGCCTGTTACAATCGTCAGTGGTAGAAATCCAAATCAAGTGGAAATCTATTGTCCCTGGTTTGTTGGTATGTCTTTGCCCGAATAGCAGAATAAATATTAAATCTTTAGAAACTAGCGATTTCTTTCACATTACATTTTCACATATTCAAATGTTTATTTCAATTAGACCATATACTCGTAAATAGGTAATTTTGAAAACTCAAATTAGTTGTACGGTTCCAAAAAGTGGGACTTATGGAGAAGTGCCAGCAAGAAACTCAATTCACACACTCTTTTGAAAAAAAAAAGGTAACACTAAAAATATATTTGTGACCACCTAACCTGTGCGAAGCTGCAGGTAAGGTGAAGAATTGCTAGAGAAATAACATGAACATTTGCCTACGCTAGAGGTCCCGGGTCAAGTAGCTGCTGGGTCTGTCCAGGAGTCTGGGTTTTGAGCCCGATTGTTGGCTTGGCTTGCCCTCTACTACATGGGACCTAAACATACTGGCGAAATGTGGGTTTACAACTGTACATTAGTACACCTCTGCCTAATCCTTCAGAGGAGTACAGGCGTGATGGTATGGTATGTTGCACACACCACTTTTGTTTTTTTATTAATGTTATTTGACAGTTACTATAATCTCCGTAGAACTAGTTGACCGCGCCTTAGGTATGTGACCGGCGGGACGGAGGGGCGGGGGCGCTTGCTTTTGTTCCCAGTAACCCGCCGCCTCACCCCCGTCCCTACCTAAGGCGCGGCCAACTAGTTCTGCGCAGACTATAGTTCATGTCATAGTACAATATTATTTTAATGAACTGACGGAAGGACTGAGTGATAAGGACAACGATCGGATAAATTATTCATATCGATTCTTTTCATAAATTGAGTTAACGCAAACAATAGACGCGCGGTCTCTTTATTGAATTCCCACAAAGACCCCCCAAATGGGATTGATGAACGCAGCGAGAATCGATTGTCTGAATATTCGATTCTCGACGGAATCGATTATCGGTTACTCCGGTTGGATTCTGGTGTAAGTCAAGTATTACATGGACAATTATTAATGTGTACGCAGTCTGAGAATATATTTGTATAAAAGCCTTATTTATCCTAAAGATACTTATTTGAATATTAAATGCGCATCTTCCACACTTGAGGGCCCGAATCTGATTACTAAGTTGAGTTTTTTTTATACCACTGAGGTGGGAAACAAGCATACGGCCCGCCTGATGGTAAGCAGTTACCGTAGCCTATGGACGCTTGCAACACCAGGGGAATCACTCGCGCGTTGCCGACCCAAAAAACCTCTAAGAGGTTTATGGAGGATTCACTGCGCTGACAGTTTGAGGGAGTATTCCTCTTGCTGCCAGCGCAGCGCATCCTTAGAAGGAGCTCTGGCGACCTTACTCACTGCAGGAACACAACACACAATAAAGTGTGTTATTTGGCTGCAGTTTTCTGTAAGGTGGAGGTACTTCCCCAGATGGGCTGCTCCAGATTTGGCACAGCCATTTATGTCTCTCTCTTAAAAAAGTAATGTGTAATTGAGTTTGGACATAGATTTGCGGCCCTGTTAATGGCAATATGCTGGCCCCATAAGATCTAAACATATGGAGAAATATAAGTGTACATTAGTACACCTCTGCTAACCTTTCACGAAATACAGGCGTGATGGTATGTTATGCAATGATACCGTTACAGCTACAGAATCCTTAATAATATTATAAATACGAAAGTAACTCTGTTTGTCGCGCTTTCACGCCAAAACTATTGAACCGATTTTAATGAAATTTGGTATACAGATAGTCTAGAGCCTGAGAAAGGACATAGGCTTCTAAATGCGAAAAAGGGCTGTTAGGGGTTGAAATAGGGGATGGATCCAGACCTCGCGGATGAAGCCGCTGGTGGAAAGCTAGTTGTCAAAAACTAGGTTCACGGTAACAGTGGATTTTATAAAGAAGTACCGTCAACATACCTACTTTTTTAAATAACAATATTAACAATGTTTTTGACGACTGCCTCGTTGGTCTAGCGCGACTGCTAAGCTAGAGGTTCTGGGTTCGATCCCCCGGTCGAGAAGTGTCGTTGGGTTTTTCTGTGAAATTCCCAGTAGCAGCTCGGAGTCTGGATTTGTGCCCGTGTGATCGCAATAGGGTTGCCCCCTATAACAAAGGAACTATGCATACTGAAGAAATGTGGGTGTACATTAGTACGCCTCTGCCTACCCCTTCGGGGAATACGGGGATGATGTTTACGCTGAAAATATCACACAATAATTGAGTGTACAAATAATAAAATTGACATAAGTAGAGTATATCGACCATCGTACCATACGCCAACGACCATAAAAACAAAACCAACACGTTCCCCCAAAAAATGCCTTTCAAAAATTAATCAGTTCTCTCATACATAATGTATAGAAGCGTTACATGTAAAAATACGAACACATGCGTTCATAGAATAACAATGGCCATGTCAAATATCACGAATATAAAGAATACGTCCATAATCATCCGTTCAAAGGAAAATAATCACTACGATTATAATAATAGAGCTTAAGATATTGCCGGTAATATTTCCAGCCAACAGCCGAGTGAATTATTAAATTATTCGGGCCATCCGTTATGGGGCGCATTTGGTTTAAAGATGGGCTACTTGCCTTTTATGCTTTGTTACTATGATGGTATCGCAGGAATATATTAAAGATTTATTGTGTCAGAACATTCTCCGGATCTCTTCATGATACGATTGCTTGAAGAAGTGCTCCTAGTAATTCTGATATGAATAAGTACAGTGTTATGGGTTGAAGTGTAGGGTTGGAAAAATGACAGACATCATCAACCGGTCTTCAACTTTGTCTCCAAGGTTATCAATAAGTATTATGGCTTTATACTCAAAAAAATATCATTTCTGTATACCTACATATACCTGATGGAATACTTATGTTTGGCACCCATTTTATTTTTGGTCCTTCGTGGCGAATTATCAGCGTTTATACCATGGAGATTCTTAGTGACTTCTCCACATTACTGGATCGTGCAAACTGTCTCAGCATTAGACATATTCAAACAGGTCTTGATGACGCGTTTGCGTAGGCACTCATATATCAAGTGACACTGTAGAATAATGAAAATGTCTCCCAAGCAAATTTGCAAGCGACCTGCGATCTTTGAAACGAGTATATTTGGCTTTTTTTAAAATGGCAGTTTTGTAAGTTGGTCCTATTACCCTAGTTTGGTTTGGTAAACGGCTTGTTCGTTTTTGGTCCTTCGATCCAAATTGAAATAGACCGACATATTTTGATAGTTGGTATTCACAATTACTGTTTATATGCTCAGTAAGTAGTCTGCAATTAATGACAAGTCAATGAAAAATTTATCAAAGTTTTAATCACTATTAAACTGGTTTAAAATTACATTTACTACATTCTTATACAAGTGGACTTTTAGTGTTTATTTTCCTTTTATACACGGAGAGAAAATTAAGTAACTCGTTTTAGCAAATTGTCGGGAAAACTAGCTCCGAAATTAAACCCGTTTTGCGGGTTTTGTTACTTAATTTTTGACAGTGCTGCGGTAGCATTAAGTAAAGAGATTTGTGTAGTATAACCATTGCTGGTGTTTTATGTAAACTAATATTACTGTTACCAACTCGCATTAGGCCAGCGTGGTAAACTAGAGCCTAAACCGTCCCAATTTAACAGTAAATCCGTGCCTACCAGTGGGCCTAACAACATTTAATGGGTTGATGATGGCGAATGTTACTGGTTTATGTTTTATCTGTCTTATTAACCTAGTGATCCTAAGCGCGACTGCTATACTTGAGGTCCTGTGTTCGATGCACAGCTTGGGAAAGTTTCTAATAAAAAAAAATGTCTCAAAAATTCTCAGTAGCAGCTCGGAGTTTGGATTTGTGACCGATAAATGGCATTTTTGGGTTCACCACATGGGACCCAAACATACTTGTGAAACGTAGGTGTATATTTCTGCCCAACAAGGTCCCTGGAATACAGGTATGGTATGTTGTTTTGCTTTTTAAGAACTGCATACCATAAATAATGTTTAGTTAACTGCTTTCCACGTTTAAGTGTAACAGCTAACAATACAGTTAACACAAATTGCAAGATTTAATAGTTAATTTTTGATAGTAGTACCACAGGACCAGAAATTGCAATTGCAAGTGATTTTACCGAGAAATATTATCGCATCGGCAATTGCCTTAGCTATACTTTCTCTAACTGTAATTGAACAGACTTGAGAGCAGTAATTGGTGTTGTTATTGTAGTCGATTAAAATACAATTGCGTTTTATAAAAATGAAGCTCGGTAATTTTTGTTAGCCACAATATTTGTTAAGAGAAAAATAAAAAAAATACTAGAGTGTTGGGAGATATAGCAGTAAAACGGTGGTTGCTTTGGCGTTGAAATGTGTTTATTTCGTAGATTGCTAGTCACACACGAGTACAAAGTTGTAGGTACAGTAGGTAGGTAAAATACAGAATTACAGACGCGCGCGACGTGTGCTCGCGTCGCCCGTCGTAGGAGAATTGTCTGTGGGGGCCGGCCGGCCGCGGCGCCGGGGCCGTGAGCGCGTTCCTCCCGCGCACCCCTCAGGCGCTGTTGCTATGTACGGCGCGGAACATCCTCCCCCCCCTTGGGAACTTGATTCCCAAGATCATCAGGCAGTCCTTCCAAGATGCAGAGTCTATGAACTGCACGTTTGATGACGCCGCTCTTGGTCAAAACTTCGGCGACTCTCGGCACTCCATCCGCACCTTGGTGTAGTAAAGTAATCCTGCCCATTGGCCAGTTCATGGGCGGTGAAGAATCCATGATTAAGACGAGGTCTCCACAGCGAACGCTCTGTTGTTGAAACTTCCATTTCGTTCTCTGTTGTAGGGTTGATAGATAGTCTTTTGTCCAACGCGTCCAGAAGTGCTGCCTTAATCTTTCCAACAGCTGGTACCTGGTCACGCTGATGCGCTCGGTAACAGGCGAAGGCAGCGAAGTCAAAGCTCGACCCACAAGGAAGTGCCCAGGTGTGAGAGGAGTAATATCCGACGGATCGGCAGACATTGCCGTTAGTGGACGCGAGTTCATAACTGCCTCGATTTGCGAGAACAGAGTATACAATTCTTCAAAAGTTAAGCTACAGTTACTAGAAATCCGTTTAAGGTGAAACTTGGCCGTTTTAACCCCGGCCTCCCAGATACCGCCGAAATGCGGTGCGTATGGCGGAGAAAATTTAAAAGTAATACCTTCGTTACACGCAAAATCGCTGATAGGTTCCTTACACGCCTTAAACAGTCTGCCCAGCTCGCCACAGGCGCCTACAAAATTTTTGCCGTTGTCACAATAGATGGTGTGTGGCCTTCCGCGACGCGAAATGAACCTGCGCAGGCACAGAATAAATGCATTGCTACTTAGGTCGCTGACCACTTCTAAGTGAACAGCCTTAGTACTGAAACAAACGAATATACATAAGTAACATTTAGAGGTTTTCGCGCCACGACCTTTACGGTTTAGAATTAAAAACGGTCCAGCGAAGTCGGTGCCACAAGTTTCAAATGGTAAGGCAGGAGTTACACGTGGTTTAGGCAGATTTCCCATTATGGGATTAAAGGGTTTAGCAGTAAATTTTGGTTTGGTAAACGGCTTGTTCGTTTTTGGTCCTTCGATCCAAATTGAAATAGACCGACATATTTTGATAGTTGGTATTCACAATTACTGTTTATATGCTCAGTAAGTAGTCTGCAATTAATGACAAGTCAATGAAAAATTTATCAAAGTTTTAATCACTATTAAACTGGTTTAAAATTACATTTACTACATTCTTATACAAGTGGACTTTTAGTGTTTATTTTCCTTTTATACTCGGAGAGAAAATTAAGTAACTCGTTTTAGCAAATTGTCGGGAAAACTAGCTCCAAAATTAAACCCGTTTTGCGGGTTTTGTTACTTAATTTTTGACAGTGCTGCGGTAGCATTAAGTAAAGAGATTTGTGTAGTGTAACCATTGCTGTTGTTTTATGTAAACTAATATTACTGTTACCAACTCGCATTAGGCCAGTGTGGTAGACTAGAGTCTAAACCCTCCCAGTTTAACAGTAAATCTGAGCCTAACAGTGAGCCTAACAACGTTTAATGGGTTGATGATGTCGAATGTTACTGGTTTATGTTTTAACTGCCTAATTAGCCTAGGGGTCCTAAGCGCTACTGTTACGCTTGAAGTCCTGGGTTCGATGCACAGATTGGGGAAGGGTTTTTCTCAAAAATTAGTAGCAGCCCGGAGCTTGGATCTGTGCCCGATAAATGACATTTTTAGGTTCACCACATGGGACCAAAACACACTTGTGAAACGTAGGTGTATATTTCTGCCCAACCAGCCCCTCAACCATGAGTTCTATCGAATGACTTTCGATAGGTTTTTTACGCATCGAAACGCTGTAATCCCATAGCAGGTTTTAGTTCTTTACGTAACCGCTAGAGGCGCTGCGAGAGTTTTCCATACAAATATTTTACCGCATCGCTAGCGAGTCTAGTGGCAAAAACTCATGGTCGAGGCACAGGTCCCTGGAATACAGGTATGGTATGTTGTTTTGCTTTTTAAGAACTGCATACCATAAATAATGTTTAGTTAACTGCTTTCCACGTTTAAGTGTAACAGCTAACAATACAGTTAACACAAATTGCAAAATTTTATCAGTTAATTTTTGATGGTAGCACCGCAGGACCAGAAATTGCAGTTCCAAGCGATTTTACCGAGAAATGTTATCGCATCGGCAATTGCCTTACCTATACTTTCTCTAACTGTAATTGAACAGACTTGGGAGCAGTAATTGGTGTTGCTATTGTGGTCGATTAAAATACAATTGCGTTTTATAAAAATGAAGCTCGGTAATTTTTGTTAGCCACAATATTTGTTAAGAGAAAAATAAAAAAAATACTAGAGATTAGATTATCTTTAGAGCGATAATAGTAACGTGACTAAGGAGAGATTATTAGGGAACAAACAAACCGTAGATTATTTCTTTTTATTTCTTTTTATTTGGGAAACCAACAATTGTACAATGAGTTTTACAGTTAGATATAAAAGTTACATAGATTATTGTACAATCCACGACGTTTCCACAGATTACTCTATAAAATTAAAAAATACAGTGAAGTTAGGTATGTACAAAATCAAATATTCTTATATAAAAGTATTTAAAGTGATTGCTCTTTTAAGCTATCAATAATTACATTTCTAAATTTTTCTTTTGTTAATGCAAAAATATCCACTTTATGGAAATGTTGGTTATACAGCTTGACTATTCTACGTAGAGGCGCCCGCTCACCCGCATTTGTACGACATGTTGTCGTGGCAAAGATCGGGTAAGCGCGCGACTCCCTTCTTATTATAGTTCTAGGCACTAAATAAAATATATTATTAATTAGTTCTGGGCAATCAAATTTATTATGCACCAGTCCATGAAGCATCAAGGCATGAAGTAAGAGACGTCTTGATTGCAAAGTTAGCAAATTAAATTTTCTCAATGAATCCTCATAACTCGAACGGCCCACATTACATCGGTACTGCACAGCTCTTAAATATTTACGTTGGAGTTTTTCAATTTCATCATTATATTTAGAATAAAAAGGGTTCCAAATCATACACGCGTATTCCACCTGGGGCCTAACTATTGAATTATATAGATAAAGGAATGTCTTAAGATTTTTAAAATCGGTTGTTGCTCGCAATACGAGATTGTACATTTGATGGGCTTTAGTCGTAATTTTTTCTATGTGTAAATCTAGATGCAGCTTGTTATCTAATATAACTCCAAGGTCGGATATTTGCATTTCTTTAGCTATTTCTTTGGAACATAGGGTGTAATTAAAGTGTATTACATTTTTATTTTTTGTGAAGTTTATATATTTACATTTTGGAATACTTAGGGCAAGTTTATTTTTATTGCAATAAGTTGTCAGTCTGTTTAAGTCGTCCTGAAGAAGCACACAGTCAGTAGGGGACTTAATAGTTTTAAAAATTTTGAGATCATCAGCATATAATAAATACTTACTATTGTGAAAACAGCTACCTATATCATTAATGTACACAATGAACAACAACGGACCGAGTATAGATCCCTGTGGGACGCCAGAGGTAGCAAGGAATGCGCCTGACTGATATCCATTGATTGCAACAACTTGATTACGGTTTGTAACATATGACCAGAACCAGCGAAGTAGATTTCCCCTTATGCCATTAAAAGCTATTTTATTTAACAATATTTCGTGATCGACCCTATCAAATGCCTTTTTAAAGTCGGTATATATAGCATCTGTTTGATTTCCTTTATCCATATTGTCAAACAATGTAGTGGTAAAAATCATTAAATTTGTTATAGTAGATTTATTTTGGACGAAGCCATGTTGTTCAGGTATTAAATTTTGACGAATATAAGGATAGACCTCACGATGCACTAACCTTTCAAACACTTTAGCAAGGATGCAAAGTAACGAAATAGGTCGGTAATGTTCAATATTCTGCCTCGATCCGTTCTTGTACACTGGGATTAGATATGCCTTTTTCCAGATTTCCGGGAAACTGCCCTCCTCTATACATTTACTATACAATATTAGTATAGGTACACATATAGCTTCAGCTGTGTATTTTAAAAAATGAGAAGGTAAGCTGTCTGGTCCGGGCCCTTTTGTTAGATCTAATAATTTTAATTGTTTGCGGATGTCTGTGAGACTAAAGTTCAATGTGTTAAGCGATGTGTCGTTTACATTACATTGGTCATGTTGTGGGCTCCAGGTAGATCTAAGTGAGGATGGTTCGTACACAGATTGAAAGAATGATGAAAAGAAGTTACATATGTTCAGGGGATCACTAGATGTCTCATCTTTGTAACTCATTCGAGACGGTATACCAGATTTACCTTGCCTGTGTGCTAGATACGCCCAGAAGTATTTTACGTTTTTTGGTATACTTGCCTCTAAATCCTCTATGTAGCGCCTATAACATTTCTTACTTTCTTCTGAAAAGCGGGCTCTATAGAGAGAAAACACCTCATAATCGGACACATTTTTATATGTTTGATGATGATAGATTATGATGATGACGATAAATATTAATCAGATTTTTTTAAATAATAAGATTACATAAATACAGTCGCGACATGTTATTCTGTTTAGTCTGTGGCGTCTGTGCCGACTTTTAATTTTTTTTATATTATCTATGGTCAAATCATCAAGAGCCTTTCTTTTTTTTTCAAAACCTATATAATGGCGAACGGACACAAATTTTACAAGGAAAACGAAAAACATAAAATACAAAGGAAATCATACGAAGGAGCAAACACATACTATCACACCTGCATTCGCCGAAGGGTAAGGCAGAGCCGTATACTGTACACCAATATTTTACTACCATTTTAGGTCCCATTACAGGTTAGCCTATTCTAAGAAAAACGTAGTAATACTTTGTTGGACCTTTAAATCGAACCCGGAACCTAGGACCAGACTAGACTAACGAAAAATTAACACGAAACTTAACTCAATTTTGCTCAAATGAACTAGAATATCCGACACCCAACTCAGATCTGCATGAAGATATTATGCAAAGATGTATAATTCTATTCATTTGTATGTAAATCCCGGGTGCGGCCTGCACGGTTGCATGACAAATTTCAACTGTAACCGAATTTGAACGGAGTTAACCGAGTATTAGAATATTTATCGCGCTTCACGAATATACTGAATGCTTTGAGTAGTTCCGTGAATTATGACGACGTCCACACCGTCCGCTTGACTTTGTCCACTGATCAGGCTACGGTAACCGCTTACTATCAGGCGGGCCATATGCTTGTTTGCCACCTTAGTGGTATAAAAAAAAACCGGGCACAAATCCAAAATCTGAACTGTTATTGAGAATTTCATAGCAAATCCCAATTACATTGCTCGAACCGGGAATAGAACCCAAACCTTGAGCGTAGCAGTCGCGCTCTTCAGGACCAGTAGATTAATTACTTGTCTTTTTTAATATTTTCATAAAATACTAAATTTTCACCAGCGGCTTCGTCCGCGTGGTCTATCCTATATATAGCCCTTTTTTCGCATTAAAAAGTAGCCTGTTCTTTCTAAGGCTCTAGACTATCTGTGTACCAAATTTCATTTAAATCGGTTCAGTAGTTTTCGCGTGGAAGCGTGACAGAGAGACAGACAGAGTTACTTTCGCATTTATAACATTAGTCAGCATTCACCAATAATAATAATAAACATCTTGGGTCAATTTTTACGCAGCACCATCTAGTCCCAAACTAAGCAGAGCTTGTACTATGGGTACTAGACAATGGATATAATACTTATATATAATACTTTTCTTTTGTAAATACATACTTATAATATATAAGAAACAAAAACACCTAAGTTCAATGTTTGTGTCTTATGGGAATCGAATCCAGGACCTCAACAGTTGCTCTTACGAAGCTTACGACCATAGAAAAAAGCGAAACAAATCAGTCATCAAAACGAAGCCAGAATACAAAGCTATATTGGCTGTTGACTTTGTTCGTCAGATTCCCTCTGATGCCAGTTTCATAGACGCGCAATCTAATTAGGCTTTTGCTACGCTCGGATTCGTAGCAACTTGCTACGACACTCGTAGCGACTTGCTACGACACTCGTAGCGACTTGCTACGACTATCGTAGTGGCTACGAAATCTAATTTTAGCTACACGACGCCTTGTCTCAGTTGTTTGTCATAAAAGTTGTTGTTGTTGAATATTTAATTAGCAAAGGAGGTTATCGAAATCGGCCCAAATGAGGTACCGAAGGTACACTTATTGGAAAAATACCCTGTATTACGCTGGTTGAATTTCTTATTGTACTTTTTTTAATGCTGATTGGGGGATGAGAAAAATCATGTTGATTTGAGAAAAATCACGACATTTTGGCACACTATTATCTGTTTCATAATGATTTCATAGTAGAAACTGTCAATTTGACAGCTATGTGCTGTCAGTGTCAGTTTCAGAATGATAAAAGGCACATAATTATCAGTTTCATAATGATTTCATAGTAAAAACTGTCAATTTGACAGCTTTCTGCTGTCAGTGTCAGTTTCAGAATGTCAAAAGGCATATAATTATCAGTTTTATAGTGATTTCGTGGTAAAAACTGTCAACTTGACAGCTGTCATGTAGCTCCGTTACAAATTTGGGATGAGTTGTATAGGATTGTGATGAACTCCTTTAATGTTGTATTGAAAATTGTGAAAAATTTGTTTTGGTTTCAATATTATTATGTACAATTAGTTACTATTACGCCTGTATTACTTAATGGGCTAGACAGAGGTATAATAATGTTGACCAAAAATTCGGTGGTATATTCAGCTCCCTTGTAATAGGGGTCAAGCCTAATAACATTAACTGAGCACAAATCCAAACTCCGTTGTTGCTACTGAGCATTTTAAAAAGAAAATCCCAACAACACTGCTTAACCTGGGAACCGAATCTAGGACCTCGAGCATCGCAGTTTAGTATTTAATTAGTACCTCTGCCATACCCTTCGCAAAATAAAGCCTTTTCTATTTACATAAGAAAACTAAAACCACTTTACGGTACATAGCATCGATTGTACAATCAAAGGAACGATCCCAATCGTTCCCAAAGCTTGCCTACGCCGTAGCGATTGTAGCTGGAGGCTTCGCCGAAGAGGAGCTACGACGTAGACAACGCTACGCGTACCCAAGCTACGCCGTAGTATTATTTCTGCGTTCAACGGTTTTGATATAAAGGTGATTTGATTGGTTAAGCAAAATATTTTTTCTTTTTTATTGTAAAATAATTATATTCTTTTACCACTTCCTAGTAAATTCCCGTTAAAATACCTGGCAGAGCATTTCATAAAATATTTTGTTCCATTTTTTAATTTATCTGGCGGTGACCGGCTATTTAATGATGGTTAAACAGGTATTAAAAGTTTTAACCTACTTCTAAACAATGGGTGTACTTTAGTACACCTCTGTCAAACCGTTCATGAAACAGAAAATAGAGACTTGATGGTATTTTCTTCTTCAAGTAAATTTTCAAAGCTACAATTTGTTCTTAAACAATCTCTGTCTATAAAATTTGTAATTTTAATTAAATGCTTTTCTTGATTAAATACTTGAACCAGTGAATGAATGGCTTTTGATTTAGGAAACGATTTCCTGATACACCCCTTTGTTGAACAGATAATAAATCCCAAGGGTTCCGTAAGCGATTTTCCTAAACTCCCATTTAAGAAGTTGACCACTCGACGACGTTGGCAAGTTTGTTATTTTATTATATTATCCTTTAAGTTGTTTTATGTTGAAGTCGATTTTGGTAAATCCTCTTCGAATTTTGGCCTATTTTAAACATATAAAAAGAGGTTATCAAAAACCCATACAACTCAGCCCAAATTTGTACCGGAGGTACATGACAGCTGTCACGTTTGACAGTTGACAGTTTTTGTAGGGATTCCTGGTAGAGATGATAGTTCGTGGAGAAATACTGTGGTTACTTTACTGGTACCAGTTATACATATACATATTACAGGCTACATAACTATGAACGACCTAACCAGGTCGACGCGGGGAGGCGACTGCCACGCTGCGTAAGTCGCTAAGCTAGTTCAGTGTAAATCTAATGCGTCAGCAGTGTCTCTACAGTTTTCACCACAGAATCAATATGAAACTGGTTTAGAGATATCTTAGCTAAAATTGACTGTTGATAGCAAAGTTCACATCGTCTGTTTGACACCTCAAAAATGGAAATCGCATCACGTTTAGCAACTCGTGTTGCTGACTGTACTAGCATTATATTTAACACAACTGCTATCGCATTCTCTCGTTTGCTCCAATTTTAAATCTTAATCACACAAATCGATTTTACGTCACAAGCAACGGTTGCAGAACCCGGGAGGATGTGATTCGTATTTGACTATTATTTTTTCATTTTATACGCTCAAGTGCCGGATATTAAAACTCGCCGCTTATTCGCTGCGATTTTTTTGTCTTGCCTCATTGGTATTGCCGAAGCAGGCATTCATGCCTCGTCTGGGGTTCTGCGTAGGATTTAATCCTTACTTTTTTTTTAATTATAAATTTGAGTGCGTTTGGCAGCACCTCGCCTGCTGGTAAGTGACCGTGCTGCCGAGGATGGAGCACGCAAACTCAAATAATGTCTATTCACTCTCGCCTTTTCTCAGAACAATCGATTGTCTAGTACATAGTTACAAACTTCATGCTTAGTTTGGGTGCTAGATGTTGTTGTGTAAAATGTCCCAGGCTATTATTTATTTTATTTAGATTACCATCTGCATCCGGCAATCATTATCATTCAAAATGTTCTTATCGTTTTATTATACTTAGATTTGTTAATGCAAAATAGCTATTACCGTCAAAGTAAGATTTACAAAGTTAAAAAGTGAAATTATTCTGAGAAATAGCAAGACCACGCGGGTGAAGCAACTGGTGGAAGCTAGTTTCGAATAAAAGAAACCATATCTACATAGGTATGATTCTTCCGTACGTGGGTTTGTCACCTAACTCCTAAGCGGCTAGACCGATTTGGTTGAAATTTTGTATGTATATTTCAATGGGTTTCTAAATGCTTTGAAAACCCAATTGGACGTGGTAGGTGGCGCTTCTGTCACGATGAATATTACATAAAAAAAACAATCCACCACGCTAGTAGGATATAAAAAGTCTTATAGAATGCAACTGAAGCCGCTTACAACAGCAAGTCATTGATAAATATAGACAAAATCTGTAAAGTTCATCTCTCTGTCATTAATTGATCTAATTAATTGTAAACTTCGTTATTGGCGTATTGCTAAGTTTATTTTACTGTTTTTATGTGAACTGTAAGCTGTGAAGTTTCTTGTACAAATAAATAAATAAAAATTTCAAATAATATTACTGGGAATTCAAAAACATCTTAGCCTAGTAATTATTCAATTTAAAATAAAAAGCTTCATTCAATTATCTATTTCAATTCTAAAAGATCTCGCCATTTTGCGCGCGGAAAATAAATTTAGGCTCTTGTAAAGGCACTGGGGACCTTTTAATTATCCTCGCTTTAGTGCCAATGATAGCCCTTGTAGATGCTGAAAGGCTATTTTGAATAGGTTCGCGGGATCGCGGCTAACAAAGGAGCATCTGAGTGATGTGATAATACTTTGATAAAGTGTTTTTACGCGACAAGAGAAGGGTGATATTTTCAACCGACTTCAAAAAGGAGGAGGTGGTTCTCAATTCGACTTTATTTTTTTTTCTTTTTTTATTCGAAAGCTGGTGCTTACAGATTGGTCCCATAAATTTTTTACCGAAATCCGGTGAGCGGTTGTAAAAATATCGACGAGAATAAAAAAAAAAATATACATAGATGATATTATGGTTCATTCCGAAACCTAGCTGTCTGCGCCGGTCAGTGCGTTTAGTTGCTCCCCCATATAATATAATATAATATATATTCCACTAAAACTTTTAAAATAAATTATTTTTAAACAATGGGTTAGTCGCGTGCATCCAATTTTTTTAAATAAATTCTTTTTTTCCCAACCTTTTCCCAACCATTTTGGGGTCGGCTTCCAGTCTAACCAGGATGCGACTGAATATCAGTATTTTACATGGAGCGACTGCCATCAGACATCCGCAACCCAATTCCTTGGCAATACCGATATTCGAAGGAAAGACTGGTTGTCAGGCTTTTTAGGCTTCTGACTACCATTAACGATTATCAAAGGTGTTTGTATGACAACCGGGATCGACGGCTTTACGTGCTCTCCGAGGCACGGAGGGGTCTCGATATGTTACGAATGGTCACCAATCCACAGATTCACCGCGGCAAGTGCAGCTTAACCTAGCAGATCGGTTGATCAGTGTAGTTACAACTTGGCAACGAGCGCCTCAATTTTTTAAATTAATTAAATCTTATAAGTAGCCTAATTTACTCCTTATAACATTATATAATTATTATTATCAGCTATCTGCGAGTGAAAATCCCGTAAAATCGGTTCAACCATTTCAGAGATTAGCTGGAACAAACAGATAGGATACAGACAAAATTTTAAAAATTGATTGAAAAACAATTTTTATACTTTCTTATACATTTAGTGAACCAAGTCATCTTTCCTCAAATTAACACCTCTCAAAATTCTCTCCACTTCCATTATTTTAATCTCCCATTGTAAGCCATTGTGCAGATTTAAATTGTACAATATCGTAAAAGCAAGCTTATCTCTACGTCGTAAGTTCAGTCAAAAAAAGGCGAGGGAGTCGCCAAATAAAAGATTTCGGTTGGTATAGATAAAAAAAATGGTAAAAACACTTGTATGGAGAAAGCCTTAGATTCTTATTTACAGGATAAGGCAAATCATCCTCAAATGTGGTAACCGTGTTAAAAAATTACGCTAGCTTTTCAACTTTGATAATAAATAAATAATAAATATCCTGGGACATTTTACACTGCACCATCTAGTCCCAAACTAAGCAGAGCTTGTTCTATGGGTACTAGACAATGGATATAATACTTATATACTTTTTTTTTTGTTGTAAATACATACTATATAAGAAACACCCAGACAAACACAAACACTTAATTTCATCACATAAATATTTGTGTCTTGTGGGAATCGAACCCACGACCTCGTGATCAGCAGTCCGGTACTCGAACCACTAGACCACAGACGTCGCCAAACTTTATTTGGCACTAATAAACATAACATACCATCACAATTACATTCCCTGAGGGGTTAGACAGAGGTGTACACGTTTGCACCCACAGTTTGTCGGTATATTGATGTCCTATGTAATAGGGGGTGAGCCTACGGATGCAAATCCAGACTCTGCTGAGAATTAAAAAAAAAACCCAGTAACTCTTTGCTTGATCTGGGAATCGATACCAAAAACTTGAGCGAAGCGACGACACAGCTCGTCAAAAGTATTATTACTATTCACCTCACTCAGTCAATCACGGTGACCGGCGCAGATCGTCACTACTTGTCACAATGTCACACAGAGATTCAACACACGGCGGCAGGAATTGAATGTCAAATTCGGAGCATAGTGATTGACGTACGTTGAATCTTAACTGACATGTTTTCGTTGTACTACACACGAATTTTACGCCTTCGAACTGATATTTCGTTGAGTGTTTAGTCTAGCGGCCTGCTGATGATTAATCGCGAGTTGATTCCCACAGGACACAAACATTTATGTGATGAACTTAAGTGTTTGTGTTGGCCCATTGTCTAGTACTCATAATACAAGTTCTGCTTAGTTTCAGACTGCTGTGAAAAATGTCCCAAAATATAAAAAAAAACATTCTACTTAGTCTAACATTCTTTCTAGTTTAGATAAATGTAAAGCAAACATTTTATCATAAATCTAAATGCCCAGTTAATGACAATAGGCTTGCCCCCTTACTGGGGCCTAAATATACCGGCGAACTGTGGGTGTACATTAGTGTGCCTTTTACATTCGAATCAACAAACGAATAGGAACAAAATGTAATAAGCAAATGACACAAGCTTTCGATAAATTGGGCTGTCACTAATGTCATTTCAATTATTATTTTTTCTACTCATTTGTCGATTTGAATGTAAAATTGCAACTTCTCTAGGTGTGCTCAGAATTTATTCCTTTTAAAATAAATTATAAGTAGTTCTTATCCAGTTCCTAACAATCTAAGTAAACAGCAACACAGACCGCTGCGATGGCCCATTGTCACGGACAAGCAAGATGGCGGCCGCTTTTTATTTAGCCGCAAAACCAAAGAATAAGGAGTTTCCGCGTTATTATTGTGTATTGAGCTTCGAACACAAGAAAATAGCTCGACTGTGGATGACGGAAAACTATCATTGAATCCGAGTATCCACAAATAAAGATTATTGGAAGGAAATAATAGAGGGGCGATTTTGTGCGTATGTACAAATGTATTGTACATACCTATTGTACTTTTTAAGTGTTTTTTTTAAATTTGTTATCTTTATTTATTTAGAGGGATTCTAATGGTTCGAGTACCGGACTGTGATCACGAGGTCGTGGGTTCGATACCCACAAGACACAAACATTTATGTAATGAACTTAGGTGTTTGTGTTTGTCTGGGTGTTTCTTATATATTATAAGTATGTATTTACAAAAAAAAGTATATAAGTATTATATCCATTGTCTAGTACCCATAGTACAAGCTCTGCCTAGTTTGGGGTTGGTGCTGTGTCAAAAAAATGTCCCAAGATATTTATTGCATTTATTCTGCTTGAATCAAACCTCTATATCTAAGTTTTTTAGCCAGTTTTCGGCAGTTTGTGATTTGTTAGTGAAAATGTTTTACTCGCTCGTTGGTTTACAATGCGTGACTGCTACGCTAGAGGTCCTGTTTTCGACTCCCAGGTCAAGCGGTGTTGGTGGTTCTTGTGGGCTTTCCGATGAAATTCCCAATAGCAGCTCGGAGTCTGGATTTGTGCGTGGTGAATGGTTTGCGAAATACATGGGCGACCGAGTTCTGCTCGGGTGAAAATATAGAAAATTAATATTTCTTGAAAATACTGATAAAATGAATAGGTATTCCCAGGTATGAGAAATAGCTATAAAAGTTTTTAAGCTCTTAAACCCCCCAAAAAGATAATCAAATTGTCATTAGAAATACATACATGTGCTCACGCCATTTTCCCACAGGGGTAGGCAGACACCACTGACCGCCACTTGCTTAGATTCTTATATACTTATTTAGCTTCATCCACCTTCATAAATCTTGTCATACAAACGCGGCATTAAAAAATTTGTATGAAAATATATCAATGTACCTACACTAAGGCTAATATTCAGAGACGATGCTAAGTATAAACTTAGGCTTCCGTATGTCAAATTGTAATACAAATTTGAGATATGGAAGCATTACTTTACGCTGAGCATAGCCTAAGTTTATGCTTAGCATTGTCTCTGAATATTAGCCTAAGACCTTTTTACCCGACTGCCGAAGGAGGAGGGTTATGTGTTTGACGCGTATGTATGTATGTATGTATGTCCGTTCCTATGTCCGGTCGTAACTACTTAATGGCTCAACCGATTTAGATAAATGACACCTCATTACATTCGTCTTGATGGCACGAGTGTCACTGGGTACATGTAATTTAAAAAAAAAACAAATTTGCGGATTTTATATGCTTTAATGTGCGGACTGATGTTGAAAATGATCTTTAGTTGTATCAATTTTCATTTTAAATTATCATTTAGGATCTATCTAGTGATTCTATGATAATTCATAAACTAAAAAGTAGGAAATAAAATCAATCATTAAATGAAACAAAAACCCGACTGCGTAAAAAGTACTAACTAAAAACCTAAAAACAAGCTCTGTGATGTTGAAAAATTTATTGCAGGCGGGACAAGCTGTTCGTTCATAAACAAAATTGTTTCTTTGCTTGTCCCGCTTGCAATACAGTTTTCAACATCACAGAGCTTGTTTTTAGGTATTTAGTTATTGACCCTGCTTTCAGTAAAACAATATTGTCACTTGTCAAGGCTGACCTTTTGCTGTCATTCTACATTGCTAGACGATCTAGGTTCAAATAAATTTAAAGTACAAACACCGCCAGCCCCTCTCATTTTCATTTCCTTTCACCCCAAGAATTCCTTCGCATTTAGGCGGGGCTGCGGAGGGTAAAACCGGACACACGAAGAATTTCCATTTTCCCAAGACATTCAAGAAGATGAGAGTTTTTAGGCTATACGCGTTACACTGGATTTTCTAAACATTGTTTGAACAAATTTTCTTAAGGCGGACAGTATATAAGATCGGGGCGGATTGGGTCGTCCGAAATTAGGATTTGCGTGATGTTATTAAGGTTCTTGTGAGAGCTTACTTTGTTTATATTTGGGCACTTTTTATAGTGTAGGTCTCGATAGAAGGTAACTGTTTGAAACTAGTTTTTCTATTCGACGATCCCTTTTTTCACGTATTTGTAGATTCATTTGTTTGGGCTCATCTTAGCAATACCAATCTTTTAAAAATAAATATTGACATTAGGTGCCAAAATGTAAATAGCTGAACTCAATATTTTGCCATAATTCTCTGGTACAAATAAAGTTTTTTTTTTTCCGCCCACAGGATTGTTTTAGAGAAAAGGCAGCCAGTCTATCACAAGATCCATATCTCTCTATTTCTTTGCCAAACATATTGAAATCTTATTATTAATGAAGGAAAAAATCGGCGGGCGGGCAGGATTCGAACCTGCGCCTTCTGGTTCGGTACACCAGACGCTCTGACCACTAAGCCACCGCTCGCCCTGCTCACCAGTCGAAATCTTCCTCCACATTCTAATTTACGCCTTAAAGGTGACATTCTAATTTACGTCTTAAAGGTGACGTAGCGACAGAAGCCAGAAGGCGCAGGTTCGAATCCTGCCCGCCCGCCGATTTTTTCCTTCAATAATAATAACTTGTAATCTTTGCATGAAAAATGCTTAATAAATACAAAAAGATATTGAAATCTGTTCAGCAGTTTAAGAGAGGCCTTTACAAATAAAATAATTATACATTTTGGTTTAGAATTTTAGAGGTTTATGGTACGGTTATGATGATTTACGGTCACGCTTTATGATGGTTTATGGCATATAATATTTGACAATTATGATGAACACACTGTCAATAAAGCATTAATGACAAATTTAATAAAAACGATACATTTCGATATTTTACGGAATCCCCATCTGCAGATATCCGAAAACGTTCTCCCCCCACTTTTCACAAACTAGCACACAACTTTAGATATCTCATCACCTAGTACAAATACGTTTAAAACATTTTGGGGCCCCTATTTACATTATTACATTGACAAAACATTGGCTGTAATTTATTCAAGGGCCCAAAGGTTTATGTTATGTACAGTCAACAATAAAGTTAAGTATGCAATCTGTTTTAATAAGATTAAGAGGGTTTGTGCACTCGAAATTCCACTGTCCGACGTGCACAAACTAGTATATATTTTATATGGCGTGCATTACATCGAACCGTAAAAATCGGACAATCGAATAGTTAAATTAATTGTAGTGCACAAACGCCCTGTTTTACCACCTCTGGATAGCCTTTAACCGCCAGATAAAATAAAAAATGGAACAAAATGTCTATGAAATTATCTGCCAAGTAATTTATCGGGAAGTTATCAGGAGCTGGTGAAACAGGGCCTAAATATTATTTTTTCTACCAAAGGGCAAGTATTTAAGCAGCTAACAATACCTGCATTTTGACACATTTTTGCGTAAGACATTATTACATAAACTTTGTCAAAACCGGTTCCTCTAAGTTGGTTGATCTTCATGAACCACGTCTTCAAAGAGTAAGGAATATACGGTAACGGGGACAACAACAAAGATCCCACTGGGTTGAAGTGTTCCTGGCTATGTCATAACAAGATAAGATAAGATTGTGAAAACACAGATGCATTTATCTGCCTGCCTATACCTATCTTTTTTGTTGACTGTACATAATAATTACGTGTGGGGAACATAACCACGCTTCATAGAGAGATATGTTTTTGTGGCATAACTATGTAAATGCTTAATTTATGAGCTTTTACGAGGCTTCTATTTGTGTAAAAGTTGTTTGTTGGAAACTAACTTAATTGAGTTTGATGGATCTGGAATGTGTGAAACTGAAATAAAATTACTTTTTTACGGATTTTATCGCGTTATATTGTATTATCTGATTTTAATCCATACGTTTCGGACCTTTTACAGCGTCCATAGTCACGGGTGACTAAGGCGGTAGACATTTTGACGTTTTAATTACTAACAGCTACCCTATATTTATTGGCAATCCGATTCACGCAGAACGAGCTCACCGTATCCTTCGGACTTGCAGTTTTAGGCTTGGATTTGGATTTAATTGAGTCTATAATAGGGTTCCAAGCAGGTGGTAAGACCCAGCCATCTTCTCTATTGAAATTCGGATGTTTTTAATTTCAATGGCCTCACGAATAATCCTGGGTAGGAATCGGTTTTCTTTTGCGAGGAATTGTGGTTTATCAAATCTTATGTAATGCTGGGCCTTGTCAAGGATGTGTTCATAAATTGCAGACTTTCCGGAACGGTGTTTGACATCAGCGCTGTGTTCTTTTACGCGGGTCCCTATGTTTCGTTTAGTTTGGCCTATGTAAGAGAGACCACAGTCATAATCAAGCTTGTATACTCCTGCATCTTGTATATAATACTTAAAACTGAGTGATCTTCTTTAGCGGCTTGGCATCTAGAAGCGTGCTTCAATTAAAACTTACTGTTTTAATTGAAGCACGCTTCTAGATGTAGCCAATCTTGTCAGTGACTCCTCTCACATATGCACACTGCAGGTAAGCGCTCGACTGTGGCAGTTTCTACTTCTGCTTCCCCTTTAGATTAATACAGGCGTGATGGTATTCAATTAGTTCCATATCCAACCTATATCCACTTATTAGTTGAGCGAAAAGCTAGTAGTTACAGTTCTCGCCAAACTTATTGTCCGGGTTGAAGTTGGCACGAGCTAACTTTAACCCAGCCGTAAAAATCGGAGAAACAAAATTATAGAATTGTAATAAATAAAAACGAAAGCTCAAGTCGGAGGCTGTCGCTTCATATAATTTTTATCCAATATTTTTCTTTCTCCGATTATTACGGCCGGGTCAAAGTTAGCCCGTGCCAACTTCAACCCGGACAATAAGTTTGGCGTGAACTGTACTAAATCAATTCTGTTGAGAGAGTTTTTTTTTGTCTTAATATAGACAAGAAGGCTAACTCTTGGGAATCGTATTTATAAGGTACACTTAGCAAGTATAACAAATTGTCATTATTTATTCACAGCGACGCGGCCGGAGGTCTTAACCGTTAAGCTCAGCCATTGAAAGACCCCAGGCTATGCTTAATATAAACAAAATAAAAAAAATAACGCAGCTTTTTGTTGATGACTAAAAATGTAAAGTTACCTCGACTTTTTTTTATTGTAATATTCTTTATGAAGTGAGAATTATTCTGCGTTGGGGTTGGATATTTTGTTATACAGGGTGTTTGGTAGAACGTTGAACATACGAAAATGGTGGTTAGTTGGGGTCATCTGCTGCCCACTTGGCCCAAATTATTTGACCTTGGCCGCACCGTCTTTTTTTTACTTTTTTAATTTCACAGATAATTACCAGTTTTTTTTAACTTTAATTTCGAATATCTTTACTTGTGACGGGTAAAACTGGCAGGATGTTGTTTTGTATTAATGTCTAATTGTAGCAGACTCTCATAAAATTATTGTTTGGTACAGATTTTAATGGTAAAAAAAGTTGAGTCTTTAAAGGTACAAAAAGATGTAAAAAATACATTTACCCGTCACAAGTAAAGATATTCGAATTTAAAGTAAAAAAAATCTGGTAATTTTCTGTAAAATTAAAAAAGTTAAAAAAAAACGGTGCGGCCAAGGTCAAATAATTTGGGCCAAGTGGGTAGCAGATGACCCCAACTAACCACCATTTTCGTATGTTCAACGTTCTACCAAACACCCTGTATAACTGGAGCTTAAAGTCTGGGTCTAGAATTAATTTAAATTACTTAGCTTTTAAACAATACCATACCATCACGCCTATATTCCCCGAAGGGGTAGGCAGAGGCGTACTAATGTACACCCACATTTCGCCGGTATGTTTAGGTCCCATGTAATAGGGGGCGAGCCTATTGCCATAAACCGGGCACAGATCCAGACTCCGAGCTGCTATTGGGAATTTCACAGAAAACCCAACAACACTTTGCTCGACCCGGGGATCGAACCCAGGACCTCTAGCGTAGCAGTCGCGTTTGTGACCACTAGACAAACGAGGCAGTCTTTTAAACAATAGGGTGGATATTTATCCGACACCAGATATCATCACCCCTGTGTTCCCGAAAGGGTTAGGAAAAGCTGTAATAGTACCTAGAGATCACCAATGTGTTAAGGTCCCATGTAACAGAGCGCGAGCCTATTGCCATTAATCGGGCAGAAATCTAAAAAAAATTCACAGAAAAATCCAACAACACGGCTCGACCCGGGAATCGAACTCAGAACTTCTAGCGTAGCAGTCTTAGCGTAAATTGCTGTATCAATGTGTTAAGAATGGTCACCTATATACAGACTGACCGCGGCAAGTTTAACTTAACCTTAGATTCAAAAGCGTAGTCATCCCATGCATTAGCAGCATTAAATATCTCTATTTCAAAATCACAGTCTCCTGAAAGTTACATTTCAGAAAATGTCCGTTTTGAATGTTTCTATCCCTCACCGGGTCCATTTGGGCCCATTTGGGTCCATTACAGCAGCTATCAAATGAAACGTAATCGCCAACGGGAGCGTTCCTTTGTCTTCGGCTACTCCTGAAACCGCTAAATGGTTTAGTATCACTTTCAGTTGGGGCCTGTTAAGTAAAACGGTTTTGGAAATGGACCGAGAGGCGTTAAGAGTACTTATGTGTGAATGGTGGGAATGGTCCAGCGATTGAGAGAGTGTTGACCGAGAGATCGTGCATTTGAGTCCCTATAACTCATATCTTAATCCTTATTTCCTTACTTATATTATAAATGCGAAAGTAACTCTGTCGCGCTTTCACACCAAAACTACTGAGCTGATTTAAATAAAATTTGGTACACAGATAGTCTAGAGCCTGAGAAAGGACATAGGCTACTTTTTAGTGCGAAAAATGGCTTTAAGGGGTTGAAATAGGGGATGAAAGATACAAGAAATACACAGCAGGCTCGAACAACTAGATCACAGACGTCGTCCATATTGTGTACACTGTACACTGAGTTCATTTCTATGTATCTTTGGCCTACATTTTCAATAACACACAAATATTATTAATATACAAAGTTTAGCAACAATTTTAAATGTATTTTGCATTCAAGACTTCACCCAACTTGTTACATACATTTTTGCTGCATAAATAGTTGAGATAAAGTTTGTTTATTGAACGCAAATTATAGACTGAACAACTGTTCAGTATAGGAACTATAAGAACTTTAGTTTTGAGCACACTGATCTACTTAGCTACTGGAATTAATTTGGTTTATTTGATTATCAACTTTAGAAATACAGCACAGGATTTTTAATTCTTTGTATTAACTGATTTCTGACACTTACACGAATACTAGACATTGAAATAACGATTATAATTGAAGAAACGTCGGAAATAAAATAATATCAATATAACGCGATAAAATCCGTAAAAAATAATTTTATTTCAATGTTCTTTGTATTTGTTAGAGGTATAAAATAAGTAAAATGGAGCGACAGCGTGGTTGGCCCAGACGGAGGTGGCGTGACGAATTCGACTCCCACGAGAGAGACTGGATCCTTAAGTCAACAGACAGAGTGGCTTGGAGGGAGGGAAGGGAGGTCTTTGCCCAGCAGTGGAACAAAGTGGGCTAGTAAAAAAAACTTATGGGCAACAGAAGCTAGAACTTGCTTGAAAGGAGGTCATCAAAAGACCTCAAATATAACTCGACCCAAATGTCAATGTCGGCGATACATGTCAGCTGTCAAGTTGATAGTTTTTACCATGAAGGCGCTATGAAACTGATTATAATCTGCCGTAATGGCGTGCGTTTGACATTCCGAAACTGACACTGACAGTTTTTACTATAAAAACATTACGAAAAACATAATAGTACCAAAATGGCATGATTTTTCTCAAATAAAAAGTTTTTTTCTCCCAGTCAACATTAAAAAAAGTACGACTAGAGTTTTAACCAGTGTAATACAGATTATTTTTCCAATAGGTGTACCTTCGGTACCTCATTTGGGCTGATTTCGATAACCTACTTTATTTTCCAAAATCTGATGTAAAATATTTTCAGTATTATTGTATTGCTTCATTGGTTTAGTGATCGTCAGCGCGGCTGCGGCGCTAGAGATCTTGGGTTCGATTCCTGTGTAGGAACCTATGCCTATCACTTTGGAAAATACAGGCATGTATGTATGTATTTATATACATACCTACACAAAACCCGCCGGCACAGGCCAAAATAATTTACGAGGATGTAGACATTTTGGCTACATTTTTTACCTTTCTAATTTCATAACTGCTTTGACAAATGACACTTAATTATTAAATTAAAGCCAACGCAACTATGTCCGCTGAAATTGAATTAATTAATCATTTAGCCAATACAACTTTTAATACATTTTTCTAACATCAACTATTGGAATCTCTACTCTATTTCTCAGTAATAAGGTTTATAAGTAACAAATCTGTATCAGTTCGCGTCATTGGTCATTGAACCACATAATTGCTTTGCAAAGTCAGTCAACGACGTCCAACTTTATAGAATGTTCAGCAAAGTTCGGGAAAATTCAGCTAAGTTCGGAAAGTGACGAATCATGTAGATTGTAGGCTGTTAACGCGTTAAGAAAATGTTATCGTGAAGCATTTTTTTTAATTTTATTGTTTTATACCACTAAGGTGGCAAAAAGCATACGGCCCGCCTGATGGTAAGCGGTTACCATAGCCTATGGACGCTGGTAGCACCAGGGGTATCACTCGCGCGTTGCCGACCCGATAAACCTCTTAGAGGTTTATGGAGGATTCACTGCGCCGACAGTATGAGGGAATATTCGTCTTACTGCCAGCGCAGCGCATCCTTAGCCTTTTAAGGATGCGCTGCGCTAATAAAGAATCTATTATTATAAAGAAATAATAAAGAATAAAGAATCTAGTAACAGAGCTCCTTAGCTCTGTTACTAGATTCTTTATAAAATGTGAAAATAATAATTACAGGTCCCACACATTATTTGCGATGACATTTGCAATCTCCTCTCACAGGCATCCCATCCCTTGTCCAGCAATACCAACAAATATAAAGCATAAATATATATTTGTGTAATATCGAGATCTGTCAACGAGCGCGAGGGATGCGAAGTTTACTAGAAACATAATTATATATTCTTGCATTTTCGAAGAATAATTATAGATTCTTGCATTTTCGGAGAGTATATTCCTGCAATTTTACAGAATCAATAATTATTCTACCATAGATACTGGAAATCTGTTCAAATGCTCCAGAAAAATAAAACAAAGTAACACCAGAGATAATCTGAAACAATTTAAAACTTTTTCACCCTAAACTTTTTGCATCTATTACTATGGCCGGACTCCGTAATTAATTTACCTCTGCGCATTTTTCCTTGGGCCGAGACCCAGATGGTAGTTCTCGCAGTCATAAATCATCAACACTCCTCTGAAACAACGCAACTTTCATTTTCCGTACATTTCTACGCATTTAAAATACTTTTCGTGTTAGGAAGCAGGTAGGTGCTTACATTTGAGAGGGGGAAGTAATATTCATGTTTGTGTTCATTGTGTATGTTAGTAAAAGATCTTAGTGTTTGTGTAATAGTTGAAACGGATTAATATAATTATTTTCACAGATGAAACAGTGAAGAAAATATACTTAATAGTTTAAAAAAATTGTGGTCGATAGTCATTTTAAAAATATTTTCAAAAGCACCCCACGTTTTTAAACAATAATTATTTTTACGTTTTAGTTTGATTTTCTATATTAAAACGGTGTTTTTTTTGTATTTATAAGCTATTATTTATTTTCTACATTTTAGATTGGATAAATCATAATTATACAAATAATTGCATTGCTTATAAGTACTTAAGTACGCCTTCTGCCTAACCTTTCAGAGAATAAATGCGTGATGGTGATGTTATGATAAAGCCATAAAAAAAACCTCACTAATATGAACGAGAACTTTTGCGTAGAACCGAAATACAAATTATTTTAATAGCATGCAACGCTAAGTTCTGCCAACCTGCACATAAGTCTACGTAAAATTATTTTAAGTTTAGACAAGTCAATTTTAAGTTCATACGTGTTTAAAGTTCCGTCGCTCTCTGAAATAGCTTTCTTTCAGGATATTTATGCAAAATTGTGCGCACGGTGCAGATGATATCGCCGGGGCGTGAATTAAGGTGCTACGGTGCAACAACGAACGTATAAAAACGTGTTATAATAAAAAAACAAAAACTAAATTTGGCACATGAGATTATAGATATGTAGGAGGCGAATTTAGCGGCCATTGTACCGATCTAATTAATGGAATCAGGCGTTACTTTGTGGATATCCATGACAATAAATTGCAATGAAAATATAAATAAATATTTTCATTGAAATTTATTGTCATGGTTTTAATTCCGCTTATGCTGAGATGCAAGAGCACTGCCCTCTCGTCCGCTAAATATGCACATGCAGGGAGAACTTGGTTGTTAGTGCAACATGCATTAATTACTGCCGGGGCAAGAAACACAGGCTGTTTGCCGTACCCCCATGCCATACCGTTGCACGTGCTAAGTCACCAATTTCTCGCACCCTGGCCGCGCTAAACGATCTCTTGGATTCTAATCCAACAGGCGATCTGTTTGCGGATGAGTGGACGAAGATTATATTGGTATGTCAGAAGTACTGTGAGACGAAGGTATGAAAGTGTTTTTACCTTCATTTATTTACTTTGCTTTGTTTTGTAGATTTTAATAAAGTTAGTTTTTTTTTAGTTACTGTAATTGGTGGATCTGCCACTGGCTGAATAGCCAAGAGTTTCGATAAAGATCTTAGGAGGCTCTCGTTATTCTTTATCTTCGGTAGCTGGATCAAAGCCAAAGGCAAGGAAAGCGTGCTAGATATGGCGCGTATGTTAGGAGGTTCCGTTCTTTGGAGCCCTGACTAACGCTAGCTTGGATCCTGTTCATTGTTCCTGATACCGGTGGCCTACTAGACTTTATATTTTTAAATTATTTCAGTCCTTTTTTGTTATTTTCGTGCATAAAGATCCGTATAGGAAATAATTCATTATCCAATGATTATTTTATTGAAAATTCATTGATAATAGTTTTGTAATTTTTTATTGTGAAACTTACAATATCATACATTCATAAAAATCCAGTTAGCACGAACTGGGAATCAAACCCAGAATCTCAAACATAGCAGTCATGAAGAAGAACCATAAGATCCTTACTATATATTTTATATTTAATATTATAAATGCGAAAGTAACAAGCGAAAGTAAAAAGTAAAAAGTAGTCTGTCTGTCTGCCTGTCTGCCTGTCTTTCGCGTTTTCACTAAACTACTAAAACAATTTTAATGAAATTTGGTACACAGATAGTTTAGAGTCTCAGAAAGGACATAGTCTACTTTTTAATGCGAAAAAAGGGTCCCTTTCAGGGGTTAAAATGGGGGATGTAAGTTATAGGAAATACCGAGACCACGTAAGCGAAGCCGCCGGCGGAAAGCTAGTTATGTATATATGTATGTAAAACAATAACAATATAGTATTGCGGTTAAGTATCACTGCCTTTAATATTTCATTTGTCGCATTTGGCGCGCGTCTAAGTTCGGTGCACATAATGAGTTGCGAGCTTTCACGTAGAGCGGCCGTTTGTGTGCACACAGCCTATGTACACACTGAGAGCGAAATTAATCGCTAATACACATGCCATCACGCCTGTATTCCTCAAGGAGTTAAGCAGAGGTGTAAGTATGTACACCCATAGTTCATACTATTTGGGGCGAGTCTATTTCCGTCAACTGACAACAAACTGCTACTGGCAATTTTACAGAAAAACCACACAATACTGCTCGACCTGGGAGTCGAACCTAGGACCTCTAGGGTAGCATTCCCGCTTGGTACCACTAGAGATCTCAGACCTCATAACTCTTGTAATCTTAGCCTTAAAAATTTCTTCATTCATTCTCTGAACATGTGCAAAACATTAATGAAATGAAAATATATTAGCGATTGTTACTCCCTCGTCCGTTTTGGTAGTCCCGACTGCTACGCTAGAGGTCCTGGGTTCGATTCCCAGGCCGACTTCATGGCCATGGGATACTTGACATTGTACCGTGAAGTTGAATATTATAAGCTTATGTCAACGGTATAAACAGGTTAAGTAAGTAAGTAGTAAGTTAAGTTTCACAAAGAAAAGTAAAAATATATCAGACATGACATTTTATTTTATTACCGTTGCACCCGCTGTATCCCTAACTTGGCACAGCAGTGCTTAATTGGAGCCAGCCCAGCTTGTCTTGAACTCTGCATCTATATTGCAGTTTTATTGCTCGCTAGTATAAACCCGCTTTATTTTTAATTGAAACAATTTAGACGCAAATTCTATTTTTAGAGTGCAATTATTTCGTACGTGCTCGCCTATGGGTTCATTAAAGGTAAGAATTGAAAAGAATAGACAAAAAGTCTTTTAGTTTTTTTTTGCGTTTTCCATGCTAAGATTACAAGTTATTTTTAATAAGGTCAAAGTTCTGGTGTACCGGACCAGAAGAGGCAGGTTCGAATCCAGATCGCCAGCCAATTTTTTCCTTCATTAAAAATAAAAAATCTTCTAATATGTCATTTTGAGAACCACTGCAATAAGTAATGCTATAGTAATATTAGTTAGACTTTTTAGACCAATAAATCTATGTTTAGGTTCCATGTTATAGGGGACGAGCCCATATCAGACACAAAAAAAAAACAAATCAAATCCAGACTCAAACTCCTACTGGAAATTTCAGGGAAAAACCCAACAACATTGCTCGACCCGAGAATCGAACCCAGCTCTAGCGTAGCAGTCCCCCTTGGGACCACTACTTGGCACCTACGAGCCATAGTGGAGTTTAGATTTCACTCGGAGATAGAAAAAGACTATACCTCTCGAAGTTCCTATATCAAATAATAATAAAATAAAATACTTGTATAGATGTACAATTCTTCAACATAAGTGATAGCTCTAAATAAAATACATATTTCTTCATAATAACTAAGCTACAATAAATATTTATGGCAATTTACATCCATTTACCGAACGTTTTAGGCATAAACGTCGCGATAATTACCACTTGACGTGTCTGTGCGGTGACTGGTCTGTGTCCGGCGTACGTATTGATTATTTAATTGCAACTTACAACCATTTATCGGAAGCGTTAGGCATAAACGTCGCGGTAGTCACAAGCAATTACCACTTGAGGTGTCAGTGCGTGACTGTTCTGTGTCCGAAGTACATATTATTGCTTGCTTAATTGAAACTAACAACCATTCACCGAAGGTGTTAGGCATAAACGGCGCGGTAATTACCGGAAATTACCACTTGAAGTGTCTATGCGGTGACTGGTCTGTGTCCGACGTACGTATTTCTTGTTTAATTGCAACTTACAAGCTTTTACCGTTGTAGGCATAAACATCGCGGTGATTACAAGCAATTACCACTTGACGTGACTGTGCGGTGACTGTTATGTGTCCGACGTACATATTGCTTGTTTAATTGCAACTTACAACCATTTACCGAATGCGTTAGGCATAAACGTCGCGTTAATTACCGGTAATTACCACTTGACGTGTCTATGCGGTGGCTGGTCTGTGTCCGACGTACGTATTGCTTGTTTAATTGAAACTTACAACCATTTACCGAACGCGTTAGGCATAAACGTCGCGGTAATTACCGGCAATTACCACTTGACGTGTCTGTGCGGTGACTGGTCTGTGTCCGACGTACATATTGCTTGTTTAGTTGCAACTTACAACCATATACCGAACGCGTTAGGCATAAACGTCGCGTTAATTACCGGCAATTACCACTTGACGTGTCTGTACGGTGACTGGTCTGTGTCCGACGTACGTATTGCTTGTTTAATTAGAGCGTCGGTTGCACTTAATTGGTGGTCTAGGTTCGGGTCGTTAGGAACTAGGTTAAGTTACCGATATTCACGAACTTTGGATATTGGACATGTATTGAAACAAATGGATAGTGTGTTAAGACAATGGTAAGGATGTTGCTGCCTCATTTATCTAATAGTAGCTTGGCTGTAGACATTGAGTTAAGTTTGATTCTCAGGTTGAACAGCGTTATTGAAATGTTCAGTGATATTCTCAATGGCGACTTGGAGTCAACAGTGGAACATTTTTGCCTGATATATGATTATAAGCATTCACGCCTGTATTCTTTGAAGGGTAGGGCAGATATGTACCCATGTACACCAACTGTTCGCTGTGTGGTTCAATCTAAACTCCAAGCTGCTACTGGGAATTTCACAGAAAAACCGAAGAACATTTGTGCGGCCCTCGGCCTTTGTTCGGCTTGGGAATTAAACCCAGGACCTCTAGCGTAGCATTTGGGACCAGGAGGCAGTCTTTAATTGATCGTAACCGTCTGGTTAACGGCAAATCTCCCCTTTTATTTAATAACTAGCATTCGCTTGCGGTATCTCGGTATTTCTTATAAATGATATCCCATCTTACTCGGTGAAGATGTAGCTCTCTGATGATGAAATTATTTTTCAAATTGGTCCAGTAATTATGGAGCCTATTCAATGCAATTGAACAAATAATCAAATCTTTCCTCTTTATAATATTATTTGGTATAGATTATGTAAAAAAACAAAGGGCCAAAGGGGGCACACAGAATAAAAAAAAGAACATTTATTTAAAAACAAATATAATATATCAAAAAAAATGTATACCTACTTATATCTGAAAGAGGCTGTAAATAAAATAAATAAATAAGAAGAATGAATTTTTAGGGCAGGTATGAATTAATTATTAGCTAAAAGAGACACAGTAAGTACCTACCTATATCTTAGTACAATGACAATAAACCCAAAAATGCAAAAAAAAATGCTTATAATTTTCTAGTTACTTAAATTATAAAATATTTTCTCACCGCAGCATCGCAGTCATAAAACATAATCACTCAAGTATCCTATTATGGAGGCTATCGAAGCTAAGCTATGGTTCATAAATGAAATATTTACTATCGCCCGATCACGGTCGCAGGCGCAGTTACAATGATTTCCCGCGGGAGCTGTAACTTACAGAGATATTACGTCAACTAATTTTATTGGAAAATTTCTATTGTGAAACTTTTAAATTAGTTTTCTGATAGTTATATATTGTTTTGATTATGACTTTTTCTAAATTATTATTTGAGGTATGAACAAATAGATATTCTGAGACATTTTACACAGCACCATTTAGTCACCAGGGTTCAATTCCCAGGACACAAACATTTATGTGGTGAACTTTTGTGTGCGTTTCTTATTATATCACTATGTATTTTCAAAACAAGACCTTTATACAGTCACGAGCAAAAACATGTATACACTAACAAAATAGTACGAGATCCCACCGCTCAAATCGGTATGTATCTGTTTTTTGGATAAGACTATTTTTTAATAAATCTTACGTGATAGTAGAATAGATTACACCAGGGTTGCCTGGCGAAATTTGGCCGCAACTACCTTTAATTATAAATATTCTACTCGAGTTTTGGAGAAAAAATGTAGTCACATGTTTTTTTAATGAATCCAACGTCATTTGAAAGAGAATAGTGTAGTGAGTGGAAAAAGCCATGGTTGCCAGCTCTCAGTCGGCCGCAACTTAAGGGTTGCCAGGTTTAAACAGGTACTCCACTGTTGATAATTTGCAGTCATCTGTTTTTTTAGTAAGTTATATATCAATTTAAAGGTTATTTTTTTCTCTACATTATAACATAGGGTTGCCTGAAAAATAATGGCCGCAAGTAGGGGTTGCCATCATTTAAATTAATTTATTCCACTTGATGAGGGAGCGAAAAACAAGAATAAAAACGAACAACAAAACATACCATCACGCCTGTATTCCCCGAAGGGTTCGACAGAGATGTACTAATGTACACCAACAGTTCGCTGGTACTATCCAAGAACACCGTGCTCGACCCGGGAATCGAACCCAGCAGCTCTAGCGTAGTAGTCGCGCTTGGGACTACTAGACCAACGAGGCAGTCTAAACAAATCAAAAAATAATATACAGGGTCGCCGGAGAAGTGACGTTCAAAGAGAAAATTTAGATTCCTCTAATCAAGGGGTATCCAAAACACCCCCATGTATGTTTCGCGATTTTCAGTTGCTTAGAAGATACAATTATTTTGATTATTTTTTTAATAATTTCCACCTGACATTGGTTTTGTGTTTTTTCTTTTATTGTTGTATAATTATAAATGTTTTTTTTATGGTAAGGTATAACTATAATGTCAACTACTTCCCCTAAAATATTGTAACCTAGGCCTAATGGATCATGAAAAAATTGAGGTTAAAGTTCAAATTTTCTGCTTAAGGATTTCAGTCACAAAAGATTGACTCTTATTTTTATGTTTGTTTGAATAGTGCAAGGGTTTCGGAGTATTTTTAAAAAATGCCACATATCTTGAAGATAAAAATACATTTAAAAAATTTAGAGGTCAGGATTAATTTCCTGTAAATTGCATTCAGTGACAAAGGAGTAACTTTTTTATGGAAACTGGAACAATATTTCTTTAAATTTTCATACCCCAAACAAAAAAATCTATAGGTTTGACGCCAAAACAGCGTGGTGGACAGCGAATTATTTCGTTCTTTTAAAAAAAAGTACTAAATTAGTTAAGTCGTCGTTAGCCCGACTCTTACGCTAAAGGTTCGGAGTATGATTCCCAGTTCGGGCAGTCTTACTAGGTTTTTTTTATGCAATTTGCAGTAATAGCTCGAAATTAACAATGAAACAACAACAAACAACGAAATTAAAAAATCTAGAGATCAATCGGGATTTATTTCCTGTAAATTGCATTCAAAGTAACAAAAGAGTAACTTTTTTTATGAAAACTAGAATAATATTTTAACAAAAATTTTCCACCATCATACACCACCATTCTACAGAACACCCACAGTTCACTAGTATGTTTAGGTCACGTAATAGGCGAGCCTATTGCCATTAACCGGGTGTAAATGTTAATTTCGAGCTATTACTGCAAATTGCATGAAAAAACCTAATAAGACCGCCCGAACTGGGAATCATACTCCGAACCTTTAGCGTAAGAGTCGCGCTAACGGCGACTTAACTAATTTAGTAATTTTTTTTTAAAGAACGAAATAATTCGCTGTCCACCACGCTGTTTTGGCATCAAACCTTTAGATTTTTTTGTTTGGGGTATGAAAATTTAAAGAAATATTGTTCCAGTTTCCATAAAAAAGTTACTCCTTTGTCACTGAATGCAATTTACAGGAAATTAATCCTGACCTCTAAATTTTTTAAATGTATTTTTATCTTCAAGATAATATGTGGCATTTTTTTAAAATACTCCGAAACCCTTGCACTATTCAAACAAACATAAAAATAAGAGTCAATCTTTTGTGACTGAAACCCTTAAGCAGAAAACTTGAACTTTAACCTCAATTTTTTCATGATCCATTAGGCCTAGGTGTACAATATTTTAGGGGAAGTAGTTGACATTATAGTTATCCCTTACCATAAAAAAAACATTTATAATCATACAACAATAAAAGAAAAAACACAAAACCAATGTCAGGTGGAAATTATTAAAAAAATAATCAAAATAATTGTATCTTCTAAGCAACTGAAAATCGCGAAACATACATGGGGGTGTTTTGGATACCCCTTGATTAGAGGAATCTAAATTTTCTCTTTGAACGTCACTTCTCCGGCGACCCTGTATATTATTTTTTGATTTGTTTAGACTGCCTCGTTGGTCTAGTAGTCCCAAGCGCGACTACTACGCTAGAGCTGCTGGGTTCGATTCCCGGGTCGAGCACGGTGTTCTTGGATAGTACCAGCGAACTGTTGGTGTACATTAGTACATCTCTGTCGAACCCTTCGGGGAATACAGGCGTGATGGTATGTTTTGTTGTTCGTTTTTATTCTTGTTTTTCGCTCCCTCATCAAGTGGAATAAATTAATTCAAATGATGGCAACCCCTACTTGCGGCCATTATTTTTCAGGCAACCCTATGTTATAATATAGAGAAAAAAATAACCTTTAAATTGATATATAACTTACTAAAAAAACAGATGACTGCAAATTATCAACAGTGGAGTACCTGTTTAAACCTGGCAACCCTTAAGTTGCGGCCGCCTGAGAGCTGGCAACCATGGCTTTTTCCACTCACTACACTATTCTCTTTCAAATGACGTTGGATTCATCAAAAAAACATGTGACTACATTTTTTCTCCAAAACTCGAGAACAATATTTATAATTAAAGGTAGATGCGGCCAAATTTGGCCAGGCAACCCTGGTGTAATCAATTCTACTATCAAGTAAGATTTATTAAAAAATAGTCTTATCCAAAAAACAGATACATACCGATTTGAGCGGTGGGATCTTAGGCTAAAAGGGCTAAAGCAATTTTCTCCCAAAGTACTACTAAGATTTTTATAATATTACGAACATAGTATTTACTAACCAATACTATAGTGGCATTGGTGTTATCGCAAAGTTGGAATCGTTCATTCATGAAAAACCGCTTTAGCACTATTGTTAGTATATACATCTTTTTGCTTGTGACTGTACATAATATTATGTTTTTTGTATACTACTCAAAGAAAAGCTCTGGGCCCATAGACAACATTCGAATCGTCAAACGAATAAAAACAAAATGTAAGGAAATGACACAAGCTTTTGACAAATCGGGCTGTCACTAATGTCATTTCCATACATTTTGTTTCTATTCGTTTGTCGATTCGCATGTCAAATTGCAACTTGTCTAGGCCTCTTTTGCCAGCATATTGTGTGCCTGATCAGTGTCATAAGCCGGTCGTCTTGTTCGCGTAAAAAAGGGCTTTTCAACATTTAACGAAGTTTCCTAAAACAAAAGTGGAAGCCAAACAAAGCGCTTGTTATCACTTTGACACCTGACAAATTTAAGAGTGTTCGATTTCAGGTAGAGAAAGTTTTTCTAAAGGGCTTTTGTTCGAGAGAGAAAAGTTTTTAATAAAGCAGAATGCTATTTTCGACTATACGTGAAATACGTTGAGTTTTTTGCTGATTGTGTGGTAATAACTAGTACCTAATAGCTTAGCAGTTAGAACGTGGGCCTGCCGTGCATAGTTACTTGGGTTGAAATTTGGGAAACGCAATTTTGACTTAATTTAGTAGTCTTTTGAATGCATAGCTTCACGCCTGTTTCCCATAGGTGACGGCAGTGATAGATTTCTACTTGCTACGATCCTGGAACACAACTTTGCTTCATCTATGCTCATCAACCTCCCCATGAATGCTTCTCGGTTTCGGGTGCTCTTAACCTTGCCTTTTTGAAAAGGCGGGAAGCCATATATGTTGAATACCTATGCAAATGAGAAATTTTCTGTGTGGTATTCTTGACTATAATCTCTATACTAATATAATCTATCTTTGTACCAAATTTCATTCAGATCAGTTCAGTAGTTTTTGCGTGAAAGAGTAACAAACATCCATCCATACATCCAAACTTTCACATTTATAATATTAGTACGATTATTTTAATCTGTGCCTATACCAACAACACTATAATGCCAAGCTTTCGACAGTCTGTATTGCCTTAAAAATAAAGTACACTATAAAAAAATATTGGATCGCTAAGAAAATGTCTCCCTAAAGAGTAATCTGAGATAAAATATAATGTACTAACTCTATCTTATCTTTATGAATATTTGTTATTTTTTTTACTATTATTTATGTAGGAATGGAACGTGATGAATGAACTAAGTATTATGATATTATGTAAGGTGTGAGTGAGAGAACGAATGTATGGACGATTAGATGACGTGAATGACGTAAAAGATAAATGAGTGACAGTTGACAATTGACATTGACGGATGACACGACATTGACAGATAAGGGAAGAAAGACGAACTGAGAGAAAGACGTTGTACTGAAGCCCCTCGCTCCCCTCGTTCGCCCCTCAGGGTTGTAGGGTTCGCCCCTCATTACAATCAACCCCTAGTTAGGCGAACCCTACGCCATATCAAGCTAAGCTAACCCTGCTATAACAAAGTATTTCCCTTCTAAGGAATCCTTTATGTAATATTTGCCTTGCCTGTTTATGCTTTTGATTAGTTAATCTATACTAATATTATAAAGAGGAAAGATTTGTTTGTTTGTTTGTAATGAATAGGCTCCGAAACTACTGGACCGATTTCAAAAATTCTTTCACCTTTGGAAAGCTACATTATCCCCGAGTAACATAGGCTATATATCATCACGCTACGACTAATAGGAGCGGAGTAGTAATGAAAAATGTAGCAAAAACGGGGAAAAAATTATAAGACCACGCGGGCGAAGCCGCTGGCGGGAAGCTAGTAAATTATAAGAATAAAAGCATCTAACATGTCATCCCACACTTTAATTATTAATAATAATGTAGTTTTAGTTACATAATTTTATAGTTTTTATATTATATTGTGTACGTCAGTGTGTTTGAATAAAAAAAAATCTTCGTCATTCTGCTATCACAATAAAATTCCCTACGCGCATGTTAGAATATTAAGAATATTGTTCTAAGTCAGGGATTTGCTACAATTTACAATTATATGTAGCGAATTTTTACTACAAAGTAGAGTAAGTAATTTGATGTTTTATTTTTAAAATTAGAAAAAAGGTTGGTAATGGAAACGTACTTACGAAATGTTGCAGACACTGCCCGTCGTTAACCCCGATGACACTGCAAAAATACATAAAACCATTATGAATTAAGTAATAAGGTAAAAAGACAGCGATAGCGTAGTAATATATCCAATGGATTGCCAAGTTGCAGATCTCGATTTCGACTCCAAGGCACCTCCTTGAATGACTTGAATGACTTTGTGTAATCATATTGCTTAAAGCTTCTTCTTCCTCCTAGCCTTTTCCCAACCATGTTGGGGTCGGCTTCCAGTCTAACCAAGATTCGGCTGAATATCAGTATTTTACACGGAGCGACTGCCATCAGACCTCCGCAACCCAATTTCTAGGCAACACCGATATTCGAAGGAAAGGCTGGTTGTTAGGCTTTTTAGGCTTCTGACTACCACTAACGATTGTCATAGGTATTCGTATGACAACCGGGACCGACGGCTTTACGTGCTCTCCGAGGCACGGAGGGGTCTCAATATGTTAAGAGTGGTCACCCATCCACAGACTGACCGCGGCAAGTGTAGCTTAACCTTGCAGATCGTTTGATCAGCGTAGTTACAACTTGGCCACGAGCCCCTCCTCATAATCATATTGCTTAAAGCATCATCATCAAATCAGCCAAAAGAAGTCCACTAAGCTGCTGAACAAAGGACTCCCCCATTGACTTCCATATGGACCGGACGAATGCTACCTGCATCCAACGACTCCCAGTGACCTTTACCAGGTTTCGTTGGTCCATCTCGTTGGAAGCCGTCTCACGCTGCGCTTTCCGGTGCGTAGTCTCGAGATCACTCTTTCTGCCACACCGGCCATTAGTTCTACGAGATATGTGCTATTGCTTAAATGATAAAAGAAAATTTCGTGAGGTAACCTGCATGCCTGAGAGATATTTTTCGGCAGGGCGTAGTCTACCAACTCGCACAGCCATGGAACAGTAAATGGGTTATGTTATGTATGGAGGAAGTTCTAACATACATACAATTTAGAAAATCTTAATAAGAACCACAAAAACTCATTATAAATTGATCAGGGAAAACGAAATCACGATTATCCTGTGTGTCAGCACCGGCATTGTATCGAAAATCATTTTTATCCCATATTGAAATTTCTCACAGGTGGCAGGAAAAACATTACGTCATCAATACAAACACATTCCGCTCCCCTTATATCAAATATTGACTTTTATTATTGCGACTCGAAGGACCAAAATGTATTCTGGCGGCTGCATCAATAAGTTTGTTGCGGATAACAACGGTTTCCGTTGAAATATCGAATGAAACTTGACAAATGAAGAAAGTTGTGGGAACACAAATCTTTGGGCATTGTTAGGAGGTGGCCAGGGACGTCATGACGTATCAAAGGTAAGGGATAGCGCTATGTAACTTGTATAGCGCTGTCTCACTCTTAAAATATAACAGCTAAATCTTCTACAGTTTCAAAATTTCTAAAGGACTGTTAAAATTTTCCAAAGACATTGTTCTTAAACTGGATGACTCAGTTTTGAATTCCGGTCTGAGGTACATTTTTCCTTACTTGGTACTCGTAAAAGGAGGTCATCGAAATTGGCCCAAATGATGTACCGAAGGTACACATATTACGCTGGTTAACACTCTAGTCGTACTTTTTTTTAATGTTGACTGGGGGATGAGAAAAGAACTTTTAATTTAAGAAAAATCACGCCATTTTGGCACACTATTATCTGTTTCGTAATGATTTCATAATAAGAACTGTCAGTGTCAGTTTCGGAATGTCAAACGCACGCCATTACGGCAGATTATTATCAGTTTCATAGTGATTTCATGGTAAAAATCAACTTGACAGCTGTCATGTACCTCCGGTACAAATTTGGGCTGTGTTGTATGGGCTTTTGATAACCTCCTTTATAACCCATGGTGAGTGAGTTTGTTTATTTAGGAAATATGTTTACTAGGGCTGCTACTCGTAAGATAGATGTGGAAAGGAGAATGAATGAGGGAAATAAATTGAATGGTGTTATACATACATTTCTGGCTCAAGGCGATCTCTAGTTTCTGCCTACCTACCAGAAAGAAGGCATGAGTGTTTGTATATAACAACTATGCTATTGGTATAAATAAATTAATAACGTATCAAACTGTGAGCTTTTATAATATTATAACAATTATCACTTATAAACTAAAATTGGAAAATACTTTAAACTAATTCAATTCAGAAATAGAAGCATTAGCTACTCTAGATAATAGTTTTACAGAATTACAATTCGTATTTTCATTTAGTTTATTTGCCTTTAATTAATCTTGAAAGGTTTATCGGGCCTTTTGTGTAAATGCTTCTAAGACTTGTCAGTCGGCTTGTCAGGCTAGAGTTAGAGTAATAAGATTATGTTCCATCTTTCTAAAATAGTTATTAAGGATAATTTTTAAAATGTTGTACAAAAATAATTGTTAACAGTAAAGTTTACCTTTTTGAAAACTAGATGGCGTTGATCAATTTTGTCTAAATCCTGAATCGCGATATGGTTTCGTTACCGCAGATATTAGGTATTTAAAGTTTGAGAACTTTGAATTGTCTCGCTTTGGAACAAATAAATAAGTTTTTGTGATGTGTAGATAGCTTTTTATAATAAAAACACGTACCTACATCGTGTGTTTTTAAGCATCTTTATGTACATACTGGTTTCTGAATTTTGAAATCATAAATGTGATAGAATCCGTAAAAAGTAGTTTTATTTAAAAAAAGAAAAATATTTGTATAAGTATGTTTGATTTTTGCTCATAAAAACCAGGGGGGGGGGGGAACGAACAAAATGTATCTAAATGACATTAGTGACAACCCGATTTGTCGAAAGCTTGTGTCATTTCCATACATTTTGTTAGTCGATTCAAATGTTATTAAGGGTTGGAATTAATCACCAATGCCTCTGGTGTTGTAGATGCAAGAACTTTTTATTGGGTACGGAAAGTCCTTATGGAGCCACCTGGGAAGGCGGCAGGGTATGCCAGACTTATACCGATTAAAAACCGCACTTTCCATCACATCCCTTTGCATCATGGCCATACCACGACCATGTTGGGATTTCGTTTGTACCTGTTTCAACGACGATTTGATTATGATCACAACAAAAGCAGCTTACTTCACTCAAACACCCAAAATAATATCAGAATTCACTTTAATAAAATTAAATACAACATCACACAAAACATTGTATTTGCCCCATTCACATAAATCCTTTTGAATAAAATAAATAAAGGTATTGTTTTAACTCTTGTTCGATATAAGTATACAGTGAACAATTTATTGTAACTGAAAATTTGAGGCTTTGGAAGGTACCGAAGAGTTGAATAATTAAAAGCATAATGGCGCAAATGTCCAACTTGTCTCGAAGTTGGCTTGTTTTGAAGTATTTTAGATGTGGGCCAAGTGCACAGGAGTTGATTTGGTTGATGTTTAATTTTCTCTAAAATCTGCCTCCTTACTAGGGTTTCTGGCTGGCTTTTTTATTTCTCGAGGCACGAGAATTCTCGAAGTTCTCGAGTATCTCGAATAATTTTGTTTTATTTATATTATATTTATATGCATTATAGGCGTCGGTATTATAAGTGTCGAAATATAAGCGTCCGTATTGCGTCGGTATTATAAGCGTCGGTTTATAGGCGTCGGTATTATAGGCGTCAGTATTATAATTAAGCGTCGGTTTTATAGTCGTCGGTATTATAAGCGTCGAAATATAAGCGTCCGTATTATAAGTGTCGAAATTATAAGTGTCGATACTATAGGCGTCGGTATTATAAGTGTCGGTATTATAGGCGTCGGTATTAAAGGCGTCGGTTTTATAGGCGATATGATAGGTTTCGATATTTTTGGCATCAATGTTAAAGGCGTCGATATTATAAGCGTCGGTCGGTATTTTTGTCGTAGATATTATAGGCGTCGATATTATAACATAATATATCCATAACTCTGAAGACGGTTAAAATATTTTTCTTTTCGAATTTTGTACTGAAGTAAATCAATTATTGTAAAACGCTTAATCCTTCATCTTAGACCAACATCCTATAATCTTTCTCGTGCCATTATAGATGATTAATACCAATTATTATAAGACCTCCCCCTCTCATCAAAACACAACCAAGAACCTTTCATATTCACAGGCGCGGGGACTTTCCGAAGCTCAAGCTATTCTGGTCATATTGATACATCAACATTGTCTGTTTAGACTGTTTCTAGATAAGTACTGTAAGTTTCATAGGACATGTTTCGGTTAAACATGCTTATGAAAGTTTTAGCTTCAGGTCTAAGGGGTCTGGCCAGACTTTTGTTTAGATTGTGCTGAACTTTGGTCCGTGACTCGCAAGTTACGTTTGCGTTTTGTTTCTTTTTAGGGTGAACGCCCTGAGATATCCTTGAGCTTTCGACTTTTGTTAATATAATAGAGATTTCTGTTAATTGTAAAAGTGCCACCAAGTGGTTCGTGTAATATTACACTCGGCGCTGGCTAGGTAGTTCCTTTGCTTGAACTTGGCTTGGCACGCTGCCGCGTGTCTAGATGACATACCATCACGCCTGTATTCCCCGAAGGGGTAGGCAGAGGCGTACTAATGTACACCCACATTTCGCCGGTATGTTTTAGGTCCCATGTAATAGGAGGCGAGCCTATTGCCATCAACCGGGCACAAATCCAGACTCCGAGCTGCTACTGAGAATTTCACAGAAAAATCCAACAACATTTTGCTCGACCCGGGGATTGAACCCAGGACCTCTAGCGTAGCAGTCGCGCTTGGAACCACTAGGCCAACGAGGCAGTCGTTATGTATAAATTATTTATACATAACTAGCGATTATTACGAATTGACGACGTCTGTGGTCTAGTGGTTCGAGTACCGGACTGCTGATCACGAGGTCGTGGGTTCGATTCCCACAAGACACAAATATTTATGTGATGAATATAAATGTTTGTGTTTGTCTGGGTGTTTCCTATGTATTATAAGTATGTATTTACAAAAAAAAAAGTATTATATCCATTGTCTAGTACCCACAGTACAAGCTCTGCTTAGTTTGGGACTAGATGGTGCTGTGAAAAATGTCCCAGGATGTTTATTTATTTATATTTATTATTTATATTAATTATCGTTATTTTTCTTATTAGATTTTTTAAAGAAACTTTTGAAATGATTTAAAACATATTTGACGATGTCTGTGGTCTACTGGTTTGCGTACCGGACTGCTGATCACGACGTCGTGGGTTCGATTCCCACAAGACACAAATATTTATGTGATGAATATAAGTGCTTGTGTTTGTCTGGGTGTTTCTTATGTAGGTATTATAAGTACGTATTCACAAAATATGTATATATAAGTATTGTATCCATTGTCTAGTACCCACAGTACAAGCTCTGCTTAGTTTGGTGCTTAGGTGGTACTATGTAAATCTAAATATGTCTAAAAATATTTTTTTATTTATATTTACTACGAGTAGATAGCGCCGTTTGTGTGCTCGGGCGGCAGACTCTGTAAGTTCTTATTCTGCTAAAACTCTAGGTTATAACAAAACAAAGTAAAACTAGGATGAACAAAACCTAAAAGCTCCTTTGTTGAGAAACCTTACGTCACGTACTCCTTTAAAAAGAAACGTGATCTACTTATTTAGACGTATCTAGGTAGACAGATAAGTTTCTAGGCCAAAACAGTGAACTTAGACTGGGAATGCTAATAAATTAGACTTAATTACTATAAGGAAACTGAACGTGTGCCTTACTCTTTGGAGGAATAAAAATATTTACGACATTTTCACATCACACATCTGTTGTCATAAAATCAAATTGTAACTATATTGAAATGAAACGGAAGGACCCTGGCCTTTGCAACACAGTTATATTACTAGCGCAAGGGTCAGAGAATTCTTTTAATTTTGGACATGTATTTTATGTCAATAAAGATTATTATATTAATATTATTTTACAAAGCTCTTCTTTTCTGACAATAGGGTTGTCCCTAATTACATTTAAATAGGAAGGAAAAAGGAATAGGAATTTAAACATACCGGCAAACTGTGGGTGTACATTAGTACACCTCTGCCTAACTCTTCGGGGAATACAGGCGTGATGGTATGTTTATTTGATTTCAAAGCACCATGTCGTCGTCGTATTACTTAAAATGTGTGTCTTGTGCTGTGTTCAATAAATTTCATTCCTTCTTTCTTTCTGTCTTTCGTCCCAAACTACATATAACAGAGTTTGTAGGTACTATGGGTACGTCCTCTACTTTTTTTGGTACATACATACTTACTTATAATAGAAACATACGAACCAACACAAACGGTTGTCTTTTAATAAACTAGCTTTTGACTTCGGCTTTTTGCTTCGGCTTCGCTCACGTGGACATAGAAAGAATTTATTGATAACCAACACAGATGATCTCTAATATCTATGGGTCTGCATACAACATAGAGGTCAAGTCCTATCTTTGGATCTTTTTAATTAATTGAAGTTCAATATGCTTATGCCTACACACCGCCAAATCATTTTGGGTTCGGAGACGTTTATATACCTACTCTTACCTTGTTTTTTTATATCTTCAATGTACAGAATCAGATACCGTTTTTTTTACGATTTTAAAATAGTAGATTTTGTAACACGTTGTTTGAGTTGCTTTTGAGAATCAAACCCAGGCCGGGAGCCCAGTCTCGGGAGTTAATGTGACAACTACCACTAATAAAGCAGTTGATCTATTTACATAATTTCTTGCCACACCACATACTCTTCAAAACAAGCGTCCCTTAATTTACTAGCGGCAGAAGTTTTCTCTATTATCTAACTTAACGCTGTCGTTTTTCATGTAGAGCCCTTCGTAGGGCCTGTGCACACTGGTGGAACGGCACAGCAAGGGAATAGCAGGTTAAGAATAATAATACAAGCAGTTTTAGCAGCATTTTAGCTTGGTATGAATCTTTGTACGTGATTTACAACCCTTCCAAATCAACTAACTACAAACAAACTAAAAAGTAGAAAATAAATGATACTTTAAAATAAATAAAAAGACACGCTTTAAAAAAAACTAAATAAAAAGTAAAATAGTTATTGTAAAGAAGCACACGGTGCTTTTTAAGATATTTCCAAAATGACTAGGTACCTTCTTCTACCAATATACCAAAAAAAAAAACTTCGTCAAATCTGTCCTCATTACCAAAGCTTACTATACAATTTCATACAATTCATGATTATATCGATGATAGGAATCTAAGGAGGAAAATGTGGCGTTCCAATACTGATGTACTTGTGGCCTCCCTGGCAACCTGAGGTTACCTTGTGATCTCTTAACAATTTTATTAATACACATTTTCCATGCTGGTCCAGTTGAGTATTGCCTGTGACTTGATTTGTCTTCATATGGTTAATATTGTTTATAATAGATTTTTAAGAACGGAAACTGTAAATGTGAACATATTGTAGCAATTAATGTCTGAGTAGACAATAGACACTTTGTCTAATATAACTATTTAAATGTAGTGCATTCATTCAAGGAGGAAAAGGAGGCCTTTGCCCAGCAGTGGGACAAAGTGGGCTAGTAAAAAAAAGTGTGGTTTATTTGCTTAGGATGACTAAGTTCTCGGATATTGAGAACCGTATTTTCTATTTTATCTCATTTTTTTTTCTCCTCTATAAGCCGACTATTACATTAACCTACAATATGCACATATTCTGATATAGCAATTGTATACCAGTAAAAAATGTATGAACTCTTATTTGAAAAGAGTATCCACGGAGTTTCTTGCCGGATTCTTCTCCAACTAGAACCATTTAGCATTTCATAAATGCTGTTAAAAGCTTATTTGAAATAAAAACTTTGAATAAATTTTAATCTGACAGACAAAGACAGTTATTAACCCCCGACGAAAAAACGACGGGGTGTTATAAGTTTGACGTGTCTGTGTGTGTGTGTATGTGTGTGTGTGTGTGTCTGTCTGTGGCATCGTAGCTACCGAACGGATGCACCGATTTTGATTTTGTTTTTTTATTTGAAAGGTGAATTAGTCGGGAGTGTTCTTAGCTATGTTTGATTAAAATCGGTCCAAAATGGCTGTCGCCACAAAATGGTGAATTACATACTTTTTCACAACTCTCTCAATATGGGTATCAAATGAAAGGGCTTGACTAGGAGAATACTATATATACACTATGATAAATTTCAAATCCAAGATGGCCGCCACCACAAAATGGAAAATAACATTTCGTGTCGGGGGTTTTCTAAATTTTTAATTTAGGTTAGGTTAGGTTATGTTGATGATAATAGTGATTAACTAATATTATTCTCCGTCTTCTAAAAATGCCTTGCCGTGCCGTGCCGTTCCACCAGTGTACGTTGGGCTTTATGGGGACATTAGGAGGTTGAAATATCTTCAGCTATCTCTCCATGGGGTAAAAATAGCGGTAATAGAAGTAATGGATTGTGGGGCATTTTATATAGTTCCGATTGGAATATGTGTGGGTGCGTTTTGGAAAGCTTTTTCGATTCGTTGAGCCGTGTTATTTGGAACTCATTGCACAATTGTGCAATTAAACAGGACAATAGTTTACGCATGTTTTTAAATTGAATACCAAGAACTGCAACTGGTAAGCTAGATGATCGAGAAATGTGTTGAAATGTGTTGTTGGATATTATGTGGTACATTTTCATTGACAAAGTCTGTGGTTTTGGTTTTAGTGTAGGGTTGGTGATCAAAAAAAAGAATCATTTATAACACAGTACAAATAAGGCACAGACAATTCAAATTGAATTACAGTATATAACCTAAATAATATATATTACCAAAGAAAAATAATAAAAACCGGTCAAGTGCGAGTCGAACCCGCACAGGGTTCCGTACCATTTTTAATTAGTATCTGTCGTGTCGTATAAAATTAGTGTTTGTCGTTATAGTTTGAAACTATGTGAACATTTCAACACTCTACCTATTACGGTTCATGAGATACAGCCCGCTGACAGACAGACGGACGTTCGGACGGACGGATAGCGGAGGCTTAGTACTAAGGTCCTGTTGACACGCTGCGTGTACAGAACTTTATGACCAATATTTCTTAATAATCACAAGGTCGTAAATTCGATTTCTGAAACAGAGTTCTTTGCCAACTATCAAAGACCAAAATAACTGTTAATTACATTCCACAATGCTTTTAGCTGTGTCCAGTACCAAAACACGAAACAATAAGATTACAAACTCATTAAGTGAGGATTGCGTCTGAATTCCGGCTGCGAGGCATTAGAATAGTTCTCGCCACCTCCCTGCGGCGGGAGGTGTGCGGGGTTGCATTCTGACGTCGTACCTTCTAGAAAGGTATGCACTCCGACGTTACCTTGCAATTAAATGGTAACTGCCCAGCCCATCATTTATTCAAATTGTGTACAGTTACGAGCACAGCCATGTAAACATTTACAAAAGGGCTAAAGCGATTTTTTCATAAATGAACACCTGCAACTTTGTGATAGCACCAATTCAAATTATAGTAAACGCGTAACAAGTAGTTTTATTTCAAAACAAGCTTCCCGCCAGCGGCTTCGCCCGCGTGGTATGTTCTTATACATATAAACCTTCCTCTTCAATCACTCTATCTATTAAAAAAACCGCATCAGAATCCGTTGCGTAGTTTTAAAGATTTAAGCATACATAGGGATAGTGACTTTGTTTTATACTATGTAGTGATATCACCAATGTCACTACAGTATTGGTTCATAAATATATATATATATAGTCCTCCTCATCGTTTTCGATGACGGCGACCCTGACTAGTTAAATTATTATTTTATAAATACATTTTTTATAACATTATAATTATATATATTATGTTTTTGTTAATTTCTATCATGAGCCCTAATATGACTCGCTAGACCGTACTTTGTTTTAAAAACTCTATCGCAAGTAATGCAGTAGAGTTGACCTTGTGTGTTATACGTGTAGTTATAGGAGGGCTTGGGTCTACTTTTTCTAACTTGGCGTTTTAAGTCTAGGGCCTCAAGTCGATTTTCCTCAAAGGTTTTAATTTTGGCGTGGATGGTAGATCGCCATGAGGATCTCTCAGATGCAAGCACCTCCCAGCTTGTTGGGTCAATAGTGCAGGCGTTAAGGTGGCGTTTAAATACATCTTTGTAGCGCAGATGCTGACCACCGTGCTTCCGTTTACCCTCTGCGATCTCAGAGTAGAAAACAACTTTGGGTAAGCGGCAGTCATCCATGCGGAAGACGTGTCCACACCACCTGAGCTGACGCTGCATGAGGAGAGCTTCCATGCCATACATTCCGGAACGACGCAAAACCTCTGTGTTAGGCACTCGGTCCTGCCACTTGATCTTTAGGATAGATCTTAGACACCTTAGATGGTACGTGTCGAGTTTCTTGATATCTGTTTTGTAAAGACACCATGTCTCTGCGCCATATAGAAGGACAGGTATGATTAGCGCTTAAAAGGTGTGTTTGACATTTCGAGGTTTAGGGCAAAATCCAAATTGCAAAAGTTATCCATACTAGAAGTTCTCTATGCTGACGATGTATGCCTCATGTCCGATAGTATGACACATCTTCAAAGCTATATTGATGCACTGAATCTGTCCTGTCAAAGATTCGGCCTGGTTATTAGCGCTTCCAAGACCCAAGTTCTTAAACAACCACCGCGGGGTTGCGAAGCTGATAAAGCTACACTGAATCTAGATGGGAAACCGCTAGAGGAAGTATCGCATTTTAAATATCTAGGAAGTAATATCCGGCACGATAATACCTTAGCGGCAGAGATACCATCGCGCATTGCCAACGCCGCTGCCAATTTCGGACGACTCGTTGATCGTGTCTGGAAGTCTCATGACATAAGGCTAGAGACGAAGATTAGCGTTCATAAATACTGTGTTCATAATATGACAAAAGTTCTATTGGTACTTTAGAAGAAAATCGATTTTGCACTTTTATTAGTGTACTAGCTTCCCGCCAGCCGCTTCGCCCGCGTGGTCTTATAATTTTTTCCCCCGTTTTTGCAACATTTTTCATTACTACTCCGCTCCTGTTAGTCGTAGCGTGATGATATATAGCCTATAGCCTTCCCCGATAAATGGGCTATCTAACACGGAAAGAATTTTTCAAATCGGTCCAGTACTTTTTGAGTTTATTCGTTACATACAAAAATACAAATCTTTCCTCTTTATAATATTAGTATAGATATATGTTTTTGCTCTTGTCTGTACATTATAGCAATGCTACTCAGTTATCAATGTTTTTTGAAGGGCCTGTTTGACCACCTAATAATTTCCTGTTAAATTACATCTATATTAATTTATAGAGAGGAAACATTTGTTTGTTTGTTATTTGCAATATGCTCCGAAACTACTAAACCGATTTGAAAAATTCTTTCATAATTATTTAGTTTATAAAAAAATCTGATAATTTATAGAAAAAAAAAATTCTATTTTTAATTTATTCGGCGGTTAGTGTTGATTCAACGGCCTGTTTCACTACCTCTTTGATAACCGCTTTATAGGAATGGAGAGTAGTGTAAATGGCAGTCTTGGGGGGCGGGGGGAGTTTGTATCTACGGTAAAACAAAATCTTGACAGAAAAAAGGATTTTACTTATATTCATTATATTTGATTCCTATATTGACCTACTTATAATATCATAATAAACAACTAGACAAAGACAAACACTTAAGTTCATCACATAAATATTTGTCTGTGGGAATCAAACCCTCAACCTCGTGCGGTACTCGAAACACTGGACCACAGACGTCGACGTCAAACTGTATTGATTTGTAACTGTAGTGTGTCCGAAAACCACTCAAATCTCACCCCTATTTAATTGTTTCGCTTGACGTGACTTCCCCAAACGTGTTTTTTGTCCTAATCAGTATTGACTTTGTGTTTCATTTACGAACTTTTCCTTATAAAATAAGGTTGATTTTAGCCTGATAATGGTATTCTTTTCACAATTTTGTATTTAAAGAAGTTAATATAGGATGTGATTTTTATGTAAGTGTTATGTAGGTTGAATCGCACGAAAGAAAAGATGCATGGATGAGATTGCAGATAGCATAACGATAAGTCGTAGCAAGTGGAAAGCTATGGTCTCTGCCTAACCCTATGGGAAACAAGCGTGAAGCTATATAGTAAGCTCGTATAACCATAAGGCCACCCATTTTATAGGTAGTTTCCTACTGGTTTTAGTTCTTATGTATTTTTGGTGTACAGTAAAACGTGTACCTATAAATAAGTAAACAAACAACTTCAAAATATCTTTTTGTATTTTTTAAGCATTTTCTATGCTAAGATTACAAGTTATTTTTAATGAAGGAAAAAATCGGCTGGCGGGCAGGATTCGAACCTGCGTCTTCTGGTTCGGTACACCAGACGTAACCTAATCTAATTTACGTCACCTGTAAGACGTAAATTAGAATGTGAAGGAAGATTTCAACTGGCGAGCAGGGCTCGCGGTGGCTTAGTGGTCAAAGCATCTGGTGTACCGAACCAGAAAACGCAGGTTCGAATCCTGCCCGCCAGCCGATTTTTTCCTTCATTAAAAATAACTTCAAAATACACGTGGTGTATATTTAGTACGTCTCTGCCTAACCCTTCAGTAAAAACAGGCGTGATGGTATGCTATGTATGTTAACACTAAGCATAAAAAAGTACGACTAGAGCTTTAACAAGCGTAATACAGGATATTTTTTCCGATAAGTGTACCTTCGGTACATCATTTGGGCAGATTTTGTTGACCTCCTTTCTTTTCAACGGACGAAGAGAAAGCTTTGTATTTATATCCGTCCCAAGGAAGTAAGTAACACCGTTAATTTTATCTGGAATCTATAAAAAGGTTGTCTGTTAGGTAAGAAATCGCTCTTAGCGGGTCGTGTGCCATCCCTACTTTCAATTTTTTTTTAACACAAAAGTATACAATCATACTGCCCGCTTGATGTAGATGGTAGGCGGTTACCACAGCCTATGGACGTTTACAACACCGAAGCATTACTCACGCGTTGTCGACCCTGCAAACACTCTACCTATTCTTAAAGAAGTAAATTATTATGCTTTAGTTTCTTAGTATGCAATAAATAGACAATATTCTATCCGTTTATCTAGACTAGACTTATTTATAAAGAATGGGTAAATTATAATCGAATATCTATTCTCCTTCCTCCTAGCCTTTTCCCAGCCATGTTGGGGTCGGCTTCCAGTCTAACCACGGTGTGGCTGAATATCAGTATTTTACACGAAGCGACTGCCACCAGACCTGCGCAACCCAATTTATATGCAATACCGATATTCGAAGGAAAGACTGGTTGTCAGACTTTTTGGGCTTCTGATTAGCACTAACGATTGTCGACGGTGTCCATTCTTACGATAAAATCATTTTGTATTCGTGTTTGCATCTCTGTCAAATGATTGGTCGTATAATTTTATAGGTGGTGCGATTGGGGATATTGTAATGTCATTATGATCCACCGCGTGCGTTCCGAATTTAAGATTTATCGCTCGAATCGCTTGGTTACCTTGAGGGTGGCGTTGCTGACTTTGATTTTTAACCCCCGACGCAAAAACGACGGGGTGTTATAAGTTTGACGTGTCTGTGTGTGTGTGTCTGTCTGTGGCATCGTAGCTCCCCAACGGATGGACCGATTTTGATTTTGTTTTTTTTATTTGAAAGGTGAATTAGTCGGGAGTGTTCTTAGCTTGATGAAAATCGGTCCAAGATGGCCGCCGCTACAAGACAGCGGATTACATATTTTTTCACAACTCCATCAATATGGGTATCAAATGAAAGGGCTTAACTAGTAGAATACTATACACTATGATACATTTGATTATGATATGATATGATAGATTTGATTTGATTAAATCCAAGATTTCGATTCCGCCACCACAAAATGGCAATTTACATTTAGTGTCGGGGGTTTTCTAAATTTTTAATTTAGGTTAGGTTATTTATTTTAGTATCGAATACCCATTAGACAAGTGGCCGTGATCGAGACCACAGAGAACTTGGCTCGATTGCCAAAAAAAATAATGTATTTGTTGTGTTATTTAATTATTATATATATGGTATGTAGCTTCATGCCTGTTTCCTTTCCTTTTTTTCCTTTTCTTTCCTTTATTATAATGAATTCTAGCACGATGTTTCATTAAAATCTCCAACACTACTCAATTTATGAATCTAATCCGTGACCTGATACTCAATAGCTACAATTTCTGCCAGCCACGCTAGCAATTAATGTAGCAAATTGAGTACATACATTTTATTAAATCTTTAAAATATCTTCATCATCCTCCTGCCCTTGTCCCATTTTTTTTAGTGTTGGCGCAGTATCTCCTTTTCATCCATTTAAACCTTTCAGCTGTCATCTCACTATATAAAAAAAACGCTAACAATGATACGAATAAGTCTAAAAGAACAGATAAAAAAATAGATTCCCACGTATTAACAATGTCAGAGATATTGTATGGTAATTGAATATAAATCATGATGAAAATCCTTTCACTCCAACAAACCAACTTCCTAATTCCTATCTAAAGCTCAGTTTATCATTCACAGGATGAGTTGGAATGATTTACAGTACATAATGGTTTTACGGGGGTTTGGCGGCACCGCACTAAGCGTAATGCTTGCGATTTTATAGCGTGTGCGATTCACGACTAGAACACATTTGAGATTATCCTGTTTATATTAATTTAATATACGTGAAGAAACCTTTGCACCCTTTTGCTCATTGCGTGCTCGGAAGAGTATGAAATTTGGAATAGTTGAACTTCGTATTGACTGAACATAGATAACATTTATGAAAATTTGGAAGCAGTTTTGTTTTTCTTTTATATAATCGAATTTCGACCACCGCGCCAACATGGCGGTAAAGTATTTATTATATACTAAAGTATTTGCTATAAATGCATTTAATAAATACTTCTTTGGCTACTCTTCTTTCAAGCGAGCTGGCCAATCCTTGTAGTTTTGGGCGCAATCCAAAAGTTTATCAAAGTTCTATTAAGATTTTCCTGTTGAAAGTTTGGAGCTCGCTACTACTTAAAAAGCATACTGGACGAACGAGAGCCTCAACCTTCTCATTCTGAGAGGAAACTTGTGCCCACGGGTTGGTGATGTTGATTTCTTTAATAAGTCGAAGAGCAATAAGGTAAAAATAAATTCCCTATTTAGGTGTAGCCTTGAATGTTTTTTTAGTAAAGAGCTCGCTTGGAATGAATTATTCACGGCCCTTAGGCAAGTGTACAATGAAATCCGTCCTTAAGGTAGCGGTTATAGTAATAAGCGACAGTGTGGTAGCAGCATTTTAATAAAATTATTTAGACGGTAATTCACAGTGACAAATGCAAGTGCAATTGAAATTGGGCAAGATTAACATCTTATCGGGTAAAGTAGAGTAGGTAGTATTTTCTGGATTTTAGCAAATATTCTGCCGCTTAGTATGTGCTAAAACATCTTAAAACCTCCGTTGAAGTCATTGGTACCTATATAAAACAGCGTAGAAATTCATCTTGATACAAAAAAATATATCATCGAATCTGAAATCGTCTTCTAAATCCATAAATGCACTCTCATTTATACATATTTGATAGGAACTTGTTATTTATGTATAGGTACTTACAGTTTTATGGTATCTAAGTCAGAAAAAGTCATGGCTTTTTCTAAATATTTCACATTGGCCAGGAAAGACGTAAAGTCATAAAATTCACATAATTACGAAGTAAAATTTCACGCCCGCGAGGCGTGAAATTTTACTTTAGACGATTTTTACTGACATTTATCGTGCTACTTACGAAGACAAAATACGCAATACTGAAGAATTGCCGCCTTGTTAAAGAACCCTGCTCTGATTATAGAGACAACATACCTCGTCCCTACACAGATGTAACATAGTAATAAACTTCGAGTAATCACAATTCGTAAAAATCGCTTTACGCTCCGCCTATGCTAATAAAACCTCACCTTGCGGTTCCCCACTGAAATCTACCCATGAAACCTTTACTCCGAACACACGTAACATATATTTAGAGGTCTGTATTTGTTTGTATGTTTGTGTTGTTATTATTACTGCGGTTTGAGTCAAAAGCCAGCTAAGGGTAAATTTAATCCTTGTAAAGTAGATTAAAGCGGGCTTAATGCTGCTTAATTGTGTTTTATTAAATAATTAAGGGGAAGTGTCAAAGCTTATTTATTTTTCTCATGGAGCACGTTAAGCCTTCGAGACGGTACTTAAAACTGTTGAAAGTATAATTTCTCCATTTAGTCAAATGGGAACTACATAGTTCGATTAAATTGAGATCGAAAATTCAACCCAAAGTGATACTATTAGAATTTGTTTTAAGTGCCATAATGCCCTTTTAGTATTCAGGACAAAAAGAACCTTTTTTTTAAGTTTAAGATAGTAAATGAGCAGACGAACCACTTGTCAAGTAGTCATCGCCACTCATGGACATCTAGAATATCAAAAGCCCTTAAAAGCCCCTACCGACTGCAAAGCTACAGATATAGGAAACTTCGTAACCCATACAGAGGTTTTTTACGACTGACTCGAACGTGACACGAACGGGTGGTTGTCAGCTCAGTCCAAATATTCGACCTGGCCCAGTTGCAATTTGACATTCGAATCAAACGGATAGAAACAAAATGTATGGATAGGGATGCTAGGATGCCTTGGTTATAACACATTGCAGACAAGGAGAGCATGCGACCAACTCCCAATAGCATGCAAATGGTGCTATTGATGCACCAGATCTGCAAAATAAGCTGGTTTGACTCTACACCCCAGATAATTACCCCCGTAATAGGAAGCCTAAAGTGTAGTGAAGCGCAACCGTGCCCCCATGTCGCACGGTTGCGCGGGCTAACTCCCCTATACCTCGCACTCTCGCTGCGCTAAACTCTCTCTTGGATTATAATCCAAGCTGTGATCTGTTTGCTGATGAATGGTCGAAGATATTGTCGGTATGCCAGACGTTCTGTGAGAAAGATTAATGAGTGTGTGTCTTTAATTACTGTAATTGGTCCTAGACCGTTGTATTTAAAGTAAAATAAATAAATAAATAAATGGAAATGACATTAGTGACAGTCGAAAGCTTCGACAAATCGGGCTGTCACTCGGCTGTCACTCGGCTTCGTCAAATTGCAACTTGTCTATAGGCCCAGTCTGCCCAGTCAGACCCCAAGAATTCCTACCATCGAGGACAAAGTACAAAACGACAGGTTTGACCCCATTCACATAAAAGTTGTAAGAAGCCAAATGACCCCTTGACCTTAATGATACATTGAGCTCTAATGAGGCAGTTCTTGGTCATAATGAGGGGAAATAATATTGCTTTCATTGTGGAAATAGTCGAGACTAGTGAATGAGGACTCTCGAACTGACTTTTAGAGGACACGACACGATGATAATATTTTAACCATCTTCAAAAAAAGGACAGGAATTCGTTGTATTTTTACCCGATAAGAAAAAAAGTATCACAACAAAATATAACTTACAATCAAAGAAATAAATGAATCAAATTAATCTATAGATATAATAATAATAATAAATAAATGAATCAAATTATATTAATCAAAATATTATAAAGAGGAAAGACTTGATTGTTTGTTTGTATTGAATAGGCTCCGAAACTACTGGACCGATTTGAAAAATTCTTTCAGTGTTAGATTTAATTAATTTAATTTAATTGATTAAGATTTAATTATTCCATTTATCGGGGAAGGCTATATACCGTTACGCTATTACTAAAGCGGAGTAGCAGTGAAAAATGTTGCAAAAACGGGGGAAAAAAGTTATCAAGACCACGCGGGCGAAGCCACTGGTGGGAAGCTTGTATTTAATAAAATTATAATAACCGCCCTATAAGTCTAGTGAGGTCTAAGTTCGCTGGAAGTCGTTGGGTTCAAGTGGCATAACCGGTCCTTGTGGAAGTCTATGGGGCCTTTGTTCAGCAGTGGACCTCTGTAGGCTGATATGATGATGATGATGATGATGAAGTCTAGTGGTTCTAAACGCAACTGTTACGTAAGAGGTTCGATTAACAGGTTGTGTAAAGTGTAGTGTTATTAGTTTTTTCTATAATTTTTAATAGCAGCTATTCCTTGGGCCCCATTCAAAGAGACCTAAACATACGCCGGAACTGTAGATGTGTTTTAGTACAACTTTGCCTACAAGATGATCTTTTATGTTGATATTGCCACTTTATACTAATCTAATATTATATATTGACATATCAGGAGCCATATATGTATGTAGATATACAATAACTATACTATACATAAGACAACAACAAATAATAACAGAGTCTTAACCCCCCTCGTTGTGCAAATGGCAGGCCTCGACTGAACGCGTGCTTCCGACTGAATGGATTTACAAAATTAGCTTCACTAGTTACTTATACGGCACGATACGGGCACGACACGATGCAGTGATGGCGGAGTTACGATTATTTAGACTCGTAAAGTTAGGATGACTTCAAGTAGGTATCCTTCGACAATCGAATGTCGATAGCATCTAAAAAGTTGATTTATTCCCGGTTATTGACAATAGGCTGGACCTTTATTACATGGAACCTGAAAAATAATGGCTTATAAGTTTTGGATCAATGTTAGTAATAATTTTGGCCAGTCTGTGATCTAGTTGTTCGAGTGCCGAACCACTAGACGAATGAATCACAAGGTCGATTCCCCGAGGAAACAAATATTTATGGGATGAATATTTGCGTTTGTCTGGGTGTTTCTAATACAAGGTGGAAGGGAGTCATCGACGCTCAAACGTCGTGACAAGGTTTCAGTCAAGGTCAAAAATAAAATGACCTAGGTCATTCATGTAGAAAATGATCGGTTAATACAGATATTGACATTTTTGATCGCGCAGTATATTGCTAAAAACACGATTACAACGCTTCGCGGTGAATGTTATCCCACGCATGATCTTAAATAAATGAAATAATGATTTTTAATTTATAAATATAATTTGGGTACATAGAAATAATGATTTTTTACACGTTCAAGTAAAAACAACTTCAGAATAAATTGAAAAATTGATGAAAAAAACGGACAATTTCAACGCAGGGGGGTCCAGAATCATGTACTCAACTCATGGTATTCGGATGTGCTTCGATGTCCCTTCCACCTTGTATAAGTATGTATTTACAAAAAATATATATATTACTAGCTGACCCAGCAAACGTTGTTTTGCCATATAGGTGTGGGTCATTTTAGGGGGATGAAAAATAGATGTTGGCTGATTCTCATAGATACCGGATAAGCACACAAAATTTCATATTAATCGGTCCAGCCGTTTCGGAGGAGTATGGCAACTAAAACTGTGACACGAGAATTTTATATATTAGATAAGTATTTTACAATCCATTTTCTTGTACTCGTAGTACAAGCTCCATTTATTCAATGAATGTAATATTAATATTAAGTTACGCCAATTTTATTCCTGTTCGGAGAACGAATGATGTTGAATGAAGGTTACAGATTAAGAAGGTGGTTAGGGACACGATTTTACTCTTCACCTTGGCCTTCACATTGCAACACGAGGTGCAAAACGTAGACATTCTGTAGTCGTCACTCGAGCAATCGCGCTAAAAGCCGTACGCGACGCACCTGACCTGCGCACACTATAGCTACTTGATACTGTACTGACAGCAAAAACAAAAAATTCAACCCATATGCTGTCCCACTGCTGGGCACGGGTCTCCACTCAGTATGAGAGGGATTAGGTTGTAGTCCACCACGCTAGCCTAATGCGGGTTGGCAGACTTCCCATGCCGTCGAGAAAATCTCTTAGGCATGCAGGTTTCCTCACGATGTTTTCCTTCACCGTTAAAGCCAAAAAAGTGCAAAAGCAACAAATAAATATTTTACTAGTTTTTTCCGCCGTGCTATTCGTGTTCACGTAGCGACATCTATCAGGCTACATAAGAACTTGTACGAACGAAGCAACAAATCCTGAATCGCGCAAGTGAAGTTTACTGTGCAACGCGTAAATATAACCACCTGACAACAACCAGTGGGCAGTGGCATATCACCAGCCTGGTCGGAGGATCCTTCCTGTTTTCCCTCCCTCCACAATTTATTTTCTTCCAATTCAGTGGGAATTAGCTAAATCCTTTCTCAGCGGATACCTACGTCATAATATTTGAGTGCGAAACCGCCCAATCCGTTCGGTGGTTTGAGCTGTGCTTTGATCGATCGATATCTTTTTATTTATTTATTTTATTTAAAACAGTGAGAAACAGTGATAGTCTAAGGGTATGACCACTGGCCTGCCAAGTCGAAGATCTCAAGTTCGAATCCAAACACGCACCTCTGACTTTTCGAAATCATGAGCGTAATAATTATGACTCGATTTTCTCGACGGCATGCGAAGTCTGCCAACCCGCATTAGGCTAGCGTGATGGACTATAGCCTAATCCCTCTCATACTGAGAGGAGACCCGTGCCCAGCAGTGGAACAGTATATGGGTTGATGATGATGGTGTTTACATCAGCCTGTTACAATTTTATACATGACATCAAAAGTTTAGAAGTGACATCCCTATATGGTGACCTAATGAAAATTGTAAATGCAATTATTACTTACTTTATGAGCTCTAAAGTGTTCGGTCATAAAGTGAGTGTATCAAATAGTTTTTATTGTTGTTTTGTTTGTTAAACACGACACTATTGTGAAACTTTGCCGCTCAACCAGCTATACAAGGTGGAAGGGACATCGACGCACATCCGAATACCATGAGTTCAGTACATGATTCTGCACCTGCGTTGAAAATTTCCGTAACTTTTTTCATAAATTTTTCAAATATTTCTGCAGGTTTTTTTCCTTGAACGTGTTAAAAACATGATTTCTATCTACCCAAATTAGATTTATAATAAAAAAATAATTATTTCATTTATTTTGGATCGCGCGCGCGATAACATTCACCGTGGAGCATTATAATCGCGTGTTTAGCAGTACACTGCGCGCTCAAAAATGTCAATATCTGTAGGTAATAACCGATCATTTTCTACATGAATGACCTAGGTCATTTTATTTTTTACCTTGAGTGAAACCTTGTCACGACGTGTGTGCGTCGATGTCCCTTCCACCTTGTATTATTCTACTGTAGATTTTGTATGTGTTTTTTTATAACATTAAGGTGGCAAACAAGCATACGGCCCGCCTGATGGCAAGCAGTTACCGTAGCCTATGGTCGCTTGCAACACCAGGGGTATCACTCGAACGTTGCCAATCCTAAAACCTCTCAGTTTTATGAAGAATTTATTAAATTCTCAGTACCAGCTCGGGGTTCAGACTTGTGCCCATGTGTTTATGGTTAATTCACTCCCTTTTGAAGAGTATAAGTAGGTGACGGCTAACAGGGATGAATGAAAAAAAAATGCTGTGCCAACCCCAAATAAATTGAGACAAGGGCAGGAAATGATATATAGGACCTTTTTACATAGGACCTAAATATACGAACTGTTTGTGTATATTAATACACCTCTACCTAACCCTTTGGGGAATACAGGCGTGATGGTATTTATGAATGCATTTAGGCGCGGCCGTTAATGAAAACAGATAATTGTTTTGGGACCATTTATTTCACATTCACCCTGAGCACGGTAATAACGGTTTTATTGCAAATAAAAAAATAACGTTATTGTATTTAATTATGTAATTACTACTCTGTGAACTGATGATACCTACATATATACCTTCGCGCCTGTATTCTCTAAAGGGTTGGGCTGAGGGGTACTATAAATGTGTGCCCACAATTCGCCAGCTTATGTTAGGCGAACCTATTGCCACTAATTGATCACAAATTCAAATTCCTAGTTGCTACTGAAAATTTCATAAAAAAGCCTAAACTTTTGCTCAATCCGGGAACCAATCGAAGGACTCCGAGTGAAGCAGTCGCGCTTAGGATCACTATAACAAACAAGGCAGTTAATATTTTTTATAAAAAAATATATATATACTTAATGGGTAATTGGAGCAGTTTCTCTAGCAGTGAATTAAGTTATAATATTAGTACACAACTCCTGCCTACCACCTCAGGGAATAGAGACGGATGGTTATGTTATATTCTAACAAAAAATATACAAAACCTCATTTTTCAGGCCGTAAAAACTTTTCCTATTAATTTTAATACACATGTTAATTACAAGTGCGTCGGCGCTTTGCCTCGTAAAATTTGGGGTTCATCAGGCCATATTAGTATTCACAGATTCAAACTTCTAGCAAGTGACAACCATCACTCAATGGTTAATACACATAAAGGCCTATTCATATATAGGCAATGTTCACTACCGTTATCGGTGACGAAAAATGTCGGGCGTAATTCTGAATGAATGTGGATGGATATAAGGGAAGAGGAAGACCAAAGAAAAGATGGATGGACTGTGTGAGAAAGGATATGACCACAAAGGAAGTGAATGATGAGATGACGGCTAATAGAGATGTATGGAAGAAAAAGACATACTGCGCCGAACCCAAGTGAATAGGGATAAGGGCAGGAGGATGATGATGATGAATTCTACTGAATAATTGAATAATTTAAAATGATAAAATGAAAATTGATACAACTCAAGATCATTTTCAAAATCAGTTCGCATATTAAAGCGTATAAAATCCGCCGTTATGATTGTTTTCGAATTTCATGTACTTAGTGACACTCGTGCTATCAAGACGAATCTAATAAGGTGTCATTTATACAAATCGGTTGAGCCGTTGAGTAGTTACGAGCGGACATACATACATACGCGTCAAACACATAACCCTCCTTCGGCAGTCGGGTAATAAAGTTATGTGGCTAGAGCGAAACTTACTGCACTATACCGTCCGGGTAGACGGCATTTTTCGCTTGCTTTGCGAAACAAGTTCTGCTGTGGAAATCAAGGAGTTCCACTTCTCATATTGGTAGCGATATCCGCTGAAGTCTATTCAGAGATAAGCCATATAAACAAATAATACCTGGCTGTAGGTAGTAACATATCACATTTTGCCGGTATGTTTAGGTCCCATGTAATAGGGGGCGAGCCTGCTGCCATCAACCGGGCACAAACCCAGACTCCGAGCTGCTACTGGGAATTACACGAAAAACCCAACAACACTTTTCTCGACCCGGGATTTGAACCCAGGTCCTCTAGCGTAGCAGTCGCGCTTTGGACCACTAAAACAACGAGGCAGAATGTAAAATACAATGCTTAAAAATACCGCAAACTCATTCGGTTTACACAACCTACAGCGGCAGACAATATTGTTCAAATCTGAACAAGCCTTAAACGAAACTAGGGCTGCGACCTACCAGTCATTATTAGTTACAACAATCGTGGGTCCCTTGAGAGCGATGTGACCAAAAAGTTTGGTTCTAAAGGTATCTGAGTCCTCGTTAACCAGGAAAATGTGCTTCAATCTACACGAATTGACCTCAGAGGACTGGTCACCCTTTCAGAATTAGACTTTTAATGGCTTGAGGGTAAAGTCAATTAGTTTTTTTACAGACAGCTAAACAATGTACTGAGTGGATCCAGTAAAATGCTAGACGATAGCGCGGGAGACCGAGTTAAAATTTCTTCTGAAAGAATTGGTGTAAAATAGCCTTGAGTTGCGAGGAAGGAATACTTAAAATGGACAAATAATATTAACAATAATGGAGGTAATCGAAATCGGCCCAAATGATGAACCGAAGGTACACGTAATAGAAAAAATACCCATAGTACGCTGGTTAAAACTCTAGTCGTCCTTTTTTATATTGACAAGGGGATGAGAAAAAAAAATCTTTTAATTTGAGAAAAACTACGCCATTTTGGCACACTAATATCTGTTTCGTAATGATTTCATAGTAAAAACTGTCAGTGTCAGTTTCAGAACGTCAAACGTACGCCATTAAGGCCAATTACGGCAGAATATTATCAGTTTCATAGTGATTTCATGGTAAAAACTATCAACTTAACAGCTGTCATGTACCTCCGGTACAAATTTGGGCTGAGTTGTATAATAATAATAATAATAATTTTTATTCAGATAAAATAATCCATTAATGGTTAGTAACAATTGACACTTATAACTATCTTAGTACGAATGTAATCTTAAAATCTAAGTATAACTATTTTATTTCACCGTCCTAACCACAATCCTTAACCAGAGCGAGTGCATGGGACACCGATACTTGTTGGATATTATCTTCAGGATATCATTGCTGCCGCCACACACTCTGCCTAATAGCGATGACACCCGCTTGCGTCTTATTGCGTAGAAGTAATCCGTATGCGCTTCGGCAAACATCGCTGACGCACTGCAGAATCGCGGCAACCGCAATAGCATCCTGAAGATGTTATTATATTGTACCCGCAGAACGCTGTATGCCTTTTGAGTGTAGTTAACCCACAGGCTGCTCGTGTAGAATGATTGACAATATGCTTTGAATAGAGTTAACATCACCTCAGCCGAACAACGAGCAAACCTGCGAGCCAACATATTACCCCGAACAGCCAGCGCTCTGCATTCACGCTCAATATCCTCATTGTCCTTCAGGTCATCGGTGATAATATGCCCTAGATATTTAAATCGCTTTACTCGCGTGAGAACTGAACCGCTAAGGGAAAGAGGTGGCGGTTCATATGGGATGTATAGGCTTTTGATGACCTCCTTTAGAGACAGCTCAGTTTGCACAGTGTTTTTTTTTTAAGGCCGTGGCGCGACTGACTTTGCATTTAAAATAAAATAATTTGAATATGACAAAAAAATAACTGGCGTAAAGTAAATATCTGTGGAACACACAATTTGTCTGGGATGGGAATGAAAGTAGCACGTGGCGCATCGTTAGTTAGGTTACTGTCAGATAAAAAAAGTCTTTCCTAGAAACCTAAGGTGAGGGGCTCGTGGCTAAGCTATAACTACGCTGATCAACCGATCTGCAAGGTTAAGCTACGCTTGCCGGGGTCAGTCTGTGGATTGGTGACCATTATTAACACATCGAGACCCCTCCGTGCCTCGGAGAGCACGTAAAGCCGTCAATCCCGGTTGTAATACGAACACCTATGATAATCGTAAGTGGTTTTCAGAAGCCCAAAAAACCTGACAACCAGTCCATCCTTCGAATATCGGTATTGAGTTGCGGAGGTCTGATGGCAGTCGCTCCGTGCAAAATACTGATATTCAGCCGCATCTGGTTAGACTGGAAGCCGACCCCAACATGGTTGGGAAAAAGGCTAGGGGGATGATGAGAAACCTAACATACCAAATCAGTCGAGCCATTTTCAAATGATGCTCATAAACGTGCAGCTATTGATTTTTATTTATAGAGATATTATATGAATATTTCTTGTGAAAGAGTGTAGGATAAAGCGGTGTTGCCAGCCTTTCCGGCCGACATGGTTCGTGCATTATGTCGGAGTTATGGCAACTTTGAACCGTGATTATGCAACTACAAGTTTTCGCCTTTTTGGGCACTTTGGTATCTTTTAGTTTGACGTGGGCCTTTATATTTGTAGTACGGATTGACAAAAAGTATGCATTATTATTTGTTCTTATAATTAGGAAATGTATAATATTATCACGAATCCCCCTTACGGGTTAGGCAGAACTGTACATACTGTTGTACACCCACAGTTCGCCGGTATTAGGCTTTAACGTTTTAAGGGTTTTAATAGGGGCGAACCAATTGCCATTAACCGGGCGCAACTACAAACTCCGAGAATTTCATAGAAAAACCCAATAACACTGCTCGACCCGGGAATCAAACTCAGAACCGAGCGTAGAAGTAACGCTTACGACCGCATTACGAGGCAGATAGATATTAGGTAGTAAATAATAAATTGATGGTAGTATCACTTATTTAAAAGCTTCATGTATAATTAATAACATTACCTGTAGCTTATATATAATTATCTTTATATTAAAACAAAACTATCATACAGAGAAAACACGCAATAATTTCTATGACAAAAGCGGTTAGACCTAGTTAAATCCGGTCGAATCCAGTTTGATCCGGATTCAGCGTGTCATATGAAATGTCAACATCATTATCTTTTTTGCTGTTGCTACAAGTGGCGGGCGTCATTAGTCGTATTGTTGGCGGTATTGACGTCTCGATATCTCAGCCGGGTTCCGTATGTGGGTTAACTGTCAACCTAGTATGTAGCAAAGTATTGAATTTTGGCAATAGTGTGGAAAAATATAGTCCCAAGCGCGACTGCTACGCTAGAGGTCCTGAGAATTTCTGTGAAATTCGCAGTAGCAGCTCAGAGTCTGGATTAGTGCCCGGTTGATGGCAATAGGCTCGCCCGCTATTACATGGGACCTAAACATACCGGCGAAATGTGGGTGTACATTAGTACGCCTCTGCCTACCCTTTCGGAGAATACAGGCATGAATCGAACCCACTCACAACCACCAGGTTAACAAGCAGTTAGAGTAATGTAGAGTTATTCTTAAGTCGTGTACGTTTTTTTTTTATACCACTAAGGTGGCAAACAAGCATACGGCCCGCCTGATGGTAAGCGGTTACCGTAGCCTATGGACACTTGCAACACCAGGGGTATCACTCGCGCGTTGCCGACCCGAAAAACCTCTTAGAGGTTTATGGAGGATTCACTGCGCCGACAGCTTAAGGGAATATTCCTCTTGCTGCCAGCGCAGCGCATCTTTAGAAGGAGCTCTGGCGAAGTGGCGACCATACTCTCTCTTTGGCTGCATTTTTCTGTAAGGTGGAGGTACTTCACCAAATGGGCTGCTCCAGATTTGAGCCATAAATGGCTGTGCCCTACCTCTATAATCAAAGCAAACATCTACAAGCAAAAAGCCAAATAAAACTTAATATTAAGTTTATTTTGTAGTAAAATATTATTACTGAGGATTACAATTACATTGTATGGCGCACACTACACGAAAACACACTTTGCTAAAGTAGCGCTAATATAAAATATCAATAGCATAATATTAGTACAGCAGAGTTCCACAAACTTCTATCAATAATAAATACGAGGGGTCGTAAGTGTCAAGTGCAGGCGTTAATATACACAGCCTTTGGGGCTTACAAGTCGCATTTTGACATTCGAATCGACAAACAAAATGTATGGAAATGACACAAGCTTCCGAAAAATCGGGCTGTCACTAATGTCATTTACATACATTGTGTTTGTCGATTCGAATGTCAAAATGCAACTTGTCTAGCCCCCCTTATCATTTTATTTATTTACTAACCTTTGCTTTTTGCAACATTTTTAACTATTACTCCGCTCCTATTAGTCGTAGCGTGATGGCATATAGCCTTCCCCGATAAATGGGCTATCTAACACTGAAATAATTTTTCAAATCGGAGCCGAGTATAAATTAAAAATGTTGTAAAAAATTAACTTGCATTTTCATTTCATTTTTATGTTAAATTTAATAAACGAAACAATATAACTAAAACTTTGAATACATATTACAATAACTAATAATAAAATTATTTGTTTTTTATTTTATATATTAAAAAACGATTATATGATAAAATTTATAATTTAATTTTATATAATACATCTTATACATAATATAAACAACAACAATTTATAAATTTTTAAATTTAATTTCAATCAAAATTAAGCAAATGTAATTTGTAATGTAACCGTAATTTAATTGTACCTAGATATTTCTAAGCATGCTGTGATTTCCTGTAAGTGAAAAAAACAGAAGGCCATTGTATTTATTTTAAATGTAATGTGTATTTTTCGTTGGAAATCCTAATAAATAAATAAAATAAATATATAAACATCTACGGGAACAAAGGCTAGTTTTACTACCAAAAGTTAGAAGCGTATGTTCAATGTTCACCAACGTACTGTATATTAGAAAATCTTGAGCACGCCGTAGAAAAATGTTTTAGTTTTCAAGGAAGGTACCTAATGACACAAATTGCAACGCTGCGCCGTCACCTTGTGTAAAATAAAATAAAATTCTCTTTACGTACGGGGCGGAAAATTCTTTGTACAATATGACACGTATTTTATATAAGTGCTATGTTACAAAAATATTAAGTCTTAGTTGGGATTTTAATAGTGTTTATAGCGACATATGCGTGTCTATTATACAAAGTGGAAGTGACATCGACGTACAATCGTCGTGACAAGGATTCACTCAAGGTCAAAAATAAAATGATCTAGGTCATTCATCTAGAAAATGATCGGTTATTACAGATATTTACATTTTTGAGCGCGCAATGTTTTGCCAAAAAACGTGATTATAACGCTCCGCGGTGAGTTTTATCGCGCACGCGTACCGGAATAAATGAAATAATGATTTTTTTATTATAAATCTAATTTGGGTAGATAGAAATAATGTTCTTTTACAATCAAGTAAAAAAACTGCAGAAAAAATTGAAAAATTTATGAAAAAAGTTACGGACAATTTCAACGGTCCAGAATCATGTAAGTACTGAACTCATGGTATTCGGATGTGCGTCGATATCCCTTCGACCTTGTATATTAGTATATAACATGTACATTTTAAAATATGTATTATATTGGTTCGTAAATACTGTGTTGTGTGTGTGTGTGTTGTGTAATATCACAAAAGTTCTATTAGTACTTTACGATGAAATCGCTAGAGCACTTTTGTTAATGTAAACATTCTTTTGCCCGTAAATGTACAAAATAAAGTATACCCATAGTTCACCGGTATTTATGACAACCATGTAAACATGTAAGCCAATTGTCACGAACAGGGCACATATTCGATTTCCGAGTTGTTATTGGAACTGAAACTGTACTCGACTTGGGAATTGAACTCAGGATTTCTGGCGTAGCAGTTCATCTAAGGAGTACAGAATAACATATTAAAACTTTAGACAAGGCAAATAAGTGCTTTCCGTAAGAATCTTAAAATGAAATTTTGCACGAGCAAAGAAAATTCTCAAGCGAGTTAAGGCGCAGTCCTATTAAGGTAGTTAATAAGAAGCGATAAGCGAACAAATAGGGCCCCCTTGGAAGGAGATTCCGCAATTCGATTTGGGAAAAAAAGGGAATTAATGTGATTCCAACACCCCCATTGTTTTTCTAACGCTTTTCGATTCTCGCCAATTATGCCTTTATTTGGAAGGAAAATAGAGCTTTTTTGCTTTGTTTTTGTGACTTAACTTATTACTTTAAATTTGGTTTATCCTTTTAATAAGTATCATTTGCTGTTTCAGGTACAAATAAAAGCATTTTTATTTCATGCATGGCAAAAGGTTTTAATGCCGATTAAATTCTAATTTTGAATAGTATTTTTTTTTTATAATATTCAACCCATATACTGTCCTACTGCTGGGCACGGGTCTCTTCTCAGTATGCGAGGGATTACGCTGTAGTCTACCACGCTAGCCTAATGCGGGTTGGCAGACTTCACATGCCAGGCAGACATGCAGGTTTCCTCGCGATGTTTCCTTCACCGTTAAAGCGAGTGATAATTACGCACATGATTTGGAAAAGTCAGAGACGACCTCTGACTTTTCGAATTCATTTGCCTGGATGCGTGCTGCCTTGGATTCGAACTCGAGACCTTTGACTTGGCAGTACAGTATCTTATCATTTTTCTTTTTTTATAATTATGATAAATGTTTGTTAAGCTAAGTTTACTCTTATTCTAAGAGGACACCCATGCCCAGCAGTGGTACGATTAATGAATTGATGATGAACTAAAAATAAAATCTAAAAAAATAAAACGAAGTCTGTTTTGTTACAACACTTATAACTCGGAAACTGCTGGGACGATTTTCATGGTCTTTGATCTGTTGGATTTGTCTCCACCCCGAATAACAGAATAACTAAATTAAAAAAGCCTAACAACCAGTCTATCCTTCGAATACCGGTGTTGCACAAAAATTCGTGAGACGACGTCTGTGGTCTAGTGGTTCGAGTACCGGACTGCTGATCACGAGGTCGTGGGTTCGATTCCCACAGGACACAAACATTTATGTGATGAACTTAGGTGTTTGTGTTTCTCTGGGTGTTTCTTATATATTATAAGTATGTATTTACAAAAAAAACGTATATAAGTATTATATCCATTGTCTAGTACCCATAGTACAAGCTCTGTTTAGTTTGGGACTAGACGGTGCTGTGTAAAATGTCCCAGGGTATTTATTATTATTATTTGTAATGCAAAGGCCTGATGGCAGTCACTTCGTGTTAAATACTGATATTCAGCCGCATCTGGTTAGACTGGAAGGTAGAAGAAAAAGGCTATTATACCACAACATTTTTACAAGGATCAGACACCTACTCATCTTAATGTACTTATCTAACCCCTACAATTTAAAACAATGTTTGTACTGTACAAACTCTTAGCATATTTACCAATCTCATTGTCGGTTTGATGTGAAACATTACGCACGATGTAATACGTTCAAGTATGCTTGTCAGTCAAGTCGTCTTGAGATAAAACGCTTGTATTAGAGATAAAATAAACGACTAAGGAATGACTCCCCTTAGGGGCGAAATCAGCCTGTATGGTACAAGTTAAAAGATTCTTAATAAAACTAGACTATCTGTGTACCAAATTTCATTTCAATCGGTTCAGTAGTTTTGGCGTGAAAGCGCGACAGACAGACAGACAGAGTTACTTTTGCATTTATAATATTAGTAGGTAAGGTTAAGGATTGAAAGAATTTTATTCAGCACAATTTTTTTACCTGAAATACCTTTACACTCTAATATAAATTGCGCTGAATCGGCGCTGGTTCAGCATAAGCTAGACGGAATGCCTGGCGCTGGATTTCAACCACACCCATAGTGACTCACGATTGGGTCATTGTCTGGCTGTTTGGCGGTCTCCCCAATTCAGCAGCACGCAGGCCACAGCTCCTGAAGGCTGGAGTTCTTGGCATCCTGCAGTGCTGCGTCCAAACGGATCGGGAGAGACATCGAAACTTCATTATCGCTGGTCAACTGTTACTTCTACCACAAACATGGGAGGTGCGAAGCGTTACCATCCGTGACGACTCTTACAAATGGCTTCAAGTGACTTTGGATTTGCCATTGCAATATACCTACAGTTCGTAATAGACATACCATCACGCCTGTGTCGCGTGGATCAGCAGAGATGTACTGTTACGCAACCATTCTTAAGTCTAATGAAAATCAGCGTTGCAGCGACTTAATAAGCTGCAGTATTATTGAATGGGAACTTGTAACAGCTACGAATAACAGTGATATAAAGTTTAGTTAAAGAGTTACCCTTCATGCCATCCGATATACCGTCCTCGCCGGCGAGGCCCGTCGCGAAGACCCCGAAACGGTACCCCTCCCCGTCCCTTGCTCGAGCCGGCCCGCGCCGAGCCAGTAGTTTTAAATTCGTCCCAAAGTAATTTAAGCCCAGATCCAGCTGTCCCTAGCTGCCCCCCCAGCAACGCCCTAAGCCGAGGTCCGAGTCCCGTTAGGGGACGCCCTTAGCTGCTGTTGCTTAGTTTATAAGTGTCCCTGGCTGGAGGCACAAAAGGTGCCTCGCCACCAAGCCCGGTTAAGATTCTAAAGCTCCTGAGCTAGAATCTACATCCGTCCTAAAAAAAAAGTTACCCTTCATCTCGTACTGTTTGTTTAGTTTTTTTTACTATACCTAATGTACGGTCGCGGTCATAAGTCCATTACTATTTTTACAAGTCTATGGCATGAAACAAGTTTCACTTACGACCTTTATCTATAACAAACATTTTGCATACATAGACGATCCCGTATATCGTAGATACTCTTTCATAATTATCTAGTTGGAAAGAGAGCGATGTAATGATCATTCAGTGACGAGATGTCGCGACGGCGTATTAAGATAGTGGTACCTATTAAATTTCAAATCACTAAGTATATGTTTATGTATACGCGCAGTAACGTGCAGGCAAATATGATAATTGATATGATAATGGACTTATGGCCTCTTACTGTACTTTTGTAGATTTTGCTTTTTTTGTTTGTTATTAAGGGCGAATCTAAACTGCGTTGCACAGAATATGATAGCAAGATCTCAATAGTAATGCCATGATAACTACTTGGTCTTTGGTCCTTGGTTTTTTCCAGCCTAAAAGTTGATTGATATTAACCTATTTTTGTCTGCGAAGGACAAAAGACTCAAGATCACGAGTCACTTTTAAAATTATTTGTTACTTGAATTAAGTAGATAGGTACGTTGCCTTATCAATCAAGTGGTCCTGTAGTCCGCGCAGAACTAGTTGGCCGCGCCTTAGTTAGGGACGGGGGTGAGGTGGCGGGTTACTGTGAATGAAAGCAAGCGTCCCCGCCCATCCGTCCCACCGTGCGCAGTCGACCCCATCCCTCCGTCCCACCGCGCGCAGTCGACCCCATCCCTCCGCCCCACCGCGCGCAGTCGACCCCACCTCTCCGTCCCACCGCGCGCAGTCGACCCCACCTCTCCGTCCCACCGCGCGCAGTCGACCCCATCCCTCCGTCCCACCGCGCGCAGTCGACCCCATCCCTCCGTCCCACCGCGCGCAGTCGACCCCATCCCTTCGTCCCACCGCGCGCAGTCGACCCCACCTCTCCGTCCCACCGCGCGCAGTCGACCCCATCCCTCCGTCCCACCGCGCGCAGTCGACCCCATCCCTCCGTCCCACCGCGCGTAGTCGACCCCATCTCTATAAAAATCCCACTAGCAGTTTGGAGTGTGGGTTTACGATCGGTATATGGCTATAGGCTCGCCCCCTATTACATGGGCCTTTAACATACGTAGGTGATATAATTTTATATTAGCGACCCGCCTCGCATGGGTTTGAATTTCTTGTATTTTCTGTACTATAATATGTATGTATTATACATATAAACCTTCCTCTTCAATCACGTTGCGTAGTTTTCAAGATTTAAGCATACGGATATAGGGACAGAGAAAGCGACTTTGTTTTATACTATGTAGTGATTACATATACGACATATAAGAGCTGTTCTCACATTTCCACCAACCAGTTATTGATTATTACTCGCGCCCTTATCGCTTCGATACGGAGATTAGCTCGCGCGATAATCCATTCATATCTTTTCAATATATGCTTATAGGATCAGCTAAATAACAGGGTTCTTTCTTAACAACATTATATCATCACGCATCTATTTTCCAGAGGTTTTAGCAGAGGTGTGGGTACTGTTATAATATTCTTATTGCTACATCCTTTATAAAGTGAAGGGCTGATCTGTCTTTAGTTGTTTACTTCAATCAGAGGCATTTCATTAGAAATTTAAATTTTATTTTTTCAAACTTCATTAGAAATGACGTCAATCGCGAACCTCGTACTATGCATTTTTTATGTTGCTAACTAGATCGGTATTAGACTTCGATGTGGACACATATTATGATTAATTTTGTATTTTCCTTCTATTAAATTCTAGTTTGTGGTAGAAAGTGTTTTTTTTTAAAAAAAAAAGACTCCCACATCCCACCCCGTAACAGTACAATGTACCGTCACAGTTCGCCGTAATAGGGGGCGAGCCTAATGCCATCGACCGGCCACAAACCATCACTCCGAGCTGCTACTGGGGATTTAACAGAAAAACTCAACAACACTTTGCTCAATACGGGAATCGAACCCAGGATGTATAGCGTAGCAGTCGTGTGTGTCATCACTAGATTTACGAAGCAGGCTGTATTTAAAAAATTAAAGAAAAGTTGTAATAATAATAATAAGGCGAGAATTTGTTAAAATCCACAGAAAAAAAAATCACTCCGTACTTAAATCCCAATTGATATTGAAATTGTAAGATTCAGGGGGACAACCGAGGGTTTGTCGCCGCTAATTTGTCACTTTGTTCGACTTCTTGACAAATGGGGATAGTCAACGTTTTTAGGTGTTTCGATAATTTTTTGGTTGTTGAAGTGATTGGCGGCCTTAGGCGGCTAAAAAAGTCACATTAAGAATTTCCTCTGGGTTCAATTCATAATTCGAACTCGATAAAATCCGTATAACATTTATAGTGTATAGTATTCTCCTAGTTAAGCCCTTTCATTTGATACCCATATTGAGGGAGTTGTGAAAAAATATGTATTTCAAATAAAAAAAAACATAATCAAAATCGGTTCATCCGTTCGGGAGCTGCGATGCCACAGACAGACAGACACACACACAGACACGTCAAACTTATAACACCGTTTTTGCGTCCTGTAGATTGGCCTGGACCAAATTTCATTTAAAAAAAGCTAAAGTTCTAAAGCGGTGAATGCCATATATTTTTTAAACTTTTAATTTTGTTTTCTGTTAATTTATTAACGTTAGGGCCTGTTTAACCACCTCCCAATAAGTTCCCGTTAAATTACCTAGCAGATAATTTCATTACGAATTTTGTTACATTTTTTACTTATCCGGCGATTAGCGCTTATTCAGAGTTGATAAAACAAGCCCTTAGTGTTTCAAATTTGTTCATTAATTATTGTATTAGACGAAACTATTTTAGATAAAGTAATTAGATAGTTAGGTAAAGTATCTAATTAAGTGTAAACGAAGATGTATTGTGTTATTGGGCATCAATTTTATTATTGGGTAATGCAATACCCAATAATAAGATTATAATTTAATAAATTAATAGTAAGTAACTATTAATTTTATTGAATATTATACCATCATGCCTGTATTCCTCTATATTAGACGTCTGTGATCTAGTGGTTCGAGTACCGGACTGCTGATCACGAGGTCGTGGGTTCGATTCACACAAGACACAAACATTTATGATGAACTGAGGTGTTTGTGTTTGTCTGGGTGTTACTTATTTATTATAGGTATGTATTTACAAAAAAAAAGTATATAAGTATTATATCCATTGTCTAATACCCATAGTACAAGCTCTGCTTAGTATGGGCCTAGATGGTGCTGTGAAAAAATGTCCCAGGATATTTATTTATTTATTTATTCCTCGAAGGGTTAAGTAGATTGCCGTCAGATTGTGTGTATATTTTGTTGGAGATGCTTAAATAAATAAATTAACCGAGCACATATAAAAAAATTATGATTGTGTGTGCGCCCTAGGTAAAATTCTAACAACCCAAATCTGCTAAAATCCTAATATTCCTATTTTGCAACATTTTTTTATGTAGCCCTGAAAAATCTACTATATAAAAATAAGACGGGTTTTCCTTCCTGACGCTATAACTCCAGAACGCACGAACCGATTTCCACGGTTTTGCATTCGTTGGAAAGGTCTCGGGCTCCGTGAGGTTTATAGCAAAGAAAATTCAGGAAAAATTTCAACAGAAAAGGGGGTTAAAAGGTTATCAAGACCATGCGGGCGAAGCCGCTGGCGGAAAGCTAGTCTTTATATAAATACTTATTTGTCTTTTTAGTATACAATAATAGTAGATTTATTTTATAATTATTTGCAATATAAGTACCAGCTCGGAGTTCAGATTTGTTCCCGGTTAATAGGTACAGGTTTGCCCCTATTACACGGGACCTAAACATACTGCGAACCGTGTATGTGTGCACTTCTGCCTTTTTTTGGGATGCAGAAAATACTATATTCTGATCCTGCCATCTGGGGAAGCGGCAGGGTATACTCAGGGGTCACTTGCACTATGTGTTATGGCCATGGGATCTAAAACATTAACCTCTACTATGACGGGCATTATAGTCTGCGCGGAACTAGTTGGCCGCGCCTTAGGTATGGGAGCGGTGGGACGGCGGGGTGAGGTCGCCTGCGCGCGGTGCGGCTTGTTTTTGTTCACAGTAACCCGCCGCCTCACCCCCGTCCCTACCTAAGTTGCGGCCAACTAGTTCCGCGCGGACTATAACACTTCTGTCTAACCCTTACGGAATACAGCCGCACAGTGTTCAAAAATACCTTAGGGTCGGACATTTTTAGTGAAGGTAAGCCCATGATACGTCGTCAAATTCTAAGCCTTAGAGTAGAACACCCGAGTGACAAATCCTTATGGTTATTGAGAAAATTGACCGCAAAGTTCATTATTTATAGGTGTAAAAAAAAGTACATAATATTTTTTTTCTAGAAAAGTGAGCATTTGTTTGTAGATTTCTGATGGTTGTGTTACAAAGCATTTTAAACCAGACTGCGTTAAAAAGTTATTTTTATTAATAATATAGGCTAGCTTGTCTCTGCCCGTGATACATTTTCTAACATTCAATTAAGTGCTTATTTCCGATGTTACATAGAGCATACTTTTAATTTTTACTTCACTAAAAATGTCCGACCCCAAGGTATTTTTGAACACTGTGAGCCGTGATAGGATGTATTATGTATTTTAATTATTTAACATGAGCCGTTTAAGTAGTGTTAAAGGTATTTGTATGATAATTAAAGCTGATGGCTTATGTTTACATCAATAATTACTTGTTAATGAGTCTTGCCACTGTAATAATGAGTGCAACCGCCACTGAAAGCTTTTACATGCTAATTTTAACACTAGCAAATATGAATATTCACTCTTGTTCACTTAATGAGTTTCTTACTACAATATATACTGACGACGACGTCTGTGGTCTATTGGTTCGAGTACCGGACTGCTGATCACGAGGTCGTGGGTTCGATTCCCACAGGACACAAACATTTATTGTGATGAACTTAAGTGTTTGTGTTTGTCTGGGTGTTTCCTATGTATTATAAGTATGTATTTACAAAAAAAAAGTATATAAGTATTATGTCCATTGTCTAGTACCAATACTACAAGCTCTCCAGCGACATCTAGCATTAAAAAAAAATGACTTGTAAGTGTCTTTAAAGGATCTACTTACAGAAATAAATGTCATTTCATTTCATTTCTGCTTAGTTTGGGACTAGATGGTGCTGTGAAAAAAATGTCCCAAGATATTTATTATACAAAAATTATAAAACTGTAGAGTATGTTTGTTTGGTTTAACGCGCTAATCTCAGGAACTACTGGTCCAATTTGAAAAAAATCTTTCAGTGTTAGATAGCCTGATTAACGAGGAAGGCTATAGGCTATATGGCATCATGCTACGACCAATATAAATATATTTATTGCAAAATAAATATCTTTATCTTTAGTATATACTAGCTGACCCAGCAAACGTTGTTTTGCCATATAGGGGTGGGTCATTTTAGGGGGATGAAAAATAGATGTTGGCCGATTCTCATAGATACCGGATAAGCACACAAAATTTCATACAAATCGGTCCAGCCGTTTCGGAGGAGTATGACAACTAAAACTGTGACACGAGAATTTTATATATTAGATTATACCTGTATACTCTGCGGTAAAGTAGGTCTGTTTGTCTGTTACGTTTTTACGTCTCAATATCGCGAAATATGCGGAAACAATTGAGAAAAATCTTAAGAAAAACTTGTTTTTGGTCTCCCAACTACGGAAAATCCAAAAGCGTTTTAAAATCTGCAAAATATCTTTAAAACCGTACCTCCTTTAAAGAAGCTTCAAGCATTAATAAATGTCACTGGCGTACGCCGTAGAATTTGTTTTAATTTACAAGTAATTAACAAAATGTTCGCTTGCTAGTTATCTGAGCTTTCAGCTGATGCCCATAATTATTCGGTTCGGAAATTAAACGCCAGCTTTTGTGTTCTTAAACGTCTTAATTTTTGAATTTTCTTGAGGATTAATGAAATGTAAATGAATTAAGATAGGAGACATTATGATACTGCCTCGTTGGTGTAGTGGTAAGGACTGCTACGATAGAAGTCCTGGGTTCCATCAATGACGGGTCGACCAATGTTTATTTATTTTTATTTATTTAGTATAGGAAACCCAACAACTAAACAAAAAATTATAATAAATAAAATAAAATAAAATTCATTTAATTCAAGCAACGAGGCCCATAGGAAGAAAAATTAAAATCTTAAACAACATTATAAGTACATTCAATAATCAACAAAATAATTCATTAATAATACAGATCAATTAAAATAAATTAATAATAATAATGCACAGAATTTAGTACAAATACAAAACATTAATACCGCCTGCTGAAAGGCCTTGCCTGCACATGCCTGTTGCAGCAATGCTGCATGTAGGGGCAGTCCAGTAATAACTAGCTTATGCTACACTAGGCCAATTACAGGTTCTCACGGATGGTGACAGAATAAATAACTGAAATTTTAATAATCACTAATAAGCTCAAATAGTAGGTATCTTTACATTTTGTCAACTTTAAGGCTAATATTCAGAGACGAAACTAAGCGAAAACTTACGCTTCAATACGTCAAAATGTATTACAAATTTGACATACGGAAGCGTTACTTTACTCTTGGTTTCATCTCTGAATATTAGCCTTAAAGTTGACAAAAAGTGTTGTTAGGTTTATTTGTGAAATTGTTTCACTTCTACCAAACCCTTCGCGGAATACAGGCGTGATAGTATGTAATGTAGCCTTATTTATTCTATCTGGTTATCTAGATATATTATCTATATCTAGACAAGTTGCATTTTGACATTCGAATTGACAAACAAAATGTATGGAAATGAATCAAGCTTTCGACAAATCGGGCTGTCACTAATGTCATTTCTATACATTTTGTTTGTCGATTCGAATGTCAAAATGCAACTTGTCTAGCCCCCCTGCGCGTCAATATTTTACTCTTTACAGTCGTTATCATGAAGCATTTAATAAACAATATAAGCATATACTTAGAACTAACTGCACACACATTAAACTAAGCTCTTAACTCCTCATAAACATCGCCTTAAACACTTAATCCAAATAATTTAATCATGCCCTTAATAAACTAAAAACACGAAGGGGTAAGAACTACCACCACTTAAAATCTAGTTTATCTTGACCTTCCCGCCTGCTCTTTGTCACACGAGTTTGGAAGTAAAAGGGGGTGGGGTATTGAAGTTGGAAGGTCTGGGTTAGTTGGGTGAACTGAATGAAGTAGATCATGCGTACTGAGATATTCGCTGTGCGGTTTGCCAGAGGAATTCGAGTTCAAGTAATGATGTGCCGGCGCAAATGTTAAGCGAATGGTGGAGAAGATTTATGGAATAGTTTTGAACTTTCAAAGTTATACTCATTGTAGTGATGTTAAAATAGTGTCGGTAAATGCTTGAAAACAAGTTATTTTTTATAACGCTTTTTATCTGGTTATGTATCTGTGTAACGGAATCTTCGAAATCAAAACGATGTACTATGACTCGCGTAGAACAATTAGCTGGACAAAATTTCTTATTTTGATTTTTGTTTCTAAATGAGGTTTTTAAGCATGGATGTAAGGCTCTTAGTACTTTTTAAGGATGGTTTGTCGTTTGAGCAGGTATCGCGAATAAAAAAACAATGTTCAGAAATATTTACACAATACATTTTTTGAAATATGTTGTAAAAATAATTTATCAAGAGTTGAAACTATAAAATCTAATAACATATACATAAAATACTCAAAATCAAAATATTAGCTTGTTCTACGCGAATCATAGTGCGACGCGACGAATTAATTTGATAAAAATTGCTACGACGTAGGTACTCTCAGACCTACTAAATGTATGAAAAAAAATCATAATAATCGGTCAATGCGTTTCGGAGGAGTTCGATCATTGTGGCACGAGATTTTTATATATTAGATTTGGAGAAATATTATAGAACATGTACATTTTAGGAGGGTTCGAACCTGCGTTCCTCTGGTTAAGTATACCGCGGACGCTTTGTAACCGCGACTGCTACGCTAGAGGTTCGATTCCCAGGTCGAGGAAAGGTACTATTGGGTTTTCCTATAGTGGCAGTTTGGGGTCTGGATTTATGCACTGTATTCCGCCAAAGGGGTAGGCAGATGCTCATAAATGTGCACCCACGGTACGCCGCCGCGCCGGTATGTTTAGGGGCCCCATGTAAGCCCTATTGACATTGACAATCGGGCTCAAAACTCCGAGTTGCAACTGGTACAGTACAAAAAAAAAACGAGAATCGAACTTAGTAATTTTATTGTAGCAATCACACCTACAACCACTAGGCCAAGTGAACAGTCATAAATATGTCATACAAAAGTTTTACAATGTCTACAACAACACAAAGTGTTAAGAAAAATACAGTTGTGTTACTTCTTAAACTTTTCCCCCTTGCACGCTTTATATAAACTTCGCGTATGTTTTATATGACTGTCGACAGATGGCGCAACGTATCACTTGTACGATATGAATGAAATATAGGTTGTTACTTTAAATTTATTGTTTAAGTCAAAGTCAACATCATTTATTCAAGATATACTTATTTTTGAACGTCATTTTTGAATATTCAGGGCTTGTTTCTCTCGCTAACTGTCGAATAAATTAAAAAATGGAACAAAAATTTGTATGTAATTATCTGCTAAGTAATTTAACCCAGTAAATGTATTTTTTATCATGGAAATTCGTAAAACTATATTTTTCCTGCTCCAATTTGCAAAAATTGTAGGGAAACGAAAAGGATGGCAATAATAGTCATATATGCACCTGCATACTGCACATTTTTGCATAGGTTGCAATCTAATCGTGGGAGAGGTTAATAGAAACTTATCAGTAAGCTATGAAACCTGACCTTAGACAGCCAAATATAAGGTCGCCCTTCAGCGCCTCTTAGTTTTATGATGGGAAGAAGAAATGATGCAACAAACGTCCCAGCAATACATGTAACGTTTGTTCCAGCTAATTTCCGAAACTGCTGGACCTATTTTAACGGGTTTTCACTATCAGATAGAGAATATTATATGGAATAACTTAGGATACTTAATTTTTTTTATACCACTATGGTGGCAAACAAGCATATCGCCCGCCTGATGGTAAGCGGTTACCATAGCCTATGGACGCTTGCAACACCAGGGGTTTATGGAGGATTCACTGCGCCGACAGTTTGAGGGAATATTCCTCTTACTGCCAGCGCAGCGCATCCTTAGAAGGAGCTCTGGCGACCTTACTCACTGCAGGAACACAACACACAATAAAGTGTGTTATTTGGCTGCAGTTTTCTGCAAGGTGGAGGTACTTCCCCAGATAGGCTGCTCCAGATTTGAGCCGTAAATGTCTGTGCCCTACCTCCCTTAAAATATAATTGGAAAATATATATTTGGGTTTTGCGAAGAAATATAATAGGAATGTAAATCCAATTCCGAGTGAAACTGCGTGCATCAGCAATTTGAAGCCGGCAACAGCTAGTTATCCTAGTAATATTATAAATGTCTTCTTCCTCCTAGCCTTTTCCCAACCATGTTGGGGTCGGCTTCCAGTCTAACCAGGATGCGGCTGAATATCAGTATTTTACACGGAGCGACTGCCATCAGACCTCCGCAACCCAATTTCTAGGCCGTGCTATTACGGCTATTTCAATACCGTACTGTTATTCGAAGGAAAGACTGGTTGTCAGGCTTTTTAGGCGACCACTAACGATTGTCATAGGTGTTCGTATGACAACCGGGACCGACGGCTTTACGTGATCTCCGAGGCACGGAGGGGCCTCGATATGTTAAGAATTGTCACCCATCCACGGACTGACCGCGGCAAGTGTAGCTTAACCTTGCAGATCGGTTGATCAGCTCAGTTACAACTTGGCCACGAGCCCCTCACTAATATTATGAATGTGAAAGTTTATATTATGTATAGATGGATGGATGTTTGTTACTCTTTCACGCAAAATCTACTGAACGGATCTGGATAGAATTTGGCACAGAGATAGATTAAAGTCTGGAATAGCACTTAGGGTACTTTTTATCCTGGTAAAATGTATGGTTCCCTTGGGATGGCGGGCAAAGCCGCTGGCGGAAATCTAGTAAATAATAAATAGTAATACTGGAGAAAAGACGCATTCTGCTGGAAAAATTCCACCTCTTTTCTCGAATATAAATACATTTAAGTAGCAAGTATTCAATTTTAATTAAATTAGTTCATGTGTAAAGAATATTAAAAAAAACAACTCTATTCTTCAAACAAGTAACAAGGCCCTAGTATATTTAAAAAATTAAAGCACAATTCTTTTACGTGCGCACTGTACCGTCGCAAAATGGGTCTATATTTTATACAACAAACAAGTTAAGACCCTTCTCAAGAAAATAAAACGTTAAAAACGCATTAAAAACACGGGCCTTTTTACCCGATCGATACACGCGTCTGCGTTGAACATAATCAGAATTAACACCTCGCTGTCAGTGGGACCATACCACAAAAAGAAGGTACGTAAGTAAAACCACGGTTTAATTAACTTTATTACACTGCACTGAGATAGCTAAGTAAACTACCCAAATTAAAAATTTTGAAAACCCCCGACACGAAATGTTATTTGCCATTTTGTGGTGGCGGCCATCTTGGATTTGAAATATATCATAGCGTATATTCTACTAGTTAAGCCCTTTCATTTGATACCCATAATCAAGGAGTTGTGAAAAAATATGTAATCCGCTATTTTGTGGCGGCGGCCATCTTGGACCGAATTTCATCAAACATAGCTAAGAACACTACCGACTAATTCACCTTTCAAATAAAAAAAAAACAAAATAAATATCGGTTTATCCGTTCGGGTGCCACATGCCACAGACACACACACAGAGACGTCAAACTTATAACACCCCGTAGTTTATTCGTCGGGGGTTAAAAAATTAATGAGGACTACATTTGATATACTGATATACGACATTGACGACGTCTGTGGTCTAATAGTTCGAGTACCAGACTGCTGGTCACGAAATTGTAGGTTCAATTCCCACATGACACAAATATTTATTTATATGATGAACATAAGTGTTTATCTGTCTTATGTATTATTAGTATGTACTAGCTTTCCGCCAGCGGCTTCGCCCGCGTGGTCTTGATAACCTTTTTAACCCACTTTTCTGTTGAAATTTTTCCTGAATTTTCTTTGCTATAAACCTCACGGAGCCCGAGACCTTTCCAACGAATGCAAAACCGTGGAAATCGGTTCGTGCGTTCTGGAGTTATAGCGTCAGGAAGGAAAACCCGACTTATTTTTATATAGTAGATTTACAAAAAAAAAGTATATTAATAGTACTTTATCCATTGTCTAGTGTCTAGAACAAGCTTTGCTTAGTTTGGGACTAGATGGTGTTGTGTAAAATTTCCCAGGATATAAAAGAAATGTATAGAGGAGAGGTCATCGAAAGCCTATACAACTCAGCCCAAATTTGTACCGGAGGTACTCGTACATGACAGCAGTCAAGTTGATAGTTTTTACCATGAAATCACCATGAAACTGATAATAATCTGGCGTAATTGCGTGCGTTTGACATTCCGAAACTGACACTGACAGTTTTTACTATGAAATCATTACGAAAAAGAGTGTGCCAAAATGGCGAGATTTTTCTCAAATTAAAAGTTTTTTTCTCATCACCTTAGTCAACATTAAAAAAAAGTACGACTACAATTTTAACCAGCGTAATACAGAGTATATTTTCCAATAGGTGTATCTTCGGTACCTCATTTGGGCCGAATTCGATGACCCCCTTTATTTACGTCAAAAATATAAAGAACTAAGTATGTGACTAATATGTAATACTAAGTATTTACGCACGGTATAACTTGGCCGGACTGAAGTCAGCCTTTTGAATGCGCAATGGAGCGTTTAGACTATAAATTGTATACTGCGCAATCAACCGCCTAACTTCAGTCCGGTCAATCTATACTGCGTGAAATGTACGTGAGAAAATTCAATCGCCTGTTCAAAGCATACCTTCTGTTGCATGTCGATTTTGTCACCCTAGTTTCTCATATATCACGCATAATACACAGTATCTAGCACTCTATAGCTCTAAATTGTTAGTCGTCGCGAGTAAAATTATTGCGTCGTAAGTCTTGACTGCGGGAGCAATTTCGGCAAGATTAACGCCAAATGATTATGATTATGATGGACCTTGGGTGCGGATTGTGGCTTAATAGTGGTCTTACAAATTGGTGATGATAATGACAATTTTGATACTTGACTGAGATTGGACCGACTTATCATTTTTAGTCAAAGAATTATGAGATCAAGAGCTTCTTAATTATTTTGTCTAATGGTTATCAGTGGAACTGCTACGATAGAGGTTCAAGTTCAAGTTCAAATGTTTTTATTTCAAATAAGCTTTTACAAGCACTTATGAAACGGTAAATGATTCTAGATGCACGGTTTCAAAAAGTTGATCCTATGAATCCGGCAAGAAACTCCATGGACACTCTTTTAAAATAAAAGTTGTTACAATTTTTCAGGTACTGGGTTTGATTCCTGGGTCGAGCAATGTTGTTCGGCTTATTCTCTGAAATTTCCAGTAGTTTGAAGTTGGGTTTGTACCCGATTGATAAGAATAGAGAGCTTATTACTATCAATCAGGCGCCAAAATATACCCACGAACCTTGGGTGTATTGAAGTACATCTCTACCTAGCTCTTCAAGGAATACAGGCGTGATGGTATGCTACTTAGCAGATATAAATTTAACAAAATAAAATGAGATTAAGTTAATTAGAAAGCAGTGATAGCCTAGGGGTATGACCACTGGACTGCCAAGTCAATCGTCTCGAGTTCGAATCCAAGAACCTCTGACTTTTCGAAATCATGTGCGTAATTTATCACTCGCTTTAACGGTGAAGGAAAACATCGTGAGATGAGATTTTGTCGACGGCATGTGAAGTCTGCCAACCCGCATTAGGCTAGCGTGGTGGACTATAGCCAAATCCCTCTCATACTGAGAGGAGACCCGTGCCCAGCAGTGGGACAGTATAAGGGTTGATTATTATTATTATTATACTAGCTTTCCGCCAGCGGCTTCACCCGCTTTCCCACGGGAACCATACATTTTACCGGGATAAAAAGTAGCCTATGTGCTATTCCAGACTATAATCTATCTCTGTGCCAAATTTCATCCAGATCCGTTTAGTAGTTTTTGCGTGAAAGAGTAACAAACATCCATCCATCCTCACAAACTTTCACATTTATAATATTAGTAGGAAGGAAGTAGGATAGGATTGCCTACCTTAGTTGTAAGAAAATGCTAATATTGTTGTGCCCTAACAGGGTTCATGTTTTGATTGATACTAAGCCAAATGTATACGTATTAACTTCTGTACAAAAAGAATGAATACAATAAATATATGATTATGATTATGATGCTAATTTTTTTTATTTGTTAAATAAGCAGGTGACATTCAAACACAAAGCATTTTAACAAGCTACTTTCTCGTTTAACTCCAAAACTAATGATACCACCTTTGTTCAAATCGGTTTAAAACTTTTGCCTCCAAAACTATTAATAGTTTGGCCAGTTTGCTAAATTGTTATAAGTATCATATTCCCAGAGCGAACACGTCTATGATTTATTTAATATTTCGCTATAAATTATATTTGCCTGCAAACCCTAAATATTTTAAAATATTTATCTAAAAAAAGCATTGTTTTTTAATAATAAATTATGTACCTTTAAACATAATAATAATAATACTAGACACTTGTGCGCAGATTCGCCTGCGTTTCCCGGTGCACTCAAAAATTTATATAATATTCATACCGATAGCAGCGCCATCTACAGGTCGCAATTGTGTCTTTAAACCAGAGTAAGTTTAAAACAAATCATCAAAAATGTAAAGAAAAGCTATCATACGAAACTGCAAGACTACTTACCTACCTACAAAATTAGAAAGTGTGTTAGGTACAGTTCGCGCCAAACTTATTGTACGGGTTGAAGTTGGCACTAGCTAATGCCAACTTCAAACCGGACAATACGTTTGGCGCGAACTGTACACTTACATAAGTGTATTTGAATGATACTCTGTGAGTTGTCATCCAATGCCACACAATTGAGCTGTTCGTCCTATAAGCCGCACTAGCTACATTGTTTACTTCACTTCACTGTCACTCACTGCATCAGTACCTCAACCATGAGTTCTATCATAGTTTTTTACGCATCGAGACGCTGTAATCTCATAGCAGATATTAGTTCCTTACGTAACCGCTAGAGGCGCTGCGAGGGTTTTCCATACAAATATTTTACGGCGTCGCTAGCGAGTCTAGACGCGAGTCTAGACCGCAGCGGCGCATAGGTTTGGCAAACCTCTCTCCGAATAATGTTGGTAGTTGGTACATTATTGCTTAGGTACAGAATAATTGTCATTTCTTTGGTAACCAATCCATATGATATCAGGTTATACGGACAGTAATTCACAAATAAGATAAAATTCATGCAACAACTCACCAAATAGGAGCCGCCATCGTGTTACTTTTCAAAAGCAATCCTTCTCAGAGTAGTTGGCGTCTCCACACATCACAATAATTGTTACACACTCACTATCACTAATAACTTGAAGGAGACAGTTTGACACGAAACAGAGAATACCAAAATTCCTCGTTCGATGGGTCCACGCACGTTCCACCATCGTAAACGCACGACTGACAATTGACACGACAAAACTCAAAACTCTCAACGTCACATTAATTTCTGTCAAACATTTTTGTAACTACCCACAAACTGGCACAAATAAATTCGTTCGGAAATTACAATAGGTACATAATAATTTAATTAATGTTTTTCATTGGATTATTTGATTATTTATATTATTCTGTAATGTATTTTAATGTGTAGTGAAATAATATTTTTTTTTTTTTAAACATGAAGTCGCTTTATGCAGCCGCATCAGTAATCTGCGTTCGAATTTTTATTCTTACTATGATTTTATTTTATATTTATAATAATAATAATTATTATTTTTTATGTTTATTTATAGTTTTGTTTTTGTACCATTAATGGAAAAACGAGTACCTTAAGAAGAAAAACATCTTGCAGTCCAATTCCAAAAATATTGCCATCATTTATCATGTTGCAACAGGGTTCATTTTCGTGGACAATGGGTGCGTTACACGCTCGGTTGCGCGTTACATTGTATTAATGGTCGGCATGAAATATAGTTGTGAATGTTTATGATATTTGTGTGTGTATGTATACCTAAAGATTAAACAACTGTAGGTACTACAAAAATGAACGCTATTCCAATAGAATAAGGGCGGTCAAAAAGGGAACTCCATAGCTTTATATCTATTCGTGTTCATTTTGGTTGTCTAATTCTATGTATTGTAAAGTTGACCTAAGTAATAATTTCAAGAACATTCTCGAAAATATCGGCCTTTGCTTACCGATTTTTTTAAATAATCGTAGTTGTACACGTCGATATACACCCGTTTCGGTACAGCTGAATATTATCAATATTTTATACGAAGCGCAACTCCATTTCTGGGCCATTCCAATATCCTAATAGGTTCTTCGACTACTTACCTACCACAAAAATAACAATGAAACCGGGAGTATAACGTGCTCTCCGAGGGAAAGAAAGAAAAATTTTATTTAACACAGCACAAGACACACATTTTAAATAATAAAAAACAACAAAAACAACAGAAAAGAAAAAAATAATATAATATTAAAACTATACCTACTCAATGGCATGTGTGCCTCGCGGCTGCGCCAAATAGGCCCAGTTCAGCATTATGTCAGGCCACTAGTGCTTGACGCTGATTTTCAACTGAGCCATTGCGAGGTGTCACGGATGAAAATCAAGAGTATAAGATTATTATGTACCTAATAAATAAATAAATAATTCATAAAATACTGATTAGGATAAATATGGTGTAAAAATAAATAAATAAATAAAACAATTTTATACCTATCATAGAAAAAATGACAGATTTGCGACGTCATCATCATGGGGACGAGAGGGAGCGGAGGAGCGTCGGTGTCCATCCATAGACTGACCACGGCAAGCGCAGCATTATCTTGCAGAGTGATTGATCAGTGTAGTTCCCACGAGCCCCTTTTACTTAGATATATAAGTGAGTTCAGAATATACCCAAAAATAACAAGATAAAAATGTAAGTAAAGAAAAAAGCAATCTCAGAGGTGCTTTGATTAATAATAACTTGTCTACATAATATAATAAAAAAGGAATCTATATAGTAGGCACAATCAGTGTTATTCTGATTATCTTATTATGGAAATAAGATCAATGACCTTATAATTAACACACTGTCTGCCTGCGTATGTTTGAGCTCGCAAAACAACTATAAGTACCTCTGGGGGATGGGTCTTTTTTTTAATAAATATTTTGGGGACATTTTAACACAGCACCATCTAGTCCCAAACTAAGCAGAGCTTGTACTATGGGTACTAGACAATGGATATAATACTTATATACATTTTTTTGTACATACATACCTATTATACATAGGAAACACCCAGACAAACACAAATACTTATATTCATATAATGATAGGTAATCATTAAAATAAATTCTTATATTCATCATCACATAAATATTTGTGTCTTGTGGGAATCGAACCCACGACCTTCTGACCAGTATTCCAACCACTAGACCACATCGTCAAATTCCTCACTACCATTCGGAGAAGAGTACTTACCCAAGTAGTGATAGGAGTAAGTAACTGGACTTGGCAATCCAGTGGTAATTCCGACGACAAACCTGCTTGTGTATATATAGACGACATCTGTGGTCTAGTGGTTCGAGTACCGGACTGCTGATCACGAGGTCGTGGGTTCGATTCCCGCAAGACACAAACATTTATGTGATGAACATAGGTGTTTGTCTTTGTCTGGGTGTTTCTTATATAATATATGTATATATTTACAAAAAAAAGTATATACGTATTATATCCATTGTCTAGTACCCATAATACAAGCTCTGCTTAGTTTGGGACTAGATGGTGCTGTGTAAAAATGTCCCAAGATATTTATTTATTTATTATTATTAATAATAATAATTCTTTATTGACATAATATTTCGACATTACAATAATTAGAATTCCCTGACTCCTGCCCTCCCCTCCTGGGGAGGTCACTGGCTCCTGCAACACAGTTTTAACTAGCGTAGGGCTAGTTAAAACTGTGTTGCAGGAGCCAGTGTCCTCCCCCTTTTTTAGAGTTACATTTTATTTTATGTCAGGGCTAAGATTGGTGGCACTCTCGTGTAAAATACTGATATTCAGCCGCATCTGACTAGACTGGAAGCCGACCACAACATGGTTGGGAAAAAGGCTAAGAAGAAATGGAAGATGGATGATGTATTAGATAACAATATATCAATTATACTATCTGACAGCAGATTTATGACAAGATCAGTTACATCCGCAATCCAATTGATGAGCAAAACTACAGGAATGCAATAATTATCTGAGACCGTCTACCATTTGTCCATGTTATATATAATTGATCATGTTACCATGAAAGCTTTGTTTATGTTTTGGCAAGAATAGGGGAGAGGACTGGTGTTGAATTTGTTTATAATCACACGCTTATTGAAAAATATCATTAGCATACTTCGTATATTGAAAATAATATAAATATATAATCGACTAAGAAACTTCTGCTTTAAAAGTTTTTGGTGGGGATTGAGAGGACATGCTCCGTCCCTTTCTCGCAAAACAAGTGTTAGTATAGAATTAGTATAGCGCACGCTACTTTTGACGTCATTTGTAAGTACAGTACGCTCTCTATCTAGCATAAAATTAAAATGCTTTTAAGTTCGTTATTGTTGAACCAATTAAAATTTTGTTTTCTGATAGTCGGCTCTATTTATGGTCAACTTTTCCATGAGGCCATAAAAAATAATTAGTAGCATAAAATAAAAATAAATATCTTGGGACATTTTTTACACAGCACCATCTAGTCCCAAACTAAGCAGAGCTTGTACTATGGGTACTAGACAATGGACATAATACTTATATACTTTTTTTTGTAAATACATACTTATAATATATAAGAAACACCCAGACAAACACAAACACCTAAGTTCATCACATAAATGTTTGTGTCTTGTGGGAATCGAACCCACGACCTCGTGATCAGCAGCCCGGTCCTCGAACCACTAGACCACAGACGTCGTCAAAGCATAGCCTATTATATGCATTCCTTCACGCCTATATTCCTCAAAGCGTTAGGCAGTAGAGTTAATCAATATTGTACTTCTACCCTTCGTCGGTATGTTTAGTTCCCATGTATTAGGGGGCGAGTCTATTGCTATTCATCGGGCACAAATCCCAATTCCGAGCTTGTACGAGCACTTGTCTGCTTATACATATAATGTGATAAGTTTTGATGGAAAAAAAACAAACTTGCTGACGTCTTGATAGTTTATTGATTGTAACGTGTTGACAATAAAACGTTCGAATAAGTACTCACTTAAAATAAGTAATGAATCAATTTACATTATAAAAAAATTCTTGTGCTAGCGCAATGAATAAATGTGCGATGTAGTCGTTCAGCGCTGATACTGAGAACTTAATACTATGCCTGGGAATCGAACCCAGGATCTTGAGCACAGTAGTCAACCCTACGACTACTAGGTTTGTCCTAATTGTTATAGTATTGTGTTATTGGGTTATTCTATGAAATTCTCAGTTGCAGCTCGGAGTTTAGCCGGGTTAATAGCGGCCTCGTGACTAAGTTATAGCAACGTTGATCAACCGATCTGCAAGGTTAAGCTACGCTTGCCGAGGCAGTCCGTGGATGGGTAACCATTCTTAACACATCGAGACCCCTCCGTGCCTCGGAGAGCACGTAAAGCCGTCGGTCCCGGTTGTCATACGAACACCTATGACAATCGTTAGTGGTAGTCAGAAGCCCAAAAAGCCTGTCAACCAGCCATCCTTCGAATATCGGTATTGCCCAGAAATTGGGTTGCGGAGGTCTGATGGCAGTCGCTTCGTGTAAAATACTGATATTCAGCCGCATCCGGTTAGACTGGTAGCCGACTCCAACATGGTTGGGAAAAAGGCTAGGAAGAGGATGAATAGCAATAGGCAGGTCAGACAGAGGTGTACTAATGTACACCCACAATTCGCCACTAAGTACGCCAATAAATAACCCTTTGGAAAATGTAGGTAGGCGTAATGGTAAATTTATATGTGACTGATATAAAAATCTTTAATTACATGCTAAAACTTCTTAATCAGAGCATGTAAAAAGGATATATTTATAATTGAACCTTCAAAACTCTCTGACGCTAACTGAAGGTTAATTTAACTAAGTTAAGCCTTTGCGCATGTCAAAAAAACTTGCGAAGATTCTGAAGTTTAATTAACTCCGAACACAAACCTCTATTACGATAAGCAAGTGAAAATGTAAAGTTTTTTGCAGTAGGTAAGTACTTTTTTTTAATAATTCAATCATATCAGAAATGGTTGTGTTAATCAATTTCGGCTGACTAAAATATTTTATTTGTTGGATCGTAAACTTGACTTGCAGTCTTAGGACCTGTTTAGCCACCTCCTGATAAGATCCCGTTAAATTACTTGGCAGATAATTTTATAGAATTAGGTACTAGCTGTCCCGGCAAACGTTGTTTTGCCATATAGGGGTGGGTCATTTTAGGGGGATGAAAAATAGATGTTGGCCGATTCTCATAGATACCGGATAAGCACACAAAATTTCATACAAATCGGTCCAGCCAGCAGGAGCCAGCAGGAGGAGTATGGCAACTAAAACTGTGACACGAGAATTTTATATATTAGATATTTTATTTTATTTTATTCTTAATGAACAAATAGCCTACAAAGGCCGTCTTAATGCCTTAGGCATTCTCTACCAGACAACCTTAGGGTGATGCACAAACGAAAATGTGGTATGTTCTATTTTTAAATTTATTGCGTCGGTTAGCGGCTAGTCAGAGATGGTGAAACGGGCACTTAAACTTGTTTAGTCACAAAATATAAATTGCTATATTATTTGTTACTACTTTGTCTGTATTAATGGAGACCGTGGTTCTCTCGGTATTTGTTCTCAGAGGTTGTCAGTTAAAAAAACATCGGCACCATCTTGTTCAAAAACGTAAAAATAGACTTGTCAAAGTGTCTGCAAAAGATCATTTTGCATAAATAAATAGATATAGCATTATCCATTTAGAAGTAAAACTACTTTTTACGGATTGTATCACGTTTTATTATAATTTAAATCTCATTAATTTATCCATTTAAAAATTGCTGGCAACAGCAAAATACCAATAAACAAAACCCGAATATCCCCACTACCGCAGCGCGAACCGCACGCAAAACTTTTGGATAATAAATTCGTTTTAATTTGCTATATACGACACATTATGGTTGCACGGCGGTTGCAATGACGTATGAGTTTGGGGAAGAGGTTAAGTAATGGGACTCTGCCCTCACAATGATAAATGGAGCCCCCCCATATTATACTACGGAACGGGGATGAAAATATATCTATGCGCATATTAAAGTTTTTGTTTGCTTTAGACACTAGAGGGGTTTAACGTAACCGTGGGTCTTAATATCCCCATAATTTTGAATTTCAAAGAATTTAAAATTGTTTAACCCTTTAACAACCGACGTCAAACTTATCCGACTTATAAATAGAAACGGTCAAATAGACAAACTAGATTAAAAACGATATGACGGAAAAATCGGACGGTTAAAAGGAGATTCGTAGCAATTGGCCTACACTTGTTTGTTATGATGAATAAAATCAATAACTGTGATTGAGTAAATAATTTTAAATAAAAAACAATAAATTAATTTAAACAAATTGTGTATAATAATAGTCAAGGTTACTCGACAGGCAAAAAAATATATTAAAACTAAAATATGCTAAACGTAAGCTAAACAGTTTATTTCTTTTTCTAGTATGTTTTGGGGCTTGACAAAAATTATCACGTAAAAAAAATCTATATAAATTTCTTAACAAAAAAAATATAATACCTATTCAAATACAAACAAGAAGTCGGTTAAAATAAAACAACAATTCAGTAACAAATCATGTTTATTTAAACTTCAAAAACCATACAAAATGTCCACAGTATCAACATAAAATTGTTCTTAAAACTATCAAGTACATTGTAGTATGTACATAAATTATTTATTTTATTCATTTTATATTTATTAAAACATAAGCAAAGCTGTGCAATTGTTAATTACAATTTTATTATAATTAATTACATATTTTTTATGATAAATAAATTCACTTTATTTTGTTTAATTATTCCGTACTTTATATGAATTATTTGTGAAATTAATTTTATATGAACACATAAAATATTATGTACAAGTGCAGATCTATAATACATTTTATTACGAAGTTATATTATATGACCATTGAGTCATTAAAATTACGTACTACATAGATTGATCGTTGAGAGTGCACCGACTGTCGACTAAACGTCCATCTAGTCGATTGTAAGCGCATAAATATTGCATTAACGAATCAATTACAATAAATCAGGAACTTAACAATAACAGTCAGTCGGTTGCAAACCCTTGAAGTGCCTTCTAAATAGGCGAGACTATACAACACGGTTATCGCAACAGATTTGTATTTATTGCAGTTCTATCTCATTGCAAAATTCCGAGATTTTTCCGCATTTTTTAATCCACAATTTATGTCGCCTAAATTGAAGCACACAAAAATGCCTATATAATAGTCGTTAGCGACACTTTTAATGAGTATTTCACATTACTTTTTTAATATAATTTTGTTAGTAGTATATTCTAGGAGTAGTAAGTATCAAATCTGCACCCAATTGTATATTGAATAAGAATCATTCTTGAATACGAGCCTAAAGCGTGTTCATATAAAACTAAACCAAACGTCCTCATATTTTTTCTGTCACATTTACGTCATAAGTCGATCAAATGTACGCTGACGCCGACTGGAGTCGCAGTATTCTTAGTGACAGAAACTTATGGCAAGTGTAGAAAGTATATCTCGTTGAATATAAAATTGCGTTTCATTTTCTCATATCGGTACGGAATAATAAAGGCGAGGACACGATAAAAGCGGCAGCGATTTAACTTTGTTAGAGCCAACATAAATAAAGAAATTATAAACAGAATAAAAACTTTTTACGGATTTTATAACGATAGGTATTATTAATAAAATTCGTGAAAAGTAATTATATTTCAATTTATAAAATTCACAAATTTTATTATTCACAAATAAAATGATGGTGTTTACGAATAGTGATTTGAGATGATCATGTCTGCCATTTTACTTACGCTTAGGTATTGAGGCTGGTAAAAATATTGTTCCGAATTGCTGATTTAAATGTATTCAAATTCAAATTAGATTTGTTATATTATGAAAGTCTAGCTCCTTTATTTAAAAACGTCAAGACGTTTTTTCGTTACAAAGCGTCCTGTCTAAAGCTATTTTTATTTTTTATAATTTATGTTTAATAAAGGTCTGGTATCTTAAATAGGGTTTATTTCTATTGTAGTCAAATTGATGAAGATAGACATTGTATAGCTGTTTAATGCGATAAAAATGTCAAGTTACTGACACGGGCAGAATTGTCAGTATTAACATAAGTAATTTGCCATTTAAAAAACTTTTTTTTTTAATTTAAATCTAAGTAGGTATGTGAAATCGCGTCTGCTTTTACCATGTCCTTCATCTATAAAACACTTCTTTTTTGGCACAAATATATTATGTTGGATACCTTATTTCGTAAGCATTACATTTCGTAGGAAAATTATTTACGGCTAAGACTAGAAGTAGGTACCTTTTTCAGATATATTTTGTAGTTTTATGACCTACTATAAATTTTATTACAAGAAGTGAAACTTATAGTAGGTCTTATCCTACATTAGAATAAGTTAGATGCGCTAAACTTTATTATCATAATACGTTTTATTTCGAATAATATATAAACGGGTTTTAGGTTTTACTTTGTTTATCATTTTGTTTGAGTAATTTTATTTTATTCATAAATATTTATATTGTCTATTTTGACTCTTAGTCACATTAAGAGCTATAGCATTACATTAATAAGGCAATAAAATTAATTACACTACATTTATTTGAAATCGACTAGGAGATTTGTAAGCAAACAATTTACTAAAAGCTACGTAAAATGAATATGGCAACATTTTTTTGGTATATTTTACATTACCTACCGTTCAGTTCATATCGAGTATAACATAAATTGTACATTTACAATAATTTATTTTATGTGAATAAATCATATTTATTAAAAAACACTTTATTAACTTATTTGAATAAAACATTACGATACAACTCAATCTCATAAATGCTAAAGTATATTTAATTTATGATTTCATATTTTAATTAAACATTTATTTTAAATGCTTTTTAATTGTTTATTTTAGTTGAAATTTTGAGCTTCATTATGTATTCTGTATTTTATAGTGAACATAAATACAGACTTGCGAAATTATTCTGTAGTAACAATTTAATAGATTGTAAGAAAGGGTATTGTTGGTAGTAATAACTTTGAATTATTATTCCAGACTCATCCAGTTGGATCGGAAACATAAAACTGAGAATAACCACGTCTTGTTGCTCGATTACTCTGAGTGAACTTCTGTGGCCCATCTTGGTTTTCATATTTTTCTTCTTTTTAAAGAAATGTTTACTTTTATAACAGGAGCAGGTAGTACACTCGGCTACGCAAGATATTCACATCCAGGTTAAGCGGACCTCTAATTGTAAGTAAATCCTCTACAATGCGAGGTTCTCTTATACTGGAAAGCATAGAATAATGTGTACCAGGATTTTCTCTTGAAAATTAACGAGTAATATAATAAAAAGAAATATTGGAAGTAGTAAGATAGTTATTCTTTAATTATGTTTTAAAAATATTTCAATATATTGCCCTTTTAAAAACAGAGTTGCTATTGAACAATGTCAGAAAGAAATTCAGTAACAAAAGATGTTGCAGTTATTGTTATCGACGTATAAAATATTTTTGTGATCCCTTCACCAATTGGAGGCAAGAGATGGGCCTAAGGGAAATCATTGTGTCCGTCGATAGACCATCTGTCTTCTAGTGATAAAAGTCGGGACAATGATCGAAAAGAAACCTTTAGATATTTAAGATTTAGATCAAATGGAAATAAAAACGTTTCAATCAATCCCGCTGTTACGTTTAGGTTGTTTGTCAATCTTTCAATCCGTTTAAATTCGAATTTAGAATTTAAATTGTTGTTTTATTTTTATTTGGAACACGATGAATTGCTGCAAAAATATTCAAAGTTTATTTATTGTGAATTTTGCGTTAGGTGTTTTAATTTTGTTCAATTTATAATTTTAAAAATAGAAACTTGAAATTTTTAAGTATGCTTGTTTATTTTAGAAAAATAAAATCGATTTAACAAATAAAATATTTGGCGAAGTTCATTAAGTTTTTGTATAAAACGTGTATTTTCGTTGAAGAAAATGGTCATCGTATTTAATTATTATTTTCGCTGTTACTGTTCTTGATCTGAAATAAAAAAATATAATATTTAAGTATTACAAAATAATTCTAAAGTATTACTTTCCGAATTTTACGAAGTTCATTAACATGTTTTAGTATTTCTCCGTATCAATTTACAATTTAATGAACTAAAAAAGCTTTTACAATGTATGATTTCGAACACAAAGTAAAAGAAAACTTAAAAATAAGGCATATATTTAAGATTTTTATTTTATATTATTCTCAAAACTACTAAATTGTTTTATGTTCTATATTTAGAACTTGTACTAGACAATGGATTGATACTTATTGACTTTTGTTTGTCAATACATAGGTACATAGAAACACCTCCAACATCCACTAACATTTATTATTCATCACTTAAATTGTCATATTTGTGTTGTGTGACCTTTGCACTAACAAAAGTGCTAAAGCAATTTTTTCATGAATGTACCATTGCAACGTTGAGATAACACTAATGTCACTATAGGTAGTATTGGTTCGTAAATACTGTGTCCGTAATATCACAAAAGTTCTATTAGTACTTTAGGAGAAAATCGCTTTAGCACTTTTGTGAGTGTATTCATGTTTTTGCTTGTAACTGTACAAGTTAGGCTGAGGCTACAGTAGGCAGCGATTTGCGATGCGACTGGAAGAGCGAAACGAGATGTACGGACGAGATTTGATGTACGGTGTAGCCATATACGTGAGCATTCATTTACTTGTTTTAATCGCTCATGTCTCGCAGGTCGCGTCGCGGCCTAATGTAGCCTCAGCCTTAAGCCCACGACCTCGTGATCCGATATTCAAACCTCTAGACTGCAGAGTTCGTCTTTAATAATCTATGAAGTTATATTTTTTTCTCACCTTAAAACACTTGCACCCTATGGTTCTCTCGGTCACAAACTATGATGTTTCCTCCAGACATGACAGCGATGCCTTCCAGACCCTTGAACTCCCCGTCACCGGATCCCCAGGATCCGAAGGCTCTGAGAAAGTTGCCGTCAGGATGGAAGATCTGGATGCGGTTGTTGCCGGAGTCGGCGACCACGATGTAGCCTTGGTCATCTACTGCTACACCCCTGAGGAAGCAATGAGGAGATGAGAGTGTGTGGAAAATACCTGGACCCGGAAAATTAATATCCATTGATGGAACAGGGAGTATCTTCCTGTATCATCATCATCATTAGCCTACATTCCTTTATGGTTAGTAAATTCCAAAAAATTGTTTTGGTATTAAAACAGTAAAAAAAATTATCAATAACTAGCTTTCCGCCATAGGTTTCACCCGCTATCCCACGGGAACCATATATTTTACCGGGATAAAAAGCCGGGTAGCCTATGTGCTATTCCAGGCTATAATCTATCTCTGTGCCAAATTTCATCCAGATCCGTTCAGTAGTTTTTGCGTGAAAGAGTAACAAACAATCCATCCTCACAAACATTCACATTTATAATATTAGTAGGATATTATAAAAGTATTTGCTAGTAAGCAGTGATAGCCTAGGGGTACCACTGGACTGCCAAGTCAAAGGTCTCGAGTTCAAACCCAAGGTACGCACGAAAAACGACGTTCGAATTTTCGAAATCATGTGCGTATCACTCGCTTTAACAGTGAAGAAAAACATCGTGAGGAAACCTGCACGCATTAGAGATTTTTTGACGGCATGTGAAGTCTGCCAACCCGCATTAGGCTAGCATGGTGGACTATAGCCTTATCCCTCTCATACTCAGAGGAGACCCGTGCCCAGCAGTGTTTTTAACGCCAGTTTTATATTTCAGACATCCTTTGATACGCCAGCCTTTCATATGCTCCCAAGCTACTACAATATACTCATTTTTTCTGAAATTAGTTAAAAAGGAGTAGATATAGTAAAGCTAGTTGACACCCGTGAATATATTACGTCACGTACTCCTTTGAAAAGAAACGTGATTTATTTAGACATATCTAGACAGACAGATAAGTTCCTTGGCCTATATACACTGAAAGTAGGTACAGGAATACTAATGAACTAGATGTGATTGAGATACTGATTGTGACTTGGATGTATTTTTTCAATATTTTATTTTAAAAATAAATTAATATTTTGGTGACTAACCCAATGACGACTGGGGTGATCGGATGGTAGTAGATGGTAGGGAATTCAAAATAAAGACAACCCTGTTCCAAATATTTCGTACAAGTCAAGAGAGCGACACATTTTTTTTTTTATGACGGATGTAGATTCTAGCTCAGGAGCTTTTGAATCTTAACCGGGCTTGGTGGCGAGGCACTTTTTGTGCCTCCAGCCAGGGACACTTATAAACTAAGCAACAGCAGCTAAGGGCGTCCCCTAACGGGACTCGGACCTTGGCTTAGGGCGTTGCTGGGGGGACAGCTAGGGACAGCTGGATCTAGGTTAAAATTATTTTGGGACGAATTTAAAACTACTGGCTCGGCGCGGGCCGGCTCGAGCAAGGGACGGGGAGGGGTACCGTTTCGGGGTCTTCGCGACGGGCCTCGCCAGCGAGGACGGTAAATCGGATGGCAGAGCGACACAGCTTATATACAGGGTGTTTGGTAGAACGTTGAACATACGAAAATGGTGGTTAGTTGGGGTCATCTGCTACCCACTTGGCCCAAATTATTTGACCTTGGCCGCACCGTTTTCATTTTTACTTTTTTTAATTTCACAGAAAATTACCAGTTTTTTTTACTTAAAATTCGAATATAATTAGACATTAATACAAAACAACATCCTGCCTGTTTTACCCATCACAAGTAAAGATATTCGAATTTAAATTGATAAAAAACTGATAATTTTCTGTGAAATAAAAAAAAAGTAAAAAAAAAACAGTGCGGCCAAGGTTAAATAATTTGAGCCCAGTGGATAGCAGATGACCCCAACTAACCACCATTTTCGTATGTTCAACGTTCTACCAAACACCCTGTATAACGGGCGGAGAATCTTAACACCGCGATCTAAATATTGACGTCATTGCTATAACGCCATCTAGAAGTATACAGCTTAATCTAAAAGACAGTGTCCCCATGATATTTGATTACAATACAGTGCTCCCATGATACATGGTCTTGACCGTTATACACTTGGGACATTTTATTTACGTAGCATCTAGTCCCAAACTAAGCAGAGCTTATACTATGGGTACTAGACGATAGACTACTTTTTTTTTGTAAATACATAGGCAACACACTGTTCTGTGGGAATCGAACCCACGACCTCAGCAGTCCGGTACTCGAACCACTAGACCACAGATGTCAGATTTTACATACATTACACCTGTACTCCCGAACGGGTAGCAGAGGTGTACTAAGGGTAACACTTGCAGTACGCCAGTATTTTTAAGTTCCATTTTGGCGAATCATGGGGCGAGCCTATTGCCATCAACCAGACACAACTCTAAAATCCTAATAGTAACCAGAGAATTCCATTTAAAAAAAAAAACAAACAACATTCGCCCTAGGAGTCGGACCAATCGATCCGTATATGTAGGACGTTAAATTCGTCATACAACTGCCCTCACTGCCCCAAATGGTCATACAAAGCAATAAATTAACGGCAAGACCATTCTCAATTGTGTCATACACAACTTCCAACAGTAAAGTCCTAACTAACAACAGGGTTGTCGATCATAAAAATAGCAATAATGTAAGTCGTTCTGTTCTTGAAACGCAAAGCTGTAAAAATGTCGGGTCGGTCGGCCCCGTGTCCCGGTCATATTTTATTATTGCGGCCGGAATTCGGTCAAGGTACGTCTGGACTTGGTCGGATATATTGGCATCATTGTAAATTGTAACGAGGGTTGGCACTGACTTATATTGTTGAAGTGTTTTTGAAAGGGTATTTTATTAGATGAGGGAAAAATGGAGTGATGAGTTACACAAACGATAATAGTTACTATACTTAAATTTATTAATTAATTAGGAACGTCATTCTAGTGGTTGTAAGCGCGACTGTTAGACTAGGTTCTGGGTTCGATTCTCGGGTCAAGCAAAGTGTTATTGAATTTTTCAGGGTCTGTAGACGAGTTGCAATTTGACATTCGAATCGACAAACGAATAGAAACAAAATCTATGCAAATGACTCAAGCTTTCGACAAGTCGGGCTGTAACTTCATTTCCACACATTTTCTTTCTATTTGCTTGTCGCTTCGAATGTCAAATTGAAACTTGTCTAGGCATGAGTACAGAATTAATAGCGATGTACATATTTATTTTAAGTCATATTTTAAACTAAATAACATACCATCACGCCTGTATTACGCTAAGGGTAAGGCAGAATGTACTCCCACAGTTTGTCGGTATGTTTAGGTCCCATGTAATAGGGGGTAAGTCTATTGCCATTCATCGCGCACAATTCCAAACTCCGACCTACTACTGAGAATTTCATAAAAAAAACAATAATACTTTGCTCGACCTGGGAATCGAACCCAGGACCTCGAGTGTAGCAGTCATTAAACTAGAGTATCTATGGAGTTCCTTGCCGACTCTTCTCCATAAGACTTTTCATAAGTACCTAATAATATGGTTTAATTGAAATGAAACATTTGAATTTGACTTTGACCAAATAGTTTGCCACTAACCGACTGCTATAGTAATATCTTCAGCAAACTCCATAAGCTGTCTGCAAGCACAAACAATTCAGCGCTAACGGACTTAGGATTGCTCTTAACTTAAATATTTGGAGCAAGTTCAGGCTGTAAAGCTGAATCAGAAGACCAGCTGACCAAAATTTATAGGCCATTGGTAACACTCGGGCTCATCAGTGTCAAGTCTCAACAGTTTAAAAAGCTGATGCAAAGGGAAGAAAGGTTTATGAGGTAACTTGGAGTTGGTAAGCACCTAACAGTGGCTTTCTCTAAAACAATGTTCAAATGTCTTTAAAAAAGAAGATATTCTCAATTAGTATTAACCCGGCCACTGCTGTCGTGGATTAAATTCTAACCCTTCTATTCATTCTGATAGGAAATTTGTCAAGTATTGGCTGTATTTAAATGGGGTGATAGGTACTGTCCTCCAAATGTTATTATAATTTATTTATTATTCAGTTTTAACGCGATTTTTACAAATCATTATTAAATACCTATTAGGATTGAAATGTATTAACAATCAAGAGCGACAGTTGTCTAGTTTGATTTTTGGGGTAAGAAAAATCCTCAGGGATCCATTTTATATCCATAGACTGTCAGTCTCACTTAACGCCAAAACTGGTGAACCGCTGCTGAAATTCGTCACGGAGATAGTCTAGGGCCTGAGAAAGGACATAGGCTACTTTTTAATGCGAGAAAAGGACTGTAAGGGGTTGAAATAGGGGATGAAAGTTATAAGAAATAACCAGACCACGCGGGCGAAGCCGCTGGCAGAAAGCTAGTTATTAATAATGTATTAATTGAATTTTTCTTACCTTGGGAACTTAAACTGTCCATCTTCGGAGCCCTCCTCGCCGAAGGACGAGAGGACCCTTCCATTGACATCGAAGACCTGGATCCTGTGGTTGTTGGAGTCAGACACCAGGACACGGTTGGTGCTGGAGACGGCGATGTAGTGAGGGTGCTCTAGCTGGCCAAGCTTGGAGCCAAAGGACCCAAACTTGCCAACGAATGTGCCATCGGATTGGAACACCTGGAATTAAAAATATTATTAGGGGCGGTAGGTCTAACCCCTCTCATTCTGAGAAAAGACCTCGCAGGGGGACGGCAAATAGGTTGATGATGATGAGGTTTCAGAATCATGATCTTCTGAAAGAAATGCTTTGTAGTGTTTCGCTGAAATGAAAGTATTAAGGCTGCTTTTATATATCACTAGCTGTCCCGGCAAACGTTGTTTTGCCATATAGGGGTGGTTCATTTTAGGGGGATGAAAAATAGATGTTTGCCGATTCTCATAGATACCGGATAAGCACACAAAATTTCATACAAATCGGTCCAGCCGTTTCGGAGGAGTATGGCAACTAAAACTGTGACACGAGAATTTTATATATTAGATTATGCTTTATTATTGATAACATTCACCGCAAAGAGTTATGTTCGCGTTTTTAGCACTGCGCGCTCAAAAATGTCAATATCTGTAATAACCGATCATTTTTTACATGCATGAGCAAGGTCATTTTATTTTTGACCTTGAGTGAAATCTTGTCACGACGTTTGTGCGGCGATGTCCCTTTCACCTTGTATAATATACAAACCTGTACTCTATGGTTTTCCTTGTCACACACGTATATAAATCCGAGTGCGTCTGTGGTGATGCCCCACGGGTAGTTGAACTTGCCGTCGCCCGTGCCTTGACTGCCGAACGCCCTCAGGAAGCGGCCTTGAGGGTCGAATACCTACAACAAGCAATTGAGGGTTTTAAAAATTTTTGAGAAGAAAAATGATTAGTTTTCAATGCTCAATACTCAATACTTTATTGCATTCCATAATGTTTTATAAAGGTGGAATATAAATAACTTAGATCATTATGGACCCTGTCGGGCACAGCAAAATTAGGAGAGAGGAAGAGGGTTTTGCATTTGCAAATTGATTGCCCATTAAAAAGTATACATTAAAATATTATATTTATGGTGTTTATATTCTTATTATCTCATTTATAGCATAAATTTTGTATTTATCTGTAACATTCATAAGTGAATTTGTGTTATATTTATAATTGTATTTATTTATTATCATTTAATTGTATTTATTTATAACGTTTAATTTTTTACGATACGAAGTTACAATTTTCAAATCATGGGGCTGATACATAGTAAGCCATCACGCTTGTATTCTCCAAAGGGTTAGGCATAGATGTACTAATGTACACCCACAGTTCACCGGTATGTTTCGATACCACGTTATAGGGGGACCCTGTTGCCATCAATCGGGCACAAATAAAGACTCCGAGTTGCTACTGGGAATTTCACAGAAAAACCCAACAACACTTTGCTCGGCCTGGGAATCGAACCCTCTTACGTAGTTACGTAGCAGTCAGCAAGGAATACAGGCGAGATTATTTAATGGAAATTAAAATACATTAAAAAAATAGGCTAACTTCCATTAAGGGAACTAAAATATACTAGTGAACAGATAGTGTGCATGAGCATATTTCTGCCTAACCCTTCAAGAAATAAAGGTGTGATGATGTGATAAATCATGTTTTATTAAAGCTACTACAACTATGCCTTTATTGCTCACCAAAATAAGCACTAATTTAAAAGCTGCTATATATTTCAGGTTTTGTGATTAGGTACAAAATGAGCTCATTAACACTTTGTAGGCTGCGGTTTTAGAATTGTGGTCACAACAACCCACAGCTCATCAATCTATTACCGTAAACCGTATTACCAATTATTATGTTTAATTATTACAGTTTTTTCATGAAAATATCAGGTCTCTTGATAGGAATAAAAATAAAGGATTAATCGTGCCGTTTTATTTTATAATGCGAACTATAGATTGTGAATGACGTAATAATTATATAGCAATAACTTTTAACTTTAGTTATTTATTTATTTCTTATCATGTCCTTAAATGCAAAGTGTCATTGGACTCTTTTTCAACTACATCAACGCTCACTCATGTCCTTCTAAAAGGACTTTCAATCTACCACTTTACCAAATTTTATCAACATCGGTGTAGCGATATAGGCGTAAAAGTGTAACAGCCAGACAGTTACTTTTACATTTAAAATATTAGAGGGATTATAGTTTTCGCGTATTTATTCCTAAATCCAAGCCTTGACAGTTCAACTAACAGTGTCGAGTGTAATCGACCTGCCACTTATGCACTCAAAAGTTCTTTAAACTTAAAACACTGTTGCACGTAGTGAAATATGCACCAAACACGTGTTAGAAATTGGAATGCGGCCAATGCGTGACACGGAGATTGTCAAAATATCCACACGAGCGGTGCCTTGTAACGGGGTAATGTCGCTGAGAACGCTAAATTCTAGAGATATTATGAATTTGGTGCTAAGTTCCGCATTTGCTGTTATAAACAGTGGCATCAATGTGTACAGTTTTTGGCACATTTAATGAAATATCGATTCTTCCTTCTTCCTTGAAAAAAGGAAGGTTAAGACTTTTAAACTAAAATATAATGTAATTTTTAATGAAGGAAAAAATCAGCTGGCGGGCAGGATTCGAACCTGCGTCTTCTGGTTCGGTACACCAGACGCTCTGACCACTAAGCCACCGTGAGGCCTGCTCGCCAGACGAAATCTTCCTTCACACTCCAATTCACGTCTTAAAGGTGACGTAGCGACATCTATTGTGAATACTTCACAACCGACACGGCTAACTTTACAGGTAGTTCGATGTCGTACGATGCCACCTTACGTATTAAAATGTAATGCTTAAATTAAAATGTTTCTGTACTTTTTATTTTGTATTCATTGTTTTATTGTGACACGTTATGTTAAAACAAGCTAAAGTCGGTCGTATATTTTTTTGGCATGGATCTTAAGATATGCAAAGAAATTTTTATATTTGAAATCCTTACTCCACGCAAAGAAATAAAATATGTATATCGCCGCGTATCAATTTACTCTAATAAAGCAGGACAGAGAATGGCCAAAAAAATGCAATTTGTCTTCACCATCGAATTGTGGGTTCCGCAAGCTCACATCTTAACCACTATTCTGGTCCTTTGAGACGGTCAGCGTTCTGACTGACACTAATGAATTACGGCCAGGACAAATAGACGAATGGAATACAAATTCAGGTCTCCAGGGAAATATGCTGAGATGGGATCACTTCAGTTGGAGTTGTTACGGTTTCGAACGCAGCGTCAAGAGCCCGTCTAGTATGTACCTTTACAGTAGATCCCAAGTGATTAGATGCGTAAGGACCAAAGCTGAATACGCGAGTAATTTATTTTATTTTTTTTATTTTATTTGGGAAAAAAAAAAAAAAAATTTAGGTTGATAAAGAAAAATCTATTTCAGAATAAGCTAGATATTGTCATTGCTTAATGTTCTAGTAAAATAATATTAAAAAGGAGTACCTAAAATCATTCAACCAGTGTTTTCGAAATAAATGGATATAAAACATCTGCAGATGATAAGCAAGATTAGGAATGTATGTGAAAAACATTTTTGCACCTAAATTCACTTTAATGTATTCCTTGCGAGGGAAATAAAACATACATCTTCAAACAAAATGAGAATGATGACATACAAACATAATCCTATATTTGTTTAGGTAAACATGTCCCAAATGGTTTCCTTTTTTTGGAGGCAAGTGTGGGGAAAAATACGTTGACATTAATGGTTTACGGCGAGAACAAAAAGACGAATGGAATTGAAATTCTTACTTCCAGGGAAAATATGGGAAAGTGGAATAAAGTTCACGAAACACCATTTCGGAGTTGCAAATCTGTTTTAGTTTTGAGATCATGGCAGGAAATATGTGACTACGTCGAATATATTGGTGATACAGCAAATGCGATTTCTGACTCGGTAAAGTTGTAAGCATGGAATGGTATTGGATTTTTGTCTTTTTTGATATATATGTTTTTTCCTTTTATACCTTTAGGGTTAGGCCTACAATGAGATTTCAAAAGAGCAAGTCTTACATTATATATTATATTATTATACAAGGTGGAAAGGACATCGACGCACATCCGAATACCATGAGTTCAGTACATGATTCTGGACAGGGGTCCATTGAAATTTTCCGTAACTTTGTTCATTAATTTTTCAATTTTTTCTGCAGTTTTTTTTTACTTGAACGTGTAAAAAATCATTATTTCTATCTACCCAAACTAGATTTATAATTAAAAAATCATTATTTTATTTATTTCGGATCGCGCGCGCGATAACATTCACCGCGGAGCGTTATAATCGCGTTTTAGCAATACACTGCGCGCTCAAAAATTTCAATATCTGTAATAACCGATCATTTTCTACATGAATGACCTAGGTCATTTTAATTTTGACCTTGAGTGAAACCTTGTTACGACTTTTGTGCGTCGATGTCCCTTCCACCTTGTATGTATTGCGAAGTCAAATGCGACAGAAAAGTGGCTCTCATCAGATTCCCGCAACCCAATTACTAGGCAATACGGCTATACTAGTTGTTAGGCTTTTTTATAAGAAACTGACAGCCATTAACGAATGTCATAGGTGTTCGTATAACTACCAGGGGTTTTAGACAAGTTGCATTTTGACATTCGAATCGACGAACAAAATGTATGGAAATGACATTAGTGACAGCCCGATTTGTCGAAAGCTTGTGTCATTTCCATACATTTTGTTTGAGATTCGATTATCAAAATGCAACTTGTCTGGCCCCCTAGGACCGACGGTTTTAAGTACATGATTACAAATATAAAGCCTTTATCATTCCAAGAAGTACCTGCTCATAAAGCTATATTGAAAATGCTTGATATAAAACAAAGATCATAAACAGGTCTTGAAATCGTAAATATTTTTTTAAATCTTTCTTAACTTTGTATTGAGATTGACCTTGCTTTCTTCTTTATTTTTAAAGTAATCTAAATGCATTTCAGATGACTGCCAAAATTTTGTTTTCAGTTCAAGTGCAAAACTGAATTCTTCAAGTGCCGTGTCATTTATATTTAAAGTTAGAATTGAAAAGATTTAAAGTTTTAAAGATGTTTAAAAACCTGTACGTTAACTCTGATTTGTTTATTTAAAACTAGCCTTTACCTGCAGTTTTACTCGTTTTCCAAGTATCTAATATAATATAATATAACAAAGACGGGTTTGTTACAACACTTATAACTCGAGAACTGCTGGACCGATTTTAATGGTTTTGGATTTGTGTCCATCTTGAAAAACAGAATAACAATTGAAACGGGATCCAAACTTAACGCGAGCGAAGGTGTGTGTAAAAGCTAGTTTTAAATAAAAACAAGAATTTTGACAAAAGGTAAGGTTGTATCCATTTTTATTTCGAAATCGGCACGCTATTTAGATCTACTATAGACATTGGTCTATTAGACATGCTAGGCTAATATGCGCGCCATTAAATAATGTTGTCGTCACTTATCTCGTACGGAAACTATGACAGGAGACGGAATATTGCAATGACAAATTTATCTTGGGGTTTGGGGTATACATGTTAGCCCCTATGGTCTCTATTCCAGCACTCGTGTACTCCAGCTGTTATCTGATCAGCGAGTGAATGTGAAAGTCGATTATGACATAAAATTTCTTCCACTTTTATAATGAATAAATAGTTCATTTGGGCCGATTTCAATGACCTTCTTTCTTGCCTAGAAACAAGAAAGACGGTCATCGAAATCGGCCCAAATTATGTACCGAAGGTACACTTATTGGAAAAAAATACTCTGTATTACGCTGGTTAAAACTCTAGTCGTACTTTTTTAAGTTGACTGGGGGCCATGTTGGCACATTATTATCTGTTTCGTAATGATTTCATAGTAAAAACTGTTAGTGTCAGTTTCGAAATGTCAAACGCGGCGTGCGTTACGGCAGATTATTATCAGTTTCATAGTGATTTCGGTGATTTCGTGGTAAAAACTATCAATTTGACAGCTGTCATGTACCTCCGTTAAAAACTTGGCCCGAGTTGTATGGGCTTTTGATGACCTCCTTTAATTATCTTTTTGTATTTTTTTAAACATTTTAATGCTAAGATTACAAGTTATTTTTAATGAAGGAAAAAAAAAACTTGACCTCCTTTAAATTCAAATTGTATTCATTCTCATATAAAGTCTGTGATTTTGTGTTCCACCTCTGTTATTTTGGTCTACAAAATATTATCTCGTTCGTAAATTCTTGTATTGTGAATGTATAATGAGACCTACTTTGAATTTTAAATTTTAATACTCGTAGTTATTCATATTTCGCAAGCCACTTCGCTGTCACTTGTTCATTCTCTTTTGTTTATACAAACGTACTGGTTGCAATGAATGATATTAACATAAGGAAGTGGAGTATACTTAAAAATGCAAATCATTGGCTCTTTTACAAATATGTTTGAAATTTCGAAACAGACACGAATTTTGTTTATTGAGTTTGTGATTGGGAACCGAACGCTTGTTTCCTCTAAGTTTTCCAACCAATCTTTTATGAAGTTTATCACCATATCAGCCACGGAAATAGTTAGTTACTATTCACAAAGTATTAAAACTGAACATGATAAAATAAATTTTGGTCCTTTTGCCTTTATATTTTTCTAAAATAAATAATTAAGGTTCCTTTGTATAAATTTTATGAAATTTATAGTTTCCTCAATACATTTTACTGGATAAACGTCTCAATTTGGAATATATTGTTGATACAATACCTACATTTTCATGAGACTTATTCTACAGTAAGTACTGAATAAAATTTTAATATGACTTGAGAGTAAAGTGTCCAAAATGTTCAATAAAATATTATTTGTTCTCTAGTAGATATTTGCAAGAATAATAATTATTGACGGTTGCATCGTTAGAATAGAACTTGCGTTTCGATATTCTACAGTAACATAATTTAGCAGTCAATAGATGAGATTAGATGCAAACTTAAAATACACTGTTTTAAGTTTGCAACAAAGTTATTTGAGATACGCAAGTAAACTCTTTAAATAGTTATCTTTTAAATAAATACTACTTATGAAACCTTTAAACTTCTTTAAATAAATATTACTTATGAATAGACTTCTTCTTCTTCCTAGTCGCTACCTCATGACTGGGGGGCGTGACTATAATGGGTAATGTTTTTTGTATACGTCCTCCATGCTGCTCTGTCTCTATGATAGACTAGGTATCTTTAAAAAAATCAAACCATACTTATAAGGAAAATATAAGTTTCGTAATTTTTTAATATAAATATAAGTTCGAAGTAGTTTTAACGTTCGATTTTCTCTTCTGTTTTAAATTCAGGAACTGCACAGCGCATAGTTCATACCAACAGACTTATTGCAGACAACCAATAATAATTCACAGTGAAAAAGAGCGACCGTTCATTTCACAGTGACGTGCTGATGTGGCAAACTTATCAAACCAATATAATATTTTACGGTTGTGCAGTTTGGTTTTAGTGCCAGCTTTAACAGATAAGTTATAGCAACTGCTATTTAGCAACTGTTATTAATGAACGGTATTGGTAACTCGTGTTGAATGCTACTATTAATTGTAAATGTTTGTTATAAACTGATATTCATTTTATTAATGGCTGGTTGTTATGTAAAATTAAGAAAAGGTCACGACGATATATTAAATACAAATAAATAATGCTATTCAAAATATGACATACTGTTTGACGTTATTTAATGAGCAGCATTTTAAAATTAAAGCTTATTTTGCCTGTCATTAGAACAAGATATTTTGTAGCAAAATGCATAAATTTTTTAAATATAGTTTTAGTCAGTTATTCACGCTGTAACTAAGTGTTCTTATCTGATCATATGAAAAACGTGTGTAGGAAAAAAACTAGTTATTTAATACTTCCATTAGTAAGGCGAAGACTTATGATTCGCGGAATATTATGTACTAATATAAGCCCAGAGTTCGCCCGAGTATTTGTGTTTTAAGTAATAGGAGGTGAGCCTACTGCCATTAAAATAATTAAATTATATCAAATTGATATTGTAATTGTAAACAATTGTATCGAAGCCGTGATAGCCTAGGGGTATGACCACTGGACTGCCAAGTCAAAGATCTCGAGTTCGAATCCAAGGCACGCACCTCTGACTTTTCTTAATCATGTGCGTAATTATCACTCGCTTTAACGGTGGAGGAAAACATCATGAGGAAACCTGCATGCCTGAGAGATTTTCTCGGCGGCATGTGAAGTCTGCCAACCCGCTATGCTAGCGTGGTGGACTGTAGCTTAATCCGTCTCATACTGAGAGGAGACCCGTGCCCAGCAGTGGGACAGTATGGGTTGATTATTATTATTATATCAAATAGACATTATGTATTAAAAACTTACTTGTATACGATGGTTATATCTATCTGCTATGATGTACTGTCCGATCCTGTTGACGGCAACACCAGCAAGGCAATCAAACTCGCCTTCACCGCTACCGTACTGACCGAACTCTTTCACGAAAATACCGTTGGAATCGAACACCTGTGGGCAAAAGGACCATTAAAATCATTAGGACCAATTCAGCTGGAAAATATCTTAAATTGTATTTTTGATTTTTAACCCCCGACGCAAAAACGACGGGGTGTTATAAGTTTTAAGTTTGACGTGTCTGTGTGTATGTGTGTGTGCCGCCACAAAATAACGAATTACATATTTTTTCACAACTCCCTCAATATGGATATTAAACAAAAGGGCTTAACTAGGAGAATACTATATACTATGATAAATTTCAAATCCAAGATGGCCGCCACCACGAAATGGCAAATTACATTTTCGTGTCGGGGGTATTCAAAATTTTTAATTTAGGTTATAAATTTTTCATTTGTTAGACAATCTTTAGAGCTCTAACTGAACAGGGTGCTTGCTTATTTCCTTTCAGCGATATACATTAGCGCTTGCAGTAAGAACCCTTCTTCAGAGTATCCGCAGATAATTTATTCACTTTATCTCAAAAAACCGTGGAAAGTCATTTACTACTATTTGACAGAAAAATACTATAAAAATAAACAATTAGGTTATTCATATAAAAAGAATGAGTAATTTCTGTCATCGTTTCGATGATGATTTATTTTTAGGCTGCTAAGTACTTTCGGAGCCTAAAATACTACTGCATTAACCGCTAGCAATGTTTACGTCCCCATTAATATTAAAATAGTTCGAAAGTTTTGTTTTGACCTTGTGCCAAAATTGCTGGAATGCGATCACATCACTCCATCATTTATATTTGGAGCACTGGTCATTGAGGAACGATATACTGAGAAGTTATACTTTCTCTACAAACGACTTATACGGTTGTTTGGGAGAATTAGGTGCAAAGTTTGAAGGTGATGATATCAGAGACCATTTTTTATTATTACTTCTCTACTAATATTATTTGTTTGTATTAAATCAACTCCGAAACTACAGGCCCGATTTGAAAAATTCTTTGACCATTATAAAGCTACATCTTTACAACATAAAAATATTACAACTTTTAGGGGACACTACGAACAATTAATTCAAATAAAATATTTATTGTGAAAACCCAAAGTTTAAAATTAAATAAAAAGAAACACACTTCGTATAAGTTTAATGTTCTAAATAGTCTAAGATATGAACCCTTTAAGCTTTGCGCCATATCCCAAACACCGGTTATATACTATTAAATGGAGTTCGTATACTATAATGTCCCTATAATTCTAAATACGAAAGAAGCTATCGCAAATGCCAGACCATCAATAAGGTTCAAATTTAAGCAAAGTTTTCCAAATATTATGGCAATAAGAAAGAATTTTTGAAAATGAACTCAAAATAGATTTTATTGCAGTGACTTGGGCGATTTCAAAATGCAGTTTCATGGAAAACCAGTACAAAATACGATATTGCGAAATTGGATTTCGTTATTTAGAGTAAAATAAATAATAAATACAGCGAATTTACAAGTTTATGTAAATTTAGGAATAGAAAGCAATTGTAAAGTCTATTTTGTTGCTACAAGCGTAAATTCTGAGACCCCGTACAATAAAACTAAGTACCTAAGCGATTGCTTAGAATTTTAAATTCCGCGTCTGGTTACTTACTGTTACAATTACTTCTACTAAATCAATACAGCTTAGAGCGTTGTTATTTATTTAAATGGAAAACAAGCCACCGGTTTTGTTTTTAGTGACATTTAAATTGACTTTGAATAACTTTTTTGTTTAAGAATATTTAAAATTACTCACCTGTACTCTATGGTTAGATGAATCAGCCACGACCATAGTATTGTCGGGACCGACAGCGATACCACGAGGCCAAGTAAAACATCCGGGTTCGCTCCCCCGACTCCCCACGCTGAATTGTAAACGGCGTTTCTGCATGTACTGGCTCCTAGGGGAGGAACCGGCTGCTGCGAAACCTAGCATAAAAAAAAACAATTAGCATACAAGAACATTACCAGGGAAAAGAAACCATGTCAAACCTAAGCACACAATCTATGTACACGCCACTTCGTTTTTCTAACCTGCTACCGCTGCTGTAGCCGCCGTAGGGGAGATGGGGGAGCCTGCCGCGTTTTTTGAATCGTCATCAGAACTGGCAAGCTCGTTTGCCGAGCGTAAAGGTAGCCCGAGAGACAGGCGACGTGACGTGCTCGACGTTGTACTTGAAGGGTCGCGATCCTTGCCCCGCGATCCATATTTGTTCTTTAAATATCTCGCCCAAGAACTGAGGGCTGCTCCGTCTTTTTCACCAGGGGCAGGACGCTCTGGTGAGCTCTCTCTAGACTTCAAGGCGTGCGAAGACCGGCTTCGAGACAACTCCGAACCACCAGTGCCGGAGCCGTATCGAGCTGCAAGGTACGCTGAGGGTGATGCTGTCGTTGGGGACACCGGTTCGTCCTGATCGTCGTCGTCTCCCACACCGAAGCCGGTGTGGCTGCTTTTACTTCTTGCGAGACGGTTACGGCGCTCTTTCAGGGCGAGGTATCTTGATCTAGCCGTGGGATACTTTGACTCATCGTCTAAAGATGAAGGTGGTTCTTCCTCTCTTGGCTTGCTTCCGTACCGGTTGCTTAATGAAGATCCGGCACTGTATCTCGGCGCAGGTTCTTCTTCTGTCTGAGATGTCTGTCTCGTACGGTATCGCGACTGAGCAGGGGACTCTTTTGTCTTGTTTTCGACGGCATCATTTCGGGCGTTTGTACTACGTGCCAGAAGCGGACCGATGTCACTTCGAGCCATCGCCTGGCTCTCGGGCTTTCTTTGCGTTACAGGCTCCTCGTCACTCTCCTCAGACGAGTCGGTTTCTTCCTCGGAGCTCGTGTCGGAGTCTTCGTGGGCCGGCTCGGCGGGTGCCGGTGCGGGTGTGGGCCGCTGCGAGCCGACAAAGCGGCTCTGGACCCGCTGCGCGCCACCGGCTGTGCCGTTCGTCGCCGCCGGCGTAGTTCTCTCGTTGCCTGCGGAAGAGAAACGAGATCCAACAGTTGATGCAGGTGTGCCAGTGCTGTACTTTGCTTTTAATTCAGCGATGCTTAAAATGGCACCTGTGTGTTTCACCGCCGAGCCGGAGCTTTCTGTTGATGCGCTTGATTCCGTGCTAGGCGCACGAGCAGCTGGGCGGTGTGGTGCTGGTGCATCAGTAGCTGAAGGTCTTCTTGCTGTCGTTGCTGGTTTTGGTACTGCAGGTGCATTTTTACGCTGAGTTCGCTGCAGGGATCCAACAGATTCATCGGATTCACCATCGCTGGACGCCTGAGAAATTACATGTAAATCGGTATTTATATCGGTGTATCGTACACCAAAACGGTAGGTATTTATTTTTATTTTGTGTTTGTGTATGTGTATATAAATGAGTTAAGTGTGTACGGAGTGTATTTTATGGAATGCCGTTAGTTGTTGCGTTTTTTCTTGTTAGTATCGATGATTTTCCTATAATCTACGTTGTACTGCTGCCTTAATTTTCACTCTCTATCTTCTTCCCAACTCACCTCCCGCGCTGGTGTGGGTGGTTTACGATTAATTGCGCTGCGTTCTTCTTCCGCTGGACGTACTGGTGCACGTTCTGGTTCTTGTGATGATGCTGCGCCTTTATTTTGTCTTTTAAGACGTGTTATCTCATCATCCTCACTCTGTTGCCTCTGCGCAGGTGGCGGGCGACGCGGCTGAGGTGCAGGCTGAACGGGCTTAGGGGGTGGTGGAGGTTCTTTTTTTTCTTTCTTCTTTCCGCTGTCAACATCCAATATTCTTTGCATAACACGCGTACAGTCACTCAGTCGGAATATGCCACTAAGAGGTCCACGAGTAGCATCTTCAGTGTCGACGACCTTTTCTTTTTCTTTCTCTTTCTGCTCTGCTTTGGCAGCGCGGGTGGTTTGTTCTGAGTCAGAGTCGTTGTCTAGGTGACTCTTTACGAAACGAGAACGGAACCTAGATCTAGTTGGTCTGTGTTCGGACTCGTAGCCGCTGTAGTCATCAGTAGCGCCATAGTCCCTCGTATGCCTTTCGGGGGGTGGAGGACGGCGTTCACCGAATTTACGACCACCCAAAATTGGCTCATCGTTTTCTTGCCAACCCTTAGCCTCTTCCTGTTGACGGAACTGCGTTGCCAAACGGTGATCACTTTTAGACCTGGTCAAGCCTTGGTTTTGCTGCATTCCAGAAGAATATGCATTCGGCTGAGTGATATTCAGTTCACCGTAACTAGCGACATGCATAACTAGTTGGTTGGGATCATGTGTCATAATAAACCGTACCCTGCGATTATAATCACCAGCTTCATAATCGAAGTTTCTTAGGAACTCGACCGTTTTGAGGAAGATTTCTTTAGTGTCTACTAACTCCGTATCTTCCCATTCTACGTCGTCATTCATATATTTATCGGCGAGATCACAATTACTTTGTATATTACCTAATTCTAACTCTAGGTTATCTTTGAGATTAGTGAGGTTTCTTAGTTCAGTTGCTAGGTAGCGATCAACTTCATTTCTTAAGAAATCGGTTCTATCTTTCAATGCCTTTGCTAGTCTTTTGTGTATTTCGTCGACTTCTCCAGCCACTGCTCCGCAGTTTGTCTGAAGATTTGTTGTATTGCGCTCAACTACTCCAAGAATATCTTGAAGCCTGTTGAGGCCACGACGGATCTGATTGTTGATTCTTGAAATTTCTCTACGCAAGACCTCCATGTGTGCTGACTTACAGTCTTCACAGACTTTTTTGTCGCAATGGGCGCATGGTGCACAGTATGCTTTCTCTGAGCATACATTACATCTTTCCATGACCTGCCCAGCAGTGGGGTCCGGCAGCTCTCCAGCGATATTCGCATGGAGCTCCAAGAACCGCTGCAGCGTGACATTTGTAGGGAATCCCTGGACTCCTTGGTATGGGATTCGGTGCTCGGCACGGCATTCTGGACATTTGACCTGCAAAGACGTGTATTGTGAGATGCAATGCTTAATTATCTTATTCATCTATTCTAAGGAAAAGTGACATGCAACAAATTTGATTTTAGTAAGTTGCATTATGTACAAAAAGCGGCAGTTTAGTAAACATAATTATCATTTATAATAATAATGTCAAATATATTATTTTAAAAGTATATTATTGATAATATATTGTATAAAACGTAAATAATGTAACGTTTAAATAAAGTACTCGCCTTTGTTCTTCCATTTCTAATCGACTTATAAAATATTTATCAAAGTCGATCGAATCTCAAGACTGATCCTTAACAGCAAAAGACGAAGAGAAATGGAAGAATACCACGGATGCCTGCTCTTTTAATAATAAGAATTAATAAATAATAATAATGTAACCGAAAAATGGAACAGGAAGATAGGTACCTGTCGCCTCACGTAGTCGACGAGGCCGTCCATGCACGGCTCCATGCAGAAGCTGTGCTGGCATGGCAACAGCTTCGGGTTCCTGTACCGGTCAAGACAGACACAGCACGTCAGCAATGACTCAAACTGCTCCATAGTTGCTCAGCGCTGTTTACGTACCTGTTAAAGAAAAAATTTTATTAGAAAAATTTGGGTTGGGTGGAGGACGATTAGTATTTTATTTATATCTTACTAGCTTTCCGCCAGTGGCTTCGCCGTGACCATTTATATTTTAGCCAATGTAAACTTGACTAATTATATACTAAAACCTTCCTCTCGAACCACTCTATCCATGGAAGAAAACAGCATGGAAATCGGTGCAGTCGTTTTTTATTTTATCACGAACAGACATACAGACACGGTGGAGGACTTTGTTTTAAATATGTAGTGATTAATCAAACGTCAAATAAATAAATAAATCAATAGACTTCATTTTATTGTAGGTAATACAAACTCCGTATCTAAGATCCTCAAAGAAAATATACAACATTATCACAAGCGCTAAGCTAACCATCTGAGGTTAAAAATATTTCGTTTATCTTATTACTTAATGGCAAATTATTTAGAAGCCAAGAAGAAAGAGTAGATAGGTAACCTATTTTATGATCGATGTAGTAAATAAATAAAGGATAACATAATAATTTACTGAGAGTTTCCTATCAATTGAAGCGTATACATGTCACAAGCAAACAACTTTGTTGTACACAATATTAGCCCTATAATAGTGGAACCTTACAATATTCTCGCAAAAAATATTACATTAGCCACGATATCGTCAGGACAGAAACTCGATATCGAGATATTGAAAACCTAAACGACTGCTAATGTGTTTTTGAAATGACATATCTATACTTATATCGGTTTCTTAGTACCTTTATGGGAAAAACATCGTGAGAAAACCGACACATTGATAATGGAAGCAGATGTATTAGTAAATCATGATGAAATTGGTGATATAATAAGTGAAGCTGTGTTGTTTGATATATTCTTTAATGATCTATATTTGTTTAAATATACAATTGTAATCACGTTCTCGAAAATGGCTTTAACGATTTCGTTGAACATTGCAAAATAGGCGTTTGTTGGCCGTTTACGAAATCGATCTATGGGAGTCACAGGTGCTGTCAATTTTGAACTGGATTGCTCAAAATTGAGAATTTTATCTCTATGGTATCACTGTTTTCGCAGTAAAATCGTTCGCAGTACAATTTTTCGATGTAACGAAATATCGCAGTAACAAAACGTCAATGTTACAAGGGTTCGCATTATAGAGATGTCGATTTAAGGTTTTCGAAGAAACAAAATTCCATGAAACGACTTTCGCACTCACGTAGGTATCCCCTTTTTATCACAAGCATGAATGCAGCAGTCCGCCATCTTTTTAGGTGCCTCTTAATCCCACTTGATTGACGTAAAGTGTATTTATAGATGATCACAGGAAATCGATTCATTATTTTTATCCAAAAATACTACCTACTCATTTCCCCTCGATCATCACACTTCATAAAACCCAGATCAGAATCTGAAAACTGAAATCTCGAGCTAAAAAGATTCCGATGTGATTTGCATTTGACGACAAAGACAAAGATTCGATATTGATCGAAAGCCGTACTCCAAAGGTGAATTTTCCTTAAGACTTTTGACATTGAACACCCGGAATATTAAAAGAAAATGAGGAAATTGTTTAAATAAGGAAGTAATAATAATGTTGACTACACAAAACGTAATGTTCTGCCAAGACTTTTATCCTACAAATCAACCTTTCCAAGTCTGGCGACCTTCACGAATATAGAATTTTATGGTGTTAATGCGCAGTTTTAGTTATGGATGAAGCTGGGGAGTTAAATTTGGTGTTTGCACAAGGCACATCCTCTGAGATCCGGCTGGCACTATAAATAGAAACGTTTGGTATTTCACGCGCCTGTTTCACTGGACGATAAGTGTCTACGCCGGCAGATGATTTTGAATCTTCTACTAAAAGCAATAGAACAGATATTGCTGGAAAGATATAATTTGACATTTCAGCGGTTACATCAGGAGATGATAGTGAGAATTGTGAATTTGAATCTTATAATCCAAAAGCTAAAGTAGATAATGTAGATATTGAAAGGAATCACATGAAAAGTTTTGTTAAATTTTGGCAGTTTTGCATAATTGTACTCAAGAGCCAAACTAGTCATTTTAAGTCTTATGGTACTGATAATAAAGAATAGCTTACATTATATTGCTGAAAAGGTATTGTGCTTTATACTCTACTCAGAGCGACGCACAATATCAAACCTTTGTGCCACAAGATAGAGTAGAAATTTGCATTTATGATAATCTGTTCAAATAAACGAGGAAAGTTTGAAATTTATAGAATTTTAAAACGTCCTGTTTGCAGTAATCGGAAACTATGCCATAAATTTTAATGGGTAATAAATCATCTTTCGAAATATATTTTAATGATCCAGATGTTTTATTCAATTTCCTCAAAAAATGTATTTAGGCAGATTTCTGTCTCAGGGCTGCATTTCCACCTATTGTGTGGTGGAAATGCAACCCTGAGATAGAAATCCATCACAAGTTCCACGCTGTTACTTGCGTTCATAATTTTTTTCCGAATCCTGGAGAAATATCCTAAAATAGTTTTTTACCGGATGCCTAAGAATTATCTTTGTTCCAATTCTTAGCCTAGTCCGTTCAGTGGTTTGAGTTGTGCGAAAATTCTATCATCTTTGTTGTTAGATTTTAATTGTTTTCTGAATCGGCGATTCGAGCGATTCCGCCATTTTTGTTATTAATGTTGAGTTTCCAATATACAGCTACAACACCGTATCGAGTTGTTCCACTGTATAATCATCACCCTTGTTTTGTTACGATCGCGACTGCTGCAGGAATAAAAGTGATAGTAAACGGTTGTTCAGTACTCTCAGATGGCCAGTACATTTTAGTCCAATGTAACAGAAGGCTATCCTTTCGCTGTTCTTCTTCTTCTCCTTGGAAGTGCCTCTCCAATTACTGGAGGTTGGCTGTCATTTTGGAAAACTCCAGTCTGTCCTTCGCGAGATGGAACAGTTCAGCGGCACTGTTGATACCGGTCCACTCGCGAATATTATTTTGCTGTTAACGAAGCACAAATGAGGAGCTGGAAATATTTACATTTTTTTAAATTTAACTGGACAAGTCCATTTCTGTATGGAAAGGCAAATTGAAAAGATTATTTTGTACATGAAAGAGCCAGATTTTCTTGAAAATCTTTTGGAAATGCAGATGTTATTTATGGAGTATAAAAAAATGTGATTGTGTGGACAAGTCAGCGTTTGTTCACCAGCTACTACTGCTGCTTCTGAGAATTGCCCATAAAAAAACACCTATAAGACAAAACAACATCACAGGCTAAAATAGCTAATTATTTCAGGAACTCCTGTTTCCAAGACTAATGTTGGTGGAGTATTAGATAATTAGTTTGGATGTGTCGATAGCTGAGTTGGCTTGGCTAGGCTCGTTTCTGAGTCATTTGGTGTCGTAACTGTATAGGGAACTGGGTTATTTGTGAACAATGACTTAATGCTCTTAAAAAAGCGCATTCGTGTCTCTCAAAAATCAGACTACGATATTTTGTACGACTTGAGGGGCTCGTGGCCAAGTTGTAACTACGCTGATCAACCGATCTGCAAGGTTACACTTGCCGCGGTCGGTCTGTGGATGGGTGACCATTTTTAATATATCGATCGATAGGATATCATACGAACACCTATGACAATCGTTAATGGTAGTCAGAAGCCTAAAAAGTCGGACAACCAGTCTTTACAATACGAACCAAACGAATATCGGTATTGCCTAGAAATTGGGCTGCAGAGGTCTGATGGCAGTCGCTCCGTGTAAAATACTGATATTCAGTCGCATCTTGGTTAGACTGGAAGCCGACCCCAACATTGTTGTGAAAAAAGCTAGGAGGAAGGATATTTTGTACGACTTTCGACTACGGTATTTTATCTATATTTTATCTTCTATACTGTAAAGCTAAATAGTTTGTTTGTTTGTTTGGTTGAACGCGTTAATCTCAGGAACAACAGGTCTGATATAAAAAAACATTTCAGTGTTGTATAGCCTGTTTAACGAGGAAGGCTTTAGGCTATATATCATCACGCTACGACCAGTGGGAGCGGAGAATCAATTAAAAATGTTGCAAAAACGGGGGAAAAATTCTACTTATACTGGAATTAAGTTTTAGACAAAGGCTATTTATAAAATAGCTCTTGCAATATTAAAAATACATTAACCGTTTCGCTTCATCATTCCTTGTGCGCACAGCGAAGTTGTGGAATTCTCTTCCGGCGACTGTGTTCCCTGATACCTACAACATGGGTCTTTTCAAGGTCAGAGGTAATGGGCATCTTTTGGGTAGGCGCGGTCCATCTTAGACCACATCTACACTTATCATCAGGTGAGATTGTGGTCAAGCGCAAACCCATCAACGATAAAAAAAACATATAATGGTACAGTAAGTCTGGTTTTATAGATAGTTCGAAATATTTCAACAGTGTTTGTTCGTAAGCAAATCTGCCATTGCTACTTATTTCATAATCAAAAAAATATTTTTTACATAATTCATTTACGAAACATTAACGTACAAACTAGAAAATTTCCATAATGATTTTTCATCATGATCATTGTCGATTCGATCTCATGTTCATAGTGATCACTTTATCAATATTGTCAATACCAATATTTTTTTATTTCTTGATAAACTTTTTTCCAAACTATCTTGTCTTTTTGTCTGTCTTTCATTCTTTAATGATTACTAGAATGCCTTGTTAATCTAGTGGTCCTAAGCGCGACTTATACACTATATCTATACTTCTATACTAATATTATAAAGAGGAAAGATTTGTATTTTTCTATTTTTGTATGTAAAGAATAAACTCAAAAAGTACTGGACCGATTTGAAAAAATCTTTCCATGTTAGATAGCCCATTTATCGGGGAAGGCTATAGGCTATATATCATCACGCTACGACTAATAGGAGCGGAGTAGTAATGAAAAATGTTGCAAAAACGGGGGAAAAAATTATAAAACCACGCGGGCGAAGCCGCTGGCGGGAAGCTAGTTATATATATTTCACTTAAGGTCCTTGAGGTTGAGGTGTTGTGTGTGAAACTTCAGTAACAGCTCAGTGCCCAGTTACCGGCAATATACTCACCAACATACCTGTGAACTGCGGGTACACCGCTGCCTAACCCTTACCGTGAAATACAGGCGTGATGGTATGCTATATTTACCAGAAATATTATATCTGTGAGCACTTTATTTACTAAACTAGCCCAAGCTTCAATGGTGACGAAGAAATTATATTTAGAATAAGTCGCGTCACGGTCTACGTCACAAGACAAGTAGAAATCTATTTCTCTGACGTACGAGACTACATCATGGACCAATACAGAACGGACTTATCTAAGAAACTGTTGTTTAATACATAGTTAGCGCTGAAATCATTATTGAGCTGTACTGCATTGCATTTTAGGTGGTGAGTGATTTACAGAGGAGGTCCATTCAACTCAGCCCAAATGACAGCTGTCAAGTTGATAGTTTTTACCGTGAAATCACTATGAAACTGTTAAAAATGTGCCTTAAAGTGCTATGGAGGATTCACTGCACCGACAGTTTGAGAGAATATTCCTCTTGCTGCCAGCGCAGCGCATCCTTAGAAGGAGCTCTAGCAACCTTAATCACTGCAGGAACATAGCACACGATTTAAAAGTGTGTTATTTGGCGGTTTGAACCATAAATGGCTGTGCCCTACCTCTCTTAAGAGTACAGTCTTTACTGTTGAAGACAGATTACTTTCATCTTAATTTTCTTGCTCCCAAATGTCAGATTTATAAAGAATAGCTTTCGACGTATGATTAAGTATGGTAAGATTATTGTCGTCTCTCAATATGAATGGTCAGCAAATTGCTGATTTATTAACTAGATATTTTAGTTTATTGCTGGAGTGTCCAATTGCTTGAAGATTGCAAAAGATATTTTCGAAACATTAGTATATTTTGACTAGACGAAAATGTTCTCGAAAACAGGTAAACAAGTTGAAACTAGATTCTTAAATAAAAGGTGGAAGGGACATCGACGCACAAACGTCGTGACAAGGTTTCACTCAAGGTCAAAAATAAAATTACCTAGGTCATTAAATATATATTACAGATATTGACATTTTTGAGCGCGCAGTGTATTGCTAAAAACGCGATTATAACGCACCGCGGTGAATATTATCGCGCGCGCGATCCGAAATAAATGAGCTAATGATTTTTTTATTATAAACCTAGTTTGGGTAGATAGAAATAATGAGTTTTTACACGTTTAAGTAAAAAAACTGCAGAATAAATTGAAAAATTGATGAAAAAGGTTACGGAAAATTTCAATGCAGGGGGGTCCAGAATCATGTAGTGAACTCATGGTATTCGGATATGCGTCGATGTCCCTTCCACCTTGTATAAAAAGACGTACACGTAAACAAGTATTTTGGAAAAGAAAAATAAACAACAACAACAAATAATTTAAATAATAAGAAACATAATTACTGTTCAATGAAAAGCAAAGAGCTTGAAGACTTGGATTCTATTCCTAGGTTTTATAGGGTTTTTCTATGAAATTTTTAGTACCTAGCAACACGGTGTTTGGACTTGTGCCTCGTTGATAGTAATAGGCTTGCCGGCGAATTGTGGGTGTACATTAGTACACTTCTGCCTAACTCTTCAGGGAATACATGCGTGACGGTTTTTTTTTGAGAAACCTTGTCCCTTTGGTAAAAGGTTAAGTAAAAGATTTGTGACCGATTGATGGCAATATAGGCTCGCTCCCTATAACATGGGAGCTACACAAACCTGCGAACATTGGTACATGTCTGCCTAATACTTTGAAGAATTCAGTCGTAAGGGTATACAATATAAATAGTCAGAATAATTTGGAATCCCGCATCTTTTACCGTTGCTCACCTATTTATATTCAGACAAACAAATCATTTACATCATTATAAAATCTAAACTCGCAATGTTTTGCTTCCACCGCCGATATATTAATTTTCATTGCGTAGGATGATATTAATACGATTCGCCGCTTCCCTTGTAGGCGCGTAATGGAGACGTCACAATTATTTTTAGCCGTTTTGGCAGACGGTGTATTTTTTTTGCTTTTCATTGAACAGTTTGAATCACTTTTCTACGTTTTTGGCGTGTTTACAAAGAAAGCTTTTGTGAGTTTGTGTTTCGTTTTTCTTTTAAACGAACACAAAGCTTTGTTTCTTGATTCCGGGTTTATTGTTTAATATTGTCATTGTATTACTGTTATGATCCTTTTGTTTATGTGTTAATATTTTTATTGTTGAATACAATTCAATCGTTTATTGTTAAATTAGTTCTCTGAATACAAAATCAATACTGTCAAGAAAACGAATGCCTATTTAATAGGGTTTTACTCAATTTTTCATATGCTTATTAAATACTAATCATTACTAATTTTTTTAGAAGAAAGATTTGATTGTTTGTTTGTTTTTAACCCCCTGACGCAAAAACAACGGGGTATTATAAGTTTGACGTGTCTGTGTGTGTGTCTAACGGATAGACCAATTTTGATTGTGTTTTTTTTATTTGAAAGGTGAATTAGTCGGGAGTGTTCTTAGCTATGTTTGATGAAAATCGGTCCAAGATGGCCGCCGCTACAAAATAGTGGAGTACATATTTTTTCACAACTCCCTCAATATGGGTATCAAATGAAAGGGCTTAACTAGAAGAATACTATTCACTATGATAAATTTGAAATCCAATCCGCCACCACAAAATGGCAAATATCATTTCGTGTCGGGGGTTTTCATTTTAATTGAATAGGCTCGAAACTAATAAACCGATTTGAAAAATTATTTTATCGTTGGGAAGCTACACTATCCCCGGGTGACATAAGGTATATTTTTTATGAAATAACCAGACCACGCGGGCAAAGCCACTGCGAAACGCTAGTATAATACGAAAGTGACCGATGCACTCAGAAAATAAGGTGTATTTAGACGGATTGACAGAATTCTTAAAGTCAAATAAAATCTTAAAATATTAATATTAAAAGCACGTGACAACAACAGTTTCCATATAATAAAGGTCTAGTCTATTGCCATTAATCGGGCACAAATTAACTACATCAGCGTCCAGTACATACTGTGCCTGACATTCAGCTAATCTGGAAACCTTTTTGGAACAACATAGTAGACACGTACCCACGAATAAAAGCATTTCGTAATTAGCTAATGTTTAAGATTGTTTTTGTTTTTATTATTTTATTAGTTATAAGCCTAATTTAGTCCAACCCAGCATGTTAGTGTCTCTTTACTTTGTCCACAAATAAAACATTCATTCATTCATTCATTCACATCTCTTGTTGAAAATTTCACAGGTAAACCCTTGCTCGACCGGAGAATCTAATCCAGGACCTCACTTAGCAGCCGCACTGAAGACTACTAGACCGATAAAACAGTCTATTGCATACTTAACCGTGAAGTAAGGATTACGTATTCAGTGTCCTTGAGAAAACCCACAAGGACAATTCATTTCGAAACCCAACATAGGTACCTACGTGCAAATCTCCATATTAAATGTTGTTTGTTTACATAAAAGCCCGTATAAAAGGACGCTAAAGTACATGTTTTTGTACTGAATAATACATTATTTTACTGGAATCTATCATGTCGCGTTGACAGTACATCGGAATAATGTTAGCGCAGAGTACAGAGAGAGGTGAATGATGAAATCTTTTTACTTTTTATTATGACGTTTTGAAATATCACATGCGAAGCTTTTAGGAATGACATGATTCGTAGAGTACAGTGGGTTTGAGGGTCAAAATAATATACCTTTTAGGGTAATGACAGGCAGGGTAATACAATAAGCAGTCCTTTCCGTGAAGGGTAAATATTTCGGCTATCAATTAAGTGTCTACTCTCATTGGTCAAATGGTTACTATTGCGGCTGCGTAGGTGCTAGTGCGATTTTCAGGTCGAGCATAATGGTATAATGGTATTGAATGGTATTTGTGCCCATTTTGGTATTACGAGACTTAAACTGTGGATCAGATAGCCTACGTATTCAAGATAACATACCTACTTCAGATTGAATCTACTTATTGTTTTTTTCTTTGGTATTTTGTCTTATGTTGTGACTGTCAGAATAAACTTTCTTTCTTTCTTCATTCTTTCTATTTTTCAATAACCTCTGCCTTACCCTACCGACTGTATCCGCGTGATAGTTTATTATATATTTGTATATCTAATTGTTTATACATTCCTGGTAGTCTGGGATTGGGTAAAATCGGATGAGTCTAATAAATATAAATATTTTTTTTACACAAAACGACTGCGGTCTGACATTTATATTACTAATTGCTTGATAATATTTTATTTTGACGTCGTCTGTGGTCAAGTGGTTTGAGTACCTGCTGATCATGAGGTCGTATGTTCGATTCCTACAGGACACAAATATTTATGTGATGATTAAAAGCGTTTGTTTGTCTGGGTGTTTCTCATACATATTATAATAAGTAAAGAATTTAAAAAAAAAACTAGTATGTACTCATATTACAAGCTCTGCTTAGTTTGGGACAGATGGTGCTGTGTAAAATGTCCAAAAATATTTATTTACACAGAAAAATGTTTTGACCTCGGCTGTTAAGTTTTAATTACCTATTAAGACAATGAATACTTCATTAACATCATATTACGATGCATAGGTAATTAATTAATTAATTGTTAGACCACTATAGGGACTTCGACGAAAGTAATTAATATTAACGATACTATTTATTATTCTGTTATTTGTTGTCAATAAACTGCCTCGTTGGTCTAGTGATCCCAACAACAAGCTCCTGGGTTTAATTCCCGGCTCGAACGAAGTATTGATGGGTTTCTCTGTGAAATTTCTCACTCAGCTCTGAGGGCTCAGAGGTAGGCTTACCCCGTATTACATGGGACCTAATACCGGAAAACTGTGAGTGTATATATGCAAGAAACGGTCCTTTAAAGAAACTTTGTAATTGGGAATTCGAAAATCTATATCACTAGAGATTGTTTGGGACAATTTTATTAATTGTAAAACTGTTTTATTTCATGACCTAAACTTTAATATTCAAATTAGGTACGTCAAAATTAATCGACATGATACAAACCTGAATCTGAAATTACTGATTCGTGGTTTATTTTATACCAATAATTTGGTACTGCTTCTTCTTATAATATTAAAATTCGATGATAGAATTCAACAATTAATTTAGATAGTAAATTCTACCCAAAGATATTTTTTCCTCAAAACATAAAAGTTCCAGTATTCCACGAAGTAAAAATAACGCTATTAAAAACATCCACGGCATTCATCCTCAATAAAAATTCCAATCACATTAAAACGCGATCTTTGTTTTTGTTTATAAAGTTTCAGTAACGGAAAATTTAATTTAAGGCGTAAAAATACAACTTCCATTAATGATGTAACGTAATTGATTTTACCCATAAGACAATAAATGGGTAAACAAAAGTAGCAGTCTGGTTCAATAAATTATATCATAAACGAACGTATTAATAGGAACCGAAGATAGCCCCAGGCTAATCTTAGTCAGTTAAACAATGCTCAAAATGGCGCAGTATCTACACGTGCTGAAATTTACGACGTGTCATATGACGTCATGCAGGAAACTCGCTTATTTTGGACACTGACTTAATGTCAGGTAAAAAAAGTGGTAACGGAATAAGCTGAATGGGTAAAACAAGCTCGTCATTGGGGTAATATGCGAGCCAAACTTTGTGAGTATTATTATGACAGGAATGGTAACAGAATAGGCTAAGTTAAAAAAAACTTGTCATGTGTAACCAAAATCTTGTTACTCATGTTTGGATGACCAGTTTTATTGGAATTGTGTGTCATTTAAATGTGGACGTTATGTGTATTATTTTAAAACACACCGGTAACTTCGCATCGAATTAAAATAACCCTGCCAACTGATTGGTTGATTCTTTGTTATCGTATTCTTTGTCACAAGTAAGTGTCAGTGAAAGCGCTTAATTAAAAAAAACAAAGCGGATACTTACAGCTTTATTATAGCCACATAAAAAAACACTGGGGTAATCCAATCACACAAGAAGGGTTATTGGGGTAATGCAATAGGTTTACAGCACTTTACTTGTCATATTGTAGCAGCGTGAGGCACTATGGAGGGTGTATACGACTAGAGATTTATCACAGGCTTGGGGTGTGCTCGCTAGCACACGCTAGTTCAAACTGAGGGGAACTCGATACCTCATGCGCCTGACTTTATTTTGGGACGTACGGTGCGCGTGCGCCGACGGGATTTATTTTCCTCCCGTCACAGTTTACTTTTGGTCGTCGAAAGGTCATTGGACAGGTTGAGGTTGATTCTTTTCATTTCATATGTTTGGATTACCTATTTGTTTTGATTTGTAGTGTTGTTTGGTAAGAATAATGTCTTCGCGACGATAAATTTTATGTCAAACGATTTAAAATGTACAAGTCAAAGTACTGAATATTTGTTTTTAAATATGAAAGGTCTTTAGTGTTAATGGGTGTGTTGACTTTTGAACCGTAATCACCTTAGTCTGAAATAAAGAAAAAAGTTTCAAGCGAGAACGAGTTTTGCAAGAGCTCCCTATGGCTTTGTGAGCTTTGAGACAATTAACAAACCTACTGTGTACATACGAAAACAAAAATTAGGTATGTCAATATGTTATTGCAAGATGACATCACTGACATTATTTTAATTTTATTGTCTTGTTATGTATTGTGTTGTGACTATTGAAATAAACTTTATTTCTTTCAAAAAATCGTGTTTTTGGTGAAAAATTAAAAACAAATGTAACATAACATACATAAATTTGAAAGTAGGATGTCAAGCAATGAGATTTATTAAATACTCCATAGCCGTTGGCTATTTCTTTTCCGGCTCAAATGATAAAAAATATGATTTTCCACTAGAAAGACTTATTCATAACAAGACACAAATTAAAACGAAAAACCTACCCGTAGGTAAGTAGAATAATGTTTATTCATAAAGTTGTTTATACGTTATATAATAATACAGACTACAAAATGACAGATAATAATTATGAAGTAAAAATAACTTCAAAGTGTTTACAATTTACGAGTTCTTGAAATCTCTTCTTGTAATTTGTGTTGGATCAATTAAGCGTGCTATTTTAATTACCTTTAAACAAACATTATTAATATAAAATCCAAACTTCGAGCGACTACGGAGAAATTCACAAAAAATCCCAAAAACACTGCCTAATTTCCCAACCTGGGAACCAAACCATACACGTACCAGTCGCACTTAGGATCGTCATCATCATCATACCAGCCAAAAGAGATCCACTTTTAAACAAAAACCTCCCCCACTGACTTCGTATGCCGCCTGAATCCAACGAGTCCCAGCGACCTTTACCTCGATCGATTTGGATCTTCTACGGATCTCCTCAATTATGGTCTGATTTGGTCACTCAACACTAAGGGGCCGCCTCCACAGGCGACAGAATAGCCATGATATCACGTATTTCTATACGATAATATCGCCGCGATTCTCTCGCTCGTGGAGACAGCCCCTAAGCATAGCTTGCGCAGTGTCCTTGAACTTTCTTATGGGGCTGTCATCACTGGTAACACACACTGGTAGAAGACTTCTGTCATAAGGGACTGTCATATAGTTGACGAAAAGACGTTGCGATATTCAACAAAAGATGTGGGTCTTATGAAGAAGAGCGGGCAAAAAACTCCACTGATACTCTTTTAAAAAAATGTATGATGTTGATGCAACTTGATGTAGAGATTAAAGAGAAGGTATTAGGATTGAAAAGATAGCCATAGTATTAAGAGCTGACCAGCCCCGACAGACAGCACTCGTTCACGAGCATGACGTGTGTATCGGCGCCGTTTGACTCAACCATATCCTACATGGTTGAGTCAAACGGCGCAAAAGTACTTAAAGCTAATTTATAATTTTTGACGTCTGTGGTCTAGTAATTCGAGTACCGGACTGTTCATGAGGTCGTAGGTTCGATTCCCACAAGACACACACATTTATGTGATGAACTTAGGTGTTTGTGTTTTTCTGGGTGTTTCTTCTATATTATAAGTATTTACAACAACAAAAAGTATGTAAGTATTATATCCATTGTCTAGTACCCATAGTACAAGCTCTGCTTAGTTTAGGACTAAATGGTGCTGTGTAAAAATGTCCCAAGATATTTATTTATTATATTAGTATGATGAAGATAACTTACAATATAAAAAAAGATAGATTCTAGGTTAGATGACAGTGCATATAAATATTTCCTTCATAACGTGATGAAACACACACGTCATGCACAAAGCGAAGCAAGCGTGCTTCGATTAAATTCGTCCTTTCTTCTTGTTTACACACAACGTTTTATTTTGAGATGGCTACGTTTTATTTCTGTAAACAAAGCGCCAAATCACGGCCTTTCTTGTATGACCGCTAGCGCATTTAGTGTGTTTGTGATGCTTGTAGAAATTTCGAGAAAATAAGTTAAACTAGTTTTTGTACGCGACTTGTCTGCGCGGAATAAGTTCTTTACTTTGTATTTTTTATTTCACCCACGTGTAGGTCGAAATTTAAAAAATGCTTGATTAAATGTTATTTTTTCTTATCAAGTCTCACTGTTTTTTCTTCAATGATGAGCAGAGTCTCATACAAACATTCATCCCCTATTTCAGTCTTTCTATAGCCTTCTCCAAGGTCTAATCTATATCCGTTCCAAATTTCATCAAAATCGCTTAAGCGATTTAGGCGTGAAAGCGTTACAGACAGGCAGATATACGAACGTAGCTCACATTCGTTTGTACATAATATAATATGAATAGGGATTTTAGTGACATATTGCACTGTTTTAAATTAGTAAATATTTTTGGGACATTTTACGCAGTACCATCTTGTCCCAAACTAAGCATAGGTTGTACTGCAGACGACATATGTATCTATACTTTTTTTGTAAATACATACTTTATTATAATATATAAGAAACACCCAGACTACACACAAACACTTAGGCTAATATTCAGAGACGATGCTCAGCATAAACTTAGGCTTCCGTATGTCAAATTGTCATACAAATTTGACATACGGAAGCATTACTTTACGCTTAGAATCGTCTCTGAATATTAGCCTTAATGTTTTCTTAGTGGAATTGGAGCGTTTTTATCTTCCTGACTGCGTAGTCTATGAATGCGGATGATTTGACGACCCAATGCCGTACTACAACGTGCTAATACGAATGTTTGATATATATTAGAGAATAGTTTGTTAGACAGGGATGTCAAAACGTGTTAAATAGCGCTATACCTCTCTAACAATCTAAGGAGGATCGACTTAACATGAACTCAGGTTTAAACTACATACCCATACTTACAGGCGTCATTCTACAGCATCAACACATCGCACCGTCACTTTGATACATTAACATAACATGCCATCATGCCTGAAGGCAAAGGCACAAATCCAAACTCCAGACTTCTACTGGGAATTTCACAGAAAACCTCAACAACGGAATCGAACTCGAACTACGTAGCAGTCGCTAAAGTTATAGTTAGTAAATAGTTTATGATAAAAAAGAATATAGCCTGCCTAATGGTGAGCGGCAACTCACACTCAACAGAGAAAATCTCTGAAGGATGCAGGTTTCCTCACAATGTTTTCCTTCACCGTTAAAGCCAGTGATAATAACAAGTATTTCCCATCAGATATCTAAAAGTTCAAAAAGCCCTGAAAGTCTGTAAGTAAACCCTTCTCTTCTATTTAGCCGAGAAACATTTTGTGCTACAAATTCCTCTCTTACAGTTTCAATTTAGTTCTTATATACTATTACTAAAACCGTATTTTAGAATAGATTTTGGGACTATTTGCACTAGGGAATCCTTTGAAAGTTTAGGCGAATTTTGCTTGGCTAATCCTGAAGAGGGTCAGGTGTTACTCTTCAAAACTAGCCTGAATAAAAGACGAGGACGCTTCAAGGTGTACAGTCACAAGCAAATAGATACAACATTAGTTTTTGTTTACCGAAAGTAGTTTATTCAGAATCAGTAACAGAATCAATTGCAATGGTTTTTAACTTATGTTACATTATTGTCTCAAAAAATCGTTCAAGTTGGATTTTTATTACGTAAATCGGTTCAAACGCCGATGGGGAGGTCAATCACTCGCATGCGCCCGCCCTTAGCTATACTTTGTACCCACCAGCGCGCGCGCAAACCACACGGGGCGCCCCGGGAGAATGACTAACTTTTGGAGCTCGTCACCACGTGATTTTTAATTATTTTTTTTGGTTATTATGTAATTTTTTTTTACCTTTAAAATGAAATTAAAGTTGGAGTGTTTCGGATTTAGGGTAAATAAAAACTAACGTTGTATAGACACTCACAAGTGCTAAAGCGATTTTTTTATGAATGAACTTTGAATGAATGAATGAGATAACACCAATGCCACTTTAATATTGGTTCATAAATAAATAAATGTACGAACATAGGTTCGTAATGCCACAATATTTCTATCAGTCAAACTTAAAAACAGTTAATCTTGAAAACAGCCCTTTACTGTAGTTCAAATTATAAATTGAATTGATTAACTTAATCGACTTTTCATGAATGAATCAGTCAATTTAACTCTCCACACTAGCAATGCTAAATATTATTAACACAGATAAATGGGCATAGCGATTTATTAATGTTAAGTTACTGATATGCTCGAATTTTGGCTTCACCACAAATAATAGAATAATGATGAGTAAGCGCCTATTAATTATGAGTTTGAAGATAACCTGCGAATGACCGAATAATCCTATGGGTCAATGGACGACGAATTTATTGTACCTATACTAACAATATCTTTGGATTCACTCGCATCCCAAAAAGACAAATTTTATCATTAACTAGCTTTCCGCCAATGGTTTTGCCCGCGTGGTCAGGGTATTCAGTATAAATTATAGCCTATCTTACTTGGTAAATATGTAGCTTGCTAATGGTGAAAGAATTTTTCAAATCGGTCCAGTAGTTTCGGAGGTTATTCAATTCAAACAATCAAATGTTTCCTCTTTATAATATTAGTATAATGGATGTACAGACTTCGGGTATAATTATATTATTTGTAGGTATAAATTGGAGTCAACCTTCTAGTGTCAATTGACGTATCTCACCACAAAATAAATACATTTATTTATTTAATTATGTACTCGAAACAGTTCAAAGAGGTCCATAAAACCTTAAACTTTGCATACGTTATTTTATCTTTGTGAACCCAATTCTAAATTCAAAATAGTAGATTTAAGATCTATGGTTTCAACGAATGTGTCATTAAGAGTAAATTCAAGCCCATTTGAATTTAGAATTTGACTTGAGTTTGTAAATAATTTTGTGCGTATTGTAATTTAATTTTAAAGCGTCTTTATTGTATGAAATGTACGTTATAAAAAACCCAAGGTTAAAAACAAATTTTAAATTAAGTAGCTAAGTAAAAATTCAATCTGTGAAAATTCGACCGTTTATAAAATAAAACTTCGATTAAACCGGATAAAATTCCTAAAACATAATTTTATTCAAACCGACCATCCAAACAAAAATTATCGCAAATATCTCTGGAAATTTTCATTACTAAAGTAGAGCCAAGTCAGAAAATATTCAAACAACGAATGCTTCTTTTCTTCTTCAAATTCTAACACCCGAATAACATTTCGCTCTATTTTTAAATTTATCAAGTGTCTATCTGTCCTTTTCACTACAAATGCCAATGACTCCATTATAAATAGAGGCTGGTAGTGCCAAAATTAAATGCAGTGGTATTCTACCCTTTGATGTTGCACATATTATAGAAAGTGTGAAGTTATTTGGCGCTCGTCGGTTGGTAGGTCATTTTCATTATTATTAAAATTAATGGAATCAGGCGTTACTTTGCGGAAATCCATGACAAAAAATTGCAATGAAAATATTTAGTGTTAATTCCGCTTATGCTGAGATGCAAGAGCAAAAGTCAGTCTTTCGCTCCAGCCGGCGCAGAGTCAACACCTCGACGTCGCACCTGATGATGCCTCGTGGAGAGGCGAAACACGTGTCGTCACATAGGTTTGGGTATGCATGTTGCACTAACAACTTAGTTCTCTCTGCATGTGCATAATTAAGCGGGCGGGAGGGCGGTGCTCTTGCATCTCAGCATAAGCGGAATTAACACTAAATATTTTCATTGCAATTTTTTACTATTATTAAAATTAATTTATGAAGAAAATTAAGATAAGAATAATGAAATTAATACTGCAATTTTATCGATTATATATTAGAAAAGTAACGTTGAAAGGAGGTCATCAAAAGCCCCATACAACTCAGCCCAAATTTGTACCTGAGGTAATTGACAGCTGTCAAGTTCATTTTTATTTTATTTTATTTTAAAGGCTCCCCAACAACTACTTATACTATTCTTTTAATAAAAATACACAAACATACTGATGAGTTAAGTATAGCAGTCTTTTGAGCAAGTAAGTTAACAGTCATCAAGTTAACATTTTAACAAATACAAAATATCTAAAAGCATCTTTAGTACATAATGATTAACCGATTTAATAAACTAATTAAATTAAAACACCCTTTATGGGAAAATTTGAGAAATTGTAAATTATGAGAGAATTAAATTAATTATAGTTAAAAAATTAATCGATTCAATTAACAACAACAACAACAATAAAATAAAAATAAGTTGACAGTTTTACCATGACATCACTATGAAACTGATTTATTGTGCCATAATGGCGTGCGTTTGACATTGCGAAACTGACACTGACAGCCCATAGCTGTCAAGTTGACAGTTTTAACTATAAAACCACTATGAAATTGATAATAACGTGTCAAAATGGCGTGCGTTTCTTCAAATTAAAAGTATTTTTTTTCATCCTCTAGTAAGCATAAAAACTACACATTAGATTATGTAAACTGGTACATACTCTATTATGACCAAAATATACAGAAGAATAAAATTCCCTATTTTTTTTATAAAGTCGGTAAATAGGTTGAAAAGTAATCACGTGACACAAATTGAACTTCAGCTACAGGAGTGAGTTTTTTTAAACTTGGATAATAGTTTTCTACAAATTCAAAATCATTATCTTCAAGACTCGCTATTTCAAGACTAAAATTCAGAAATGGTTGAAATTTTCTATGCTAAATTGAGGCACACCTGAAATTCATGAATAGCTTCAAACAAATGTCGCACGATTTGCAAAGTCACTGAATAACTTAAAACGTTGAACTGTGATATTTTCAGTTTCAGGATTTACGTTGCAATCTATCTATACTAATATTATTAAGAGGAAAGATTTTCAAATTGAAATTCAAATGTATTTATTAGCTAAAATACTGGTGTTATTATGAATGTACAAACATATTCTGCCCCATGGGGCGTGCAAATCGATATAATATAATAGGTAAGAAGAATATTAACAAAAATTTAATAATCTCCGAAACTACTAGACCGATTTGAAAAAATCTTTCAGTGTTTGATAGCCCATTTATCGGGGAAGGCTATAGACTGTATACTATCACGCTACGACTAATAGGAGCGAGCAGCAATGAAAAATGTTGCAAAAATGGGGGAGAAAACTTATTAACGCGCGGGCGAAGCCGCTGGCGGGAAGCTAGTTTGTATATAAAGCTTTTACATTTTGTAGTAATATTGACTGTAAGAAAATGTAGTATTTAAATAGTAACATTATTCTGTAAAGCAAATTATAAAGCTATTTAGTGGAAATCTTCCTTCACATTATTTCCTTCTCATTTTTTCCTTCATTAAAAATAACTTGTAATCTTAGCATGGAAAATGCTTAAAAAATACAAAAAGATAGCTATTTAGTGATCAATACGAATCAGTTTGTGCTACTTGCATCCAATTATTATCTGTAAAAAAATTATGAATTGAATACAGGTCGTGGGTTCGATTCCCACGTTACACAAATATTTATGAGATGAACATTAGTGTTTGTGTTCGTGTGTGTGTTTCTCATGTACTAGCTTTCCGCCAGGCTTCGCCTGCGTGGTGTGGGTATTACTTAGTAATTAGTGAAACAAATTTATCCCAAGGGAATATACATTTTCCCGGTATAAAAAGTAGCCTATGTGCTATTCTAGACTAAAATCTATCTCTGTGCCAAATTTAATCCAGATTCGTACAGCCGTTCTGCCGTGATTGAGTAACAAACATTCATCCCATCCCAAACTTTTACATTTATAATATCAGTAGGATGTACCTATTTAAAAAAAATACCTATAAGTATTGTATCAATTGTCGAGTACTTTGCTGAGTTTGGGACTAGATGGTGCTGTGTAAAATGTCCCAAAATATAAAAAATGCGTTTACTCAGCCATTGCACTATTTCTTCCTCCTTCTTCCTCCTAGCCTTTTCCCAACCATGTTGGGGTCGGCTTCCAGTCTAACCAGATGCGGCTGAATATCAGTGTTTTACACGAAGCGACTGCCATCAGACCTCCGCAACCCAATTTCTGGGCAATACCAATATTCGAAGGAAAGACTGGTTGTAAGGCTTTTTGGGCTGCGGACTACCACTAACGACTGTCAAAGGTGTTCGTATGACATCCGGGACCGACGGCTTTACGTGCTCTCCAAGGCACAGAGGGGTCTCGATGTGTTTAGAATGGTCACCCAGCCGCAGACAGACCTCGGCAAGCGTAGCTTAACCGTGCAGATTGGTTGATCAGCGTTGTTTTAACTTAGCCACGAGACCCTCTCGATACCTAAGGTGATGGGGGTATAAAAAAATGGACCAGCCAACCTCCCGGCAACATCCAGATTCTTAATCTGCAAGGTTTTCCGAGTTCAAAACTGTGTACAAACTACGGTTCTCAAATTTTGCATACTCGATTCCCTCTGGCACCTAATCTAAGAATATTTATAAGGCGTTCACTCAGCCACACCACTATTTAATGTCATCACATTTTATCCTAACACTTTCATTTCTTTACAAGTGACTAAAGACAGCTGTCAATTCTATTTTAAGATCGATCTATAAATGAAGATTTACATTCTAGTCTATGGATAGTTACATTGATGTATAACGTTTACTCGTACTCACGATTTTGGCAGACAATTTAGTATGTAAAGAATTTTAATCAACATTGATGTACTATTTATTGGTGGACTGTATCCGAGGCATCTGTTTTGTATTTAGCCTGATTAGTGGGAGTTTAAACGAGGTTACGAGAGTATAAACTAGGCCTGGTCCTCATTGCCTAGTAACCGATATGTTACATAATAATAATAATAATTAACCCATATACTGTCCCACTGCTGGGCACGGGTCTCCTCTCAGTATGAGAGGGGATTAGGCTATAGTCCACCACGCTGGCCTAATGCGGGTTGGCAGACTTCACATGCTGTCGAGAAAATATCTCAGGCATGCAGGTTTCCTCGCGATGTTTTCCTTCACCGTTAAAGCGAGTGATAATTACGCACATGATTTCGAAAAGTTAGAGGTGCGTGCCTTGTATTTGAACTTGAGACCTTTGACTTGGCAGTCCAGTGGTCATACCCCTAGGCTATCACTGCTTCTGAAATGTTATATAACAATATAAATCTATACTTCTATACTAATACTATAAAGCTAAAGTTTGTGTGTTTTTTTTGGTTGAATGCGCTAATCTTAGGAACTACTGGTTCGATTTGAAAAAAATATTTCTGTGTTAGATAAACCGTTTATCGAGAAAGGCTATAATTATATCGTCAGACTATGACCAATAGGAGCGGAATCCATTAAGAATGTTTCGAAAACGGGGGAAAAATTCAACTTCTACGTGAATGAAGTCGCGCGGGCAAAGGCTAGTTTATAAAATTAAATAAAACTGCAAGACCAAGGTATTCGGTATGAGCTATTTATTTATAATATAATATTTTATATATAATATTTTGCTACTTGGCTAGGTCCACACTAGTTTACTAACAAAATTAACGAAAAAAATTGGGTAGCTGTTAGTAACTAATTATAACATCAATGCCGTCAACCCGTCTATCAGTCTACGTGTTAGTATCATAAACGCTGTAAAGGGTCCGAAATGTCGTGATTCTAATAATTTTATGACGCGATATCATCTTATGACCCTCTTTTTTTGGAACCGTGCAACTAGTTTAATGTTTCAAAAGTACCTATTTATATGGTCTAATTGAAATAAAATATTTGAATTTGATAAAATCCGTCAAAAGGAATTTTATTTCAGTTCCTAACATCATCATCTCCGAAGGGAGGCAAAGGTATATTGATGTATATTCACGGACAGAACCTATCTATGACAATGACTGGAATAATAATTATTCCAGTTCCATGTCTGGCAGTCAATCCCAACATAGTAACATTTTCATGGCAACAATATTGATAGAATTTATATTTCTTATAATATCACTCACAAAGCATTGCGCTGGCTTCAACAATACCAATCACCCCAGATTACCAAAAATCAAAACAATTTATTGAAAGCCTCTAAAAGTTCAAGGCTTTTTAGAAAATGCTGTTAAAAGGAACACTTAAAACATTGCCTCCAAACGGCCACAAATAATGTTAATTAGCGGTCAAAGAAAACATTGTTTTAAGTGCTATTATGAGAATTTGCGAAGCCAAAACACAGACAATCACAATTAATGGAATAGGGCTGATTCTTCTAAGCAATGAGTGGTCTGGGAGTAGTTAAAGAAATTAATTTTTCTTTCGCCACCCTCTCAGTTTTTGCCACCCCTGACAGTAAGGTGCGCGGTATTTTTCTAATAAGGTTCTATGCTGTTTGGTTTGTTAGTTTTTTTTTATATGGCCAAGTTCATGTTGATCATCACGATTTTTTTTAATATGTTTAGTTTCGTAGTGATGGTCTCGAATCACGAATGGGAGGAGAGTGTAGTTTTTTGTTAGTAAGAAATATTTTGGCGTAACAAAAAAACGTTTACATAGGTACACGAGCAAAAACATGTATACACTAATAAAAGTGCGAAATAAATTTTCTCCTAAAGTACTAATAGAACTTTTGTGATATTACAAACACAGTATGTAACATATTTAGCCGGCATGTTTTAAGTCCCATGTACTATGGGCAAGCCTATAATAACCGACCACGAATCTAAACTCCGAGCTCCTATTGAGAATTTCATATATAAAAAAAACAAATAATACTCTACTTGACATGGGAATCCAGGGTGTAGCAATCGCACTTCCAACCACTAGGCTAAAAAGACAGAGAGATTAAGTGAAAGATCAGATAAGTTGCATTTTATAGAGAAAAACTCTTTAAAAAACCGCTAAAAGCCTTCACAAATTGAGCGTCTCACTTTATGCAGCGCTACGCTTACTCAAGATAAGTTTATTACCGTTCAAACGTTTACTACGAAGCGCAGACGAAAATAAAAAAAGAAAACAACAACCGAAGAAGGCCTACGATTCTTATGCATTGACATCTTTCAATTTAAAAAGAAACGTTTCTGATTTTTTTCTTTATTTGAAAAAACGCGGCAAATGGTAAATTGCGAATTGGAAAGAGACCCCACGGAGGTCTTTGTACAATTCTTGCGAGAAAATGGAATTGCCGCTAAGATTTGTAAATGAGGCAACGGCGGACTTGTCTGCATTCAGAAGATGGGAGTAGACGCTTTTTTAGACTTCAAAGTACTTCGCTACCAGTGATTTTTGCTAGTGAAGAATATTTTTTGTTGAGTTGAAAACTGAAGTTGTAAAATGTCTCATTAGGCGTTAGCGCGGCTGATATGCTTGAGGTCCTGAGTCCTATTTCTAGTATTTTTTTTCAAATCCCCTTTTTCCAAATTCAAATTCAAAATCATAATCTTTTATATTTAATTTTAATTAGACCATTTTTTATGTAGCATGTTGCATGGTTCTATAAATTGGGACATATGGAGAAGAGCCGGCAAGAAACTCAATAAAATTTCTTCATAAAGATCCAATAACACTGTGTTCAGCTTGGAAATAGAAAAATAACTCACAACATGCATAAATTGCACTTGAGACCACCTAGGTCAATGAGGCCAATGCTAGTCACCTAATATTAGGCGAGTCCTATGCTCGTTTTTACGAGGTTTTGTTTATATATTACTCGTAGATACATAATACAGAAATTTTAAAAAAGATCATTGCACTATTTATTTTATTTTACCGGCTATGGAATGGGGAGAGTGAGCTTAGATAGGTATATAAATTAGAATGTAATTTTTTTCAAAAATATGTCATACAACAAACCATACATATTAAAAAATAACCTTATATATAACATATAATATATTGGTGGTTTTAAAAGACTGTTATTACCAGTCATCCAAACAAATATACAATTCATGAAACATAAAACCCTACTGTGTACGAAATAAAGCCTAAAATACGAACAAAATTTACTGACCGACGGAGATTCAATGTCAAGGGCAAGGCCACACAAAGGTCACAACATAAAAGCATAATACGTCAACCAATGACAGGTTACTTCACTATCATACAAGACTTTGCACTGTTACCGACAACACCCGAACATTTCCGACGGAAAAATAATATGCGTGGGTACAGTCAACAAAAGAGTTAGATATACAGGCAGAAAAAGACATCTGCATCTCGTTCCTTATAAATAACAGTTGCCCGTGCTTTTACTCGCATCCTTTGCCCATTGTACTCATGACTTTCCTCTGGATGCAATCTCTATCTCTTTCCAAAATTTTCTTCAGTTTTGTTTAGCGATTCAGCTTTGAAGAGGTAATAGGCTGAGTTACTTTCGTATTCAATATAGTAGTACAATACCTGTCAGCTCACAACGTCTAAGTTTTGACACACATTACGTGTATACGTTTAAACACAGACGAGTAAAGGTATTTATGCAACCAATGTTTTTTGCAAATAAACATATTCACTCATTCATAATTCATTCAAACATCTAGTCGGTTGCCTATAACACCGTGATATTTTAGGTATCTTGAAGCCGAAAAGACGGCATTATTCTCATCATTATAAACAACTTTTATTATGGGACCAACCCTGCAATCATTCTTCTATTCTAATCATTTCTAATCTTCTCTTCTATTTAGCCGAGAAACATTTTGTGCTACAAATTCCTCTCTTACAGTTTCAATTTAGTTCTTATATACTATTACTAAAACCGTATTTTAGAATAGATTTTGGGACTATTTGCACTAGGGAATCCTTTGAAAGTTTAGGCGAATTTTGCTTGGCTAATCCTGAAGAGGGTCAGGTGTTACTCTTCAAAACTAGCCTGAATAAAAGACGAGGACGCTTCAAGGTGTACAGTCACAAGCAAATAGATACAACATTAGTTTTTGTTTACCGAAAGTAGTTTATTCAGAATCAGTAACAGAATCAATTGCAATGGTTTTTAACTTATGTTACATTATTGTCTCAAAAAATCGTTCAAGTTGGATTTTTATTACGTAAATCGGTTCAAACGCCGATGGGGAGGTCAATCACTCGCATGCGCCCGCCCTTAGCTATACTTTGTACCCACCAGCGCGCGCGCAAACCACACGGGGCGCCCCGGGAGAATGACTAACTTTTGGAGCTCGTCACCACGTGATTTTTAATTATTTTTTTTGGTTATTATGTAATTTTTTTTTACCTTTAAAATGAAATTAAAGTTGGAGTGTTTCGGATTTAGGGTAAATAAAAACTAACGTTGTATAGACACTCACAAGTGCTAAAGCGATTTTTTTATGAATGAACTTTGAATGAATGAATGAGATAACACCAATGCCACTTTAATATTGGTTCATAAATAAATAAATGTACGAACATAGGTTCGTAATGCCACAATATTTCTATCAGTCAAACTTAAAAACAGTTAATCTTGAAAACAGCCCTTTACTGTAGTTCAAATTATAAATTGAATTGATTAACTTAATCGACTTTTCATGAATGAATCAGTCAATTTAACTCTCCACACTAGCAATGCTAAATATTATTAACACAGATAAATGGGCATAGCGATTTATTAATGTTAAGTTACTGATATGCTCGAATTTTGGCTTCACCACAAATAATAGAATAATGATGAGTAAGCGCCTATTAATTATGAGTTTGAAGATAACCTGCGAATGACCGAATAATCCTATGGGTCAATGGACGACGAATTTATTGTACCTATACTAACAATATCTTTGGATTCACTCGCATCCCAAAAAGACAAATTTTATCATTAACTAGCTTTCCGCCAATGGTTTTGCCCGCGTGGTCAGGGTATTCAGTATAAATTATAGCCTATCTTACTTGGTAAATATGTAGCTTGCTAATGGTGAAAGAATTTTTCAAATCGGTCCAGTAGTTTCGGAGGTTATTCAATTCAAACAATCAAATGTTTCCTCTTTATAATATTAGTATAATGGATGTACAGACTTCGGGTATAATTATATTATTTGTAGGTATAAATTGGAGTCAACCTTCTAGTGTCAATTGACGTATCTCACCACAAAATAAATACATTTATTTATTTAATTATGTACTCGAAACAGTTCAAAGAGGTCCATAAAACCTTAAACTTTGCATACGTTATTTTATCTTTGTGAACCCAATTCTAAATTCAAAATAGTAGATTTAAGATCTATGGTTTCAACGAATGTGTCATTAAGAGTAAATTCAAGCCCATTTGAATTTAGAATTTGACTTGAGTTTGTAAATAATTTTGTGCGTATTGTAATTTAATTTTAAAGCGTCTTTATTGTATGAAATGTACGTTATAAAAAACCCAAGGTTAAAAACAAATTTTAAATTAAGTAGCTAAGTAAAAATTCAATCTGTGAAAATTCGACCGTTTATAAAATAAAACTTCGATTAAACCGGATAAAATTCCTAAAACATAATTTTATTCAAACCGACCATCCAAACAAAAATTATCGCAAATATCTCTGGAAATTTTCATTACTAAAGTAGAGCCAAGTCAGAAAATATTCAAACAACGAATGCTTCTTTTCTTCTTCAAATTCTAACACCCGAATAACATTTCGCTCTATTTTTAAATTTATCAAGTGTCTATCTGTCCTTTTCACTACAAATGCCAATGACTCCATTATAAATAGAGGCTGGTAGTGCCAAAATTAAATGCAGTGGTATTCTACCCTTTGATGTTGCACATATTATAGAAAGTGTGAAGTTATTTGGCGCTCGTCGGTTGGTAGGTCATTTTCATTATTATTAAAATTAATGGAATCAGGCGTTACTTTGCGGAAATCCATGACAAAAAATTGCAATGAAAATATTTAGTGTTAATTCCGCTTATGCTGAGATGCAAGAGCAAAAGTCAGTCTTTCGCTCCAGCCGGCGCAGAGTCAACACCTCGACGTCGCACCTGATGATGCCTCGTGGAGAGGCGAAACACGTGTCGTCACATAGGTTTGGGTATGCATGTTGCACTAACAACTTAGTTCTCTCTGCATGTGCATAATTAAGCGGGCGGGAGGGCGGTGCTCTTGCATCTCAGCATAAGCGGAATTAACACTAAATATTTTCATTGCAATTTTTTACTATTATTAAAATTAATTTATGAAGAAAATTAAGATAAGAATAATGAAATTAATACTGCAATTTTATCGATTATATATTAGAAAAGTAACGTTGAAAGGAGGTCATCAAAAGCCCCATACAACTCAGCCCAAATTTGTACCTGAGGTAATTGACAGCTGTCAAGTTCATTTTTATTTTATTTTATTTTAAAGGCTCCCCAACAACTACTTATACTATTCTTTTAATAAAAATACACAAACATACTGATGAGTTAAGTATAGCAGTCTTTTGAGCAAGTAAGTTAACAGTCATCAAGTTAACATTTTAACAAATACAAAATATCTAAAAGCATCTTTAGTACATAATGATTAACCGATTTAATAAACTAATTAAATTAAAACACCCTTTATGGGAAAATTTGAGAAATTGTAAATTATGAGAGAATTAAATTAATTATAGTTAAAAAATTAATCGATTCAATTAACAACAACAACAACAATAAAATAAAAATAAGTTGACAGTTTTACCATGACATCACTATGAAACTGATTTATTGTGCCATAATGGCGTGCGTTTGACATTGCGAAACTGACACTGACAGCCCATAGCTGTCAAGTTGACAGTTTTAACTATAAAACCACTATGAAATTGATAATAACGTGTCAAAATGGCGTGCGTTTCTTCAAATTAAAAGTATTTTTTTTCATCCTCTAGTAAGCATAAAAACTACACATTAGATTATGTAAACTGGTACATACTCTATTATGACCAAAATATACAGAAGAATAAAATTCCCTATTTTTTTTATAAAGTCGGTAAATAGGTTGAAAAGTAATCACGTGACACAAATTGAACTTCAGCTACAGGAGTGAGTTTTTTTAAACTTGGATAATAGTTTTCTACAAATTCAAAATCATTATCTTCAAGACTCGCTATTTCAAGACTAAAATTCAGAAATGGTTGAAATTTTCTATGCTAAATTGAGGCACACCTGAAATTCATGAATAGCTTCAAACAAATGTCGCACGATTTGCAAAGTCACTGAATAACTTAAAACGTTGAACTGTGATATTTTCAGTTTCAGGATTTACGTTGCAATCTATCTATACTAATATTATTAAGAGGAAAGATTTTCAAATTGAAATTCAAATGTATTTATTAGCTAAAATACTGGTGTTATTATGAATGTACAAACATATTCTGCCCCATGGGGCGTGCAAATCGATATAATATAATAGGTAAGAAGAATATTAACAAAAATTTAATAATCTCCGAAACTACTAGACCGATTTGAAAAAATCTTTCAGTGTTTGATAGCCCATTTATCGGGGAAGGCTATAGACTGTATACTATCACGCTACGACTAATAGGAGCGAGCAGCAATGAAAAATGTTGCAAAAATGGGGGAGAAAACTTATTAACGCGCGGGCGAAGCCGCTGGCGGGAAGCTAGTTTGTATATAAAGCTTTTACATTTTGTAGTAATATTGACTGTAAGAAAATGTAGTATTTAAATAGTAACATTATTCTGTAAAGCAAATTATAAAGCTATTTAGTGGAAATCTTCCTTCACATTATTTCCTTCTCATTTTTTCCTTCATTAAAAATAACTTGTAATCTTAGCATGGAAAATGCTTAAAAAATACAAAAAGATAGCTATTTAGTGATCAATACGAATCAGTTTGTGCTACTTGCATCCAATTATTATCTGTAAAAAAATTATGAATTGAATACAGGTCGTGGGTTCGATTCCCACGTTACACAAATATTTATGAGATGAACATTAGTGTTTGTGTTCGTGTGTGTGTTTCTCATGTACTAGCTTTCCGCCAGGCTTCGCCTGCGTGGTGTGGGTATTACTTAGTAATTAGTGAAACAAATTTATCCCAAGGGAATATACATTTTCCCGGTATAAAAAGTAGCCTATGTGCTATTCTAGACTAAAATCTATCTCTGTGCCAAATTTAATCCAGATTCGTACAGCCGTTCTGCCGTGATTGAGTAACAAACATTCATCCCATCCCAAACTTTTACATTTATAATATCAGTAGGATGTACCTATTTAAAAAAAATACCTATAAGTATTGTATCAATTGTCGAGTACTTTGCTGAGTTTGGGACTAGATGGTGCTGTGTAAAATGTCCCAAAATATAAAAAATGCGTTTACTCAGCCATTGCACTATTTCTTCCTCCTTCTTCCTCCTAGCCTTTTCCCAACCATGTTGGGGTCGGCTTCCAGTCTAACCAGATGCGGCTGAATATCAGTGTTTTACACGAAGCGACTGCCATCAGACCTCCGCAACCCAATTTCTGGGCAATACCAATATTCGAAGGAAAGACTGGTTGTAAGGCTTTTTGGGCTGCGGACTACCACTAACGACTGTCAAAGGTGTTCGTATGACATCCGGGACCGACGGCTTTACGTGCTCTCCAAGGCACAGAGGGGTCTCGATGTGTTTAGAATGGTCACCCAGCCGCAGACAGACCTCGGCAAGCGTAGCTTAACCGTGCAGATTGGTTGATCAGCGTTGTTTTAACTTAGCCACGAGACCCTCTCGATACCTAAGGTGATGGGGGTATAAAAAAATGGACCAGCCAACCTCCCGGCAACATCCAGATTCTTAATCTGCAAGGTTTTCCGAGTTCAAAACTGTGTACAAACTACGGTTCTCAAATTTTGCATACTCGATTCCCTCTGGCACCTAATCTAAGAATATTTATAAGGCGTTCACTCAGCCACACCACTATTTAATGTCATCACATTTTATCCTAACACTTTCATTTCTTTACAAGTGACTAAAGACAGCTGTCAATTCTATTTTAAGATCGATCTATAAATGAAGATTTACATTCTAGTCTATGGATAGTTACATTGATGTATAACGTTTACTCGTACTCACGATTTTGGCAGACAATTTAGTATGTAAAGAATTTTAATCAACATTGATGTACTATTTATTGGTGGACTGTATCCGAGGCATCTGTTTTGTATTTAGCCTGATTAGTGGGAGTTTAAACGAGGTTACGAGAGTATAAACTAGGCCTGGTCCTCATTGCCTAGTAACCGATATGTTACATAATAATAATAATAATTAACCCATATACTGTCCCACTGCTGGGCACGGGTCTCCTCTCAGTATGAGAGGGGATTAGGCTATAGTCCACCACGCTGGCCTAATGCGGGTTGGCAGACTTCACATGCTGTCGAGAAAATATCTCAGGCATGCAGGTTTCCTCGCGATGTTTTCCTTCACCGTTAAAGCGAGTGATAATTACGCACATGATTTCGAAAAGTTAGAGGTGCGTGCCTTGTATTTGAACTTGAGACCTTTGACTTGGCAGTCCAGTGGTCATACCCCTAGGCTATCACTGCTTCTGAAATGTTATATAACAATATAAATCTATACTTCTATACTAATACTATAAAGCTAAAGTTTGTGTGTTTTTTTTGGTTGAATGCGCTAATCTTAGGAACTACTGGTTCGATTTGAAAAAAATATTTCTGTGTTAGATAAACCGTTTATCGAGAAAGGCTATAATTATATCGTCAGACTATGACCAATAGGAGCGGAATCCATTAAGAATGTTTCGAAAACGGGGGAAAAATTCAACTTCTACGTGAATGAAGTCGCGCGGGCAAAGGCTAGTTTATAAAATTAAATAAAACTGCAAGACCAAGGTATTCGGTATGAGCTATTTATTTATAATATAATATTTTATATATAATATTTTGCTACTTGGCTAGGTCCACACTAGTTTACTAACAAAATTAACGAAAAAAATTGGGTAGCTGTTAGTAACTAATTATAACATCAATGCCGTCAACCCGTCTATCAGTCTACGTGTTAGTATCATAAACGCTGTAAAGGGTCCGAAATGTCGTGATTCTAATAATTTTATGACGCGATATCATCTTATGACCCTCTTTTTTTGGAACCGTGCAACTAGTTTAATGTTTCAAAAGTACCTATTTATATGGTCTAATTGAAATAAAATATTTGAATTTGATAAAATCCGTCAAAAGGAATTTTATTTCAGTTCCTAACATCATCATCTCCGAAGGGAGGCAAAGGTATATTGATGTATATTCACGGACAGAACCTATCTATGACAATGACTGGAATAATAATTATTCCAGTTCCATGTCTGGCAGTCAATCCCAACATAGTAACATTTTCATGGCAACAATATTGATAGAATTTATATTTCTTATAATATCACTCACAAAGCATTGCGCTGGCTTCAACAATACCAATCACCCCAGATTACCAAAAATCAAAACAATTTATTGAAAGCCTCTAAAAGTTCAAGGCTTTTTAGAAAATGCTGTTAAAAGGAACACTTAAAACATTGCCTCCAAACGGCCACAAATAATGTTAATTAGCGGTCAAAGAAAACATTGTTTTAAGTGCTATTATGAGAATTTGCGAAGCCAAAACACAGACAATCACAATTAATGGAATAGGGCTGATTCTTCTAAGCAATGAGTGGTCTGGGAGTAGTTAAAGAAATTAATTTTTCTTTCGCCACCCTCTCAGTTTTTGCCACCCCTGACAGTAAGGTGCGCGGTATTTTTCTAATAAGGTTCTATGCTGTTTGGTTTGTTAGTTTTTTTTTATATGGCCAAGTTCATGTTGATCATCACGATTTTTTTTAATATGTTTAGTTTCGTAGTGATGGTCTCGAATCACGAATGGGAGGAGAGTGTAGTTTTTTGTTAGTAAGAAATATTTTGGCGTAACAAAAAAACGTTTACATAGGTACACGAGCAAAAACATGTATACACTAATAAAAGTGCGAAATAAATTTTCTCCTAAAGTACTAATAGAACTTTTGTGATATTACAAACACAGTATGTAACATATTTAGCCGGCATGTTTTAAGTCCCATGTACTATGGGCAAGCCTATAATAACCGACCACGAATCTAAACTCCGAGCTCCTATTGAGAATTTCATATATAAAAAAAACAAATAATACTCTACTTGACATGGGAATCCAGGGTGTAGCAATCGCACTTCCAACCACTAGGCTAAAAAGACAGAGAGATTAAGTGAAAGATCAGATAAGTTGCATTTTATAGAGAAAAACTCTTTAAAAAACCGCTAAAAGCCTTCACAAATTGAGCGTCTCACTTTATGCAGCGCTACGCTTACTCAAGATAAGTTTATTACCGTTCAAACGTTTACTACGAAGCGCAGACGAAAATAAAAAAAGAAAACAACAACCGAAGAAGGCCTACGATTCTTATGCATTGACATCTTTCAATTTAAAAAGAAACGTTTCTGATTTTTTTCTTTATTTGAAAAAACGCGGCAAATGGTAAATTGCGAATTGGAAAGAGACCCCACGGAGGTCTTTGTACAATTCTTGCGAGAAAATGGAATTGCCGCTAAGATTTGTAAATGAGGCAACGGCGGACTTGTCTGCATTCAGAAGATGGGAGTAGACGCTTTTTTAGACTTCAAAGTACTTCGCTACCAGTGATTTTTGCTAGTGAAGAATATTTTTTGTTGAGTTGAAAACTGAAGTTGTAAAATGTCTCATTAGGCGTTAGCGCGGCTGATATGCTTGAGGTCCTGAGTCCTATTTCTAGTATTTTTTTTCAAATCCCCTTTTTCCAAATTCAAATTCAAAATCATAATCTTTTATATTTAATTTTAATTAGACCATTTTTTATGTAGCATGTTGCATGGTTCTATAAATTGGGACATATGGAGAAGAGCCGGCAAGAAACTCAATAAAATTTCTTCATAAAGATCCAATAACACTGTGTTCAGCTTGGAAATAGAAAAATAACTCACAACATGCATAAATTGCACTTGAGACCACCTAGGTCAATGAGGCCAATGCTAGTCACCTAATATTAGGCGAGTCCTATGCTCGTTTTTACGAGGTTTTGTTTATATATTACTCGTAGATACATAATACAGAAATTTTAAAAAAGATCATTGCACTATTTATTTTATTTTACCGGCTATGGAATGGGGAGAGTGAGCTTAGATAGGTATATAAATTAGAATGTAATTTTTTTCAAAAATATGTCATACAACAAACCATACATATTAAAAAATAACCTTATATATAACATATAATATATTGGTGGTTTTAAAAGACTGTTATTACCAGTCATCCAAACAAATATACAATTCATGAAACATAAAACCCTACTGTGTACGAAATAAAGCCTAAAATACGAACAAAATTTACTGACCGACGGAGATTCAATGTCAAGGGCAAGGCCACACAAAGGTCACAACATAAAAGCATAATACGTCAACCAATGACAGGTTACTTCACTATCATACAAGACTTTGCACTGTTACCGACAACACCCGAACATTTCCGACGGAAAAATAATATGCGTGGGTACAGTCAACAAAAGAGTTAGATATACAGGCAGAAAAAGACATCTGCATCTCGTTCCTTATAAATAACAGTTGCCCGTGCTTTTACTCGCATCCTTTGCCCATTGTACTCATGACTTTCCTCTGGATGCAATCTCTATCTCTTTCCAAAATTTTCTTCAGTTTTGTTTAGCGATTCAGCTTTGAAGAGGTAATAGGCTGAGTTACTTTCGTATTCAATATAGTAGTACAATACCTGTCAGCTCACAACGTCTAAGTTTTGACACACATTACGTGTATACGTTTAAACACAGACGAGTAAAGGTATTTATGCAACCAATGTTTTTTGCAAATAAACATATTCACTCATTCATAATTCATTCAAACATCTAGTCGGTTGCCTATAACACCGTGATATTTTAGGTATCTTGAAGCCGAAAAGACGGCATTATTCTCATCATTATAAACAACTTTTATTATGGGACCAACCCTGCAATCACGGAAATATAATTATGTACACTGAACTCGACAAAGTATATACAAATCTGAACAGCAGTTTTTTTTTCTGAAATGTCTGGGTGTATACCTAACTCGTTAGCGAACTGTACGTAAAATATTCTGAAATACCCACACCCCATTCTTTAGCATTCCACAATAAGCATGAAAAAACAGAACGACGGATCCAACACCGTTCGGAATAAAATCTCGCGCTGTGTATGAAATGTTTTCGCTATACACCACTCTCATCTATCACTGTGCGCATAAAAAACGGATGAAACAGGAATTCCGAATGCTAAAGTTCATCGTGATATTGTCACTGTAAGTAATTCTGGGTTTTTGTGACTGTCAGTTTCGCAATGGCAGATATTTTTGGAAGGGATAATATGTTATTTCTATATGGAGGGTCGGAATGTATTCTGATTGATTTCCGTATACCGTAGGATGAATGGAACGTGGTGATAGTTTGGGGATTTAGCTTTAAGTAGTATTTGATTATTTGGGGTTAGGCTTGTTCCTTTTTAATCTTATATTAGTTTTATAGTACAGTCAGCAACGAAAGTCGTTGAACACAGCGAAAGTTTAAAAACATCACAGTACCAAAACTATTCATTAGATTTTGACTAAGGTTAAACATATAATTGTCCTCTATTATGAGGAAATGTACTGCCTTCAAGGGTCAGTGAATTCTGAATATTAAAGATGTTAAAGCGTTTTGAAGATTTCATAGTGTTCAGCTACTTTCGTTGCTGACTGTACCTCGTTAGTGGCCCACCCATGGGCAAATACATCTTTTTGACAATAGTATGATTGACTTGGTGCAATGGATTGATGAATGAGTGTATCGATTTTGACAGACTAACTAGACATTGTCTCTGCCTACCCCTATGGGAAACAGACGTGCAGCTACCTATGTATGTAACTAGATATTCTGTTAAACATACAAGGTGGAAGGGACATCGACGCACAAACGTCGTGACAAGGTTTCACTTAAGGTCAAGAATAAAATGACATTCGTGTAGAAAATGATCGGTTATTACAGATATTGACATTTTTGAGCGCGCAGTGTATTGCTAAAAACGCAACCATAACGCTCCGCGGTGAATGTTATCGCGCGCGCGATTCGAAATAAATGAAATAATAATTTTTTAATTATAAATCTAAGTTGGGTAAAAAGAAATAATGTTGTTTACACATTCAAGTAAAAACAACTGCAGAAAAAATGTAAAAATTATGTACTTACTAAACTCATGGTAATCGGACGTGCGTCGATGTCCCTTCCACCCGATGTCCCTTCCACCTTGTATATTAGCCCAAAATGCTCCTGTATAATTGTTGTCAGTTATGTACCAAAAAATATTATAAAGAAGCCTTTCGGGACTGTTGGAAAATAGATTCCCAAGATAATATCCCATTAGCAGGCAAAATTGGCTTTCTAATATAAACAAGACAACGTTATAAACATTTATCACGTCGCAAAAGTCTGTAGCGCGAAGTCAAAAGCAAAATTAACTGCAAATTAAATGTAATAATTAATTGTAGTGTACCCGGCGCAGTAATACGCCAAGAATTATTAGACTCGACACACTGTTATCATGACCCACTGTATAAAGGAATAGTTGGACCGCTTTAATTATAACCTAACCTAAATTAAAAATTTTGAAAACCCCCGACATGAAATGTATTTTGCCATTTTGTGGTGGTGGCCATCTTAGATTTGAAATTTATCATAGTGTATAGTATTCTCCTTGTTAAGCCCTTTCATTTGATACCCATATTGAGTTGTGAAAAAATTCGCTATTTTGTGGCGCGGCCATCTTGGACCCATTTTCATCTAACATAGCTAAGAACACTCCCGACTAATTCACCTTTCAAATAAAAAAAACAAAATCAAAATCGGTTCATCCATTCGGGAGCTACGATGCCACAGACAGACATACACACACACACACACACACATCAAACTTATAACACCCCGTCGTTTTTGCGTTGGGGGTTAAAAATTAATGGAATCAGGCATTACTTTGCGGAAATCCATGACAACAAATTTGCAATAAAAATATTGAGTGTTAATTCCGCTTATGCTGAGATGCAAGAGCACCACCCTCCCGCCCGCGCCGGCTGGAGCGAAGGAGGACTTTAGAGGAATTAACACTAAATATTTTCATTGCATAAAAAATGCAGTTACTGCCCCTACCCTCATAATAGGGGCCAAGGAACTCGTGATCATATTGACGCAAAAGGAATAAGCCTGCACGACTGCCAAACTAATTATACCAGAACTAGATCAGAAACTTGAGTGGAATAACAAAATCATCCGGAGTACGCACAGTCGATAACAGAGTAGCTTTATATTTATAAGTTGTTCCAAGTACGCTCATTACAATTCAGGGACAGGAACTAATGTACTTGGCTAGGGCTGCCTCTCGTCTACAAGAACTTTCCAAGGATTTTATGAGTTCAGCAAGTGTCGTCCCAAGACAGGTCGTAAAACATAACATTACATCACGCCAGTATTCCTAGAAGGGTTGAGTAGGGGTGAGCTTATTGCCTAACCAGGTTCTAATGCTAGTCTGTCAGGGCTCAATTATTGAGTTCAATTACATGGGACCTAAACTTATTGGTGAATTGTTGCTGTGATGGTATGATATGTTATGTCAATTTGATTTCAATAAAAAATTCTGTTAAAGCTGTTTTGTGACCTATATGTCAACCATGAGTTCTATCATAATGGTTTTCAATAGGTTTTTACGCAACGCTGTAATCTCATAGCAGATTTTAGTTCTTTACGTAACCGCTAGAGGCGTTGCGAGGGTTTTCCATACAAATATTTTACGGCATCATTAGCGAGTTTAGTGAGAAAAACTCATGGTCGAAGCACTGAACCAAATTATTATTTATTTTTATTATTTGTATTTCACCCTTCTTTTGGATTTCACGGCATGCCTCCTGTAAGGAAGGCATCCGGTCCTTTGGAAGGCCTTTTATTTTTATTATTATTTATTTATTATTTATTAATATTAACATACACTATCTTTACAGGTACTTATATTACCTAATGTAATAGTGTACAGTGAAATTAAAACTATATGCAGCCCGTGTGAATTCACTCATAGTGCAGTAAAACAAATCAATCTGTTGTGATATCATGTTAAGCGCCCGCAGCGTGCGCGTCAGGGGCGCGTTACGCGGCACCGATAACAGCAGTGGCTGACGCCGCCGACCCACGTACTCATCGGGAACACATATCCTGACCATTTGTAGAATGCCCGGATTATGTAATTTACCACGAATTACCTTAAATAAGTATGTGGCGAGGGCTACTTCCCTTCGTATTTCTAGCTTATAATAAATAGCCTATCATGCCTAATACAAATAGGGTGGGATATAACAATGGATAACCCGGGTAAACGCCATATTGTTTCAAATACATAAATCTAACAAATTTGTTCTGAATACTTCTACCATTAACCTATATTTGGATTCATGAGGTGACCAAACGACAGCATTGCATTCCAAATCCAAATTGAGTAGGTACATTCTTCAAGCAAGTAACACGGCAAGAGCCAAATAAAAGTGACATTGATTCTCACTGAAGCACATGCGAAATGTCCAGTCATAAACGCCCGAGATTTTCGATCGAATTCTGACTTCAATTATTTACAGTGGCAACCCTACTCAGGAACGAAGTAGAATAAGTAGGTATGTAGCATAGGAGCTTTCTACTTTCTTGTCTAACTTTTATATGTTCAAGGCCTTATCACTTACCGGTGAAAGTTCAAAGTCGCGTCAATAAGGCGAAGCAAAGGAACTAAATTTATAATGCCACACAAACGTAGAGTTTTCATTACGAATAAATTTAAACGTGAATTGAAAATTGTATTGTAAATTATGGTAGGTATAGGAATAAGTTGTTTTTAATCAACGAAGATTTTTAAAGATATTGAAATTAAATTGAAGTTGGAAAGATGACCTTGATCGCTTTTTACCAGCGTGGTATGAGGAGGCCCAGGACATAATCTGAAGGTCCTCGACTAAGTTAGGGGAGGCCTTTGCCCAGCAGTGGGACACAAAAGAGGCTACATAAAAAAAAAATGTTTGGCACAGACTCCAAATTAGTTGTTGTTTTTTTTTAGTTAGTTGCAGAATACATCGTCAACTCTATACGACTCTACTCATAACTATTATAACTTACCTTACCGCAAAACCAAAGGTACTGCTAATACCAAAACTGTCATATCCAGTTAAATATTAAACTCTAGACGACGCAACCGCTCGGCGGATCGCATTAAGAAATATCAGAAGCGAAGAAAATGAAAGAGGAAATTTAAATGCCGGGAATACCACGGATGCACCGTGTTTATTTATAATGCAGATCTGCGGTCGATCGGGGATTTAACGATAACTTTAATGATGGAATTTACTGACAGTCTTCTTCTTCGTGGGGATGGTACGATTTTTTGTTTTTAAGTTAAATTTGGTGTGCCCAAAACTTTGCCGCTTCCACAGCATCGTCAGAGGCAGCGCAGAGGTCGCTTTGATTGCAGGTGGCGGGGCACAAAGGACAGGATAGGAGGTGCACCATTGTTTGCGGCACAGTTTTACAACCACACCCTGCAGTCGTTTTATCGAGATATCCCGACTTACTGACAGTGAAATGGACTTTTTAGTGATTTATTAGAATTAGGATCGTCTACCTCATTAGTCTAGTGGTTCAAATCAAATCAAATTTATTGCGTTCCATAATGTATATGAGTTGATAAATATCAAACGCTAATATGTCCACCATAGACAAATAGTTATTTGTTATACAAGAGTGCAAAGTTGCTTTTTAACCGCGTGCTCAATTTTGATGACCGAGCAAGCGAAGGATTCTAAAATTGAATCACGAGCGGAGCAAGTGATTCAAAAATTAGAATCCTGAGCGTCAGCGAGGGAATTAAAAGATAGATCCTTTTTACTTATCAAGGACATATTGACGTTTGATATTTATCAACTCATATACAGATGGTAAACTTATAACTAGGGATCAATTTATTATGGACCCTGTCAGGCACAGCATAGTAAAATAAAGTAGGACAGAGGGAGAGTTTCAATAGGTTTATTATCGTCAATTAATTAGTTAATTTATGTGTTTTAATTATCACAATAGATTTATCATTTAATTATTTATTCTTATTATGTGAAATTGAATTATAGTATTATTTAATTATTGGTGATTTGAATACGCGGTAATATACTGCGAATTAAGTATGGTTATTTAGGAGATTTAATGTCATGTACTTGTTGCAGATTGTTATTTGTAGGAAGTTTTTGTTTTTTTTTTAATATTTTTTGGTCATTTTTACACAGCACCATCGAGTCCCAAACTAAGCAAAGCTTGTACTATTGGTACTAGACAATGAATATAATACTATTATACTTTTTTTGTTGTAAATACATACTTATAATACATACGAAACACCCAGACAGACACAAATACTTAATTCATCACATAAATATTTGTGTCCTGTTGGAATCGAACCCACGACCTCGTGATCAGCAGTCCGGTAATCGAACCACTACACCACAGACGTCGTCGTCGTCGTCGTATTTATTTATTTAATCATTGGTTCCAAGTGCGTCTGCTATGCTAGACGTCCTGGGTTGAGCAAAATGTTGTTATTTTTTACCCGACTGCCGAAGGAGGAGGGTTATGTGTTTGACGCGTATGTATGTATGTATGTATGTATGTATGTATGTATGTATGTATGTCCGTTCCTATGTCCGGTCGTAACTACTCAACAGCTCAACCGAATTAGATAAATGACACCTCATTAGATTCGTCTTGATGGCACGACTGTCACTGGGTACATGAAATTTTAAAAAAACCAATATGGCGGATTTTATACGCTTTAATGTGCGAACTGATTTTGAAAATCATCTTTAGTTGTATCAATTTATATTTTAAATCATCATTTAGGATCTATCTAGTGATTCTATGATGATTTATAAACTAAAAAGAAGGAAATAAAATTAATTATTAAAAGAACCAAAAAACCCGACTGCGTAAAAACTACTAACTAAAAATCTAAAAACAAGCTCTGTGATGTTGGAAAATGTATTGCAGGCGGGACAAGCTGTTCGTTCATAAACAAAATTGTTCTTTGCTTGTCCCGCCTGCAATACATTTTCCAACATCACAGAGCTTGTTTTTAGATTTTTAGTTAGTAGTTTTTACGCAGTCGGGTTTTTTGGTTCTTTTAATAATTGTGAAATACGCAGTACCAAGGTTTGTACCCGGTTGATGGCAATAGGCTCGCCCCCTATTACATGGGACCTAAACATACCGACGAACATTAGGTTACATTAGTACACCTATGCGTAAGTAAGTAATTGTCTCAGCAAATAATAGCATCGCTTACTATATTCACCTCGAAAAACAAACACAAATTCAGTGCAACCGCGCCAGAGAAAATTGTTGTAGACTAGTTTGCAAACAAACAATTTAACTTTAACCGTTGTCTGGACATCAGCTAAATAGTTGTTACTAATGGGAAAGAAACTAAATAGTCTGCTGGGAATATACTTGTAGTTTCGCTAGTAAAATCTCTGGCCAAACGTTGGCTCCAACGATACCAATATTTGAGACAATTGTAGCCAGGGGTAATTCTGGTAAATAAATGACGCAATTACAAACAGATTAACGAAATAACATTGTTTTATGAATTAAAAAACGCGAAAGTCTGATGGCGGTCGATTCGTGTAAAATACTGATATTCAGCTGCATCTGGTTAGACTGGAAGCCGTGGTTGGGAAAAGGCTAGGAGGATGTAAACTATAATTAGCATAATATTACAATGACTTTCTCGTAAAACACATTAAACACAGATTTACCTACCGCTTAGATTAATTTGAATTCTAGACACAATTTACAGTAAGCCCAATATGTTTTTGCTTGACAACGTGACCTGACTATAATGACTGTTAATACCGACCCTTCAGAAGACAACCGATAGGATGCCTGAGGAATTAATAAGCATTTTAAAGGTAAATTTGTAACATTTAGTTTTAGAAATTTAGGTCTATAAGTTTTTTTTTATAGTTTTTTATGGATTGACTGCCTCGTTGGTCTAGTGGTCCCAGGCGCTGCTACTACGCTCGAGGTTCTGGTTTCGTTTCGATCCCCGACACGGGTTTTCTGTAAAATCCCAGGTCAGTCTAGATTTGTGCCCTTTTGGTGACTTAATGGCAATAGGCTCACCCACTATCACATGGTAAATAAAGTAAAAAAGAAAAAAACACATGTCATTTATTTTGTTCTCACAGCAGAACACAGAAGACATAATAAAAAGAAAAAAAACCTATGATTTTTAACCCCTTCGGGGAATACAGTCGTGATGGTATTATATAGTTTTTATGGTTCAAGTCGGCAACGAGCAGACAAGAGCTGATGCTGATGCCTGATGCCTTCCAAAACACGCATAAGATTGCTTTGCATACAAGGAGCAATATAATAAATATCCTGGGACATTTTACACAGCACCAACTAATCCCAAACTAAGCAGAGCTTGTACTATGGGTATTAGACAATGGATATAATACTTATATACTTTTTTTTGTAAATACATACTTATAATATATAAGAAACATCCAGACAAACACAAACACTTAAGTTCATCACATAAATATTTGTGTCTTGTGGGAATCGAACCCACGACCTCGTGATCAGCAGTCCGGTACTCGAACCACTAGACCACAGACGTCGTCAATATGTTTCTAATTCATTATTTTTTCATAATAGAATTTAGATTCCTACTTTGGGTACGTGGCATCAGTGTCTCTAGCTTAATTGCTTGTTGTACTCCTAAATTTTTCCTGTTATTTACTGGATATTTCGTAACAATATCCAGTAAATAACAGGAAAATTTTATGTTGGTCTATTATCACGACAAGTAGCTGTCATGATGATGAGCAGTGCGTGCTCAAAATGACATGCCGCTAATTAAGTAAGTGCTTCAACCTGATTTAATAAAAATATAATAATATAGTAAAAATATTAGGTACCTATTGTTTTTTGTTTGAGAACTAAGACAATGACCGATGACCTCTGTGGTCTAGTGGTTCGAGTGTCGGACTGCTGATGATGATGCTGGGTTCGATTACCACTGGACACAATTATTATATGCTGCACATTAACCCTTCGAGGAATACATTAAGTTCTATGAAAAATATTTTTTTTGGATATTTTTAACTTTCAACATCCTAAAAAGCTTAGAACGAATCATTATCCGTATCATAAGCATCAAATTCTTCAAGCGGTTACAATATTTTACATTCCACACAAAGGGTATCTTCACACTTTCAAGACACCGAATTGCTCCATATTCCTAATGTCGGTATAAGGGACGCTTATACGCTACGTTTGACGGTTTATGATACGTAAACTCTAAGGGGTTATCCGTACCAAAACGGGCGGTTTCACCCCCTTTCATGTCATGATAAATTGGTTTTTGTTGATAGAAATGTTTAGGGTAGATTGGACCGAAATTGTGAGGTTATGCCATGTATTTTTTGTGTGTTTACCGGTTGAATTATAAAAGTAATGTTGTACCTATTGGCAAGAATGTATACCTATATTTATTTCATTGAAAACTAGACCATTGGGGTCTCGTATAAAATAGTGTTTACAATACAGTAGGATTTGTTATCTTTTTGTATTTTTTAAGCATTTTCCATGCTAAGATTACAAGTTATTTTTAACGTACGTCACCTTTAAGACGTAAATTAGAATGTGAAGGAAGATTTCGACTGGCGAGCGGGGCTCGCGGTGGCTTAGTGGTCAGAGCGTCTGGTGTACCGAACCAGAAGACGCAGGTTCGAATGCTGCCCGCCAGCCGATTTTTTCCTTCATTAAAAATAACAGTAGTATTTTTTATACATGTCATCATCATCGTCATCATCATGTCAGCCAAAAAAGGTCCACTGCTGAACAAAGGCCTCCCCCATTGGCTTCCACAGGGACCGGACGCATGCTACCTGCATCCAACGACTTCCAGCGACCTTTACCAGATCATCGGTCCATCTCGTTGGAGGCCGTCATACAAGGTGGAAGGGACATCGAAGCACATCCGAATACCATGAGTCCAGTACATGATTCTGGACCCCCCTGCGTTGAAATATTCCGTAACTTTTTTCATAAATGTTTAAATTTTTTCTGCAGGTTTGTTTACTTGAACGTGTAAAAAAACATTATTTCTATTAACCCAAAGTAGGTTTATAATTAAAAAATAATTATTTCATTAATTTCGGATCGCGCGCGCGATAACCTTCAGCGCGGAGCGTTATAATCGCGTTTTTAGCAATACGATGCGCACTCAAAAATGTCAATATCCTACTAATATTATAAATGTGAAAGTTTGTGAGGATGGATGGATGGATGGATGTTTGTTACTCTTTCACGCAAAAACTACTGAACGGATCTGGATGAAATTTCTCACAGAGATAGATTATAGTCTGGAATAGCATATAGGCTACTTTTTATCCCGGTAAAATGTATGGTTCCCGTGGGATAGCGGGTGAAGCCGCTGGCGGAAAGCTAGTCTGTAATAACCGATCATTTTCTACATGAATGACCTAGGCCATTTTATTTTTAACCTTGAGTGAAACCTTGTCACGACGTTTGTGCGTCGATGTTCCTTCCACCTTGTATAATACATACCATAGGTACATGTTTATTCACTAGTATACAAATACACAAGTATTTTAATCTTACTGAATTTGAGTAACCAATTACTAAACTATGGGGACTATAGACATCAGTGACAGCCCGATTTGTCGAAAGCTTGTGTCATTTTTATACATTTATGTAGTTTCGATTCGAAGAAAAAGAATTAAAATGTATGGAAATGACATTTGTAAACGTCAGATTTGTCGAAAGCTTGTGTCATTTCTATACATTTTGTTTCTATTCGTTGTCATACGAACACCTATGACAATCGTTAGTGTTAGTCAGAAGCCCAAAAAGCCTGACAACCAGTCTATCCTTCGAATATCGGTATTGCCCAGAAATTGGGTTGCGGAGGTCTGATGGCAGTCGCTTCGTGTAAAATACTGATATTCAGCCGCATTTGGTTAGACTGGAAGCCGACCCCAACATGGTTGGGAAAAGGCTAGGAGAATGATGAAAATAATGTTTCTATTCGTTCGTCGATCAGAACGTTCGATTGTAATTTGGCTAGGCCGGTAGAACGTTGGTAGCAACGATTCTTGCATATTTAATGTAATTTGTACACATTAATACATCTGATCATACATACGCGTTAGTTGCGAGTAGTAATATTTAAAGACGTTAGTAGTATTCAGGTTGTGTCAAATATTCATAAATTTCAAAATCTCTTAACTAAGTATTGAACATATATCGATTAAAAGAGAGATATTGAATTAGGCAGGACACGGACTAAAATATTTACGGTTCATTTTTCTGTAAAAAGTGGTTGACAGGAATACATCTTTTTTCATGTTAAAAGAAATATCGAATCCTTATCTATCACGTTTTTTTTTCTATTCCGTATAAATGAACAGTTGTTGAGACAATTTTAATTGAATATCTAAGGATTTAGGCATTTCACAGTTATTAAGACCTTAGGTAACTGTACTTCATGCTAGAACATATACTCCTAAATATAGTATGTATCAATCTACTTTGAACATGGAAGCGGAACCTTGGTGCCGCCAGTGTTGATTTGACACCGTTTAGAACGACCTCTCAGGACACGAGTTCTCAAGTCGAACTACTGTTACTTCAAATACAGCTCAAGTTTGTGGTTTGTGGTACAAGTTGTAAGATACTCGTACCTACGCTACATAAAAAGAAAATTTACAATTTACGTTAGACTGTTCACTGGTAACATTAACAAACCTAACCTAAATTAAAAATTTTGAAAACATCCGACACGAAATGTAATTTGCCATTTTGCGGTGGCGGCCATCTTGGATTAGAATTATTTCATAGTGTATAGTATTCTCCTAAGAATACTATACCAAACATGGCTAAGAATACTCCCGACTAATTCGCCATGCAAATAAAAAAAACAAAATCGGTTCATCCGTTCGGGAGCTACGATGCCACACACACACACACACACACACACACACACACACACACACACACACACACACACACACACACACACACACACACACACATACACACACACACACACACACACACACACACACACACACACACACACACACATACACGCACACACGCACACACGCACGCACGCACGCACACACACAACAAAAATCAGTTAAATCATTTGTGTTAAAAGACCAATAATATACCCATAGTACAAGCTATGCTTGGTTTGGGACTAGGTGATGTGTAAAATGTCTCAATTTTTTTACGATTAGGGATGGATTTTCTCTCACAATTAAAGAGGTAAGGCTATCCTACTACGGGTTGGCAGACTTCACACGCCGCGGTCATTGAGTAAGTTTCCTCACAATTATTTCCAAAACTGAGAGGTGCGTGTTTTAATATTAATAATAATCATTTATTTCAGACCATAATAGAATTGTTACATAATTCAGGGTCCATAGTGGAAATACTAATTAATAACTATAAATATGCGTACAACAACACAAACATGCACGTAGTATTTTCAGTCTACCAGTACGTGTGTCGACGTATCCAGTGCCTCAGGAGTGGTGAATCCTACCTGTCCGCGTACACAGACAGTATGCTGTTAGAAGTTATTTGCACTCGGGTTAACAATGAGGCACATCTCTTTCGCACTGGCGCATGAAAGCCATCGGTGTGTACGTCAGCGAACATACCTAACGCACTACAAAAACGCTGTAAACCCATCAGCACCCTGAACGGGTTGTTATACTGTTTTGAACAAGTTTCAAGACTAAGCTATCCTACTATCCTATCTATTACTGTGCGAAAAAAATGTGTGTGTATGTTTATGAACAACCAGTGCCTCGACCATGAGTTTTTCTCATTAGACTCGCTAGTGACGCCGTAAAATATTTGTATGGAAAACCCTCGCAGCGCCTCTAGCGGTTACGTAAGGAACTAAAGTCGCCTATGAGATTACAGCGTTTCGATGCGTAAAAAACCTATCAAAATCCACTCGATAGAACTAATGGTTGAGGTACAGTAGACACTATAAAAAAACAATTGTTACGACTGTCAAGAAGGTCACAGTTTAAAAAAAACTGTATTTTCTCTATCCCGCGTGCCGTTTATAACTTACAGTTCAATGCAAAGTTTGAAACTCAAGCGACACTGAGCTACTTCGACCTTAGGTCCTACACTTTATGAAGATTTAACGATGTTACGCCTGCGCCGACCGCGCTGGAGAGAATTTGTGTTTTATTAGCATTACGTGTAGGTACCACATGAACAGACAACGACATAAGTTGATGAACCTGTACTGGTTCACAAGTCATTAACACCTTAAGCATCAGGGCTTGTAGACAAGTTACAATTTGACATTCGAATCGACAAACAAAATATATGTAAATGACATTAGTGACAGCCCGATTGGTCGAAAGCTTGTGTCATTTCCATACATTTTCTTTTTCGATTCGAATGTCAAAATGCAACTTGTCTAGCCCCCCAGGGCTTGTAGACAAGTTGCAATTTGACATTGGAATCGAAAAACGAAGAGAAACAAAAGCTTTCGAAATCGGGCTGTCAGTAATGTCATTTACATACATTTTCTTACTATTCTAATGTTAACGTAGTTTAAACCCTTGTTTGAGATAAGGAGGACCACAGTCCACACTATCTACTAGGTATCTAAAGTAATAAGGAGAGCCTAATGAATAATAATCGCAACAATCTTAGTAACGATAATTCTACACGAGTTTGAAATGAAATACTTTCTTTACCGAACATAAGGCTAAGTTCACATCGCGAACTTTCCCTAATGAAGTTTAGTTACCGCGCAAAGTTAAATAAAGCTGTTAAGAGTTCTAAATCAACGTACATAATTAACTCCGTATGGGAGAATAAGGGAGTAGGAATGTATATTTAACTTAATGAGTAATGTAGGTATCATTATTTTAAGGTACGACTGAAACTAATAAGCTACATAATAATCTCTCGATTATTTTCTCTTTACAGACATTGACTTAATATTACTGCTGACAGAGCGCACCGCATGTCACAATGGTACCCCGAACTTTGTCCCAAATGTCTTCTCTAAGCCGAAGAGAACTAGTCCGCGATTGGCTAAAAACAAATGACATGCGGTACTAACAAAGATGGAGTTAGTCAAAAATCTATCTCAATCAGCTATAGCGTAAAAAAAGGTAATAGATCAATTTAAAGCTCAAAAGCTTTCTTGTGACCTATATTATAGGTCATTTAGATATTAGACGTCATAAAATTTCACAATTGACGAACGAAGACAGTTGTAGATTTTTAGAAAAGCTATTGTTAGTTATGGTTCTGATATAGATGTGCCAAATTCTCTGATATTACGGTAATCTATTTTCGAATACACATTCATTGGTTTCCCTACCAATGTGTGTTCAAAAATAGAATGTGTAATGCCCATTTTCACCTACATTCCTTAACTTAAAGAAGAATCATAAGCGATTTTAAATCATAATATTTATAAAAGTCAACGCTCAGCATTTTTTCACATATAGACTGACTATAATTATAACAAATTATTTAATATAATAATAAATTGTTTTTAATAGTTTTAACACCTTACTTCGAGACATTGCGTTGGTAAAAATGAGCTTATAGACCTGTTTTACCACCTCCTAGTAAATTCTCGTTAAATTACTTGACAGATAATGTAATTTTAATGTAGTTCCATTTTTTTATTTATCTGGAGGATAGCGGCTATTCACAACAGGGAAACAGGCCTGTATTTATTTAAACAATACAGTTTAAAATCATGTTTTTTCAGCTATTATTTTACTCTCAATAGGCCTATTTGGATATAGGTATGTATAGTTTCAGCTTCTTTAGGGATTAGTTTACACATTATACTTATAAAAAACATAAATACCTGATTACTCAGGACTCGGGTCTGTATACACTTACTTCCTGAAACAAAAGAAATAAGACTTCAATGGTCTAGTAGACGTTATAAGCGCAACTGCTACGTTGGTTCTGGGTTCTACATTCATAGGTGACAAAGTGTTTTTGGGTTTTCTGTGAAACTCCTAGCAGCTCGGAGTCTGAATTTGTACCCAGATAATGCTATTAGGTTCCTATTACATGAAACCTAGACATGCTCGCAAACTGTGTACATTGGAACACCTCTGCCTAAGCCATCACTGCCTCATAACCTCCGCAACCTAATATCTGGGCAATACCGATATTCGAAGGGTAGACTGCGTTGTCAGGCTTTTTGGGCTTCTGACTACAACTAACAATTGTCATAGGTGTTCGTATGACACCCGGGACCGACGGCTTTACGTGCTCTCCGAGGCACGGAGGGGTCTCGATGTGTTAAGAATAGTCACCCATCCACAGACTGACCACTGCAAGCATAGCTTAACCTTGCAGATCGGTTGATCAGCGTAGTTATAACTTAGCCACGAGCCCCCATGTCTAATTGCGAGATCAGAGTAAAAAGGTATATTTTTCTGACGTCGCCCGTGTCACAATATTTGAGATCCATCCCGTTTCCAATTTTAGATGCCATGTCGCGGCATATGACGGTATGTGTACACCTGAGGGTTCCAAGCAAATTGGAAAAGTGTATTATGAATAAAAATACATAACGGTTTTTTTTTTCAATAGATTACATACGAATGGTGTTTACAAACGAAACGATGTGGATTTGACTCGGGGTAATGATCTTTAAGATAAATAAATGTACTCTATGCAGATAGGTTTGTTCATAACTAGCTTTCCGCCAGCGGCTTCGCCCGCTATCCCACGGGAACCATTCATTTTACCGGGATAAAAAGTAGCCTATGTGCTATTCCAGACCTATCTCTGTGCCAAATTTCATCCAGATCCCTTCAGTAGTTTTTGCGTGAAAGAGTAACAAACATCCATCCATCCTCACAAACTTTCACATTTATAATATTAGTAGGATAGGATATATAGAAATAAATAGAATTAAACTACTTTTTACAGATTATATCGCGTTATATTGATATTATTTTAATCCCGACGTTTCGGACCGTTTACGGCGCCCATGGTCACGGGTGACTAAGGTGGTAGGCATCTTGACGTTTGAATTATTAACAGCTACCCTACATTTTTGTTAAGTATCGGCAATCCGATTCACGCAGAACGAAAAATACATGGTAAAATCCGTAAAAACTAGTTTTATTTCAATGTCTAGTATTCGCGTAAGTGTTAGAAATCAGAACATATAAATGTATTAAATAAATAAATGTTTTTGGACATTTTACACCAGTACCATCTAGTCCCAAACTAAGCAGAGCTTGTACGGGTACTTGACAATGGATATAATACTTATTTATAAACTACTTTTATAATAAAAATGATAGTTATATGCGTGATAATTTTTCTCTATTATTAGAAAATATGATTGAATGATGAAAAAAACAGTGGTAACTTCGGGATATCACCACTGGATTGCCAAGTGCGCACCTCTGACTTCGTATATCATGTGCGTATTAATAATTAATTAATTATCACTCGCTTACAACGAAGAAGTAAAAAAATCAATTATTAAAAGAAACAAAAAACCCGACTGCGTAAAAAGTACTAACTAAAAATCTAAAAACAAGCTCTGTGATGTTGGATTTAGATTTTTAGTTAGTAGGTACTTTTTACGCAGTCGGGTTTTTTGTTTCTTTTAATAATTGATTTTATTTTCTTCTTTTTAGTTTATAAATCATCATAGAATCACTAGGTTCAATCCTAAATGATGATTTAAAATATAAATTAATACAACTAAAGATTATTTTCAAAATCAGTTCGCACATTAAAGCGTATAAAATCCGCCATATTGTATTTTTTTAAATTTCATATACCCAGTGACAGTCGTGCTATCAAGACGAATCTAATGAGGTGTCATTTATCTAAATCGGTTGAGCCGTTGAGTAGTTACGACCGGACATAGGAACGGACATACATACATACATACATACGCGTCAAACACATAACCCTCCTCCTTCGGCAGTCGGGTAAAAATTCGTGAGGAAACCTGCATGTCTGAGAGATTTTCTCAGTGTCTTGTGAAGTTTGCCAACCCGCACTAGGCCGGCTTAGTGGACTACCAGGTACATGACAACGTCGAGTCCAACGGTCAGTAACGACAGATCCGTAGAACGTGAAACGGTGTATATACTGCCTATGTGTGAACAAAGCGTACATTTTCGTCGTATCCGTTAAAAAGGGTACCGTGACCATAAGTAACCGGGCTGTAATTCCTCTGATTCTGATAGGAGACCAACCGCTGGCGGCCCGAGGCTGCCCAGCAGTGGGACAGTTAATATTAATTAAATATCCTCCTATCCTATCCTATCTTCTTCGCTTCTTCTAGAAGCGAAGAAGATAGGAAAGTCATGGAGCTAAATAAAGCGCGAAGCTCAAGACCGATCAAAATGGAGAGTCACGGACGCCCTCTGCCACATCTAGGGGACGTAGGATCTTAGTCAAAAGTAAGTCAATACTAATAATCCATAATTGTATTAAAAAATAATTGGTGGGTTAGGATATTTGAACTTTAGTCATTCTTTTGACTTGGTAGTTAAATAAAATCACTAATCATTACAAGTGTTAGATTTATGTTGTTCCCCGAATTTTGTTTATTAAATAAACAATGTAACCTTCTATCAATAGAAGCAAACCTTATCAGTCCTAGCCTCTTTTGTATAAAATTTAAAGTGGCTTTTCAGAATTCTTGAGTGTTTTACGAGATAATAAAGGAGTTGTTCTGATATTTATTAAGGTTGTTGGCCTCAAAAGGTCATGAAGCAGATTTTAAGGTCAAAATCTAGCTTTATGAGCTACGGTTTTGTACAAATTTATAGTTAAACTGAAAGAATGGAGATTTACGACAACGAGAGAGAGATCGACGGAGATTTTTTTGTAGTGAATGATTAATCAAATACAAAATATATTTTCAATAAAACCAGCAGTGATAGCCTAGGGTTATGACGACTGGACTGCCAAGTCGAGTTCGAATCCAAGGACCACCTCTGACATTTGACTGAAATTATATTTATTTAAAAAAATAGATGGACGCGAGTAACTCCACGGGGAAAAACTAGTAGAAAACAATTTTTATGGAAATTTAAATTTAAATAATAATTTATCTGACTTCGTGACCTACTTAGAGTCTACACCCCTAGTTGCAATAAAAAGTACCGTCTAAATAATATAATCGCAAATGGATGCAATAAAAACCTAATGCCCTTCATATTTGAGTCCAAATTACACATTATTTATGAAAATTACTGCTTTCTCGCGACCTTCCTACAATAGAGCCATGTCTAGGTCGACGCTTAAGTACGGTATGAAAAAAAGGTAAACTTTATGACTTATAAAAGTTCAGCACTCGACGTTATTGCAAGTGATTTCCTCCAAATTTAAAGCAATTGATTTTTTTGTTGACTCTACAGGTTTTTTACTACTCCTGCCGTGGTTGGTAGGCCACATAAATCTGTGTCCTGAAAATACTTAAGGGTCCGTCCTACAAATCGACCCATTTTGATACATTTTGATCATCGATTGCAAAGAACCGAATAGGGAAAAATAAAAACTGAGCCATGAATTGAAAAGAACAGTTCCTTTTATGTTAGAGAGCCAAAGTTTTTAAATTAAAGGTTTTTTTAAATTATTTCCATATTAGTGGTAAATCACGAATATTGACAACTCTTTTTCCGAAAAGTTGCGTTCGAGTGACGTTTGATCGTCGCTAGCCAAGGAACTATAAGTAATTATGAATGTAAAAAATATATATTAAATACAGTACATACTCTTCTTTTAGAGAGCTAGGTTACTTTTTTCAAGTTTTATACAAAATATACCAGAAAAAAAATGATGAAATAATGTTATTTTTGGAAAACTTCCAGTCAAATATGTATTTTTTTCTATTTCTTAGAGGCACTTTTACGAAATTTAAAAAATAGTGTATTAAACTTAAGTTATCCTTTAAATAGAACGTAAAGTTATATTTTCAAAAAAGTAATATTTTCACTGTGAAAATAATAAATACATTGAGCTATATTATCGAGCGCAAAAACTCGATCGCGCCAGTAACCATCGGGCCATCATTTATTTGTGATAATTATTATTGAAAAGATCAAAATTGTTTATACGATACTACGCCCGAATGGCGCACACAAATATAGAACTCGATTGAATTTACCTAAACTCGAGCGAGTCAAATTTGTGCACGGCCTCTTAAAAATATTGCTTTTATTACATACAATACTCGCGTTCATAAAATGTTTGCCAATCCCGAAAGAATTTCCTAAGATCCTTTTTTTGCTGTCTTATAAAATATCTGTCTGCTTAAATTGCAGCCCAATCTTTTTTTTTTACTATAAATTTGAATGCGTTTGGCAGCACCTCACCTGCTGGTAAGTGACCATGCTGCCGAGGATGGAGCACGCAAACTCAAACTCAATCTGATCACTGATTCGAGTTGTTCGTTGATTAATAATGGCTGACCCGGTAAACGTGGTTTTGTCATATAGGGGTGGGTCACCCTTATAATTTAGGGGTATGAAAAATAGATGTTGGCTTCTGAGACCTACCCGATATGTACACAACATTTCGTACAAATCGGTACTACCGTTTCGTAGGAGTTTGGAAAGAAACACCGTGATACAAGAATTTTATACATTACTTACATTCTGTCAATTTCATAGAAATGAAAGGGTATTGTCCAAATAAAAGCTTTTTCTTTCTTAGAAACCCCGATAATACAGCTCAACCTGGATATTAAACTCAATTATCAAAAAGATCCCTTGTCGTGCAGTCCCGCTAGTGGGCACCGGGCCTTATAGCCTAACACCAAACGTTAGGCTATAAGGCCAATAAGGCTACAATATAGAAAACAGAGGCTATAGTAAAGAAAATATAATTTATGTTCGTAATCAACCGTGGCTCCCTCTATAAAAACCAGTGCAAAAAATAATAAATAACAACAACTTTATTATCCAATATATCCCAAAATCTCGTCCCCATAATCGATTTTCATCCGATTTAATCATAATCGACTCGGTGACTTTATCCGCACGTTAAACGACTTTAACAATTACCAGCCAGTAATAAAAGGCATGAAGCGATTTTATAGCGTAATAAAATCGTATGTAAGTGCCTTTAATAACTTGGCAACCCTGACATAATGAGTTTTCACATAATATGTAAGTGTATGTATACTAATAAAAAACTTTAAAAGAGCTTTGCCTGTACTTACATTGAAGATACTATACCCTACATTTTTGTTAATTATTGGCAATCTAATTCCCGCAGAACGACCTCACCGTATCCTTCGGTCTTGCAGTTTTAGGCTTGGATTTGGATTTAATTGAATCTATAATAGGGTTTCAAGCAGGTGGTAAGACCCAGCCATCTTCTCTATTGAAATTTGGATGTTTTTTAATTTAAATGGCCTCACGAATCATCCTGGATAGGAAGCGGTTTTCTTTTGCGAGGACTTGTAGTTTATCAAATTTGATGTAATGCTGGGTCTTGTCAAGGGTGTGTTCACAAATTGCAGACTTTCCGGAACGGCGGTGTTTGACATCAGCGATGTGTATCTTTTTGTATTTTTTTAAGCATTTTCCATGCTAAGATTACAAGTTACTAAGTAGAAGTAGTATTAGATTACAAGCCACCGCGAGACCTTAGTGGTCAAAGCGAACCAGAAGACGCAGGTTCGAATCCTGCCCGCCAGCCGATTTTTTCCTTCATTAAAAATAATCAGCGATGTGTTCTTTTACGCGGGTCCCTATACTCCGTTTAGTTTGACCTATACAAGAGAAACCACAGTCACAATCAAGCTTGTATACTCCCGCATCTTGTAGAGGTGTATGATACTTTACAGGTGGTAAAAAAACAATTGGGTTAGCGTATATAAACGACAAGTAGTGTGGGACGCCCGCTGGCTAGGTGGACTGACGACTTGCGAAAGGCGGCTGGCAGTGACTGGATAAAAAGAGCTGAACATCGGGCTCTGTGGCGTCCACTAAAAGAGGCCTACGTCCACGTAAACGGGTTTATGATGATGATGATATGAACGACCGTGATCCAAACAAGTTATTTATTTAAAAAAAACTGTTTGTTAAGGGTTGGCGCAAGAACTACTGGATACATTTGAATTTTCAGTTAACTGTTACACAGCATATTTTCGAACTTAAAAGCTTCCGTAAATCTTTTTTCAATTATATGAATAGATCCAGGGATAGTGCTTGACCTGTCTGTTGTATGCGTAGAGGGTATCGTTATGCTTTATTTTTTTTCTTCGTTGGGATCAATTTCTAATCCTAATGTTGCTTCTACATCCACATGAGAAAAGCTAGTACGTAATCATTTAATTGCAAAGAGGCTTCTTTTCTTAAAACTTTGAAAATATTTAGCTAGAATCTTATCCAGAATAACCACAATTACGAAATTTGACTAGTTACTGAATTCCAGAGAAAAAAACGATAACACTACTCGACTTAGCAAACGAACCCAAGACCACTTTATTTTAGTAAATAATTTCTATTATGCCACATACAAAAATGATAAATACATACATTCATCCCGTATTTATTTATACAGATGCACACACTCCCATCAATTTCATTGTTATGTAATAATAACACCATTGCTTTGTTAGACAATATCGCAAAATGACGAAATCGTGTTGGTTTGTTTACCGGTTGAGCCGACGAATGCCTTTGCCTATATTTATGTAAGGGTGGATGATTGTGCAGTTTGTGATTGTAAGACTAGCAGCGCTATCTAGTGGCAAATGAACGGATACATAACAAAACTTATACAATAGCGCCATCTGTTGAGTCTTATATAAACCTAAGTCGATAATTCGATTATGACAGCCGAGGGTTCTTTGATTTAATTGTCCGAGTCGAGATTGTCTGTGAATTTTCTTGGTGTCACGTTTTTTTTATGTTTCATGGATAAATGTAAACGGTTATTAGGTTCAAAAATAATTAAGTTAGGAGGCACCTGTGACGTTAAATGCCACGTGCGCCATACAAATTCTGTAGTTCTAAAGGGAAAGAGGTTCCTATGTTAATCCAAATAAATAAAAATATTCAAGCGATTATATCTCAGAAGTTTTATTAGTAGTTTTAATATCTTTTAGCATTACAAAGTACTGAACGGATTTTTATGAAACTACAATATTATAGCGTATACATCAGAATAACATATAAGATATAAAAAAAACTTAGGATGCGAGTAAAATGGCGGACAACAGCTTGTTTTTAATAAATCAGACATCCGTCAGCTACTTTGTTTTACACTATCCCACACAATCATTAAAACCAAGTAATCCTATGTAGGTAAGCAAATCTAATTTGAAACAACCAATACGTATACCACAGTACAATCCAAATATTTGTGAACTAAATACACCACACCACTAACAAAACGCATGTTTGTTCGTTACCCAGAGTAAATACGAAACGCACTGCAAAGAGAGTTAGTATACATGTTTCATAAAGGAGATGATTGGAGAAAACGTAATGCATAATGTATATTGAATATTTTCATTAATAAATAACCTAACCTAAATTAAAAATTTAGAAAACCCCCGACACGAAATGTACTTTGCCATTTTGTGGTAGCGGCCATCTTGGATTTAAAATTTATCATAGTGTATAGTATTTTCCTAGTTAAGCCCTTTCATTTGATACCCATATTGAGGGAGTTGTGAAAAAATAAATGTAAATCACTATTCTGCGATGGCGGCCATTTTGGACCGATTTTCATCAAACATAGCTAAGAACACTACCGACTAATTCACCTTTCAAATAAAAAACTAAATCAAAATCGGTTCATCCGTTCGGGAGCTACGATGCCACAGACAGACAGACACACACACACACACACAGGTCAAACTTATAGCACCCCGTCGTTTTTGCGTCGGGGATTAAAAAGGGATAAAGTTAAGGACAAGTTTGTCTGGAATGTAGCACCGCTTTGCCAAATACTCTGCCGCTTAGCAATGTTAACATGACTGTACTTCAATAAAGAGCAATATAGCCAAATTACTGGGCAAATGAGGTCCGACATGGCAACGCCCATACGGTGTTGATGGCGTCTACAGGTTGCGGTTGCCACAAACCATCAGTCGCCTGTATGCTTGTATATCACCTCCATTAAAAATGTCAACCAATTTCTTTCAAAGGTAATTTGCTACATAAATATCCTAGATTTCAATTAGAATAACCTAAATTAAAAATTTAGAAAACCCCCAACACGAAATTTAATTTGCCGTTTTGTGGTGGCGGCCATCTTGGACCGATTTTCATCAAACATAGCTAAGAACACTCCCAACATAATCAAAATCGGTTCGGGTCTACATCCGTTCGGGAGCTACGATGCCACAGACAGACACACACACACACACAGACACGTCAAACTTATAACACCCCGTCGTTTTTGCGTGGGGGTTAAAAAATGTCTGGGTCACACTAGAAATTACTTCGAAAATTTGATCGAAAAATCAAAATTCGTGAATAAAATTACAAAACAAGAGACAGTTACGTAGAGCTTATTTCTCGAACGGGTGAAATTTTACGAAAATGTAAGGTAATTTTATCATCATGATGCCAAAAACTTTACCAGCCCCGTTACTAGAGATATCGTAAGGATCCGAAACGTCGGGATTATATAAGATCAATATACCGCGATAAAATCAAGATTAAGGGACTTTACAAGAAGTGTTCTTATCGGAGACCGTCCGTATCGAGAACGGTCGAATTTAAATTTAATCCCGAAAAATTCCAACCAGAATGTTTTTGATGATAAAACGGTGATTTAAAATAAACTTTTGGCCATTTTCGGAACGTAATTCAGTTGTTTCAATAGAGTATTTGTCATCAAAATGAAACCAAAGTGACATTGGATTATGAAATTTGACGACTGGCACATCACCAAAAAAAAAGTCACCTGAAGTGAACGTGTAAAAAAATTTAACATCACAGGCATTGGTCGGTAGCTTAGCGTCCAGTGTATTTAACGGGAAGGATGCTTTGCTCTTTTGCATAAAATCTCTTTTATACACAAATAATGTTTAAACAAGCCAAGCCATTATGAGTACGATGCCATAATAGTCGTTAAACAGAATTAGAGATACACGATTGAACAGGGATTCACTTCCATTTATCCAAACATGTTTATCGCAAATAAAACAATCATTTTCAAGTATTCGTGTTTCAGATGTGTATATAATGAGCAAATTAATTTTAGTATTAGATTCAGACATGCGTATATTTTGTAATTGGCTTTGCATGCTCTGATTTGTTGATAGGTAAATAGGTAAAGATCTGCAGAAACAGAAGCTTTTGTACAAATTCATATTTAATTCTGAGAGGAGACTCATGTCCAGCAGTGGAACAGTAAAATAGATTGATGACAATGAGGATTTGTGTTTATAATTTAATAGCCATCAGGCAGAATGTTTATTAGCTAAATATTGTATAGCCTTTGATGCCGTTTATAGCATTAATTTACTAAGCATAAAATATCCAATACTGTGGTTATGACAGGTTATTATCTCATAATGAACTAGTCGGTAATATAAATAGCTTTGGTTATTTGAACTACCTATTTCTATAACTTAACAGAAGGAATTTCTAAGCCTAGCGATCCACTTGAGAATTTTCATTAACTTCTCAATTATTGATATTGCTTTCATTATCATACTGCCCAGTACGCGAGGGCACTGTAAAATACATATTTAAAGGATGATTTTCAAACGAAGAAATAATATAATATAACCTATCTAATAAATCTAACGATCTTTTGATTAAAGCAAAACACGAAAAGAAGGTGGTATAAAATTGAGTATCAACTATACTTATGTCAAGCAATATGTGCTTTAGGTGGAGTGTTTTAAAAAGAGCCCCCAAGTGCTGGAAATTCTATTTCCCCCCAAATATCAAATCAGTAAAACATTCATATTTTATTATTAAGGGTACTCTTAAATTTTGTAGAAATAAACATCTATTTCAACAGTTACAAAACAATATAACATAACAAACAACAACTAGATTAAAGAATATACTTATATTCGAAATCTTGTAATTTTTATTCCTGAATGCAATAATTATCATAATGATTTTATTCTCCTATTATCGGGTGAAAAAACAAAGCCTTCGACATAATGGCAGCACAAAATTTTTTGTACATAAAAAACTTTCTATAAAATAAGAAATAGATTTGCGAAAATATTTTCAAGTTATCTGCCCGAACATAAATATGCTTCGTCGAAAACACCATCAATATTTTTGATTTCTACCCACACGATATACGAATGGTCATCGATTCTACCCGTCTCACATCAAAGAGTCAACAGCAAAAACGCACGGAATCCAATAAAAGTCTGACTATGTAATTTAATAGGATCAGACGTCTCTAACGTTGAAATGACCTTTTACGCCGTTGTACAACTCCGTCGAGGCTCTCCCGACTTTATAGAGTTTGTAATTTGCATTTGCCACCCTCTTATTAGAGATCGGTTACGTTTTAAGTACAGTACAGAGGAGGAACCTTTTCAATGTTAGCCATTTTAATTAGTTTTTACTATTATTTTATTTTGAGTTTAAATTGACGATGTCCCATGCTGGGTGCTAACAAATTCAATGTGTTATGAGCTTAGGACATTTTTATTTATTAAAGGTATTTTCGCGTGTTTCAGTGTATCAATAATTTTGTAGTAAGTGTGATTTTAAGCTTCAATAACGGGTCCCACGTTGGGTGCCAATAAGTTTAATGTTCTCAATTTTAGGTTGATAAAAATACATATGATATTGAATTACTTTTTATATTATACTGTATTTGATTAAATAAATATTGCTTTATAAGTATTGGTCCCATATTGGGCGCCAGCAATTTGAATGGCACCCAGCGTGATTCATGCTTTTGATAATGTTAGGTCTTCATTTGAGGTTTCTTTTCTGAAATAAAACAACCTTTTTCCTTAGCAAGGTGTCTAATAAATAATAGTACAACAAACAATTATAAAGGAAAAACATTTTTGTTTACCTCCCCATATTATAAAACAACACGGACTAAAAAGCTTTCTGAAATCTCATTGAGTGTATTTTTATCCAGAACCTTGTTAACTTGCTCTCATTTTGTTTGAGTCGTTCCCAAAATTACTTGGAATGAAGTACCCACTTAAAATAAGTATCTGTATTTACAATACATTTACTTTGATGAAAAATCCCATTTAATAAATAACTTTTTGAGAAGTTTTCGTATAAAATCAAATAGTGTGATTTTGTGTATGTTATATTATGTAAACGTATTAGGTGTTTTGAAGTAAATCTTAGATACACTTAGACACAACTCGTTTTCTATTTATGCTCCAATAAACTACTTCCATTTCACCAGATGAAACGAAACGTAAATAAAAAAGGGGTATTTGTAAATTTACATAAATCAGGAAATATGAAATTCGAATCCACGCTATAAAAAAATTTGGTTATGAGTAGTCAAAATTACAGTCTGTCGTTACGGTGCAGTTTATTGAACCGTTACTTTAGAAATAGACTTAGCATATATCATCACGCTTATATTCCTCGAATGGTGAGGCAGAGGTGTATTAATGTGCCCTGACAGTTCGCCAGTATGACTAGGTCCCATGTAAAACGGGCAGAGCCTGTTGCCATTAACTGGGCACAGCTTCAAACTCCGAGCTGCTACTGAGAAATACATAGGAAAAAAAAACAATTTCCCTGCTCGCTCGAGATGGGAATAAGACCCAGGACCTTACTACCTACCTACTTTGCTACCTAGTTTCTTTCTTCTTAAACTACGAATTTCTTAAGGGACTTTCAAATACACATTAGTATGTAGGGGAGTCGTTAAGGCTCATATTAGCGCAAATGTGCTAACAGTAATAACGATTAGTTTTCATTGTGGTGCCACGCACGACGCTTTTAACTGTTATGTACTGAATAGGCTGGAATTACGCTAGCAAAAGGAATGGAGTATTACGGCTAGCTGCAATGGGAAGTTCGAACAGTCTTACGTACATATTTTTATTCAGAAACAGACTTCACAAATATACAATTAAAAGTCACAAAGTATACCCAAAGTAAAAACAAATACCCGTGAACGACTTGCAAATACGCACTGACGACGTCTATGGTCGATTCCTTCCCCTGGTTCGATTCCCACAGGACACAAATGAGTCATATAGATGCAAAAGCAGCATCATCCAATTTTTTCATGATAGCAACTTCGAATTCAGTCTGTCGTGTAAAATCAGCTTAATTGGTTGACGTGTTTAGTTTGTAGCAAAAGAAGCAATATCCTGTAAAAAATGACCGTTAAAATCTTAGATTTGTAGCAAAAATAGCATTATCCACTAGATAAGTTACAGCTTTAAAACTAAAAATTTCGTTTACTGCCATTTTGACAAAACTGGATGTTCCTACCTTTGCATCTATATGACTCAAATATTTATGTGATGAATATATATTATCTAAGTGTGTGTTTATGTTTAATGTACAATATTTTTTTTATTAGATTAGGTTAGATATAGCTCTACAGTATACCGAGTTGCAAGTGGAAAAAAATGTTTTTTACTTGTTTGTTGATATATAAGCTTGTGTTTTTACTCTGTGTGGCAGAAATAAATGTTTCTTCCTCTTTCTTCCTTTCTTCATTATGGGTATGTTTTTACAAAAAAAAAGGTATATAAGTATTATATCCATTGTCTAGTACCCATAGTACAAGCTACACACTTAGTTTGGGACAAGATGGTGCTGTGTAAAATGTCCCAGGATATTTTTTATTATTATTTAATAATAAGCTACACACAATTTAACAAGAAATGTACTCAGTTTTCTAAGTAGCAGAATTCTATTTACTTTGTAGATTGCATAATACAAGATGTTGCCAAAATTGATATTGCTTACGGCCCTTCCATAATAACTGTTAGTTTTTATTATTATTAGTATGTATACAACATAAAGCCTACCTTCGGAGTTCATTATATACAGTGTGTGCTTATATTGCTAACCTGAATTGTATGTGTAGTCAATTTAAAGCTGCTTCAGCTCTTTCTTGAATAGATCATTGCAGACAATGATCTAGAGTTTAACCCTCACGGTAGTAATTATTGAACAATAATGGCAGTTGAAATCATTATAGATTGCATTGTGAATATTTAACAACGTTCTCTTTTTAAAAAACTTGAATGATGTGGAGTGTGGACAATATACATTCAAGCAAAGTAAAAAAAACTAGGGTTGTAACCTAATTGGGTTCGGATTTGCTCTAACCACAAAACGAATTTTTTTACTCGATTTTCGGGGTTCCCGTAACATTAACGCATTTAGAAAAAAAATCTTTAGCTTGCAGGTTTCCTTGCAGCAATATTTTTTAATCACTTATTCAATCACGAATATTTCAAGTTAGTTTTATGTAAAAATATTTTTAATTCGTTAAAATATAAACAGCCTTACATTGTTTATTGTTTGTGTAATTTTATGCTACCATTGAGTATTAGTATCAGAATTATGTTTATCTATGAATACCTACAGATAATAATAATACAAGTATGCTCACAATAACCGTTTTTAGACTGCTTCGGAGCACAGAATTGTACGGTACCCATACCGCGCGAGTTCAACTTGCACTTATTTGTGTTTTTATACCTTAGTTGATCCAATTTCGTTCACAGGGTCTTGCATTTTAAATTACTCGAATCCCATTTGCATTAATAAAGTTGAAATCATGTAAAGGTATATCTTGGTACTCAGAAAGCCTCGTTATATGTAATAAGGGTCCATAATTGGGGTTCTTGCGAAATTTTCTGCTTTTTTGCGCAAAATGTTAAGTCGTTACGCACATAAATGGACGATACAGTTGGTTTAATGTGCCGGATATGAAAATGAATTGTTAAATTAAATTTAATGGATCGTTCTTTTGAATGATAAGCGTTGGGGTAACAAAGAGTTTTTATGTATTCATTCAGAAAAGATTTTTTGTTGTTATTGTCCCGATGGGAAATTAAAAAATTGTACTCATGCATCTGACCGTTAATATCAGGCCAAATTCGTCGATTCCTGGATTTAGGCCTTTCCTAGTAAATGTCACAGAACCTGATGAGGCCCGTGCCCAACAGTGAGACAGTTAATAGGTTCAAAATCAATGGTGTCCACTGAAGAACTCGTTTACTCCAATGATTTCTGCTCTCTCTCTCTCTCTCTCTGACAAAACTATTCAAAAGTAAGTTGTTACTGTTCCCCTATTCATATTTTTTTAAAAGAGTATCTGTGGAGTTTCTTGTCGACTCTTCTCCATAAGTCCCAGTTTATAGAATCGTACAAGTAGTCTGATTTTTAAAAAATACCTATTTATAAAATATGGTTTAATTGAAACTAAATATTTGAATTTGATATGATTCGAAACTTAATTCCCCAAAAAAGCAGCAACAATATATATTTCAAAAACAAAATAAGCATCCAACTATGTACCATGCCGACGTTGTTAGAGAGTTACGAGAAAACTGTAAGCGTAAATTAGTGTTGTTTTAGTTGGAGTACACCACAAAAACGAGTTAGTTATTACACAACAATAGTTAGTTAATAGAAAACTGGAACTAAGGGTTATGTAGTTACAATTACGCCTGTATTCCACGAATTGTGATTGTGGTATATGTTTATTAGTACCTACACTTTTGCTTAACCTTTCAGAGAATACAGTTCTCGCCAAACTTATTATCCGGCTTGAAGTTGGCACGAGCTAACTTCAACCCGGCCATAAAAATCGGAGAAAGAAAAATATTAGATTGTAATAAATAAATACGAAAGCTCAAGTCGTAGGCTGTCGGTTTAAATCATAAAAATGCAATATTTCGAATATCATAATAATTATATTTATTTATTTAAAAGTGCCAACTTCAACCCGGACAATAAGTTTCACGAGAACTATACTTAGTGTTATGATTATAATATTAACAACCTATTTCACCACCGCTAACTGCCAGATAAATTCAAAAATGGAATTATTTTTTTATGTCAATCTGCAATTTAACGGGAATTTATCAGGAGATAAGTTCCCGTTAGTGTGCTATCCTAGGCCCCTAGTTTGCTATCCCACGCCCCTAGTGTGCTATTCCTTATACTTTTTCTAACACAATCTGTAAGATAATCAATTTACCGACGAATAGTGCAACACGGGTCGTAAAACATACATCTATCATGGCGATCAAACGACTCGCGCTAAAAAAACGCCGCTATAGAAAGCGTGTTTCCGATCACAAATCACGATACTGGAACATCCGACAAACTCTGCCAAGCGCATTCATTTTTAGACACTACTTTTGATATACAATGTGCCGTATTTTTTGGGGAAAATTGTCAAAAAAATCTTATAATGTTATTAATTTATTTTAAGTGGCTAGCTGACGATTCAGTCACAATAAATTCGGACACAGTGGCCGAATTGACGCTTTTAAATAAAAAAAAAATCTACTTACAATTCGGACACGGTCCAAATATTGAAGCTGTTTAGTACCTACAGTCAGATAAAAAGTTTTAAATCGGTTTAAAAACTTTTAAGCCAATTGCTTTGTGGATGTGACCCGCTTTTTATCTGACTGTACAAAACAGCTATATTTAATGATGTCAGTGAAAAAAATATTAAAATTAAAAAGTGTCAATTCGGCCACTGTGTCCGAATTTATTATGTCCGAATCGTCAGCTAGCCCCTAAATTACCACTCAAATATTTTTTGCGTGCGGAGATCGAACCTACAGCCCAAACAGCACCCTATTTCTCAGTCACTATGCCAAACATTGTCAAACGTCGTCGTCGTATATATATAAAATCATTCGTACAGTTCGCGCCAAACTTATTGTCCGTCTTGAAGTTGGCGCTAGCTAACTTTAACCCGTCCGTAAAAATCGGAGCAAGAAAAATATTAGATCGTAATAAATAAAAACGAAAGCTCAATTCGTAATCTGTCGTTATAAATTATTCTAATCCAATATTTTTCTTTCTCCGGTTAAAGTTAGCTAGCGCCAACTTCAACCCGGACAATAAGTTTGGCGCGAACTGTAGATACTTTCTAGTGCGCCCAGAACACTTTGAATTAACTACATACAATATTCTGAAGCAGCAATTGAAATAATACAGTTAACAGCAAAACTCCTACGAAACTACAGCCACATTCACTATACTGTCTACCAGGACCGTTTAAAATAATTCGCGCCAACCCTCGCACTTACGACGATAATAGCCTCCTCTATTCTAATTAATAACTTGGTACACAACAACTTCAAAAGGATTGATGGTTATTGTGCAAAGTTTACATTGTCGTCTGATGTCAGTTTCCTGGTTCTAGCTATTAGGAATGTTGGTGCAGACGGGATGCAAAAATTTGTTGGATGTTATTGGTATATTTTTAGTAGGGCTTCATGATTTCAAAAAAAGTTAATGGTTTTAAAGAATGTTTTTTTTGCACCCAAAGGCGATGTAATGGCAACAATAACAATACAACTGCTGCATAAATTATAAATAGGAAAGTATTATTAACATCTAAAGGGATTCTTTAAGTGGAATAAAAAATGTATGAGTAGTGAGACTTCAGTTAAGATTGAGTGGGAACAGGTTTATCTGTTCATACGCCAATCTAGGCTACAATGATATGCTACTATGCTATAGTAAGCTGATGTTTTAGACTTAAAAATTCTATACAATTGCCCAACAATCGCGCTGCAAAAAGTTTCCCATCTGGTCGACCTTGCGATATTCCCCTAATAACCATACAACGAATGCGTCACAGGAATAAAATTATTAATGTGCGGTTTTCACATCGTGCAATAACTTTGATGTAAACATATTTTATTACTTGCAACTTATTATTACAGTTATAATAATGTTGGAGACAATTTTATAGACGAATATGACGTAAAGATTCTTAATTGATTTTATCATCTATATATATATTTTTTAAGCATTTTCCATGCTAATTAATAGGTAAGGTATCGATATACGACATCGAACTAGCTGTTAAGTTAGTCGAGTCGGTTGTGAAGCGTTCATTGTTTATCAATAGATGTCGCTATGTCACCTTAAGACGTTAGTTTAGAGTGTGAAGGAAGATTTCGAGTTGGTGAACAGGACTCGCGGTCTCTTAACGGTCATAGCGTCTGGTGTACCGAACCAAAAGACGTACGTTTGAATCCTTCCCGCCAGTCGAATTTTTCTTCATGAAAAATAACTGATTTTATCATTCTTACTTAATTGGCTAATCATATTTCCAAAGTTTACCGATATGCTTAGGGCCTAGGACGTTAGCAAACTCGGAGTTTGGTTTTAAAACCAAAGCCTATCTACTAACCTAACTCCGAGCTGTTATTTGAAAATTCATAGAAAAACTCAATAACAACTACGTGGGAATGAAACCTAGGATCTCTAGCGTAGCAGTTGCTTATATATAATATACGCTATGCTACGCTGCATAGTTCATTCACGGCCAAAGATACGCTGACGATCTCGTCAATGTATCTTTGGACACGCTGGTAAAAAGTGAGTCAAGTCACTTTTACCAGCGTGTTATGAAAAAGCCCAGGACATAAAATCTTGGACTAAGTTAGGGGAAACAAAAGAAGCTTCATAAAAAAAGTTCCTAAAGCTTTAGCATATTAAAACTCCACATTCAATTACAAAGTAACGAACTTGTTAATTGAGAAAACAATTAGTAAAACGGTGTCTATTTTTTTCCTACTTAAACATAATATGAACGGCTAGTATTTTTCCTACAAATTTCTTTGAAGTCTGCAAAGAACTTACTTAAGCGGAAGCTCTTCAAATACTCACAGGATGAGTCGCCTTTTTTCCGAGATTTTCTTTAAGTCGGACAAAAAAGGTTTTTTGTAGAATAAAACGGAGGTTTTCACGCTTCGTATAACTGCTCCGTGAATCAGCAAACACTATCAATTTGTTTAATAATGAGGTGGGATTAGGCTGTGACCTGAACGGTAATAATGGTAATTTAAAAAAAACTGCCTCTCTAGTAGTAGTCGTAACCGAGGCCGCTACAGGGACCTGGCCCTGGATCTAGACCTTGTAATACAGTCCAAAATTGGATTTATGGCGGAGTTATGGCAAAAGGCTCGCTCTCTGTTACATAGGACCTAAATGTATCGGTGAATCGTGGGTGTATATTAATACACGTCTGCTCCTTTTGGGGACTAAAGTCATAATGGTAGGTTTAATTATGTTTTAAAAAAGCGTGACGAATGATTGATCAGTTTCAACGGGAAAGGAGACCTATGCTCTGACTCACTGCTAGCAGTGAGTCAGATTAGGCTATAAAAAGACATAATATATGAATAAAAAAATTGCATCTTGCTCGAATTTTCTGCCTTTGCAAAATAAATATATTCTAGGACATTTTACACAGCACCAACTAGTCCCAAACTAAGCAGAGCTTGTACTATGAGTACAAACATTGGATAACTATACTTTTTTGTAAATAAATTCTTATAATACATAAGAAACGCTCAGAAAAATATATAAATACATCAAGTTCATCACATTTTGCATGTCCATCGCTCGAATATTTTAACTATTACAAAAAAAAAAAAAAAAAAAACAATAGTCGAAATGTTATTTCAATTACACTTTTTAAGAAGGTTTTGAAAAGCCAAAGCTTCGTTGATTTTTAGATACATTACATAAAGCGCTAACAAGAATTCATGCTCCTAATAAACCCAGTTTTTGGCTCTAAAATATTTAAGACCCTGTTAAAATAAAATGTGAAACCTGAACGCACCCTAATTTCAAAGTAGTATTATTGGCACGACCGCCGAGTCTGGCGAAAACATGTTTTCTTCTAAAATTCTTGTAATTCAGGTTGTAAAAATTTCTACGGTTTTAATTTTTTATTCTCTTTGAGATTGTTTGTTTGTAAAGAAACCATCAAGTCACGCTTGTATTCCCTGAAGGGTTAAGCAGAGGTGTACAAGACTCAGATCCAGACTCCGAGCTGCTAATGAGAATTTCATAGAAACACCTTTAAAAAAAAAACATAAAATTTTTAGACTGTTTAGTACTGGGTTTGTAAATGAGTTGACTTGAATTATTAATACATTAAAAATACTTACAAAAAATATGACGTGCTGCAATGGTGGGCCCAACCAACCGGCGGGCCCACCTGGGCTCCTTTGGTGGGGGCTCCTTTACAATACGATTACTGCGCCTGAAATTGACAAAATGTTCAAGTTAATATCGATTTTTGACAAAAAAAAATATAATTTCGAGTAGATTCAATGCCTGAGGGCTTGTTTCACCTCCTAGTAAGTTCCCGTTAAATTGTTTGATAGATAACTTAATAAAATAACCAAATAACACACTTTATTGTGTGTTGTGTTCCTGCAGTGAGTAAGGTCGCCAGAGCTCCTTCTAAGCATGCGCTGTGCTGGCGCCCCATACCAAGACAAACGATTCCCCTTCAACTTAGCCGTCACTGGCGCCACTTTCAAACTTCCCCTTATATACTAGTTCTTCATTTCGTCCATTCTAGTCACTCCATACATTCATCTCAACATTCTCAATCCATTACATGTAATATTGTTTCACCCGTCTTCTTAACGGCCTAGCAAATAGTACTGTATGGATCAGAGTGCATGGCATATTTTGCTACTGGTAAATTGAAATATTTGGCCAGACTTCGAACAGAAAATTGAATATCCCCAAAGACACGTGTCAGATAGTCTTACTACCGGTGAGTATCTCGCTTTATTTCTTTTGTCGTTTATCTCAGCTTCCGCAGGCTGTGGCGACTGGCAAAATGCCAGCCAAAAGTTACAGCTCAAGTTGTAGGCTAGAGCGAATTAAGCTAAGCTAATTACGCCCAACTCACGACATCTGGCATTGGTCAAGCGGAATTTTAAAAAGAGAACTTTGGAATTTCAAAGCGTTATTCGAAAATTTTGGCTCAGTTTTGGCGTTTAAATTATCGTTCTTTTTGTACTTTTAATATAATTTTTTAAACTTCCTTTTTTTAGCATTGACCATAATTTAATGAAATATTAAATACAATAATATGGTGTATGTTGGCATTAAGGCCATGCACTCCTGATCATATTATTATGACAAGGCGGGGAAATACCTATAGAGCTTTTATATGCCAACAGAAATCATTATTTAAAAGTTAAGGTAACCAGCGAAATTATTACAATAATAACTGAGGTGACTACATCACAATGTGTCTTAAGTGCTGCAGTTGCCACCATCAGATAACACGTATGTTACTCATATTACAACATTAAAAAACAAACGGTTGCTTCGGCCTTTTCGTATGCATTTCCTTTGTATGCTTACTAAGGTTGTGGGATGATCTCCCGACGGACATTTCCCTGTAGACTACAGCATGGGGTTCTTCAAGAAGAAACTTGTAATGTTGGCAAGGCGTGAATTAAGCCTTAGTTTTTTTAAACGTCTATAGGCTATGGTCCTGGCTGGTTGTGAGTACCACGCACCTGACCATTTTTTTAGTAGAGGGAGGCAAACGATCAAGTGGTACCTGATGGTAAGTGGTCACCTCCGCCCATTAACACCCACAATACCGGAGAGATTGCATTTTGAAAGACCTCCGTATATGCATTATTTTATACTAGCCCATGCCCGCGACTTCGTTCAATTCAATTCAATTCAAAATATTTTATTTCAAATAGACCATATAAATAGGCACTTTTGAACAGTCAAACTAGTTGCTCGGTTCCAAAAAAGTAGGACTTATGGAGAAAAGCCAGCAAGAAACTTCATAGTCACTCATATACTACATAAGTAGACTCATAGTCATAGTTCCCGTGGAAGTAAATTTTCCCCCGTTTTTTGCAACAGAATACGACGTCAGTGGTCTAGTGGTTCGAGTACCGGACTGCTAATTACGAGGTCGTGGGTTCCATTCCCACAAGACACAAACATTTATGTGATGAACTTAGCTGTTTGTTTGTCTGGGCGTTTCTTAGATATTATAAGTATGTATTTACAAAAAAAAGTTTATAAGTATTATATCCATTGTCTAGTATCCATAGTACAAGATCTGCTTAGTTTGGGACTAGATGGTGCTGTGTTAAAATGTCCCAAGATATTTATTTATTTATTACTCGTAAAAAATTTCCCCCGTTTTTGCAATATTTTTTAATGGCTACTCCGCTCCTATTGGTCGTAGCATAATGATATATAGCTTATATAGCCATCTCCGTTAAACAGGCTATCTAACACTGAAATAATTTTTCAAATCGGATCAGTAGTTCCTGAGATTAGCGCGTTAAACCAAACAAACAGTTCAGTTTTATAATATTGATTATAATTATAATAGAGATTAATTGTTTGATTCAAATTGTGTAATTAATCGCCGTCTCCCATAAACTTGTGAGTCGTATATTCATTTGAAGTTAATATATAATCGCATTGTATTAGTTCGCGTGTGAATTACGCGCTGGGATAGCGGCCACTGGCAGTACATTGGCGTGTATGTTTATTTTTTAGTTTCAGCGCCATCTGTATTTAGTAAATGTTTTGTTTGTCTAGTGTGACCGCTACGAAAGTGGTCTTGTAAATGGCTCCCGAGTAAAGACAAGTTTTGTTGGGGTTTTTAGTGGTATTCCCAGTAGCAGCCCGAGTCTGGATTTGTGCCCGGTTGATGGCAATAAGCTCACCCCCTAATACATGGCCATACATAGCAATAAGCCCGCCCCCTATAACAAGGGACTGTGAGTGTACAGTTCTCGCCAAACTTATTGTCCGGGTTGAAGTTGGCACGAGCTAACTTTAACACTGCCGTAAAAATCGGAGGAAGAAAAATATTATCACATAATAATATAATAATAATAATATAATATATAACTTTATTGTACACCAAATAATATACAAGACAAGACATAATGAAATAAAAAATATACAATGGGCGGCCTTATCGCTAACTGCAATCTCTTCCAGGCAACCTTTGGATGGACAAACTAGAACTTGCACTTTTTAAATAGGGTTGACTACGGTGCACAACTGCACACATGTACATAGATATATAATTTATATATTTAATAATAGATTAAATATATATGTATATATATGTTAAAATATATAAGTATAAATATATTCATACTATACTATACGTTATTATATAATATGTAAATACAAAACTAAAAATAGATATAAATGCTACTGAGAAAACTGAACTAAGCTTCAAAAACTGAAAAAAAATTAATAAAATTGCAACATACATACTACAATACCTCTGTCTAAGTCTTCGGGGAATACAGGCGTGATGGTATGTAGGTATTCATTAAATAAACACTGGTAGGGGCTTTCTTAACAGTAAGTCAATATTCAGTAATACCTTATTTATTCGGTAAAATATAGTTATAGCTATTTAATTGCAGTTTGTCTCAACAAATAAATAACTAACAACTTCTAAAACCATTTAATAGTTTTACTAACTGCAGTTTGAAAATCCTTTAAAGCTGGGTACTCACTTAGCAGTGTTGCATGTAACGTATCAGATACTGTATCAACCTGCAAGTGGGTACGGTTCGTCCACGGTCCACCGCGTATCTAGCTACGAGCTGCCGGAGACGCCTTTGTGTTACTGCGGTCACTGCGAGCTTACAGCGCTCCACGCGCGAGCGGCTCGCAGCGGGCTCGTAGCTACGTACTCACTTGATACCGTAGCTAATACATTACATGCTACACTGCTAAGTGAGTACCCAGCTTTACGTTTAAAAAACAAAATGTAACGTAAATCTTCTAAACTTCTGTGGTTCTTTGTCTTTAAAGAGTTATTAAATGGCATTTTCATTATAACTCTATTAAAAGTAACTTCTCTGTGTTTTTGGTGGGGTAATCTCAAGAACTATGACATAAGTTTGCGAGAAGGGTGAATCTCTTAATCTTTCGAAAGAGGGTAATGCCTTCTTTTTTTAACAACTATACCATCACGCCTGTATACCCTGAAGGATAAGGCAGAGGTGTATGAAGGTACGCCCACAGTTAGCGGCTATGTTTAGGTCCTATGTAACTCTGTTTGTCTGTTACCTTTTAACGCCTAAACTGCTCAACACATTTGATGATGATTGATGAGATAGATTACATATTGAGGAGGTACATAGACTATCTTCTATATCAAACAGACTTTGATATTCGAGAACAACTTGTACTTTATAAAAAAAAACTAGAAACAATACCAAAATATTATTTCCCAATGCTATAGATTTTTCTAAACAGAACAATGAGCTTACAAAAGGTCACACACGAAGCCTCAGTGAGTGTTTGGCGCGATTCCAACCGTGTATGCTATGTACTTGTTTAAAAACGTCATAATTTTTATTTACTACTTATTGCTGGAATTTTGCGGTCAATTTTTAATATAGCTTTAATGTGTAACAAGAAAAATATGCTTTAGGGGAATGTTTGTTTTTGTTTCTTGAGATCGTTGTTTCTCTTTAAAGGTTTTTACTTTAAATTGGATGCATGTATAGACATAAATCCGAGTGTTTCTAGAAGTGGAAGAGTAAATTGGTGGGTTTTGAATATGAGAAGCCGCAACCGTCTTCTTCTTCCTAGCCTTTAGCCTCCTTAGCCGACCCGAACCATGATGGGGTCGACTTCCAGTCTGACCAGATGGGGCTGAATATCAGTGTTTTACATGACGCGACTGCTATCAGACCTCCGCAACCCAATTTCTGGGCAATAGCGATATTCGAAGGAAGGACTGGTGGTCAGGCTGTTTGGGCTTCTGACTACTACTAACGATTGTCATAGGTTTTCGTACGAGCCCCTCATATAAGACGCCTCGTTCAAAAAATCAAAATCAAAATAGTTTTATTTTCACATAGACCTTATGCAGGCACTTATGAAATGTCGAAACTAGGTGCACAGTTCCAAATTAGTCGTTTCCTATGGAGAAGAACCGGCAAGAAACTCCATGATTCCGTTGGTCTAGTAGTCCTAAGAGCGACGTAGTAGTAGTGCTACGCTCGAGGTCCTGGGTCCGAATCCCGGGTCGAGCAAAATGTTGTTGGGTTTTTCTGTGAAATTCCCAGTAGCAGCTCGGAGCCTAAATTTGTGCCCGGTTGATGGCAATAGGCAAAATATGGGTGTACATTTGCACACCTCTGCCTAACTCTTCGGGGAAGACAGGCGTGATGGTATGTTACAGAATAATAAAATGAGGAAGCAATTTATCTTATTTTTTTTTCTTATTCTTCCCGCTTATATTTTTGAACCGCCATTATATGGAGTGGCGGAATAAAAAGCCGTGAACATAACGAATGTTTTGGGAATATATAAATCACTTGTAAACAGGCCCTATTGGGTATTGTTCCTCATGTGATATTGGGGAAAATTCTGTTATTAATTGTTATTTATGCCAAGATTTGTTATGGTTCATGAGGATGTAAATATTTTTTATTATGTTTTATTTTTCTCTTGAAGATATTTTTATTGTGTAACATTTTTGAAAATACGTGTAGTGTTTGATTTCGTAATCATCATCATCATCAACCCATAGGTATACTGTCCCACTGCTGGGCACGGGTCTCCTCTTAGTATGAGAGGGATTAGGTTATATTCCACTCTAGCCTAATGCGGATTGGCAGACTTCACATGCCGCCGAGAAAATCTCTTAGGCATGCAGGTTTCCTCACAATGTTTTCCTTCACCGTTAAAGCGAGTGATAATTACGCACATGATTTCGTAAAGTCAGAGACCTTGGATTCGAACTCAAGACCTTGGCAATCCATTGGTTATACCCCTAGGCTTTAATTGCTTGTTTCGTAATAGAATAAAGTAGGTAATTATTACCCAATTTATTATTTATTGAGAATGCAACTGATTAATAGACATGAACACAGTGTTTAACTGCAGGCCGTATAAATATTCTCTGACTGCAATTATAAGATATTTCTTTCATCAATCTAAATAATAACATTCTCACGCTACAAATTCCAAAAACACGTATGAAACGGGCAACAAAAAAGTGTAACACAAAGAGGTGTTGCCAGCACAATGCACATGACGTCACAAAGTAGCGCAATTAGCGCAGTCATGCGTCGACCGCCGACGATCGCGGACGTCCGTACCCGCGCCTCTCAAGTGCTCAACACTACCTATGTTGTTTATAATAGTAATGGTACATATTTTTCTTTAAATAATATAATAATGTATATAGACAAATGCTTACTTTTTCTTTGAATTTCTTGAAGCTAAACATTTAAGCTCAAGATTTGATTGTTCGTTTGAATTAAATAGGCTCCAAAACTACTGGACCGATTCGAAAAATTTTTTCACCATATATATTTCTTATAAATATATAATATATGTTACCATATATATTTATAAGAAATAGTCAGACTAGGATGGCGAAGCCGCTATCGGAAACCTAGTATAACATAAAATGAACTTGAATAAGACTCTCACGCACCAAAGTCGAAACACACACAAAGTTGCATTACTATTCTATACAGTTCTATACACAATCTCATATCCATAACAAAATGATACAACATTATTCGATATATCATTTATCGATATTATCGATAAACTTGTCGTAACGTGCGAGTATTGTCAATCGAGGCGATAGTACATCGTGATAGCAGTGTCTACTAGTGACGCTATTTGGTAGTGTGTTGTGTACTGTCGAGCACAAAATTGTTACTAAAAGTATAGTATATTGTGTTAAATTATTATTTAAATAATGATAATATCTATAACTAAACTTATGAAAGGTTCCCGTTTAATTAGCTGGCAGATAATGTCATACAAATTTTGATCATTTTTTAGTTATACAGAGGTGGTGAAACAGGCCATCATAGTGATACTCAATATAATAATAATAATATATCTTTATTTCAGGCAATTAACCTATAGTATTATACAGTACAAAATTATTATAGTAAATATATATTATGCACACTGAAATAGAATTTAATACAATTATATTGACATAACCCGTTTAAGTATTACTTAGCAACTCTACACAGGTATATGGTACGGAACACACTATGGTACGGTACTCGGGTATAAAAAGATAACTTTAATTTTCTCAGGAGACCAAAGAAATCATCAACTCTGTTCTCGGCGTACATGCTATAGGCTAGCGTAGTGGTGGCAGGCTATAATTATATTAAAACCTAAATCCTGTCCAGAGATGCCCAGTCGTGGGATAGTTAATGGGTTAATGATGACGAGTGGTAGTAAAACTAGTAGCAAAAATTTATAAATCTCGATATTAAACACATTATGCACGACTTTACCCATCAGAGCGCGTCGCTCATCGTACAAATCAATATTCAATGACTGTCATACCCCTTTCATAATCAAAACCAATTCTGTTCTATTCTATTTTCAGTGTTCTGTTTACACGTGAACGCTGTATAGTTGTATGTTACATCAATGTGACGGCTGCGGCAGTTATAAACTTTTGTCCTAGGTAGGAGCTTTGTAGCGATAAAATATATTAAGTATCGCTTATTTAGTAAAGTTGTCTTCTGCAATATTTATTGCTTTAATCTCATAGAATATTGAATATGCCTTAGGCATTAAGTCCGCCATTGTAATGTTTTGTTGCATAAAGATTAAATAAATAAAATAAATATTGAGGGGCTTTATTACGATTTTTTTTATAGTTGACGGAGGCAAACCAGCAAGTGGGTTACCTGATGGTGATTGATCACCACCGTCCATTGACATCCACAACACCGGAGGGATTGCAAGTGCGTTGCCTAGGAAAGAATAGGCTGGCTTCGTGAAGGAATAATTAAAATAATTAGGTGAAGGTATACAGGTACACTCTCAATTCAACAAAAAATTCTCAATGCAAAAACTCTAAATAATATTTGATGAATATCGCTTGACCAATAGTTAAATATTCGGGGCATTTTAACACACAGCACCATCTAGTCCCAAACTAAGCAGAGCTGAATTTCGATTTTGGCTCATATGAGTTGTGTGGTAGGGGATTTTAAGAGCTGGCAACGTTTACACCTCTGGTGTTGCATGTATCCAAAGGCGCCAATAACTACTCACCATCAGTAGCCTCGTTCATTCACTTGCTGGCTTAAACCGTAAAAAACAATCATCATCATACCATCACGCCCATATTCCCCGAAAGGGTAGGCAGAGGCGTACTAATGTACACCCACATTTCGCCAGTATGTTTAGGTCCCATGTAATAGGGGGCGAGCCTATTGCCATAAACCGGGCACAAATCCAGACTCCGAGCTGCTATTGGGAATTTCTCAGAAAACCCAACAACACTTTGCTCGACCCGGGGATCGAACCCAGGACCTCTAGCGTAGCAGTCGCTTTTGGGACCACTAGACCAACGAGGCAGTAAAAAACAATGCCTCTAAAATATTATTATCTTCTAACACGTGTTTAAAACTCCAGACGCTAGAGACTGCTTTTTTATCAAGCGATGTTTTATAGTATAACATCGCATCGCTAGGTGTCACCCTACTAGGACGCAGCCTTTGTTCGTTTTTGTAGGCTCTGAATGGGACGATGTACTTCAATAGCTGAATGGATGTTCAATACCATGTTTTTTCAGGTTAATAATGTGAATACTAGAAAGAAATTTTTTTTCATTAAAGGTCTAAAAGTCAACCGCAACGCTAAAGGTTCTGGGTTCGATTACCAGCTCTAGACAAGCGTTGTTAGTTTTTTTTATGAAGTTTTCAGTAACAGTTGGAGTTTCCCCCAGGGGAAAACCTTCTTCTCGGGTGGGAAAGGCTATGGATACAATTTCTGACTGTCATATGAATGGGCATCTCGGAAAAGGCGGAAAGATCTGACTTGCTTGGTAATAGAACCTCTTTTATGGTTTGACTGGTTGGTGACAATCCTTACGTCAAATCGTTTGTAATAAAAAATACCTGTCGAACACGCTTGTAATTTTTTTTTAATGAAGGAAAAAATCGGCGGGCGTGCAGGATTCGAACCTGCGCCTTCTGGTTCGAATCCTGCCCGCCCGCCGATTTTTTCCTTCATTAAAAATAACTTGTAATCTTAGCATGGAAAATGCTTAAAAAATACAAAAAGATAGTACGCTTGTAATTTTAAGTGATTAGGTCATTGTTAGTTGTTTAGATATCTAAAATACCTATAACATACCTACTTATTTTATATGTTTATTGTTAAAAATTTCTACAATTCCAACATATAAAAGAACTCTTAGTTATCCGGCATTACTGTAAAACTCTTGGAACAGGAAAAATAAAATTTAAAAATGGCCGCTTTGCTTACAATTTATACTGTTATTGCAAACGTACTTTCCGCCATTTTTGTATAATAAAAGTGCTAAATTGTACAATACGGTGTAGGAATTTCTATATTGTTTATTTTAAAACGAAATTGGCTTTCGAAACTGGCAACGGTATTTCAAATGAATGTTATTGTCATTTGTTTTTGTGGAATTGACAGTTTCGTCGAAAAGTTTCTGATAGTATGTGGAAATAGAGAAAAAATGCGAAATACTTAAAAAATATTATTAATTGCAAACCCAAATTATAATAATTATATTTATAGCTACAACTAACCAACTGATCAGGGGGGCTAGACAAGTTGCATTTTGACATTCGAATCGACAAACAAAATGTATGTAAATGACATTAGTGACAGCCCGATTTGTCGAAAGCTTGTGTCATTTCCATACATTTTGTTTGTCGATTCGAATGTCAAAATGCAACTTGTATAGCCCCCAAGGTTCTCAATTCGACTGTAACTATGTCTTTCAGTGTTTGTTATGCGTTACTTTCGCCGATCTTCTTTCTTTTTTAAAACTTATTTGTTCCAGAATTAAACCCATCTCCTGTTTGAAAATCGTTCGTAGAATATTTCATATCTCAGGATAATATTATAATCTCTTCCAGGGCTCCGTCCGAAGGTTTTATCTCGTTTATAAAACGGTATAAACCCGAAATAATGCCGAGAGGTTGAAAATGTAAGGAGGATTTAATAGGAGCAGGCCCGAAAACTTCTTTGTTCGGATTTTTATGAAGCCGTTTTTTTTTAATTGTTAAAGGACAAGATGCTGATTTCTGAAATTTATGACTAGTGACACAGCTAGATGCGTGTATGTACTTTAATAGTATCTTACATGGGAATTATCTAAACTGAATTTTAGTAAATCCGTATGAAAACCGAACAAACAGACTGACGCGAATAGCAACTTGGTCTTATGTTATGATTTATTTACACTTGAGGTACCTAAGACGTGTAACAGCGGTCTTAATGCCTTAGGCATTTTTTTTAAACAAGCTTTGATTGATTTAAACTGTGATTTTAGTATAAACCCTCCTTCAGCAGTCGGGTAAAAAGAAACAATGTTGCAACATAGCTCAGCATTCAAACCTTTAAAACCTGTAAAGTAAGTTATTTTAATGAAGGAAAAAATCGGCTGGCGGGCAGGATTCGAACATGGGTCTTCTGCTTCGGTACACCAGACGCTATGACCGCTAAGCCACCGCGAGCCCTGCCTACTTACGTCTTATGGTGACGTAAGTTTAGAATGTAGCCGATTTTCATTCAATGCCTATGGCAGTGGCCGCGTAAATTCGTAAATACGTCCTTCCCCTCAACCATGAGTTCTATCGAATGACTTTCGATAGATTTTTTACGCATCGAAACGCTAGCGGTTACGTAACGAACTACATATGACATTACATGTCATAGCTGATTTTAGTTCGTTACGTAACCGCTAGAGGCGCTGCGAGGGTTTTCCATACAAATATTTTACCGCGTCGCTAGCGAGTCTAGTGAGAAACACTCATGGTCGAGGCTCTTATAATGATAACGATAAAACAAATAAAGGGAAGAACAAACATTACAAGTGTCTGCCCCCTCTCTTGTCCCGTATGTCGCCACTTATTTGCAAGCAGTTACGGCAGCAGCGTCAGCGCATTGTGAAGATTTGCGTGCGTAGCCCCCGGGGAGTTTTTGTGTTCAAAGCATTCTTGTGGGGATATTGTCGATACCTCTTGTTAGAGGCTGTGACTTTCATAGCTTGTGTTGATTTTAAATATAACATAAACATACCATCACGTCTGTACTACCGAAGGGTTAGGCAGAGGCGTATATGTAAACGAACATTTCGCCGGTATTTTAGGCCCGTAACAGTAGGGGGCGAGCCTATTGCTATACAATATGTTAAAAACCCTGTCCGGTCCCCCGGTATCCCAATCAGATTACCAAATAAAATAAAACAAATAAAATATTCAAAAAGGCAAAGGTGTTAATGAAGTTTTAAATTCACGATTTATGTACAAAAATTACCAAAATTACCCAAAATCTAGCAATTTTCTTCAATGTGACAACACTATCACCTACCGCGGTGTATTAGGCACCCGTGGCGATTGCCCTAGTAGCTATTTACCTAAGTTTCATTGTTTTATAAAAAATATTTACTTTTATTCGGAATATTTTTTTACTTGAAAACTGATAAGGACTACATAAATGTAATCTAATATCGATACCTAATAATACCTTCACGGGTCTGACAGGATTTTCTTAACACATTGTATATAAATAAATACTTAATCTGAGACATTTTACGCAGCACCTCCACTCCTAAGCAGAGCTTATAACAATGGGTATAATTCCTATATACTTTTTGTTTGTAAATACATACTTATAATCCATAAGAAATACCCAGACAAACAAACACTAATTCGGTTCATCAAATAAATATCTTTAAAATTAATGGAATCAGGCGTTACTTTGCGGAAATCCATGACAAAAATTGCAATGAAAATATTTAGTGTTAATTCCGCTTATGCTGAGATGCAAGAGCACCGCCCTCCCGCCCGCTTAATTATGCACATGCAGAGAGAACTAAGTCGTTAGTGCAACATGCATACCCAAACCTATATGACGACACGTGTTTCGCCTCTCCGCGAGACATCATCAGGTGCGATGTCGAAGAATGTTGACTCTGCGCCGGCTAGAGCGAAAGTGAAGCCGCTACGCAACGGCCGCTCATTATATACCCCAACCCCCACCGTGTGGCGTTGTTGCCCTACTACTACTACCCGCAAAAATACGTAATAAAGGAGATGATACTAGATTTGTTTGGTCATTCAACAGTGTAAATCTATTATTACCAGAATTAACACTAAATATTTTCAGTGCAATTTTTTTTTTTTTTTAATAAATATCTGTGTCCTGTGATAATAAAACGCCTAACCCTTCGGAGAATACAAATGCAGTAATAAATGCTGTATGTACCTAATAATAATAATAATAATCAACCCATATACTGTCCCACTGTTGGGCACGGGTCTCCTCTCAGTATGAGAGGGATTAGGCTATAGTCCACCACGCTGGCCTAATGCGGATTGGCAAACTTCACATGCCGTCGAGAACATCTCTCAGGCATACAGGTTTTCTCACGATGTTTTCCTTCACCGTTAATGCGAGTGATAATTACGCACATGATTTTGAAAAGTCAGAGGTGCGTGCGTTGGATTCGAACTCGAGACCTTTGACTTGGCAGTCCAGTGGTCATAACATTAGGCTATCACTGCTTGTGTCATATGTTATGTACCTGTAGTAAATGCTAATGCTATATATTACCCTAATCCTACAAACATTTTAAAAAGCAGCCTGTACCCAGCTGCGCAGAAATAACAAGTTTGTTTTTAAGTAGGCGAACTTAAAAAAACTTATAACGAACAGAAGCAAAAAGGTCAAAAGAAAACAGAACCTTTTTGTAAACTCAACTGAGCCATTACAAAGTAAGTAGGTACCTAATCGTATTTTTTGAAGACATCAACTTGGCTTGATATACTTAGACAGCTATATTTCTATACAGAAAAAGCGTCCTTAGAATTTATCTTAATTGATTCATGCTGTTAGCGACATTATAAATATCAAAAAGGAGGGTAAAGTAAATAGTAGGATATCTCACTCCCCAGCCCTGGAGATTACAGTCTGACTGGTTTGAATTCTTACGTAGGGTTGGCCAAAAAAGAGGGCTGATGGCTAAGTACTTTGGGTACCGGGAAATATATAATTTATCCGTACATCATTGCTAATGTTAAAAAAACTGAACTGCCTCAGTCGCCTAGTGGACTAGCGTGACTGTTAAGCTCAAAGTCTTGGGCTCGATTCACAGAACCAGCATAGTGTTATCGAGGTTTTCTACGAAATGCTACCAGCTCGGAGTTTGAATTTGTGCCCGGTTAATGGCAATAGCTTCGCCCCCTTGAGACCTAAACATATTGGTGAACCGTGGCTGTACGTTAGTACACCTTAGCTTAATATCAAATAATTTCAGCCTATTGCCGTCCACTGCTGAACGTAGGCCTCCCCCTAAGAGCGCCAACCATCCCGGTCTTGGGCAGCTCGCATCCATCCGCAGCTTAATATCTATTTGGCGTGATGGTACGAGTTTTTTTAATTATAAAACAGGTTCCTGCAGCGCCTGTCTGTCTGAACGGGATAAACTGAAAAACCGAACAGATGTTGATCCCTTGCTTTATTTAATTGTAAAATCAAATACTCGTAATGCGATAGCCTGAAACCCAGGAAGAACCTAGTTCAGGCAGGCTTATGTTGTTCTAAGAGAAGCAGACCTATTAATTTACTTTCTGTATTGTGCCTTGACATCTCATTAAAAAAAAACATTTATTTTTATAATATTTAAGCATTATTTTATAACTTATTTAAGGATCTCTTTTGTGATCATTGTAAAAGTTTATTATGATATTATTATTAAACTGAAGTCTCCAGTTGACCATGAGTTAGTCACATTACTAGTGTTATCAGCGTTTATAGGCAGCGGTTGCCACTTTCCAATCAATCAGCCATTAAGTTTGTTAGTCATCTTTAAGCAATATTTATTTAATTCGTTGGCAGCCCTAGAGACATGAAATTATTTACAATTTTCCTTATGAAATTCTTCGAAGCGTTTCAACAAAATTTATAGCGGGACTTTTAAAAGTAATTCAGAGTTTCGTCGACTTTATGAAGTTTGAACTCGCTGCGTTTGATACTGAACGGAGTTTGATACGTACCAATGCGATATTAAAAACTTCTTAGTGGCTATTCACTCGAATCGCAAGGGAATAGTGCAGCAAAATATTTCAAATACATCTTTGCGAACTCAAAATTCAGTTGGAAAGTTTATTATATTATTTATTAAAACTACGTGCACAGTAATATAAGCAGTGATAGCCCAATTAAAGAGGGTCTCGACAAGTTGCAATTTGACATTCAAAATAACACACGAATTGAAACAAAATGTATGTATGTAAATGATACAAACTTTTGACAAATCGGGCTGTCACCTGTCACTAATGTCATTTCTATACATTTTGTTTCTATTCGTTTGTCGATTCGAATGTCTGTTGACTGTTCTACACTCGAATTCGAATACAAAACTAAATACAAAAAAAAAATTTTTAAACATTTTGGGAAACTGCCTCTTTAGTCTCTAGTGTGTGTGTCCTAAGCGCGACTGCTACGCTAGAGGATCTGGGACCGATTCCCGGGTCGAGCAAAGTGAAATTACCAGTAGCAGCTCGGAGTCTGGATTTGCCTGGTCGATGGTAATAGGTGACATTATCTGGACTTTAAAAGAGACCATGATTCTCTGAGTTTGTTTCGGCGTTTCTTCTCAGAGGTCGTCATTCAGGAAATGCCGACGCCATCTAGCACAAAGTAGCAAAACATTGACTTGTAATATGTCTGAAAAGATCTATTTGCAGAATAAATATCATTTCAAATATCATTTCATTTCGTTTCGTTTCGTTTCTTTTCGTTTCTTTTCGTTTCTTTTCGTTTCTTTTCGTTTCTTTTCGTTTCTTTTCGTTTCTTTTCGTTTCTTTTCGTTTCTTTTCGTTTCTTTTCGTTTCTTTTCGTTTCTTTTCGTTTCTTTTCGTTTCTTTTCGTTTCTTTTCGTTTCTTTTCGTTTCTTTTCGTTTCTTTTCGTTTCTTTTCGTTTCTTTTCGTTTCTTTTCGTTTCTTTTCGTTTCTTTTCATTTCTTTTCGTTTCTTTTCGTTTCGTTTCATTTCATGTCATTAACGGCGAACAGGGCACCACTGCACTACCCTTCGGAATATATAGGCGTGATGGTGTGTATTTGTATCATAATAATTACCCCACTATACAAAACATTCCCAAAGTAATACGACAAACTACATAACAATATACTTTTTATTTTACTATCCTCCGGATAGTCGACATAAAATATTGGAGTGAACAAGATACTAAAACTTCATATACACGATTATGCGAGGTCACAATAACTATTCTAAACTCCGTGTGTTGAGTGTGTTATTGTGATTTGCTGAGAAGCATACTATCACACCTATATCCCTGAAGGGGTAGGTAGAGTTGTACTAATGTACACCCACATTTCGCCGATATGTTTTAGGTCCCATGTAATAGGGGGTGAGCCGATTGCCATCAACCGGTCACAAATCCAGACTCCGAGCTGCTATTGGGAAATTCACAGAAAAACGGTCGGCTTCTACTCTAACCAGATGCGGCTGAATATCAGTATTTTAGACGAAGCGACTGCCATCAGACCTCCGCAACCCAATTTCTGGGCAATACCGATATTCGAAGGATAGACTGATCGTCAGGCTTTTTGGGCTTTTAACTACCACTAAAGATTGTACCTATTACAATCTTCGTATGACAACCGGGACCGACGGCTTTCGGACGAATGGGTCTCGATGTGTTAAGAATGGTCGCCTGTTCACAGATTGACCGTAAAAAGCGTAGCTTAACCTTGCTGATCGGTAAATTAGATACAACGAGCCCCTAAAGAATAATTAAGTATAGAAACTATTTGATGGTTAAACCTTTTTAGGGTATAGCACTAACATCTGTGTTCACGGTCATTAACAAAAGAAAGAGCGAAGGATTTTGAAAGAAAAAAGGATTGACAAAAAATAAACTACGTGGACTAATGATCTCTTGGACTTAGACTTATATCTCTTGTGAAGTGTGAATGTGTGTGTGTCACAAAAAATAGGGCTGCTAAAATTTTTCTGTGTTGGCACCTCTGTAAACTGTTCTTTTGACTTACGGGTATTTCTTATATCTGTCTTTTTAATCTTACTGATTTCATACAATTCATTTATATTATCTTTTTGTATTTCTTTTAGCGATTTCCATGCTAAGATAAATGTATATGACAGCCACCGCAAGTCCTACCCGCCAAGTCAAAATTTTCCTTCACATTCTAAATTCACATTTCAAGCGGTGGCTTAGAGGTCATGGCGTCGGATGTATTTAACCAGAAGACGCAGGTTCAAATCCTGCCCGCCAGGCGATTTTTTATTTTACTAAAATAATTAGTTACTTTTTTTTTGAGGGGTAGCAATTAGTTACACCTTATATTAACGCAAATATATTATCTTATACTAATATTATAAATGTGAAAGTTTGTGAGGATGGATGGATGGATGGATGTTTGTTACTCTTTCACGCAAAAACTACTGAACGGATCTGGATGAAATTTGGCACAGAGATAGATTATAGTCTGGAATAGCACATAGGCTACTTTTTATCCCGGTAAAATGTATGGTTCCCGTCGGATAGCGGGCGAAGCCGCTGGTGGAAAGCTAGTTATTACATAACAAAACATAATATCATCACGCCTGTATTCACCACTGGGATAGGCAGATACGTATTAATGTGTAATCTCAGTTTGCTGGTATATTTAAGTCCCATGTAATAGGGGTTGAACCTGTTGTAATTCGTCCACTGCTGAACTAGGCCTCTCTTAGCGAACGTCATAGAGCCCGATCTTTGGCTACCTGAACTTACATATTGCTATAAACCGGGCACAAGTCCAAAACTTAAATCTGCTACTGAGAATTTCAAAGAAAACGCCAATAACTCGTCAACGTCACTTAACGCTAATGAATCGTTAACAAACAGTAGCTATTATATCTTGGTCTATTTTTCCATATTTGAGTGTGTTGTCAGTGTACTCTCTGTGTGTGTTGGTGGCAGTGGCTCTCTATTAGGCTAATGATTCATTACGCAAAGTTACGTCTCTGAGTGCAGGTCTGTGCAAGGCTAGGATAAAAAAGCAGTAAAGATAAATTTAAAAAAAGAAACATAGGGAAAAGGTAAGGTTTTTCTCAAACACTACACAAATCAACAAAACGTTTCTACAGACTAAAGTATAACTGTAAAGCAGTAAAGTTTTACTGTAACAGCCGGGGACAATTGATCGTCCCACGATACGAGATCCAACCTCTTTACGCGCCATTTGCATCGAGTTCTGACAGTAAAGGCTGAACCAAGTTATTGTCAGTGCCTGTTTTTTACCGATTTAAAAAGGAGGTTCTAAATTCAACGCGTATTTTCACAAGCTTTTGTTTAGCCTAGAGTGTGTTTATGTCAAATCTTGTAAGCGACTTTTTTTTACTATTGTCGTTGCCTATAAGTTAATTTTGACCCACTTTCGGCATTATTTCTTAATGCCAAATACAATAAACTGCCTTGTTAGTCTAGTAGTCTCTAGGGGTCCTGGGTTCCCAGATTGTGCACAGTGTTATAGAACTTTTCCAAAGCTCGGAGTTTGGATTTGTGAACGGTTAATTGGCGTGCTCCCTATTACATGAGACATAAACATATTCGGGAAATACAGGTGTAATTTTACGTGATTGATTCACCACTTACTAAATCCTTCTTAAAATTTGGCTAATGCAGCTATTGATCAGCGGCATCCATTAAATATAATATGTCTATACTAATATTATAAAGGTTAAAGATTTGATTATTTGTTTGTTTCTTTGTATTGAATAGGCTTCAAAACTAATGGACCGATTTGAAAAACTCTTTCAGTTTTAGATAACCTATTCATCGGGGAAAGCTATAGGCTATCACGCTACGACTAATAGGAGCGGAGTAGCAATGAACAAACGTACGTAGTTGCAACGAGCAAAAACGGGGGAAAATTTTATAAGACCACGCGGGCAAAGCCGCTGGGGGAGAGCTAGTCAGAAATAAAAGTAAAATAAATAGATGCTGCAGCCAGTGATCTTAATTCTTGACGAATAAAACTTGAATAACAAGACGTATATGACAAGATGTATGAACGTTGAGGAAGCTTAAGAAGTATGGAAGATTCGTAGCAAGTGACCTCTGTGGGAAAAACGAGTGAGTGTGTACAGTTCTCGCCAAACTTATTGTCCGGGTTGAAGTTGGCACGAGCTAACTTTAACCCAGCCGTAAAAATCGGAAAAAGAAAAATATTCGATTAGAATTATTTAAAACGACAGCCTACGACTTGAGCTTTCGTTTTTATTCATTATAATTTAATATTTTTCTTTCTCCGATTTTTACGGCTGGGTTAAAGTTAGCTGGTGCCATCTTCGACCCGGACAATAAGTTTGGCGAGAACTGTATGTATAACTTAAATCAAGCTTATAATTTGAACAAAGAATACGACTAACCCATTCATCCATCAAACACAATGCTTATTTACCCGAAAACCAATAAAACGAGGGCCAAACACCGCACATACTTTTGTTCCAGGTATACAATAAAGAACTTTTATACGGAACCTTTTGTACGAATAAAATTTTAATCTGTTCACCAAACGGACGAAGCTTGGCGGTTTTTATTCGAAATAACAAACTTTGGAACTTTATATTTCATAAACTTTCGCATCTATATCATAGTTTGGGAACAAATGAAGGTTTCTGTGCTGGTGCAAATTATTTTCGTTTTGTTGTATGATTTTTGAGTACCTATCTCCATTTATTGTGAATGAAAATGTTGCGGTATAAACTTTGCTTTTAGCATAACATACCATCGAAACTGTATTTCCCGATGGATTAGGCAGAGCTGTATTCTGTATACCTACAGTTCGCAGGTATGTCTGGGTCCCAAGTAATAGGGAGCGGAAATTCAATACGAATTCAAAGATATTTCGACGACGTCTGTGGTCTAGTGGATCGAGTACCGGATTGCTGATCACGAGGTCATGTGTTCGATTTCCACAAGACACAATTATTTATGTGATGAACTTAGCTGTTTGTGTTTGTCTGGGTGTTTCTTATATATTATAAGTATGTATTTACAAAAAAAAAGTATGTAAGTATTATATCCATTGTCTAGTACCCATAGTACAAGCTCTGCTTAGTTTGGGACTAGATGGTGCTGTGGTAAAATGTCCCAAGATATTTATTTATTTATTTACTGAGAATTTTACTAGTAATAACTTAGCCACAAGCTTTTTACTATTATCATCTATCTCTCGTTAATCCCAATTAATTTGGGGTTGGCGAAGTATATTACTTTTCTCCTACAATTGATAAAATAATCCCCACGATCCTCTTTTACAATCTCAAAATATTTCCATACGTTACGCACGTAACATGATACCTACGTCCCCATTTCACAAACGCCCCATTTCGCTTCATCCCCTTTCATACGGTTTTACTTTTTTTGATGACCATCGTCGCCGGATTGGGTGCAAAATGAGCCACGTTGTAATTTCTACATTATACATTTTCACGCTTTCCCTTTGATTTATTTGAGAGATTGTTTTTATGCTTAAGTAAGCTTATTCTCTCTTGTTTTTCTTTGTTTTTAATATATTACTCGGTTGCCAAGTAATGGGATTTTTTCTTGATGACTTTTTTATTGATGAATATTGAAATTTGTGTAAGCTATTTCTGCATTTGTTGAAAACGTAGGATTGAAATTTATTAAGATTATTTAGCTACACAGTCAAAAAACGCTTTGTGGTATCGTAATTATCAATTCTTGAAAATTTTAAATGCTTTTATGGAGTTAGTCGAAATTTATCATAACTATAGTTGTTAACTACCTCGTTAGCGTAATAGTAAGCGCAACTGATACTCTCAAGGTTCTGGGTTCGATTTCCAGGTTGAGCAAAGTGTTATTAGGTATTTCTATGAAATTCTCAGTAGCAGCTTGTAGTCTAGATTTGTGCCCATTTAACGGCAATAGGCTCGCCTATTACAACATACCTACCGGCAAAATGTCGATCTACAACAGTATACCTCTGTCTAACCTTTCAGGGAACGAAATACAAGCGTGATGGTATGTTATGCTTTAATATCATAGCAGTGTTACTCACTATAATCTCATATCCACCAATACGTATCTAGGAACTTCCCAAAATCACCCTTAGATTTTGGGATTAAGAAACTCTGGCACAAAATTAAAATATTTGATTAATTTATTTAAATCAAGAACATTGATAATTATATACTCCTTCCTTATCATATTGTAAACAAAACATAAACAAACACAGGACAACAATTAATTATTTTAAAAACGTACAATAATCCGCCCACATTTTAGCAGAATTTGTCTGATAGTATATCAGAAAAAACTTATTTTTACTTAAGATTCTACAAAAGTGTTTGTCAAAATATATAAGGCTTTTACGATTTTTCTACCACGTTCCTTCTACGTGTATGTCAGGAGCCAGTTACTATATCTATCATCCAGTTCGCAATACATCTTTCACAGTCTTGGCCGAACAAAAACGGAAGACGTGACCAACCTATCCAATATTGGAACACCATGCGTTGGTCCAACTTTGCTATCGATGCAATGTTAAGTAAAAACAATGTTTTTTTTAGCGTTGGTTAAAATAAATTATTCCAGTTTGAACGAAGCTGCTGTAAAATATAACTTTAAAATACTTATTTAAATTATTTGAAATAATTGTATCTTTGTAAATCTGATTGCACCATCGGTTCTGAAGAAACCACAACAAGATTGTGGTCAGTTGTCTTTTTAAAAAAGTATTTGTAAATTGAAGCAGTTTATTTAGATATTTTGAATGTGATATAATGTTCGTTTACAATCCTTTCTTCACGTTATTACTACTTACTTTTAAAAATGTTTGTGAAAGTCTTTTTATGTAATTCTGGACTATCACCGTAGGATCTTTTTATGTAATACCTATACAATTAGTTATGAAACGGTGAAAATAATCATCGTTTCAGCATAGGATAAGAGGTAAATCGCGGGAATCTACTCATAAGCGATTTTGTCACGCGTGGTTGATAACCGCTCATCCGGAATATTAATATTTTCTAACTTTACTAATAATTATGTTAATATTTTCTACTGACTCCTGAGGTGGTGGGGATTATAAAACTAGTAACAGTTAAAAACAGTTACCTTCTGCCATGCAGTCATGGCAGAAGGTAAATGGTGACACACAGGTAAAAATATATAGCCTAATCCTCTAATTCTGATAGGAGAGTACCCAGCAGTAGGTCAGTAAATTAATAATAATAATCTACTATATAAAAATAAGTCGGGTTTTCCTTCCTGACGCTATAACTCCAGAACGCACGAACCGATTTCCACGGTTTTGCATTCATTGGAAAGGTCTCGGGCTCCGTAAGGTTTATAGCAAAGAAAATTCAGGGAAAATTTCAACAGAAAAGCGGGTTAAAAAGGTTATCAAGACCACGCGGGCGAAGCCGCTGGCGGAAAGCTAGTATATAATAAATATCTTTGGACATTTTACACAGCACCATCTAGTCCCAAACTAAGCAGAGCTTGTAATATGGGTACTAGACAATGGATATAATACTTATATACTTTTTTTGTAAATACATACTTATTATACATAGGAAACACCCAGACAAACACAAATACTTATATTCATCACATAAATATTTGTGTCTTGTGGGAATCGAACCCACGACCTCGTGATCAGCAGTCCGGTACTAGAACCACTAGACCACAGACGTCATTGGTTGTTATTGTCGAAAAAAAATACACACAACAAGAAATAAGGAACAAAACAGACACTGCTGCGAATATATTGTATATTTAGCATTATATTTGCAATAACGGTCGCCGAGGGCTGTTGCCAAATTTATCTTTTTTGCAAAAAAAAAACACATAAAGCCTCTCTCCGGGGAAATATGAGAATAAGACAAATGGTTGCACCCCTCACGGTCAGGAGCTGAAGACGGGTGAAAAATGGAGTTTAAGACTTGAGGAGTGGTTTCTTTTGGACGGTTTAAGTGTAAACGGGTCTTAGATTGGATTGGAAGCTAAATAAGATTCCGTTGTTATGTTGAAAAGGGTTTATTTAATAGTCTGTTTTAGATCTATTTTTCTAGATGATATCAAGAGTATACTGTGCCTAGATATTTTGATTTAAGGGTCTATAGTCTAATGGTTTGAGTGTCGGTCCACGATCAAACACAACCAAAAAGAAATCAAAGCCAAATCGGTTCAGCCGTTCTCGAGTTTTGCGCTTAGCACATTTAGTGATTCATTTTTATTTATATAGATAGATAAGATTAGCTGGTGGATAGCGTTTATCCAGACTTTGTGAAATAGACGCTAAATTTGACCTATTACTACTAAATTTATGCTGTTAAATTCTACCCTAAATCCCGAAAAAGTTAAATTTAAATAAGTTAGGCTAGCCTTAAATCAAATATCTCGGCTCCCCAAAGTGGCGTAAAGGCATTAGCGGGTAAAGCTGGACATAAAACTTAGTTATCCGCCACTAGTGAGTGCCAAGCCCATTGTACGTGACCGGAATCAAACTCTGGTGCCGCTACGAACTTTCGATTCACTACAACGTTCTCTATAGATCAATTAATGAGATTTTGTCTTATATTCAAAGTTAGGTTATGTAGCTGACTTGTCTTTAAATTAGCTACTTTTATAATTTTCTAATTGAACATATAAGTAATTATTGAAATAAAACTACTTTTTACGGGATTTTATCGCGTTATATTGATATTATTTTAATCCCGACGTTTCGGACCCTTTACAGCGTCCATGGTCACGGGTGACTAAGGTGGTAGGCGTCTTGACGTTTCAATTACTAACAGCTACCCTACATTTTTTGTTAATTGTTGGCAATCCGATTCACGTAGAACGAGCTCACCGTATCCTTCGGTCATGCACGGTTGTTTCAGTTTCGGTTCGAAACATCGGGATTAAAATAATATCAATATAACGCGATAAAATCCGTAAAAAGTAGTTTTATTGCAATGTCTTGTATTCGCGTAAGTGTCAGAAATTAGTATATAAGTAATTATTGTTTTTAACTAGCTATTCCCGCGGTTGTATAAGAGTAATACTCTTATTCAACATATTTTCCCAATCCAGTGGGAATTTCTCAAAATCCTTTCTTAGTGCATGCCTACGTCATAACTACTATCTATGTGCCAAAGGAGGTCATCAAAAGCACACACAACTTAGCCCAAATTTGTAACGGAGGTACAAAACAGCTGTCAAGTTAACTGTTTTTACCATGTAATTATTGGAAACTGATATTATGTACCTTAATGGCGTGCGTTTGCCATTTCGAAACTGACACTGACAGCAGATAGCTGTCAAGTTGACAGTTTTAACTAGAAATCATTAAGAAACAGTTAATGTGCCAAAATGGCGTGATTTTTCTCAAATTAAAAGTTATTTTTCTCATCCCACAGTCAACATTAAAAAAGTACGACTAGAGTTCAGCGTAATACAGGGTATTTTTTCCAATATGTGTAGCTTCGGTACATCATTTGGGCCGATTTCGATGGCCTCCTTTCAGTCCAATCCGTTCAGCGGTTTGTGTGCGTCAATAAGTTGTCAGTTTCCTTTTTTAAATTATGCAAATTAGCCAACCAATAAAAAAGTACGACACGCACAAAATGTATACTAATTATGTATTCACATAATGCTATAAGGAAATCTTCAGGGGAGCACAACATTTTCTCATTTCATCCACTCGGGAGGCACTTCACAACCCCTGGCATTTTCCCTCTTACAGGCCTATTAAACGTCAATTCTTGTGAATACACTTAGCGTCAGGATCAACGTAATTGGAAATTCTTTAAGATTTTTTTACAAGGATATTATGCAAGTGAATTGGAGTTTAGCAGGAGGCAGTTACTTATTTTTTAGATTAAATCAGTTAATTCAGGGTGCGTATTAGTATTCCTCTGCGTATCCCTTCGGAGAAAACAGGCGTGATGGTACAGTATAGTATAATAATGTCAACATAACATCTTAAAGGCCGCTTCTCATTAATGTGGCAATGTTAACCCTAGCTCACTAACCTTATTTTCGAGTAACGCTGTAACTAACCTTTCGTCTCTGAGACTACGAAAAAAAAAACATTACTTTAAAAAATCTGTTTAATTTTCTTCAAATCCAATTAAAGTTCACAGTAATTAAGCTTTTAAAGTATCATATAATAATAAAAAAAAATGAAATATCCTAATCAGTGCAGGAATTATACATAGAAACTGTATGTTCGCCACAAATGGCCCTCGTGCAGCCGCAATGAGTCCTTAACATACATGAGCGCTTAGAATGCAACTTATGCGAAAATGTGCAGTATGCGGGTGCATATATGACTATTATTGCCATCCTTTTCGTTTCCCTACAATTTTTGCAAATTAGAGCAGGAAAAATATAGCTTTACGAATTTCCATGATAAAAAAAATCGCCAACTTTTTTGCACACATGGTGTGCAAACTACATTTACTGGGTTTAGGGTCACTAATTTCACTATCCAGGAAGGTACTAAAACAGTGCGGGGCGGGGGGCAACGGGAAGTTAGCGAAATGGCAAAAGCGCTAGGTGCGCGTCGTCTATTATACGAATGGTTAGTGATCTAGGGTTAATGCGTTCAAACGCCGCAATACGCCATGCCGTGTCCTACTACCAAATACCATTAACGCACATAACATGTGTGACCTTTTAGTAACAAAACTTACTAGTACCTAGGGTTACGGAGGAAATTTTCCCTAAAAGTAATTAGCGATAAGTTGGTAGGTAATTGTTTGCAGTTTCTGCGACGCTTAGGATTTGTTATGTTGGTAGAACCGATTTACAAACTATGTAGGTATAATAACGGTAAATAATAAATATTATGGGACATTTCTACACAGCACCATCTAGTCCCAAACTAAGCACAGCTTTTACTATGGTGCAATGGATATAATATTTTATACTTTTTTTTATAAATACATACTTGTAATAAGTATTTATGAAAGGCCCAGACAAATACATTCGACACTCGAACTCGACACACATTTGACATTCAAATCGACAAACGAATAGAAACAAAATGTGTGGAAATGACATTAGTGGCAGCCCGATTTGTCGAAAGCTTGTGACATTTCCATAAATTTTCTTTCCATTCGTTTGTCGATTCGAATGACAAATTGCAACTTGTTTACAGGCCCAGGGGGGTTATACAAATTGCATTTTGATATTCGAATTGACAAACAAAATGTATGCAAATGACATTAGTGACAGCCCGATTTATCGAAAGCTTGTGTCATTTCCATACATTTTGTTTGTCGATTCGAATGTCAAATTGCAACTTGTTTACAGGCCCTGGACACTTCTGCCTATCTTTTAGGAAAACGGCCGTTTGTCATGTCAAACAAAGAAAATGTAATTAGCTCAAAAGACCCACATTATAAGGTAAAAAGCGCCCGTTTTTAGGCAATTCTCTCTTAATAGACGTGCAAAAGAATTCGGGACTTTTCCAGGTAAACGATGTGTTAAACTTTTATTCAAGTAATTTATTACGTCACTTCGGGTTAATGTTTTTGCGTCTCTTGAGTCTTGTAAGAGGAGGCGAGTATTTTGCTACAAGACACGAGTTCTTTACAATATTTCAATCTAGGTACATTTTTAGCGTAGCATACCCGAGGGGTGCTAATGGGACCCTATTACTAAGCCTGCGCTGTCCGTCCGTCCATCCGTCTGTCATTGGGCTGTATCTCATGAACCATAATAGGTAGAGAGTTGAAATTTTCACAGAGTTTCACACTAAAATGTCAAATACTAATTTTATTGATACTTAAAAAAAATGGTAAGATAAGTGCGGGTTCGACTCTCGAGGATGGGCGCCCCATTTGATGAGAGGTCGTAAGTAAGATACCTAGGTATCGAACCCAGGACCAATGGCATAGTAGTCACAATCGAGCACAGTTCACCAGCATGTTTAGATCTAAGGTAATAAAATCTACAATTTACTGAGCTTAGTGCAGAAACCACCGAAAAACTATAGGTGCATTTTTAATTCGAAAATAAATAATTTTAATTCTGAAAGACGAGCCTTTTACAATTATCCGGGCACAAATCTGAAATCCGAGCTGCTACTAAAAACTAACACGATAAAAAAATCAAATAATAAAGACCCAATATATCACTTTGCTCGTCTTGGGAATCGAACCCAGGACCTAAAACGTAGCAGTCGAGTACCAAGCTAATGGAGCATTGTTGTATTAAATTAGTTAAAAAAAAACAATATCACGTTGCCCGTCTTGGGAATCGAGCCCAGTACCTCAAGCGTAGCAGTCTCGCTTACGAGTACCAATGCTAATGGTCATTGCGATATTAATTTACCCAAAAACCCTACCATCTTATAACTTCTCTGCACAAAATAAGTTCAGACAAAAAGATCGAAGGTACTTCAGCAAAATTGTCCTGCTAATGACATTGACATTGTTGACACGACCTTCCAATCAATAAGGAAAAAGATCCATACAAACAACTAAAAGAAATAAACAGGAAAATGTCGAATTACATCAAACGGTTGCCTATGTTGACCTATGCCGATAAAATTTGGAACAGCAATGCAGTTTATACGACCACTTTTTATATGCAACTTGAGGCGTTTTCATTACCTCCTAGTAAGTTCCTATTAAATTACTTGACAGATAATTTTGTACACATTTTGTTCCATTTTTAAATTTATCCGGCAGATAGCGGCTATCCAGAGGTGGTGAAACAGGCCCTTACACTTGTATTTCGCTATTACTATGCATTTACATTTCCATTAACCGGATATAAATAAAAACTTCAAATCCGAAAAAAAATTTTAGGTGAAACTGTAAGACGGGATTTTGAAAAAAAAATCTGAATCTGAGGAAAGATTTGATTTTTATTTATTGTTTGTTACGATTTAACGAAAAAACTAATTGACTGATTTTAATCATTCTTTTACCATTCGAAAGTTACGTCTTTAGCGAGTAACAAAGGCTATCATAGGAAAAACACAACTGAAATTAAAAAACATATAATATATACGTGAAGTCTGCCAACCCGCATTAGGCTAGCGTGGTGGACTATAGCCTAATCCTTCTCATATTGAGAGGAGACCCGTGCCCAGCAGTGGGACAGTATATGGGTTGATTATATATATATATATATATATATATAATATATACACTTTATTTTGCTAATAATTAATATGCTGATTTCAATTTTGGACCTCACACCGGGTCATGACGACATCTGTTGACAACATAATCTCATTACGAAAAAACTCCATTTTAATTCATATTCTATTTTGTAAACGCACAGAAAACTGTGTAAGCGAATAGAATGGTCAAAATAGCGTAAGTGCGTCTCATTTTGTTTATACATACATACATAAATAGCCTCACGCCCGTGTTCGTGTATAAATTACTAGCTTGCCGCCAGCGGCTTAGCGCGTGGTCTTATAAATTTTCCCCCGTTTTTGCAACATTTTTCATTTCTACTCCGCTCCTATTAGTCATAGTATGATGGTATATAGCCTACAGCCTTCCCCGATAAATGGGCTATCTAACACTGAGAGAATTTTTCAAATCGATCCAGTAGTTTCGGAACCCATTCAATACAAACAAACAAATCTTTCCTCTTATTATTAGTATATTACTCGTAGATTAGATTAGATTAGATTGTACTGTATGCCTAAAGTATACCCACAGTTGACGTAGGCAACCGCTAAGATAGGATTTTGGGAAGGCTCACTGGTTTTGTAAAAAGATTTAAAATTGATCGTGAGTTCAATGAAGACACCACTCAAATTGTCCTTTTCTATAACTTTTAAGCTTTCTGTGGCACCGTGCCATCTTGTTTTTATATCTCCACTTTGAAAGGCGAAATTCGGTAATTCTATTGAATCATCTTGAATAACCAAGTTTGTTCGCAGCCCGTCTGAGTTTTGTTCCTGAATATAATGTAACAACGTTTGGCTTTAACTAGATAATACAATTTAGTATGAAGACGAAAACTGGGACTGGGTGATGTTGCGGATGTGGTTCTACAATGATTTGTGTTTCGAGAACATTTTTAATTTGTTTAGGATCACTAGAGATGCATCTTTTTTGTAGTTCGTATTTTAAATTTGTTTTATTTTTAACCTCCAACGCAAAAACGACGCGGTGTTATAAGTTTGACGTGTGTGGATGAACCAATTATGTTTTTTTTTCTTTGAAATCGAAAATGAAAATCGGTCCAAGATCTCAATATGGGTACCTATCAAATGAAAGGATACTAGTCAAGTCCTTTCATTTGATAGGTACTATAAATACTATAAATTGTGATTAATTTCACATCCACGATGGCCGTCACTACAAAATGGCGAATTAAATTTTTTCATCATTTTGCGTCGGGGGTTTTACAATTTTTTATTCAGTGTAGGTACCTACCTACTTAGTTTATTTTTATTAAAATCCAATTCTTATGATCGAATCTTAATAGAATATCAAATCCATGCGGATTTGTAGACTTAACTCCTCCTCATCATCCATCCATCACATCAAACATTTGTTTCCAGAAAGTATTATTTTGATAAAATTAATATGATATAATGTTTTCGGCCCTATTCTCTGCACATAGAATACCGCATCAACATCGAGACAACTCCTCTGCCAAGTCAATTGCAGTCGACCGTGCCTCGAATCGCGAAGTTCATTATTCCCATTGAGAAACACCACACAGTTTACTTTTAACAGTAGTTGGGCAGGGTCGAACTCCATTGTTCGCGCCTTCGCGTATCAACCGACCAAAACCCGGAGGAGGTTCTCAATTCCACTATGTTTTGTTTTGTGTAATGCGATTACTCCGCAATTAAATGTTTATTTAATAACAAATGTTAATTAACTAAATAATAATAAATAAATAGCAAGCAGTGATAGCCTAGGGATATTACCACTGGACTGCGCGTATCATGTGCGTAATTATCACTCGCTTTAACGGTGAAGGAAAACATCGTGAGGCAACCTGCATGCCTGAGAGATTTTCTCTACGGCATGTGAAGTCTGCCAACGCGCATTAGGCTAGCGTGGTGGACTATAGCCTAATCCCTCTCACACTGAGAGGAGACCCGTGCTCAGCAGTGGGACAGTATATGGGTTGAATATTATAATAATAATTAATAAATGTAAATTAATAAATGGTTATTTACTTAGGCATATATTACTGCGTAAGGACTAGGCAGACACGCCTGAATTTGTTCCCAAAATAGTCTTCTCTAAACCGAAGTGAAACTAGACCGTGATCGGCTAAAAAACAAATGCCATGCGATACTCACAAAGATGGCGTTGGTGAATCTGTGTATAGCAAATGCGTCTGTCCATTTGATAGTTTCCTTTAATCTGTAATTTTGATTACAATGTTCGTAAACTCTACGCTGGAACGGTAACGTGTAATCATATTTGTATTTGCGTTAATGACTGCGACACAGTTTACAACTAATGCAGTCATTATCGTACTTAATGTTATTGTAATTGTGTTTTTAGTTCCAATAAATTTATTATTATTATTATTTTAAAAAAAATGTTCGGACGGCTAGTATTTAAATCAATTTTTAATGATTATCACAAAAAAAAACAGTTGCGCACTGGATAAAAAAACATCTTGTATATAAACAAGCTAAGTTTTAATTTCTAAAATATATCTTAACACTTTCTTAGTTTAGACTTCGAGATTACTCTAGATGTCACCACAGTACCTTCGTATTAATTAAGTTGTGTAATATGCGTGTAATTTAAACCTTTACTTTGTCTAATAGAATACTTTCGTCTTAAATAACGAGAGAAACTTGACACTCATTTCTAAGTTTAAAATACTTTTTAAGAACTGTCAAATATTTTAATTGGGTATGTCAAATTGAAAAAAATAGAGTTCGTAGTAAACCCATATCTATGCTGATCAACTAATCTGCGAAGCAAAGCTGTAAGTACAGCTTTCAGTCAGTCGGTAGATCGGTGACCATTGTTACCTGATGAGTCCCCTCCGTGCCTCTAGGAGCACAAAAAGCCTTAATGAACATTGAAAATTACTATGATACCATCTCTAGAACGATCTCCAGGATTCAATTAGGTTAATAGGATCCAACCCTGCTCCCTTTTATATGCACATGCCACTGGGGAATGAAGTTTGTACGTTTCTGTTGAAGAGTCAGCAATTTACCCCTTACAATTAAGCAATGTTTTGATAGCTCCTACATATTCATTGTTAATTAGACACGCAGCCAAATTCACTTCGAGTATTTGAATTCAGTTATATTAATATTCGCTCACAACGGTAAAGGAAAACATTGTGAGGAAATTTATATACCTGAGAGATTTTCTCGATGGCGTGTAAAGTCTGTCAACCCATACTAGGCCAGCGTGGATTATAGCCCGCTTAAAATCTGAGACGAGATCCAGACCCACATGTGAGAAAGTTAATGGGTTGAAGGTGATAATGATTAGATTCAAAGAAAAATTCAGAAAACGCAATCTTAGCATGAAAAATGTCTGTCTGTCAAATGTCTGTCTGATAAATCTGATAATTAGATTTATATTATATTAAATTCAGATTCATGAATATCTAATACTTTTGATGAATACCGACGCTTTTAATACCTAGGCCATTCAATTAATTCTCGGAGACATCTCGATGTGTTAAGAATGGTCACCCATCCTCTGACTGACCGCGGCAATTGTAGCTTATAGCAGATCGTATAATTTAGCCACGAACACCTCAATGCCTTTAGGATCAATACCGTTTTAATTTGATCCCAGCAATTTTCTTAAGTCCTTTTCCCCAGTAATTGTTAAGAAAACAATTGTTTTTTTTTATAATGCTTATTGTAACTGTGATAATAACAGTCAAACAAAACCTTGAGACATTACAATTGCGATTCTAACAAAAACAGCAACAACACTAAAAAGTGAAAATGTTCCCCGGCCTACAGTTTCAACAAACAAAAATAATATTAACAGAAGTTTGGTAACAGTACAATTTGTATGTTAACTGTTACTTAGTCTTTGAAGAAAGTTGTTAAAGGGAAGTGAACCATATATGATGTGAAATAGGAGCCAGCAGGGGAACTATTGCTTTCACATACTTCAGAGTAGGGTGACTATGATGTTTCGATTTATTTTCATTGTCTTATTGCTTGCCTTACTGCCTCGTTAGCCTAATTTGACCATTAGGCTATACAGGGTAGGGTAAGCACGACTGTAAGAACTTCAATTCTTGAGTTCCAGTCGCAGGTCGAGAAAAGTGTTGTTTGATTTTTCTATGCAATTCTCAGTAGCAGCTCAGGAGTTAAAATTCGTGTCCAGACAATGAAAAAAGGCTCAGGCAGGCGCTATATTGGACATAGGTTAAATTTTATCATCAATAGTCCTATAGCTTGTGAATGAAACCGCGAGCCATAACAAGTAAGTAATAATTTTAGAAAGAGAAAAGTAACTTTGACAAATTCGGAAAGTTTATAAAGAAACAAGAGGAAAAGTCAATAAGGAAATATACTAGAAAAAAAATATTGGGAAAAAATCCAATTAATTCTAAATCCATCTGTTAAACATTATGGAAATTTCATAGAAAAACTACACTGATACACGTTCATATAAAATCAAAATCCAGTAGCCACGCTTGACTAAGGTATACATTTTGAAGATGAATCAATAAAATAATTACCTATCTCTCCTTCAATACTATTAATAAAATGATATTATATTTCTGCAAATACCTATCTCTTGCCAGGACTCTTTTACACGTCAATGTTATAAGTTTTTTAAACGAAATCGCGTTGACCTTTCCCAACTGACGACCTCACGAGAAACGCCGCAACAAACTCAGAGAATTGTGATCTTTAAGTCCACACAAGTTATATAAGTGATTTCTCCCAGCTTCTCTAACATCATGGTCACCCTACACACAGACAATAATACAATTACCTTTCACAAACTTAGTTGCAAGTTAAACGCTCAGAGGCGGCAGATGGTAACTTGATACGATACGTTTCATACAATTCCACTGAGTTGGGCGGCGCCGCAGACAGATATTGCGTTTTTTCTTCGAAGGTTATATTCTGTTTGGCGCAGATAAAATGTAATGCTTTTTCTCGAAGTCGAGTGTAGAATAATGTAATTATGTTTAGTCTAGCTCAAATACCGGTCATAAAATCATAAAAATTTACTATTTTAATGTGGAATACTAAGATGGGGGGCTCGTGGCTAAGTTACAGCAACGTTGATCAACCGATTCGCAAGGTTAAGCTACGCTTACCGAGGCCAGTCTGTGGATGGGTGACCATTCTTAACACATCGAGAACCCTCCGTGCCTCGGAAAGCACGTAAAGCCGTCGATCCCGGTTGTCATACGAACACCTATGACAATCGTTAGTGGTAGTCAGAAGCCCAAAAAAAGCCTGACAACCAGTCTATCCTTCGAATATCGGTATTGCCCAGAAATCGGGTTGCGGAGGTCTGATGGCAGTCGCTTCGTGTAAAATACTGATATTCAGCCGCATATGGTTAGACTGGAAGCCGACTCAAACATGGTTGCGAAAAAAGCTACGAAGATAAATGTGTAACACTAAAATATAGGCGCAATTGTATTGATCACAATATTTGAGTTTACGATTTCAGAACGCGCGTTATTCCGTACATGACACTACAAGCTGCTGCCGTTTCATTTTTTTTATTACATAAAGCTAAAAGTAGTGTGATTAGTATTAATTCTTTTTTCATAAAGACGTTTTCATGTGTGCAGTGAGTAAAGTTGCCAGAGCTCCTTCTAAGGATGCGCTGCGCTGGCAGCTAGAGGAATATTCCCTCAAACTGTCGGCACAGTGAATCCATCCGTTTTTGTAACATTCTTAATTCATACTCCGCTCCTATTGGTCGTAGCGTGATGATCAGTGATCGGCGTAGGTAGTGCTATATTCGGTTAATGACCCTGAATGATTATGTTAATATGGATATGTCCCGGGATTTTCGGGGTTCACGAATTTCACGGGGTTCGGAATATTGATGTAAATGATATACTATATACTGTTAAAGATACCATGAATATGCACTGCGTCATATCAGACTACTTATTTCTGGTTTAACTGGTCCCGCACAGTGCTGTTTGCCATATTACTTACTGGTCAATAGGTAGGATCTGATTATACCCGAAACAGGTGGCATGATATGTCGTCATGTGTAAAACTACAATTACTTTACAATTGCTCCTCAATGTGATATAAATTAGTATGTAACATGTATGCCGGGATTTAGACGGCATATCCATGTTAAGTTAACGGTCACTAATTCCCGTGAATAGCACTACCTTCGCCGATCTCTGGTGATGATATATAGCTTATAGCCTTCCTTGTTAAACACGCTATCTGGTATTGAAATAATTTTTCAAATCTGACCATAAGTTCCTGAGATTAGCGCTTTCAACCAAATAAACAAACAAACAAACCTCAGCTTTATAATATTAGTATAGATTCATACACACAAAACAATAAAATACAAAATACACTCTAATATCAGGCTGTCTGCCAGTTTCTTCACGTACTTAAATTAAAAAAAACATAATTTCACACAATATTACGACTTGTTTTCACATTGAGATAATTTAATTTAGATTTTCACCCGCCCACGAATATTAGCTAAACGCCAAACATCTAAAATATTCTTGAAATTGGCATGTCCGGCTGACACGCATCTACTTATACTAGGTAACTATACTAATATCCTACTAATATTATAAATGTGAAAGTTTGTGAGGATGGATGGATGGATGGATGGATGTTTGTTACTCTTTCACGCAAAAACTACTGAACGGATCTGGATGAAATTTGGCACAAAGATAGAACATAGTCTGGAATAGCAATTTATCCCGGTAAAATGTATGGTTCCCGTGGGATAGCGGGCGAAGCCGCTGGCGGAAAGCTAGTAATATTATAAAGCTGAAGTTTGTTTTTTGTTTGTTTGGTTAACCGCCCTAATCTCAGGAAATACCGGTCCGATTTGAAAAATTCTTTCAGTTTTCGATAGCCCGTTTCTCAAGTAAGGCTAGATATCATCACGCTACGACCAATAGGAGCGGAGTATCAATTAAAAATGATGCAAAAACGGGGGGAAAATTCAACTTCTACGGCACCGAAGTCGCGAGCAAAGACTAGTATAGGTACAAATAAAAAGGTTTACAATTTTATACTCAGATAGTATTTTAGCCAACAAAGTGCCTTGTTAGTCTAGTGGGTTCTAAACACGACTGCTACGCAAGAGGTAAGCGGTTTTATCCTGGGCCGATCAAAGTATTGTTGGTGATTTACCAATAGCAGCTTAGGATCTGGATTTTCTACTATCTTCTTCTTCTTCTTCCTAGCCTTTTCCCAACCATGTTAGGGTCGGCTTCCAGTCTAACCAGGATGCGGCTGAATATCAGTATTTTACACGGAGCGACCGCCATCAGACCTCCGCAACCCAATTTCTGGGCAATACCGATATTCGATGGAAAGACTGGTTGTCATGCTTTTTAGGTTTCTTACTACCACTAACGATTGTCATAGGTGTTCGTATGACGACCGGGACCGACGGCTTTACGTGCTCTCCGAGGCACGAAGGGGTCTCGATATGTTAAGAATGGTCACCCATCCCCAGAATGACCGCGGCAAGTGTAGCTTAACCTGGCAGATCGGTTGATCAGCTACTATATGGTACCTAAATATACCGGACAACTGTATATATATATATATATATTGATGCTACTACACCTCTGTCTAATCCTTTGGGGAATAGACGCGCGATGATATGTTTTACAAACTGTCGACTGACAAAAATCGGCTCTATATCAACCGTTAATCGCTTGGCGCGTTACCAAAAACATTTGTATTAGAATAATTCTGTTACGATTATGAAGCTATCGAGTCAGGGCTATCGTCATATTATTTAGGATTATGTGAGCGATATAATATGTGTTACTTCCGATAATATACCCCAATGTATGTTGCGGACAGTGTAAAAAAAGGCCATGCTATCATTAAAGCTCATTAATAACGGATAGTTGATATCTACTGTCCGATCATTGAGCGTTAATGAGAGCAGATCATACATATGCATGAAGAGTTGTCTGGACATAGATTTCTTGGCTTTGTCTGTTTTTCTATAGCCAGAGATAATAATAAATAGGTAAAGTATCTCTACAGAAATATAATATTTTCTGCCTACCCTAATTAAAAATCAATTCTTGAAGTACAAAGTGCGACTGCGCTAGAGAACCTGCATTCGATTCCCAGGTCAAGCAAGGTGTTCCGATCAGCAGAGTCAGGATTTGTGACCGACTGATGGCAATAGTTTCGTCCCCTATTACGTGACACCTAAATATGTCGGTTAACTGACTTCTGCCTAACCAAGGAATACAGGCGTGGAATGTTGATAAAAAAAACAATGTCTGGGTGTGCAGTGTGAGAGCAAAAATATGCACTAAAAAGTGCTAAGTGAACTTTTGTGATATTATGAACACAGGATTTACGAACCAAAACTATAGTGTCATTGGTGTTATTATCTCAAAGTTGTAATCGTTAATTCATGAAAAAATCGCTTTAGTACTTTTGTTAGTATTTATGGGTATGCTCGTGACTGTGCGTGTATTAGAGTATATCAAAACATGATAGTGTTGCCATAAATAAAATCATTTAAAAATAGTTCCGTCCATTTATATCGCGATGATAGGCCACGAATGCCATACAGGTGAGTCTCGGAAGTGAAGAGTGCCAGCTCTGAATTCAGACTGAGTCATTGGCGCACCTGATACGTGCAAAGGTTATATTATAAACTGTAGTCTGCGCAGAACTAGTTGGCCGCGCCTTAGGTAGGGACGGGGGTAAGGCGGCGGGTTACTGTGAACACGAAATGTAATTTGCCATTTTGTGGTGGCGTCCATCTTGGATTTGTTTTTAAATTTATCATAGTATTCTCCTAGTTAAGCCCTTTCATTTGATACCCATATTGAGGGAGTTGTGAAAAAATATGTTAGGTATTCGCTATTTTATAGCGGCGGCGATTTGGATCGATTTTCATCAAACATAGCTAAAAAACACTCCGGACTAATTCACCTTTCAAATAAAAAAAACAAAATCAAAATCGGTTCATCCATTCGGGAGCGACGATGCCACAGACAGACACACACACACACATACACACACACACAGACACGTAAAACTTTTTTTCGGCGTTTTCGTCGTCGTTCCGTCCCACCGCACGCACGTGATCCCGCCTCTCCGTCCCGCCGCTCACATACCTAAGGCGCGGCCAACTAGTTCCGTGCAGACGATAACTGATAACTTTTTCAAATTGACTCTATTTCCTCAAGGTCATTCACGTATGTTAAGGTCTTAAACCCTAAGGCTGTTTGTCCACCGCCACCGTCACCGGGACGTCACCGTCAACGAGATGACGGCGATTCATGAAGGTTGTGATTAAACTATTTAGGTTCCTATTCTGACCGCCACTTAAATCTATAAATTCAACTTTAGGTATTTCCAACTACAAATTCTATCATCACAAAAAAACGGACGCAAAAAGAGATACAAAAAATAACGGTAACTCAAATGGCTATTCAAAACTAGATCATGTGAAAATTCCGCTACATAAAATCTAAATTTCGCGGCAATAACAGTGAAAAACGTACACTCGGGGAAGTAGGCGGGAAAAAGCAAAAAAAAAATACAATAAATCTTACCTCCGGACTGAAAAAGTAGCAACATGTTGTCTATTCTCACGTCTACAGCTATTTTTGCTACACTCTGGCCGCGCACCTGAAAAAAAAAATATTTTTGTCTATGAATACGGTTTTGAAAGTTAATTATGTTCTCTTTTAACAATGCGGCAGTTCAGTGAAATAAATAATATTCTCATTATATGCTATTCTAATATGTATAAATTATTTATTTTTTCTTTCACTAATGATAACGGTTTAAAAGTTATCACGAAATTCAACATAACAAGTAATTATTTTGTGGGTGGCTGGCGCCTAAACTAAGCCGAAGCCGGTAGCCAAATCTGTATATTATGTAAGAAAACCTGAAACCTAACAGTATTCCCAAGGACCGGCAAGAACAATTACTAAGGAAAACTCGTTGATCAATTCGTAGAATAGAATTTAATTAACGACTTCGCCTCTCATTTCTTCGCAAATTACCTCAGTATTAATAACCAATCAGGCAAATCCTTTAAATATTAACTCAACATGTTAGATCGTTGTATGTGAAATTTACAAAGTTCCACTCTGTCGGGTGCTTGAGATAATAAAGCTAATAATAATAATTAGTATTAGTAGAAATATGGAAACAAAAATGTCTAGGAGCAGGTACTTTACAGGATTCAAAACGGTAAACATGGTACTTCAAAAATTTTCAAAATAGTCTCCGTCCGTAAACGCATTGCCCTATACATTACTGCATAACCGCATATCACAATTACACCCCCGAACATGGTCCCAAGATTGTCTACTCTAAACTGAATTCCGCGATCGGCTAAAAAACAAACGCCATGCGATATAACAAAGATGGCGTTTATTATTCTTTGTATGGCGAACGCGTCTGTCAAATGTTTAGATGGTCCTACCTTTTAATACTGAAATCAATGGTCAAACGATTTGATTAGACTAGACTTAGTATCAAAAACATTCATCACGAACATGACGGGTTCCCATAATATTCGCACCAGATATTTATTTATGTATTTATAAGGTATAAAGAATTATCCACTATAACATTACAAAATGAAGGGAATAACATATTTAAATATATCATTAGTGAATACGTCACTTTTAGAAGTACACAGCACTTTCATAGTAAAAATGTTACATGATCAAACACATTTAAATTGAATCAAGTGAAGACGCTAGCGAGTGTAATAAATTTGTTTTTGATAATTTATTAAAATAGAAATTGATAAAAATAAACAAGCGCGATACAAAATTTAAATATTATATTATTAAATAACCTACGATGTTTGATTGTGGTGCTTCTGTTTTTTATATATTCTGGGTATAAATACTCCCCTTTACGTTAATAACACAATTAATCTTCCCTTTTGTTGAGTCAAAGTTTCGTAAATTAATTTATGTACAGCAACTAATAGGTAAGCGACGTCGGCTTACGTAGATTAACGAGAATTGCCTAATGCGAGGCTCACTTAGGTGACTTTGAACTTGGGAAGTTTGAGAAATTAAAGAACTATAATATAATTAAAATAAACTTCATGCTGTAATTTGTTTTGTAGATTTTAATAAATTTTGTTTGTTAGTGATAGCCTAGGGGTATTACCACTGGACTGCCAAGTCAAAGGTATCGAGTTCGAATCCAAGGCACGCACCTCTGACTTTTCGAAATCATGTCTATAATTATCACTCGCTTTAACGGTGTTTTCCTTCACCGTTAAAGCGAGTCGCCATCGTGAGGAAACCTGCATGCCTGAGAGATTTTCTCGACGGCATGTGAAGTCTGCCAACTCGCATTAAGCTAGCGTGGTGGACTATAGCCTAATCCCTTTCATACTGAGAGGAGACCCGTGCCCAGCAGTGGGACAGTATATGGGTTGATTATTAGTTACTCTAATTTGTACACTTTGGTAATTAAATAAATAAATACCTTTCTCAATTAGCTACTTACTACATAGGTAAGTCCCCTCCAAGGCTACTTGAGTTTGGTTTTGTTTGGGCTAAACTTGGAAACTCTTACACGGATTTTTATACAGTTTTCATTAATGAAAAGGGGGATTATTTAGAAAGGTAATCTGCAAACTGGAGGTGTACATACACTATAATTTTCAGCCACAAAAAAACTTAGGGCCAACCCACGAAGATAAATAATTAGAGCAACAAACACATTTAAAACCTTCTTTGGCAGTCGGGTAAAGAGATATAACACGTGAATGTCTATCAAACGCACACATTTGCATTTTTTCCCGCTGTCTTTGGTGATTTTGTGGGTTCCGAAGCGGTTCCCCGCTAAACTGCACGACAAAAACCCGTAGTTTAGGGCTTATAGCCATAATTTACGGGCATTCAACCACGAAAAATACGGAATTTCAAACGGAACATTTTTCTCACTTCACAAACAACAAACGGCTTCATAAAATGTTCGCAAGTTCAAGGTTTATGTTGTACAATCATTGCAATTTATACCGACACACTACTTCACGTTAAGCGTCGTGAAATTACTTGTTATTAATGGTAGTTATTGTATAGGACGGTACTATTTTGGCACTACGTACAATTTCTATGCTTAAGATGAAACAACTTTTCGTAGGCTTTGTAATTACGCTACATGTTAGTACCTAAATGGAGTTCCAAAGCTTATTCAAACGATTTTCTTAGAACGGAGGGAGAAATATTTTGATTACGCTCTACATACATTGGAAATTGTTTATTCTGTATTCAAGCAATGTTTGTACCTTTAGCTATCTAAATTTATTGGTTTGTTTGTAAAAGCATTCTCGAAAACCACGTTAAAGAATTGGATGAAATTAACAACGTTTGGAGGTGAAGACCGATTTAGGTGGATCTCATTACCAGGAAAATAAACGTGAATGGTTTTCTTCGTGTTTCCATGGAACAGCAATAAACAAACTAAGTAGCTCAGTTGCCCAGATAATCAACCCATATACTGTCCCACTGATGGGTACGGGTCTTCTCTCAGTATGAAAGAGATTTAGGCCCTAGCCTAATGCGGGTTTGCAGAGTTCACATGCCGTAAAAACCATCTCTCAGGCATGCAGGTTTCCTCAAGATGTTTTCCTTCACCGTTAAAGCGAGTGATAATTACGCACACGATTTCGAAAAGTCAGAGGTGCGTGCCTTAGATTCAGACTCGAGACCTTTGACTTGGCAGTCCAGTGGTAATACCCCTAGGCTATCATTGCTTCTTCGTTGCCCAGATAATTAATAAATAAATCTAAGTCTGATGGCAGTTGCTTCGTGTAACATAGGATATTCAGCCGCATCTGGGGGTGCTACTCCCTAAGCACGAAGTCCGAAGTTTCGGCCTTCGTTACGGGCGTTTCCTATCACCTTCCGACGCATGATTCGTTCGGGGCCCGAACTAAAAATAAATGACAACACAATTTGACAGTTGTACCTAATCTCAGTTTTTTACGTCCCCGTAAAATTGAACCTGACACTTGTTTTAACGGATGGTTATGTCTGGGCTACTTTCGGATGCGGAGCCCTTTACGTCGTTGAGGGAGATAGGGGCTAGAGTGTTTTAAGAGAGGTAGGGAACATTAATTTATGGCTCAAATCTGGTGCAGCCCACATGGGGAAGTACCTCCACCGTACAGGAAACTGCAGCCAAATAACACACTTTATCCTGCAGTGAGTAAGGTTACCAGAGCTCCTTCTAACAATGGGCTGCGCTGGCAGCAAGAGGAATATTCCCTCAAACTGTCGGCGCAGTGAATCCTCCATAAACCTCTGAGAGGTTTTTAGGACCGGCAACGCGTGAGTGATACCCCTGGTTTTGCATCCCCTGGTGACACCCCTGGATAAGCTACGGTAACCGCTTACCAGCAGGCGGGCAAACAAGCATACGGCTTGTTTGCCACCTTAGTGGTATAAAAAAAGATCCCTGGTTAGACTGGAAGCCATACCCAATATAATATATGGAATTAGGCAGGGATCATGGCGCTTCACTATTAGATTCGGAACCGATGAAGCTCCGAGGCGTCAACTCTACGTTTACTCTATCTTATCTTGGCTTGCAGTGGGGCTAGCATACCCATCTTTGACCCAGTGGGATCTTTTGTGTTGTCCCCATTACCCTATATTCTTTGAAGACGTGGTTCATGAAGGCGGCTAACCCACTAAAAGGAAGGAACCTAAAGTCTCCTGGCGTCGGGTACCCATGCATTTCGTCGCTAGGACGTCACAATCACACAAGATGTGTTGCATTGTTTCCTTGAATTCACCACGTTTACTCTTTATTTATGTATATTCTCATCTTACAGCACACTGTCACGGTTATACAAGATTATTATCAAGACTTGTGAGATGAATCATCAACTATTCTAAAACCCTTGACCTACAAACGAATAGTCTACATTATTTCCGTGACGTAAGATGTTTTGTTCAACTTTCTGATTGTATTATTATATTCTCTTAATTATTTGCCTTATAGCCTAATATAATAATTAGCCTAGTCCTTGTAAGCGTGACTGCTTCGCCAGAAGTATTTTTTTTAGGGTACGGAAAATGTACAAGCTGGAAGGGACATCGACGCACATTCGAATACTATGAGTTCAGTACAATGATTCTGGACCCCCTGCGTTAAAATTTTCCGTAACTTTTTTCATTTATTTTTCAATTATTTCGGCAGTTTTTTTTCGCGCTAACATTCACCGCGGAGCGTTATAATCGCGTTTTTAGCAATACACTGCGCGCTCAAAAATGTCAATATCTGTAATAATTGATCATTTTCTACATGAATGACCTAGGTCATTTTATTTTTGACCTTGAGTGAAATCTTGTCACGACGTTTGTGCGTGGATGTCCCTTCCACCTTGTATAATAAATTGATGTCACCAATGCGAAATATAAATTCGAGCCATTATTTAAAGCATCTAGTGTACTTTACCGGGGGACACAGTTTCGAACCCTGTCTTTACTAGCGTGGGTATGAAATCCAGCACAAGGATGCTAAAGGTCCTGGCTTTGATTCTCAGGTGGTACAGTGGTATTGGATTTTTCTATAAAATTTATATTAATTATCAACCCATATACTGTCCCACTGCTGGGCACGTGTCTCCTCTCAGTATGAGAGGGGATAGGCTATAGTCCACCACGCTGGCCTAATGCGTATTGGCAGACTTCACATGCCGTCGAGAAAATCTCTCAGGCATGCAGGTTTCCTCACGATGTTTTCCTTCACCGTTAAAGCGAGTTACTTACGCACATGATTTCGAAAAGTCAGAGGTAGTCCCTAGGCTATCACTGCTTTTATTTTATATTAATTATCTGTTAAAAATATATGAATCGCCATATATAATATGAAACCTAAACTTATCAGTGAACGGTGTACATTAGTACACCTATGCTTATCGCAGCTTTAAACGAACTAAATGTATTATACATAAATAATACTTGTTACACAAAATCTAGATTTTAAAGCATTAAATAATAACTCCTTTAAACGATTTTCGAGCTACTTTTTACGGATTTTGTCGCGTTATATTGATATTATTTTAATCCCGACGTTTCGGACCCTTTACAGTGTCCATGGTCACGGGTGACTAAGGTGGTGATCACCCGTGACCATGGATGCTGTAAAAAGTAGTTTTATTTCAATGTCTAGTATTCGCGTAAGTGTAGTAATAGTAGTTGTGTCTAATAAAATGTTGTTTGACAGAAAACATGAATTTAAAGTATTACCAATAACGCTATTTTCAGTATTACAGTTCTGTTTACCCTGTAAGCAAGGCGAAGGATGAAGTTTTATATCAAAGCAAAAGATGTTTTACCAGTCTGCAGTCGTGTTAGTTAAATATATCTATTTAAAATGTTAGAAAGGTCTTAAAATAGACATGTCGCGCCTGGGCACTCTCCAATTTCACACAGCAAAAAAAAAAACTTGTCACTAGTAATAATTGCCACTCATCATCACTGTGTCACTAACACTATTTAACATAATTATAAAACTATTAAAAAATAATTAAATTCACACAAACTCATTCTTATTTTAAAAATATTTTGAATTTGACAGTTTGCAAATTGGCGGGAAAATTTATTGATAATCTGTATTGCATATTTTTTTTATAATGCAATCTTTTTAATTGGAAACTTACTGTAGTGCGCGCGCCTAACGCAAAGATACTGCTTCTATTCAGCCCATCGCGTTTCGTTCGCTAAATTCTAAAAAAAGATGGGACACTCATTCGCGTGGAGTGCGGGAGTAGATATCGGGACGTCATTGTACTTTTTTTAATGTTAAGTGTAGTCTAGTTTCTTTTTAAAACTCGACTCTAATGATATATTGTGTCATTCTAAATAGGTTATTGGTGCAACTGAGTTTTTGTAAACAAGTCGTAATACCTACTTTTAATAATCTTCTGAGTATTCAAGTTCATAAGTGTATTTTTTTAAAGTAGGTGTAAGCGTCATGACGTTGTCAATGTAGGTACTCATAACACATTAATGCATGTTTACCTTTTTTTCGTCTAGGGAGTCAGAAAAGCATGTCATTTGTTTGGAAACTTAACACTTGATGAGACATCATTTACACCTATATTATAATCATCGTCAATATAAATTATTTGTAGATATTTAGGAACGGCCACGCGGATTTTGCATCGATAAATTTGGGGAGTAAAGTATCAGCCCTACTATAACAGAAGAACCAGTAGGATACGCCAATCGTGAATTTTCAATGCCAGTGAATTAAGTGGATCAGTGATTTTAAATAGTTGTGCATCCGTGTTGGCAGGCGACGATATTTCGCAGTCAATACAATTGCACAGATCTTGGCTCCAAAATGTAAGCAATAGTAATTGTTTTCATATTTAAGACTAGCTTTCAGCCAGCGGCGTCGCCCGCTATCCCACGGGAACCATACATTTTACCGGGATAAAAAGCAGCCTATGTGCTATTCCAGACTATAATCTATCTCTGTGCCAAATTCCATCCAGATCCGTTCAGTCGTTTTTGCGTGAAAGAGTAACAAACATCCATCCATCCATAGATCCAAACTTTCACATTTATAATATTAGTAGGATTAGTAGGAAGTAGGAAGTAGGATAGTAGGACTAGGATTTGTAGTAAGTGTCTTTTGAGCTAGTTTTAATACAAATGTTTCATAAGGTCATGGTTTATAAAGATATTATATTAATATCTGCTTAATTATTGGTGTTTGCGAAGAGAAGTTGTCCCATTGTTTCCTGCTTTCTTTCATTCATTAAAATTATTCTAAAAATGTTATTCTTAGGACCTGTTTCACCTCTTGATAGACGCTACCCGCCGGATAAATTCAAAGATGGAACAAAATTTCTATGAAAATTTCTGCCAAGTATTTAAACGCTATCATAATCAAGAAGTACTGAAACAGGTCCTTAATATAAGTAGTATTCAATCCAATAATATAGATTATTTATTTGTGCTAAAAGTGGCCATTTTATATTTAGTTAATAAAATACTTGTAGAAATATCTGACTTTCCATACAATTATAGGTAGGTATTAAAATATATATGAAATATCCTCAGATGGCATGTGGTTGCCACGTGTTATTGAAATTTGTATGACATAAGGTAATGTAGTTGGCATGTGCTTAGTACTCAAATACGCCTTTATGTAAATTATTTTTGGAATTTCTCCAAAATGATACTGACATTAAGTGATTGCACTAAATAAATCACATTTACATCTTATTTAGATTACGAATAAATTAATTTCATATCTCCATGCCATTAATTATTAAAATTAATTTTGAAACTGCACTTATAATAGAATCATAAAATAATATGCTATTTACATAAAGTATATTTACTAGGGCAAAATGTATGCTTAAAAGCTGCTATGACGAAATTGACATTCGTGGAATAAAATTTAATATAGTCCACGAATGGTAATTAACTAAAATAAACCAAAATTGCCTTTCGTGGAATACGTTAGTTGCCATTCGGATCATTGCTATTCAAATAATTGCTATTTCTATAACAGCATGTTTTTTTAATTATTTTTTTTTACTTTATTTACCTGTCTACAAAAATAAACTACACAAATTATTGTATTGTTATCGGTCATTGATAAGCAGGCAAAGTTTCAAATCAATCCGTCGTTTTGTAAGGGGTGAAAATCACGTTCAAAGATTACATTATATAGATACATACCAAGCCCATACGTTATAAAAACGCCATTGCTCTTGGCATATGAACGATTGACATCCACATGTCCAGTCACAATATGGCATATATCATTATAACCCGTTGACTGGTTAAGCATCTTTATCACCATAAAGCGGAGTGTTGGCAAGCGATCGCTTCCAGCTGCTATTTGTGGCCAGTGGCGAGCAGGTTAAGGACGCGTGGTTAGTCGTATCTTTTGTCAAGTTTTGTGGTGCAGTAATTTAGTTCTGCTGTTTTTTATTTATTAGTTATTTTTTATAATATATTTTTTATAATAAAAATTATTACACAAAAAAGTACTCCATTATTTTCATGTATGATATTTGAATATTTTGGTTTCATTTTTGTTTGATTTTTTTGATTGCCTTGTGATCACATAGTAATATTTCTAAGCATTGAGAATTTCTAACTAAAATCGTATTATTGATTATAGAAAAATAGTTAATAAAGGTCTACCAACGTATGTATGTGCATGACCACGTGATGAGATGATCCCTTGTTCAGACTGGATAAAATATCCTAAAAACAATTAATTAGCAAGTGCTACTTATTTTCTCTGTGGCACACTGAGGTGTCTAAATAACATATTTCTCATTATTATTTCTTACTTCTACCAAAACTATTCACAGATAAAAATTCATAAATATACTACAAATGATTTATTTTATTCAACACTTTATTTTTAGCGAAACGTAAACACTTGAAATCATAATCAGAGCAGAATTATGTGCTACGTGGGTGATCTGCAGCGTGGGTTGCCAGCACAAACACGTGCGGTGCAATGTCAGTGGTGCATTATTTTTATATCTTGCAACATTCTCGGGTATTTGCAGAATACGATGTTTTTAAATAAGCACTTTCGTCGATGAGGTTAAATAAGATTATTTTTAAAGGTTTTTTTTGTTTGTGTTACTCGATATTTTTGCCGGTCGCACAGAATCTTTGTCAAAGAACAGATATAATTATTTGCCTATGGACTTATCTTTTTTGCTGACTGTAAATCCATCCACGAAAAACATTTCTAAATGATGATGATGAATTATTGATATTCCTAAAAAATATTGAGGTATATTCCCCACGGTGATTCTGTTCGAACGACTACCTCCAGAGACCACAGTGTGATTACGTAGCGCCTGATCACAACCTTTCCGATGGCAGTAAACGAATGCTCACTGCCGGGGGGGGCCTAGACAAGTTGCATTTTTTTTTCGCAACCTTCGAGTTGATTACCGAATCGAATCAAAATGTATGGACATGACACAAGCTGTCGACAAATCGGGCTGTCACTAATGTCATTTCCATACAATTTGTTTCTATTCGTTTGTCGATTCGAATGTCAAATTGCAACTTGTCTAGGCCCCTTGTTCTCTCAGTGGAATGTCGGAAGTCTAGAAATTTACACCCGCCACCGAAACCTGGCTTTAAACCTGCATAATTCAATAAATTCAAAATACAAAATATTTTATCTCAATTAGACCATATAAATAGGCACTTTTAAATAGTCAAACTAGTTACACGGTTCCAAAAAGTGGTACTTATGGAGAAGAGCCGGCAAAAAACTCCAAAGTTTTTATAGTAACAGTGACAAAAAAAAAATTGTGGCGAATTGTATGATTAAAAAGCAGTTTGATGTGTATGATTAAAAAAAAGGAAAAGGACAAGATAGCCATTGCAGTAAGAAGTTTGATACAAGCAGGATGAATGACATACGCATTGATAATGAGTATGTGATTACCTTTTTTATTTTGGCATAAATTAAAAAGCACAGAGTAAGATTTAATCTTCGATTGGGTATTCACACAAGATGATAAACGACTTTTTATGTGATATCATATCTTCGAAATCCCATTACCAACATAAATTACAATGTCAAAATTATCACATATGCAAAGAGGGGTTGCTGCACAGATTTTTTTTGGGAAAGTATGAAAGTGTTATTTACCTTCTTTTATTAACTTTACTTTATTTTGTCAATTTTAATAATTATTGCACAAAGAATTATCTTTATAATCTGTATAATCTATAGTACAAGGATACCCAAAAAAACCTTAGATACTTAGGTAAAGCTTCGTATTAATTGGATCCATTTTCCAATTAATACGAAACTTTACTTAAATATCTAAGTTTTTTAGGTTGTTCTATTGTTGTTCTGATTGTATGACTGGTTGCATGATTCTAAAAAGAGTTCCTATAAAGAAGAATTCAGTTAGAAACTCCTTGGATGGTAAACTCGCTCGTGTGTAGCCAGCATTATACCATTATCTATATTCCCATTACATTTATCGCATTTGATCTTCTCCACGACCATCCATCATCGCAATATGAAGTTGTTTTCGTCAAAAAGTTGATCTAGGTTTAATGTACCATTGCTAATGCGAGTGCAAGTTACTCGTTGTGTGAAAAATGTATCAAAAGTTTTAATAAGTTTATTCCAGTTTGTGGTTTTAACGAGATTGTGGTTGATACCATCACGCCTGCATCCCTAAGGGTTAAACAGAGGTGTACTGTAACAGTTATACCCACATTTTTCCGGTTTGTTTAAGTCCCATGTAATTTTAGGCTATTGCGATTAGCCGGGCATATCCAAACTTCGAGCTGCTGGTGAGAATTTTAAAGAAAAAACTTAATGACACTGCTCGACCTGGGAATCGAACACAGAACCTTAAGCGTAACAGTTGCGCTTCGGACCAACGAGGCAGTCCAATAATTTAACTAGTAAAAGATAGAGGAATATTGGAAGAATTTTATAGAAACCAGTCACCGGTTTTCCGCTCCCCTAGCCACAAGAATTGGCCAATCTTTCTCTGATATAATCACATTATTAAAAAAAGGGTCAATTTTCTCACACAAAGTTTGCATAAGGACGTCGTCAGATCAAAAAGATCCAACACCTTTTCACGGACGGTTGTAAAGGGACGTATTTGCCACCAAAAATAGGGCTGCGAAGATGTCGAATTAAAAAGGTCCAGGTTACGGCGCGGATTAAATTTCAAGGGTTTGATGAAGGCAAAATTTATACAGCCACTGGACTTTTTGGAGAATTTATTTTGAATCTCTGCTTTGAAAGTGAAGGATTTATTATGCCCTCTGGCATTCTCGGCGTTTAATGTAAGTATTGAGGAATTCGATATTATTCTTTTGGAACAAATGATTATATTGCGGACGAATAAATTCACAGAATCTGAATTTAGTGAGGTTATCAATGTCTTTGTTTTTTTAATTTATGTTTTATTTGATAGAGAGACGTAAGAACAAACGTAACTTTTTCCAGATCTTCCTGATTCATCACTTCAGCCTACTGATGTCCACTGCTGGACATAAGCCTCCTTCATGGCGCGCCCTTTCTCCCGGTCCTCTGCCTTACGCATCCAGCTGCTACTGGCTATCCTTTTCAGGTCATCGGACCAGCGAGCTGGAGGGCGTCCCACACTTCGCTTGCCAGTTCGTGGTCTCCACTCTAGGACTCGTCTGCTCCATCGGCTATCGGTCCTTCGACAGACATGACCGGCCCACTGCCACTTCAGTTAACAGATTCTGCGAGCTATGTCGGTAACTTTGGTTCTCTTCCGGATATCCTTATTTCGGATTCGATCCATCAGAGAAACCCCAAGCATAGCTCGCTCCATCGCACGCTGAGCGACTTTAAACTTGTGGACCACTCCTGCTGTGAGTGTCCACGTCTCGGCAGCGTAGGTCATAACGGGCAGGACGCACTGGTCGAAGACTTTCGTCTTCAGACTCTGCGGTATAGGCGACGAGAAGACTTGACGAAGCTTACCAAACGCAGCCCACCCTAGTTGTCCTATCGGCTTCCTTCTCGAAGTTGTTTCGTCCAAACCGGATTGTCTGTCCAAGGTAGACATACTCCTGGACAGCTTCGAGTAAAGTACCAGCGACGTATACCGGCTTTGGCACGATTATCTTCCTCATTAACTACATAGATTTGTCATGTCATGGCTTTTTATTAGAATGAGATGGGGACCGACCGTCTTTCATTACATTAAAAGAATAATATCTCCACACGTCTTTTTTGTCAACTAATTTTAGACAATTCAAGAATATCTGTACTGGACCTCCACATTTAATTTAAATTAAATATTTTACTTTACTGTAACAGTTAATCGAGAATATATATATTGCCACGTTCATTGAGACAATGCTAAGTAAATGGTGTGCATAGGTATTAAAATATCTAGTTTTTTTTAAATTAAGGTAAAAATCGACTGCCAGGCAGGATTTTTTCCTTCATTAAAATATCTGGTAATCATAACATGAAAAATGCTTAAAAAAATATAAAATAGGTTTATCTTGACATTTTATGTTTTCAAGTCAAGAACCTTAAACGTCATAAAACAATAAAACCGGCCAGTAAGAAAAACTAAACATAAAAAGATTAAAAAAAGTTTCACACGCAAAAAGTTTTAACGTCGAATTTCAAGGTAAGGACCAATTTCCATGTTCGAAAACCAATATTTGTGCCTTTGCTGGCACAGGTAGAGTGTGTACATGCCACTTCGATTTCGAAATGGCTATCGGAATGTCGATGGAGCCTTTTACCGGCACCGTTAGATGTTTGTAGTGGTAATGGCATTTAATACTTGAAAGGTTTAAAGTGATGGTGCTAGAAGCACTTGCGGAGGAACATACTGAGTGTATTGGCAAAGTTTTGAAAATATTTTCATTTATTTTATTTTTATTTTATATATTAAGGATCTCCAACAAAGGATATACACAAACATTTACAGGTTACAAAACAATATAAAATCTATCACGTGTACTCCCTCAATTAGTGAGACACAATAAAATTAAGTAATACAACTAAGCTAAATAATTATGTAGGTTTTACTTTTTTTTGACAAAAATATAATGACAATATTTCATTTATACAGAAATCATCATCATCTTCCTGGCCTTACCCAACTAATTGGGGTAGACTATTTTATCCGAGGATATAGCTTCCCAGCGGAGAAAGAATTCTTCGAATCGGTCCAGTAGTTTCAGAGCTTATTCAATTCAAACAAACAATAGAAGTAAATATTTATTCCAAATTCAGCACAAAATAATAAATCCCCTGTAGTTTCAGGTCACGGCGAAATCTTTAAACCAATCACCATTACTAATCAAGAGCGGAGGTCTGATGGCAGACGCTTCGTGTAAAATACTGATATTCAGCCGCATCTGGTTAGACTGGAAGCCGACCCCAACATGGTTGGGAAAAAGGCTAAGAAGATGATGACTAATCAATAGCTAAGTAAAAAAATCCACAGTATAAAAAATATGGATTTTTATCTTTTTGTATTTTTTTAAGCATTTTCCATGCTAAGATTACAAGTTATTTTTAATGAAGGAAAAAATCGGCGGGCGGGCAGGATTCGAACCTGCACCTTCTTCTTCTTCTTCTTGGGCGAGCGGTGGCTTAGTGGTCAGAGCGTCTGGTGTACCGAACCAGAAGGTGCAGGTTCGAATCCTGCCCGCCCGCCGATTTTTCCTTCATTAAAAATAATATGGATTTTTCTTAACAAAATAATTTTCAGACACATATTTTTCTAGTTCAAATATGAAAATAAATATTTTATGCGTATTATAAATGGTTATTTTCATAAAAATCACAAAGAATTACCCCACATAGATATTCGACGAGCTGCGGGTGGATTCAAACGAATTTTCGACGTGCTTACGGAAAATAGAACTGTTAAGGCACTTGCACACTTGTTTATAATCCCGCTGGGTGCAAGTACTTGCAGATTAACTGAAAGCTTATTTTTGGTGGAGCCATAAAAAATAACATTATTGTTCCCTTGGGTGGCGTTAAAAATGTGAAAAATGCGACGAAAGAGTTTGTTATGATAAAACTGGTTCGGGTCTTTTCATCACATAGCTAGAAATTGTTTTGTTAATTTAATAAAATGCTTCTTCTGTGATATTTTGTAAAAAAAATATATTCAGATAAAATTAAATCTGCCGTAGTTTTTACTTTATATTAATATGGTTATCACACGTCGATTTAAGCTATTCACAAACCAATTCAAATATATCAAAATAGGTACTTAGTTATGTTTTCAGAATACATACCACTGCTAAAATACTAAATAAAAAAATATTGAAACTGAAAGCGTGTACCCTTAATGTGAATTTGATAGGTATAACAAGAAGACTTTAGGTTGATTTAAGGGAAAACGACCAACGTAATTAATTTATTCTTCTTTTTTACCCTCTACCTCGTTAACCTTTTGTTAAAAGCGCGACTGCTACGCTCCAAGTCCTGGGTTCAATTCCCTAGTCGGTCTTTGTTGGGTTTTTCTATAAAATTTTCAGTACGAGCTCGGAGTTTAGATTGCGGCACAAATCCTTAAAATTTATATTGCCACTAATGCTTTTTGTTTTTTTTTGTAAAGGTGATCCCATTTCATTAGAAAAAAAACCGTAAGGGTAGTTCTTCAGTTACTTTTTAATCGATTTATTTTTTGTTAAAATATTATACTTTTTCTAACTTATACTTCAACTAACTAACCACTTTTTTCTTAAGCATTTCTTAAGTGTACATGCCCCGTTAAACTAAGTCAGCGAATTTACAAAGGAAATTCCGGATGCAGCGAGCAACGGGCGCGTTTACTTTCACGTGTTTAAAGCTAACACGTTTTCTCCACAGTATTAATATTTTCGCTACAAACAAGCGTGAACACGTATGTTTGTTTGTGGTGGAATTAACACTGAATTAATTTCGCAATGGAATTAAAACGGACAGCGGTGAAGGTAGAATGTGTTTTGTATGTCAAATGCAACCGTAAAATGCTTAAATATTTTTTATTACAGTAATTATCCATTAATTTATATCAAAACAGTTACTGAATGGTGTCCAAGAGATGCAAAACGATCGTAGGACAGACCACCAGCCCGATGGTCGGACGATACTGTGAGGGCAGTAGGGAATTTGTGGGTGCAACTTGCACAAGATCGGCAACAGTGGCGTAAAAGCGAAGAGGCCTTTACTCAGCAGTGGGTGTTACAGGTTGAATAGATATACATGGTAGAAGGGACATCGACCCACATCCGAATACCATGAGTTAAGTACATGATTTTGGACCTTCCTGCATTAAAATTTTTCGTAACTTTTTTCATCAAGTTTTCAATTTTTTCTGCAGTTTTTTTTACTTGAACGTGTAAAAAAACTTTATTTCTATCTACCTAAATAAGATTTATGATTAAAAAATATAATTTCATTCATTTCGGAACGCGCGCGTGATAACATTCACCGCGGAGCGTTATGATCGCGTTTTTAGCAATACACTGCGCTCTCATAAATATCAATATCTGTAATAACCGATCATATATGTTTCTTATATATTATAAGTATGTATTTACAAAAAGAAAAGGATATAAGTATTATATCCATTGTCTAGTATCCATAGTACAAGCTCTGCTTAGTTTGGGACTAGATGGTGTTGTGTAAAATGTCCCAGGATATTATTAAAAAAAAAAAAAAAAAAAAAATCTACATGAATGACCTAGGTCATTTTATTTTTGACCTTGAGTGAAACCTTGTCACGACGTTTGTGCGTCGATGTCCATTCCACCTTGTATAGATAGGTAGATAGAATTATCAATTTATAAATCATTCAACATTTCTATAAAGATTATATTTTTATACTCTGCCTGAGGTATGGCGGGAATTAGGAAACGGTTTACGAGTACATACCTAATAATTAAAAACATGATTGTCTACTCAAACCTCAGTTTTCTGAGGTTTGAGTAGACAACCAATCGAGCAATCTTCTGCATTTTATTCGTCTGGATATTTAAATAATTTTTCCGTAAAGCACATGATATGGAAAAACGGAAATAATAATGTATTTTTATTTTACGCGAAAAATCTTATCTTAGATTTTATTTTTCCAGCGAAGTAAAATAGATCCCGTTGACGTGAATTTTATCACATCCGATCAAAGGTATTAAAATTGACGGTATGTTTTCCTAGGCAAAACATTTCTTTGACTGCAAAATATTTTACTTACATTATTCATAGGAATCTTACGGCGCCATGCTTTTATTATTTTATTATTCATTTATTTCAGTAGGTACATTTTTTTTATACCACTAAGGTGGCAAACAAGCATACGACCCGCCTGATGGTAAGCGGTTACCATAGCCTATGGACGCTTGCAACTCCAGGGGTATCACTCGGGTGTTGCCGACCCTAAAAACCTCTTAGAGGATTCACTGTGCCTACAGTTTGAGGGAATATTCTTCTAGCTCTGGCGACCTCACTCACTGCAGAAACACAACACACAATAAAGTGTGTTATTTGGCTGATGTTTTCTGTAAGGTGGAGGTACTTCCCCAGATGGGCTGCTGCAAATTTGAGCCATTAATGCCCCTAATAAGATTTAGTTTGTAATGGTTGTTCTTTTTTAATACATCACCAGTCAACATATAATTTATAATATTACCTGAACGGTGATGTAGAGGCGCACTAATGCATACCCACGTCCCACATGTCGTCAGTATGCTTAAATCCCATGAGCGAGTCGATTGCCAATAGCTAATTTCGAACTGTTACGTAGAATATCATAGAAAATATCTAAGAACTCAGAACCGAGTAGCAGCCGCATTTGCGACCACTCAGCTGGCGAGGCATTTAAGATACATACTACTATATTCTATTACACAGTACATGGTATTCGTAGGTATCTAAAACACCTGCACCGTAAAGAAAAACATGCAAACAAAAAGCTTAAAAGTATTTTTAAGTTTATAACCTTTAAGTACCATTAAGACATCGCGTTGAAACCTCGGCAACCCGCAATACGCAAACGTGATTATCAATCCTCAGTAAAGAAAAGGTCCTCGCCCTTTAAATAGAGGTGACAAACATTTTTGCAAGTTATAACAAAAGACTAAAATAGAAAATGTCTTCAAAAAGTAATCATTTCAAACACTATCTGAAAATTTGTTCACCTAAGTGTTTAAGATTAATCGTTTGAGCTGCAAAAGTGAATGTTCGGTGACTTTAGTTATTTTGCTATCCCAACACTAAAGCTGTCATCTTGAATCAATTTATCAATTCGTTATTTTCAAGGTTTCAAACTTTTAACATTAAAATATGACTTGGGGATTCCTTGAAGAATATTTCAATCAAAATAGTAGTTGTAAGTAGTGTGAAACCTGTGAGATTAATAAATTCATCATTCTCATCCTATCATTTCCAAACCTGAGTCCAAAGACTGCTTGGAAGAAACAGGAAAAATTATAAAAATTCCACAGTTGATTAGACCGATCCAATGCACGGAAGAGTGTCTATGTGCTATGAATTAAGGCCGCAATGAAGTTATAATGGGCTAATTTTGTGGCTTAAAGTTCATAGCTCTGTGAAATTGGCATCCGACTTAAAAAAAAAATGTAAACAAAAATTTTTGTATAACAATTTTTTTGTAAAAAAAAATGCACTACAATCCACTACTAACGTTACTCTATAAGACACAACCAGAAAAATAACTTTTTTTTAACTCGGGTGCTGAACATTTTTTCGATGTCCATTTTTTTTCGGCGCAACTACAAACGAAATTATCTTTACTACTATCTAAGTATCTACTACTAACCGAACTCTTGCAAACAACCCAATCTTTTTTTTTAAATCGTCAAAATTTAATCGGCCAAGTTCACAAATACAAAGTTCATAGCGTTTTTCTTTTAATATAATAACGAACAAAAATTGATTGAAATTATCTGCCAAATCATTAATTAATGGGAACATATTAGGGAGTGGTGTAACAGGCCTTTAATCTTATTTATTAGGAAAACGTTTAACATTCTTACCTCAACATGACTGAGCATACAAAATGCCAACAATTTCCATAGTCGGTACCTACGTCTTTTTGGTTTTTGGATCGCAAATAACAGAAAATCCGAACAAAAGCGCGAATCAGTTGGACTGTGAACGGTTTTAAGTATTCAATTCACGTTGTACACACAATGTGGCGACTGTTTGTTTTTTGCTTCATTCACGGGTACACATTAGAACTAGCATACCAAAACCAAACATTCTACGACGTCTGTGGTCTAGTGGTTCGAGTACTGGACACTGGTTCGAATACTGGGTGCAATTATCAAAGGACACAACCATGAGTTCTATCTAATGGCATTCGATAGGTTTTTTACGCGACAACGATCAGTACAATGATCGCTGAATTCACCTCCCACATGTCGACAACCTCACATGCCAAATCAAGATACTTTATTCTAGAATAGTTTATTAATTATAATTGTAATTAACTAAACAATTCTGAGAAAAAAAATAGATCGTCTCGAGATTGACGCACATGATTTCGAAAAGTCAGAGGTGCCTTGATTTTGATCTCTAGACTTGACAGTCTAGTGTTCATACCTAGGCTATCACTGTGTGCAACAAAAGTATCTCCAAAAAGTTTCAGGAAATAATGTGACCATTTCTAGTGAGCTCAAACCCTTATCTCTCTGTGCTTCACTGTAAGACCGAGTTAGTCTAGTCTATATTCTAGAACAAACAATACTCGGGATGGACACGCGACTACTCGCAAGCAGTCGGCTTCCGTTAGAAATTCCACTGTACTCTTTGTAAAGACTCTTTGAGATCAAAGCTACGTACGAAAACAACGGACTTGCGATTTAAGAACATATTTTTATTTTTCAGTCTTTTATTATTATTTATTGTTTTATTTATACTACTGATTGACCAGTTAAATTTTGATTAAATTTCTCTAAATATTTTTTGGGAACATTTTTACACAGCACCATCTAGTCCCAAACTAAGCAGAGCTTGTACTATGGGTACTAGACAATGGATATAATACTTATACACTTTTTTTTTGTAAATCCATACTTATTATACATAGGAAACACCCAGACAATCTAATAATAACCTTGTATATTATTTTAATGAATTTAACAATATTTCTTTGATGAAAGTGATATTAGGCAGAGAAAGAAGATACATAAATTAGCATTTGAATTGATTTTTTGGTAAAAAAAGGATGAAATTTTAATAAAAATAAAAATATGTTATAAACAAAAATTGAAGAATTGGATCTTTAGTGCTGTATTTTTATAATAGAAAAATGTGGATATTTTTTTGTGGATTTGACCTCGTTAATTTAATTTAAATAAGGAACAGAAGTTGCTGCATTGCTATAAAACACACATATGATAATAAACTTTTTCAGGGACGACGGTCTCATGGGCTGTTTAAAGTAACACATACACATACATCCTTCTGTTTTATAACCTTTTAAATATTTTAAAAAAAGGACGGTTTTTGGTGAAAACATCGCATTAAAGGAAAAAACGTTTCGTAACATCCCAAGAGTGTTATAAAGTTTTGTTAATACCCTTTTAAAATGTTAAACTAGGCCACAAACATAGTATAATTGAATTTTTGAGTGCGAAAGGTCCTCATTACTCGTCCACCGTATATTCCACCGGGTCGTCTACAGGCGTATTTATTAAATTATAACAAAGAACTTATCATCTAATCTAATATTTAATCAGATATAAATTCAAATTTCATGGAAAAATTCCATAAGACTTCTTAACCTAGAAATCGAATTTAGGACCTCTCGTTCACCAGCCACGTTTTCAACCACTAGATAATTTGCTTATTGAGCCAAGTAAAATTTACCTAAGTCTCTGGTCACAGCAGTGAATCTCGCTGCCTTGGAGTCTTTCCTTTTACCTCTAAAGTTAGATTTTATTGAACTTTTCATAAAGGTGTATGTAAAAAATCGGAAGCAGTGCGTGAAGACTTTAAAAGTACTTTTTATTTTCTTTACTAGCAGCTAAAACAGTCTATTTAACGTCCTAGGAAGTTAGTGTTAAGTTCTAAATAGAGATAGCTAAGTCTGGATCTTTTAACTCCTTAACTTACTTGCTCTGGAGTTTTTCAGTTTAAGATATACACTTAGTAAGTAGCTATTTTGTATTTTAAGTTTCAAATAATAAGTAAGTATTTAAAAGAAAATCTTGTAGCAATTTTGCTACCTACAAAATAACTTAGTACAAGATTTTTTTAACCCCAGTGCTCAACTGTCCATCAGACGAATAACAAATGAATGGTTAATAATGATGGTGTTGAGTTTTACCAACTGTAAAAGAAATATAATACCTATGTATTAAAATCTTACATCCTTATGAAAGGTATGAAAAATTAAATAATGTAAATACTACTCTGATATGAACCCTATATAACATAAATATAGATAATAAACTAAACTTGAATCCAGAAGTCAGATCAGTCTTCGCACAAAATAAAGAACTGGTGAACTAAAAATTTGAGTCTACATTTCGGTATACGGAATATAGAATGAAATGGCGCAAATGCAAAATCCTCGTAGCCCTAGCCAGTGCTAGAACCGGATTCATGCGATTTAAAACAGATTCTATCCGGTAAATACTGGACTGTGCCGGCTGGCGGATACAATTTCGCCGCCATTTTGTTCCGGATTAGGCGGTGAGGCCCAACCAAATTGCCCCGTTAACTTTTAGTAAAGTTTCAAATTATAATTTCCATGCAAAATTTTGTAATAACATTGTACGTGTAAGTAGATAAATAGAATAATGTATGAAATTGTGTTTCGTGCTGAATTTGAAAGTTGTTCGCTTCATTTTATATTCCGTGGGCCCACGGAATGTTAAATAAAGCTCATAAATGGATTGACATGATTTATAACTTTCATAAAAGCCTTCATAAATACCTTGTAGATTGTCAATTTCGTATATTTACTATAATATTATTCTACAAAGATCGTGTTCTGATACCGAATGATGTTGATCCCGAAAAAAAAGAATTTGTGGGTGTACTCAAAAATAGCTGTTGAGGAAGCTTAATTAATTTATTTATTTATTTATTATTATTCTTTAACAATATAACACTGTGTCAGAATTTATACATAAAAAATATATTATAAAATTAAATGCAATTGCGTCTTAGGTTTTCATTTGGTCTGAGGTCTATATTTGAAGACCTATTATTGGCTGTATGTCACTTATAGATTAGTCTAAGGCCCCAACTCAGAGACGTCACTTAACCTTAATGAATCGTTAACAAACTGTGGCGACTATATCTTGGCCTATTTTTCCATATTTGAATTTGTTGTCAGTATACTAAGATATACTGGACTAAGACTACTGTCATTAGCTAATGTTTCTTTAGATTAAGTGACGTCTCTGAGTGCGGCCCTAAGTAAAGATAGAAAGAAAAATGATTTATTCAGAACAATTGTTTACTTACTAACTATACCTTTACAATCTAAAATAAATTGCACTGTAAAGCACACTAAGTAAGTAGCTAAGCGGCAGTAACCTGTTATTTGCTGTTGGTTTTCTAAATAACTAGCTTCCCACCAGCGGCTTCGCCCGCGTGGTCTTATAATTTTTTCCCCCGTTTTTGCAACATTTTTCATTACTACTCCGCTCCTATTAGTCGTAGCGTGATGATATATAGCCTATAGCCTTCCCAAATAAATGGGCTATCTAACATGGAAAGAATTTTTCAAATCGGTCCAGTACTTTTTGAGTTTATTCGTTACATACAAAAATACAAATCTTTCCTCTTTATAATAATTAGTGTAGACAAATAATAATATAATCCCGGGTCGAGGAAAGTATTGTTTGGTTTTCCTGTGAAATTCCCAGTAGCAGCTAGGCATCTGGATTCGAAAAGGCTCGCCCCCTATTACATGGGACCTTAACATACTGGCGAAATGTCGATGTACAGTTCGCGCCAAACTTATTGTCCGGGTTGAAGTTGGCACGAGCTAACTTTAACCCGGCCTTAGAAATCGGTGAAAGAAAAATATTGGATTAGAATGATTCAAAACGACAGATTACGACTTGAGCTTTCGTTGATATTTATTAAAATCTAATATTTTTCTTTCTCCGATTTTTACGGCCGGGTTAAAGTTAGCACGTGCCAACTTCAACCCGGAAAATAAGTTTGGCGAGAACTGTACATTAGTACACCTCTGCCTAACCCTTCGGGGAGTACAGGCGTGATGGTATGATGACTTAAAAGTTATTGGTTACGTATTCTCTCAGATGCAATAGCATAGAAGAGCTCCAGGCTTTATCACAAGTGTATCGTATAAAGTTCGCAACACACAAAAGGCGGCAGAAAGCCGAACCGAGGGATTATCTATCCGACCACTCCGGCCCCGCAGCCGTGTCCTGTGTATGAAACTCTAGAATAATGGAAAAAACACTTCTCGTGTTCGCTTTCGCTCTGCTTTTACTGTGACATCGACTTTACGCGCGAAAACAGTTTTAAAAAAATTACTGAGTTAAAATCTCATTGATCTCATTGACTGCCTCGTTGGTCTAGTTGTTCCATCCGCGACTGCTACGCTAGAGGTCCTGGATTCGAATCCCGGGTGGAGCAAAGTGTTGTTCGGTTTTCTGTAAAATTCTTAGTAGCAGCTCGGAGTTTGGATTGGTCCCCGGTTGACGGCAATAGGCTCGCCCCCTATTACATGGGACCTTAACATACTAGAGCGAAATGTCGATGTACATGAGTAAACCTCCGCTTATCTATCCGACCACTCCGGCCCCGCAGCCGTGTTCTGTGTATGAAACTCTAGAATAATGGAAAAACACTTCTCGTGTTCGCTTTCGCTCTACTTTTACTGTGACATCGACTTTACGCGCGAAAACGGTTTTACACAAATTGCTGAGTCAATATCATAATCGTGATAGGTATATAGCCTATAGCTTCCTCATTAAACAGGCTATCTAACACTGAAAGAGTTTTTCAAATCGGACCAGTAAGTTCCTGAGATTAACACGTTCAACCAAACAAACAAACTCTTTAGTTTTATCTAAATCATATCATATTTATTTAATTTATTATAATCATAATCTTTAGTTCTATCTCTTTTTTTATAATATTAGTATAAATGGTTTTAACTATTGCATGCTAAACATTATTAGATAAAGATAACAACAAAAGGACAGGACAGGACTAGACAATGCATATATTTTATTGCATTCCATATTTTTTTTATAGGTGGACTATAGATAAATTCGATTATTATGGACCCCGTCGGGTACAGCAAAATTAGCAGGAGGAAGAGGGTTTAGCATTTTTGGCAAATTCGTTATATTATTGGAATTCGACGGACGTAGTCTATGGTCTAGTAGTTCGAGTACCGGACTGCTGATCACGAGGTCGTGGGTTCAAACATAGGACACAAACATTTATGGTGATGAACTTAAGTGTTTGTGTTTGTCTGGGTGTTTCCTATGTATTGTAAGTATGTATTTACAAAAAAAGTATATGTAAGTATTATATCCACTGTCTAGTACCCATAGTACAAGCTCTGCTTAGTTTGGTACTAGACGGTGCTGTGTAAAAATGTCCGAAGATATATTATATTATTATTATTATTAAGTAAATAAATAATAAAAATAAATACAGGACCAAAAATTACAAAGCCAATATTGAAAGACTTTTCCAGAAAAGCTGGTCGCTGAACAATACAGTCGTTGAATTGACAGCTATTTACTGATTTTCTACACTAACAATTGACATAGCTCCGCTAATTACGGTTTGTCACTCGTAACTGGCACTTAAGTTTATGTACAGGTATTTTACGGCCGCACTGAAAGACGTCAATTAACGTTATTAAATCATTAAATTGTTAACAAAATAGGCCTATGATTGTGTAATTTATTTATGGATTATGTCAGCATTACGTCGATCGACCTAAACATCAAAATACAACTACCTTCGATAAGCTAAACACAATATTCCAAGCAGAATGCATTTATATATTTATTTATTTTGACAAGGCACTTCAACGACTTATTCACTAAATACAGTTTATATTTATATAAAATACAGTTTCTTTTTGTAGGCTGAATTTTGTCACTTATAGAAGTGCACAGCACTGGCATACATTTTACTAGACTGACACTGTGCACCTGTATCAAGAAGCAAGAAAACGGAACACCCGTGATCTTTACTTATTTAGGGTGTAAAGGGTAAAAATTATAAGAAATAAATAATAATAATAAAATGGAATAGAAATAACTAAAAGGAAGACGTTAGGCAAGCAACAGCTACATGCTAGTAAATGCAAGTAATGCAACTCCTGATGCAATATTGTGCAACTTGGCATCGCCAAAGCGGGGCAGGCAGTTGCAGCCAGAGAAGTCAGAAACCTTAACATCAAGATCATCTCGGACAGTGCATCTGTACTAAAAACGAATAATATAACCTCTAGCCTTATATTGGAATGCCACAATGCACTCCAATCCATTGCGCTCACGACAAAATAACTCTGTAATGGATCAAATGGCACAGCAACTCATTGGGCAAAGATGCAGACGAACCGGCCAAAAGTAGATCAAGGGAGTAATATTCGGGCCAGAACCACTACTCCCCAGGCCCAAATAAAAGCGTGGCTGCACAGTAGCACCAACAAAACCCATTTACAAGAATGGAGAAACAGTGAAGGATGCAGGCAAACAGAGAACGCAGTTCCGGACACAACAAGTCATTCTATTAGTAAGTACTTAAGTTAGTTTTATTATGTATCTTATCTTATCTTATTATGGGGGCTGGTACAACCAGCAACACTTCGACCCAATGGGATCTTTTGTGTTGTCCTCATTACCGTATATTCCTTACTCTTTGAAGACGTGGTTCACGAAGGCGGCTAACCCATTGAGAGGAAGGAACCTAAAATCTTCCGGCTTCGGGTACCCGCTGCCGAGAAAACTCATCCGTTTTGTCGCCAGGGCGTCACAATCGCACAGGATGTGCTGCATAATTTCCTTGAATTTTTATTATGTAACTCTATAATATTATAATTATGTATTCTGTTCTGTGCCCTAACAGGGTTTCATGTTGAATCATTGTTGAATCGATTTTTTTATTGCCTACAGTGGCAGACGAGCAGGTGGCCCACCTGATGGTAAGTGGTAACCACCGCCCATGGACATCAGCAACGCCAGGGGCAAAGCTGAGCCGCCACCTACTGTGTATGGTAGAGAGCTCTTTTTAGGCCTCGTTTGAAGAAGAACATGTCATAGCATACGGGAAACACCGCAGCAGGTAGTTCATTCCAGAGCTTGATAGTACGGGGTAGGAATGATCTTTGGAAGCGGACTGTGCTGGATGATATCGGTTCCAGGTAATATGGGTGGACTCTACTGCGGTGTCGAGTGGTGCGATGGTAAAACGGTGAAGATGGCACCAGGTCAAACAGTTCTTCGAAGCACTCTCCGTGAAATAGACGGTAGAGCACACAGAGAGAACGAAAGTTTCTCCGCTGCTCAAGCGAAATTATTTTATAACACCGAAATGTACACATGGAAGCAATAAATACTTTGACATAGGAATCGAAATGACGTGCTACGTACGTAGCAGTTGCGCTTAGGACAACTAGGCTTATGGCAGTTAAAGGGAAAAACCTTATTGTTTCCTAAACCACTCTAAAACGGGTTAAAATGTATCGATAACCTTTGTAAACCTTTCGATAATTTGGTTACATTAACAAAGGGTTCAAATAAAGTTCAAACCCCTAAAACTTATAATTGGCGTAGTGCCTATTATAATTAATGGCAAGTGAAATTTATTGCTAGAGTCATAAATTTTGGTTTATGTTAAATATGCATAACTTCAAAATACATAAGTCTTACTTAGTTAATGTTTTAGTTAACTACCTCGGCCAAACTAAGTTTTATTGGGTATTTCTATGAAATTCTCAGTAGCAGCTCGGATTTTAGATTTGTGCCCAGTTTAGTGGCAATAATAATAACAATAGTTTATTGTACGTCACAACATAAATAACAAAGGAATGTATGAAAGTATTATTTAACTTATTTTGTTTACTTTGAGGACTTGAATGTGTTTTGTTTGTTAGTTACCGTAATTGGTACACCGTGGTAATTAATTAAATAAATAAATATTTGTAAATATTATTTTGGACATATTTACACATCACCATCTAGTCTCAAACCACACCTGTGACACTCCATACAAACTTTCCGATACCGCTGCACACTACAATACCAAATGTGAAACTTGTCAAAATTACGTTTGTACACGTGCAAATGTGTGCGTGAAGGTGCGTAGGGTTTGTTGGCAGTCCAGTCCAGTTGAAGAACACCGGCAGGATGCGGGGGACCTGAGGTATCTGACGTTAGGGAGGGGCGGAGAGTGGTCATTCTGTTATTATTTATTCTGTGCTCCAACTAAGCAGAGCTTGTACTATGGGTACTAGGATATAATAGTTAGATACTTTTTTCTGTTAATATATACTTATAATACCTACATAAGAAACACCCAGACAAACACAAATACTTATAGTCATAACATAAACATTTGTGTCCTGTGGGAATCGAACCTAGGGCCTCGGGATCAGCAGTACCGGTACTCAAACCACTACACCACAGATGTCGTCATGTATATAAAGAAACAGAAATCAGTATAACAATAAACATACAGACAATATTAGTTGTACAAACTGTGAGACGTGAATCGATTGAACAGCTGAAACTAAAAAGATACTTGTATCTCACTTAGCAAGCGAGCCAAATTCTAGCGCTAAGCAAAAACAATATGCGCATTGTGACGAGAGGCCTAACAGGACACTGCTGCCTTAACAAGCACATGGTCAATCAAAGGCTGAGCGACACGTGTACCTGTCGACGCTGTCAGGAGGCTGATGAAGCGCCACTTCACCTTCTAGGGGAATGTGGATCGCTAATACAGTGCTCATCTAGGGAAACACACTCTAAACCCTGATGAAATAAAGGAGCTCCCGAAGCAAATCCTGCAGTTTGTGTCTGCCGCAGGATTTAGCGGTGAACTCTAAATTTCATCGATCGGCGATCATTATAGATCCATCAGGGTCGATGTGATACGATAGCCGCGAACAAAATAATAAAAAAAATCTCACTTAGCAATAGGCTCGCCCACTATTGATAATGTGGATGGCGACCATCTTGCTGACGTAAAAATGACGTAACCGCTTTCAGTACGCGTTAGCAGTGCACCACACCACAGCACCACTAGCCGGCAAGTACGGCAGATGACGTCACTGACGCTAATTAGACAAGGTTCCCGCCCATTAGTAACTTGTGGGACTTATACTGTGGGTGTACATTAGTAGGAATACCTCTACCTAACCCTTACAGATACAGGCGTGATGGTACTGTGGAGGCTTACCCAGTCCTCCACAGGAGCGTTACCTGAAAGCTAAAACAAAAGAAAACACACGATTATCGGAACACAGCTGATGCTGTGGTTTATTCAATCTGAAGGCTTATACTAGACTGACATTCGAAATTTTCTACAAGTCTTCTAAACAATTCAACTACGTTTAAATTCAAAATATATTTTTTATTCTATAATGACAGCTCTTGATGCCAACCAGGGGCGCTAGACAAGTTGCATTTTGACATTCGAATCGACAAACAAAATGTATGGAAATGACACAAGCTTTCGACAAATCGGGCTGTCACTAATGTCATTTACATACATTTTGTTTGTCGATTCGAATGTCAAAATGCAACTTGTCTGGCCCCCCAGGGCTTTTATGAAGCAGCCTCTGTAGAAACCTCCTTGGGTTTCTACAGTACTGACCAGGCGTCCAGCAAACCATAGCAGTCACATGCGGCCAAATTCTTGTGTAATTTAGTTAGTGATTTGTAAAATTCACGATATAAATCGTCCCATTGGAAGAATAAAGTTTTATTATCATATGTGTCAAAAATGATATTATGGTAAATTCTTCATCATTATAACGTTAGCTATTGATTGATACTATTTTTTTATTTTTTTATACATAAATTCAAAAGATATAACGCTCGAATAAAGTTTTATCCGCGCCGACTACGTACAATAACTACGCATGATCACATACAACGATATTCTCTGTCTTGCTCCCGCGCAATCAGTTGCGCGCGCCGCGTCGCTTCATTCTAAGTCACATTGTTCGACGAAGTGGCCGCGAGTGGTGTTTGTTACCAAAATTGGCGATCAAAATGATAAGAATTCTTTTCTTTTATGTTAACGCTTTATATTACATTAATTACTTTACTAACCTAAACTCTAGTATAAACACACGATGGTTTAAGCGGATAAAATTTGTTGTATAAATAGTTTTGATACAATTATACTAAGTTTTATTAATTTCTCACAAAGACAGTATTTACAGTCACATAAAACACTATTTTACAAAGGACAAAAACTTATTTATTAGAAGTTTAATCCGAAATAAATACTTTAATAATAACTTATATAACATTACAGAATATAATATAGCTTGTCTTATTTGTTTCCCTATTTTTTCAGTTTCTTATACACTTAGTACATTTTACGACGCATAATTTTGTATTTTTGTCGTCCGCACGTACTCATGAAACATTATTCTACGAAAATATATAACTTGGGTTATATAACTTGGGTTATATGTTAATATTTGAAGCCTATTATACTTACTTAGTATAAAAGTTTCATATAAAACACGGATACAACCGCCAAAATCCGTAAAATAACGTTTGATATACCGATGTATCGTGAATAGTTTCGTCGAATATTGTTTTATGTATTCTTAAGACACCTCATTCAATTATTCTTTTGGCAGAAAAACTTTATATATGCACATGCGACCCATTATATTTGGAAAGGCATAGTTTATAGATTAAATAATTATAACTTCATAAACGGTACTAACTTTTTTGCATACTGTAAAAATATTAAGTGGCTAGTGTCATTCATATAAAAGATAATAAGCAATATGTGCGCACGAAATTTATAATCGCTCTACTGAAAAGTTGACAATTCGCAATTAGAACATTATTCTTCTAATGGGACGAAATGGCTCTAATAAGTTAGACTATGATAAAAATAACACTTTCTTTTTAAGTTTCATACTTAATATCATAATCTTTATTAAAATCCGCAAAACTTTGGACCTTAAAAAGATAAGAACTAAGTTCTAAACTTGTTTCGCTTTAAAATTACTTTTTATCTAGCTAAATGAGACGGTTAATTATGTCCAAAATTGGCGCCACATTTTTTGAAGTGCAGACAATCCAAATTGAATCATCCCGGGGTTTGTCTGACTCGTTTATTTCAAACTAGCTGCCACTGAGAATTTCATGGAAGTAGTGTTGTCAACAGTACTATCGTCTCAATAGAAAGAAGAAGAAAGGACGAAAGAAAGAATGAAACATTTATTTAGCCTAAGCACGGAAGATACACTACAAAGCAAACAAGCATACGGCCCGCCTGATGGTAAGCGGTTACCATAGCCTATGGACGCTTGCAATACCAGGGGTATCACTCGCGTGTTGCCCACCTGAAAAACCTGTTAGAGGTTTATGGAGAATTCACTGCGCCGACAGTTTGAGGGAATATTCCTCTTGCTGCCAGCCCAGCGCATCTTTAGAAAGAGCTCTGGCAACCTTACTCATTGCAGGAACACAACACACAATAAAGTGTGTTATTTGGCTGCAGTTTTCTGTAAGGTGGAGGTACTTCCCGAGATGGGCTCCTCCAGATTTGAGCCATAAATGGCTATGCCCTACCTCTCTTAAAAACTTATAATAAGAAAAAAAAACATAATTATGATGAACAACAATATCAACAATAATTGTTAAAGAAACTATAGAATATAAAATCTATTTCGGAATGTCAGAGGTGCCTTGAATTCGAACTCGAGACTCCTAGGCTATCACTGCTTTTTAATTTTCAGTTTACAATATTCTATATATTATTATTATACACAACGGATTTTATTATAATCTTCTATAATATAATCTAACGGTTTTGTACAATTTTACGGTGACTTTAATATTTATGTGTATATCGCCCGTTACATGTGATCTACGGCGCATTGTTGGTGTACATTTGTACACCTCTCACATACCATCACGCCTGTATTTTTAGGGTGTTACTTCGTCTATTTATTCTATACTAACTTTCCGCCAGCGGCTTCACCCGCGTGGTCTTGATAACTTTTTTCCGCCGTTTTTGCAACATTTTCTTTGCTACTCCGCTCCTATTAGTCGTAGCGTAATAGTATAAAGCCTTTCCCGATAAAGGGGCTATCTATCACTGAAATAATTTTTCAGGTGGGTCCATTAGTTTCAGATCCTATTCAATACAAAGAAACAAACAAATCTTTCCTCTTTATAATAATTATTATAGTACAGATTACTTTATTAACAAAAGCAAAGCGATGCGCATTTTCTAAAAATACCCTCCCACTGGAAGAGATTTGTATATAGAATTCTAAATTCAAACCCCGCACCTGTTTGAGTATTCTATAGTATGCTCAAACGTAAATCTTGTTTGTACATTATGCGTTCTGTTTTCTATTTCTATGTATGTTGGAATCGTGTCGGAAACTATCTCCTTGGCTTAGTGGTCGTATGCGCGACTGTTATGCTCGAGGTCCTGGGTTCAATCCCCGGGTCGAGCAGTGTTGTTGGGTTTTCTGTGAAATTCCCATTGTCCAAGCCCAAGTGCCAGCGCAGCTCATCTTTAGAAGGAACTCTGGCAAAAATTTATGCATTGAACTGCTGTAACATAGCCGATTTTAGTTCCTTACGTAACCGCTAAAGGCGTTGGAGCGTTATCCATCCAAATATTTTACGGCGGAGCTAGTTTTGGGGCTCGTGGCTAAGTTATAGCAACGCTGATCAACCGATCTGCAAGGTTAAGCTACACTTGCCAAGGTCAGTCTGTGGATGGGTGACCATTCTTAAATGGTCACCCATCCACAGACTGACACGCACGCACGGAGGCACGGAGGGGTCTCGATGTGTGTTAAGACACACATCAAGACCCCACCGTGCCTCGGAGAGCACGTAAAGCCGTCGGTCCCGGTTATCATACGAATACCTATGACAATCGTTAGTGGTAGTCAGAAGCCCAAAAAAGCCCGACCACCAGGCTATCCTTAGAATATCGGTATTGCCCAGAAATTGGGTTGCGGAGGTCTGATGGCAGTCGCTTCGTGTAAAATACTGATATTCAGCCGCATTTGGTTAGACTGGAAGCCGACCCCAACATGGTTGGGAAAAAGGCTAGGATGATGATGATGCTAGCGAGTTTTGTAAGAAAAACTCATGGTCTAGGTACCAGGTGCATTAATAAACGTTACAATGTTATTAAGAGTGGTAAACTATGCCGCACTGCCTCGTTGGTCCAGTCGTCAGAAGCGAGACTGCTACGTTCAACATCCTGGGTTCGATTCCCGAATCGAGCAGTGTTGTTGGATTTCTGTGAAATTCCCAGTAGCAGCTCGGAGTCTAGATTGTGCCGGGTTGATGGCAATAGGCTCGCCCCCTATCACATGGGATAGACATACCAGTGAACTATGGGTGTACATTAGTACACCTCTGCCTAACACTTCGGAATAGGCGGGATGATATTTTGCAACGAATTTGAATTTGTAAAATAAAAAAATCCGACACGAGAAAAACACTTTTATCGCCGCAATTCGGAATTCTTTTAACCTTTTGTCACACCACAAAAGGCACAAAATTTAAAAATAAATACATTAAACAGCGTTCAAAAAGCCGCGAACAAATAACTCGATCCCTCCACAGAGTTTTTTGTTCGAATGAAAGGTCAACGGTTTTCTCTGTCCATTCGTTCGAATAGATAGAATTTAACTAAGGCGATTAACATCTTATTCTACGTTTGAATTCGACGAATGAATGGATTGAGTGAGCTTCAAGTATTGTTTCATTCTAAATTTAAATCGGTACTATGTCTGTAGACTGATGAAAGATAAATGAAAACAAAAAAGAAAAAATATTTGTTGACGTAGTCACAAAGTTGACAAAACAAAAAAAAATTACAAAAGACGATCGATTCAGACGCCAAGAATCTCGATAGAGTTTGTAAAGGCCCCCGCGACACGTGGCTTGAACACAAGGCCTAAGAACTCATTTTCAAAATATTCCAAAATGTGGGTATTATTCAAAAATCTATATTTGGAGGTCTGACGGAATTGGCTTTATGTAAAATACTGAGCTGAGACTGGGTAGACCGCATGCCACAATGACATTCCCGAACTTGGCCGAATCTCAGATCTCCCCGATATGCACTAAAAATGTCATACAAATCGGTCCAGCTGTTTCGGAGGAGTTTGGTAACAAACACGCGACACGAGAATTTTATATATTAGATTCTTAAATATTTAAAACATAGATAGATATATAAAACTTGATCTATAACTTTTTATATATATATATTAGGACTTAGTCCGCGATCGGCTAAAACCAAACGCCTTGTGACACTACCAAAGATGCCGTTAGTGTTTCCGTGTATGAACGAACGTGTCTGTCAAATATTTGAACGGCCCTGAGGGGCTGGACAAGTTGCAGTTTCACATTAAAATCGATAAACGAATAGAAATAAAATTTATATGGAAACTAGCTTCCCGCCAGCGGCTTCGCCCGCGTGGTCTTATAATTTTTTCCCCGTTTTTGCTACATTTTTCATTACTACTCCGCTCCTATTAGTCGTAGCGTGATGATATATAGCCTATGTTACTCGGGGATAATGTAGCTTTCCAAAGGTGAAAGAATTTTTGAAATCGGTCCAGTAGTTTCGGAGCCTATTCATTACAAACAAACAAACAAATCTTTCCTCTTTATAATATTAGTATAGATGACATTAGTGTCAAAAGCTTGTATCATTTCCATACATTTTGTTTCTATTCGTCAGTCGATGCGTGTGTTAGATTGCACTTGACTAGGCCCGCTGTCTTTAGTATTTAAATCAATGACCCCAACATAGTTGGAAAAAGGCTAGGTTACCTATGAAATGAAAAACTTTTACATGTTCAAGTCAAACACGATCTACTTAATTGCTTCATCGTTCTGTTTCTAGTTCTGCCATCTCACGTGTGTTATTAAATATTTCAGCTTGACGTCTTTCTATTTAGCTGTTAAGGTGTTGGCACAGTGAGCTCAATTTTCAATAGACGCTTAGTAAGGATGTTCATTTATTTTAAAAGAGGTAGGGTACAGCCATTTAAGGCTCAAATCTGGAGCAGCCCATCTGGGGAAGTACCTCACCTTACAGAAAACTGCAGCCAAATAACGAACTTTATTGTGTGTTGTGTTCCTGCAGTGAGTTAGGTTGCCAGAGCTCCTTCTAAGGATGCGCTGCGCTGGCAACAAGAGGAATATTCCCTCAAACTGTCGGCGCAGTGAATTCTCCATAAACCTCTAAGAAGTTTTAAGAAGTAAACTCATCCCACGAGAGCATTGTGAGTGGGACCAGTTTACTAAAAAGCAAAGGAGCCACCTGTTGGTGAGTAGTGATTGTCCCTTATTGACACCTGCGTCACCAAAGGTGTGACTGCAGCCTGCCAGAACTGCTGCAACTGAGAGAAAGGAATGTTACTCTTACGTGCAAATGTTGAAACATACACAAATTTGCGTTATGGACTCCGAACTCTAGGAATATGGAAACCCAGGACCTCAAGCAGGTATCAGGCGCACTAGACCTACTAGGCTAACAATAAATAAATAAATATCCTGCAACATTTTACACAGCACCATCTAGTCCCAAACCAAGCATAGCTTGTAGTACGCGTACTAGACAATGGATATAATACTTATATTTTTTTTTGTATAAACATACTTATAAGAACACGCAGAAAAAACACAAACATTAATATTAATCACATAAACATTTGTGGGAATCGAACCCATGACTCGTGATCATTAAAAATAACTTGTAATCTTAGCATGGAAAATGTTTAAAAAAATACAAAAAGATAGTACAAAACCAATTAATACATTGTAGTCTATGTGTGGAGCCCACCTTACTCATGTCCCAGAGCGCCGCAGACGGAATGCACGTAATTGAATGAACAAGACGCATGGCAATTTTCAGCCTGCACGACTCTAATCGTACCTACATTATTAGTTGATATCTTGATATTCAACTTTTTTACTTACCAGCGTAAAAAAGAAGGGTTGCTGGTGCTTTGCCGGACCTTAAACGCCAACTGCAAAGCATCCGAGAGAAGACTGGACTAGCTCCTACGCGCAGAAGTCAGCCAATGTCCTGGTGGTTGCCAGCCAGTCAGACCCAAAAAGTCCCGATCGATCACTGAACAAGCCAGTTCCAGTTTCTCGCCATTTACAAGATGCAAAGCAATGAAGAAGTATGTGTGCTGTGGGGTAAAATAATTATACTATCTTGTACTAGGGGTAAAATTATACTATGTTGTACTAGGGGTAAAATTATACTATCTTGTACTAGGGGTATAATAATTATTCTATCTTGTACTAGGGGTAAAATTATACTATCTTGTACTAGGGGTAAAATTATACTAAATTGTACTATCTTGTACTAGGGGTAAAATTGTACTATCTTGTACTAGGGGTAAAATTGTACTATCTTGTACTAGGGGTAAAATTGTACTATCTTGTACTAGGGGTAAAATTGTACTATCTTGTACTAGGGTAAAATTGTACTATCTTGTACTAGGGGTAAAATTGTACTATCTTGTACTAGGGGTAAAATTATACTATCTTGTACTAGGGGTAAAATTATACTATCTTGCGCGAGTGCTGGTCCTAAAATTAATTTCTTCATCCGTGGCGAGTGGCTAGGTGAGATTATAGGGTACAAAGTAAATATATTTAAGTAAAAAAGTAGTAAACAATCATGTGAGTTCGACCTTTAATATCTCCAAAATGGTTCTAAGTGAATTATTGCCTAGAGTAAAAATATAATGGGAGGTTTAGGGAAAACACAAGAGATATATTTCGCAGTTTATAAGACATCTAAATTTTTTAAAACCCACCAGAACTAATATCTTGCTTTATTTACCCACCGCAAACAATATGTAACGATATACAAAAGCCCTTCTTTCACAGTGGTTTAAATTACGTCAATTTGAGATTCGCCCATTATTGAAATTCGGACCCGAAACTGATATTATATTCACAAAATGGACCCGAAAGATTACCGATAGGCCGTTCACTAAACAGTTTGCATAATATTCTGATAACGTACAATAATATTACGGCTAACGGGGACAATAGGTCTGTAGATCCATAGGATATTGTATTAAAGACTGATTCGTATTGTTAAAGAAGGGACTATAGTTTCTTTAATACAGAATTCCATTTTAGGATATAGAAAAAAGATAAACTAATTATAGTACATACCTACCTTGAATTTTTATAATAATTACGTATGGTAAATTTGTGTTGCATAGGAAATAATACAGAAAACCTCACTACCGCCTCACTCACTGACTGCGTCGGGCCCATCGGGATCTTACGCATCCCAAAAAATGCATACACGTTTCCACACGATATTTTACTTCACCGTTTAAGCATTAACATACCCCTTACGTATTCTGTCATAAAGTACATTTTTGTGTGTTCTGACTTCTGCCCTGTGAGCCCATTCCCAATCACGGCAGTTTTACAGTCTTTAAATGGTTGGCAATGCGATAGCAACGTCCCTGGTACTGCTGATGTCCACGGGTGGCGATGACAACGATTAACATCAAGTACAGAGATGATACAAGTTACGTTACGTTTATGTGTAGGAGAGTTTTTTTTTAATTAATATCTTGGGACATTTTTACACAGCACCATCTAGTCCCAAACTAAGCAGAGCTTGTACTTGATGGGTACTAGACAATTGATATAATACTTATATACTTTTTTTTTGTAAATATACACTTATAATATATAAGAATTTACTATATTATACCCAGACCTTGATGTTTTCTCCGACCCGCTCGCTAAGTACAAACGAAAAATCTTATCGAAAACCACTTCATCTTTCTAGAATTAAATATTCAAACAATTTGCAACTTTATAATTTTATTATTGACTTGTTTTATATTTTAGTAGCTCTAACCTTGTCTAAATTTGTAATATTGTAACAAGTTTATCGTGTGCTTCAGTGGTAAATGTTGTGTATTACTGTAATTGGCATATGTATCAGACCTTTTCTATGTACCTTTTTTATTGATTGTAAAAATATATATGCTGTTGGTGTACCTATTTAAAAAATAAAATAAAATAAGAAACACCCAGACAAACACAAACACCTAAGTTCATCACATAAATGTTTGTCTTGTGGGAACCGAACCCACGTATTGAAAACACAGTTTGTCACTATATTTAGTCATATCAGACTGACCGCTAAAGGGAAATACTGCTGGACGGACAAAGATGATAGATTTATGTCCAAAGACTTACACATTACAGGTGGCATGTGACAGATCACATGTCACCTGCATCCAACGACTCCTGGCGATCTTTATCAGAGGGGCTAGACAAGTTGCATTTTGACATTCGAATCCACAAACAAAATGTATGGAAATGACACAAGCTTTCGACAAATCGGGCTGTCACTAATGTCATTTAAGTAGATACATACATTTTGTTTGTCGATTCGAATGTCAAAATGCAACTTGTCTAGCCCCCCAGCCGGGCTAACATGCACGCCGCGAGAACATTTTGTCGACGCTTATATCGTGATTTTGTTTCGTTTTCGCACGAGAAAGAGCGAGACAAAAGAGTAGACAAATTTTGTCGTGGCGCGCATTTCGTCTTTTCAACTCGTTGGAGACCGTCCTACACGCCAGTAAGTGGTCTCCGCTCAACTTCTTTCTGCCCCAGCGATCATCAGTTGATAAGATTTGCTAAGACTTAAGAAACGACTGCATCAAATCGGATAATTCTTTATTTGCAGTTTTCGTTCGTTTTAAAAGATTTGTATGTAAGAAAAAAAAACCACCGGGGGGGCTAGACAAGTTGCATTTTGATATTCGAATCGACAAACAAAATGTGTATGTAAATGACATTAGTGACAGCCCGATTTGTCGAAAGCTTGTGTTATTTGCATACATTTTGTTTGTCGATTCGAATGTCAAAATGCAACTTGTCTAGCCCCCCGGGAAACGCAGGTGAATCTGCGCACAAGCCGCTCGTTTATTATAAAAGATGATTTATTCCTAAACCGACGAGTATGCATGGGGAGGTTAATGAACAAAGATAAAGCGAAAGTGGTGTGCCAGGATCGTAGCAAATGGAAATCTATAGTCTCTGCCTACCCCTATGGGAAACACGCGTGAAGCTATGTATGTATGTAATTATGTATGGATGTATGTAATTTATTATAGTTATTGTTATAGCTATGTGATATTCATCTCCAAAATCGCTCAAGCGATTGATTCTTGGACATGAAAGGGAAATGCGTCAGGGTTGTCCCTAATAAATTACATTCACTTCGGTTGAATGGTCTTTCTACCATCTTCAATAATAATAATAATATTATCTATTACTTTATCAGTTTGTTTGTCTTGTTTGCTTAATAAAATATATTGTTAGTTATGGAAGGCAATTTGATAATCCGAAAAAGTATTAAAAAATAACATAAATTATTAAATGAATAAAAAAACCGACTGCGTTAAAAGTACTATAGTCCGCGTGGAACTAGTTGGCCGCGACTTAGGTAGGGACGGGGGTGAGGCGGCGGGTTACTGTGAACAAAAAGAAGCGCCCCCGCCCCTCCGTCCCACCGCGCGCAGGCGATCCCACCCCTCCGCCCCACCGCTCACATACCTAAGGCGCGGCCAACTAGTCCCGCGCAGACTATAACTAAAAGTCTATTAACAAGGTCTGTAATGTTGGTAAATGTATTGCAGACAAGACAAGCAAAGAAACAATGTAGTTTTGCTTATAATTAATCCGAACGAATAGCTTCCCCTTCGGGGAATACAAGCGTGATAGGTTAAAGAGAGAAATTATTTGCACGGACAAGACAAACACATAAATATATTGTAAATACATAGTTTAATAAGTATATCGGGCAATAATATTAAAAGTCAGTCTGTAGGTAACTGCCGCATTAAGGTAAAACCTGTAATGATAGTCTATGTTGTTACTTTGCGAAACTATGCGTCCCATTAATTTTTTTCTTCCCGTCTAATATGTTTTTCAGTGTTACATTGACACTACACGTGTTTTCCTTCAATCAAAGATTACCATCAAACTAAACACCCACACTGCGCCTGATCCAAACAAATCTGCATATGAATAGTCAGACACTACCGCCGGTATCAGCGCTGTGAACACACACTGAATACACAAACGTTTTGATAAATATTTACATCTGAGTATACAAGGAGATGATACGACAATAAGGGCCTCTTGTATGTACCACCTCTTGATAGCCGCTAACTGCTGGATATATTCAAATTTAGAACAAAATTTGTACGAAATTATCTGTCAGCTAATTTAACGGGAACTTATCAGTAACATGTGAAACAGGGCCTAAATAAAACACAGCCTATTTTATACGTCTTTTTTTTTTCTTAATTGAACATTGATTGCATTAAAATTTAGTAATAAATGATCATATTGACTTTAGACTGAAACACAACCATTAATTAAATTACTGATTGTCAGAACTGTGAAAAGTTCTCGCCAATCTTTTTGTCCGGCCTTAAGTTAACGCGAGCCTACTTGAACCCGATCGCAAAAATCGTAGAGAGAAAAAATCGCAAATGGCAATATTTTTCCCTCCCTGATTTTTACGCCTGGGTAGAAATTAGCTCGTGCCAACTTCAAGCCGGACAAAAAGATTGGCAAGTACTGTACCTAGATGACCAAGACATAAATAAAATATTCTTATCTCAATCCTTGCACGATACAAACCTTACTCTGTGAAAGGTAGGTAATTCGTTCCAAGAATAAATATATTCCGTGCGAAAATATACCGATTTCGCCTGATTAAACAAATCCTCTTATTGACTCGATCTAAGGGTGTCTGCTAACGAGTGACTAAGCGTGTTTCGTGGGTGTTATTGTCTATCAACACTACTAGGGGTTGTTGTTGTATTATTACAAGGATAAAAGAATAGGAGATTTTTATTTAGTCTTATTTGGTTTGAGTGTTGGTGATGAGCTTTACATAATAGAAACTTACTTTCTTTATCTTTTTGTGAGTATGGTTAGATAAACTTCTAAGATACATAAACTGTCTTCAGATAATGATTTGTAAATTGAGAATTTGTGTTCTATGAATCTATCTACATGACAATACAACAGAATTTTTGGTTGTGATTTCGATGATTCATTAAAAATATTGTTTTTACAAATCACCTGTATATTTTTGTTATTGTTCTGGGCTTCGCCCGTTTGGCCATTTATATGTTAGCCAATGTATACAAAAACTTGACAAATTATATACTAAAACCTTCCTCAATAACCACTTTATTCATTGGTGAAAACAGCATGAAAATCCGTACAGTAGTTTTTGAGTTTATCACGAACAGACATACAGACAAACGCTGCGGAGGACTTTGTTTTATAATATGTAGTGATGTGCTTCAAGCCCGGCCATTGCCAGAAATACTCCTTAAATATCTAAGAATCGCTTTAGAGGTGACAATTTCTGATAGAAAGTATTTGACGTTTTCGCGTGGAGACAGCCTTAATGTCACTTATACGATACTTCAGTCGTCACGGTTAGTAAGAGCGGCGAAGTATTGTCCATTCTCAGAATATTTAGAATAGAACCTAAGTAGATTATAAAGGAGGGGCTAGTAAAATAAATATTTCTTTAAACTGTTATTTATTTTCAGCATATAAAATGGTCTTTGTGTACGTCTTTAGGGGAAGGCCTTTGTTTAACAGTAGATTTTATTGGCTGACATGATGATGATGATATAAAATGTGTTTAGTCCTACTTAAGAAACTTCATCAAAATCTTACACTGGACCAATGGGAAAAATCAGTCAGTGGATGCGTTGGGAGGGGACGCCTTAGAAAGACATACACCGACCTTCAAAAAGGTCAGGTACGTAAAAGGTACTCCCAACCGGGGCGTGTGTATGACGTCAAGATGTATGAACGTGGATATGGCATAAATTAAAAATTTAGAAAACCCCCGACACGAAATGTAATTTGCCATTTTAGGTGGCGGCCATCTTGGATTTGAAATTTATCATAGTGTATAGTATTCTTCTAGTTAAGCCCTTTCATTTGATACCCATATTGAGGGAGTTGTGAAAGAATATGTAATCTGCTATTTTGTAACGGCGGCCATCTTAGACCGATTTTCATCAACACACACGCACACACACACACACACACACACGCGCACACACACACACACACACACACACACACACACACACACACACACACACACACACACACAGACACGTCAAACTTATAACAGCCCGTCGTTTCTGCGTCGGGGGTTAAAAAGAATTAATGTAGAATTGTAGCAAGTAGCAATCTATAATTTCAACCTACCTCTCTAAGAAAAAGGCGTGAACGTATGTGTGTACGTACTTATTATATACATCTTACGAACTATACAAGATATTTTAACAATAGAAATACAAAGAATTCCTCGCTGTATCTTTTAAAAGAAAATATAAGTATCCGCTGCTTGTTATCGTACAAAGTTGCAAGAGCTGACTGACGTAATGTATAGAAAACTTTAACATTTCACAATAAGCCTTGTTGGAAGAATGCTGGAAGCGTGTGCTCTATATATTATAATGTAACATATAAACGTCGCAGACACTTTATAGTAGTAACTCTATAGTAATTTGTTTTAAACTTCAAGTTGGTAGAACTGCTACTGCAGTTTGTCTGGGTTGGTACTACAGTATTGCCAATATTCCGACGCTAAACTAAAACTAGACGCTAAAAATAATATGCTAACATTATAAATTATAACGGTAACGCAACTGCTATCTCTGGTCCGATCCTAGGCTCCAACAAACTGTTGTAGCAGCTTGGAGTTTGCATTTATGCCTGGTCGTTACATCTTCGTCCACATTCACACATCTTCGTATAGTGATACACACGAAAAAAATATATTTATAATATTATTTTATAATTTTTTGTTACAAAACACGTCCAAAAAATCATTCATATTACAAAACAAAAGCATCATTTACACTCAAAACAAACACACACGCCAACAAAATCAAATATTTACATACAAAATTGACAACGCAAACTGTTGCGAGTAGCGTTCGTGTGAAATACGTATCAATGGTAATTTATTTCATTTAGCAAAGTGAAGAGCAGACATTGTTGAATAATGTAACGAATTCTTTACGCGAACCTTTCGTTGGTTTGTTTTATTGAGTGAACCAATGTTAGTTGCGGTCGCCATGTAAAAAATGTGAAGCTCAAATGAGCTTGACATTTTCTGTTTGTATAAGGTTTTGATGATTTTCACTCAAGTTGAGTGAAACAGTGTTAGTTGGGGTCGCCATGTAAAAAATGTGAAGCTCAAATGAGCTTGACGTTTTCCGTATGTAAGTATGTATAAGGTTTTGATAATTATGTAGCAACCCGTGAGTTCAGTGAGCCAGTGTTAGTTCCGGTCACTATGTAAAAAATGTAAAGCTCAAATGAGCTTGACATTTTCTGGTTGTATGTATAAGGTTTTGATAATTATGTATAACTAGCAACCCGTGAGTTCAGTGAACCAGTCTTAGTTGCGTTCACCATGTAAAAAATGTAAAGCTCAAATGAGCTTGACATTTTCTATGTGTATAAGGTTTTGATGATTATGTGTAACTAACTAGTTTCCACCATAGGCTTCACCCGCGTGGTCTTATAAAGCCTGTGTTACTCGGGAGAGAATTGACAGAATTTTTGAAATCGTTCTAGTAGTTTTTGAGTTTACTCATTACAAACATAAAAAATACAGATCTTTTAGCTAGTTGCAGTCGCCATGTAAAAAATGTAAAGCTCAAATTTGTCACATTTTTACGCATTAATGAGCTTGAGCATGCGTAAAAATGTCCCAGGGTAATTATATAATTATTCTTGATTGGTAGTTTACACACATTCCAGCAAAAACACTGCAAGCTCAATTTACCTTCGCACCAGACTGCTCCATTAACGTGTAAGGCAGCGCAAATTCCGTTTTATACCCGTTTTTAACCCTCCACTGCCGCGTCGAGTGAGCGTTTACACCAGTATAATTACTTGCAAAAGCGTACTCCTGGAACACGCTGCCACAAAACGGAACAGTATTTTAGAATATTAAATTGTAAATACAAAATTACATATTTGGTTTGGAATTATGTGTTAAGATTTGTATTAAAATGAATTGGCGTTTTTTTAATTTGCGTTTATTTGTTTTGGTTAAGTGTAATTTATGTTTTACGCAATGGAATTTAATATACATATATTATATTAAATAATTGACTTGATGGTCCACAGGTCCCAAGCCCGACTGCTACGCTAGAGTACTTGGATTCGATCCCAGTGTCGAGCAGTGTTTTTTCTGTGAAATTCCCAGTAGCAGCTCGGAGTGTGGATTTGTGCCCGGTTGGTGGCAATAGGCTCGCCCACCTATTACATGGGACCTAAGCATACTAGCGTAATGTGGGAGTACATTAGTACGCCTCTGCCTAACGTTTCGGCAATACAGGCATGATGGTATGTTATGTTATATTGAATACATAAATATGAAACCTTATTTGACCTTTTTATAGATATCCTTATCGTAAATGCGACAAAAAAACAGGAGTCTCAAACATTGATATTCAGAATTGGCAAGCAATTCCAACCCTTCGGCCATAATTCAAGACATGCGTGACCCGTTTACCTTAGCCGGATATCTGGCTTTACGGTTTTATTGCTTTAATACGTATGTCCAGCTTGAAGGTCATTGGGTATCTGCGTTATTTGTTTTTAAGATACACCTGCAAAAGCTCTGGTCATTGTGTACATAGTATTATTGTCTTTTGAACGAAAACGAGTTGATACTATATGTACATACGAGTAGGTAGAAAATATATTAAACACCTAAAGCAACACTCAAAACATGCATATTTTTTTAAAGTCCGATGTTTAATTATCAAATCAAATCAAATTTATTTCGTTCCATAATGTATAACAGCTGGTAAATTTATATCTAGGGATCAACTATGAACCCTGTCAGGCACAGCATAGTAAAATAAAGTAAAGTAGGAGAAAGGGAGAGTTATTGTAAATTAATTAGTTAATTTATGTGTAATTTCGTAACTTCCTGGGGCTGACTCAATTTTATATTTGTATATACAATTTCTGAGAAAAATAAAATCATTTTCATTTTAATTTTATTTTCATGTGTTTTAATTATCACAATACATTTATAATATAATTTAATTATTTATTCTTATTATGTGTAATTGAATATAGTATTATTTATTTATTGGTGATTTGAATACGCAGTAATATATTGCGATTAATTCGCAGTATTGTTATTTAGGAGATTGAATGTCATGTAATTGTTGCAGATTGTTATTTGTAGGAATTCAAGACAGATATTTTCCCTATATACGTTTAATATCTATGCCCAATGAGATTAAAACTTTATAAAGCTTTCATTGGGAATATTTTCAGACGAAAACTTTTATTTTATTTTTTAACAGGTTTTACCTTCGCACTCAGAGCAATTAACGTAATGAATCATTAGGTAATAGATACAAAGTATATCTTGGACACTGAGAACAAACTCAAACACGAAAAATTAGGACAAAACATAGTAGCCTAGTCCTGCTAACCATTGTTTAACGTAAATTGACATCTCTGAGTGCGGCAGTAAGTATGATACTTCTAGACAAGTAAAAAAGCAAAAACTGATAAGAGTAATCATGGATTTTCTTGTCGGTTCTTCTCCATAGGAAACGACTAATTTGGAACCGTGCACCTAGTTTAGACATTTCATAAGTGCCTGCATAAGGTCTTTGATATTGATTTTGATGTCAACTAACTAATAACTAGCAATAAGTAAGTAAACTTATTACGTAAAAAAAAGTTAAGTAATAAATGATACGGTGTTTACATCAACAGAATAACAAATATAGATCGGAACTGGTCAAGCCTCCCTCGGCTATTAGTTTTCGAAGTCAACCGACTAACTGTAGCCATTTCTACATTTCCACTTCCCAAGCCTGTCAAGCAACTTCGGTCCGATTTGCATCCTCGGTTTTATCGCTTCCCAACTTCAATAGGTGAATGCTATCGGCTGTAGGCAATAACTCAGGCACATAAGTATCTATCTGTCGACGCCTTCTGGTCACCGTATTTCAAACTCCTAGGTAAACTTCGATTAAACCGGGCCCCGTTTGGTTAGGTGGCATTTAGATCGGACGATACGACTGCGCTGTGATCGTATCGTTGGATATTTTTTATAAATAAAAAGGAGGAGTTTCACAATAATTATCGAAAAAAAATACCAAGCTTGACTATTACTATTTCTGAAGACATTAAAAAATGTATAGTTTGTTTAGACAATATATTATTGTAAATATATATATTTTAAGAATAACTTGAATTAGACACTATCTTGCTGAACTGGGCCTATTTGGCGCAGCCACACACAAGATATGCCATTGAGTAGGTATAATTTAAATATTATATTATTATTTTGTTGCTTTTATTATTTAAAATGTGCGTCTTGTGCAGTGTTAAATAAATTTCCTTCTTTCTTTTCTTTTTCTTGTCACCTAACCGTCAACCGTTAATGAATCGTTAACAAACAGTGGCTACTATATCTTGGCCTATTTTTCCATATTTGAGATTGTTGTCAGTGTACTAAGATATACTACGTCACTATTAGCTAATCATTCATTACGCTAAGTGATCTCTCTGAGTTCGACAGTAAGTCTTTTTAGTTTTTCTTTAGTTTATTTTTGTTTACTTTTCCGGAAATAATTAACTCAAAATACATGTCAATAGAAGTATGTAAGGGTCTGTTTCACCACCTCTGGATAGTTACTAACCGCCGGATAAATTCAAGAAAGGAATCTATCTGCCACGTAATCTTACGGGAACTTACTAGGAAGTGGTGGAACTGGCTCTATTTGTTGTTGTCGGGCTCTATTTGTTGTTGTCGGGCTCTATTTGTTTTTGTCGGGCTCTATTTGTTGTTGTCGGGCTCTATTTGTTGTTGTCGGGGTCTATTTGTTGTTGTCGGGCTCTATTTGTTGTTGTCGGGCCTTATAGTCGTGTATTGTAAATTTTGATTTCACCACTCTGTCAAGCAGAATGCAGTTGATTACAGAATCTCAGTCAATTGGAACTATAGTCGATAGTCTACCACTTAACACATAATTAGACAACTTTTTTAACAACTTCAAATTTTAACTCTAACACTGTAAAGATGTTTTAAGAAAAATAAAAACAAATATCGGATACTGTAAAATTTCTTTCAATCGTTCGCAGAGGCGAGCGCGAGACAGTTGATTAGAGAGTCCTACTCACCCCACACTATTCTGCACGGCGTAATGAGGCCGCCGGTGACCAGCGGTTTAGGCCCCACCTATCTTACCGTTTTCCATTTGGGCATTCGGATTTGATGACTAAAGAGGCTTTACGTAATCCTTTTTAGACTAGAAGGCACTATTCGTATATCTAAATACGATTATCCTTGTGAGATACACACAAACACAGTAAATATCTGTGTGGATACGTGTACCCAAAAACCTCTCTGATTTCGTTGTTACCAAGATCTTGCTTTTGCAATTTATAAAGAGTAAATAGGTTGACAGCATCAATAACAGTGATAGTAGTGATTGCAGTGAAGACATAGTGATAGCAGTGATTGCAGTCAAGACATAGTAACAGCATTGATTGCAGTGATTGCAGGGATAACAGTGACAGCATTAATAGCAGTGATAGCAATAATTGTAGTGATAGCAGTAGGTATATTTATATATATTTTTCATGAACTAATGGGGTGTGACGGTGTATGTACAAAAATTTGCTAGTATAGTATAAGAGAAACACCCAGATAGTTATACACATAACCTAAATTAAAAAATTAGAAAAGCCCCGACACTTAACGTATTTTGTGGTGGCGGCCATCTTGGATTTGAAATTTATCATAGTGTATAGTATTCTCCTAGTTAAGCCCTTTCATTTGATACCCATATTGAGGGAGTTATAAAAAAATATATAATTCGCTATTTTGTGGCGGCGGCCATCTTGGACCGATTTTCATAAAACATAGCTAAGAACACTCCTGACTAGTTCACCTTTCAAATAAAAAAATCTAAATCGGTTCATCATTCGGGAGCTACGATGCCACCCACACACACACACACACACACACACACACACACACACACACACACACACACACACACACACACACACACACACACACACACACACACACACACACACACACACACACACACACACACACACACACACACACACACACACACACACACACACACACACACACACACACACACACACACACACACACACACACACACACACACACACACACACACACACACACACACACACACACACACACACACACACACACACACACACACACACACACACACACACACACACACACACACACACACACACACACACACACACACACACACACACACACACACACACACACACACACACACACACACACACACACACACACACACACACACACACACACACACACACACACACACACACACACACACACACACACACACACACACACACACACACACACACACACACACACACACACACACACACACACACACACACACACACACACACACACACACACACACACACACACACACACACACACACACACACACACACACACACACACACACACACACACACACACACACGACAAACTTATAACACCCCGTCGTTTTTGCGTCGGGGTTAAAAAGCTTATATTCATCATAAAAATATTGGCAAACCCAATACCTCTTGATCAGCAGTCCGGTACTCGCAACGCTAGACCATATAGACGTCTTCAAACACTACAACATAATACCGATAGAGTTGCACCGTCTTAATTAGTTAAAACCAAGGATGGATCGAGCTCGTCTCCTAGACGTGATTAACTAATAGACAGACGGCGCATCTTCACTATTAGTTCAATATAGATGGAACTGGGGTTCTATTTCGAAATATATTTGGATACTTTGATGCACAAGAGTGATCTAATATAATTAATTTTTGTGCACACAAAAAAATGTAACTACAAAAAATATAACATACCATCACGCCTGTATTCCTCAATTTAATTCAATTCAAAATGTTTATATTTCAAATAAGCTTTCACAAGCATTTATGAAACGTTAAATGATTCTAAGAAATGGCGAAATGGGAGAAATGGCGCGCCATGAAGGAGGCTTATGTCCAGCAGTGGACAACAGTAGGCTGAAGTGATGATGATGATGATGAAATGATTCTAAATGACGGTTCCAAAAAGTTGATCCTATGGAGAAGAATCCGAAAAGAAACTTAATGGATACTCTTTTAAAATGTAATAACTCTTATTGAGTTTGTTGTGATATCGGAATGTATGGATATTGTAGGTTAATTTAATAGTCAACCCCTCAAAAAGAGATAAAAATAAGGTTCGGCAGAGGTACCGATACCGATATAGCTACATACATTCCCGTCCCAATTCCCGTCATCGTCTTAGTGAATTCCCGATCATAACACATAGGACAATATTGGCAAGTGCAGTTTTAGTTAGTGTGAGTCAGATATTTATAGACAGCGGGGATTCAGGAATGTCCGCACCAAAACGTCACGTCACTAGGTTCTCACTGAAAACCAGCACTGTGTGCCTTGCTTGAGATGGCATCATGCTGAGTGGGGACCTATTTGTGTTTTTTACACTAATTTTATTTTGTATCTTTCTATTTATAATTGTTAGACGTCAGCTAATATTGTTTGTTTTATTCTTACTAGTGTATGGTTGTACGTCTATGTTGTGGCAATAAATCTGTTTTCTTTCTTTCTTCTTCTTCAAAAAAAGATACTGCATAGTAATGCACGTATCCCAATCTCTTTAAAATAATTTATTTCTTCATCAATTCACAAACATTTCCATTGTTACCTACCTAGCTTATTGTATCTAGAATTAGAATAAAATAAAATATTTAATGAATTATCCTTCGTACCGTGTTAAAATGAATTTAAACCACCATATTATTTAATATTACCACCTAAACTTTACACCAGCACAAGCAGTTATGTGACCTTAACATACCTACAAATAATTAAACCGAAACAGTAATTAGCAGGCAAAGTACACTACACTACACACTAGTTTGAAACTGGAGGTCTGCGTTAATTCTCAAAGGGGCGCTGATATTGAATTTCAGCGCTGATGAATAAATAGTGCGAGTTGAAGTACAATTAACAAAACAGTTATGTATACAGGCAGCTAGCGACATCTGCGCCTTGACAAAGATTGTGATAAAAACTAATTTGTAGCTGAAGGATTTTTCATGATTAATGTCGGCAACTGGTAAGTAGTTATCGTGGCTAATAACCAATACCAGGCGCCTGGCTGATGCGTAACCCAGCCTTAGAAGCACCTAGCGACTGTTATTTTTTACCTTTCATTTACTACGGACTGTCCGTAGCCTTACCACAAAGTCTTGTCAGAATATTAGCGCTGCAGCTTGCTCATGCTTGCTGCAATAAAGTGCTAACATAGTGGCCTATTCTGATGTCGCTCAAGATAACGTATTATATTTTAAACTTTAGAGAATATACTTTCTTTCATAATTATGTACGTTGCTAACAACACATGCGTTTTGACACATATTGTGTAATATTGTTACATAATTATCCGCCCATCTATCTAATCTTTTTGTTAACTGTACACACCGGGTCACATAGTACCATGCTAGAGAATTAATACTCCTGAATTTGAACATGTTGAGAGAAATACTGAAAGACGATTAACAAAACAGATTTATCACTCGAATTTCTATGGAATACTCAGAAAGACCAACCTTATTGGTGAGGCCTTCAAAAAGATGTGTAGTACTCGCAAAAACGTGTGTGTATGACAAGATGGACATGTATGAACTTGGAAGCAATAAACCAACGGTCAAAAATGGCCTTTATCCAGACTTGGGAAGAGATGGCTCTCAAAAAATAAATCCTTATTCCCTTGACATAAGTATCAATTTACTTTCTTCGCAAAAATATGCAATACCTAACACAAAAACACCTTTTTTGATCAAATTTTCAAGTACATGCATGTTTTCCTCGCACGAGCTGGTTTTAATTTGAACATAATACGAGTGTTTGACATCGACAGTACTTTAACAGTCGGTGCGTACTTCAATTTACTTCCTCCCCGCCTTCCTTGGGGAAAACAAAGGTCACATTGGTCGGAGAGACACGGTCCCGAAAATGTAACCTTATTAATCGATATAACAACATAATAAATGTATAAACATTCGGGCGAAAATAACATTGTAATACGTGTTTTCATTTAAATGTTTCAAATATTTTAAAGAATTATTTTAATAAATTAATAGATCTCGCAGCTGTTGATTTCGGAGGTTCTGTTTTCTGATTCTGTTGAGTTATATTTTCATTAAACCATATATGTATAGGCACATTTATGTAATGTCATGTAAATGTAAATACACCGTAACGTGGCCCACAAAATGACCCAGAGTATGTACCGCTATCGGCCACCCCTGATGAAGTAGTTAAAGGTGAAAGCAGAATAAAAATATTTTTTATGGTATAAACCAGTAAACGAGCAGACTAGTCACCCGATTTATGAGTAGTCATCTCGGCCCATGGGCGCCTGTAAAACCAGATACATTGCTAACAGGGAGAGCGAACCAGCTTTTACGCGCAACTTTTTCGACAGACTCCAGATAAATGTGGATGATCCTTTAAATATGCCTTCTTTAGTAAAAATTGTGAGGTTACAAACTACAATGACTAGTCATGTGTTTAATAAAAAAACACAATTCACAAAACTAAACATGTAGAACAATACATTTAGTTTGATTTATCTTCAGACCTCAAAATCGTAGCAGAAAATCATTTTTTATTCAGTATATTTGAACGGGCCTTTAAAAACCTATCTTGTGTGTTTTAGTGTAATAAATTTTCGTTTCTACACGTTGAGTAATTTACGAGTAAACCTAAAAACTTTTATTTTAAAACTGATTTGTTTTTATGTAATTGTAATGCAGTACTATTTTAAGTTATGGACGATTTTTGCCTTAACGATCAATGAATAAATAGCGTAAAAGCAACTTTTTTATTTTACTTCATTTACGTCCCACTGCAATTTACATTTCGAACACCAAATGATCTTTGAAAAAAATACTCAGAAGATAACCAGTTACTAAAGCACCCGGTCTCCTTGACTAACCGAAACGTGCCTCGACGTGCATTACTTTACCTATGTCTAAGAAGTTCAATTACGGCGTTCGCTGAAATTAGGCATTTTTCTTTGCTAAATGTGTCGTGAAGTGAAAAAAGTTTCAGCGTCCCTTCACACCGTCTTATGTAACTTCAAGTCATTCTTTTTCGCACTGAAAAAAAAATATCGCACCTTTTTCGTGAAGTTTGTGAAAAAATGAAAGCGAGCGTCGTAGATAAAGAGATTTTTTTAAGTGAATTTTGTTTTGATGAAAGAAGTATTTTTATAAAACGGTGTCTATTTTAACCTTGGGAATAATATGTCTTACATAAAAAACTACGTGTATTATCAAAAATACGAATTATTTTTATAAAACACAGTTACGTAGCCTGTGTAGCGACTCTTCTGTGTATGACAAGATTATGCATGCTGATAAAGAAACAAAATTACAAGAATTAGAATAAAATCGATTGACACATCATGCATCAAAATAGGATAAGACGTTTAGGAGCTACGGCGCAACAAATATAATTATCTAAAAACAAATATGCTTAGACCGCTATTTTATATAGTACGAATAATTTATGATTAATCAAAAGCAGCGAATTGAATTTTCATCAAAACTGCTAAATAGTATTGAGTTCATCTTACAAGTCAAAGTTTGATCCCAAGATGTCAAGATTTAATAGTTATGCAAGTATTGTTGAACAATTACCAGTTAAAGCTTCTTTGGTGAAACTGCTGCCCTAAAACAAAAAAAATAAGAACATTTTTATTTTTACCCGACTGCCGAAGGAGGAGGGTTATGTGTTTGACGCGTATGTATGTATGTATGTATGTATGTCCGTTCCTATGTCCGGTCGTAACTACTCAACGGCTCAACCGATTTAGATAAATGACACCTCATTAGATTCGTCTTGATGGCACGAGTGTCACTAAGTACATGAAATTAAAAAAAAAACAATATGGCGGATTTTATACGCTTTAATGTGCGAATTGATTTTGAAAATGATCTTTAGTTGTATCAATTTACATTTTAAATTATCATTAAGGATCTATCTAGTGATTCTATGATGATTTATAAACTAAAAAGAAGGAAATAAAATCAATTATTAGATGAAAAAAAAAACCCGACTGCGTAAAAAGTAAACGCGGGACAAGCAAAGAAACAATTTGGTTTATGAACGAACAGCTTGTCCCGCCTGCAATACATTTTCCAACATCACAGAGCTTGTTTTTAGATTTTTAGTTAGGACTTTTTATTAATCTGCTGAATTGAAGTTGAACATTATTTTCTACAGCCTATCACGCCTTTATTCCCCGAATTGTTTTTTTTAACCATAAGGGTGGCAAAAAGTATGCGGTCCGTGTGATAGTAGACGGTTACCGCAGCTTATGGACGCTTACAACACCGAAGCGTCACTCACGCGTTGACGACCCTGGGGAATGTTCTTCTTGCTGCCAGCGCAGCGCATCCTTAGAGCTCTGGCAACTTTACTCACTGCAGGAACACAACACACAATAAAGTGTGTTATTTTTTAGGCAGAGGATGCGAGGGAAGATGCGGGCAACAGCTAGATTTTTTTATAAAATTATAAATAATAATAAAAAATAAATGCAAGTGCGATTTTTATTCAATACGAAGCCGACATGTTGCCTATCTAAGTAGCTGAGGATCTTTAAGGATTTTCAAGAACAACAAAAGGTGGCCATCTCGCCATTGCGTGCCTCCATCACTGGTTTGATTGTCGATTGCCACAGAGTCAAATAACTCTTAAAGTGTAGCGCAGGAGTGCCTTGTAACCGTCTTCAAAAAAAATAGGTTTTCAATTCGACTGGTATGTTTTTGTATGTACATACGCTAAACGGTTTCTCCGTCAGTCGTAGACCGATTTTAAAATTCCTTCTTTTTTAAGAGTTTACCCCTGACGTGGTCCCATAAATAAGAACATTGCGGCTTGTTTTTTATTTAAAAATATTTTATATAAGATAGAATAAGGGCCTGTGTCACTTACAAATGACAAAAAATGGAACACATATTGCCTTTTTTTTCTTTTCATTCCGTGATTCGAATATGAGATTACAACTCGATTATCTCTGTTACTATAAAAAGCAAGTACGAGGTATTAAGATAAAACTTTAGGAACATGTATTGAGGTCACTTGCTCTAGGAACTACAGAATAGCCAAAGTTCTTACATAACACTGAACGAGACTTCCTATTCTAGTACTTAGGTCATGTCTCAAAACTGCGTCACATTAGATAAAATAAATGATATAATTTCGCATAAATGAATATCTTATCTTATATTGCTGTGGGGGCTGGTATAGCCAGCAACACTTTGACCCAATGGGATATTTTGTGTTGTCCCCATTACCGCATAGACGTAGTTCATGAAGGCGGCTAACCCACAGAGAGGAAGGAACCTAAAATCTTCTGGCTTTGGGTACCCGTTGCCGGGAAGACTCATCCGTTTCGTCGCCAGGACGTTACAATTAAACAGAAATGAATAAATATTTTAACGTTATCATAGTACTCGTAGGTACGGGTGCTTAGTACATACACGGGTGTTTCTTATGTATTATAAGTACGTATTTACAAAAATGTTTAAATAAGTATTACACCCATTGTCTAATACCCATAATACGAGGCTACATGCTTAGTTTGGGACTAGATGGTGATGTGTATAATGTTCCAGGATATTATTATTATTCAAAATAATTTTCGAAAAATATATACCATATTTTTATTTATTTCGCAGCCATTTCGTAATTTAATGAGTGTAATATTATTAAACAGATCCGCAAAATAATTTTCGAAAACTCGAAGCCATGTTTTCATTTATTTCGCAGCCATTTCGTAATTTAATTAGTGTAATATTATTAAACTGATGCGAATATAACTGTTGACACCTACCTGGCGAGCGGCAACAGGTGAAACACGAATAACTGCCAACAACACCGACCTCCGACGTGTTTGTGTCTCTCGAAATAATGTTATGAGTATTATAATTATACATTTTATGGTCACGGCTATGTCATAACTACGCTGATCAACCAATCTGCATTTGCTGCGAATAATCCATGAATTCTTTAAAAATAGAGAACCGTTCCGTACCCTAAAAAGCATGTTCAAGTTCAAGCTCAAAATGTTTTTATTTCAAACTAGGTTTCCACGAGGGGCTTCGCCCGCGTGGTCTCGATAACTTTTTTCCCCCGTTGTTGCAACATTTTTCATTGCTACTCCGCCACTATTAGTCGTAGCGTGATGGGATATAGCCTATAGCCTTCCCATATAAATAAGCTATCTAGCACAGAAAGAATTTTTCGAATCGGTCAAGTAGTTTCGGAGCCTATTCAATACAAACAAACAGTCAAATCTTTCCTCTTTATAATATTATAAGTACTTATACCAGGCCACTCAGAAAGTTTTGCGACAAAAAGTTTTTATTAAGACACTGGCCACTTGTAATTATTTTGAAAACTTCAATTATTTAAAAGTAAAAATACCACTGTTCGATTTTCAAGCTTTTACAAGCATTTATGAAACGTTACATGATTCTAGTTGCACGGTTCCAAAAAGTTGATCATATGGAGAAGAATCCGGCAAGAAACTCCATGGACACTCTTTTAAAATAAGAGTTGTTACATTTCACTGGTATAGTAATGTAAGTCATCGGTCCCGTCATATATAAAGTCGTAAAGAGTAGAGTCAGAACTTCAGAAGTCCAAAAAGACCCGAAAATATTTGTCAGCATTGTTTTTGATGCGCAATTTTAAACTAGAATCACTGTTTATCAAGCACACAGTCGTCACTCAGATCTCAGAAATTATGATGATGAGATTTGTAATATTCAGTCTATCACAAACATCCTGTGACGTCATTGAAATCTAGTTAACTCTAATGAGCATACAATAATTGTAGGTCATGTTGAACGTATACAGTAATTAGCTGACATAAACATGACGCCTATTTTCAAGCATAGCATCGCACCGCACGCCATCGATAGACAGTTCAGGGGGGCTAGACAAGTTGCATTTTGACATTCGAATCGATAAACAAAATGTATGGAAATGACACAAGCTTTCGACAAATCGGGCTGTCACTAATGTCATTTACATACATTTTGTTTGTCGAATCGAATGTCAAAATGCAACTTGTCTAGCCCCCCAGTTACGTTCATTGTCTTTATCTCTTCCTCTATCTCTTTTTGGGTGTTTGGACGTCATAACCATAGAGAAACATGGCGTCCAGCGTTTTCAACGTTTACGAAAATTGAAAATGTAAAATGTTAATGCATTTTTATGGCATTTAACTATGTATTTAATCGTTAAATTTGCGTATTTTTTATTTTACTGGTTTAGAAGAACCTTCGACACTTAAAAAAAATTGTGTAATTGATGTAATTTAGATCAGGACGATGGTTACCTCATTAAATGCTAACAAATTCACTAGTTTTCAGAACTAGACGTTATCACCTTAAGTAATGGACATATTTCTCTAAAGACCACCTTGGTCGTTACCCAAAAAAAATATCAAGTGAAAGGATCTCATTTGGAATATCCTCCTTACGTTAAAACGACTGTTTTTTTCATCAACCCAATAGCTCCCAAAATTGGAAGTCATCAGGTAAATAGCCCCAAGTTTTGTTAACGCTATATTGTAATCCTGATTCTGATTTAATGACTTGCAGAGTAGGGGCCCGTCAGTCTTTGTAATTAAGGGGCTGATTATACGGAACCAAAGGGTCACCTTTGCTTAAGTAATTATGAAAATTGGTGGGTAAACGGTTGTGAGATGGAGTTACTTAAGTGCGTTGGTCTCCGTGAAGGGACACTTTAGAAGTGTAATCATTTATTGAAGTACGGGAGAAAAAGTGATAAAAACTGTATTAAAATAAAAAAAAGCCTTATTGACTTTGGTTATGCCTTGAAATAAATAATAATTAAATAAATATCCTGGGACATTTTTACACAGCACCATCTAGTCCCAAACTAACCAGAGCTTGTACTATGGGTACTAGACAATGGATATAATACTTATATACTTTTATTTGTAAATACATACTTATAATATATAGGAAACACGCAGACAAACACAAACACTTAAATTCATCACAATAAATGTGTATGTCCTGTGGGAATCGAACCCACGACATCGTGATCAGCAGTCCGGTACTCGAACCACTAGACCACAGACGTCGTCAAACGACGTCTGTCATCGTCGAACGGTCAAGAGCAACTAACATCCAAACATCCAAGCTTACAAACTTTTGCCTTAATAATATTAGTATTAAGAGTACCTACCAAATAGATTTTAAAGAGTCACTTTTAGTAGATGAAGGAAAAAATATACTATGTGACACCTACAAGTTCTCTTTATCTTTAAACATTGTTACAAACATTTTCCAGTATCTAAACAACAGACTATAATCTAGACCCTTCCGAACCAATTTTAAATATTACCCTCATTTTCTAGATTTCCCCCATAAAGGCCTGAGGTTCGAAGGACCTCATAAAGATCCTAACTTACGACTTGGGAGTCTGGGTCAATCTACGGAGGCGTCTGTTGGCCTCTATAATGGTTGACCATTTGAGACCATGTGACGCTAAATCCTATTAGGTTGAATACTCTTTTGTGACGAACTCTTTATTGTTCAATGGATATAGTTTCATGATGGAGGAAGAGGAGGAGGCGGGGGCTCGTGGCCAAGTTGTAACTACGCTGATCAATCGATCTGCAAAGTTAAGCTTCACTTGCCGCAGTCAGTCTGTGGATGGGTGACCACATATCGAGACCCCTCCGTGCCTCGAAGAGCACGTAAAGCTGTCGGTCCCGGTTGTCATACGAACACCTAAGAACATCGTTAATGGTAGTCAGAAACCTAAAAAGCCTGACAGCCAGTCTTTCCTTCGAATATCGGTATTGCCTAAAAATTGGGTTGCGGAGGTCTGATGACAGTCGCTCCGTGTAAAATACTGATATTCAGCCGCATCCTGGTTAGACTGGAAGCCGACCCCAACATGGTTGGGAGAAGGCTAGGAGGAAAAAAAGGATATAGTTTCATGATGAGATGATGGACTCTTATGTATGTTATTAGAGCTAGATATTATGTCTCTACATATATTAAACTGTTATGTAATTAAGTTAGTACAACTAAAATAGACACGTCATTGAAATAAAACTACTTTTTACGGATTTTATCGCGTTATATTGATATTATTTTAATCCCGACGTTTCGGACCCTTTACAGCGTCCATGGTCACGGGTGACTAATCGGATTGCCAACAATTAACAAAAATGTAGGGTAGCTGTTAGTAATTGAAACGTCAAGACGCCTACCACCTTAGTCACCCGTGACCATGGACGCTGTAAAGGGTCCGAAACGTCGGGATTAAAATAATATCAATATAACGCGATAAAATCCGTAAAAAGTAGTTTTATTTCAATGTCTAGTATTCGCGTAAGTGTCAGAAATCAGTAGACACGTCATGCTCGTGAACGAGTGCTGTCTGTCGGGGCTGGTCAGTTCTTACTCCCAATAGCTATCTTTTTTATTTTACACATCAAACTGCACAATCCTCAAAACTCTCATCTAAATTGTCACTGTTACCAGGTATATATATATATATTTTTAATAAGAGTGAGACTAAGGAGTTTGGCTCTTCTCCGTAAGTCCTACTTTTTGGAACCGTGCAACTAGTTTGACTTTTCAAAAGTACCTATTTAGGTATATGGTCTAATTGAAACAAAATATCTGAATTTGAACTGTCGTTCGTCTAGTGGTCCAAAGCGCGACTGCTGCGCTATAGGTCTTGGGTTCGATTCTGGGTTCGAGCAAAGTGTTGTTGGGTTTTTCTGTGAAATTCCCTCGGAATTCGAAGTTGTGTAGGTAAATGTATAAATTGATTTCTGTAAATACATATTTTAAAGAGGCTTTTAATTTTTAATTTTATAACTAGAATCCATAACGCCAGGATGTTCTCACTGGTAGAAACACTAACATTAACTCTTTGGAACCATTCAATGAATTTTTGCCTTCTCAAAAGTACCAATTTTAATGTTCTAATTGAAATTAAACATGTTGACTTTGATTTAAAGATCGCAATTACAGTTGAAGTATGCAGCAACCCTGGTTCCGCAAACAGATTTGTTACTCTAGTTTCCCTTCCACAGAAGCTATTTTATTACAGCACGTGAGCTACAAGCATTTAACAAGGCCACGTAAATGCAGCCGTGTGCTTGCGCGAGAAAATTATGGCTTACTTAGCTTCTGACAAATGTGTGTCGTGGATATTGCATTGTATTTTGTCGCGCTGCAATGAAATGTAATGAAATGATATTTATTTATGTAAGTAGATCCTTAAAAGACATTTGTACAAGTCATTATATTTCTCTGAGAAGAAACGCCGAAACAAACTCAGAGAATCATGGTCTCTTTTGAAGTTCAGATAGTCGTAGTATATATCGGATATGCGAGTTAAACAACAATAGAAACAAAAAAAAAAACAGTGTTTATCACTTAAATACTAGCGACCCGCCCCGGCTAAGCACGGTTTGAATTTCTAGGATTTTTCTACAATAATCTGCATGTATACTACATGAAAACCTTCCTATTGCTAAAAACTGCATTAAAATCCATTGCGTAGTTTAAAAGATCTAAGCGTACAAACAGCAGACTTTGTCAACCGACTTCAAAAAAAGGAGGTGGTTCTCAATTCGACTGTATTTTTTTATATGTTTGTTACCTCAGAATTTTCGACTGGGTGAACCGATTTTGATGATTCTTTTTTTATTCGAAAGCTGGTGCATACAGATTGGTCCCATAAAAAAAATATCGAAATATTTTATACTATGTACATATAATTATGTAACTGATATTTTTATTAGTTATCATAATAATGATGACGTTTTTGGTCTAGTGGTACGAATGGACGAGGTCGTAGGTTCGATTCGCACAAATATTTCTCACAAATATTTCTGTGATGAACAAATAAGAGAATTTTGCGGGGTTGGCAACGCGTGAGTGATGCTTCGGTGTTGTAAACGTCCATAGGCTGTGGCACCCGCCTACCACAAAGCGGGCCACATGCTGGTTTGCCACCCTTATGGTATAAAAAAATACTTATGACATTTTGATTACAAGTGTAAGACAAAAAGTCTTACACTTATATTAAAATGGTCCAGTAATATTTATCTATCATCACTACATAGTCTAAAACAAAGTCGCTTTCTCTGTCCCTATATCCCTATGTATGCTTTAATCTTTAAAACTACGCAACGGATTTTGATGTGGTTTTTTTTAATAGATAGAGTGATTGAATAGGAATGTTTATATGTATAATAACATACCACGCGGGCGAAGCCCCTGGCGGGAAGCTAGTTTATAATATATTATATTTAATATGTAGGTATATGTATTGTATAAGAATCGAAGTAGGTATAAAAATATTTGCATACACAGCGATCCAAACTAGGTTCTAGACAACGGGCTTGAGCACCTATTTTTGTAAATACTTGTGTAATTATAAAAGTATTACATCTAGAAATGGAGTTGTGTAAAGTGTTCCAAATATTTATTATTACTGTAAGCTTAAGAAACTAATCGAAGATAAAAGTAAGTCGGTAGGGCACAATCAAAATGGCACAGCATTATGTGCTTAGTACAAAGGGCACATGTGTGCTTATTCTATTGATGTACCGCCATTCAAAGTAATGACTGTTCCTCTTTGTCCCGTTACCCTAATAACCATAAATTCCCATGCCTCCAATCTATGGTGAAATGGGACCTTAGAATTCTTGATGAAGTTGTAAAGGGTAGATAGAAAATAAAAAACCAGTCCGGTCGGATCCGTATATAGAGGGTTCCGTACCATTTTCTGTAAATAATAATAATTCTTTATTGACATAATATTGCGACATTACAAATTACAATTCCCTGACCCCTACGCTGGATAGTAAAGACTCGTTAAATTTTTTTAAAAAAACGGGTGAAGATACGAACCCGCACATAAAATTTGTATAATTTGTTGTTAATTATAGTGGCATTAGAAATAGATACCCTGTAGAAACATTAACTCTCTACATTACATTACAGCTTATGAGATACAGCCCGCTGACCGACAGGCTGACGGACAGTGAAGGCTTAGTAATAGGGTCCCGTTGGACTCTTTGGATACGGAACCCTAAAAACAGCTAACTTTTTTTATCTTCGTGAATTTTAGAGCCTGGAAATGATAATGGACATCGCGACCTTTTCAGGATAGCTTTGATCTTAAAAAGGTCAGTTGTGTCATCGATGACAACTTAGTCCCTCGCTATTAGTTCAACTTCAAAAAAAGGAGGAGGTAAGAACCTCCTCCTTTTTTTGAAGTCCTTTCGTTGAAAACTAACGTTCACAAAATGACCTCAGCTAATGTAACTTTACCTCACCAATGGAACAATGTGTTATTTAACCACGCAATTATTAACCCGTCAATTGATCCAAACACAGCTTAACTTAAAGTTAAGTTAGCGACTGAGATCAGTGCGTAAAACTCTCTTATACTTGATGGAAGTACTTGCCAAGTTTAACTGTAGTTCTGTATAGTTAGCGAGTGTAATTGCGTTAGTTAATTTACTTAGATCTTCCGATTAGCTAAGGTTAAATACAATGTTTAGTTAAGCGTGTCTTTATTAATTGACGACGTCTGTGGTCTAGTTGTTCGAGTGCCGGATGCTGATCACGAGGTCGTGGGTTCGATTCCCACAAGACACAAACATTTATGTGATGAACTTCGGTGTTTGTGTTTGTCTGGGTGTTTCTTATATATTATAAGTATGTATTTACAACAAAAAAAAGTATATAAGTATTATATCCATTGTCTAGTACCCATAGTACAAGCTTCGCTTAGTTTGGCACTAGATGGTGCTGTGTAAAAATGTCCCAAGATATTTATTTATTATTATTAAAAATTACATGTAATTGTTTTGAGTGCTGCTTATTCGTCATTAGCTTAATGGTAGTTATCGTGAGTGCTACGCTTGAAAATATGGGTTCGATTCCAGAGTCATGTCATGTGATACCGTTTTCTTGGGTTGAGCAAAGTATTAATTGGGTTATTTTCTATGAAATTTTCAATAGCAGCTTTGAGTTTTAATTTATGCCCGGTTAATGGCAATAGGCCCCACACTCTACTACATGGGACCTAAACACACCGGTGAAATATTGGTGTTCGAGAAATACAGGTGTATTGGTCGGCGTTCTTATTAATAATCGGGGATAGTGATTCATCCGTAATCTTAGGTACCTAAGTTATTGAAAGACACGCCGTATTGTTTTATTGTTAGAATGTTAAAAAAATATTATACAAGGTTGAAGGGACGTCGAAGCACATCCGAATACCATAAGTTCAGTACAAGATACTGGTCTCCGCTACGTTGAAATTTGCCGTAACTTTTTTCATCAATTTTTCAATTTTTTCTGCAGCTTTTTTACTTGAACGTGTAAAAAAAAACATTATTTCTATTTACCCAAATTAGATTTATAATTAAATGATCAATATTTCATTTATTTCGGATCGTAGGCCCGATAACATTCACTGCGGAGCGTTATAATCGCATTTTTAGCAAAACACTGCGCGCTCAAAAATGATAATATCTGTAATAACCGATCATTTTCTACATAAAATAAATGACTAGGTCATTTTATTTTTGACCTTGAGTGAAACCTTGTCACGAGGCTTGTGCGTCAATGTCCCTTCCACCTTGTAAATAAATATATATATAAATATATAATTTCACAGACCGACACTACTTACACACAAACAATATTCAACAAGTGCAAACAGCGGGCCCATCAAAAAGACAAACTGAACATTTATTCACTACACTTAATAAACTTACGCAGTCGCGTAATTCTGCGTAATAAATCGCGGCAGAATAGCTCGACCTTAAGTTAAATCGCTCGGGATTACGCGCCCTTTATATTGTTTTAGTTTTTGATACCCCACTTAGAGACCGTAAGTTTTTATCGAGGAATAAAGCCGTTTTATTTGGGGGAGGCTTGTTTGTTTTCTGATTAGGGTAGGTGGAGGTGGAATTTGTGTTGTATTAAATCGAATTAATTTTTATTTATGGCCAGTTTGAAAATACAGGCCTGATACGGTTAATTTTTAACCCCCGACGCAAAAACGACGTGTTTCACGTGTCTGTGTGTGTGTCTGTCTTTGGCAACCGATTTTGATATTGGATTTTTTTTTGTTTGAAAGATGAATTACTAGGGAGTTTTCTTAGCTATGTTAAATAAAAATCGGATCAAGATGGCCGTCGCCACAAAATAGCGGATTTTTGTGGATCCGATATTTTTTATTTCGTTCAGGCAAAATTCCCGGGTCACATAATATTCACCGGTTGATGTATGTAATATTACACATACCTCATTCTCTAGCGAAAACATACCACTGTCCACTACGCCTATTTTTCCCGTAGAGTTAGACAGGTGTACTAAATGTATACTCACCGCTTGCTGTTATGTTTAGGTCCCATGTGTGGGCAAGCCCATTGCCATTAATTGAGCATAAATCTAAACTCCATATTCACTTGAAGGAGGTCATCAAAATCCCATACACCCCAGCCCAAATTTGTACCGAAGGTACATGACAGCCGTCAAGTTTTTACTATGAAATCATAAAGAAACAGTTATTAGTGTGATAAAATGGCGTGATTTTTCCCAAATTAAAGGTAAATTTTCTCATCCCCCAGTCATCATTAAAAAAAGTACGACTACAGTTTTAACCAGTGTTTTTTCAATACGTGTACCTTCGGTACATCTTTTAGGCCGATTTCGATGACAACCTTAATAGAAAAAAATTACTGCATGACCTAGGAATCGTAATCATTACTTGTAGCGTAACAGTCGCACTTGGATTAATAACACAGACTTTGAAAATAACGGTTTAATAAACCGTAGTTTTGTATAAATCCGGTTATATATTTTTGTACAAAGCGCCAAGTTCCCGATATTTACCGGTCGATGCAAATGGCTGGAGAATAGGGCTGTATAGTATTGTGCCGGTGTACGGCGGATGAGGCAAATCAAGCGTGTAATTTTGATATATCGGCCAATTTTCGGGAAGGACAATAGGTTTTCTTATTTTCTATAGGCGTAACTTAGCAATGATTGCAGATTTGGGACAAAAGGGCCTTTGCTGTTGACAATAGAGACTATTTTGTATACAAAAGATGTGTTTTATAAGTTTCAGTGGTTTCTTGAATGATTATTATTTAGCATTGCGTATAGTAAGTGTAAGAACACAATAATTAAGCCTATTTCTAGAAATAGGTAAGAACTTTCCCTAATTTACTAGTATCAATTTCACAACGATGCCAATAAATTTTGCTCGAGACTAAATTGACTGTTTATCCAAGAATAAACTACTTTCACAGCAAAGTATTATTAGAGAAACTTATTATTGAATTTTTATGAGTTTTTTTTTTTAATTTTATCTTAATCAATTCGGAACTCGAATTAATGCCCCATTAATAGCAATAGACTTGCAAGTATTACACGAGACTAAAACGTAAGTACTGGCGAACTGTGAAGGCAGTCTCTTCTCTGCCAAACCTTTTTGGGGATTAAAGGCTTGGTGAAGCAGTCAACAGTGAAACAGAATAAAAAAGTTGGGTGAATACGACAGTTATTTGTTCCGTTTTTTTTAGAATTTCGATATTACACCTGTATTTTTACGCAATCTTATCCAAAACATAACCGTCGGTAGTGTGTGTAACTAACTGTTCCATCGTCTGTACCGAAAGACCTTTGTGATTCGGTTTCGAATGACTGTACATAAGGACCAATTTAGTTTTTCGATTTCAAACAAATTATGGAGCATAGTCTTATTGTACGGGCACAGAGGCATTGTGTTAGTGATATCCCACAAATCGCATCTCAGATATCGATTCAAGATAGTACCGTATCCAAACACTAGAGGTGTTCGTATCTCCATCCAAGAATGTAGTTCAGGGAGCGTGCTCATCCAGGCGTGTCGTTTAATATCCGCCGTTGACCAGCCCTGTCTTCTTGCGGTCAATATGCAAACAGATACCACAGTATAAAATGGACCGGTATGTAAAGGGACTGTGAATAAGTATTCCTTGCTTCTATGATGTGGATACAAAAGCATTTTATACTCGGGAGCGTATGCTTTTAATGGTTATCGTAATCTTTATCTCTTGTTATTGGTCCTTTTGTAAACAATTTTACCAGTGAAGACCCTTTATTTCAGGAATGGATGAAGGTTTTAAGTTCAAATTCGTATCAAGCTCTGAGATCTATGGTCCCTTAGAGGTGAAAAAAATTAAAATTTCTATATCTAGTCCTCTTAGATATTGTTTGGATGTGTAGATGATTTCATGTTTGTGTTTAAATATTTGAATATAAGAATGTTTGTTACTTCTTCAAGCTGCAACGGCTGGATATACTTAGATCAAAAGAGGTCATTGAAATCGACCCAAACGATGTACCGAAGGTACACTTATTGGAAAAAATACTTTATATTACGGTGGTTTAAACTCGTCGTACTTTTTTAATATTAACTGGGGGATGAGAAAAACTTTTAATTTGAGAAAAATCACGCCATTTTGGCACACTTTTATCTATATATCTTCGTAATGATTTCATAGTAAAAACTGTCAGTGTCAATTTCGGAATGTCAAACGCACGCCATTACTGCCAATTACGGCAGATTATAATTAGTTTCATACTGATTTCATGGTTAAAACTGTCAACTTGACAGCTGTCATGATCTACCTCCGGTACAAATTTGGGCTGAGTCGTATGAGCTTTAGATTACCTCCTTTAGAATAGATATAGCGTATATCCTCTATTATCATATACGATATAATTTGTATCCTCATCACATGTTCTCACAGAAATAATTACAACAAAAATTAAAAAAATTACGCTGGCATAGCCGCGAAATATACTAGTCTACATAATAAGTAGCTTATTATTAAAAAATAAGCAAGGCATAGGTTCTTATACAAAAGTAATGGAAAAAAAAATGGTTGAACGATCCAATCTTATAGAATTACTATTTATACGATAAGGTCTGAATCTAAGAAGTTTTAAACACCAATAAGTTTAGATATCTTAAGCTCCATCTTTAGTGTTGCAATAAAAAAAAACTAAGCTTGATACTTCTATCAATATAAAATTTTTAGGGTAAATCTGTCTGTGCGTATTTGCGTAATAAAAATGGACAGTAAATATTTTAGTTTGTTATTTATGTGAAAGAATAAATAATAAATACGCCGATGCAGTGATAGCCTAGTGATGTGACCATTAGTAAAATAAAAGGTCTCTAGTTAGAATCCAAGGCACATATAACTTCACAAAATCCAAATCCAAGCTCCGAGTTGGTACTGAGAACACTGGGAATCGAACACAATACCACAATCGGTAGCAGTCGACATAATTATGTCACTGACGTCAGTCCGAAAGGGTTAACAAGAGGTAGATTGTGGAAGAGAAATTCGACATCATAACATAACATAAACATACCATCACGCCTGTAGTCCTCGAAGAGTTAGGCAGAGTTGTACTAATATACACTCACAGTTTGCTGGTATATTTAGGTCCCATGTAATAGGGGGCGAGCCTAATGCCTGAACACAACTCCAAACTCCGAGCTGCTTGACCTGGGAATCGAATCCCGGAACCTAGGACCACTAGACTAACGAGGCAGTTACACATATCTTTAAATTATAAATTGTGTTTACGTAAGATATGCTTTCTTATTCTTATTCTTATATTTATTTCAACATCAACACAGACAAATCCTACACTAAAGCAACTAAGCATTCAAAATCCTCTAGTTCGGATAATGCCTATTTGTTTCTATTTACAGACTACAGAGTCCCAAGACGGGCATAAGCACGGATTGAGTTGGAAATCTCGATGGGCACCTAGATTCTCCTTGAGGATTTAGATGTAAACTGCAAAGGGTCTGAATGGGGAACTGGATGGGTAGTCGTAACCATTGAAGAGTATACGCTACGTCGAGTGTGATTTTATTTTGGGTAGTGTAGTTTTATTTTCATTCGGTAATAGAAACTTTTTTCTTGGATAAACTACGTGAAATACTGGCTGGTTTCACCACCTCTAATCTCCGGATAAATTAAAAAATGCAACAAGAGTTGTATTAAAGTAAAACTACATTTTACGGATTTTATCGCGTTATATTGATATTATTCTAATCCGTATAATATAGGACACTCCAGGAATCAATAGTGGAAACACCGATACTTAGCATGGCAACTGATGCCATGCTTTTGCGGCATGTTTATAAAAACACTATACCGTAGAAATGACCTCAAGGGAAGACTGGTTAAAGAGCCAGCTACCTTATGATGCCGGATGCCTAATATGGTATACCGATGGGTCCAAAATGGGACAGGATGTAGGCTGTGGAATACATGGAGAGCGGCGCAAGTTTAACAAGAGTGTAAACCTGGGACAGTACGCCTCTATCTTTCAAGCTGAAGTTTACGCCATTATAGAATGCGCGGAGGCGAATCTGCAAAAGCACTACGTCAACCACACTATTTACATAAACTCGGATAGCCAAGCAGCTCTATTAGCGCTAGATTCGAACGTCATGTCGTCGAAACTAGTGGAAGACTGTACAGTCCGGTTAAATTGTCTAGGAATGAGGAACAAAGTAGTTCTAAGATGGGTGCCGGGTCACGCGGGTATTGTTGGCAACGAACGTGCCGATGAACTCGCAAGAGCCGGAGCTAGTGGAACGCAGCAGGGACCTGAACCCTTCTGTGGGATACCAAAAAGCCTAGCTTAAAGAACCCTCACGAATATATGCTTTGAGACCGCCATCAAGCTCTGGACGGAATCGCCAGGCATGGTCCACTCCAAAGCACTAATCAAAGCCTACAATAAAAGGCATACAAACCAAATTCTAGCGCTTAGCAGAAACAATTTGCGCATTGTGACGAGAGCCCTAACAGGACACTGCTGCCTTAACAAGCACTCAATCTAAGGCTAAGCGACACGGCTACCTGTCGACGCTGTGAGGAGGCTGATGAAACGCCACTTCACCTGCTAGGGGAATGTGGATCGCTAATACACAAGCGCAGTACTCATCTAGGGAAACATACTCTAAGCCCTGATGAAATAAAGGAGCTTACCCCTAAGCAAATCCTGCAGTTTGTGTCAGCCGCAGGATTTAGCGGTGAACTCTAAGTTTCATCAAGCGGCGATCACAATAGACCCATCAGGGTCGATGTGATACAATAGCCGCGAACAACATAATAAAAAAAAAAAAAAATCCGTATAAAGTAGTTTTATTGCAATGTCTAGTATTCGCGTAAGTGTCAGAAATCAGTAAGAGTTGTGTTAAATCAATTTCAATGGGAAAAAATATTTTAATATTGAAGCAAAGTCGGGTTTGTTACAACACTATAAGTGTTGTTACAAACCCGACTTTGCTTGACTTGAGATCTGCTGGACCGATATTCATGATCTTTAATTTGTTGGATTTGTCTCCAACTCAAATAACAGAATAACTCAACAAGATAAAACAAGTTATTTAATTGAAATGCTTAAAAAATACAAAAAGATAACTATTAAATTTCACGAAAAAATACCTGACTGCATAAAAAGTACTAACTAAAAATCTAAAAACAAACTGTGCGATGTTGGAAAATGTATTGCAGGCGGGGCAAGCAAAGAAACAATTTTGTTTTTATTTAATTCTTATAATTGAGATTGAATGAACAGCTTGTACAACAACATAGGAACGGACATACATACCCGTAAAACATAACCCTCCTTCGGCAGTCGGGTAAAAAAACGAATGGAGTGTGGTTTCGAACTTGACGCGAGCGAACCTGCGGGTTTCATTATATTTTTAAACTATTTCCGTAGACTTGTAATAATAATAATTCAGATAACAGTAATAGAACCGGCAATTTATGTAGCACACCAAGTATCCAGCGGACATTCTCAACAAGTCGCATCCGTTGTACCGGAGACGCCTGGAAATGGATTCCTCTGAAACCCTCACTGAATAATGCTCTGCCTTATACTCATCACGTTACATCAAGAAATGCTCTTTTTAAACTTCCTCACAAACGAATTTGAACTCTATACTCCAATCCCTAAGTTCATTTTGCAATACCGAAATTACGGCTCACAATATGATTCAAACGCAAATGAAAGTCGACTTTAAGGTTAGTGGTATAGTGCTTGTTATTGTTTGGGTGTAAAAAAGGGTGTCAGTTCCTTGAAAATGCAAAAGGAATGGAAATATCCACTTGTCGCAAATAGATATAATCTGTAAAACTGTGTAATGTTAAGAAAAGCTTGGTTCGTAAACTGTAAAGAATACCTATTCTTTACAATATCGTCGTCGGTACGTCACAGGAAAAATAGCAAAAAAAGAAATATTTTATTCCACATTTCTTTGAGTAAAGACTTTTCACTGCCTGCTTATTAAAAAGGTAATAAAAAAAGTAAATAGCAACAACAAGGAGGTTGTAAAAAAACATACTAAGAACCAAAAAGGCTTAAACCCAAAAAAACAATGACTCGTCTATTTCAACATTTTATTTGAATTCACATTTCGAACGCCACCAAATTAAATATGGCGACATTTAATTTTCTATCCCTACCAACAAAGGAACGAATTTCCAATTGAGCCCCTGCCTATCTGGGCTCATATATCCAAGCGAATTACACAAGGCTTACACGCAGAACGTGTGGATTACATTACGTATTGTGGTATAGACAAACTAAGTATATAGTTCCGGGAAACTATGGGAAATACAGGATTAAGATTACAGAGTAATAAGGAAGTAAGTAATTAATCTCGGATCGGTTTATTTTCTCTTTCGAGTATATTTTACTTGTTTATCTGTACAGTATTTATATTAGTAAAGTACAGTTCTTGTCAAACTTATTGTCCGGCTTGAAGTTGGCACGAGCTAACTTCAACCCGGCCGTAAAAATTGGAGAAAGAAAAATATTGTATTGTAATAAATAAAAATGAAAGCTCAGGCCGTAGGCTGTCGTTTAAAATCTTTTTTTAATCCAATATTTTTCTCTTTCTATCAATACTTTTATTACAAACCGTTAACTACTTGTCATTGCGCATGGCATTCATCCTGCGTAGATCAAACCTCTACTTATATAATTTTCAGCCAATTTGCAACAGATTTTTCAACCAGTTTGCAACAGATTTTTCAACCAGTTTGCAACAGATTTTTCTACCAGTATGCAACAGATTTTTCAGCCAGCTAGCAACAAATTTGTTAACCAGTTGGTAACAGATTTTTCAACCAGTTTGCAACAGATTTTTTAACCAGTTGGCAACAGATTTTTCAACCAGTTTGCAACAGATTTTTCAACCAGTTTGCAACAGATTTTTCAGCCAGCTTGCAACAGATTTTTTAACCAGTTTGCAACAAATTTTTAACTAGTTTGCAACAGATTTTTCAACCAGTTTGCAACAGATTTTTCAGCCAGCTTGCAACAGATTTTTTAACCAGTTTGCAACAAATTTTTCAACCAGTTTGCAACAGATTTTTCAACCAGTTTGTAACAGGTTTTTCAACCAGTTTGCTACAGATTTTCAGCCAGTTTGCGGCGGCCGCGTAACTTTCTCTATGATCGTCTAGTAATTATGTCCCTGCCTACGTTGGGCCATGACTACGGGTAAATATTTACAAAAAAGCTCATAGATCATATTAGTACTCACAGTCCAAGATCTGCCTATTTTGGAACTATTTTTAAATTTATAATGTCCCAAATTATTTATTTATTGATACCGGTAGACGTCATATTATTGGCTCTTGTCACGTAAATTCTAAGGAATACGTACGTATGTAGTTCTCTTGCAATAAAAATTACCCTTATGTCATATGAAAGTATTTTACGGGACTCACATTTAAAGTACTTCTCTCAAGTAAAAACGAAAACAAAGTGGCGTTTAATTTGAAATTAATTAAAAAATTAAGTTCTAGGTAAAGAAATTGTTGGTAATTTACGAATAATTGTGGTTTGTTGTGGGGTTGGTTGTCCGTTGTTAACGTATAGAGGCGTAAATTGCTTACACTACCTAGATGCACGCAATTTAAAATTAATTATGCTTTCCATCTAGCAAGGTCCCAAAACGACACATTCCAGACAAAAAGAAAATATCATGGAGCAGCAAGCCTGATCCCCCCTCTCTACTTTCAAAACGCCTTTTTCACATTAACGAGATTTTCTTAGTCTCAGGGGTAATAAAGTAAGGGTAGTGTTCCTTGCAAAATAGGAATTAACTAGATATTTTCTTAACAACGTAACCGGCCTGGAAAATAATTCCATATTCAAAGTGACTTGATTTAATTCTTGAATACACCATATTGTTTTGTTAACTATCCAATATATAACTATCCAATCTATAGATAAATGCAGAGTCGTTAAATTTCAGTTTTTTTAATTCATAATTATTCAAATTCAAATCTTTATTGCGTTCTTATGTGTACAGTTGTTATAAAAGTTTCGTATCGATATGGAACCCTGTAAGGGCGCAGCAATTATGTATTATAATATCATTTTGTTTTATTATAAAGTATGTTTAACTTAATAAGTAACTATGATATCTATTTATAATTATATAACACTCGACAAATTTTAAATCCAAGATGGCCGCCAGCACAAAATGGCAAATTACATTTCGTGTCGGGGGTATTCAAAATTTTTCATTTAGGTTTGGTATCTCTAAGTAGGTATAAATATGATTCCAGGTGAAAATTGTTTTTAGTTAAAAATAAATACAATATTCCTACATACAATTATTTATGTGTCAGCGTCGTCAAGAATAACAGTTAAAAAATTATTTCATAAATGAACGTTTCTTAATGTATATTTAATGTTACATTTAAATTACTCTGATTCACATATTTTAATAAAATCCACCCACATGATTTTAATTTATTAGTACCCTCGACAGAAAATAAAAATATGATATCTTACGTCACTCTAAAGGCAAAGCTAACTTAGTTACGCACCATTGAGGTATTAAATACTAACAGGCGATACTGTACGAAGCAAGTTGTGGGTGAGCTCAGTGTTTACTCAAACTTAGTTACACTGTGTCCTTAATTGAATTTAAATAGAATCGAATCAGCCAGCAAAATTTCAGATTTACGTTTTACTACTTTGTAAAAAGGAACAGTAATAGTAGATACTGTGCAAATCATGTCGAGTAACAATTAGTAGACAAATTGAAAAAAAAACAACTATTACGATCCTCTGAAGGGTTCAACGTTATTTTATTAAAAGTACAGTTCGCGCCAAACTTCAATCCGGACAATAAGTTTGGCGCGAACTGTAATCGAATAAGAATCCAATATGTCACATTGTAACTTTATACCGGTAACAAATATAACGAACGTAAAGTTTGGATCGCTAGTACGACAAAGACAGCCCTTTAACCTCAACGGTCGTAACAGAGAAATAATTTAATCCCCGTCTCAACGGATTAATAATTTTATCAAAACTTGAACAAAGCCGAGTATAACGCCTAGTTAAGATATAAATCTTATTTTATACGCCTCTAAAATAATGTTATGCGTGAAAGTTAAATTAAGCGGGAAACTGCTAATTATAACCATACTCTCGCTTCCTATGAGGTGACATGTGTTTAGCAAATAGGACTATTTTAAAACAACAGTATCTTTAAACGAAGTTTTGCGGATTATATAAACGATGATGCAATGGTTTGTCTATAAAATTGAGGTGAATAATATGGATCCTTAATTTGAAATGTGTCAAATATACGAGTAGGTATAACTAGGTACAGATTACTGCCTCTTACGCGAATATTTAGGTATTGAAATAAAACTACGTTTTGCCCGTTTTATTGCGTTAAATCGATGGTTTATTTTAATCCATGAATATGAAAGCTGTAAATGATCCGATCGGGATTAAAATAATACCAATAAATACCATAAAATCCGTAAAAAGTAAGGAACTTTTTTAATGTGTAAAATACAATAAAAAATGTGTTTTTTGTTGTTAAATAACATTATTAAAACAAAACTGAAATTGAAACTCGACTTCGCGTACAGTCTTGGTCGCTTAGTAGTTAAAGTGTCCGGTGTTCTTAACCGGAAGGTTCGAACCCTGTCTGAGACGAATTTTCTTTTATTAAAATGTATATCTATACTAATATTATAAAGAGGAAAGATTTGTTTGTTTGTTTGTTTGTTTGTAATGAATAGGCTCCGAAACTACTGGACCGATTTCAAAAATTCTTTCACCTTTGGAAAGCTACATTATCCCCGAGTAACATAGGCTATATATCATCACGCTACGACTAATAGGAGCGGAGTAGAAATGAAAACTGTAGCAAAAACGGGGAAAAAATTATAAGACCACGCGGGCGAAGCCGCTGGCGGGAAGCTATCTTTAATATTTAAATCTGTAGTCAAACATCAATTGTTGAAACCATAATTGGATCGCAATCGCAATTAAATCAGACAGAAGCCGAAATGAAGAGAACCAGAACTAATAATCCCAATACCACTCCTAGCCAATGGCCAGCCTGTTTATACAGTTTGTTGAAAGTACTGAATTATGTATCAAGCCCCAGCTTTTTCCTAACAGGATGAGCAGAGGCGTAAGCGGTAACATCGCTAATTAAGCGACGGTTCGCCACTTCAACTGTTCCTAGAGGACTGAATTATTTATGAAGCTGGGAGTTTTTTCACCAAGGCTGACGACTCTGGGAATGAAATTGAGTAGGAAGAGTAAGTTTTGCTTTGAGAGTACGATGTGAATATTTTGGTGCTATATACAACGTTAGTTTTTGTTTACATTAAAGCCGAAACACGTCAACTTCATTTTGATTCGATAGGCAAGAAAAAGATACAAAATATAAGAAATGGTTAAAACTTACGCGGTGACGAACTACGAAAGTTAGTATCCCCCCCGGTGCACCGCGGGCAGGGGGTGGTCAGCGCGCGCGCTGATGAGCCCAAAGTATCTAAGGGCGAGTGAGTGACTTCCCTGTTCGGTTCTTGAGCCGATTTTTGTAACAAAGATGGTGTCCTACTTGAATAAATATTTACCATTTTTTTGAGAAAAAAAATGGTAAATATTTATTATAAAGTAAAGGTAGGTAAGTAAGGTAAAGGTTAAAAGCCATTGCAATCGATTCTGTTACTGATTCTGAACAAACTACTTTCAACTTTCGTATAAACAAAAACTAACGTAATATACATGGTGCTGTCGATACAGATAATTGAAGTGGTCTAGCAAAAGTAAACAAAGAGGTTGGTTTTATACAAGTAAAATATTGTTGTCGATGTCATAAAAAATTTGAGTGACCTACCAAATCCGCATCCGCGTAATATTTGTAGAAAACAAGTGTAACTGGCAACACGTAAATACCAAACAAACTATACAGTATAAAATTAAAAGTAAACTTAGCCGACTGTACCAACCGGAACTAGCTAAAACCGAGAAATACAGCTCTAAGCCTGCTTTCTCGATCATAGTGATAAGAACAGCAGAACCATTAGCGGACAATCCACTCAAATATATTGCAATACGACCTACTTTAATAGAGAGGTAATACTCAACTACCGTCGGAGGTCATTTTATGCTATCGTCGCTACCGCGACCAGCCGTTTCAATCTTGCTTTCGTCAAAAACTACTAGTGTTGTATTGGCTTACTCGCTTAGCCAAAGTTCTCATAGTGTCCCGCTAGTCCCCAGTGCCTCGACCATGAGTTTTTCTCACTAGACTCGCTAGCGATGCCGTAAAATATTTGTATGGAAAACCCTCGCAGCGCCTCTAACGGTTACGTAAGGAACTAAAATCTGCTATGAGATTACAGCGTTTCGATGCGTAAAAAACCTATCGAAAGTCATTCGATAGAACTCATGGTTGAGGGGCAGATCTACATACACTGTAACGACATCTATCGATCAGTATAAGAATTTGGATGATGCAAATCCATGAGTAACACTGCAACCGTTGGGCCCAGTCTGGTTGAAGGATCCTCCCTTTGAATGGAGACACAACACTGATCCCTCCACAATATCATCACGCATGTATTGCTTGAGGGCTTAGGCAGAAGTATACTAATATTTATATAGCCGCAGTTTGCCGGATTAGAAATCCTTTTTTTTACACAGCTCTATCTAGTGCCATACTAAGCAGAGCTTGTACTATGAGTACTAGACAATGGATATAATTCTTATTTTTTGTAAATCATCATCATCCTCCTCCAGCCCTTATCCCTATTCACTTGGGGACGGCGCAGTGTGTAATTTTCTGCCGTACATCTCTATAAACCGTCATTTCATCATTCAACTCCTTTGTGGACATAATATCCTTTCTCGCACAGTCCATCCATCATTCTTTGGTCTTCCTCTTCCCTTATATCCATTCACATTGATCCCCAAACTTTTTTGGTAACATCACTTCTACGCGTCACATGTCCATACTACGATAAGCTGTTACTGCTCAACTTTTTAGAAACTGGTAACACTTTGAAACTACCTCATATATCATTCCTGACCCTGACACTCATTTTTTTGTAAATACATACTTATAATATAAGAAACACCCATAAAAGCACAAACATTTAAGTTCATCACATAAATATTTTGTCCTGTGGAAATCGAATCCACGTGAATCCTCGTGATCAGGAGTCCGGTACTCCAACCACTAGACCATAGACGTCGTCGACTTATTAGAAAGCGAGCATTTTGCCAACAAGTTTATCATCAGGTCCGCTATCGTACCCGCTCCGCTTATCACTATGGTCGTAAAAGCTAAAACCGAGAAAAATTCCAGTCACGACTCTAACAATATGATGCAATGATAACTTCCTTAGCACCAACCCTTTCACCGTGCCAATAGGATACGAGAAGTGCGTCGGCTTTCTTTTGCATAAAAATGAAAAGGGTAAATGAGATTATAAAGGAGTTTTGAAGTTACAAATATATTTTTTCTGGATTATAGTCGACTGTACGGGGTACGAAGAGAAACGATTCGCGGCTAGTTAAAGTTATGTTTATTCTTAAAAGTATTAAGTAAAAGACGAGTCTTTGTCTTAGTTGTTGATAGTTACAGTGTTTAAATCGTACTACTAAAATTATTTATTATTGTCGTTAAGTATGACGCGCGTCGCGGCTATAAGTAGGTTGCAGAGTAGGCAAGAAAAAATGTACGACGATGAGACCGTAAAGCTACGCTGGAGCGTATTGCCATCAACCGGGCACAAATCCAGACTCCTAGCTGCTACTGGGAAATTTACAGAAAAAACCCAACAACAGTTTGCTCGACGACGATGTGAACCCAGAACCTCTAGCGTAGCAGTCGTGTTTGGTACCACTAGACCAACGAGGCAGTTATATCAAATATCTTTTATCATTTTTCTAAAGTAATATTATAAAGAGAAAGATTTTATTGTTTGTTTCTGTGTTTGTAATGAATAGGCTCCGAAACTACTGGACCGATTTTAAAAATTCTTTCAGTGTTAGATAGCCCATTTATTGAGGAAGGCTATAGGCTATATACCATCACGCTACGACTAATAGGAGCGGAGTAGCAATGTAATAAGTAGAGTGTAATAAAAGTGTTTGTTTGTAGTAAATAAAAAGTATATCCATTGACTTGTACCCATAGTAAATGCTCCGCTTAGTTTGGGACTAGCTATATAACAGGAAGGACGCAGGTTTGAGTCCGAAAGAAAAAATTGAAGTTTTTTGTTAACTGTACTTTAACTTTTTTTTTCTTGTGGTCCCAAATACTACTCAAAAATAATAATTGTATGTCTATGACCGGGCCCACGACCCGAATTCTGCATGATATCGATTTTTACTTTAGCTAAAATTTAATACGATTATCGTAATACCTCAATTTAATTAAAACTAACTAAACAAACTCAAAGTATTTAACCCTTACTTTGTCCAAACTCTGCTACACTAAATTATATAACCCTGCACATCCCGGTCAAGTGCCGGCTTAGCTGCTAAAGCTAAAGTTTGAAGTACTTACCGGAGGAAGCCGGGCACCGTTCTAAGCGGAGATAGCTCGAGCATTTAATATTATATAATATACATTATTATATACGTTACATAACATAACATGCCTGTATTCCTCGAAGATTTAGAGAGGTGTACTAATCACCGATATACCAGGTGCAAATCCAAACTCCGAGCTTGCTAATCGGAACTTTGTTTCACAGAATAACCCTTTGATCGACCCTAAGGCTAATATTCAGAGACGAAGCTAAGCGTAAAGTAACGCTTCCGTATGTCAAATTTAAAAATATAAAAATAAAAATATATCTTGGGACATTTTTACACAGCACCATCTAGTCCCAAACTAAGCAGAACTTGTACTATGGGTACTAGACAATGGATATAATACTTATATACTTTTTTTTGTAAATACATACTTATAATACATAAGAAACACCCAGACAAACACAAATACTTATTCATCACATAAATATTTGTGCCCTGTGGGAATCGAACCCACGACCTCAATTCGTATTACAATTTGATATACGGAAGCGTAAGTTAATGCTAAGTCTCGTCTCTGAATATCAGCCTTAGGTCCTTTAGCGTAGCAAACTCGCTTGAAAACCACTAGACTTATATATGCTAGAATATTAAATACCCAATATACTCAAATCGCTGAAATGATAAATTTTGTGAAAAGGAAATGTAATTTGTTTATACCCATATTGGGTGGGTTAAAAACTGCTCCAATGATGATATTTTGATTTACTCCAAAACCTCGCTAGCTTATTAGAGCAGTGTGTTTAGTTGACCATGAGGGGCTCGTGGCCAAGTTGTAACTACGCTGATCAACCGATCTGCAAGGCTAAGCTACACTTGCCGCGGTCAGTCTGTGGATGGGTGACCATTCTTAACATATCGAGACCCCTCCGTGCCTCGGAGAGCACGTAATGCCGTCGGTCCCGGTTGTCATACGAACACCTATGACGATCGTTAGTGGTAGTCGGAAGCCTAAAAAGCCTGACAACCAGTCTTTCCTTCGAATATCGGTATTGCCTAGAAATTGGGTTGCGGAGGTCTGATGGCAGTCGCTCCGTGTAAAATACTGGTATTCAGCCGCATCCTGGTTAGACTGGAAGCTGACCCCAACATGGTTGGGAAAAAGCTAGGAGGAAGTGTTTAGTCGACCATAGTTGACCGGGACTGATTGATTGATCTACGTATTTAAAACTTAACCAGATCCCTTTATCAGCATTGATCATCAATGAAAAAAATCCCCGCTATTTCTTTTTCAATCACAGTTCAGTAGTTATGCAAAGCCGGCGGATCCGTACCGCTGTGAATTTAATTATTAGTTACGCCGCAAATTTAAATTGGATTGATCTCAGATAATCTCATCCATCCGAGGCGGCTTAACCCCGATATAAGGTTTGGACGGTCAACTTAAAGCCTTAACTATTGACTTGCTGATATAAATACTATTTCTGTGATGTGTAGGGTTAAATTGAAGGTTTAACTGTCGAACTCAGAGACGTCACTTCAAAATAAACTATGTATGGAATACTTCGTCAATACCAAGCCAAAATTTATCTTACTGGGCAACTCAGAAACATCACTTGACGTAATGAATGATAATTAAAAACCCAGTATATCTTAGTACACTGACAGCAAACTCAAATATGGAAAAATAGGCCAAGATATAGTAGCCACTGTTTGTTAACGATTCATTAACGTTAATTGACGTCTCTGAGTGCGGCAGTAAGAGTGATAATCTAGTGATGTGAACGTTGAACTGTCAAGGTCGAGTCTAATGCAAAGGACCATCGAAATCATTTGTGTACAGATATGCAGGTTTCCTCACACTTTTGCTAGTGATAATAATAGCAATAGAATGAAGAATCTGGAATACCTGAGAGATATTCTCGACGTATGAAGACTGGCAACATGTAGTAGGCCAGCATGGCAGAATATGTTCCTTTTCATTCAGCGAGGAGACCCGTGCCTAGCAGTGATATCTATCTTATTGCTAGGCACGGGTCGTCACGTAAATGACGTGTTAATAGTTCTGCAGCGCATCGGGTATGTTTGCAGAAAGTAGGACGGATTGTTCTAGAACTATAGTGCATAAGAGAGTGGCCTCCCTGATGCGTCGTGTGAGAGACAGTACCAACAGCCTTCTTAACACCATTCTAGAAAATTTAAATGCCCAGCTGTAAGGCACTGTAATTGTGTGCATGGCTCCAGGCTAGCAATATTTAATATAAAATATTTTATTTTTTTTAAATAAGGAAAAAATCTGCGGGCGGGCAGGATTCGAACCTGCGCCTTCTGGTTCGGTACACCAGACGCTCTGACCACTAAGCCACCGCTTGCTCTGCTCGCCAGTCGAAATCTTCCTTCACATTCTAATTTTAATTCTAATTCTTCAAATTCTAAAATAAATATTTCTTATCTTTTTGTATTTTTTTTAAGCATTTTCCATGCTAAGATTACAAGTTATTTTTTAATGAAGGAAAAAATCGGCGGGCGGGCAGGATTCGAACCTGCGCCTTCTGGTTCGGTATTAAAAAAAAATAAAAAAAAAATTCTTACTAATATAGTTTTTAAGCACTACTAACACACTATGGATGTACATAAACAAATGTGCTCTGAAATAAATAAATAAATATATAAATAAAAATAGTGACGAATTTTTTTGATTACCCTGCCTATGATCACACCTACATTCCCCGAATGGCTATGCAGAGGTGTACTAATGTATATTCACAGTTCGCCGGTATATTTAGGTCCCATGTAATAGGGGGTGAGCTAAAGATTTTCCCTGCAAAAACCTACAAGCAATCAAAATCAAAATCACCTCTTTTTTCTACACAAAAAATCGTAAAGCCTATCTTTAACAACGTTGTTCTAATCTAAAATAATACATCACTATTGTACACGACCCTGTCGGGGGAACCCTGTCCTGAATCCTGTCGCGTGGAACGCACCCTATCGGCGACAGGGCGACTATAAATCTATCACAAGAGGGTTATTTGACCCAACGAGGGTATGGTAGAGGCATATTTATATACTATTCGTCGTTGAAACCAATTTCCAGAGCCTAAGTATGACATTTAGTGCTTTAAGGATTATTTTCCTATAACACACAGTAAGGTCTATATTCTCTGAGATTACATATTCGTTATAGATGTAAGAAGGCTGCTTTTGATGATGCTGTGGATTCTAATTAAAAATTAAATGTAGAGAAATTGTTAGCCCCCGATATAAACAAAATAACATCAAGGTTTTTACTTGACAAGAATGTATGGAAATTACATATTTTCGACTAATGCCTTTGCCTGCGACTTTGTTCCCGTGAAAGTATTTTTCAAATTGGACCAGAAGTTTCTGAGATTAGTTTAACCAAACAAACTAGTAAAGAAGTATAGATGTTTAGGTTTCTTTTTATTCGAACCGAAGATTTCAAATTGTCTATGTCAATTTCTCCTACTAGCTACTACGATAAATGTTTTTGACCGTCAATATCATTATGTCCATGGGCGGTGGTTACCACTTACCATCAGGTGGGTCAAAGAATAAAGGAAAAAAGGCGGTTACTGCATGACATAGAGACCAGAAGGGGTAAAATAATAGGCCACCTTATACGTCACGACGAATTCATAAAAAACATTATAGAAGGAAAGATAGAGGGAAGGAGAGGAAGGGGTAGGCCAAGAAGGAGCTACATAACACAGATAAAAGAGAAACTGAAAGTCGCGACGTATTAGGAGGTCCAAGAGTTGGCTCTCAACAGAGAGCAGTGGAAGACGCTGCACCGACAAGAGCGTAGCTCTTAAATAGAAGAAGAGAAGTCGCACATATCCCAACTCCGAGTTGCTAATTTATGAATTATATAGAAGACCCCCAATAACATTTTGAACCTGTAAATCGAAAGAACCCAGGACCTCAAACGTAGGAGTCACGCTTACGACCATTGGGCTAATGAGACAGCAAATTTTTAATCTAAACAAAAGCTTTTTTCAAATAAATTAGCTCTTAGGTGAATTTGCCCGATAGCAAATGATTATAATCAATAACATACAAGATTCATTGTTATTCCAACAAAGTCGTTTAGTACTACATTACCCAGAATCATCTTCATAAATAAACTTACGCAAAAATTTTAAGCAAAAATATCATGTCAAACATTTTTTACAACAAAACTTTCCAACCGAAAGAAGTGTCTTTGAAATGGGGACGATTTATAAGCTTTAGGAAATTGAGACATAAATCCGTTGGCTTGGCGAGCGTGTGATAAAAAGTGGACGCCGTGTCAAAGCCATGTCGTGCGGAAATCTCTTTTTTATAATGGCTGCATGGAAAATATTTCTTCTATTTTGTAGACCACTTCGACAGAGTTTAAATCTATGAAAATGTAAAAGGAAAAATACTATTAAGATACTCAATTAAGGTATCTTTTATTAGTAGATTTTGTAACTGAGCAACTATGCTACTCGATTTGTTTTTAACACATTACAAGGACGCAGAGTTGAAGGATAAAAACAGCCGAAGATCGGGTTCTCTTCACTAAAGCTCGACAAGCATGTGCATGATGACACGTATGTTGTAGTTCTAAGTTTTCCTAAATAGAAGAAGAAAGAAAGAAAGAAATTTATTTTTTCATCATCATTACACAAGGTTACATAGTAATTACCAATTTAGATAGAGACTGGTGTCTGTGATAGGATAAACCTGTGTTACAGATCACCAGGCATATATGTTATAAGCATGTTTAAAAGGACTATGTATAAAAAATTGAAAATGAAAATTGAATAATAACACCTTTACATACATTGTTACTAATAATAAATGTACCTACCTACCTGTAAATATTATAATTTTAAGTTATCATCATGTGTACAAACCACACACTTAGTTCGCAAATTAATATTTGAATTTAGTTATGCAACATCTCCACCATCATCCAAGTGTTTTCTTATTATATTTTTATTCTCTCATCATCATACCATCGCGAATGTATTGCCGAAGGGTTAGGCAGAGGTATATTAAAGTACATCCACAGATCGCCATAACATTGAAGTCTGCAAGCCTACTGCAATTAACAAGGCACAAATATAAACTCCAAGCTGAGATGTTTTTAGGGAAAAATGCATCAACATTTTTTTGCTCGACCTGAAAATTGAACTCAAAACCAGACCAAGAACTTATGCGTACCAGTAGACGCTTAGGACCACTGGGCTAACGAGGTATTTTATCTATACTAATACTATAAAGAGGAAAGATTTGATTGTTTGTTTATATTGAATAGGCACCGAAACTACAGGACCGATTTGAAAAATTCTTTCAGTGTTACATAGCCCATTTATCGGGGAAGGCTATAGGCTACATACACGCTACAACTAATAGGAGTGGAGTGGTAATGAAAAATGTTGCAAAAACGGGGGAAAAATTATAAGACCACGCGCGCGAAGCCGCTGGCGGGAAAGCTATATTCTATAAACAGTCATAATTAATTTCAGATACAAGCCAAAGTAAACAATATTTTCATCGCACGACTTCCTTCACGATGTACCAACCTAACAACAAAGTTGTCAAGTACCGTTAACGAGCCGTAACAGATTATATACAGTCGTTCAACCATTCAAAACACAACTGACAGAACATTAATCCGTATTTAGTACCCACTTTATATGACTATTATATTGTAAACAATAAGATTTAAAATAAAACAATCATAACCTCATGTTATATTCATTTTATTTTGGTTTCTGACACTTCTTCGAAAACGTCTGTGTCTAGTGGTTTGAGTACCGGACTGCTGATCATGAGGTCGTGGGTTGGATTCCCACAGGACACAAATATTTATGAGATAAACATAAGTGTTTGTGTTTGTCTGGGTGTTTCCTATATATAATAAGTATGCATTTACCAAAAAACTTATAATATCTATTGTCTAGTACCCATAGTACAAGCTCTGCTTAGTTTAGAAATGGTGTTGTGTAAAATGTCCCAAGATATAATTATGTATTTATGATTTATTTACATAGACGAATATTAGACATTGAAATAAAAATACGTTATACGGATTTTATCGCGTTATATTATAATTTAGATCCCAACGTTTCAGACCCTTCACAGCGTCCATGGTCACGGGCAGAATAAGCTGGTAGGCGTAAACCTCGGCTTTATAATAATTACTAACAGTTACGTCGGGATCTGTATTCTATATTAATGTTATAAAGACGAAAGATTTGATTGTTTGTTTGTATTGAATAGGCTCCAAAACTACTGGACCGATTTGAGAAGTTTTTTCAGTGGTAGATAGTCCATTTATCGGGGAAGGTTATAGGCTATATATTATTACGCTACGACGAATAGGAGTGGGGTATCAATGAAAATTTTAGCAAAAACGGGGAAAAAATTATAAGAACACGCGGGCGAAGCCACTAGCCGAAAGCTAGTATAATATAACGCGATAAAATCCGTGAAAAGTAGTTTTACAAATGGCTTAGTGGTTGTGAATGCGACTGCTACGCTAATGGCCTGGGTTCACTTCCAAGGTTAAGCAGTTTTATCTATCTTAGCTTTTTATTATTTTTTAGCTCAAACGATATATAGAACTATAATAGCTCCGAATTTGAATTTGTGCCTACTTAACCCTAGACATAAACAGGTGAACTGTGAATGTGTCTATTATAAATAATAGTTGTTAAAATAAATGCATTGAAAGGCACAAAAATCCAACCTTAATAAATAAAGCACAAACTTCTGGATTCATTCCAAAATATCTTTACCGAATCTAAAATTATCAGCATTGTCAAGTGCATACTGCATGTAAAGCTTGGCATTCACTACTAGACGTTTACGAGGTAACGAGTTACAAATACTTTTGTTGTTTAGACGAATCGTGTCGCAGAAAATCGTAGTAAGGTCATATTATCAATTAATATCTTGATGTTCTTGATTTTATGAGGCGTATCATTATTTCGGATTGTGTCTAATGAAAATAATTGTCATAGTAAAATTATTGTTTATTTTTTTTGTCATAGTTGTGTCATATACGAACGGTTTTACTTAAGGAAATGTTACTTTCTGTAGAGCGGGTGAAACTGGGCAACGGATAGAATAGAATATACTTTATTGTACACTAAGAAATAATACAAAGGAAATAAATACTTAAATATTACAAGAGTACAAATTGGCGGTCTTATCGCTTAAAGCAATTTCTTTCAGACAACCACTATAAATAGATATTCAATACTGTGCAATTTACTTTTTTTAAATCATTATCATCATCATCGACCACTTGTCCCACTGCTGGGCACGGGTCTCCACTCAGTATGAGATTTAAAAACCTAATATATAAATACTAAATACCTAATACATAAATAATTATAATTACTTTTAAACACCTACTCAAAAAATATTATTTACTAAAACACTTTTGTGTTCACCGATTTAAGTCTAGCAGAATATCAAAGGACATTCACGTGTTTGCTACTCATAACTAATTTATGACAAAGCGTCCCTTTGCCAAATATTATATCATTTTATATTTTATTTGATATATCATTTTTAGTCGTATAAAAGTGTCTTGAATAGCTCGCCTTACGCTTACCGGTCCGGCCTGTCTGCAAGTGACTCAACAAGATTTTAATAAAAGATAATTTAACTGCAAATGGTGGCCTTACATAACTTTATGTGGATTTAAACAGGCAAAGTTTATGGTATTAACTATGTATGCCCTCGGTATTACCTGTGTTGAAATTTTATGGTTCTCGACATGCTATCTCATCATTCCCTAGCCTTTGACCACCAACCAACCAACACAAGCATTTATATTCAACACATAAATATTTGTGTCCTGTGGGAATCAAACCCACGACTTCGTGATCAGCAGTCCGGTACTCGAACCACTAGACCACAGACGTCGTCAAATCAACTCAAATCAAATATCAGTATTTTACAGTCTTGTATAAAATTTAAACTTGTAACAATTCACAAAATATGTAGTCGTTTTCTGAACGATTTTATCTAAACTGCCTATACCAAAAACTCCATAAAATCTTTTATAAACAACATTAAATACTCTTATGTATATATACTTTTTCTTTACACTCAATTTCAACAGCCCACAAATCGTAAAATTCTTTGTATTCAAGTTTAATTTCCTTGACATAATGAGTCGTCATTTGAATAACATAATAACATCTTTTAGTATAGGAATGTTGTTATATTTTTTCAATTTACAGTAAAAAAGTAAAAGTTAATTAAATTGTGCTCCAAGTCACAGGAGTGAGGACATTTATTGGTAATTTAATGTTAATAAATCTTGGGACAAGAAAAACTGGTTTCAATTTGTGAAAATGAATGTCTTTATTAAGGTAAGTCTAGACTGTAGTTATTATAGATAAATTTTGGTCTACAGAAACAGTTTAAATCGATGACCATATAGAAATACAAGGTGGAACATCGACGCACATCAGAATACCATGAGTTCAGTACATAATTCTGGACCCCCCTGCGTTAAAATTTTCCGTAACTTCTTTCATCAATTTTTTCTGCTGTTTTTTTTACTTGAACGTGTCAAAACACACTATTTCTATCTACCTAAATTAGATTTATAATTAAAAATCATTATTTCATTTATTTCAGATCGCGCGTGCGATAACATTCACCGCGGAGCGTTATGATCGCGTTTTTAGCTAAACACTGCGCGCTCAAAAATGTCAATATCTGTAATAACCGATCATTTTCTACATAAATGAGCTAGGCCATTTTCCTTTTGACCTTGAGTGAAACCTTGTCACGACGTTTGTGCGTCGATGTCCGTTCCACCTTGTATAATGGCTGCGGTTCAAGCTTACTATCAGCTGGCTCGCTTGTTTGTTATTTCATTACCTACAATAAAAAATCGTCTGGTCTACAAGTTGCTACGGTAAAATATTCCAAGTCGAACATTCAATGTAATTGGAATTTTCTTTGATTTCTCAGGGTTCCATCATCAAACCATATACTATCCCACTGCTGGGCACGGGTCTCCTCTCATTATGAGAGGGATTAAACTATAGTCCACCACGCTGGCCGTTGAGAAAATCTCTCAGGCATGCAAGTTTCCTCACGATGTTTTCCTTTACCGTTAAAGCGAGTGATAATTACGCAGATGATTTCGTAAAGGATTTACATAGACCTTAAAAATTACCCGATGGTCTAAAATAAACAAGCTTAATTTTAACATGGCCATCAATGGATGCGTGGCTGACCTTGAGCTCAAAAGACACAAAGTTAATCATTCAAATCGGTGTCTCTGGAAAAGTATGTAAACGGTACATTCATTTTCTACAGCCAATATTTACCTGTTAAAACCCTGCAATTTTGGACTTCGTTTGGCAAATAAGAAATCTGTTATCTGTACCTTTCGTTTTTAATTATCATAAAAAACCAAATGTTTACACAACTCGATAAAATGTATCATCTTGATAACCTTTTCTCAACCATGTTGGGGCTTCCAGTCTAACCAGATGCGGCTGAATATCAATATTTATCACAAAGCGACTGCCATCAGAACTCCGCAACCCAAGTTCTGGGACTTTAAAAATAGTTTTCAGGCTTTTTGTGCTTCTGACTGCCAGTAACGACAATCGATGTCAATAATTATCTTATATTGGCGATTTACCAAAATAAATATTTCTGCCTTGAATGCGTTAACAACCTAGATATACATTAATTATCTAGATTCTAGGTACAATATTATATTTTGAAGCAAATAAGGCAAAACAAGATAAACGTAATGCAATATTTATGTTTCACCCAATTTAGATGCGGAGAAATTATTGCCAACTTTTCGCTTGGAGTTGCATGCTTCGTTAGATAGAGACAAATCGAGTCTCGCAAATGAGATGTGATTCCGGCGAGAATATTCTATTTCGGTAGTGTACCAGGCATTTTGGGAATCCCGACTTTGTTTTCATGATTTTAGTGAATAAATAGATAATAATTATGATTCTGAAATTAATGTCTCTACGTCCAAACGATTATATGTGAGTGACAGAGGTCAGCTGTATTTTGAAAAAGTACCTGCTTCTGTGTTTTAGCAAAAATTGTGGTAATAATAATAATATGGAATTACGACGATAATCGATGTTATTGTTTGACGACGTCTGTGGTCTAGTGGTTCGAGTACCGGACTGCTGATCACGAGGTCGTGGGTTCGATTCCCACAAGACACAAATATTTATGTGATGAACTTAAGTGTTTGTCTGGGTGTCTTATATATTATAAGTATGTATTTACAAAAAAAAGTATATAAGTATTATATCCATTGTCTAGTACCCATAGTACAAGCTCTGCTTAGTTTGGGACTAGATGGTGCTGTGTAAAATGTCCCAGGATATTTATTTATTTTATATATTATTTAATATAAAGTTTATTTCGAGGTTCATCTATACTAATCTGATATTAATATTATAAAGCTAAAGAGTTTGTTTGTTTGGTGGAACGCGCTTATCTCAAGAACTACTGGTCCGATTGAAATTCTTTCAGTGTTTGATAGCCCGTTTATCGAGGAAGGCTATATGCTATATATCATCACGCTACGACCAATAGGAGCGGAGTAATAATAAAAAATGCTGCAAAAACGAGGGAAAGAATCATCTTCTAGGGGAACAAAGTCGCGCCAAAGGCTAGTATATCATATACAGGTTACTTAAAAGCTATGTTAGGAGGGATTCACTTGAGACATTCAGTTTGTTTCTTGAAGTCTAAGTAAGTACATATTATGTATCCCTTCTCGATATATATTTGAAGTTTGCATGTTCATATGGAAATACAAAGAGCTTTTTAAAACTGCAAAAGATGTAGTTCTTCGAAATCGACGAGACCCGCACAGACTCGTGCTGAATGATGCACCTAAGCTCACCAAATATAATAAAAGCTGTTTGGCTATGTGTGTGTGTATATATAACAAATTACCTACCTAAAAGTATTAAGCACACGATATTCTTTTAAGAAAAAGCTACAAGAATGATTATGCAAAAATAATTACTATAGCCTAAACGAATACTTTGAAAAACATTAATAACTCGGATGTGTTTTTTCTATCAATTTTTTATGCTATGTATATCCTCAGCAAAACATGTTATTTCTAATAAGTACCTATTATTCAGACCAACTTATACCATGTTTTATGCAAATAAATATATTATTATTATAATATGTTAATCAAAACACAGATGGCGTTCAGTGTTTATAATACTCTTTTGTCAGCTACAGAAACTAACCTATTGGTTAAGCTGTTGCAGCTACTGAGCATAAAGCCTTGCGTTCGATTTCCAGGTTCATCAGTCTTATTGGAATAAAAAAAAATACTGTAGCAGCAGGTTAGAGGATTGGAAGTTGTATTTCAATGATAATGGCAAATGCTCGTCTATAAATGGTGGGACTGTATTTCTGAACTTCGAAGTTCAAAATGTCGATGAACGGTATTCATAAAGTTCATAAGTGCAAATTACGTGAGTTAGAAATTACGTTATGCCGAATTACTGAATGACGAATGTTTACAATCTAGATGTGCGGAACTTCGAAAGTTTACTATTCCGAATTACGTTATTGCGAATGTTCTCAATCTCGATGTACGGAACTTCAAAAGTTTACTACTCCGAATTACGTTATTGCGAATGTTCTCAATCTCGATATACGGAACTTCGAAAGCTTCCTATTCCAAATAACTGAATTTCGAACGTTTGATCTCGATGTACTACATTGATCATACAGTCATGGTGGTGGTTGTGTACAAGAGTAGACCTCTGCGTAGCTTTCTTACTTATAGGCTTGATGGTAGGTTACGATATGAAAAAAGTTCATCATCAACTATTTTCGTAGCCTCTTTTTAATCATCATTTCTTTTAGACCCAATGTTTCAAAGATATCTCTTTTATATTTCTATAGGTGCACAGCCACAGCGAGACTAATTAAAAAGTGGATCCGAAGGCTTGTCAGCTACCATCGCCTGAAGATTAACATATTTCAGCTTGTAATTAAGGTTGCGCTTTCAGATCATCTTGTTGGCAGATTTCAGGAAAAAAACACATTACTCACTCCTTTATTTTACCATCATCATGCTAGTATTCCCCGAAGGGTTTGGCAGAGGTCTACTAATCTGCCGTCCTCAAGCTAAAATGCCGTTATCTGACATCTGGCCGATTTTGAATTTTGAATGCTAACACAATCAGAATAAGAAGAATAACTCAAAAATTAGTTTTGGTACATAACGGCATTTTAGCTTGAGGACGGCAGTAATGTACACCTATAGTTCACCGTATGTTTAGCTCTCATGTAATAGGGGGCGAGCCTATTGCCATCGACCGTGCTCAAATCGAGGCGCCGAGCTGGTACTGTTTACTGTACGGTTTTCTTGACTCGGAATTGAACCCAGGACCTCTAGACTAGCAGTCGCGCTTGAGACCACTAGATCAACGATGCAGCTCTCTTGTTTCAATTATTGTGAGTTCCTAATAAATAGAGAAATACTATATTGGAGTTTTTAATTTAATTGCTAATCTTTCTACACCTACAGAAACTAATTCTAAAAACGTCAGTACAAGTTTTTTTTTTTAAATAAATAAATCATTTATTCGGAGCACAACTCTAATTACAATTTTTTAAACACGCAAAACTACCTAGCTGTTTGTCGGCAGGGATAAGCACTTGTTATACAATTATTATGTTAGTTCCATAATATAAGTACTTTAAGTTAAATAAAAAACAAAGTTGCGTGAGAACATTGAACGTCTATCCTTAACCTAAGTACTGAAGGCATTGCGAGACGAACATCTTCCTCTAGTATTTGTTATAAAAAATGGAAGTAATATTCAAATTTCGAAGTCCAAACGCCACACAAATCAATCACAGACTATAAGAAAGTAACTTTTATGTCCACTTCGAAAAAAAATCGTAACTCAATAAGTTCAACAAAAGGCGACCCAATTGAGGCAATATTTACATAGTCGATGGATCTTGACCCACCAACTGAAATCAGTATAACACACAGTACAGAAGACAAACTTACTTGGCTTGTTTATCTTAGTATAATAGGGGAGAAGACTGGTATTGAATTTGTTAATAATCACACGCATAGTTAAAAATATCATTAGCATATAACGTATATTGAAAATAAATTTAAATCGACCAAGAAATTTCCGAGATAAATGCGTTAAAAGTTTTAGCCGGGGATTCAGAGGGGATGCTCTGTCCCTTTCCCGCAAAAAAAGAGGTTTTATAGAATTAGTATGGCGCACGCTACTTTTGACGTCATTTGTAAGTATAGTGCGCTCTCTGTCTAGCATAAAATTAAAATGCTTTTAACTTCGTTATTTTTGAATCAATTTAAATTTTGTTTTTGATAATCGGCTCTATTTATGGTCAACTTTTTCCTGAGTACATAAAAAATAATTTGTCGCATAGCCTTATTCTGTTTATCTTCAGGAGATATTTTACATTGAAATGTCTGTCTTTAAATTATGTAAGTAGATACCTATACAGTTCGATTAGCGGCTCGGAGCATGAGGCGAGTCGCTGGGCAGTAACAAAGGCGGTCATCAAAAGCCCATACAACTCAGCCCAAATTTGTACCGGAGGTACATGACAGCTGTCAAGTTTATAGACGTTGATAGATTTTTTACCATGAAATCACTATGAAACTGATAATAAATCTGCCATAATTGCGTGCGTTTGACATTCCGAAACTGGCACTGACAGTTTTTACTATGAAATCATTACGAAACAGATAATAGTGTGCCAAAATGGCGTGATTTTTCTCAAATTAAAAGTGTTTTTCTCATCCCCCAGTCAAATTTCGATTTAAAGAAAGTACGACTAGAGTTTAAACCAGCGTAATAGAGCGTATATTTTCCAATAAACACCTAAATGAAACCAAAATCAATCAATCCACAATTGACGGAGAAATCGCGTAACCTACAGACAAAAAAAACATACAGTTGAAATGAGTACCTCCTTTTTTGACGTCGAAAAAAAGCGACATCATCCATTGTCCTATCCGCAGTTTCTATAATCCAAGTTCAAAGACAATAAGGAAGTATAACTTTGGTATTGTATTTATTATTCAAGATCAAAGAGGCTCGTGTAACGAATGAATATTAATGGAGGGGAAACGGATGGCGCTTAATTAAGATAATCATGCTTATGCATTCATGCTGATGTTAGAGTTACAAGAAGACAGCATATTAAATAAATAAATAAATAAGCTGGGACATTTTTACACAGCACCATCTAGTCCCAAACTAAGCAGAGCTTGTACTATGGATACTAGACAATGGATATAATACTTATATACTTTTTTTTGTAAATACATACTTATAATAAATAGGAAACACCCAGACAAACACAAACACTTAAATTCATCACAATAAATGTTTGTGTCCTGTGGGAATCGAACCCACGACCTCGTGATCAGCAGTCCGGTACTCGAACCACTAGACCACAGACGTCGTCAGATAATACAATAATAGGTACTATTCAAACAATAATAGGTACTATTCGACCTAGGAGCTAGCTTAAAGAGTCCTGGATATGGTATCCATCACAAGATCGATGACGCAGAAATCATAAAGTTTCCTTACAAACATTCCCCCTTTGATAACACAAACAGCGTGATTATAAGTAGGTACATAAATACATAATTTATTGCGAACAATACACGACATGACGATGTAGGGTCAGAAAAACAAGGGCTGCTCACGGGCCATTAATAAAGGGATTAATGACGATAACCTTTTTTGCTGACGCTCACCTATCTGTGACAAAGTGTTGCTGACGGGGACATTAATTACTTTTGTAATTAGATTTAGACTCTCGTTGGTCTAGTGGTCTAAGGGCGACTGTTATGCGAGAGGTCCTGGGTTCGAATATGGGGTCGAGCAAAGTGTTGTTGGGTTTTCTATGAAATTATAAATAAATAAATACCCTGGGACATTTTATACACAGCACCGTCTAGTCCCAAACTAAGCAGAGCTTGTACTTTGGGTACTAGACAATGGATATAATACTTATGTACCTTTTTTTGTAAATACATACTTAATATAATATATAAGAAAGACCCAGACAAACACAAACACCTAAGTTCATCACATAAATGTTGGAGTCTTGTGGGAACCGAACCCACGACCTCGTGATCAGCAGTCCGGTACTCGAACCACTAGACCACAGACGTCGTCAAATGATGTGATAATATGTGTGTACACACAGAGGTGTACTAATGTACACCTTCAGTTCACCGTACTCATACTATTCACCAAAAAAAATATTGCTACTGTTGCGATAAATACTGTTAATGTTGGAACGCAACCCTAGTACCACAGACTATATATGATTATTGTTCAAATATTAGAACTTCCGTTTCCTTCCTATGTACCGTGATCGTCATCTTGTTGCACTTATTCATATTCTATGTAACGCTTGCATTTAATATTTTAGTAAATAATTATATTCTCCAACGGTATTATTATTTTCTACACGAAATTCTTCAAATCCTTATATTTTTTTAAAAGAGTGACTATGGAGTTTCTTGCCGGCTCTTCTCCATAAGTCCAACTTTTTGGAACCGTGCAACTAGTTTGACTATTTAAAAGTGCCTATATTTATATGGTCTAATGAAATAAAATATTTTGAATTTGAATTTGATTTTGGATTTGAATTATCACGAGGCGTCGAAAGAGGCCCTAATACTTGAAAAATACAGAGGTTGGACTATTTCTCCTACCAATAGGATAAGCTGTGAGTTCCTTATTTCAAATCTCTGTTCTCTATGCACGGGCTGAGAAAAACACAACACTACTTTTACCACCAGTACAAGCAAATATGGACCTACACACAAAGTAATAAAGTCGAAGCGAACTGCAGAAATACGTTGGCCAGCATAAAAATCCGCTTAGGAGGTGCGCCAATTCCAATTTTGAAATGGTTTTGGTGGAACGGGAGTGGATTTTGTTTGTAGAGTTCCGTGATTTGATAGGCTTCGGTAATCTCAGATGTATTTGCATAAAATATTTTAATAATGTGTATTTGGTTTTTCAATCTCATATAACGATCTCTACTTAACTGCTTCCAAGCATATTCCACGTATTGTTGTACAGAGAACTTATTGGTGTTACAACGTCTGTGGTCTAGTGGTTCGAGTACCGGACTGCTGATCACGAGGTCGTGGGCTCGATTCCCACAGAACACAAATATTTATTGTGATGACAAATATTTATTGTGATGAACTTAAGTTTTGTGTTTGTCTGGGTGTTTCTTAAAAGTCTTGTATTTATTTACAAAAAAAAATATACAAGTATTGTTATAGTTTGGGTCTTGATGTTGCTGTGAAAAATGTCCAAAAAAACTTATGTGATTATAGAAACTGTATGGCGTACTTAATAGTTACGCCACAATTCTTTCTAGCATAAAAAAATTAAAAAAAACCTGGTTTGTTCTGACTTTTTTATGGGGACTCAGAAAATAAGTCACAACCTATTAGTATTACACTATGAGATATTTTTTCAAATAGAGAATACATTTTCACGTTGCCTCTAGTACGAAAAAAAAATAAAAACATTTGCACATCGATATCGCTTCGGGAAAAGCGCGGGAACTTTTTCATTGCGATCTAAAATCCTACAGATCCCGTACACGTTTTATAAAATGCAGTGCCGTTTTTTTTTCAACATCGAATGGACTAAAAGTTGTATTCATTCAACTTCGATAGTGGAATAGAAATCGAGGTATCTGTAGATAGCGCCACTGAGCTAAGCTGACGTCGGAAATACATGAAATATTTTTGGTACAAATTTCTGAAACACTTTCAGAAACTGGTTCTGTGGTATTATTATTCAAAATCAAAATCAAAATAGTTTTATTTTCACATAGACCTTATGCAGGCACTTATGAAATGTCGAAATTAGGTGCACGGTTCCAAATTAGTTGTTTCCTATGGAGAAGAACCGGCAAGAAACTCCATGGTTACTCTTTTACATTTTGGTTTTTTACAGTGACATCTGATACAATAGTTTAAGGATACTTACACAAGAATGAGAAAACAATCTAGAAACATTTGCAAATCTAATACAGAATTTTTTTTTTGGGAAATAAAATACAGCTAGGCTTGAAATATATGTCTAAACAGTTTTCCCATTTACAAAGCGTGAAGTTATTTACTAACTGTTCACCGGAGTGTTACTCACGTACATTAAATTTTTTCCAAATCCCGTGGGAATTTCCCATAATCCTTTCTTAATAACGCCTACTTCATAATAGCTATCTATGTGCCTTCCAGCCCAATTTGTTCTTCGGTTTGAGCTGTGTGTTGATCGATCAGTCAGTCAGTGAATCAATCAGTCAGTCATTTTCTTAACAGAGAGCTGCTATTATATTTTTTTTATATAAAAAATACTTTGAAGAAATTTTCAGTAGTAGTTCGGAGCCTGTATTTGTGCCCGGTTCATGGCAGAAGCATATTTATGTACAGCCATAGTTCACCGATATGTTTGGCCCCATGTAATATAGGGCGAGCATATTACCATTAACCGAGCGAAATCCGATCTACTACTTAGAATAACATAGTAAAACCCAATAATACTTTACGCGATTAATCGAACCTGGCACCTAGCGTATCAGTCACGCTTACGTTTACTAGACAATGACGTAATTACAGTTAGCAAATCATTTTCATAATAACAATATATTATTCCAAACTATTCACATAAAACAAAAAAGAACTATTTATTACAAATCCAAAAATATTCTTCAGCCCTACTTCTTTATTCTTTACATAGTATCAAAGTCGCTCCCGCTGTTTGTATGCTTACTACTTATCTTTTAATCTCTGCAACAGAGCTTAACGCAGTTCAGCAATAGTTTTATAATGTAGTATACATGTATTAATCTGTCCGTACTCGGGGGCTAGACAAGTTGCATTTTGATATTCGAATCGACAAACAAAATGTATGGAAATGACACAAGCTTTCGGCAAATCCGGCGGTCACTAATGTCATTTACATACATTTTACGAATGGAAGTCGAAAGAAATCTATATAAACTTACTACATTATATGCCCAAAATAACTATACCACGTGAACGAAGTTACGGCAAAAGCTAGTCATAAATAAGTATTAGCAATTCAAGGGCTTATCTAGACCCATTCATTAAACATTTGTTATAAACAATCAGCCATAAACACACAATAAACTTTATTTATTGGCTCTTCTTTTATCAATTTGCGGTCCAAATGTTTGGCAATATTTTCTCTCCTAAAGCTCCCAATCGTTGCTTGAGAAAATGTTGGTATTACCATTGCGGCACACAGATTAGATACCTACTCGTACTTCTTATTTTTAGGGGGTAACCTTATTAAGATCTTCGCTGTTCTAGAGGTACATACTGACACGCTATGGCACTTAAATTTCTTATTTGACTATCTTTTTGTATTTTTTCAAGCATTTTCCATGCTAAGATTACAAGTTATTTTTTAAGTTTCTTATTTGAGTTAATAATATAAAATAATATACTTGCCCGGCCCGTATTTCAGCGAGTCAAGGCATGTCGTGACAAGATAAGGCACATAATTTGGCGGTAAAGGACTTTAGATATTAAGCTACTCAACTCAATATCTCTGGGATCCACAGTAGGTGTTTGACTTTAGCTTTATTTTCTTATTCATACAGGCTTCTTAGTAAAATTCTCAGCAGGACAATGAATGGGATGGATTGTTTTTTATTTAAGTCTCATTTACCTAATAATTTCACTGGCTACATTGCCCTTCAAACCAGAACACAAAGCTAAAAAGACGATGTATCCAGAGCCGTTAAAATAAATAATAAAAAAAACAGAACACAATAATGTTAGCATACTATTACGCGGTACTAACAGGTCATCAAAAGCCCATACAACTCAGCCCAAATTTGCACCGGAGGTACATGACAGCTGTCAAATTGATAGTTTTACCATGAAATCACTATGAAACTGATAATAATCTGCTGTAATGGCGTACGTTTGACATTTCGAAACTGACACTGACAGTTTTTACTATGAAATCATTACGAAAGAGATGTGAGAGAGCGAGTGTGCCAAAATGGCACTTTTTCTGAAATTACAAGTTTTTTTCTCATCCCCCAGTCAACATAAAAAAGTACGACTACAGTTTTAACCAACGTATTAAAGGGTATTTTTCCAATAAGTGTACTTTCGGTACATCATTTGAGCCGATTTCGATGACCTCTGTTCAGCAGTGGGGTCCTACCACCTAAACAATATAAATGTAAATGTATTGTATGGATGTAGTACGTATTATTATGTGAGTTCTCACAAGGTTTAAATACACCAACATCAACGCGAGTACTCGTCGTCTGCAAAGGCGTTTACTCTAAATAACGTTGGACGAGACACGCCCGCAAATTTATCGTATCCGACGACTTTACGAACAAAAAGCTCTTTAATGATATTGATTCCTTCGTACAGACGACAACGCGTCAAGCTAAGCTTTTTTGTTGCACTACAAAAACCACCCCTATTGCGTCGGAATAGATGCGGTTCAAATACAAACAGTATGCAATGTAGCTTGATATGTCGTTAAGTGTCTTGTGGACGTAACTGTTGAGCTAATATTTTTGAGTTCGATTCGGAGATCAAGCAGTGTTATGGTTTTTTTTTATACCACAAAGATGGCAAACAACCATGCGGCACGTTTGTTGGTAGACGGTTACCGCAGCCTATGGACGTTTACAACATCGAAACGTCACTCACGCGTTACCGACCCTGCGCAATGATTCACTGCACCGGCAGTTTGAAGGAACGTTCCTCTTGCTGCTAGCGTAGCGCATCCTTAGAAGGAGCTCTGGCAACCTTTACTATTTCACTGCAGTTTTCTGTAAGGTAGACGTACTTCCTCAGACGAGCTGCTCCAGATTTGAGCGATAAATTGCGGTGCCTTACCTCTCTTAGTTTATTTTCTCAGTGAAATGTTCTCAGAGGTCGTTAGCTAGAAAATGCCGGCGTCATCAGCGCTATCGCATCGGCATAGGGGACTGTTATATCAGGGTCCGAATCCCGGGTCGAGCAAAGTTGTTGGGCTTTTCTGTGATATTCCCAGTAACAGTTCGGAGCTTGCATTTGTGCCCGGTTGATGGCAATAGGCTCACTGTCTTTAAGTAAACATGGGACCTACACAAATAATGGCAAACTGCAGGTGTACAGCAGTACAATTCTGCTTATCCCTTTAAGGAACACAGGCGTGATACGTATGTCAATCTTCCTCCTAGCCTTTTCCCAACCATGTTGGGGTCAGCTTCCAGTCTAACCAGATGCGGCTGAATATCAGTATTTTACACGAAGCGACTGCCATCAGACCTCCGCAACCCAATTTCTAGGCAATACCGATATTCGAAGGAAAGACTGGTTGTCAGGCTTTTTAGGCTTCTGACTATCACTAACGATTGTCATGATAACCGGGACCGACGGCTTTACGTGCTCTCCGAGGCACGGAGGGGTCTCGATATGTTAAGAATGGTCACCCCCATCCACAGACTGACCACGGCAAGTGTAGCTTAACCTTGCAGATGGGTTGATCAGCGTAGTTACTACTAGGCCACGAGCCCCTCCGTGATACGTATGTCAATATAACGCTATAAAATACGTAAAAAGTATTTTAATTTCAATGTCTATAGAGTCAGAAATCAATAAATCTTTATTAAAATTACATAAAAAGGACGCCTCATTTGGTCAGAGTCAATCTGCCAATATTGTCGGGGCCATATTATATTGTCTTTGCCCAAAAGATCAGGGACCCATATGTATAAAGTTCATGTTTTAATAGCTGATTCCGTTGAAAAGGGTTCGGGCAAATTTTTCGCTTGATAGCGTCGCGTGCCTTTGGCCTAATTTAAAGAAAATGGGACATAAATGTTCCAACGAAAGTTATTTTTTAAGTAACATACCAACGCGCCTGTATTCCGCGGAGGGGTAGGCAGCGGTGTACTAATGTACACCCTCTACTTTCTATTCAATTTATTTTTTTATTATATTCTATAATGTATACAAGTGTTGGTTTAAGGTTAAACTAAGTGTAAATTATAGCTCCTGCCGGGCACAGCAAAATAATAAGTAGTTAAGTAGAAGAGAGGAGGATTTTACTTTACATTGTATTCTACTGACATTGACTTGTGTCTGTAAAGGGTTAATAATAATAATAAACACGTAAGAAACTCTTTTTGATAGCCGATGACGTCTCGATGTTCGAGAAGTAAAAAGGGTTGTGACGCTTTTGTAATGCTTTTCCGTGAGATTTTCGAGTATAGTATTTTGTTCCTTATGTACTCATGATAATATAATATAGTAATAATATATATAATATAAATTCTATAAATATTGTTATTTATTTTCAACCAAATATGTTCAAATACAAATGCTCTGAACTGAACTAGAATATAACCTGTATCTCAAGAGTCATTGCCATCCCTAAAACTAATTTTCCTATTTGGTAACTACAGTTTCTATTGTATGTTACAAGCGTATTACAAAACGTAAAATTATGAGTAGGTACATTTAGTGAGATAATCATTCATAATTATTATGGACTAGCTTTCCGCCGTGGTCTTATAATTTTTTCCCCCGTTTTTGCAACATTTATCATTGCTACTCCGCTCCTATTAGCCGTACCGTGATGGTATATAGCCTATAGCCTTCTCCGGTTAATGGGGTATCTACCACTGAAAGAATTTTTCAAATCGGTGCAGTAGTTTCTATTCAATACAAACAAACAATCAAATCTTTCCTATTTATAATATTAGTATAGATATAGATTGTAGAAAAATATGTAGAACAATCATAGCAAGCGTTGGTCTGTAGTTTCTGCTTACCACACAGGGACAAAAGTCACAATGTTATTTTACTATTGTTCGCTCTATTCAAAAACTTGGGCCATCGTGAAACATGTGGGGTCGTGACCGTCATTCATCCTCATGACTTTCTGACATGATTTTAAATTTTCACATACGGTAGACTAGACAGGATATCTTTGATATACCAAGGATCACATTCAACATCATACCATCACGCCTGTGTTCCAAGGGTTAGGCAGGGGTATAGTAATGTACACCCACAGTTTGCCGGTATGTTTAGGTCCCATGTAATAGGGGTGACCCTATATTGCACATGACACTAATGCGAAACAAACAACAAAGCAAAGACAGAGAGAAGGCTGATAGAGAGCGACAAGATACACAGAGATGGCATGGAATGGGGGCACGGCGTATCCAACCGCGTCGCGCCTACGCTTACGTCAAAGATGAGATACATGAGAGTCTCGGATAACACTGCAAAACAAAAAAAACAACAAAAAAGACCCTATATTGCCATTAACTGATCACAAATAAAAACTTGGAGCTGCTACTGACAATTTGTAAAGCCCAATAACACTAGGCTCGACCTGCCAGGCTAACATGCGCGCCACGACAAAATTTTGTCTACTCTTTTGTCTCGCTCTTTCTTGTGCGAAAACGAAACAAAAGCACGACATAAGCGTAGACAAAATGTTCTCGCGGCGTGCATCGAACCAAGTCCTTAATAATAATAAACCATAAAATTATTTCAGGGATCTGATGGCCCATAGATATATACCTTACAAGCTAACATATATAAAATATTTATACAAAGTAGTGTTAGTAGATAAGGCTTAAGACTATGTTAGTAACACTTTGCACTTATTGACATTGTGCTGTCCTGTGGCACTTGTCCGCGGAAGTAACGGAACACCACGTCCTGCGGCCAAAAGTCCTCTTCCATGACGAGGGGCACAAAGCAATTCGGTACTCGCACCACGAACGCCTTAAAGTTGACGTTCCGGCGCGACTCCAGTAACTGCACCCTCGGCGTGTACTTCCTAAGTGCTAGATCACTAGGCTAACAAGGCTCCTCTTAGCTAATTATCGCTATTTTAAATACTTTTCACGTTAAGTATTTCAGTAATTAATACTATTAACCAGACTACAGTTATGTAAAATTCTAAAAAATACACAGACAAATGCCTAATGAGACCTATATTAGGGTCGTTAATTAGTGTTATTGCAAATTATAGAATTGTATTACAACAGCTAAAAGAGTCAAAAAGTAATTATCGGGTCATTAACTAATTACATTATATAAATATCCGTGTATTTTGAAATATCTTGTCATTTGCAAGAATATTCCAGTAGTGGTTGTTGCTAAATATAATCAGCTGAATATTAAATAATTAGTGTTTATTTTTTTATTCCACTGTTATGAATTCTCATCCGGATATGCCTACGTGCCGCTGTGATTTTGTGAGTAGATTTTTATTATTTTTAAATTATTTTTTGGTGAATCAGTGAACAGTGTGAGTTTTGCGAGTCCTAAATTAACCTATACTAATACATTGATTTCTGACACTTACGCGAATACTAGACATTGAAATAAAACTACTTTTTACGGATTTTATCGCGTTATATTGATATTATTTTAACGCGATAAAATCCGTAAAAAGTAGTTCTATACTAATGCAATTATAAAGACATATGTTTGTAATGAGTAAATTGTAAAATGACTAAAACTACTAAACTAATTTCAAAAATTCTTTACCATTAGAAAGCTGCATCTTTCTTGAGTATTTATATTTTATAACAATACGCGGGCGAAGCTGCTGGCGGGTAGCTGTGTATTAAAAAAATATCACAAATACGCAAACACATGTGAAGTGTTAGCATAATGGCTTTCATATTTAATTCATAGTTTTTTTTATTTTTTTCCATCGCGTGTATAATGAGAACCTGAGCCCCAAACACTACAGTTTTGCTTAAACTACAAACAAAAACTGATCCAACCCAAAATTTTCAGGTCAACCGCTGGCTGGACAAGCATGAAAAGTATTTTTCCCATTCGTCCCACATACCACAGCCTACAAGCTTTTCCCAATACGTGTATGGGAAGGGACCGCACCAATACCAACACACCAATGCTACAAAACAGAACCAATTCAATAATAGAAGCTTATTCTACACGAAAAGTGTTGCTCACGATGTGTCTGCGCCGCATCGAATGACGTCATTTAGACCGGTGTTTCATTGAAAACGTATGAATGTGTAACATCGCAGCACTTTTCACGATTGAACGCTTTTTTCCCAAAATACAAGCTAATGTTAGTTTGGGAATCAGCTGTACCAATTGTACATTACATTAAAACTGTGTCTGCTCATTGTATAGTCGACCATAAAAAATTCAGCCGCTTTACCAAGAGGCTGAATTTGTATACATATTTTGTGTTGTTTTTTTGCCATTATTAAACACTGCATAAATACTTTTGAAAAAAAGCTTTGATTTTTTGTTTGAAATACCTAACAAATATTCTTAATAACAGCAACAAGTGATGTCCACCAATATGTCGCTAGTGAACACAAACCGAGACGCAAACTTGGGAATTCGGCCTATCTTACTACTAAGACAGCCCAAATTCTCGAGGGACCGTAATCGTATTAGGCCGAGTTGAACATGCATTCTAATCAATTATTAAGAGCTCTCAAGATAACAGGGACAAAGGTAAAGTTCATTGTTGGGTAATGTGGAAACATGGGCTTAATTCCGTGTGTATTAAGGTCGTCGCCCACTTATACGACACCGCTCCCACCAAACCAAAGTATTACCATTCAAATATGGACTTAACATCGTGCTCTATAGATGCATTTTACTCTAGCTTTAGCTCGCTTACCGTGCGCTGTCTGCTATTTTGTGTTATTACTGTAAAATGCATCTACAGCGCACGATGTTAGGTTCATTATTTGAATGCTAATACTTTGGTTGGATGGGAGCGGAGTCGTTTACGTCGGTGACAACCTTTAATACTAAAATAAAATGGTAAAAAAAAAGTCTTCCTCAGGTGGCAGATCCACGAGGATTTACCGTACCGGCTCGCACTTGACCGGTTTTAATATATATATTTTTTATACTTATTAAAATAGTACGGAACCAAGTACCATTTTAATTATTGATGGTATGTTATGATGATAATAGCGATGGCGAAGCTATATAAAAGAACATTATTTATAAAAATTAAGCTTTATTCTTAAATTATTTACTTTTTTGTCCAACACTCCGATCCAATGATAGGTCCTACCTACCTACGTCTTTCGAATTAACATTGAATCTCATTACGACTGTAAGCGCCACTGAGCCGGAAAATCACTTCTATATTTAGATCAGTGTTTTCCAAAGATTGAGCCTACCTACCTAAACTACTTTAAAATTATCTTTAAGTATCTTAGTTTTAGTAAAACAAAAATAACTTTTAATTTTTTTTTTGTTATTTAAATAAAACAAAACCAATATAAAAATATGTCATTTTAGATAAAACAAAAATATCATTAAGTAAATATTTTTGTCATTTAAAAAAAATACAAGAGAGGTATTTATGTCATTTTAGATAAAACAAAAATTACTTTTAGTTTTGTAAGCGATGGTTACACTACACTATCATTGTCGCCAGCACGGGTACCGAGTCCGAGATTCTGGGTTAGGTTCCCAAGTCACACAAACTCTTATTGGGTTTTTCTATAAAACTATCAGTTGGTATACATTTTGAGTTTGGATTTCTGCTCGGTTGATTGCAATAGTTCGTTCCATATTATATGTGACTTAAAAGCAAATTGTAGGTGCATACCATTAAGTAGGTAAGTAGGATATTTATACCCCATACTACTACCTAAGGTACTACGGGCGTGATGATTTTTATGTTTTATTTACATTATATTTGTGTACTTATTACATTTTTATACAGTGAAGCTTTGTTCACTTCAACCTTGACTTTAAAAGGAAAAATAAACAAAAACCGCGAGGCAGAAACGAAACATTTACATAAAACAACCGAAATGTGAATCGTGTGATTTCCTAGAAAAGTATATTAATTTGTCAAAAAATAGGAACATGCCTATCAGAACGTTTTATCTAGAAAGCCTAAAAGAAGATCCACCCTAAATAAATAAAAGTATATCTGCCATGAGTGTCACATAGAGAAGGTTCCGTATAGTTAGATTATTTAGTAAGTAAATCAAGTAAAACAAAAAAATATGAGCAAACTTTAATACTCAAATAAATTTACCAAAATCTCGACTGTGTTCATTAATAAACTAAACGCTATAAATCTTTTAATGACTCAATCTTTTAATACAGTACAAGATGTAAACAGACTCTTAACGGAGCTAAAAACGACGCAAACTGAACATCAAATAATACCGATTAAGAGCAAAATAATTATTGGAAATCTATGTAAACGCTGGAAATTAATTGACTGCGTTTTATAAATTCCAAAGCTTTATTTGTTAAGAAATATTAGCAAACATTTTTAGACGAAAGTTTTGTGGCTAGCATAATTTGTATCTTTATTTAGGTACCTTTAATTTTTATATCTACAAAATTATGTGATACCCATGTATGACTTACCTATATGTAAAAAAAAATATTTGAAAGAAATTTTCTTTTTCATTAAAAGTTTGAATACAGATTTAAATATCATATCAACCTGCATAAAAACATCACGTAGATAGTAAACTCGTAATAAAATATAAATTAAAATAAATAACATTTTGCAAGGTCCTGGACTAAATAAGGGGAGACGTTTGCCCAGCAGTGGGACACAAAAGTGACTATATAAAAAAAAAATTTAGCCAAAAGAAGGTTTCATCATCTTTTATCGAGAACCCTAAAAATGTAACCAAATAACCCATGTTCCTTGAATCTGGATCCAAAAAAGCGACAGTATTAATCCGGGCTGGGTAAAGCCGGGTATAAATTGCGGTTGCCGGGTAAAAATCACATCAAGCCCGGATGTTTTGTAGATGTACCCACCAGTCTAAATCAGGATTACATTCAATGTTTGCCTTCGGACTCACAAGCTTTTGTTTCGTGTTTTCTTTGCGTTTTTGTAGGTAGTTTATTTTCCTTTCAAGGTCCGAGTCGAAGTGAACGATGAAACATGTTCCATAAAAGTTAAAAAGTCATCACGCCCGTATCCCTGTAGACTTAGGCAGAGTTGAACTAAATGATGCTATGTGTAATGTCCCAGAATATTTATTTATAAGTATACGTGTGTCTATATTATTATAATAATTAAATGTGACATCTTCAGCCCCCAAGATGAATAAATAAATATCCTGGGACGTTTTACACAGCGCCATCTAGTCCCAAACTAAGAATAAATACTTAGGTGGGTATACTTAATACATAAGAAACACCCAGACGAACACAAACTAGTTAAGTTCATCACATAAATATTTGTATCACGTGGGAATCGACCTCACGACCTCGTGATCCGGCCCTCGAACCATTAGACCACAGGCGTCGTCACGCCATTATAAAAAAAATACCGTCTATAATCTTAAAACCCTCAGGTATCTTTAACAACCAAAGTAATATAAGCCTTATTTACATCTAGCAGTTAGACAAAAAGAATATGAACGGTTCAGCACAAGATATGACCTAAAAAACTAAATATACCAAAAAAATTACCATATTTTCCACACAAAAACGTCTCAAAGCCCCTAACTATATTATAATGACCATACCCCACTGATCACAAAGGGATAATCACGTCCTAACGATTGGTTATACCCTAAAGGTTTTTAATCAAAGCTCTGAGTACCCTGCCAATAAAATATGGGGCCATTAAAATTTTACGTGCCCCATAAAGAGAATTATACGGCCAATCTGTTAGTAAAAGGGCCGGATTTCAGATTTTAAGAGATGTTGTTAAAACTTATTTTTAATTGTTCGTATATCTTGATTGGCCGTTTTCTTATCTTTGATTATGTCGTCTTAAGAAGGTTTTAAGATGGGAATACTGGTGCTGAATTCGTCTGGGGTACCACTGCAGTATCAATTATTCTGATAAAAAAAACAACCCATACACTGGCCCATTGCTGGGCACGGGTCTCCTCTCAGTATGAGAGGGATTAGGCTATAGTCCACCACGCTAGCCTAATGCGGGTTGGCAGACTTCACATGCCGTCGAGAAAATCTCTCAGGCATGCAGGTTTACTCACGATGTTTTCCTTCACCGTTAAAGCGAGTGATAATTACGCACATGATTTCGAAGGTGCGTGCCTTGGATTCGAACTCGAGACCTTTGGTCTTTGGTGGTCATACCCCTAGGCTATCGCTGCATGTTCTGATGCGAAGCAATAATCATCATTATCACATCATCATCATCAACAACCGTTTAATTATTAATAATTAACCCTACAAAGAAAACAGGCATGATGATAATAATATAGTATAAATGTAATATTTCCTCTAATTGATTTTGATTAAAAAAGGAACTAGCTCATGCACGGCTTTGGGGCTTTACTCACATCCTAAAATACTTTTTTTATATCCTAGGTGTTATTCTGATGTATAAGCTAAGTTTCATTAATATCTATTGAGTAATTTTTGCGTGAAACATCACGTTTAGGTATAACTAGCTTTCCGCCAGCGGCTTCACCCGCTATCCCACGGGAACTATACATTTTACCGGAATAAAAGTAGCCTATGTGCTATTCCAGACTATATTCTATCTCTATGCCAAAGGAGCTCATCAAAAGCCCATACAACTCAGCCCAAATTTGTACCGGAGGTACATGACAGCTGTCACACGCCTGATTTTTATCCGTGACACCTCGCAATGGCTCAGTTGAAAATCAGCGTCAAGAACTAGTGGCCTGACATAATGCTGAACTGGGCCTATTTGGCGCGGCCGCGAGGCACACATTAATATGCCATTGAATAGGTTTAATTTAATATTATATTATTTTTCTTTCAGTGTTGTTTTTGTTGTTTTTTTATTATTTAAAATGTGTGTCTTGTGCTGTGTTAAATAAATTTCTTCTTTCTTTCTTTCTTTCTGTCAAGTTGATAGTTTTTACCATTAAATCATTATGAAACTGATATTATTTGGCCGTAATGGCGTGCGTTTGACATTCCGAAACTGACACTGACAGTCATTTCAATTTTTTTTTCAAGATTTCAAGATTTTCAATGATTTCATAGTAAAAAACTATGAAATCATTACATATGAAATCATTACTGATTTCATGGTAAAAACTATGAAATCATTACGAAAAGATAATAGTGTGCCAAAATGGAGTGATTTTTCTCAAATTAAAAGATTTTTTTCTCATCCCCCAGTTAATATTTAAAAAAAGTACGACTAGAGTTTTAACCAGCGTAATACAGGGTATTTTTTCCAATAAGTGTACCTTCGGTACCTCATTTGGGCCGATTTCGATTACCTCCTTTCATCCAGATCCGTTAAGCCGTTCTGGCATGATTAAGTAACAGACATCCACTTATCGAAACTTTCACATTTATAAAATTAGTAGCATAAAACTTTTATGTAAAATATCTAAGTAACAACTTTCAAAAGGTTAATACCTAGTATTTTACTTAAAGTTAAGAGGACAGAACAGTTAAACATTTAGTTACAGAACTTTAATTTCTTGTCTTATCTTAGCCGCCTTGCCTTGCGATAAATATAAGGATTTCAACTTGGTAATAATTTTCTTGCCTAAATTATTACGCTAAAGTAACTCGCCTTGCAAACTTTTTGAATTTATTAGCGAGTATTTTAGTGATGACCATTATCAGACTTATCTTATCCTACCTAGACAGGTTACTAGTAAGTATATTTCTTTTTAAAATAAAAGCACAGATGCTAAGCGTAGGGTTCTGAGTTTGATTCCCTTTTAAAACTTAACGGCATGGTCGGACCATTTTTTTATATCACTAAGCAAACAAGCATACGGCCCGCCTAATGGGAAGCGGTTACCATAGCCTATGAACGTTTGCAACACCAGGGGTATCACTCACGCGTTGCCGACCCGAAAAACCTCTTAGAGGTTTATAGAGGATTCACTGCGCCGACAGTTTGAGGGAATATTCCTCTTACTGCCAGCGCAGCGCATCCTTAGAAGGAGCTCTGGCGACCTTACTCACTGCAGGAACAACACAAAATAAAATGTATTATTTGGCTGCAGCTTTCTGTAAGGTGGAGGTACTTCCCCAGATGGGCTGCTCCAGATTTGAGCCATAAATGGCCATGCCGTTAAGTATTAAAAATTACACAGAAAACCCCAGTAACATGGTCCTGTCATTACCTGTGTTTACCATCCTTAGCTAAGGCATAAAGTAAATAGTTAAAACAAGAAATCACGTTTGGCGTATCTGCCTCGTGGTACTAGTGTTACTGGTGTAGTGGTACCCAGAGGTCCTGGGTTCGATTCCCGGGTTGAGCAGTGTTGCTGGGTTTTTTCTGAGAAATTCCCAATCAACTGCAGCAGCTCGGAGTCAAGATTTGTGCCCGGTGGATAGCAATAGGCTCGCCACATACACGGCATTAGTACACCTCTGTCTAACTCTTCGGGGAATACAGGCGTGATGGTACATTATGTGTATCGATTAAGATTGTTACCTCGCCACTATGGTTGCGCCGTGTATCGTGGGTTTGATCAAATATTTGTCGCAAATATTTGTGTGTCACTTATGTTTGTTTCGAGACTAGGTGTACTTTGTGTTCTTTCATTGTAGGTATGTGAAGTCCGCCGCGTCATAAGGCTTGTTCCCTAGAGTACGAAATGTCTTTTAAGAAAAATAAAATGCCTATACAACAATTTGATCACAGACCACACAACAAAGACAAAACAAAGAGACCGTTGTTTTTCCTCCAAGCCAATTAGTTCCCTTCCTTTCTTTATCTTATCTAATCTTGCTGTGAGTCCTGGCATAGCCAGCAACATATCGACATTATCGAGCCAGTGGGCTCTTTTGTGTTGTCCCCATTACCGTATATTCCTTTACTCTTTGAAGACGTGGTTCATGAAGGCGGCTAACCCACTTAGAGGTAGGAACCTAGTCTTCTGGATTAGGATACCCGTTGCCGAGCAGACTCATCCATTTCGTGATTAAGGAATGAAGTTCTTGGGGTTCCGTTCTTTACATAGACATGTATGAATAACGATACCGGATCGAGACAGTTGGACGCGTTTACAGTTCGCGCGGCAGAAGCTGGCTGGACTGAAGGTGAAGTTAGATGTTTGGTTGTGCTTTGAACAATTTTGACCTAAAAATTCCATTCCGCATTCAAAGTCAAACGGCTAACTTCAATACGGTCAACTTCTCCGCGCGCAGTGTGTGTGGCATAGTGGTAATAATGATTCTACTTACCCATAACAGTGTCTTGATCTAAGGTGGCAACCATATTGGACGAAGAATTGTAGATGTAGAAAGCATACAATAATTACACTCACATTAACACACACACACACAGGCTCAAAACATTGTCACAAGCTGCCTGTTTTATTACTAGTTTGATGAATCGATTTAAAATCCTAACACTATTAAAAATTCAACAGTTTTTGTCGTACGCGTTCGGCCAATTTTGGCGCCGAAGCGTCTACTGTCCTAAGAGAGTCGAAAACGAAGTTCGAAATTTAAAATTGTTTCATTTCAATTGTTTTGGACGCGTGGCGATTTGAGCATTATTCAAAATTCGAACAATATAAAATTCAGTTGTTGTTTTACACTATTATATAATATAATCAACTACATAATTATACTAGTGTTTGACTTTAATAAATTCTAATAGTTGTACTTGTACCTACAAACTGTCATTATCAAGATTCGTTTAGTTTTCTTTTTGGTTTTTTTTTATGAGCACAGGTTACGCACTATAAGTTCAGTTTGTTTAAGTTAAATGTAAAAAAATGTTGTGCTTTTTAGCGGTCTGCTTGCCAAAGTATTAATTACTAACTAGCTTACTAACACGTAGGCACATGCGTTATTTTTTCTAAGTAGAGTTTATTTTTTGAATGTTGAGCTTGATAAAGTTTTTTTAGGAAATTTCTTGCTTTTTACAAGTGTTTGGATTTGTTAAATAGTGTCATTAAATACCTTTGTTTTATCATGTCAAATATAAAGTTTCTGAACGCTATTATATGTCAAGGAAACTAGTGCTGTCAATGATATTTTTTTTTTTATTTAGGTGCGGTAAATCCTCATTCATCCCTACCACCTGAGGAGGTGGCAGACGGGATGTCGTACCGTACTTGTCTTCCCTTGCCCTATATGGCATGGCCATTATGACCATGGGATCCGAAACATACATCCAGACCGTGACGGGATATATTATTATTAGACCTCTTTTGAATTAGGTATTATTTATAAATCTTTCAAGCTATCTTTATAATTTGAAACTTCACATTTTGGTACCTACTAAAAAATAATCCAGTGCTAAAAAATGTGAGAAGGCCAGGGTTTTTTTAAATAAAACACAAAATATAATCAGCAGTAATATTTTAAATTGCTTTGAATCACAATTTTGTAGTGTTTATAGATTATAATAATTACAAAGGAAGATTATTTTTTTTTGTTCAAAGTACACTTATCCAACAGCTCGTCGTCATACACTCGTGTCCATCGTCTCAGAATATTTTACAATTAAAAAATATACAACAACATATTTTAGGTTATCTAAAATAAATATAAAATAAAACAACTTGTGTACTCTACTATAATAATAATATACAATATTTTATAGTTAAAAACAGAATAATTTAATTTATAAACGAATGTTCTTTATTTAAAATAAACTAAAACAAAAAATGTACTTTAGTAAAAGTATTTTTTAAATAAAAACTGTTGAAATTAATTCTCATTCACAAAATTATCATTAGATACGAATACATTCATAAGAAATAATTACACGATTAATTACGATTATAAATACTTAGGAACAATATTGTTTATTTACAGACCACACAAAATACCTACAGATTTTTAAATAAAACGAAATTCAACGATTTATAAAAATAAATTGTGACAAAAATGACATTTATAGGCGATTTTAACAAGAAACAGCCGAAAACAATTAACGCTGAAATACAAAAAAACATTCTGTCTCTTTAAAATTCAAACATTTAATAGAAATATAATGTTTTTTTATAGCGCTAAATGTATTTAGCGAATTGCTGGGCAAACCACACTTACTTTTAGAAATTATTTACAAATCATTTTCAAGTTCACCTATACAAAAATACAGTTCACATAATTGTATAATCCAATAATTGTAATACATATAATGTAATTACACGAAAATTTATTTAAGATGAACTATAAAGAGATTCTGAACTGTTCACCTGGACAGTCATCATTCATTCGTCCCTCCATATTGGTGTTTTAGAAACCTTGAAACTGGCAGTTATTTAACAATTTCTTACATTCGCTAATTAAAGAAAAACTTACGTACAATGCTAAAGACTGCATTCAATAATATTAATTAAAAAATTAAATAACATCATAAAAGTTGCTATCAAACGCTTGTTATCTACATAAATTTATTTATAAAGCAATAATACTAGTAGCTAGCTATAAAGTATAGGATTGTAATTATTTTTTTAAACAAAAATGTCGGATAAAAATATATTTTAATCAAGTATGTCTTGGGGAACTAAATGTTTAGAGTAATTATTATTTTATGGCTAAATCAGGCACTATTGCATTAGTTAATATTGTTTAAAAAACATACTAATATTATGTTTTTTTTGCTACGTGATAAAAAAGGACAACACTACTAGCACATGACTAAATAATTAAAAATTATTACAATCCTCATAAAAGGATATAGCAGCTATAAATATTATTATTTAAATGAATTTCTAGTGATCTAGCTTTTTATAAAACAAAATAAGTACAACTAATATCATACGCGAGTGTGGAAATGTTCAAAGTTATAATTAAATATCTAAGTGATATGCAATATACTTTAGGCAGGCTCATTTTGATTACAAAATCATCGATTTAAACAGAGAATAACTAAATTAGTTTTAGCCATTCCTTTTGAAAAATGCGTGAATCTCATCGAAAAAAAATTCTTTTTTTTGAAAAAAAAATATTTAAATGACTAAAACTAAAATAATACTTCTATACAAAAGTATACGCAAGCTACCGCGAATTGATTTACTGTAAGAAATGGCATACACAATATACATAACTTATAACTACATTAAAATCATATGCAAAATTAATGTCTTTTGCAATTTTTATCACATTTTCGTCAAAAGAAACGTGCCTATGGCATAATAAGTTTAGCTCATCTATCACGGCCCACGCTAAAATTAAAGAAATCCAATCGTAGTCTCACTAATATCTCATTCCAGTACCAGTTAGTAACAATTTCTATGTTTTAGTCTTAGAAATACTTATTAAATATGAAGTTAAAATGTGTGAACAAGCTTCTTACAATATAATAATAAAAAGTATTAGTTAAACTTTTAGTTTTAAATTCTATGTATAGATTTCAAGTATTTTTTTTTTATTATTTCATATAATAGTAATTTATCTAACTATTTCTACTTCTAGTGCACTATCTTTTAGCTGTGGTCAAGTATTACTACGCCTTGCCGTAAGTGTGCCGCTTTTATTTCCCTTATAAATACGTTTTGTAAGCAAAAGAAGTCTGTTACTCAAATAAAGATAAAAGTAAAAATAAAATAAAGTGAAAATGTTTTGTTAAAAAAAAACATTTTTTTTTTACAAAAATGAATTGTTTTTTTTACTATTTTTCGTAATTGACATTTTAGTACACTAAAACTAATTTTTTTTTTTTTTGTTAGTTTTTGGCATTTTCAAAATACATGTGTAATACAAGTTAGGACAGTAAAAATGACACAGTTATCGGTGGCACTATGAAGCGTCTATATTTCAACTGTATTGTGACGATCGCGTGGATATTAAAATACTCTTTCTTTACTTAACGGAGTTTATTTCACCACAAAAATATTATTGCTTTCAGAGGTTCTGCGTTACTGTGAAAAATATTTTTTTATCAATTTATTTTCTACTTTTTCTCACCCGTTTCGCATTTTAATAATTTCAGCGCTCCAGAAGCAATCGTGCACGCTATCTAAAAATATAGGTATACGCATGACCACTAGCTAAACGAACTATTTGTTCGAAAATCAAGACAGAAATGATAGAAAAACTTTTATGGAAAATTAATACATCAAAACTTTTGGCGCAATACATCTCGAAATACTGGTATCGTACCCGCCATTACTACATATACATATATAAATATAACATCTTAAAATTAGCGATCCAAAAATATGAAATATACGTGTTGTATTAGTGCGCCCCCGGCCGCTCCGCGCTCGCGAGCCAACGCGCGCTTAACCCCACACCGCTGTGTTTGCGAAACCCGCGAATCCCGCGAAACTTGCGACTTTTGCCGTTCGCCACCGGAGGGTGCAAAAGCCGCCACAACTGGACGGTTTTTCTCAATCCTCGTCGCGTGTTTATTTTCCTCTAATCGAAAAAAACATTGGTACATTCCCAACAAAACCCCGTTCGATGGAACAGCGGAAAATCTTAACTTTTGTTGCGAATCAACCAATTGTTTTCACTTACATTTTTCAACTCTGGGCCTCTCAAAATCTAAATAAACAGGAATATATCGGAATGTACGAACAGTTTAATTAAAATCTAACGAAATTTTCGAAATACTTAATTACAAGTCAAACTGAATGTTTTAAAACTAAATGTAACAAAATAAGTTAAACGAGAAAGTTGAAGTAAGTTTGATAACACAAAGTACCAGGGCCCTGCTCAAGCAAAGCGTCCTTATTCATTCGAAACTTTTGCTTTATAAAAATACGAATCGAAAATATCTCGACTGTAGCACGTCTTCTTATGGTTAAGCTATGATTATTCTATTATTTCTTATACTATAAAACTTTACTATGTTTACTACGGTAAAATATCAGAGAATTCAGAAAAAGGGAATATTTAGGTTTTTATTTTCTATATTTAAGTGGTGCACAACCTTATTTCTTCATGAACGCTAGGTAAGTATGGCGTTAGCATAACGAGGATCTAAAACGAAAGTTTTATCTAAACAACTAATATTAGATGTAGGTAGTCGATGAAAATTCATATTAGGGGTTCGCACTTATTGGAATAGGAACTAGGGGAGGAGGAAAATAACAATATAGTTGCGATAGAAGATTAAAAAATTATAGAAAACAAATTAATGATAAAAACGGTCGAAGGTTTTTCATAAGACTGTAATATCTAATCTAAAGGGAGTCTGTAAAATCGCAGATCATTTTCGATGATATCTAAAGCGTCTTCACTGCATAGACTAAAAGAATTAAAACTATTTAGGCTGGAATGAAACCTATTGTACACTTTCGACCGAAACTGACTGCGTAAGTAATTACTTTTATTTACCTTAAATACGATAAAATCTCAAAATACTCACAGCTCCTCGGGTTTATTGTATTATACGCTAAGTGCATCTACTTTATAAGAACAGTGGCTTTTTAATAATTTGAATTTGTACTTAACCTACATATTTTAAACTCCATTGTTGAAATAATTCAAATAGAATTCAAGTTTTGACTCGATCTAAAGTTACAAGCAAATAAACCAACATAAAACACATTAAAATTCATTATCAAACGTTTGCGATTGACGTGAATCGCAAAATGTCAAACATTACGCATTCATTTATGTTCTGTTTTTTTAATGTTGCGTAAAATTTCAGCCAATATGTTTGATGATCTAGGTTTAATAACTTTACATCCAATTTAGAGTTTTCAAAAATATGATTCCAATAAACGTTCTAAACAAATATCTCAAAAATACATTATGAAAATATAATACAAATACGATAAAATTTATACTAAATATAACCCTGTCTATGACCTGAAGAGTTTAAAATAAAGAATAAATCGAAATCTAAACTCTGAACAAGTCATTTCTAAGGAAAATAAACTAACTTCCTAGTCACACGCGTTATTACAATCCGTTTACATTACTCGCAAATTGAATTAAGTAGATTTACAAACAACTACGAACACGTCGATGTATACCATACCTTTTATATCCGTTAAGACGCTTATATACCAACCGTACCGAATTGTAAGTGTTGACACTTAATTCATTGTGAAGGGAAAATCTCTACAGCGCAACGTGATAATCAAAACTTTTCGTATCATTTACAAAATATGATTTGTATAAAATAACAGTTAAAACATTTCAAATAGACAAGGCCTGAATTAGTTCACAACTCCGATAAGAAACCTGTTTCGTGAATGTAGCTTAGTTATTTATCAGACAGTTTATTTGATAATGTAGAAGGCAGTTGGTGTTAATGCGAAATTTGTAATACTCCATGTAAAAATGTCACAACTTAGAACTACAACAAAAATCTCGACTTGTAAATGAAATGTAAAGGAGAACAGATTTGAGGATATAACTAAAGTAAACATAGTTTTTGAAATGGATAGTGTCCGTGAAAGAACTGCTGTTGTCAGATTTTAAACAGGAGTTCAAGAAGGAGGTCTTCGTCCACATTCATCGGTGATTCAGGTGCAAGGTAATCAACGATCCTAGAAAATTTAAAAAGTATTACTTTCTGTTGAATGAGTAACATAATAAGTAAGAATACTTGGCCTGTTTCACGATAGCCACTAACCAGCGGATAAATTCAAAGATGGAACAAAATTTGTACGAGTTTATCTGCCAATTAATTTAACGGTAACTTATCAGGAGGTGGTGAAACTAATGAAAAAAAAACACGCTCTCCGTCTTGCCTAAGAGCAAACCTGCACAAACCAGTTTGCGTAGGTAAGCGCATGTGTGTGGCAAGACTGCTCGCGCAGTCCCCAGGTGTTCCGTATTTTTGTACAGTCATCACTGCACAGGCCTGTTGGCTTACTCATGAAAACCATCGCAATAGTAATCCAATTCCGATATAATTCAGATATCACCTTCCGAACGTCCACAAAGCAACAGCTGTTATTGTTTACTCTGCAAATTAATTCTTAACTTTAAGTAAATTCTTCATTAACACTACTTATTTTTGTGATATGATACTTCGTATGCATTAACCTACGTAATTAACACAGTGTAATGGTGAAAATCAATGGCAAAATTAACTAAAATCGTGTTTTTACACTAAACCGTTGAGACTTTTAAAGTGCAACAGTGATTTAAAAACAGTGTTGTGAAAACGGGTAACCGCCGCGTTTTGCACAGGACTTACGACCTTTCGTGCGCGATCTGTCTCGCAGCCGCTTGCAGCGTACGAACACAACACCGTTAAGTATAAACATCGCTTTTTTATCTAATACACGGTTAGACGATTGCTGCTTCAAAAATTGCTGCGAGCGCTTTATTGTATTGGAGATTGTTTTGATTTTATAAAATCATGGCACCTAAAAGTTGCGCTGGTTGCATGACCGCTATTAAAGACAAAGAATGCCTTCGATGCTTCAACTGTCATATGTGGTACGATATTCTTTGTGCGGGTATAACGGATAAATTTTTTAAACAAATGAATACTGAAAAAAAAGAGTCATGGAAATGCCCAGTATGTCGTTGTAAACAACCAAAAGGCGATAACACGAATACTCCCGTCCGCCCTACTCGCTACGGAAGTCCCTCCGACACAACGCAGCGCTCACCTCCTTCGTCTGACATTGACAACAACGTTACCTTTAGGGATAAGCGCAATAATAGGCGATCTTCGAAAAATTCTGACAACGATGAGGACACATTGATTACTAAGAGTGCACTGAGGGAAATAATTAAGCAAGAAATTGACGGTGCTTTAAAATCATATGTCAACGAACAATTTAAAAAAATCAACGAACTTGTTACGAGTTTCCAAGTATCGCTGGCATTTTTTAATGATCAATACGAATCTTTGAAAGTCACTCTAGAGGAAAAGTCAGCAAAAATCCAAAAGTTAGAAAAGGAAAATATCTCTCTCCATGACACTGTTAAGCAAATAGCAAAACGAATGAATATCTTAGAACAGAATGCCCGTTCCAGCAACATTGAACTACAGTGCGTACCAGAAAACAAGTCAGAAAACTTGGTGACCACTGTGCTGCAGCTTAGCAAGGTTATTAAGTGTGAAGTTAAAGACACCGATATCCTGACCTGCACTAGAATAGCCAAGATTAATGGAGTAAACCCAAGACCACGATCCATCATTACAAAGTTTAGCAGCCCGCGTTTACGGGACACCTTTCTCGCCGCTGCGATCAGATTTAATAAAAACAATCCTAAAGACAAGTTAAGCACGAGTCACCTGGGTATAGCATCAGATAAAGCCGTACCAATCTACGTAGTAGAACATCTATCCCCTGAGAACAAGGCTATTCATGCAGCTGCCCGCGCGCGGGTGAAAGAAATTGGATTCAAGTTCGTTTGGATTCGTAATGGTCGAGTGCTAGTTAAGAAAGACGAATCATCGGAAACATTGGTAATCAACAGCCTGGACACGCTAAAATCTTTATCCTAAATTTTTCGCCCGTTCATTATATATGTTTTTTTTATTGTATATCGCATGTTCTGTTTATATCTCTATTAACATTCAATCGCTCACTCCAATTGTACTACCAAAATGTACGTGGTTTAAAGACTAAAACTATAGATTTTCTCAATAACTTATCTTTACATAGCTATGACATTATAGTTCTTACTGAAACTTGGTTAAACAGCAGTGTCTATGATTCTGAACTTTTCGACGAAAGGTATGTTGTTTATAGACGAGATCGTGAATGTAGTAGGTACAGCAACCGTAAGGATGGTGGAGGAGTTTTGATAGCAGTAATCAAGGACTTAATAAGTTGTAGACTATCTCAATTTGAGAGTCCCTTAGAAGATCTGTGGGTAAGTATTAATATTAGTTCTGCTAACAACTACTGTAATAAATTATATCTCTGCTCTTGCTATTTACCTCCTCCTTTGCGCAGTGATGTTCTAGAATTATTTACCTTAGATGCTCAAAAAATATTCAATACACACGGGAGTGCACCCACGATAATTTTAGGCGATTTTAATCTTAGTAGTATCGGCTGGAAACATATGAATGGTTCTACTGAAATGATTCCGAAACCCAACAACTCGGATATAAACAATCAGTTTTTAGAATTTATAACACTAAACAATTTGACACAATATAACGGTATATTAAACACAAAACTTAAAATCCTAGACTTAATACTTAGTAACACACCTGTAGATGAGGTTGCTCGTTGTAGTCATAGCTTATCTATTGAAGACCCTCTACATCCACCTTTAAATTTCTACTTGAACCTTAAGACTGAGCGACACCTGCATGCACGGCCATTGCTTAAACCTAATTTCTTTAAAGCAGATTATGAAAAAGTTCAAAATATACTGTCATCTATCGAATGGAATAAAGAGTTTGAACTCTGTCCGTCAGCAGATGATATGGTAGACGTATTTTATAATTTATTAAGTGATGTTATACTAAAATGTGTACCCCTTAAAAAAGTTAATGCTAATAAATATCCGAATTGGTACTCATTCGAGCTTATACGCCTATTCAAAACAAAACACAAATATCATGTCAAACTAAAAAAATATCATAATCCTCTTGACAAAATCATTTTTAATGACCTGCGCGACAAATGTAACGACATGAGGAAAAAATGCTACAATAATTACCTATCTAGAATAGAACAAGCTGTTAAGAAGGACCCTAAGCTGTTTTGGTCGTTTTTGAAACAAAAAAGAAAAGGTAGTAGTATTTACCCAGCTCAGATGCACCTCAGCAATATATCAGCCTCCTCTGGTGAAGACATTTGTAATTTGTTTGCTAAAAGTTTTGCACAATCGTTCAATAACCCAGTTAGCCCCGTAGATATACCCCAAGCTAACTCTTCTACAACTTCATCAGCTATGTGTACATTAACATTTGACTGCGAGGAAATATACCAAGTTCTAAAGGTGCTCGACGAAACAAAAGGAGCTGGCTGGGACGGTATCTCTCCAGTTTTTATAAAGCGCTGCTCGAGGGTTCTAACACCTCCATTACAACTTATATTTAACAAATCTATCCACGAGGGGTGTTTTCCTGAACGCTGGAAAACTTCTTTGGTTGTACCAATCTTTAAATCTGGTCAAAAACAACTAGTGGATAATTATAGACCTATATCTATATTGGCTACATTTAGTAAAATCTTCGAAAAGATGGTAACAAAACATCTAATGTGGCATCTAAAGCACCTTATAATCGCACAACAGCATGGGTTTATGAAAAATAGATCTACCACAACAAATTTGATATCTTTTTCATCGGTCCTCATAGAAAAAGTAGATAATCGTACTGTTGTGGATACCATATATACAGATTTTAGTAAGGCCTTTGATAAAGTAGACCACGCACTTCTTGTTTCTAAACTGTCTATCTTAGGTATTAGCGGTGGGTTATTAAAATGGTTCCAGTCCTATTTGGTCGATAGGTACTCTAAGGTTGTAGTTAATGGATACATGTCTGACCCCTATTTGGCTTCGTCAGGAATACCGCAGGGTTCCCATTTGGGTCCCATATTGTTCAACGTTTTTATCAATGATGTTATACAATGTTTCCATCACTCAAACTTTTATCTTTTCGCAGACGATCTAAAAATAATGAAACCAATCACAAGTAGCGAAGACGCTATGATGTTTCAAGACGACATTGACAGATTTAATAATTGGTGTAAAAACAACAATATGTCTTTAAATACTGCTAAATGCTATTACATACAATACACCCGAAACAAAAAATCTATATTAAACAACTACCACATAGACGGCGTAAAACTAAATAATGTCAGTACAATTCGCGATCTCGGCATTTTAATAGACAGTAAACTAAAATTTGATACACACATACTCAATACCGCTTCAAAAGGTTTTAAAATCCTAGGATTCGTGTTGCGTAACTGCAAGGAGTTTAAATATTCCTCTACGAAGATAAGACTTTTTAACACGCTAGTTCGTCCTGCCCTAGAATATAATTCTGTGATATGGAATCCTCATTACGATGTATATAGTAAACGACTAGAGAGTGTTCAAAGAAGATTCCTTTACCATCTTAGTTATAATGACCATCTAGCCAAAAAACTTACTAGTTATAGTGATAGATTAAAACATTACCACATGTGCACACTAGCAAATCGCAGGAAAATTTCCGACTTAGTGTTTCTTCACAAACTTTTCGATGGAACTCATGATTGTGGTGACCTTTTGAGTACCTTGCAACTAAATATCCCCTCTCACTTACCTCGAAAAAATGCATACCAACTATTTCATATTCCTTACTCTAAAACAAATCTTAGATACAACGCTGCTGTGCCTAGAATGTGTAGATGCTATAATGTCTTGGCTAAGTCTAGAGATATTGATATTACTTTCTCATTGACCAAGTTCAAGAAAAGTCTCTATGAAGCCCTATGCACTTAATTTTACAAATATTAACTGTATAAAATTTAATTATTAGTCGCTAATTCTCAATTACCTCAATTTTTTATTGCTCCGCCAGCTACATAATATTAGCTTAATAGTTTGCTTTGTATAATTTTTGCATGCTGTGGTCTCTCATAATTGAAGGAGTACACTGGCTATATAATGTATTTGACTTATTACCAATATGCTTTTGTGTATATCCTTTGTCAGAGATCCTTAAGTAAATAAATAAATAAATAAATAAATAAATAAATTCCAATCCAAATCCAAGGATAATTTTAAAGTTGTACTCTTGAAACCAATTTCGTTGATAATGGATTAAAATTGGCATCGCTCAAACTAGCTTCGACATGAAGTTAGCAACGCTAACATCCGCAGTAGCGTTGTGCCCTAAGGATTCAAAGGATTAATGAAATACCCAGATGTTTTAACTACTTCTGATGTAAATTTAAAAAAATACGGTTTTGGTGGCATTGGCCAATCAGTTTTAGTTCACCCAAGATTCGCTCAATATTGAGCTAATATGGTAGCGCCATATTAGTGTTGTATTCAAGAGTACGAAACGTCATAATCCCAATGCCAATGACTCGCAATTGATTTCAAGAGCCTGTAGCCGGGCCAATAGTATTCCAACGATCCCAATGCTCACCTATTGGGCGTGGGTGGAGTATTGGTGATGCGCTGCAATGAGTTTTGGCGGACATCCGGGGATCGCCGGGCCCCCCTCACGCTTTCGGCTCGTGCGTTCTGCAACCTGCCACAAACAGGAAACATGTATAAACATATCAATGTACCTTCTGCAACATACACAACACATAGAATACAATAGGATATTTGACTGGTGTTTATTTATTGAAGAAAAAAAATAAGATTACATGTAATATCTATTCCGAAAAAAACATTTAAATCGAATTTTAAAGTTCTAAGTTACGGGCGTTTAAAGTTGTCGGGGAATACTCTGTCCCTTTCCCGCAAAACGAGTGTTAGTATAGAATTTGTATGGCGTACTGGCATAATGACGTCACAGCACAGTATAGTGCGTGCTCTTTAACATCATAGCATAAAATTAAAATGCTTATAATTTCTTTACTTTTTAACCTATTTTAATTTCGTTTTTCGGCCTTTATTTATCGTTAACTTTTTTGATAAGACCATAAAAACAATCAGTCAAATAGCCTATTATAAAACCAACCTCTAAATTGACTTTAAATGGTTCACTATATTACCTTTACAAGGCGAAATGTTTTTGGTAGTAATTTCGCTACGAAAACTTACGTTGGTAGTAAATTCCTCCCATGTGCTAAAGCAGCGTGAAAATAGTTTTGGGAATATTAAATAAAATTCTACTGTAGATAAGAAAATATATAAAATTATTTTACTGAAGACAGAAATACACAATGCTGACATTAGCAAAAACCAGTCGCCAGCAATAACAAGAAAAATTTTCGTCTTCCTCGCCTTTTCCCAACCATATTATAGTCGGCTTCCAGTCTAACCAGATGCGGCTGAATGAAGCGACTGCCATCAGACCTCCACAACAAAATTTTCTGGACAATACTGATTTCGAAAGATAGACTGGCTATCAGACTTTTTGTAGCTACCACTAACAATTGTCATATGTATTAGTATGACAACCGAGACCGACGGCTTTACGTGATATCCGAGGCACGGAGGAGTCTCGATGCGTTAAGAATAGTCATCTATCCACAGACTGACCGCGTCAACCGTATCTTAACCTTTTAGATCGGTTCTTCGGCGTAGTTATAATCCACAAGCTCCTAAACTAGCTAAAATACACGTCAAAAACGATACTCCAAAACTCAGACGAAGACATAAAGAGCATTACAAACTTCACTAATTCTAATAACATCGAGAAGCTGGAAATATTCACGAACATCGAATAAACAAGCCCGAACAAAAACTCTCCTTTAATTTAATATAACAACAAGTCTAAAAGTTTAACGAAATCATGCTCTAAATATTCTCTTATCGAAGCCAAGAAAGAAACTTTGCTACAGTTGATTTATCTATCCCCCGCAGATACTGAAGTTTCACGAAAATCTCAAATGTTTCATTCATAAAGTAGCGAACTGATTCGAGCTTAGATTACTTGGGAACGGATCGGGTACGAGCCAGTAGGCCAAAATTAATTTAGCATTGACTGTAGCCAACGAATAAAGGCCCTTAATTCGGGATATTCGATGAATGTCCCTTTCTGTTTTCCTAAATTCGATGTGAAGAGCATTCTCTTGAGTTTATTGATAAGTATTGTCTGTTATTGTTTATTATGGCCTGTATTCATTTTATGAGTACATAATCATATCAAAATATTTATCAACAACCTATTAACCATTCCACTACTGGGCATGGATATCATCTCATTTTAAAAGGTCACTGAGCCAGTGTGAACGACTATTGGTCCTATTGCGGGATAGCAGACTCAAATATAACATAATTACGTGAATTTAACTATCAAAATGTTTTAATATTATACCGTCGGCAGGGACTGGTCTCAAAGCCGCAATTTCTCTATCTTCAAAAGGCCTTTCTCAGACATATCCCTGCATTGTGACACTCACATAATTTTAAACCTAACGTTATTATGTCTGGACTTTAAAAGAGGCCATGATTCTCTGAGTTTGTTTCGGCGTTTCTTCTCAGAGGTCGTCAGATAAATGCCGGTGCCATCTAGTAAGAAAACGAATTTCAAACCATAACTTCTAAAAGTGTCCCGGAAAGACCTAAGTATTCGCAAAATCAATAGCATTTCATCATTTCATTTCATTAAAGTAAGTATTCAACATTTTTTTTTTCTTTGTAAATCTTTAACTTTCTTATTAAAACCTTCACAAGTTCGAACCCAAAAGTTGTACCTCCAAACTGATCCTTCCTTTTCGTTATTACATATTTATTGCGATATCAACATTTTAAAAGTAGGACTCCAAAGTATGAAGCGTTAATGTTTTTCCGTTTCGAAGCTATAGGTTTTCATTAATTCTTATTCTATGTTCGGTCATAAGACTTGTAATATTACAGTGATTAATTATTTTATCAGTTTAGATTCTTCACATTAATGTTAAAAGCTTCAATTTGATAAACGCCGCTTATAATCTGTAGGTACCTATGTGGTCAATTTTTTTTAAATAGCGTCATGTATTATATGTCAGGAAACAGAATTTTATTAACAAATTACGTTCTTTCAGACCGACCAATTTCAGTTTTATTTTAATTTTAATCCAATTTGATTAATAAATGTCCATAAGTCCATTTTATTCTTACTTTTATTAATATCAATCACTTTAATTATTATGAAATAAAGTCCCCCGTTTCGTCTGTCTGTCCGTTTGTTCGCGATAGACTCAAAAACCAGTGAACGGATTTTCATGCGGTCTTCACGAATAGACAGCTTAACTGTATAATTTTTTACGGTTTTGTGTGATTTGGCTGAAATATGACGATGAAGGTGAAAGATATCATTCCGTGCGAAGCCCCCCCCCCCCCCGCCCCCATTTAATAAAATAAAAGTATAAAAAAATAATTAGAAGTTTTTTTTAAATAGCTAAGGTATTTTTTATAACCCTGTATATATCTTCTTCTTCCTGTATATATAAAAATGAATCACTAAATGTGTTAATTTATGTGCTTAATAAATTTTATTCTTTCTTTCTGTTGCTAAGCCCAGAACTCGAGAACGGTTGAACCGATTTGGCTGATTTCTTTTTGTTGTGTTTGATGAAGTCTGAGGAAGGTTCTTATGGAGAGAAAAACGTAAAAAATAAGATGAAAAAAGTAAAACAGCGAAACGCAGGCAAAGCTGCACACAGGTCGCTACTAAAATATAAAAAGGACACTCAATACTAATACAATACAAAGTAACACGACACTTGACTTTACTACGCGTGTCGAAAGCGGCAATTAAATCTCCCTCCGACATAAACTGATACATAAAACACCATTTTCAGGAACCGAATTAACTCCAAGCCCCCAAAATCCCGGAAGGCCTCTACAATAACAAGGCAAACACAATTAACTTACGATACGAAAGCCCACAAAAAGGAACCATTATGTTCAAATAACAGTCACATTGGAGACACGACTAACCGTTGTAAATTAGGGAGAATCCTAACTTTTTATGTGTTCAACTTCCTCTAATTTTGCTGAATAGGAACAATGTAAAGTAAACAAGCTAAACAATTAATGTATGAGAAGTAATTAAAAGTCAAATGTTTTAAATATATCTTTTAGTTAGACATATCTTTCAGGCCTAGCTGTAATTTATTTCTTTTATAACCTAAATTAAAAATTTAGAAAACCCCCGGCCCGGCCATCTTTGATTTGAAATTTATCATAGTGTATAGTGTCCTCCTAGTTAAGCCCTTTCATTTAATACCCATATTGAGGGAGTTGTGAAAAAATATTTCATCCGCTATTTTGTAGCGGCGGCCATCTTGGACCGATTTTCATCAAACATAGCTAAGAACACCCCCGACAATTTCACCTTTGAAATAAAAAAAACAAAATCGAATTCGGTCCATCCGTTCGGGAGCTACGATGCCACAGACAGACAGACACACACAGACACGTCAAACTTATAACACCCCGTCGTTTTTTCGTCGGGAGTTAAAAATATATAGGAGTACCTATGTTATATATTTCGCAAACATTTCTAGATTGTTCTCTCATATTTATGTTAGTATCTATATACAAGGTGGAAGGGACATCGACGCACAAACGTCGTGACAAGGTTTTACTCAAGGTCAAAAATAAATGTAGAAAATGATCGGTTATTACAGATATTGACATTTTTGAGCACGTAGTGTATTGCTAAAAACGCGATTATAACGCTCCGCGGTGAATGTTATCGCGCGCGCGATCCGAAATACATGAAATAATATTTTTTTAAATTATAAATCTAACTTGAGTAGATAGAAATAATGTTTTTTAGACGTTCAAGTAAAAAAAAACTGCAGAAAAAATAAAAAAATTGATGAAAAAAGTTACGGAAAATTTCAACGCAGGTGGGTCCAGAATAATGTACTGAACTCATGGTATTCAGATGTGTTTCGATGTCCCTTCCACCTTGTTGCAGAGTGTTACTGGTTTTTCTGTACAATTCCTAAAAGAGTCCGGATTTTTAGCCTGATTCCTAAAAGATTCCGGATTTTTAGCCTGATAGTGGTAATAGCCTCGCCCCATATTACATGGGACTTTATTAATGTGGGTGTACATGAGCACACCTTTGCCTAACCCTCCAGGGAATACGGGCGTGATGATATGTTATAATATGTAAAAGTAATAAATACCAATACTCATTTACTCGAAGGCCAAAGACACTGCTAGGAAGAAAAAATATAATAATGATACATAACACTTTGCCAAGTTATAGTGTGTAGGTATGTGTGTATAAAAACGATAACAAAGAGTACAACAATAAAACATTGTTCATTTCACCATTAATAATTTAATCCAAACGGATCCGGATAATACCAGATACGACAAGAGTTCAAAAACCACGCATTTTCACTGAATTATTAAATACAGAAATAAAATCGGAGGGCGGAGGCCTTCTAGCAATATAAAATATTATAATAATGATACATAATACTCTGCCGAGTTATAGTGTGTATGTGTGTTTTAAAACGATAACAAAGAGTACAACAAAAACATTGTTCATTCCACCATTAATAATTTAATCCAAACGGATCCGGATAATACCAGATACGACAAGAGTTCAAAAACCACGCGTTACCTTCCACTGAATTATTAAATACAGAAATAAGATCGGAGGGCGGAGGCCGTATAGCAATATATCATATTTTTATATCCTTTTCCATTCAAAAGGCTTTAGCGGCATAATGGAGTCGCTATATTAGTTCCGGGTAAACAATTCAGAGTTCCCCGTGGATATATGAAGGGAATAAATTTCGTAAATAATATCTATTATGCGGTACGGATCCGATACTTGGGTAAGCATGATGCGATTTTATTAAGTTTATGTAAAGGCTTGACATTGAAACTTTATGTTTTATTATTGTTTTGTCGTTTTGTGTATGGAAACCGTGAAATTTGAATTTACAATTTTCTAGTGGTTCGAGTACCGGACTGCTGATCACAAGGTTGTGGGTTCGATTCCCAAAGGAAACAAATATTTTTGTGATGAATATAAGTGTTTGTGTTTGTCTGGGTGTTACTATGTATATGTCATGTATTTACAAAAAACTAATAGGTATATAAGTATTATATCAATTGTCTAGTACCCATAGTACAAGCTCTGCTTAGTTTGGGACAAGATGGTGCTGTGTAAAATGCCCAAAATTCAGTTTAAAAATATATTGTCCAAATATTAATTTAAGAAATAAATAAGTAATAATCTTAATAAGCTTCCGCACGTGTGTTTGTCACCTAACCCCTCCTAAACGTTCCTCTCTGTTCTATGCAAACCCATATACAGAATCATCATTGTTGGTTTTTTATTGTTTTTTTTTCTATTTACACGTTAGCGAAGCTAGTTAGTGCTATATAATTTCGGTATTACGAAAGAAAACTTTTTCGAAATTAGTTTTTAATTAAAGTTCGTATTTTACAGCAATGGAATATCCTAATGTATTCGCAAACGGTTGCAGACAGTTCGTCGCCTTGAGAGATATTCAATAAACTGGAGTCAAAGCATTCTTTCACAAGACACACATAATAAAGAAAAGGTCTTATATATTGAGCCCGATTCGAGCAAAATTAAGTTGTTCAAAGTTTAAATGTAAGGAATATTTGAGGATTAATTGAATGTAAATTCAAAGAAATGCCTTATTTCTTCTTTATTGTGTAGTTATTACATTTAGGATACGATCGATGACAGAGGTAAATTAACATATTTGCAATTAATCTTAAACTTACTATGGGGGCTGGTACAACCAGCAACACTTCGACCCAATGGGATCTTTTGTGTTGTCCCCATTACCGTATATTCCCTACTCTTTGAAGACGTGGTTTACGAAGGCGGCAAACCAACTGAGAGGAAGGAACCTAAAATCTTCCGGCTTCGGGTACCCTTTGCCGAGAAGACTCATCCGTTTCGTCGCTAGGACGTCACATTCGCACAGGATGTGCTGCATAGTTTCCTTGAATTCACCACAGGCTATGCAGTCGTTATTCAAAGCTAGCTTCATTTTATGGAGCATGTCATTTGTGGTGTAGTGCCCTGTAAGAGCTCCAATGACAGCTCGGGCTTTGTCCCTTCTGTTGCTCAGAATGAATTTTGAGACTCTTGTGGTGCTGCAGCCGAGGAAGCGTCGTGGGTGTTCTAACCCTAGGCTGTTGTTCCACTGCGTTTCATATTTGCACTTAGTTTTCTCGTTTACAAAAAAATGCAACTCAAAATCGAAATGCTTACGATAAAACAGAAACAGTTGAATTCTGTTTGGGTATTAGAAAATACGTAATTCTTCAGTTTTGAACGTTCAAATGTTTTTAAAGACACCTATGTTTCAAAAATAATGAAGTCAATATGGTTAGGAAATATTGGTGTCTACATCTATCCAGCTATTTAAGAACTTGTACGAAGCGACAAATCCTGAATCGCGCAAGGGAAGTTTACTGTGCAACGTGCAGTTATACAACCGCCCGACATCAATCGTCGGGCAGTGACCCGCCAGGCATAACACTCGCCTGGTCGGAGGATCTTTCCTTTGAGTGGAAGGACATCAAACCTCGTCCTTCCATTTAAAGGTGTCAGTTGTTTCACGTATAAGCAAAGTAACTTTTATGTCAAACCAAGTCACTCGAGATACAGATACCTATATGTAGACGTCCTGTCAAAGGCAAAGAAACGAAGAAATGATTCAGGTTGTTTGAATTCAATTAAATGTGAGAGAGAAATGTAGAGTAATATTCAACCTATAACTACACTTGAAACTCAGATTGCGATTTAACTTCGAGCAACAATTGAAAAATCACAAGTAAAACCGACCTTTTAAAACAAACATCCCATTGGTGGTATAAGTAAATGAATATCATTATAATCAGATACTTCTCCAACCAGGTTTTTCGTGTAGGAAAATTCTCAGTTCGTGTAAGGAAGTCCATGAAGATTTTCACAAGGAAAAATAGTACCTATTGCAAAACATTGCGGATAACCTTAAAATAAAACATTATTGCGTTCGAATAAAATAATATGACACAGAATCATTCCATAAGTAGCATCCATTGGATACGATTATCCACCCATCCATTAGGATGGCTGTATGCTTGTGTACCACCTAAATGGGCAAAAAATTTATGACTTACTTGATTTTCGACTGGCGCATGAACTGTTGAATCTTCCTCGCAGCTTGATTCTGACGCCTTTGCGAATACGTCCTCCTGCATGACGAATGTTTATTACAATCTTGCTTATAATGTATGTATGTATTTCACTTGGAAATTATGCGTAAAGGCTGGAATGTTGGAGCGATAATAAAAGTTATACCGTCTCTCGAACAGTGTTCAGACGATGCAAATCATTTATTGCTTCAATTTTATTGTATGCAATAGGGAACAACCTTGCATCTTGTAATTTATGGGCCTATAATTGTAATAAAATAAGAATAGTTTGACAAATTAGATTCTGATGTACCAGGGCCTGTAAACAAGTTGCAATTTAACATTTGATTTGACAAACGAATAGAATCAAAATGTATGGGAATGACACAAGCTTTCGACAAATCGGGCTGTCACTAATGTCATTTCCATACATTTTCTTTCTATTTGTTTGTCGATTCGAATGTCAAATTGCAACTTGTCTAGCCTTCAAGAGGTTGACTTCAACCTCAAAGGCTGGCCCTTGCTAGCGGAGAACAGAGACTATACATAATTGTTATCTGCACTCACTTGATGGGTGTGGTAGCCATTCTGCGCGCGCGCATCGCACGGTAGCCGCGCTGTATCACCGTCGCCGCGGCGTGCATTTGTTTCAAATACGCAAACTGCACATTTAAAAAAACTTTAATACATAGGTTAGTTACAAATTATAAGATTGAATGTACCTAACACAACTTTACTCCATTTCAGAATGAGAGGAGTAAGTGTATAGTCCACCATGCTGGCCTAAATCTAAATCTCTCAGATATGCAAAGGGGGTCATCGAAATTGGCCCAAAGGATGTACCGAAGGTACACGTATTGGAAATAATACCCTGTATTACGCTGGTTAAAACTCTAGTCGTACTTTTTTTAAATGTTGACTGGGGGATGAGAAAAATAACTTTTACTTTGAGAAAAACAAGTCATTTTGGCACACTATTATCTGTTTCTTAATGATTTCATATTAAAAACTGTCAACTTGACAGCTTTCTGCTGTCATGTACCTCCGGTATAAATTTGTGCTGAGTTGTATGGGCCTTTGATGACTTTCTTTCCTCACGATGCTTTCCTTTACCATTGTAAGCAAGTGATAATTCATTATTAATACGCACATGATTATGAACAGTCAGAGGGGCTTGCCCTGTAATCAAACTAGAGACCTACGACGCAACTCGAGTATTTCCTTAATTAAAATAACCTGTTTGTATCTCCGATAGCAGTTCTGTATGGTGATGGCTGCGGCCGCGGCTCTTCGCTGCAGCTGCCTGCCTCTGTACTGACGGTACGCCTTCTGGATCGTGATGGCCGCGGAGTACAACTCCCGTTGTTCCCGATCTGTGAACAATATCAGCGATGTATTGAAGATCATGGAAAAAGTTGTGTAGATCAGTCCCAGAGAAGGGTTCCCTTCAACATGTCTTGCGGCAGTAATATGCTAAATTGTTTGACTTAGGACCAGTAGGGTTACTCTTGAAAACAATTCCAATCCACTGGCATTGGAATACGACGTTTCGTACTCTTGAATGCAACACTAGCGCCATATTGGCTCAATATTGAGCAAATCTTGAGTGAACTAAAAATGATCGGCCAATGCCGCCAAACCGTTTTTTTTTATTTACATCAGAAATAGTAAAACAACTACGTATTTCATCAATCCTTTGAATCCTTAGGGCACACCGCTACTGCGGATGTTAGCGTTGCTAACTTCATGTTTAAGGTAGCTTGAGCGATTCCAATTTCAATCCATTATCAACGAAATTAGATTCAAGAGTATGACTTTAAAATTAACCTTGGATTTGGATTGGAATTGAATTACTATTGCGATTGTTTTCAAGAGTAAGCATACTGCAGTAAGTCCCCGTTAAATTACTTGGCAGATAACTTCATGCAAATTTTGTTCCGTTTTTTTATCCGGCAGTTAACGCCTATCCAAACGTGGTGAAACAGGCCTTCTATCTTATAAGAAAGTGAATTCACTACCACGGTATTGTGGTGTGGTATGGTGGCACAATGGCTAACCGATCAGCTCCTGTGCTTACATGGAGGTCTAATATATCTAAATACTTGTTACGGGAACAGATGTTTGTGTTTGTTTAAAACATCTACTAAAGGAGTTATTCTCGTGTGGAACAACGTTTTAATATAAAAATAATAGGATTCACTTTTTCTTAGGACCCTTTTCCACCATAAACGATATTCCAGGAATTAGATAATAATATCAATAAGTATAAAATCTGTATTAAGAAGTTTTATTTCAACGCCCAATATTCGTGAAGGTAACAGAAACCGGTAAAATGCATGGGCATGGTGGGTAAACACGGTCCATCTTAGGCCACATCTAGGGTGAGATTGCGGTCAAGCACAAACCCATCATGATAAAAATTGCCTTACCATTAAGCGTAAGGTTAGAGAAGTGAGTGGTAGCGTTGAGGAATTCCTGCAGCGTCGCGGAGGGTGTAGTGCAGAGCGGCGGGTGCGACAGCGCGGAGCGGGGCGACGGTGGTGGCGGGGACAATGCTGCCGAGCCCGGCGACACCGAACCCGAAGAGCAGGGCGTAGAACCGCCGCGGTACCTATGAGAGAAAGAAAATGTATAGCATGACTACTCAATGCTGGCTCTTATTCAACACAAGCTGTTAGCTTTCCGCCAGTGGCTTCGCCCGCGCGGTCTTATGAATATTTCCCCCGTTTTCACAACATTCTTCATTGATACTCCGCTCATATTAGTCGTAGCATCATGGTATATGATAAATGGGCTATCTAACAATGAAAGAATTTTTCAAATCGGTCCAGTAGTTGCGGAGCCTATTCAATATAAACAAACAATCAAGTCTTTCCTCTTTATAATATTAGTATAGATTAAGTATAGATTAGAACGGTCGCCGGTCTCTTACACTAAGTAAGAGGTAATTAGAGACACAGACTTCCCGCAGTACTTCAGACATACAGATAAGAATAACCGTCATCCATCCACAAACAAATAACTTACAAGTAACCTTCGATAAGAACAGGACGATGATTTATAAAGAATTTAAATACATACCTATAAGTATTATCGCAGAATTCAAAACTAAAATCACTGTTGAAGGTCGTGGTCTCGTCGAGGAGCGGCACCATCAGGGTGTCTTCGCCGCCGCCATTGCCATTGTCTAGCCCGCACCCCGATAGCAGAGATGAGCTTTCGTTCTGTATAAAGAGATTTTGTTCTCATTAGGAGTCAGAGGGATTTGTACCAACACACCAAAGTAGACCCTCAGTTCACCGGTTCCATATGTTGTTGGGTACAAATCTATTGCCATTTACCGGAGTCAAATCCAAACTCCGAGCTGCTACTGAGAATTTCTTAGAAAACCCCCAATACATTTTGCTTGACTTGAGAATCGAAGTCATGCCTCTAGCGTAGCAGTCGCGTTTAGGACCACTAGATAAGCAAGCTCTCGACGCCTTATTCGTGGTGCGGTAAAAACTGCTTTAATATTCGTACTGAACTGCGTTCAATCATTGGATTCCAGGATCATTCTTAGCACAACGGTAAAACTAAAAAAGACAAAGTTTAAGTTCATTGTGTTCTGCCTATAGCCATATTTTTCGCGTGATTATCCTCATGGATGTCCTCCATATATCGAAAAGAAAAAGTGGAGGCTTATATCGGTCCCTTACCCACTAAAACACATGGCCACATTGATGAGGGGGGCCTATATATACATATATATATATATATATAGGACCGGTATATATATACCGGTCCTGTGCTTTGCCTTTGACACGTCATAAAATACAATAGTTGTTATGTTGTGTTGCTAATTGCTATTTACCGGGCACAAAATCCAAACTACGAGCTGCTACGCAGAATTTCATAGTAAAATCCAATAACACTTTTTCACTAAACCTAAGATCTCCACCGCAGCAGTTGCGCTTAGTAACACTAGGCGATGCAGTTCCAACGGAACCTCTTAAATGTTTCATATTCGTAATCATAATATCCTCACCTTTATCCTCTCTGGCATGGCGGCAATGATTTGCTCTGCCAGCGTGAACACTCGGTCATCCTGCTCCCCTGAAAAGATTTTTGTGAAGTGGAACCTTATAACATTAACATAAATGCTACGTTATAGCAATCTAGCAGTTTTCACTATCTTCAAACAAAGTTGAGACTTCCATCAAAGAATTTGTTATTTTTTTATTAATAGATATTTTTATATCGTTATGTGTAAAAAGGTTTTGAGTATGATAAGGATGGATCTAAGGGAAGAGGAAAATATGATAGACTTCGAGAGGATCACAAAGGAAAAGAGAGAGAACTGATGCATGAAAGAAAAGGATTGGATGATGATTATTCGTCTGAACACAAAATCACAAATCATGACAAACAAATAGAATAAAATAACTAAAAATGACAATAGTCACAGTAGTTTGTGGATACAGATTATAATAAACTTGACCTAGTTATTGCAAAAACGACAGTCGTAGCTAAATAAATAATCTGGTTTATATATTCTGAAGTTAAATACGCTCATTACATTTGTTGTCATGACTTGCATTATTTATACCTGTAGCAATTCAATACTATAGGGACATGATTGATGGACAGTTTTAGAAGTCTTCAAAATGTTGTTTTTAAATATAGTGTTACTTACAAAACGTAAATCTATAAACATTTTCTACGTTATAAAATTGTTTTCCTTAACAGAGAATCAACCATTTATGCTGCCACAAATTGTATAAACGATTTCAATTTTGGTTTGCATTTTGAAACTAACACTGTAAAAACTACTGGCGATATTTTTAGTTGGGACAACATAGATACAACTATAACTAAAACTTAATAAACATGGGCTATGATTAGTCTATTTATAAAAAATGACTTAACAAAAAACTCGTCCATATAAGCCAGTTCAATAAAACAGGCTAACTATATCACTTTTTTAGAACATTCACATATTTAGACTCAAATGTTTTGAGTCTAATTATTATTATAGGTAGTCAGATGATGAAACGCATACAAACATGATAAAAACAAAACAAATAATCTATACCGACATCCGATAATATGCCAAGACGAGATCGAATTTAACAAACACTTATTTTCACGTGTCTGCTGAAAAAAATGATAGTAACATTAACTTATAAACTAAATAAGATTAATGATAAAAGAAAATGAAAAAGTAGAATAACGATCAATAAAAAGTGCTATGAGAAACCAGTGCACGATAGAACTGTTGCCAAAGAACTTACCTTGGACAATGGCAACAGTGAAATCATCTACACATAAAAAGCTTCTAAATACTCATGCAAGCGTTTAGCGTTCATGCAGTGTTGTATTAATTGTCACGTTTTTTTGAAAACAAGTGTACTGACTGAACAACGTAGTCTTGTGTACTGAAATTGGAAAGTAGAAGCCAATCGATTTGGTTGTGATACAGTGATAGTGGATAGACCAATACGAACCACTGAAAGCCACATCGAGGACAACATCGAGTAAACTAAACCGAACTCTATTTTTGAAGCAATAGGAGCTTTTATCGCAATATATCGTTTATCGAAAAAATAATAATATCGATATGTCTTATTATAAAACTCGGTTTAGTTCAGGATACTACAGACATCAAACACTCAGGGGAAACTCCGCTCATTGGAACACAAAGTACAGAAGAAACTACAAGTGGTCTACCGACATACAGTGAACAAGGGCTACAGACTGGCGACAAGAGGGAGACAAAGATATATAGACAACTTTTGTTAGAAGAAGAGGGAGGCAATGCAACTACTACATACACAACATCGACAGATAGGACGAGCGGAGTTATCGATGCTGCGACTCGAAATGGTATAGAACGTTTACGGATAGTAAAAAATTGCCAATAGGAAGACAGGATCATAGAAATATTCCAACAAATATTTGAAGAATATGATAAGAAGCCAATTTTTATCACAATCTATTTTGTCGTGATTGTCTTTTTAATAATTTGGAAAATAAAAAACGAAGAGTAAAAAGAAATATAAAATGTTGTTAATAATTTTATTTGATTTTATCGAGATCGAATTATCATTTGGTTAGAAACATTTGAAGTAAACAATTTTGGAGGCAATAAATTCGCCAAAAGAGATGATAGATACTTTTCAATGAATCATCTCGTGTTTTGTCTTTGAATGTTTGGTTCCGCTTGTCTATACCGTTTCTCTTGCAGTGGGACACTGACCTGCGTGCGGGGGGGGCGGGCTGCGGCTGGCGTCGGCGTCGGAGAGCGCCTCCACGTCTATGAGCGGGCTGGACGCGCGCCGCGGCGCCGTCTCGCCTGCGGAACCACCGCGCTCAACATACCGCTAAGCCGCTACGGAGCCTTACCGGTCAAACGACGTGAGCCTACTGACGTCTTGACGTTCAAATGACATTTATGTACGAAAGCAAATGTATTGAAAATGGACGTGGTCACTAAACTTATGTTTATCTCGTTATCTGAAAAGAAGGATAGGAAGCTACGAACTAAATTTCTATTACTTTTAACTGAGTCTTCGGTTGTATTGAGAAAAATTGAGGATTTTGGTCTTTATGGTAATTGGATTTAGTAGGAACATCCTTGTATATATTTTCATTCCTCACTTCAGTATTATTAAAAAAAATAACTGTCACAATTATCTCGGTGTAGAACTCACACGTTTGACCAGTTATATCGCCGAACGAACCATCACCATTTAAACAAAACATTTAACGAAACCCGAAACCAAGGTTAGGACCTTCAAACGTCATCAGCTGCCGTGCCGATATAAAATAACCAGCAAATGAAAAACGAATCGACTATGAATGAGGCGAAGTGGGTCAAAGACTTACAGAGAGCCAGGTCCATACGCCTGCCGGCCTTAGAGTCACCTAGACTGTCTTCTGAAGTATCCGAGTCTAATGGTAGCGACATGCTTCGTTCCCATCTGAAAATGTCATTATTTTGGCAACTTATAATTTAAAGAATTTCCTTCTTCTTTCTAATGCAATGCAATTCAATGCTTCCTCCAAATAAATCACAACAGTAAAATATCGTGAGTCTGAAAAATATGGTATACCTAATGCTCGGTTTTTTGGACACTTTTTATTCAGATCAAGACATATTTTGGAAGCTAATCGAAAATACCGATTTTTCGGACTTAATTCCGAAACCTCTTTGGTGTCACACAGCTGGGCAAATGTCTCCCCTAAATCAGTCCAGGATTTAGTATCCTGGAAAAAACGACAGCGTCCATGAATTATGTTGCAGAAAAACTATTCATATCAAGTCGTTAATAGTCATGCATGCATAAATAAGTTATGCATGCTCCTTACTTATGTTTAGAGCCAAATCTTTTCAAACTAACAACCTCTAAGAATGAACACTGAAGTAAACTCAAAGACATTTTAGAATTTTTTACCTAGCAGACGAACTACTTTCCGATTTATCGATGGCGGAATTGGATCTAAACGCGTCCGCCATGTTGATTCCCGAGTCTATCGACGGCCTTTTCACTAGATTGCTCTCCAGACTGCCAGCCCGACTCTTTTGAGACAAGCTGGGAATAAAAAAAATGTTTTTATTTATTTATTTATAGTTCATTGAAACAAAAAAACATGTGATATTAAATTATATATAATAATGTTGTCATCGTCAAACCTCAGCTGTTAAACCTCATTTGCGAAGTCATCGGCTTCATTGCGCTTCGACCCGGAACATAATAGTGTTACCACATTATTTTACCGACCAATACGAATTAAGTAACAGCGAAGTTCTCCTACTCCAAAGAATGTGAGTACTCACCTATGTGGTCTTAGAAAGACTCCATCTTTAGGTGGCGGGTGTATCCTGTCGAGTATAGCGGCGAGGTGCTTGTGTCCGGCGCGGCGCGCGGCGGCGGCGGCGGCGCGCGCGCCCGCCTCGCGCCGCGTGCCCGCGCTCCAGCGCGCCAGCACCACCGCCGTCTCCACGTGACCCGCCGCACTTGCCACCATCTGGGGATGGGGCAATGCGAATATTTTATTGACACCAAATAATAAGCTATCGAATAATATGATTGTGTTCAATGACAGTAAAGAAGTAAATTGTATACACGTTTTAAAAAAGCTTTCAAAAAAGCAGCTAGGTAACTCAGAAAGGATCTCCATCAGACGTCTCTTGAATAATGTTTAAGTTTTCAAATGTAATTGTAAATACAGTGGATCATTCAACATTTTATTTTAAGGAGTTTACTGACATGCATGTTGCATGTGCACAACAGTACATTCAATAATAGGAATTATAAGTTATCACTTACCAGAGGTGTACAATTATCACTGTCTCTAGCGCCCAAATTGACCTCCTTCTCTAACGCCAAACTCGTGTCATCTTGCCTCCACCGCAGCAAAACAGTTGTCAGCTTAGTATACCCCAACGCTGCAGCCAAGTGCAAGATCGTCGAGCTATCCTCGTTGGGTTCTGTCGTGAAACCCTCAGAATTTCCAGATGACCTGCTGCTTAGAGAGCGGCAGAAAGAAACCAAACGCTCCTCAAATTTTGGGTTGGAGTAGAGCTGAACATCCTCAAGCTGAAATAATAAAGTTATCAATTAAAGTAGTCTATATAAATAAAAATGAATCATTAAATGTGTTGCTAAGACCAAAACTCGAGAACGGCTGAACTGATTTGGCTTATTTCTTTTTTGTTGTATTTGATGAAGTCTAAGAAATTCATTTTTAATTTTACGAAAATTGACAACAATATAATATCCATTATTTTACTTTTATTGAGCAACTCGTTAGTAACTGCCTCGATATTATATTATAAATAAATTTACTATTTAATACTCGTAAGCGCAACTGCTACGCTAAGCTAGAGGTCCTGGGAATTACTTGGTCGAGCAAAGTGCTGTTGGGTTTTCTATAAAATTCTCATTAGCAGCTCGGAATTTTGAGGCCGACTAATTGCAATAGGCTTAACCCGTATTACTCTCTCTGCCTAACCATACAAGCATGATGGTATGTTCATATAAGCTCACCTGATTACTTTCATCAGCAGGTTCAATCTTCATTTGCAATCGACCCTGCAACCGCTGCAAGCGCTGTAGCAGCGAAAATCTTCTTAAGTCCAACGATGGCAGGGGTGCTGACGCAGGCGACGACGGCGCCGGTGCAGGGCCGGGTTTGTACTCAAATACTACTGTGTCCGATACAACACGCCCACCTCGAGCCACTTGCATTGCTGCCAGACCTGCTTCGTGAGCTGAAATAGAAAAAAATAACGTATTGAGTAAGACCACTAGCTTCCCTTAAAACATGTTTGGAGGACTTTGATGACAGGAATTGTATTTTTTAAATCACCAACCTACGTTTAAATATCTACGAGTTCGAGTCCGTTACGGATTTCGTCATAACGCCAATCTATGTGAGGGTTGGCAAACTTTGAACATTTCATTGACAAAAATATCAGGCATTCAAGTTTCCTCGCACATGTCTATGCACATGATTTAGTGCCTTGGATTTAAACTCAAGATCTGTGCATTTTACTTATAAAATCTAACATAATCTTGACTTACCTGGACAGTAACACCTCAAAAGTCCATTCTGCACTAGTATCGACGGTACTGGGAAGTTATCGAATAGCACAGTATACTGATCCGATGTGTCCGTCCAAGGTCCTGCTACCAGCACCTTCGCTCCACCTTCTGGGTACGCCCACTCAGGAGAGTAGTCAGTGATGTTGAGAGCACCCTCGCTGCTACTTTCAGTTTGCATTTTCTCATTGCTGTCTTCAGCTGGTGGAGATTTATCGCATAACGTCTGGAAATTCAGAAAAAAGGACTACTCAACTAATTAACCCTGTCAATTGTTCCAGGATTTGAGATATTACAACAATTAAATGAAAAAATCAGTTAAGTTCCATACCATTGTAACAGGTACAATATATAGATAAGAAAATACTGCGACCATTCCTCTAAACATATTTACCAAGTCTGCATAATTATTATGAGAATTGATGTTGTAAATTACTGTCTTTAATTTGCAGTATTTAATGATCATAATATACTGACATAATTATCGATGTCAAAAATAAATCGTTTAATTAACAATAATTTTCAACTCACCACAGGATTTGTAGAAATTGAACTAGGGTCTAGCACTTCCAACTCAGGAAAATCTCCTAGCATATCAAAAGCGTCCAGATTCACAAACACATTATCATCAACTCCTGTCGTTGGTGATGCCACTACTTCACAACTGTCTATAAAGTCCATCGTATCTATCCCAGATACCATCACATTAGCCGTGTCAGTGTGCCTCACACCATTCCTGTCTAGATCACACGTAGGCATATTGGCCGACAAAGTCTTCTGAATATCTTCATGCGATAATTCAAGAGTTTCATCAAAGAACCCACTAGAACCTAAATTGCTGTCAGTACCGAGCAGCACTAATGTATCATCACAGTTATCTGTCAAAATTTTACTTTCTAATCTTTCTACTAAATCTGGGTACCTTGATGGGGTCGCCGGCGCACTTGCGATTACCTGACTCCTACTTTTCGGTTCGGTTTTAATCTTCCTATCGAATACATCAACCTCAATTTTTTCTTCCTTAGGCTCAATTTCGAATTTGATGTCTGTATTTTGGATACATGAAATCGGTTGGCTATCCGGAATTTCCCTTTTTAAAACGAAAGTGGGTTTGTACTGCTGCCTAAACCTATCTCTGGGTTCCTCACAGACAAATGACGTCACTGACAGTGGAGATACTAAAGATGAATTTTGCTGGGTGCCGTTACTCGTTCCGTTCAATATTAGAAGACCACCGCCTCCTTGGATTTGGCCTAAAGATAAAAGTAAAGGAGATGCTGATTGTTGGGCGGGTCTATGATCTCTGGTGTACTGTCTTGGTGGGTGGGACATCGGTCGCGGTGAAGGGCCGGTGGTTGAGGAGACTTGGTGATCAGATGGTGGTGGTTTTGGCGCTTGAACCCTGCGCATGGGATGGGCACAGTTTCTGGAATCATTGCAGGTAGAATCTGGACAACCGCATTCCAATTGTCTCGCTAAAGCTGCAGCTCTTGCAGCTCTTTGCTTCTCCATAAGCTGGTTCACGATGATTTCCACGGTGTCCGAAGTCTGAAACATTTTGCGCTAATTTTAAATTATGGGTTTTATTTTATAGTTTCATTATTTTATTGCTTCATTTAACTTTATAAGTATATACTAACCGATATTTCCAAGTCATTATTACTGTCTGGATCATCTTCGCTGAAAACTGAAACATAAAACAAATTATTACTTAAACTTCTGTAGTGCAAGATGTACCTTAAAGTTATAATGAGAAGACTTCATCAAACAGACGATAAGCTTGGGGATTAGGAGAAAGTAGGCAATGAGCCAATGACTTATGGCACTGTAGTCTAATAACTCTCGAAATCAACGCTTCATAACCATTTTTGTATAACAAAAAAAGCAATCACGTTTCGGGAAAGGATTTACGTTCGTTATTTTTATGGTAATAACATTCGCGTCAATCAGAGTTCATTTTTATGTCACTTCTAGATACACCATTAACTTTATCCCCGTCCTAAATTAAAACGGAAATAATTCCGGAATAACGTTTGTATTATTAATTTTCAATCCAAAATCAATAACGGGGCCCTACATTAACAGTGCCAGCATCGTTATTCCGATCAGATAGGATTAATAACCGCGCTGCATAATTGATATTTGCCACCGATTTCATAAATATTCAACAACGGAACAGAAACTTTTAGCGCTCCAATTTGGTTTCATTGTTTAAAATTCTCCAATTTTTTAGAACGAGATTTTTTCTGTAAACTTTTTAATTGGTGAGATAGAGTGTTACATAGTGATGCTGTTATAAGTGACACGTAGAGTCGAAGACAAAATAGATATTTGAATACAAGTCTCATGGATAGTAACGAGTATCTGAATATTAATATTACTAATATTAAAATAAAAAAATTATCAATATTAAAATCAGGAGCATTGAAGAATCAATTACAGTGTAAACATGTACTCATATTATATATACAACATGATTCAATAAGATCCATAAGATATGTATTACACAAAAACTTGGATAATAATACAAAAAATTGGTTTCATTTTGTCTTGGAAACAGTATTTTTATCATTAAAAAAAACTCTGAATGTGAGATTCATACACACAAAAAATCGTGGCAAAAAACCTTTGATTATATTCTTATCTGTGGAGTTATTCAAATTTATGTTGATCCACAGTCAAGACGAAGGTACTGGCATCTTTCTTATTTACGAATCTTATAATTTTATTCATGAGGTGTCCATTTAGAAAGCGCTAAATGAACTATGTTTCACTTCAATAGAATTTGTTAAATGAGTTATAGTTATTAAAATGTTCTGGTATACGATGTTTTCACAAAGTAAAGTTTGTTTGTTTTTCGTTAAAATGAGAATTTTGAAGAACTGAATATATTATAAATGTTACTCAGTTAAATTAAGTATGACGTTTTAGCTTCTGTGGAGCTGATAATACCGGCAATGCTAAAAGTAAACGTGAATTTATAGTGGAGTCCCCCAAGTAATATCTTAGGTCCACTTTTATTTTTACAATCGCATTCTATAAGTATTTCTTTGACGACTATTTTGAAATGTATCGTCTACTTACACATTGGCTTGAGCTGGCTGACGAGCTCATCCTTCGTCCATTCCTTCTTGTCCGCCCACAGCGCGAGGCTTGGCGCCACCGTCGCCAATTTGTTGTCATCAGGGTACGGCACATTCAGATAGTGAACTAACACTATGTCGGGGTTCTGGAATGTAAAAATTACAACAAATTAGTATGTAGTTATGTTGCTAACAGCTTTGGACGTACGGAGACTTACGGAGACTTTGATAATTTTACTGTTAAGGATGACAAACAAGTTAGGATATAGATTAAGATGATTATTTCAATAATGTTAATGTTGTTGATTGATAGATAAACGAAGATTATTTATGGAAAAGAAAACATTATATCGGGCACCCCTAAACTGAAGCTAAAGTATTGAATACTTATTTTTAGCTAAATAAACTTTAAAAAACTTTAAACTACATTGCGTTGTAAAATTCCAGAGCAACATTGTTTTAATAACAAAATAATTATCTATAAATTAAACACTTTATTTATATTTTACGCTTATTATTTTCAGCAAAGTTAATAAATGCTAATAAGTCGAATAATTCTATTACATTTGAATACAAAATGCTATCTATGTCATAATTGAACAGCTTAATTAATTTATATAAAACAATACGCTTCGTTATCTACACAAATTTTAATTACAAATTCTGATTGGATGTTATACAATTCATTGTTGGAAGTATCTGCTGGAAACGGTCCACTGCTGGGCACGAGTCTCTTAGAATGAGAGGGACCAGTTAGTTAGACTCCGACTTAGAAACCACCACGCTGTAGGGGTACTTTGTTTATATAAAAAGAACTAATATTATAAAGAGGAAAGATTTGTTTGTTTGTTTGTTTGTAATGAATAGGCTCCGAAACTACTGGACCGATTTCAAAAATTATTTCACCTTTGGAAAGCTACATTATCCCTGAGTAACATAGTCTATATATCATCACACTACGACTAATAGGAGCGGAGTAGTAATGAAAAATGTTGCAAAAACGGGGGAAAAAATTATAAAACCACGCGGGCGAAGCCGCTGGCGGGAAGCTAGTATAAAAAGAAAAGGTGATTGAATAATGTATCAACGCACAGCTCAAAACAATGTACAGATTGGGCTGAAATTTGGGACACAGATAGATATCATGACGTAGACATCCACTAAGAAAGAATTTTGGGAAATTCCCACGTGATTGGTAAAACAAGATGAACGCGATTAACGCCGCGAGGAACAGCTAGTACAAAGTATAGTAATTTGTAACAGACGGATTTAAAGAAGCCCACTTTCATTTTAAACCGGATAACAAACACCATTTAAAAAAAAATACAACCCTCCATTATTGCTCCAGTTAGTTAGAAACAAATAAATTTCAAAAGGACCATAAAACCAAACGCATTTGTAAACGTTAAGTGATATGTGAAAATTTACAACACAATATAAAACATGTTACAAGGACGGACTAACGAGTGTTTGTGAATAAAAAACTCGGACTACAACATAGTGCACTCAGTAGGGCATAAACAAAGAGCAACATCCGAAACTGCCAGTAAATCGACTCCAGCGCAGTTAAACTTGGTATAAAAATAAGTAATACACAATATTTTAATTTTGCCAACCCGACTAGCGAATGTAAAACCGAGTGCGCCGTAATAACTAACCATTTGTCTTCAAAATGGCGGCAATAAACATGGCGTCATTATTTATGTAATGGCCGACGCCGTAGGGTTGCCTCTCGACACGTGTGCACTTTATTATTGTTGTGGTTTTTCATTAACACGCCGTTAAAAGTGGATTTGTTGTAACAATGCTTCAGTGCATCGTTTTATGTTGTAGTAATAAATTTTCAGTTGAGTGAAATTATTTGTTACATCATTATTTGTGGTGTTGTAGTTTTGGTTGAAATGTTTTGTTTAATTGGTCTGTTAGGAATAAACGTACACTGAAAAATATGTTTGAACATTTCCCAAAACACCTTTGTACCTATTTTACAAAACAATGAAATTACTGAAAAATAAGTCGTAAAGGGAAAAATTTATCAATTTAATACATAAAGGCAGAAAAATCAAGAGCCTATCAATTAATTTATATTCACATAAAATGCTGGTTTTGCAGGCATTCAGGGTTGCAGTTAGGGTAAATTAACTAGGTGTTATTTTTTTACAGTACCGAGCAACCCGTGGGCAGATCCACATGCATTTGCCGGTGGATTAAAAAACACTCATACAAACCTTCAATCAAAATCAGTGGAGGAGTTTTAAAGTGATTATCTTTCATACATGTGGAATTTTATTTTTAATTAAATATAGATGTGCCATTTGGGTATTGCACATCTATATTTAATTAAAAATTAAAAATTTCATCACGTAGGTACATACTTCAGATTCAGACAAATTCTGGCAGCCCTAGTTTTTCTGTACCAAAAGTTGAAAGTTAGTTGCAGTTCTATGAGCTTAGCACGATCTAACGGTCGGGCTGGCGACAACAAATAAAAGGATAATGTAGTACCTAATACATACATAATATAATAAGCAGTTTGAGTGTATGTACATACATATTGGAGACTGTTTAGATATAATCGCTTTAGGGGATAAAATTTTACAACAGAGGAAGGAAGCAATAACGGTTTAAAAAGCAATAGAATAGAATTGTAGTGTTGTTTGTCTGGAAATTAAAGTAATTGGAGTTCTAGGTATTTCAAAAGTCAAAGTCTAGTTTGTTAAATGTATTTTTTATTCAAATTCTATTTTCCTATAGCACACCATTTTATAATTTGACATTAAAGAGCGAGGTCTCCTATCACAGGTACATATTTTACATAAAAGGAGATCTCTGTGTAAGGTTTACTGTAAAGGTTTTACAAGTTTCGGCAATAAACCTTTTTTATTAAATTACATAAGTATTTTTATTTATCAATCATTTACTTAGGGTGATATTTGTACGCCACTCAGCCCAAAAACAAGACTGGTCTCTTGTCTGTTATTTTAACAACCTAAATGCTTTGTTATGTATACATTTTTGTAAATACATACTCATAATATATAAGAATCACCCAGATAAATATACAAACACTTCTTATGTTCATTACACTAATAATGTATGTTTCGATTTTCACAAATAATCCGTACTTATACTTAGATGAAGTTCTGGTCTATTTCAAATAACATACAGTCATGCTATCTTCGCAGAGGTAGGCAGAAACTGCCCATACTACAAGCTCTGCTTAGTTCGGGACAAGATAGTGAATAAAATGTCCTAAATATTAATTTATACGATAATTTATAGACGGCAAATCATTAACCCAATCCATAAAGGTCTCAGACAATGGTTCGGAACCTGTCAAATTAATTGCCATCTTTGTTCCAACACTTCGAGGTAGGTGACACGCTCTAATGAACGCGCCAAACCCAACAGAACTAATCCCCCGACTGTCTGACGATTACAAATTGACATTTTGTAAAATGCCATCGCACCCGCATCGGAAAATGTCGACGGTAATTGAATTTCTGATTGGCGGTAGTTGCACTGTTTGCTTCGCTTAACAGGTGTCAAATTCTATTGATATACCGCTGCATTCATTGGAATTTTACCTGCGCGTGTATTGGTTTCATTAATGAGGTATATATAAACATAACATAATAATGTATACCCGAAGGGTTGTACTTTACGCCGTGTCGTGTTGTTGGTACGGCCCGGGGGCGAGCCTAACCGGACACAATTCCAAACTCCGAGCTGCTACAGAGAAACCCAAATACCCAATGACAGTGCTCGGAATTTATACCAAGACTTCAAGCTTCATTAGACGCCAGTGCCGGATTTGGAATGTCAAACGCACGCCATTACGGGAGATTATTATCACTTTCATCGAGTTTCATAGTGATTTCATGCTAAAAACTATCAACTTGACAGCTGTCATGTACCTACGGTACAAATTTGGGCTGAGTTGTATGGGCTTTTGATGACCTCCTTTGCAGTTTATCAGCTTTAAGGCCCCAGTCTAGCAAAATTTGGCAGTTGTCAAATTATTAGCTCATTTTCGCAACGTTTTTTTAAGGAAAGGAAGGATATAGTGTCGTATATTTTTATCGCGATAGAATATATGTTATATTAGCTTTATCTACGTATTTTCACGTTCCTCTGGTTAGTTTATGTTATATAAATCAGGCGTCAAAGATGGCGCTCTCGCGCCCAACGCCATTTAGAGTCATGTTTGTGCACGTTAATCGGGATGATCAAGACTAAATTCAAAAATCTACTCAGCGCAAAATTAGCTTAAGATAGTCGTCTTCAAAATGCGCTGAGTAGATTTTTAATTATACCTTTAGTTTTCTTAATCCGAGTGTCATAACATCGTCAAATTTTCCTGTTTTTGGTCCCAAAACAAACGGTTTTTTTCATAATAAAAACTAAAAATATTGATGAAATTATTTGATCAGTTTAAAGTACGTGTATTAAATGACACAACCAATTAAAAAAAAATGTGTACCTGCTTCACAAATATTTTTTATAGTGTTTTCAACAGGCACGGTTTATAAACAAAAATCTCAAGCCAATTTCTTCAGAGGCGGCCAGTCGGTCGTAGCGGTTGGACGTGGATTCTATGTCAAATTCAAATTTGTACCTCTCGCTCTAAATTTTGCTCTCTCTCTAACCTTGCTGGCGTACTATCGGGCATTGAAACTTGCTCTACTTCATTATTTTTATGTCAATTTATCAGAAATTATTTCCGACGCGCGTTTCCCGATCACGCGCGTTTTTATTCCACAAGCAGTTTAATCGATCGATTATTTTAAAAAATGCGGTGTGTTTAGGCATTTATTGGACACCTAAACGCTTGGATGTGCGTCTAACTTTATGGTCCCGATTCTTCTGTCCCTAGTTAACACCTGGGTACAGAAACAACTCGACGCCATTTTTTACATGAATAACAGACATAGACTATTTTGTTAGCAGTAAAGTGCGATAATAAAAAGTCTGTTACTATGGTTCATTAACTTGTTACCACTAGGTAACAAGTTTATTACTATGGTTCGTTAACTTTTTATCATTAGGAAACAAGTTCGTTACTACGGTCCGTTAACTTATTACCATTAGGTAATAAGTTTTTCCGACACCCTTAAATTTACCTATGACCCTCCCCGGTTTGAATTACACAAATTGAATAATTACTATCCTAATATAATTATAACTATCAGCCAAAAGAAGTCCACTGTGCATGTGGAACAAAGGCCTCACCCATAGACTTCCACAACGACTGGTTATATGCCGCCTGCCTCCAACGACTCCCAGCGACCTTCATCATCATTGAAAACCCACTCCTGTGTTCTCAATGATGATGAAGTCCTGTGTGTTCGGTTTCCGTACTTAGTCCTGCAGTGGACCATTGTCCCAGCTACCTTTATCGGGTCATTAGACCATAGTTAGAAAGTGAGAAAGACGTAGTTTGAAAGTGAGTGTAAAAAGTACTGAAAAGTTGTGCAGTGACCGCTTATCTACGGTATATGGACATTATTATGATGCGTAGAAGTAGAGAGCCTAGTTACAAAACAGGTTTTGAACATAAATGTGGATGGATATAGTAGAAGAGGAAGACCAAAGAAAAGATGAATAGAGTGTGAGTGTGAGAATGACGACGATGTACATAAGAAAAAAACAATGCGCCGACCCCAAGTGAAGGTGAGGTGGTGCCTATAGGTGTACATACACGAGCTAGATGGACATATGATATACTGGCTGGATGTAAACGATTGCAGGGCAGATCACCCCCCGATTGTCGGTTAATATGGCAGTGGCGTAATAGAGAAGAGGCCCTGACTCAGCAGTGGGTTTTACCGGCTGAATAGATAGATAGATAGATGAGTATATTTATAGATAACCGTTGCACGCGGTTTTTCATTTACCCCCTTCATGTGCCCAGAAGAAGTCTTTTGATCGATTTTTTGGTGTTAAACATTTATAATCCCAACTAGGACATGAGCTATAGCTTTAGAACGGCTGAATAGATTTACATGAAATATGGCTAACAAAAATCCCATTAAATTTAAAAGAAATTTGTAACAGAATTACAAGACTAATCTGTGGAGGGATTTACAAATACAATAAGAGCTGGATTGAGCCGTGGGTTAGTTATTTTGTTGCTGAGCTATAAGCTCAACGGTTCAAACCCGTGTGATCTGGTTCATCTAGCTTATTGAATGCTGAGTTTACACACCTCTGATGATAGCCAGAAGGCTATAGCAGTCGTGGAAGTGTATTCTATGTCAAATTCTTACTTCTCGCTCTGAATTTTGCTCTTCCTCTAACCAGTTTAGATCAAGAAATAAAACACAAAGGTCTACTCCAAAGCAAACCATCTCCTGGAACTTGATCTTATAGTGAATCAACCTCCTTCTTTTTCATGTCTGTTAAAACGAAATTAAAACCTCGACTAAAAATATCTACTGTTCCATAAATCACTGTTCAAAAAAATATCTGTCGTTTGAAATAATTTAAGTACTTAAATATTATTTTTTTCAGATTTTCAGGGTATAATCCCACAGGCCACAGCAGTGTTGCTCATTATAATTAAATAGGAATATCTTTTTGTATTTTTTTAAGTATTTTCCATACTAAGATTACAAGTTATTTTTAATGAAGCAATAAATCGGCTGGCGGGCAGGATTCGAACCTGCGTCTTCTGGTTCGGTACACCACGGTACACTACGGTTGGTTGGGGCTCGCGGTAGCTTAGTAGTCAAAGCGTCTGATGTACCGAACCAGAAGACGCAGGTTCGAATCCTGCCCGCCAGCCGATTTTTTCCTTCATTAAAAATAACAATTACTTCGGTCTTTTTTTTTGTATGTAGCTTAAACATCTCTTTTTCCGCTTTCCACCAGCGGCTTCGCTGGGGTAAGGTCATAGTCCATCTCCTCCATCCTCGTGCCCAGCAGTGGGACCATTAATGGGTTGATTGATTTATTAAAGAGACATTGACCAATTTAAAACGCTTTTTTATACAAGGTGGAAGGGACATCGTCGCACATCCAAATACCATGAGTTCAGTACATGATTCCGGACCCCCCTGCGTTGAAATTTTCCATAACTTTTTTCATAATTTTTTCAATTTTTTCTGCACTTCTTTTTACTTGAACGTGTAAAAAAAAACATTATTTCTATATACCCAAATTAGATTTATAATTAAAAAAATATTATTTCGGAACGCGCGCACGATAACTTTCACCCCGGAGCGTTATAATCATGTTTTTAGCAATACACTGCGCGCTCAAAAATGTCAATATCTGTAATAACAGATCATTCTCTACATTAATGACCTAGGTCATTTTGTTTTTGACCTTGAGTAAAACCTTGTCACGACGTTTGTGCGTCGATGTCCCATCAACCATGTATAAATGAAGTACTCATACCAAAAACTGAATCATCAATCAGTATTGTTGACTGCGTGTTAAATTTACAATATGTGGTGACACTTTAAAGTCCCATGGGTGACGTGAAACATAAACCACTTTGTGAGTGTAACGTCAAATAAATAACTTGCAATTAATAATCGATTGGCATTTTATTTTTTGTTGTGTGCATTTTAGTGATGGTGATAAAAAGCTTTTGTAGCTTTTATAGGCATGTATTGGCCGAAGGTTTAGGCAGAGGTGTACTAATAGACAGTTTAGATTCAACTGCCTCATTAGCGTAATGGTAAGTGTGCTACGCTTGAGGTTCGATTCCCAGGTCGAGAAATATGATCAGTAGGTGCTTGGAGTTTGGGTTTGTGCCCGGTTAATGGCAATAGGCTCGCCCTGTATGATATTATTACTACAATACCGGCAAATTGTGGGTGTACATAAGAACACTTCTGTTGATATGTTATGGTAAAACAACCCGTTTGAATATACACGAGTAGGCACATTTCTGCCTACCCTCTGTAGAAAAAGGCCGTGATAGTGTTATGATAAAATTTATTAAAATAAAGTACAAAAGGATAAGTAGAAATAATAAGTTACATAAGGGTATATAACATTTCAGACGATACCTTTTGAATATTCTCTATAGGATATCGCGTAATGGAATTAAGATGATCAAATATTAAATTTAAATTAAGTGCCGACCACCGAAACCAATGCCGATATAGGTACTGTTCGCATTGCATACGGTATAATGATTAGTTATATCGGTTAGGGAAGTAGAGGAAAATCAGTATAGGTACAGACGGTACAGTCAAGAGCAAAAACATGTATACACTAGCCAAAATTGGAAAGCGATTTTCTTCTAAAGTATTAATAGAACTTTTGTGGTAACTCGTAAATACTATGTTCCCTATTCGTAATCGAAAGGGGAACGTAGTATTTACGAGTGAAATTGGTGTTATCACAAAGTTGCAATCATACATTCATGAAAAAATCGCTTCGACACTTTTGTAAGTGTTTATATAATTATCTGTTTGTGACTGTACATTAATTGTACTTCATTTTCTTTCTAGGCAATACTTATATTCGAAGGATAGACTGGGGGGCTAGACAAGTTGCAATTTGACATTCGAATCGACAAACAAAATGTATGTATATGACATTAGTGACAGCCCGATTTGTCGAAAGCTTGTGTCATTTCCATACATTTTGTTTGTCGATTCGAATGTCAAAATGCAACTTGTCTAGCCCCCCTTGTTGTCAGGCTTCTTGGGCTTAAACTATTGTCATAGGTATTCGTATGAAGACCAGTACCTCAACCATGAGTTTTATCGAATGGCTTTCGATAGGTTTTTTACGCATCGAAACGCTTTATGTCATAGCTGATTTTAGTTCCTTACGTAACCGCTAGAGGCGCTGCGAGGGTTTTCCATACAAATATATTGCGGCGTCGCTATCGAGTTTAGTGAGAAAACCTCATGGTCGAGGCACAGGACCGACTGCTTTTCGTGCTCTCTGAGGCACAGAGGAATCTCGATATGTTAACAATGGCCATTGACAGAATGACCGCGTCGACCGCAGCTTAACCTAGGAGATCGTTTGATCAGCATAGTTACAACTTAGCCACGAGCCCCTCACGCCACATTTCAGTTCCAGGAACAAGCAAAAATGAGTTACTAAACTTTTCACTTCAGAATTCAATATAAAAACATATAAATTACATCGAAATGTTACAATATATCCATTGAAAACTGAAGTATGGAACATTAAAGTGAACAATACTCTATAAATAGTGCTCCAAGTTGTTTTGCTATTGCCAAAGTAACATACTGTATATACGGTATTACATTGTTGGTATTACTCTAGAAGTTGGTAACACAAACGTATGTGACCGCTTAAAGTTAACACACATTTTAATGCATGTACATTTATTATAGTGAAAATGTTGATCACTCTCTTTGACGACGTCTGTGGTCTAGTGACTCGAGTACCGGACTGCTGATCACGAGGTCGTGGGTTCGATTTCCAACACAAACATTTATGTGATGAACTTAGGCGTTTGTGTTTGTCTGGGTGTTTCTTATATATTATAAGTATGTATTTACAAAAAAAAAGTATATAAGTATTATATCCATTGTCTAGTACCCATAGTACAAGCTCTGCTTAGTTTGGGACTAGATGGTGCTGTATAAAAATGTCCCGAGATATTTATTTATTACTTCTGTACGATATCCTACTATCCCAATAATATTATAGATGTGAAAGTTTGTGAGGATGTTTGTTACCATTTCACGGAAAAACTACTGTACGAATTTCGATGAAACTTCACAGTATTATTGTGTATTCATCAGAATAACTTATGGGCTATATTTTATAACGAGATTTTGGGAAATCCCCACGGAATTGGAAAAAAGTTATAAGTAACACCGCGGCGCGGGGAACAACTAGTTTTATGTGGCGTATGATTGTTTGAAAGAAAAGGAGAGAGAGGTAAGGGGAGAGAGAAAGTATAATAATAGTATCTTGTGACCTTAATATATCTCGCGAAAGCTACGCTCGAAGTCCTGGGTTCGATATCCATGTCAAGCAAAGTGTTGTTGGGTGTTTGTATGAAATTCTCAGTAGCAGCTATGTTATGTTATAAGAACTGCTGTTATACATACTGAGTAGGTACATCAAAAAATAAATGTGTTATTAGTAGAGCGACATTTTCAACAAAATCTGTGATAACATCATAACATTTTGAAAATGTAATGTTTAGAATCTAGGTATGCAGGTTGGTGCCTGAGGCTAGAATTGTTCTACCTTTTTTTTACACCCACAATTAGGTGGTATTTTTAGGGATTACGTCCGTGTAATAGGGGACGAGCCTATTGCCATTAACCGGGCACAATTCCAAACTCCAAACTGCTACTGAGAATGTCATAGAAAAACCCATTACCTGACACATTTCTCGACCAAACAATCGAACCTATAGGACCTCGAGCGTATCAATATATTTTAACTAGCCTTCCCCCAGCGGCTTCGCTTCTTATAAATTATAGCTTATTTTACTTGGTAAAGATGTAGCTTTCTAATGGTGAAACAATTTTTCATATCGGTCCAGTAGTTTCTAAGCCAATTCAATACAAACAAACAATCCAATCTTTCCTCTTTATATTAAGTATAGATATAGATTTAAACTTTTCAAACCAGTCAAATTAAAAGCAAACAAACTTCAAAAACTGAAAAGCTTAGGTCTTAGTTGCATCCATAACCTGAAGAGAACCTATTAATATATTTACAGTAGCTGAAAATATTTCAAATATATTGAAAACGGCTGCAATTCGCGGTTTCATCAATAGCGGGGGATATCAAAGAAGCGTATTTCAAAATCTCATATTTCAGTAGCTTGAAAAATGTTTTCAGCGAGGGAAGATTACCGTATATAAATTTCTATCCGACTTGGAAAGTGAACTTAAGAAATGTACGGAGGTTCGAAGTATTTTTGTAAATTTTTTTCATTTCTCTTTTACGCTTTTTCGTTTTGTTTTTAATTTCTCTATGAATATCGACATCTGTGGTCTAGTGGGGAGGTCGTGGGTACGGTTCCCACAGGACAGAAATATTTATGTGATGCATATAAGTGTTTGTGTTTGTCTGTGTGTTTCCTAGGTATTAAATACACTGGGACATTTTTACACATCTACTCCCAAACTAAGCAAAGTTGGTACTATGGGTACTTGACAATGGATATAATACTTATATGACCTCACATTCTTAACACATCACATCACTACACACACATCAGAGACACTACACAATAAACAACACAATACACACACAACACAAAATGAAATTGATGACGTCCGTGCGTCACCACAAAGGGGTTAGTTGAAAACCAGCGTCGGGTTAACCTGCCCGACACATGCTGAACTGGGACCCTGTTTGATGCAGTGCTGACAATTATGTAATTTTTTTTTTTTCTTAATATTTTATCTTTAATGTTATTGTACTGTATCAAATAAAATTTTCTTTCTTTCGATATACTTTTTTGTAAATACATACTTGCCGAGTTCAGTACCAGGTTCGACCAAAGTGTTGTTGCTCGAAATTTGGATTTGTGCCCGGTTGAAGGCAGTTATCAGGCAGTTATCAGACAGTTATATAGGTATCTCTTGACAATCCTTACTAATTAAATGCGAAAGTAACTCTGTCTATCTCTCTGTTTCGCTTTCACGCCAAAACTGCTGAACCGATTTAAATGAAATTTTATACAAATTTGAATTTGGTACAGAGATAGTCTAGAGCCCGAGAAAGGACATAGGCTACTTTTTAATGCGAAAAAGGGGCTGTAAGAGTTTGAAATAGGGGATGAAAGTTATAAGAAATACCAAGACCTGCCCGGCTAACATGCGCTCCGCGAGAACATTTTGTCGACGCTTATATCGTGCTTTTGTTTTGTTTTCGCACAAGAAAAAGCGAGACAAAACAGTAGACAAAATTTTGTCGTGGCGCGCATGTTAGCCTAGCATAAAGCTAGGTTATTCATAAAGCATAGATAATGCTACTTAGATAAATATCCTTTAATTTGTGATGTCAGGCATAGATGGACCATCCCAATTACTCCCGAGAGTGTCGTCAGTGACGGTTGAGAGGGAATGTGGGACTAATAATATTACTACAACTAGCTTTTGCCCGCGGCTAGGCTTAAGTGCAAATAGAAAAAACTATAAAATAGCAACAATGATGATCTGTTCTTTATATGGGCTCGCATACAACAGAGAGGTCAAGCTCTATCTCAGAATCTATTCAAATAATTGAAAAAAGCTTTGCATCACTTTTAAGTTCAAGCATATGCTTTACAAGAGTTAACACAAAATTCAAAGCTATGCAGTAGTTTTAGCGCCAACCCCTAACAAACAGACAAACAGAAAAAAAACTAATTTGGGTTCGCGGTTGTTTATATGCCTACTCTAATAACCCACTTGTTCTTTTTTAAATATCTTCAATCTTCAAAGTACAGACGCGGCTTTTTTACGATTTTATAATAGTAAATACATACATACAAGTCAAACACGACGACGACGACGTCTGTGGTCTAGTGGTTTGAGTACCGGACTGCTGATCACGAGGTCGTGGGTTCGATTCCCACAAGACACAAACATTTATGTGATGAACTTAGGTGTTTGTGTTTGTCTGGGTGTTTCTATATATTATAAGTATGTATTTACAAAAAAAAAGTATATAAGTATTATATCCATTGTCTAGTACCCATAGTACAAGATCTGCTTAGTTTGGGACTAGATGGTGCTGTGTAAAAATGTCAAAAAAAAAAAAACACAACCCTCCTTCAGCAGTCGGGTAAAAATTACTGTTTGGGATAGAATTAGGCGATGTTACCTTTTGTTACTTGAACAACTTTATTAGATGCTATTTTGTGCCCCACGGTTTTGCCGTTCACGTAGTCATTCCCAAATTTAAGTGAATTTCCCAAAATCCTTTTTAACAGATGTTAGGAAGGATGGTCTAAATTTATAGTCCCTTATATGCACTCCTACCACAGTTTAGTAAGTTACAAACCAAAGTGAATTTATTAGTTATCTGTATTCGTATTTATAACTCACTGATTTATCGACGCAATCACTGAACCACTGAACTCATTAATTCACGGATTCGGAGTAACTCGGCACTCAGAAAAATATTGTGACGTAGGCATCATGATAAACAAGGTGGAAGGGATATCGACGCACAAACGTCGAGACAAAGTTTCACTCAAACTCAAAAATAAAATAACCTAGGTCATCCATGTAGAAAATGATCGGTTATTACACGTTCAAGTAAAAAAAAACCCTCCTTCTGGCGCAGTCGGGTAAGAAATAAAGGTGGCGATGCTTACCTGTAGCAGCCAGTAGCACCTTCGATGGAACGTCGGCAAGATGGCTGAGTGGACGTAGCATCCGTAGATACACTGCAAACAAAAACATTTCACCATAAACAAAGTCGAATTTGATAAACAACAATCGATAAACAGTTTGGTATGAAAATGTATGAAAATGACATTAGTGACAGCCCGATTTGTTGAAAGCTTGTGCCATTTCCTTACATTTTGTTTCTATTCGTTTGTCGATTCGAATGTCAAATTGCAACTTGGCTACAGGCTTGAGTGCGTAAAGTTCACGATTGAATTAAAATGTTTTTTTTTCGAATACGCTTTTAGAAGCATTTAATGAATTGTTTCAAATTATTATTTTAAATTTTAAAAGAGGCTTGGTTCCAAAGAGTTGATCATATGGAAAAGAAACTCAAAAGAAAACAGAATATGAGAATGAATAGACTTCATCAAAATGAATAAGACTAGGTACATATAGTAATAGTCACAATCTAGATACTGACATTTACAATTCCTGTTGTAAGAGAATTAAGCTAGTAGTAGAATTTATTTAGTGGAGTTTAGTTACCGAAAACCTAAAGTCAGGCAAGGTGATTAACGTACATATTTCTTCTACAATACACTTTGATTTACCTAATAGTCGACCAGAAATTTAATCTTATCTCTTGGCCTACACAACATCATAAAGAAATAATTTATTCTGTTTTTCTTTTACACTCCCCAGATCAGCGGAAGAAAATTACCCTCATAATGATATCTATTATATTCGTGAAAATGTGTGTCACGAGCTTTAAGCACGCCATTATCAATAATATAAAACTTGGGACATTTTCCTTTAAAAAAATTAAGAGATTCGGAAGCGTATTTTCATGTAATCTGTATTTATGTATGAGTAATTGCATTACTCTTTCCGCTTCTTTAGCTCAGTGTGATTTATTTATTTAATTACTACGGATCCACCGTTTACAGTAACTAAAAAAAACTAAATTTATTAAAATCTATATACAAAACAAATCAAAGTAAATAAAAGAAGGTAAAAAACACTTTCATACCTTCCTGTCACAGTACTTCTGACATACCAATATAATCTTCTTCCACTCATCCGCAAACAGATCGCCTGTTGGATTAGAATTGATTGTTGTGATGTGTTAAGTTAATCATTATTATCAAATTGCCCGCAGCTTCGCCCAAGTGGAGTTAGGAATTTTGAACCCGTTTTCCTTAGGAACTTCGAATATTTCGGGATTAAATGTAGCGTATGTCCTAATCCAAGGTATAAGCCATCATCATTTCAACTTTCAGCCAAATCAGTTCAGCCGTTTCGCCGGAAAACAGCAACAAACACCCAAACATTAAAACTTACAAACTTTCACCAGATACGCAGTAAAAAAATAAAATAAAACGCTGATAAAATAATTATAATGAAGATTAAACAACTTGGTCAACCTGTGGAAGGATATATAGATAGAGAATGTCTTAAAAAGTCCTTTGAGAATCAAGTGAACTCGCAGGATACATAATTATTAATAGCAAACCAGAAGCTAGACATTTTAATCACATTTCTAAAATAAATAGAGTTAGCTTCGTTTTCATATCAAAATTTCGTTGATCTTTGAAAAACATTACACATAGGGGGTAGTAAAACAAGCCTAACCAAGCTCGACCTAGAATTGGCACCTGAACTAACTTCGTTTACTAGGAAAGCCTCTCTGTGCACTTGTGAGGTGCTAGACATGAGCGGAAGCGGGTAGGCAATCGTTTGCTATTTTTGAAACACTTTATTCAATGATTTTTTTAATACTTTATTAAATGAATATAAATATTTTATTAAAATCAATTATTGCAAAGGACAATAAATCCTGCCCGCCCGCCGATTTTTTCCTTCATTAAAAATAAGGACAATAAAGTTAAAATGATTAATTATTTAAATTATTATTTTCCTATTGAAAATTATGATACCGTTGAAATAAAACTACTTTTTACGGATTGCGATACGGATGCGTAAGTGTCAGAAATCAGTAAATTATGATACCGTTTAAATTAAATCTAGAAAAAAACAATATTTAACAAAGTGCTTTTAGACTAATTCTTTTAAAAATTCATGATTTTATAATAGCTTTTAAATATATTTACAAAATTTACACATAAATTCACGTCGTGATACATGTGAATAATTTCTTTTTATTGCAAAAGAGGATCAAAATATTATTTTAACCTCGTTAAATTCTTAGGAAAATCGCTCCCGCTTCAGCTTACCTCTTAACCCCCAGATAGCCCACTCAACGGTCACAGTTGTGCAAAATGTATTATTCAGCATTCCTTGCGCGCCGTACGTGGCGACTCGTGCGGCGTAGCGATCACTTGCCGTCGTTGTACTAACGCCGCTGCTTTGCTACCATTTTTATTTACGGCATATAAAAACCAGTCCCCAGCCAGATTGTCAGAATATTCCAGCTTATATTTACTGCTTATATGTGGAATTTTTAGTAACATTTATGATGGCAGCAATCTTAAATTAGCTGGAAATATCTTTTTATACGGAAAAATGGGTTTTGGAATTTTGGTGGCGGAAAATAATTATAAAATACAAGATTTTGATGTAGAACAGTAAGCAGTTTCAAACCTTTTAAAAAGAACCATTAAGTAATGCTCTCAACTTACTTTAACGTCTAACTAATTAATTATTTTATCTTCTTTAATCTATATTTATATTTTCTCTTTGTATTTGTTTAATAGGCCCTTTCCATACTTAAAATTTTTATTGAAAAATACCACAACAAATCTTTTCAGAACTTTTACCCGCTTAAACTAAAAACTAAAACATATTCTACATTTCTAACACAAATCCTCAAAATCCAATTCAGCAATACAAACGAAAAATATTTATGCCCTTACATGCCCCAACCATTTTCCGAACCTTCAAAGCCGATCCAACCCAACAATGAGTTATCACCCCATCACCAATTCATCATCGGCCACTCGGCCTCGATGTGGCCTCAATCAAATATCCGGGCCGCGGCGGCCGGGCCTACAGAATGGGCATTCAGATCTAAATCGGTGGCTATACTGGCGAATCGTATTTTTGCGAGACCATTCCAGCCAATAACCGGCTCTGTAGTGGGTTTTTCGGAGGGGATATCCGGACTCGCGGCAATGTGGTGCCAGGCATGAGAGACGAGCGGCTTATTATTTATATTACTTTCAAAATTAATGTGATAGGACCTTGATTTAACAGACAAGAGACCTTAAGATTTTATAAAGCTAATATTGAACGTCTGTATGACGTTCATCTTAATGTAGAAAAGAAACACTAAGAAAGATTTCTCCAGGAAAACTACCTACAGATTTCATAACGCTGCTGTGTAGTTAATAAAATGAATCAGTGAGAAATATTATACATAACAAACGTTATAGAATAGAATAGAAATACTCTTTATTGTACACCAATATAATTAGTTTAATTAGTTTTAAAAGATTAATTGCCACATCCTATTAGATCATCGATATAGACAGACAAAATATAAATAGTTGAATCTCAATTGAAGCGGTATCTTACGCAGTCCCCGAGTTTGAATAAAGAAATAATTCAATTCTGCTTATAAACATAGGAAATGCCGTACTCAGCTTAGTACAAAGTACATTCGAACTCTGAATCCTTCACATTGAAATCTGATAAAAAGACAACGTTCGGTCTATACTCACATCTTACTCAATCCGCTAATGTGTTTACCTTGGACCACTACGTAATATGCGCACGAAGACTGCTCGTGAGTGAATTAGACTTTTACGATCGCTGCCGAATCCATGCCATGTCAGAGGTATCGACGTGGAGGTAATATACCTAATCTAAATCTCCAGACAAACGTCGGGACATAAATATCTATTGTTTGAACTTCTAAATCTGGAAATGTAACTTTTATTTCGTGTTGGTTACTTGGAACGTCATGTTTTATGGCTAAGATATCAAAGTCATAGTCAGAATCTATTATTTCAGGTACTAATTTTGAAATTTATTTTAGAATACTTAGCTGTTCCCTGAGGTGACCGGCGTTCATCTAATTTTCTTTGTATTTCTGATAGCTGATAGATCAGTCAGTCCATCAACTTTTTTCAGAATAGAAAAGTTATGTTTTTATGTTATGTTGTTCCTGTTATATTTTTTGACTAATATGGCAAAAAATATATGACCGACATAATTACCATATTCCCTACGGAGTTACACTACAAATGAAGTTATTCCAAACATAAAGCATCCTTACATTAAATACTTGCATTCATTACATTAGAAGAAGATTCAAATAAAAAGAGATTTAGATTAAGTACCCTAATAAAATTTTATAGACTGTAAAAAAGGTTTAAATAGCTTCTATTGCTAGAAGTGCTAAAATACCAGACATATTTGATCAGGAATTTCAATTTGTTAGATGATTTGTCAAACTCCTACAAACATTAAAATGGAATATATTCTTGGATATTGGCAAAAAATAATTTAACGCCAATACGGAATACTCAAAACTTTAAATAAAATAAATCATGACAAATCTGTCCTTAAAATTTTACTTGCGAAAACTAGACGTATCCAGAACCGTCTGGCTGGAACCGGCGAAATCCAGTTTTGGATCAATCGACGGGAATCCGTGCCGCTCAGTTTATTCAAGTGCACTTTCGGATGAATGCATTCGTATATTGGACGAATTAAAAAGTTCAACATGTAGAATTGATGTGAGGCCGTACGTCAAATAGAATTAGTGCGGAATTGCTTTTAGAACTAATAAGCGGAGAAGTTTTTTTATAGTTAGGTTTGCAGTAAAAACTATAGAACTTTCAAAAATCAAAAATTCCAAGTTTTTCGTGTTAAATATCTAGCTATACACTCAATCTAAGGAACACATAAGAACATTTAGGTACAAACTATAATCATATCACTTTAACCATGACAATCAAAATTATTTTCTTTAGGGTCTGACAATTTTAATGGTAATATCATCATAATAATGTGATTTACAAGCAAAATGTTATTTGTTTAGTTAAAGATATACCAACAGCAATATAAATTGAATGGTTTAAAAAATTATAGGTACACTAAGCGTATTATGATGGGTGTTGACTAACATAGTTTATAAGATTTTACTAACGTAAAATATGTAATTGTAAATAAATTTATGTGTATTTTAATTGTATGGAATTTAATGATATGGAATTTAATTGTATGGAATTTAATTTTAATTGTATGGATTATTTATCTGAAATAAATTGGTTAATAAAAATAAGCAAGTAGATGCACATATCTGTATAGCCTTTAAAGAAACACAGACGTGAAGGTATTACTTTGTCTGTACTCTGTAGGATCACTCTCTGTTCTTTTTGCATCACATTTGCGTCTGTTTTACCTTAAATGAAGTATTTTAGACAGTCTCGTTTAGTTATATTACGACTAACTACGTTCATTCTTAGGACTAAAGTGGCATTTGGCGCATTTGCCTTCTCGCGAAACACACGGACACTATTTTGTATATGTGTGTAATTTGCGCTTGAGTGCCTTCACACAGTACAAAGCTTATAATTCAGGAAGTGTTAAAAATTACAGAATAATAACAACATCATCACGCCCGAAGTGTTAGACTGAGGTGTACCAATGTAGACCCAAAGTTTACTTGTATGTTTAGGTCCCATGTCATAGAGAGGCAAGCCTATTGCCCAAAAAAAATATTTTATGCTGTCAAGGAACAATTTAGCAGACAATAGAAAAACAATTGTTATGAGACACTTTATTTATTTATACCAAAACTCATCCTTTAACCAACTTTTTAGCTAGCCAGGCAACACTTAAATAATTATCTCTAGGAAGCCTGCGCTATTATAAGAGTCCATGATTTATAATTAATTTAGGTAAGTTATTTTTAATCTTAGCATGGAAAATGCTTAAAAAATACAAAGAGATAATTTAGGTAAGTAAATCTTCTCATAGATCATCAATTCGTCAGATATAAAATTTGATGCAATTTCTTTCTTATTGGAAAATATGGCATGTAAAAGTGTCTACAAAATATATTTTTAAAGAAGCAAATAATACAGTTTGTCAGATATAAATCAGCATCAACACCAATTCTCGACTAATACACGGAGCGAACAGCTGTCATTTCCTTCTTCTATTCAAGATCAACATAAAAACCCCATTCAGGTAAACACCCTACTGTACTCGGAATATTATCCATAATAAGCATGATCAAATTTTTACAGCGACCAGCCGACAATGTAAGAACATTCGTTATAAGGTGAATTGGCCGAGTGCCAGTACCCACTACTTGTACCACCAAAACAAACGCGGACTGACAGAAGAGCGATTGATTTGTTTTTATGTGGAACATCGCTTTTATGTGGTCGTAAAGTTGAATTGAAAGCGTCTGTTGAAATTAGGCAACATTTTTGGGTTAAATTGAAGGCTACTGATGTAATGATGCTTAGGTAACCTAGGTCACCGTAGGTTACCTACTTGTTCTTTTATGTAGTTTTTAAATCAATAGTGAGGTGAAACTGCCTTGTTAGTCCAGTGGACCGCTACGTTAGGGGTCCACTGTTGGGCAGTCATAGTACATCTAGGCAATCTCGGCCTAACACTTTGGAAAATATAGGCATGTTCGTTAAAAAATCCCCATTTGCACCAAAAACAAAAAAGGTTTATATTTAGCTTAATAATCGTACCTTAAAAAGGTACTATAGCTGACTGAACTGTGGCTATAAAAAGCTTTTTGGTTAATGCGAAGTTGCATTAAATACTATTTTTTTTTGGATAAAATTCCTCTCCTTCTCTAAATAAAATAAAGAACTTGCCACTACTACTTTATATTTTTAAAACAGTAAAGAGTTTTTACAGACAATGCACCCACAACATACCTCGTGCCACGCGCTTAACATCCACAAAAAATCTCCAGTTTACTATAAAGTCTCGAACACACAAGTGTAGCGGGAAATATTGGCCTATATACAAAGGCCAGTCCAGGCCAGATGGGCCGTTTTGCATGTCTGTCCCCGGCCTTGTGGTCGAATAAACAATACGTAAAACGGCGCGTTGCATGCGGCCTTGCAAGTTTACTTTTGCATTTAAAACACAGAATTTTAAGCCGTATTTTAAAGTTAATAAGCTTAAGTTGGAAGTAAATAAATTTTGGTGTAATAAATAATTTTTGATAGTTAATTCGGAATTATGCAAAGGGGTTCGCGTTGTTAATCTACTATATTAATGCTTTCACATCTGATCGTTAATATTCAGTAAGTATGTAAATTCGGTTGAAGAATGTTTACTTTAAAATTGTTAATTTAAATGTCACTTACTTTACACGTGAGGTGTTAAAAATTTTGTGGAAAAAAATGTAAAAAGCTAATTAATCTTGACACGAGAATTCGTACACATTTTGCTCATAATAATTCTTGTTAAGCAGAAAATATTTATAGTACTAGCTGCCTCAAGCGACATGAGTCGTAAGCGCTTGGCATTAAAACGGACTTCTTAAGGCCCCACAAGAATTATTGGACTCACTACATAATTTGTTATGGCTACAATCTACAATAATACGCGTCGACTTTAGAACCTCACTATTTCTTCGTAGCAATATAAGTGCAGTCGAATTGAACAGATGAATACAGATCCTAATTGTTATTTATACGAGAGCCCGTGAATTTAAAGAAGGTCATCAAAAGCACATACATCTCAGCCCAAACTTGTACCGGAGGTACATGCCAGCTGTCAAGTTGACAGTTTTTACCATGAAATCACAATGAAACTGATATTATTGTGCCTTAATGGCGTGCGTTTGACTTCCGAAACTGACACTGACATCAGATAGCTGTCAAGTTGACAGTGTTTACTATGAAATCATTAAGAAATAGATAATAGTGTGTCTGTGTTTGTTTTTTATGGCTGGTAGTCATCGCCGCCATGGACACTTGCAACTCCAGAGGCGTTGATGATGCGTTGCCGACCCCGAACTTGCTCTCACGCGTGTTTGATGCTTTACGATAGATTTCGAAGGGTGGTCGCCTGTCATCCTCGTCGTCAATCATCCCACCGCGCAAGTCAGATATTCCTCACATCTTAAAAGATACCGATCTGAAAGGCAGTGACAAATTCCACACGGGGTAGACAACACAGTGTATTAGAAGTAACACAAACGTGTTTGTACCCACAATACCATTTCGTTACTAAAAACAGCTCATCTCACCAATTTGTTACCAAAAACAGTTCCCAATGCAACTTTGTTATCGAATATATAGCAGTTATGTATGAAAGAAAATCGTGCGAATCATCGTCTATACAAGGTAACGAACTGGAATGAAACGCGATGAATTTGCCGAAGCATTGTACAACGACAGACTGACTTTTATTTTAATATACCGTTCATTTATTGACTTGTTTATTTTAATTCCTCGTTCAAACGGACGTTTAAAAAAATTGTTATAAAAGTTATGATAGTCACATGTCATTGTGCTGGTGCGGATATTCAGCTTTATATTACACAACATTTGCTTGATACGTGATTATTGTCCTACTAGCATTAAGATCGCTTTTGTACCAACTGTGCATATCTCATTATGCATTTCAAAATGCTAAATATCTTTAAATATAAAAAAAATTAAAAGGGTTTGAAATTGCGTCCTTACGGTAAACAAATTCCGGCAATCCGGTTGTAATATTAACATAAAAGTCAAACTAGTAGCATTATATGTACAACTAGTTTGACTTTTCGAAAGTACCTATTGGTATGGTCTAATTGAAATAAAACATTTGACTTTGACTTCTCTCTCTCTCTCTCTATTTCAAATTTTAGATTTCCATCTAGCTATTATAGCGGGAAGGAGTAACAAACATCTGAACAAACTCCGACATTTGTAGTAAGTAACTGGTACCACAAATAGCAAATCAAACTAACTATTAATACCTTATTTTGTAAAGAAGAAAACGGTGTAATGGCGTCACTTCAAGACCCAAGAATGTGAGAGAGAAATTCAAATGCCCAGGCTCTGATCTCAGTAGCTTAGTTAGCTAAAGCGTCCGGTGTACTTAACCGAAGGGACGTAGGAACGTCGACGTTCGAACCCAGTCTGACATCATATTTTGATTTCACTAAAAGAAACTTTAATTTATAGAAAATTAAATTTAGCAAGTTGACGATGATGATGATTTTGTTACTTTATTCTGTCGATTCGAATATTAGTTACCAACCTCGGTAAAACTAGAGTAACAAATAAATTTCCACTATTACCTATTAAGCCATTTCTTCGTACATATAACCTAAACTCGCTCATTTGCATACCCGCGAGTTTGCCGAACGCTTTTAAAACCCAATAAACACTAATTCACGGGTTAAACTGGACTTATTCTAGCAATGATATCTCGGGCCATGGCATAGTGTTTTGTAGCCGTAGCCATCTTGGAGCGGTGCCAACAGGCGGCGGCTTAAGTCATTAGCGACGAGCGGCCTTGTCAACTTTCCTAGTTAAAATTATTTGAAACGTGTTCTTGAATACGAGTTTTGATTTAAGAATGTCGAGTTGGGGTTGTGACGAAGTAATTAAGGTGAAATGTTTATTCACCCTTTTAAAGTTTTTTGCTGCGCAAAATGAAAGTCGAAATATTTTGTGGTTATATTGTGAGGCATAAATAAGGCAACATTGATTAGAAACATGCACGTCTTGAAGTATTTTTTTGGATTTAGCGCATAAAAACTTATTTGTTTCAAAATAATTTTAATATACTAAAAGAAAATAATGATTTCAGCAAGGATTAAGTACACGTACAGATATTTAATCCACTAAGCTACTGAGACCCTTTGGACTAGTATCTATTCTATACCAGTGTCGATTTTTCTTTCACATAGTTATTATACCTAATTAAATTACTTTCAGTGGCGATTTGCGTTTTATAGTAAATCAACTCTGTTTTCAAAAGTAATACAAAAGTCAAAAAACCAAATCACATGAAAACATTTGGCGTTTGTCTTTTATAAAGCACTTATTAACATTAATTGTACTATCGCTCTATCTTATTTCCTATTCAGTATTTTAACTTCACTGACAGTAATGTTTTACACAATATTTTTAATGTAATTTTATATGCAAAATTACATAATAAAATAAAATACGGACTTAATAATTTATGAAATAAATATCAGCCTATAACTTGCGCCACACATTAAGCAGGCACGCAAGACTGTCACTTGTTTATGGGCAAAAAGCACTAGGCCAGTACTGGGTATACCTGGGCACGACGAGTTTACTCTTTGAAGATTATGTTGTAACGCTAAACTACATAGATAAGTCACTGACCGCACTACATTAGCAGCTTTTGGTTTTGAACTTATAAATAAATAAATAATATCCTAGGACATTTTACACAGTCCCAAACTAAGCAGAGCTAAGGGTACTAGACAATGGATATAATACTTATATTCTTTTTTTTTGTAAATACATTCTTATCTTATAATATATAAGAAACAACCAGACAAACACAAACACTTAAGCTCATCACATAAATGTTTGTGTCCTGTGGGAATCGCACCCACGATCTCGTGATCAGCAGTCCGGTACTCGAACCACTAGACCACAGACGTCGTCATTTATAAAAGCAAACAAGTATTTACGGGCCGCCTGTTGGTAAGCCGTAATTGCATCCTAATCCAGTGGTATCACTCGAGCGTTATCTTTAGACTTCACTACCTCAATTGTCGTCCAGTAAGAAAGTTGATCAAAAAAAATTTTATTGGTTCATAAGCAAGTAAGTTAAGTATCATACTTAGCTGCCACTGCTTAACTTACTTCATACAAATTCTATACTAACACTCGTTTTGCGAGAAAGGGACAGAACATAATTCCCCACGAAAAACTTTAAACGCTAATTATCTTATATTTCTTATAGAATTAAATATTTTTTTCAACATACAAATTATATTTACTTATAGTTACACTTAGCGTATTATTCTTAACAAATTCAACTAGAATCAAAAGTTGCAGTGGCTATTATTGCCTCGTGGCAAGATATAAATTTGCCAATGTGGTGATACCACCCTATACAAACCACTGCAACGGGTGATTCCTTCAACAGTCTTCAATAAATGATAATGTGCGAGCATAGTCCCGAAAATTCAATGAATGTAATTCTCCGACAATTCTTCAACTTTGAACCTAATTCCGGACTAAACAAGAACCAAAATATACATTCAGATCCATAGATGGGTGCGCCTAACCAAATATTGAGTTGACCGCAATGGTAACAGGTAGGCCAACGGAAGTATCAACTATAAATCTCATCGACAAATACCGAAACTCGTCGGACGTGGCCTGATGAATAAGTAAATGGATGCGTTGCAATTATACGGAACACGGGACGAACGTTAATTGCCACGAATGAATGTAGTATACGCCCCAATAGGGAGGTAATTACTGCTACTTTTGATTTACTTGTGTATCATAATATTTATTAGGGTTTTTCAACCGACTTCAAATAATAAACATAATGCGAACTAAGTAGTATTCTTTACTCGGAAACTTTTTGCTGGGTGAAGTCAATATAATAATAAAGTTTTTTTGTTCTAAACAAGTGTGATATTAAGAATAGAACAATTTATTTGTGATATTAATACAATTATTAACAATGCCTGCTTGGTTACTCAAAATTCAGGCTTCTAGTTTTATCCACAACGAAGTTATAGGGGGTCGAAAACGGCCTGAATTGCTTCGAGAAAAGTATGGTACGGCCGTGCCGCTTTTTTGCTCGTCTTGGCGATAAGACTGATAAGATTTAATTAAAAGCATGTTATCACCTAAACCTTAATCGCGGTGAACCTATTACCATTTACCGACCATAAATCCGAACACCAAGCTAGTACTGAGAGTTTTATGAAGAAAAAAACAATAATACTGCTTGTATAGGGCATCGAAGCCAAGACCACAGACTTATAGTCCACGCGGAACTAGTTGGCCGCGCCTTAGGTAGGGACGGGGGTGAGGCGGTTGGTTACTGAGAACAAAAGCAAGCAACCCCATCCCTCCGTCCCGCCGCTCACATACATGAGGCGCGGCCAACTAGTTCCGCGCAGACTATAGTAACCACGCTTGCGACCAATCAATGAGACATTTAACAAATAAATTACTTTCTAAATATTCCCTTCGAGAACCTCAAGAAACTCCAAAAAACAACTAGGTACATAAAATAAATTGAAAAACTAGAAAACACATAAACCAAATCCAACAAAAGTTGTTTCGTTCAAAAGCAATCGAGGGTGGCTCACGATACGAAACCGACTGTAATTACTTAGAAATATTCATTTTTCACCCTTCAAGGTTTTAGGCTGAAAAAACTGAAAACTAAACTTGTATAACATTTAGTATTTGGACGGAAAGCTGTGAACGTAATTGCTGTAATTCCACCAGTTTAAGCCTTGATAGACATGATTATTTATAGAAGCTACGAGGTACAGTCAACAATAAAGATTAGTATACAGGCTAATATTATTAGTGTTTATTAGTTTATATCCCATGTATTTAGGTTTTATCGGATTATTTAATTAAAATGTATTATTTAGTGTTTCCATAATCTATTTACTTAAATTACCTATCATTAATCTCATGTAATTAGATACTATCTTTAAAAAATTTCTAAGTGAGGTTGACTGGCAGAAAATGCCATAAGGCATTAAGTCCGCCTTGTGTACTATTTTATTAACCCCCGACGCAAAAACGACGGGGTGTTATAAGTTTGACGTGTCTGTGTGTATGTGTGTGTGTGTGTGTCTGTCTGTGGCATCGTAGCTCCCGAACGGATGAACCGATTTTGATTTAGATTTTTTTATTTGAAAGGTGAATTAGTCGGGAGTGTTCTTAGCTATGTTTGATGAAAATCGGTCCAAGATGGCCGCCGCTACAAAATAGCGAATGACATATTTTTTCACAAATCCCTCAATATGGGTATCAAATGAAAGGGCTTAATTAGGAGAATACTATACACTATGATAAATTTCAAATCCAAGATGGCCGCCGCCACAAAATGGAAAATTACATTTCGTGTCGGGGGTTTTCTAAATTTTTAATTTAGGTTATTAACATAAAGTTTACATAAATAAATAAATATTACATCTGTGTTTTGACAACGATTCCTGTAATAATGTTTTAAGTACGCAAAATGCGTCAAAATGCAGGTATGCCCTACATACCAAACCCTTTAGTATATGAAAACAATATTCAGATATAAAGATAATTATATAAATATGTTTGCTGAAGCACATGTAGCGAGATCTATCTAGCTACATAAGAACTTGTACGAATCGTCAAATCCTGAATCGCGCAAGTACCGTAAGTTACCGAGCAACTTGCATACATATATACAATCGCCCTACATCAACCGTGGGGCAGTGGCCCAGGCATAACACCCGCCTGGTCGGAGGATCCTCTCTTTGGTGCGAGGGATAACACTCCTCGTCCCTCCACACACAGATTGCCTCATACTTATCTCTTTTGGTGACTGTACGTATTTTATTGCATGTAGAATTATTTTTTTATTGTCGGCAAACGAGCAGACGATCCACCTAATGGTAAGTATTCGTCGGTAGTAGTAGTAGAAGGTATTCAAATCTCTTAAGCATGCAGTTTTCTTCACAATGTTTTCCTTCACTGTTAAAGCGCGTCAGAAGTGCGTGCCTTGGATTCGAACTCAAAACCTTTGACTGGGCGGTCCGCTGGTCATATCACTAGGTTATCACTGTAAACTAAACACTAAACATTTGCTGATTTCTCACACTTACGCTAATACATTGAAATAAAACTAAATATTTACGCGTAAATAAAACATTATAGGATGCAAGGTTTTATGAAACTGTTAATTTTGATCAAGTTAGAGAGCTACAGCTGTCTCGTTACTCTCGACGTCCTAGGATCTATTCCCAGGTCGAGCAGTGTTTTTTTCTCTATGACATTTTCAATAGCAATTCAGAGATTAGATTTGTCTTCCGTGCCCCTTTTAACATCCATGTTCAAATGCCAACACTATCTCCTATTTCAAAACACTTTTGGTAACCGACTTTTCTAGAAAACTGGGCTCCAAAACCGCTGTAGTCTGAATACCATTCAGAATCTAGTTTCAGAATACCACTGGTAGTTGAACCGCAATTTAGCTTTCCTTAATTTCCCTTTTTGCCATCGCTCATGCTGTCTGTGGCGGAGCTTCAAGGTTTCAAGTCCGACAAATAAATTTTATTAATGGTGTTTTGTATATACCGATACCCGATTCACTGAATTCATAACTTTCCATCACGCCTGTATTCTCCGAGGGGTAGGCAGAGTTATATTCAAGTACACCCACAGTATGTCTAGACCCAATGTAAAATGGGGCTGTCCTATTATCACTAACCAATCACACATCAAAACACCGAGATGTTAATGAGAATTTTATTGAAAAACCAAATGACACTGCTCGACCTTGGAATTGAACCCAGGACTGCATAGCAGTCAGGCTTGCGACTACTATATGTATATAAATAATTAATTTTCTGCTTACTGTTGATAAGCAAGGCAATAGAAGATAAAACACTATTCGGGACAAACTTGCAGAGAGATATATTGATATTTTATAACTTTTTATCAAAAAATAATAACCGAAAAAAATATTAACTGAAAAGTTTAAAATACAATAAACAAATCTATTGAGTCAGCGGCAAAACAAACGATAAACGATATTATATTTTAGAATTGAATTTATTTGCATCCGAATTGAGAATGTCCTCTTTTAAAAACGTTATTTATGATAATAAGGCATCGTAAAAGTCGCCATTTACACTTTTATTTAGGTGCCTATTTACTTTAACATACACTTTGGATAGTATTCGAATAGTCAGTGAAAAAAATATTAAAATTAAAAACTGTCAATTCGGATACTGCGGCCGAATATATCGTTTCCGAATCGTCAGCTAGCCACTCTTTTATTCCAATTTTAAAGTAAAATAATTCAACTGACCTCCGTTCCCTGGACCTTCAGCTTCATGTGGTCTTCTCTGGTGGTTTTCCCGTCTTTTCTCTTCTTCCAACAGTAACCATCGCGCCTGTAGCGGACCTTCTTGCGACTGTACAGCAGCATTGAGCCGCTTTTCGGCCTGGAAAGAAAGGAAAAGCAATTTAAATTAACCTATAATTGTACAATATAGGTTCGAGGAACAGTTCAATCTATAATTTTTTGCTGTGTTCGTTACTGCCAGGAGAAGATTTTAAGTTTAGCCAAGTCCATCCAGTCCTTCTCAAGTTACCAAAGAACAGAATTTTACTTTCATTTATTTTATATACAAGGTGGAAGGGACATCGACGCACAAAGGTCGTGACAAGTTTTACTCAAGGTCAAAAATAAAATGACCTAGGTTATTAATGTAGAAAATGATCGGTTATTACAGATATTAATATTTTTGAGCACGCAGTGTATTGCTAACAACGCGATCATAACGCTTCGCGGAGAATGTTATCGCGCGCGCGATCCGAAATAAATTAATTACTTAATGATTTTTTAATTATAAATCTAATTTGGGTACATAGAAATAATGTCTTTTTACACGTTCTAGTAAAAAAAACTGCAGAAAACAGAAAAATTTATAAAAAAAGTTACGGAAAATTTCAACGCAGAGGGTCCAGAATCATGTAATTGAACTCATGGTATTCGGATGTGCGTCGATGTCCCTTCCACCTTGTATATAAAATAACTGAAAGTAAAATTCTGTTCTTTGGTCAATTGAGAAGGACTGGATGGACTTGGCTAAACTTAAAATCTTCTCCTGGCAGTAACGAACACAACAAAAAAAAATACTTATCCAATTAGGCGCCGTTGCTTGTTCGGAAATTATGCGCGTACATACATTTAGACGATTAATTTGTATTTATATGTATATAGATAACGTATTCTATGACATTATTATATTCCCTAATTTGTTCGACCAAGTTACTAACTATTCAACTCATGAAATTCTAGCAATTAATCATAGCGGCAAGGAACTAATTGGCAAATTGTAGTACACATAATTTGTTTATCTTCAACATGGAAGCGTTATAACAGCCGTAATTAAGCCCTTCAGAAGGACTTAAGTGCCAAAGTTATGTAACTTGTAACATAGTACTGTAATATCTTAGACTGAAGGATGATTTTGAACAAGTGGTTTTAGATTACATTGAACAATGTCTCTATAGTAGTTACTAGATTAATATAGGCAATGCAGATCAATTGACTGTGACTGTAAGCTGAGCCTACTGCGGTTACTGACGTACAAACATGCCTATATACATTATTATATACTAGACTAACGATCCGCCTCCGCTTCTCTCCGGGTACTATTATTATTATCATATTATGAAGCCTATATTTCAAACTGATTTCTAACACTTACGCGAATATTAGACATTGAAATAAAACTACTTTATTAAAACAATTAATTAATTAAAGTAATAAACGATAAACGATTAAAATAATATCAATATAACGCGATAAAATCCGTAAAAATTAGTTTTATTTTAATGCCTATATTTCAAGTTAAAGCATAGTTTTTAACTAAAGTTATTATTTTTCTAAAAGTCTAAAATTGTACTTTCTAGACGACTTTGGAGTTCACCCTAAAAATTATCGTCACACACGAATCGTGTTATCCAAAAACAAAATACATAAACCATAGCTGCCAATCGTACCTACCCCATAGCTATCCATAACGCCCAAAAACAGATTTCATTGATGCAATTTTATTTATTTTAAGCAATAAAAATCGGCGATGGCAGCGGCGGGCCGTATTTTGTATGACGTCACAACCATACGTTATATCGCGACAAAAACAAGCTTCGCGTCAAATTCATGAGTACGCCGACTAATAAATCGCTATTGAACGCATAAATCTCAACGATCTATGCTAGTTGCGATTTTTTTCTGCGATTCCGTGTCGGTTATCCGTCAATAGGGCTATCGAATACTAAACGTTAGATTAGAGTTCTGTTTTGAATAAAATTTGCGTATTTTGTACCTCAGCTTTTATTGTTTTTTTATTATATAGGACGGTTATAAATTATTGTGGGGAAAAGCCAGACCCGTAATCTGTTGACTTGGTAATAAATTTAAAAATTAAAACATTACAACTAATATATTTTTATTATCACGATACTATTTATCTTGTGCCTACAACAAAGCCTGTAAAATCTCGTGCTGCAAAATTTGTACTGTTACTAATTTCTTGTTTGTAAACGTTGTTGAGGCCAAATTTTAAATAAAAATATGAATAATAAACTCTTGTAAAGGATGAAGCATAACACACGTTAATTAATCGAGGATAAGACGGTGAAACTTATTTATACGGGACCCGGGCTGGGAATTACGGGGCAGCCGCTTTTTAACCTACGTAAACCAGACAAATAGTCGGCTCTGAAACGAGTAGGGTTGCGACAGGCGGGACATTCCTGTTGTTTGTAGTAAACTTAATTTATTTCTACATACGTACGCATACATATTAATTTTTTTTGTAAGTTTAGACCGTTTTCGTCATTCTTTTATAACAAAAACAATTACTGTATAGAAAATAATCTAGCTGTTTTAGTTTCCTCAACATTGTGCTTAGAAATATTGCTATGAAAATATATGTAAGCAGTTACTACACTCATAAAATCGCCATCTGTAAAACAAATAGTATAATAGAACATCTACTAAAAGGAGGCTCCATTTTCTAAACTATCCCCTCTTCATCCCATGAACCATAAACACTTTTGACCTCATCAAAAAAAAACTATATAAAAGCGCAGTTTCTCGTCCCATAAATCGCGTATAAGATTTTCATGTCCCAGAATTCAGGGAACGGGCCATTGCGGACAACCCTGGGTCAGCCGCAGGCGATTTGTCAAGAGCGGGCCGTGAGCCGTGATTTTCCAAATAATTTTTCGCCAACCCTTCACGAGCTTTTAACTTCTTCCACTGATTTTGAATGCGCTTTCGAATTAAGCTTCACGCTTTTGTGTTGTATTTGCTTTAATATTTGTTTTTGCTATCGATTTTTGTTGATTGGGTTATTGATTTGGTAGGTTGATTTGATTGATTGGGTAGGTTTTACGACAGTTGTTTGCATTTATGAATAAGTTATTACTGCTAATAGTTTTCTTACAATGCTACCCCATTTTAGGAAACAATCTACATACAATAAGTTTGTTTGGAAGGTTGGAGTTTGGTTTTTTTCTAGACCGTTTTAGGTCCAATATAGAACTGATCCTTGTGGAAGGGAGAGCTAATATGATGATAATGATGAAAAGGGGTCGACCCTTTAACCATTAAATAAGATCACCCATTATTTAAATAGCAAAAAGAGGCAAAATGTAGGTACCTCGTCCTCTCAAGAAATACAGACGATATTGATTGCTGTTAAAATTCAGGTTATCCGATTACGAGGCCACAAAAATCGACTAGAAATCACAATAACAACATTAAAAGCATCGACATGCATTCACATTGCATGCCGGCGCCGATAGCAACAATAAATCATTGTTTACGAATAATTCCCGACGTTTTGGTCGATAGTGATAATTCGGAATTGTTCAAATTATCGCCGACTAACTATAAACTGATCGTAAGTTGTGAAATAGCAAATAAATAACTCAATGGGAACGTAAAGAGTTATGCGGGCGACTCACGAAATGCAACCAGCTCAGATTATTTTGCGATTGTTGCAATTATAATGGAAAGAATACTACAATCACTAATGTGTTAATAAGTAGATACTCTATATAATCACGCCTGTATTCCCCGAAGGGCAAGAGGCAGAACTGTACTTATGTATAGTCGACCATAAAATTGCTTTACCACTATTGACAAAAACTTCCGTCAAATTTTAATTTACTAAGGCTTATTATCGATCTGTCACTTGACCTTGTAAGCAAAAATAGACCTTGCTGTTTTGTGATGTGCAAACGATATTCACTCTAAGAGTGGTAACATAATTTTATGGTCGACTATTCATCCAGGGTGAGCTTGTGATCATTAAATGTACTTAAGAACATTTTTAATAATGTCAGTTTAGTGGACATCTAGTACTAAAAATTTTATAGGTATTAGTCAACCTCTGCCTAATATCTTAAGCATATACCTGCCTTTAAACTAATTTTGTAAAAAAACGTATTGAGTAAATATCCACTGATTGCATCCTATAATTAAGTGCATATTGTATTACTTCGAAATGAATAAACAATAAAAAGCTCCCAGAAAAAAATGGCATACCCATTACAGTTACAGAATCAATTATAAAATTAAACAAAAAACTCGACTGCGTTAAAAGTACTAACAAATACTTAACTAAAAGTCTAAAGACAAGCTATTCGTTCAATCGAAATTATAAACAAATTGTTTCTTTGCTTGTACCCAGTAACACTCGTATCATCAAGACGAATCTAATGATGTATCATTTATCTAAGTCGGTTGAGCCGTTAAGTAGTTACGAGCGGACATAGGAACGGATATACATACATAACCCTCCTTCAGCAGACGGATAAAAAGGTAAAAAATAACGAGATCTGATTGATCTACATGGGCAAAAGGTAAGCTTTACATAGTTTGCATTTAATTAATTTGCCGCCTAAACTCTTGTACCAACCTCAAAAAAAAAACACAAATAGGTCGGACTGGAATCGGCACACTCGCCTGACTACCAACTTAAAAAAGATAACAAAGCACCACAGCTGTATTCTCCGAAAGGTTCGGCAAAGGCATATAATGTAAAACCACAGTTCGCCGATATGTTTGGGTCCCATTTAGTAGGAAGCGAGCTTAATGCCATCAGCTAGACACAAACCAAAACTCCGAGCCGCTACTGATCATTTCATACAATCTTCAATAACACTGCTTGACCTGGGAATCGAAACCAGGCCGTCAAGCGTAGCAGTCACGTTTTGGAGCACCAGCCGGGCTAACATGCATGACGCGAGAACATTTTGTCGACGCTTATGTCGTGCTTTTGTGTCGTTTTCGCACAAGAAAGAGCGAGACAAAAGATTAGATAAAATTTTGTCGTGGCGCGCATGTTAGCCTGGCAGGTCAATGTGGTAGTTCAAGAGGAATCCTTAGACAGTTTTGATTTAATTAATTTCCCGCCTAAACTCTTGTACCAACCGCAAAAAAAAACACAAATAGGTCGGACTGGAATCGGCACACTCGCCTGACTACCAACTTAACAGAGATATTGAACATTAATTGCATTCTGCCGTCATGCGATGTGGCCACACGAGCGAATGCTTGGACCGATCGCTCAAAGTGATAACAGTAATAAAGTCATTTGGTTGTAGCTCTAGTATTTTGATTAGTGGGGTAAATGAATTATGTATGAATGAACTTTTTTAGCAAAAAATTGGCTTTAAGCATTTAATATGATTTTAATAGGACACCTAGCAAATTTATTTTAACAAATAACAAGCGACCCTTGCGCAGCTTCACCTGCGTACCCCGGTTGATTAAAAAAATACACACAAACCTTGCCCTGAATAATGAACACTAAAAAAAAGAATTATTCAATTTGGTGCAGTTGTTCCGAAATTATGCGCGTACAAACATTTCGGTGATTCATTTTTTTTATTTATTTATGTACATCATAAAACCTTTCATTCCGAACTTTTACATGATTTGGTTTATACATAGCTTAGGTTACTTTTCACAATAATTATGTATTCTTATGTTTTATCAAATAAAATACAATTTAAATCAGTTCACAATCGGCAAAGACATCAGGTAACATTATAAATTAAAAAAAATCGACGTCAACATAGCTAAAAGCAGAAAAGTAAGTATACACCCTTGAAGTTTGCCTAATATTACTATTCTTTAACTAACATGGCACCAAAAGCAGGCTATTATAGCCAAACTAAACTAAATAAAATAAAAACAACCTTCCGACCGTCGGTTGAAAAAATTCAACCGGAAAACGGCTGATTTGAAAACTTCATTGAAGACTTTTTTTATGGAAAAATCCATTCGACAATTATGGGGCTCACGGTACAAGTTAGACCTAATTTACTTTTTAAATCCTTCTTGGTGTATTTTTTCTCGTTCAGTGAAACTAATTTCTTTAACATTTTTTTTTTGTTAATGTACACTAATGTTAAAAAGGGGTGAAGTTTATGAATTTGTTTGTAGGAATTAATCTGTTGAAATACTGAACTAATTTAGGAAATTCTTCCATCATTAGAAAGCTATATGATTTCTGAGTGACATATTAGGGCTATATTTTCTGATTAATCCCACTGAATTGAAAAAAAAACGATTCTCAGTTCAAGCAAAATGTTATTAGGTTTTTCTATGAAATTCTCAATATCAGCTCGGAGTTTGGATTTATACCCGGTCAATGGCCCGCCCCCGATTACATGGGACATAAACATACCAGCATATCGTGAATATTAGTACACTTCTGCTTAATCGAGGGGGGATACAGGCGTGATGGTATGTTTAATTTTAGTAGTCTATATCTATACTAATATTATAAAGAGGTAAAATTTTATTGTTTGTTTGTTTGCATTGAATAGGCTCCGAAGCTACTGGACTGATTGGAAAAATTCTTTCGCCATTATAAAGCTACATCTTTACCGAGTAACATTATTATTATTATTATTTCAGCCCGAACTGTCCCAAAATTGAGCAAAGGCCTCCCCCCTCTTTTTCCATGCCAGTCGGTTGCACGCGACTGTGGACCAGTCTGGTGGAAAACAATCCAAATCGTCCCGCCACCGACGACTTGGGCGTCCTCGTCGTCGCCTCGAAGTGGGATGCCACTTAGTTGTTATTGCAGGCCAGTGCTGGCCTGGTATTCGGCTAATATGGCCTGCCCAGTCCCGAGTAACATATATATGCTATGATTTATAAGAAATACCCAGACTACACGAAGCTGCTAGCAGAAAGATAATAAGTTACTAAATATTATAAAGAGGAAAGATTTGATTGTTTGTTTGTTTGTATGGAATAGGCTTCGAAACTACTGGACCGATTTGAAAAATTCTTTCGGTGATAGATAGCCCATTTATCGACGAAGGCTATATGCTATATACCATCACGCTACGACTAATAGGACCGGAGTAGCAATGAAAAATGTTGCAAAAACGGGGGAAAAGACCACGCGGGCGAAGCCGCTGGCGGGAAGCTATGTTATAATCAAACTAAGTTTACCTATATTTGAAATGTACAACTTACACTATCACCAAATGTGAAAATATTCTACAAAATCATAACTCCAACACACAAGGCGTGTTTGGTATTTACTCTCTCCCAGACCCTATTACTCATGCATTCTATCTTGGGACATCTTGGGACATTTTTTACACAGCACCGTCCAGTCCCAAACTAAGCAGAGCTTGTACTATGGGTACTAGACAATGGATATATAATACTTATATACTTTTTTTTTGTAAATACATACTTATAATACATAGACAACACCCAGACAAACACAAACACGATAAATGTTTGTGTCCTGTGGTAATCGAACCCACGACCTCGTGATCAACAGTCCGGTACTCGAACCACTAGACCACAGACGTCGTCAAATATAATAACACATTTCACCTATCGCACTCTTCCATCTTCTGTAAAACGAGCAGCTGAAACAAATTTAAATAATTCCCTCCCTGCCCTTCCAATTAGCAACTACACTTTACATTTGCATTTATTTTTAACTGGAGGGTCTTAAGCCATCGGTCATAATTCAGTGTAAGCATATGCTTAAGCAATTAATTAGCAATAAAACCTACATCGTTACTTTTTCATGTCACAGCTTAATAATTGGTTGCGGAATTGTGATTGGACGGTTCGTGTAGCGGTTAAGGTAGTCACCATACCACAGAATAAATAATAACAGTATAGCCACTCTCCACCCCTTCCTAAAGTCAGATACCTCAGGTCCCTGCATCCTGCCGGTGTTCTTGCCGGACTGCCAACAAACCCTACGCACCGTCACGCACACATTTGCACGTGTACAAACGTAATTTTGACAAGTTTGACATTTGGTATTGTAGTGTGCAGCGGTATCGGAAAGTTTGTATGGAGTGTCACAGGTGTGACCATGCCACTACTGCGGCAGCAAGTGTGGTGGGTTCGTTCGATTCCTTGCCAAGACAAATATTTGTGTGTTTTAGATTTGTTTGGAGGCTACGTGTACTTTTTGTCCGTAAATTATTTATGTGTCCCCTCGGTACAGGGATTGATCCATCTTGTGGATATTTTCTTAAATTCTTAATTACTTAAAGTTAGACAGATCATGACATCCCTCTGCTCACAGACAGTCCTACCGCCCGTCCATAAAGTAAAATTGTTGCCAGTGTAAAAATGTAAGAACGAGTAATTGACTCGATTTTTTATCGATTAAAAACAATAAATTTACAAACCCAAATACAATTAAAACCTTTATAAACTCACCCTCCTTTCTAAATTAACGTTTCGACGTTTATCCTTAAATAAGTTTATATAAATAAAGCATCTTACATACATGACCTTAATGAAAGTTGTCCTCAAAATCTACTTTTAATATAAATACATTGGAACAGCTGACTCATCCTCTAATGTAATTTATAAAGCGAAATAAGGACAGTTTCACACTCGTTACGCCTACAAGAACTGACAATTTCATTATTGTAATGGCTTTATTCATCAAGCTTTATACTGTCCCACTGCTGGGCACGGATCTCCTCTCATAAAGAGAGAAAAACTGGTTTCCACGCAATGTTTTACTTTACCGTTGTAAGCGAGTGATAATTAATTATTAATTATTAATACGCATATGATTACGAAAAATCAAAGGTGCGTGTCTTGTTATGGTTTCATCTCAATGAAATGTCCTGCTCAGGTGGTGTTGTGTGTCGGGTCGTTTTATTCCCTACAACATGGTTGAGTCAAACGGCGCCGATACACACGTCATTCTCGTGACCAAGTGCTCTGTCGGGACTGGTCGGCTCTTACTACTATGGCTATCTTTTCAATTCTAATACTTACCTACTCTTTAATCTCTGCATCTACACATCAAGCTGCATCATATTCATTACTATTCACGACAAATGTTACTGTTACTACACATATTTTAAAAAAAAGTATCTTTGCAGCTTCTTGCCGGCTCTTCTCCATAAGACACACTTTTTTTGCAACCGTGCAAATAGTTTAACGTTTCAAAAGTACCTATTTATATAATCTAATTGAAATAAAAATATTTGAATTTGAATTGAAATCTTTTAAGCACTAATCCAAAGTCTGAGCCGCTAATGAGAGTTTCACAGGCTTAGATTAGGGATGTTGAAAAAATATCGATATATCGATATATCGATATTATTGAGCGATATTTAATATTTCGATATATCGATGTATCGATATAAAATTCCAAGTATCGAAAAGGTATCAAAATCGATATTTTTTTTCAGAACAATAAACCGTAATCTTTTAAAAATTTAAGTTAAAAGATTACAAATGACCTTTTTTTTTTTGGCTGTTTTATAATTTAGTTTTAAGTTGGCCGATATATTTTGAAAATATAAATATCGATATTGATATTTTTTTTTTAAATATCGATACGATATATATCGATATTTTTTGAATTTCCGACATCCCTAGCTTAGATTGCAATAGGCCTGCCTCATATTCCGTGAGACCCGTATTACATACAGTGGGTGTACAGTTGTCACCAAACTTATTGTCCGGGTTGAAGTTGACACGAGCTAACTTTAACCCAGCCGTAAAAATCGGAGAAAGAAAAATATTGGATTAAAATGAAAACGACAGCCTACGACTTGAGCTTTCGTTTTTATTTATTACAATCCAATATTATTTCTTTTTCGGATTTTTACGGCCGGGTTAAAGTGCCAACTTCAACCCGGACAATAAGTTTGGCGGGAACTGTACATTAGATCACCTCCCGTTCTGAGAATACAGGTTCGACGGTTACTAAAAATACATCCAACAAAAACTTGCTACCAAATTACTATCTACATTAATTTATCAGTCTGCTGGCCACAAGCTCATCTGCCCACAGTGTGGCCATGTGTTCAATCTCCAAGTCAGGCAAATGTTATTGTGTTTTGAGACCGGAAATTTCGCTTTACTAATTAATTAATATATTTATTTAATTGAACACATTTTACAAAGTAAATAAACCCACCAGTTTGTCCGCGGGAATAGCGCTCAGTAAACATTTGGTATGAATTAACAGGGATTTACTTATTACCTAGAATTATGTACTAGCAGAATTATAAATGGTAAATACACATATACAAAGTGTTCTTAAGCTTAAAACGCTGAAAAATTGTTTTATTTTGTGTGTATGTGTGTATTAGCATTTACCCACGACTTCATTCCCGTAAAAGTTGAATATTATCCCCCGTTTTTGAAACATCTTTAACTGATACTCCGCTCCCATTGATCATAGCGTGATAATATATAAGCCTTCGTCGTTAAACAGGCTATCTAACACTGAAAGAATTTTTCAAATCGGACCAAAGGACCAATGATTGTTGGAAGAAAAACGTAGAAAAAAGATTACTTATTATTAATTTACCTTTACGTAGAGTAAAAAAATATGGCAGTGATGGGGGAATTATGTGATCTTCATTTTCGTTAAGAGTCAAAAAACAAATAACCCTCCTCCTTCGGCAGTCGGGTAATAACATCAAAAACTGTATATTGTAGAAGATACGTAGCAAGTGCTACGAAAAGCCTACGGCGTAGCATGTTCGTAGTAACATTACCTACACCTACCATCATAAGACAGAAATGTAGTAAAACACACAGTTTGCCAGTATCTATAGGTCCCATGTAATACTGGGCGAGCCTATTGCCATTATCCGGGGACAAATCCAAACTCCCGAGCTGCTACTGACAATTTAATATCTTTTGTGGTAATTTGACGTCGTTTATAGTCTAGTGGTTTGAATACCGAACTGCTGATCACGAGATCGTGGGTTCGATTCTCACAGGACACAAATATTTATGTGATGAACTCTTAAGTATTTGTGTTTCTTATGTACTATAAGTATGTATTTACAAAAGTAAATAAGTATTATATCCATTATCTAATACCCATAGTACAAGCTCTACTCAGTTTCGAACTATGTAGACGTAAAAATGTCTAAGATATTTATCTATTTAATAGAAAAACCAATAACACTTCGTTCGACCTGGGAATCCAATCCAGAACTTAAAGCGTAGCAGCAGCCGCGCTTAAGAAAACAAGGCCAGTGAGGCACCTTAAACCTCACAAAGGAACAATAAACGCGAACATTTTTCTTCCAATGACGTCATTACTACAAAAATACAACAGTAAAAAATAGAAATACATATTTCATAATTAAATCGGAATCAGAAATAGGAAGTTGAGTAATTATACCTTGAATAAAGTGACTGCTCGGGCTAATGGGCTTTCTTTGACTAATGATCATACTTTTTTAATACAGGTACTATTATAATTAGAAAGTTAATTTTCACTTTTTCAGCTGACCAGTCACGTTTTTCTTGAATAAAAGTTAAGATGTATTCAAATTCAAAATATTTTATTTCAATCAGTCAAACTAGTTGTACGGTTCCAAAAAGTGGGACTTATGGAGAAGAGCCGGCAAGAAACTCCATAGTCACTCTTTAAAAAAAAAATATATAACAATAAAATTTTGTTGTTTTGATTGATGTGTATGATTAAAAATTAAAAAAGGAGAAGATAACCATTGCAGTAAGAGCTGACCAGTCCCGACAGACAGCACCCGTTCACGAGCATGACGTGTGTATCGGCGCCGTTTGACTCAATCATGGTGTAGGGAATAAAAAGACCATTCATTTATGAATAGAATGTCATAAGTGAACATAAGTATTATGACAAGTAATTTGTGAGTGAATGTACGAATGAATGTTGCATGCATAGCGTGGTGGACTATAAGCCTTACTCCTCACATTCTGGGAGACTCGTGCCCAGCAGGAAGACAGTTAATGGGTTGATGATGATGACTTAACGACTGCTAGAGGTCCTGGATTCAATTCCCGAGTCGAGAAAAGTGTGGTTGGGTTCTCCTCTGAAATTCTCAGTAGCAGCTCGGAGTCTGGGTTTGTGCCCGGTTGATTGCAATAGACTTGCCTCCTATTAGATGGGATCGAAACATAGCAGCGAACTATAGATGGATGTACATTAGTACACCTCTGCCTAACCTATCGAGGAATACAGGCGTGAATATGTATGTACAAACAAAAATTCAGCTAAAGCACTCAACTAGGGAAGCGACATCAATTAGTAAGCCGACGACCTCGTGCAATGCATACAGATGCGGCCATAGATCTTGAGCGCTTTGCTAAATACCTATCGAACACTCCTATGTTGCTTCTGGCAAATATATCACCGTGAATAGTCGAATACCTATGTGTTCAATTTTCCCTGAATTCAATAATATTGTCTACTAACTGGTGCCCGTGGCTTCCACTCGCATTTCAAACTTTTAATATCTTCTGTGTTATTCTGATGTTTAAGCTATATTACTGTAAAGTTTCATTAAAATCTGTTGAGTAATTTTTGCGTAAAAGAGTAACAAACATCCATCTATCTGCACAAACTTTCACTTTTATAATATTAAGTAGGTAATATAATATCAGTCCGTCAACGGCATTTACTAAAGAACCTGCCATCTAGTTTCAAAAAAGCATTGTACTTGTAAAAGTGTATACCTATATTTCCAGAAATAATTATCATATTCTATATTTTTTTTATTGTGTTTTCAAATTCAATTTAAGTTCAAATTCAAATTCATTCAATTCAAGTTTACAAAAGTGGTTGACTGAATATTAATAGTTAAGTCTTTTCACTAATATAGTTAAAAATACTCTTAACCAATATTAATAATTAATGTTACGTTTGATCAATATAAAATACCTTGGAATAAAACTTTCAGACGCAATAATATTTTGTTGCTGAAATACGTCTGAATTCATGAATATAAATTCTTCTCCAAATAACAAATAATATAGAAACAAAAATATTTGGTTCGAAAATATTTTGTTGACTTGACTGTTATACTAAAGAACTGTTATAGGGCCCTCAAGTACAGAAATGTTACCATAATATGAATCGTTAAACGTTTTTATTAATCCTGATACAGTGTAGTGCTAATTTAATGTCTTTATTATGGCAACATTATTTTTACATTGTAATGCCTAATAGTTTCCCCCCCTATAATTATATTACTCTTTGATAGTTTCCTTATGGGCCATGGAAGAATATAATTGACTGCATGATTTGTGTAGCTGTTAAGGTTAGGTTTGCTCTCCACTACCATTACACTGTGTCGTGGGTTCAATTCCAATCCGAGACATATATGCACAATTTTTTATCACTTAACTAGACTACCTCATTGACCTAGTGGTCCCAAGCGCGACTGCTACGCCTGGCTTTGAATACCGGGTCGAGCAGTGTTGTCGAGTTCTTCTGTGAAATTCAGTAGTAGCGCGGTGTCTGGATTTGACCTAAAATGTACTGGCAAAGTGTATATTAGTACTTTATTTTTCAAAAGTACCTACTCTAATGGTCTTAATGTAGTATTCTTGGGTTCGGTGAAATTATAACTCTTTAGTATATTAATCAAAGGTATCTTTAATGGCTCTTAATAATTATTTCCTACACTTTAGTCAGTCGACATTTATTGTTCGGGCAGCGAGAGGATGATCCAAGGCTGTCATCATGATGACGTTTTTGTCATTGACGTTTGACGTTTGACATTTCGTTTTATTTCTATTACACTTAAAAACATTTCGGCTTTGACTACATCTCTGCCTAATCCTGCAGAGAACACATGCGTGATAATAATGGTATACCAACTGTATAAGTCAGATGCACAGTCCTCTTAAACCATTGAAAACGAACACAAAAAAATACTTTTTCTTCTTATCAGTCGTTTTCCTTCAATTCAACAAAATAAACTCCCAAGGAAATTGCCCGAGGGTCGGCAAAAGTACTAGCTAGTTGCAGTATCCCAAATCAATTAGCAGAGCCGCCTCGCAATTTAATTGCAACGAGCTAAGTGTGACGCGTGCCTTGAATTTCAATAGGCTAGAATTGAATTAGGGATTATTGAAGTTTTACTTGGCTGGTCGTATGAAAAGCCGCCTGCGCTTCGGTAATACGATTTGCAGTTCACTATAAGTAGTTTTGATTTCTATTTAATTAGCGATTCTTTTTAAATCGGTAGATTTTTGACTAAAATTAGTAGCTTTTTTGGTAGTTTTGCTTTTTAGAATTGTAGAATGCGCTTGTAATTTTTTTATCTAGTTCCAAAAGTGTCTAAAGGATTAAAAAGGATTATTTTAATGAAGGAAATAATTGACTCATGGGCAGGACTCGAACCTAAACGACCGTAAATCGTTAGCATGGAACATGCTTCAATAAATCGCTTGAGCCGTTAAGTAGTTATGAGCGGACATAGGAACGGACATACATAGAAGTCAAACACATAACTCTCCTTCGGTAGTCGGGTAAAATACAAAAAGATATGTGTAAAGGATTTTTTATTTTGTGATTAATTCAAGTGATAAAGTGAGATAGTGATAAAATGTCCCAAGATTTTCGTATTTTGTTTTGAGTGAATTATACTGCTGACATGAACATAACTCATCATCCTCCTAGCCTTTTTCCCAACCATGTTGAACATCAGTATTTTACACGAAGCGACTGCCATCAGACCTCCGCAACCCAATTTCTGGGCAATACCGATATTCGAAGGATAGACTGACTGGCTTTTTGGGCTTCTGACTACCATAAACGATTGTCATAGGTGGTCGTATGACAATCGGGACCGACGACTTTACGTGCTCTACGAGGTACGGCATTTTAACGAACATAACTAGCACCCACATTTAAATACGTATGAAATATAATCGTTAAAATAACCCTCCTCCTTCGGTAGTCGGGTAAAAATACATCGATAAACAGAAAACATTTCTGGAAAATTCTGTCATTAAGAGATCCAATTTGAAGGCGACGCCCTCACCTATTAGGGATCGTTGGACCAATTTATGGGCACCCGACATCGCAATCAGATCGCCATGAATTGCGGCGACGGACGGGACCCCTGCCCTTTGCCGAATATATCAGTTCCCCTCACCTTGAGGACGTGAGAGGCCACGAGAGGGGCCACGGAGGTACTTATGCATTTACGTCGAATCATAAGTGATTGCTATTCGATTAGAAGGGTTTGTACCAAACATAGATTGGTTTTAATATTATAAAGCTGAAAACTTTGTTTGTTTGGTTGAAAGCGCTAATCTCTGGAACTAGTGGTCTGATTTGAAAAATTATTTCAGTGTCAGATAGCCTGTTTATCTAGGAAGACTATATATCATCACGCTAAGACCAATAGGAGCGAAGTATCAATTAAAAATGTTGCAAAAAATGGGGGGAAAATCAACTTCTACGAGAACGAGGTCGCGGGGAAAGGCTAGTTCAAAGTTAAACTGAACGAGACATTTAATTCTTTTATTTTCATTTATTAATTGAATTCTAGTAAAATAAAACATATTATAAGTATTTTTTTTTATGAAGGAAGAAATCCTGCCCGCCCTACTTTTAAATTTACCGGTTTAGGCTGTACGTTGTTTCTCAATCAATGTTAGAATATTATAAGTAGAAAACATGAGTAACATAAGTTTTGGGCACACCAAATTTAACTTAAAAACAAAAAATCGTACCATCGACACGCAGAAGAAGAGTAGAAAACATAGTCAATTCAAATACTCAAAAATCATAACCCTCCTGCGGCAGTCGGGTGTAAATAGTTTTATTTTCATATACACTTATGAAATGTCGATGTCTAGGTGCACGGTTCCAAATTAGTCGTTTCATATGGAGGGGAACTCGTAAGAAACTCCATGGTTACTTCTCTCTTACGTGTTTTTTTCATACCACAAGGGTGGCAAACAAGCATGCTACCCGTTTGATGGTACCGTCATTCACGCGTTGCCGACCCTGCAAAAACCTCTTAGAAGTTTATGGAGGATTCACTGCGTCAACAGTTTGAGGGAATATTCCTCTTGCTGCCAGCGCAGTGCATCCTTAGACGGAGCTGTGGCAAACAACAACCTCACTGCAGGAACACAACACACAATAAAGTGTGTTATTTGGCTGCAGTTTTCTGTAAAGTGGAGGTACTTCCCCAGACGGGCTGCTCCAGATTTGAGTCATAAATGGTTGTGCCCTACCCTGCGCTAGTCGCTAAAAGAAGTTATTGAGCTATTATGACACGTGGTCTCAATGTCGAGCTTCTCCCTCTCTCTCACTATGAGGCTCTCCTTTTATGTTATTAGTCGATAATTAAACCCAAACAAGAGCTGGTATTGAACAAACCCCAAGCGAATCAATTCTGCAGACTGTGCTCAAACACTATCGCTAATAGAAACCAATCTAGCGCTCGCTTACCAAACGAATCGCTACATAAATCAAGCTAGTCAAATAAGCCGGCGAATCTAGGGCTGTGACACCAAACAGCGCCAGTCAGCTCCTAGCCTCAATGACCCTACAAATTATAGGGTCGACTAGTGTTGTACCATGTTTGCGGATATCCCGGGATCTATTGTACAGTACAAAAAAACATCTATACACTAACAAAAGTGCTAAATGGATTTTCTCCTAAAGTACTAATAAAACTTTTGTGATATTACAAACAGAGTATTTACGAACCAATACTATAGTGACATTGGTGTTATCACAAAGTTGCAATCGTTCGTTCATGAAAAAATTGCTTTAGCACTTTTGTTAGTGTTTATATGGTTTTCCTCGTGACTGTCCTAAAGTGTCCTAGTACTAGAAAGTATTTAGTAATTTATAGAACTGCCTTGATAGCAAGTCCTAAGCGCAACTGCTCGAGAGCCTAGGTTCGATTCCCAAGTCCATAAAAGTGTTGTTGGGTTTTTTTTTATGGAATTCTTCGTAGCAGCCCGGAGTTCGGATTTGTGGCAATAAGCTCGCTCCTCCGAACTGCCTAATCCTTCACGGAATAAAAGCGCGATGGTCTGTAATAGAACAATAATTCAATTTGGAGTGAGGTAGATAAAATTAATTTATGTCGAGCAATTTAAAAATTCAGCCGACGCTAACAGAGAGAGAGAATATTGACAGGAAAGTGTGTAAATATCAAATTTTGGCTTAATTACAGTACAACAAAGCGTTCTGAAATATGTGTAAATACAACTTAGTCTAATGAGATTTTTTAAATAACAAGCTTTCAATTTCACATTTCTATCATATTTTTTTAAAATACTAGATTTTTTCTGCGACTTCGTCCGCGTGGAATAGTTACTTTATTTAATGTTTGTTTCATTGTTTTATCTGTACTAACATTATAAAAAGAAAACATTTGATTGTTTGTATTGAATAGGCTCTGAAACTACTATACAGATTTGAAAAAAAATCTTTCATCATTAGAAAGGCTATACATAGAAGAAATAACCAGACCATCTGGGTGAAACCGCCAGCGTAAAGCTAATCAATAATAACGGACTCGCTTAAAAAAAATTATCCCCTCTTTTTTTCGCAACTAAAGGTAGCTTATGTCCTTCTCTAACATCGAGTAAGTACTTATGTCTCTGAGCCAACTTTGATCAAAATTGGTTAGGTAGTTTAGGCGTAAAAGCGTATCACAGACAAACACATTTACTGTCGTATATACACATAATAATAGTATTATAATCTTTTTTTTATTCAGCTATTTCGGGATTCGAACCTAGAACTTCTAGCGTAGCAGTTGCGCTTGGGACCACTAGACTAATGCGGCAGTACTTTTAATATCTTACTAAATAAATGAATACATTTGCCATTTAAATAATTATATACACATTTTATAGCTATGAAATATGTATACCAAAAGCCATGTGGCTTAATCGAATTTCCAAACTACTCTAAAATATATTCCCAAAACTGTATTCCTTGAAAAATATGATTCAATAACATAAATTCTATCAAAACGGCGGATGGTATTAAAAGTCGGTTTGATCTGGGATCCCGGGATTAATCCCGGGAAATATCCGCTCAGCCCGACTAGAGTATCGAGTGTTTGTTGAATACTGAATAGTGTGGCGAGCACGACAATATTTTGTTTCAGTGCGTGTGTTACTGGCTTTATTGACTGTGTAGTGCTGACTCCGGTTAATATGGACGGACAAAGGGTTATTTCTGAGAGGATTGTTAAGCGTTTATAACATGAGAACATTGGTATGACGTCAAGTGGCGTCAAATATTGTTTACTCTGAATGAGTAAAGTAAATGAGTTAATACCATCAGGTGTTCTTCGAAGGGTTCGGCAGAGGTGTACTAATGTACACCAACAGTTTGCAGGTAGGTTTAAGTCCCATGTAATTGGAGCGAGCCTATTGCCATCAACCTGACACAAATCCAAACTCGTTTTAAAATTTTATAGTAAAACCCAATATCACTTTGGTCAGCCTGGGAATTAAATAAATAATAAATAAATATCTTGGGACATTTTTACACAGCACCATCTAGTCCCAAACTAAGCAGAGCTTGTACTATGGGTACTAGACAATGGATATAATACTTATATACTTTCTTTTGTAAATATATACTTATGATATATAAGAAACACCCAGACAAACACAAACACCTTAGTTCATAACATAAATGTTTGTGTCTTGTGGGAATCGAACCCACGACCTCGTGATCAGCAGTCCGGTACTCGAACCACTAGACCACAGACGTCGTCAAATTTAACTCAGGATCTTGCACAGAAGCAGTCAGGCTTACAATTAGGCTAACGACGACACATCTCGTAAGTAAACTATCCGTTTAGCCAAAACTTACAGAAACAGATACCAACAAGAAAATATTCCTTTTATAAAGTCGCGTAAAAATAACACGCATTTGAAAGTCTTAAACTATTCTAAAATCCAATTTAAATTAAAATTCTAACTAGAAAACGTCACTTAATAAACCGCGATAAAATCCGTGAAATAAGATTTTATTTATGTCGTTAATTGACTTAAAACTTAAACTGAATATTGATCACGCACACCCTCCCCTCTCGACATGGAAATTGAAATTTTAATTGACAGATCTGATATCGTTTCGGATTGGAAGTGTGTCAAAATTATAAAAGCAAATGATGTCGACTGTTGCAATCGAAACGGAACAGGGAATCGATCCGGTCTCAATTAAAAAATAGCGGACTGACTAATGCAACTGGGGATTTTTCTCCCTCTATGTGACTTCGTTCGATAATAGATTCTCTGGAGAGAAGAATCGTTTAAGATGGGTGTTTGTTTTTTGGATAAAATTGTTGATAAATAAAATTTATTATTTTGATAAAGATAAGGGCATGTAGACAAGTTGCAATTTGACATTCGAATCGACAAACGAATAGAAAGGAAATGTATGGAAATGACACAAGCTTTCGACAAATCGGGCCGTCACTAATGTCATTTACATACAATATGTTCTTTCTATTCGTTAGTCGATTCGAATGTCAAATTGCAACTTGTCTAGCCCCCAGATAAGTAAATTATCGAATTACAATCAAATTAGAAACCAATTTTGATCGTGTTACTTGGAGTAATATATAATAGAAATAGGCTTGCTAGTTCGTATAATAATAATAACGCAATTTAATTAATAAAAATAATATTTAGATAAAATTAAAATATTTGAGTGGGTATTTGGCACAAAAATTATTCATAAAAACAAACTTGCTTCAATGTAATTTAAAAAGATTCCCGAAATTGAATGTTCTAGATATCTTTTATTTAGAATTATTAGTATAATGGTTAATTAGAGAATTATTACAGATTTTACGTGGGTACAGACATGTACATGTCTTTCTAATTAAAAGGTTAAAAACCCAACTACAGAGATCCCCAATACTTACTAATACGTTCTTAAATCAGATGTTACTTATGTACATCTGATTTACGAACTATCCCACAAAAAGAGGTCAACAACGCCACACTACACGCGATAAAACCCCAATTACTCAGTAAAATAGCCAGTCTTACTGCAAATAAATGGTGACTAGCCTTTCAGAATTGCTGGGACTTCACACACTCGCCAACAGATCGGCTCATCCGTCAGAGCTAATTCAACTCCTCTATCTCGATCAAACTAATGGATTCGATAAATACCGAGTCGGTATCGAATCGAGTGATTTAATCGAGAATTACACCGGTCATGTTAATTGGTGATCGCTATTCGTTTTAGCGTAATTTACGCGTGTTCCGGCTAGTATTGGCTAATGATGTGGCACTAATTAGGGGATAAAATGAGTTAGGTTGATCGGGTATCGATTTAGTGGTGTGAGAATATTTCGTAACAGTATAAGATTTTCGGTATCGATATCGATTTTTCAGTTCGATGATGGATTCAGAGACGTTTTATTTAAAAGAAATGTTAAATTAGAAATTAATTTAATCCTGACCAACATTTTGCTTCGGTGTTGTAAACGTCCATAGGCTGGGATAGCCGTCTACCGTCAAACAGGTCGCATGCTTGTTTGCCACCCCAAAATATCAGGTTTCCTACCGTCCGTCAAGACGTAATGTCAGTTCGGACGTCAGATAAATATTTAAGTACCTACTGGATCAAGTCTTTTGACCTTTTCTAACTAATAGATACGAAAAGAAGAAGTTTAAAGGTCATTGGTATATTTACTAGCTTTTGCGTAACACAACAAAGCAAATCTCAGAAACTTATATATAAAGGAAAGTCGTTTTAGTTACACAATTAGTAACTCAAGAACGGCTGAACCGATTTGGCTGAAAATTGGTGGGGAGGCAGCTTAGAACCAGGAGACGGACATAGGATACGGGATTTTTATTCCGTTCCCGTGTCACGTGACATAAAACGTGGTATAAGAAACGCCTTGACAGCTGATGAAAAACTTCAGCAATCCGATGGAAAGTACTAGGATAGCATAAGCTGTACGAAGATAGTAGGCACTGGTTTTCGTCACGGAGGGCGCTGTGTATGACATTGACGTTCTGAGAGACTTCAGAATACTAGGGTTATACTGATTTCTGACACTTACGCGAATACTAGACATTAAAATAAAACGACGCCTACCACCTTAGTCACCCGTGATCATGGACGCTGTAAAGGGTCCGAAACGTCGGGATTAATATAATATCAATATAACGCGATAAAATCCGTAAGAAGTAGTTTTATTTCAATACTAGGGTTACATAAAACAAGAAATGTGGCGTTGTATGCTGGTTCTGGTAATGTCTACCCGTGTGAAACCGAGACGAGCCGCTAGTAATTCTATAAAGCTAACAAACTAGAAACTTCCGGAATTTAGACATCAGCTTCTGAAGGATTTAGGGTAATTCCCACAAGATTGGGGAAAATACGCGGGTACTTATAACCCAGGATACAGTTTAAATTGACTTCATGAGGATGTTAATGTAACTACTATCTTCGGTGTTCTGTGTTTGTGGTAAGTTACTATGCGGTTAAGAATTAAGTTTAACTTAACTGACCCCATGGGACACATAACTGTACTTCTTATAGGACTCGGGGACGCAACAGTGTAAATAAAGGGATCATTAATCTTCTCTCCGACAGTGTTCCGGCAAATACTTTATAATTAAATACAGAACCGATTGACTACCTCGTTGGTTCAGTGGTCCCAGTCAGCTTGAGGTCCTGGGTTCGAGTCCTGGGTCGAGCAAAATGTTGTTGGGGTTTTCTGTGAATTTCTCAGTAGGAGCTTGGAGTCTGGATTTGTGCCCGGTTGATGGCAATAGGCTCGCCCCCTATTACATGAGACCTAAACATATCGGCGAACTGTGAGTGTACATTTAGTAAACTGCTACCTGACCCTACGGGGTATGTTTTTTTTATATCATAACTTGGCAACCAAACATAAGGCCTGCCTGATGGTAAGCGGTTACCGTAGCCTATGGACGCTTGCAACTCTAGGGGTATTACTCGCGCGTTGCCGACCCTAAAAACCTCTTAGAAGTAAGAAGAAGAAGAAAACCTCTTATGGAGAATTCACTGCGCCGACAGTTTAATGGAATATTGTTATTGTGTTGTTACCAGCGCAGCGCATCCTAAAAAGTAGCTCTGTAAGGAGTATGTACAGTCACGAGCAAAGATATATAAGCACTTACAAAAGTGCTAAAGCAATTTATCCATTAATAAACGATTGCAACTTTGAGATAACACTATAGTATTGGTTCGTAAATGCTATGTTCGTAATACCACAAAATTTCTATCAGTACTTTAAAAAAAAATCGCTTTTGAATTTTTACAAGTGTATACATGTTTTTGCTCTTGACTGTGCCAATGTATGGTTTATAAAAAAAGTCTTGTCTAGGCGGTGTTTTATTTACCTACTCAAGGTTGAAACTAACGTGAATGAAACGCGTGATGAATTATTGAAAAAGTCGAAACAGCTCGAACAAGCAATCGAAACTCAAAACTCTTGATTATTCCGAAGCGGAGAATTATACCCCCGTACCACGAACACCACGCTAAAGTATTGTCGTAAATAAATGTTACGACTTTTACGGCTGCAATAAAGTTGGGCATGAGAAACATCCAATAACGGCCATCGTCACGATACTTAATAGTTTTTATTTGGGAATTAATAATTGTGTAGCAAAGTCAGAAGGTTAACACGCGATAAAAGTGTTTACCAATACAAGTTTGACGTTTTCAAGCGTCGATCGCAGTCTTAAGTTGTAAGCAGTAATGGTTATAATCGGTGTGCATATTGATGTTATTGATCAATGTCAATATAATGGCCTGTTTCACCACCTCTGGAATACTCTGGGTAGCCGCTAACTGTCAAATAAATTAAAAAATGGAACAACATATTTATGAAATTATTTGGCAGCTAATTTAACTGGAACTTATCAGTAAACTGTAAAGTTTCAACACCTCTGCGTAGCCGCTAACCGCTGGATAAATTCAAAAATGGAACAAAATTTCTATGAAATTATCTGCCAGGTAATTTAACAGTTACTTACTAGGAAGGAAAACAATACATGTAGCAATAATGTCAATAAATGAAGCAACAAATATTAAATGAAACAAAAATCTAAAAACAAGCTCTATGTATGAAAATATATTGCAGGCGGGACAAGCTATTCGTTCAATCTAAATTCTTTGCTTGTCCCGCCTGCTTTGTACTTTTTAGTTTGTAAATCATCATAAATTCACTCAATAGATCCTAAATAATCATTTGTAATTAAAAAAATTATACACCTAAAGAATGTTTTCAAAATCTGCCTGCTCATTGAAGCGCATAAAATCCGCCATCAAGACGAATCTAATGATGTATCATTTATCTAAATCGGTTGAGACGTCGAGTAGTTACGAGCGGAACTACATACATACATGTCAAACACATAACCCTCTTTCGACAGTCAGGTAAAAACAATATTTCAGTTTAGCAAAAATCTGCGAATCTGCGTGGAGTGAGCCTTCTCACTTTTTTTCTATTAATGTCGAATCGGGTATGAATAATTACTGTATGACCCGTGCTATATATTTTTGAATTGTGACTCGGGATGAAGGGAAAGTATTTTATTGTTTCCGTTATTAGCTTTAAAGGAATGTGGGATTACTGGCAATGGCTGGTATTGGTTTGTAATGGTTTTATAGGCTTGTAAGATGGCCTAGAAGTCAGCTGTAAAAACCCTTCCTTCGGCTTTTTCGCCGTGTCGTCGGGTAAAAAGTAGATTTTCTATTGATCCGATTTTTGCCTAAGTAACGATCGTGAAAGTTACTAACATACCATCACGCCTGTATTCCCTGAAAAGTTAGGCAGAAGTGTACTAATGTTACATCCACAGTTCGCTCGTATGGTTAAGTCCCATGTAATAGAGGGCGAGCCTAATGCCATCAATCGGGCACAGATCTAGGCTCCGAGCTGCTACTGGGAATTTCATAGAAAAACCCAACAACACTGCTCGATCCGGGGATCGAACCTAGGACCTCTAGCGTAGCAGTTGACCAACCGCTAGACCAACGAGGTAGTTTCAATAAAATAGAAATATAACATTTCCGTAACCCATTTCAAGTTAACCAAATTTTAAATCGCACGCGAAAACCATGATTTAACTAATACGTATTATCTGTTTAAGTTGTTGTAGTTAAGCATAAAGTTAGGCAATTTTACATTTCTTGGGTGTAAAACTTTTTTTTATAGAAATTCAAATATGGCGTCGGTTACAGATGATTTATTAAAAAGTCGCGCCGTTTAGGAATTTTTGCGGTTGTAAAAAGAAAGTTTCGCCAACTTTGTGACCTAAACGGCTATGTAAAGAATGTCGATCGTAAATCTTGGGTTATGTAACATACCATCACGCCTGTATTCTCCGAAGGGTTAGGCAGTGGCGTATTCTGTTATGACGACGTCTGTGGTCTAGTGGTTCGAGTACCGGACTGCTGATCACGAGGTCGTCGAGGTCGAGGTCGATTCCAGCAAGACACAAACATTTATGTAATGAACTTAGATGTTTGTGTTTGTCTGGGTGTTTCTTATATAATATAAGCATATATTTACAGAAAAAAGTATATCAGTATTATATTCATTGTCTAGTACCCATAGTACAAGCTCTGCTTAGTTTGGGACTAGATGGTGCTGTGTAAAAATATCCCAAGATATTTTTTTATTTATTTATTCTAACAGTTCGTAGATATAAATTTAAGAATTTCATAGAAAACAAAAGAGCGAAGACTTCTTGGATTTTTCTATAAAATTCTCTGTTGCTCGGAGTTTGCATTTGTGCCCCTTGTGTTTCCCTTTATAACATGGGAGCTAAACATACCAGCGTACTGCAAAACGAAATTATTTTAGTGTATCTTTTGATTTGATTTCTTTCATGTTTGTATTTGTCTTATTTTATGTAATAATGTCTTATGTGGATTGTGTATTTAAAAAAAAAAAGGTTTTTTTTCTTTCTACTGTCAGTCTACATTTTTGTAAATGGTTGTGATTATGAGTATTGAGTTATGAGTATTGTGGATAAATAAAAAAACGTTCATTATTATTATTACATTAGTACACCTCTGCCACCTTTGGGAAAAACAGGCGGGATATTTATAAAAAATCTTTTTTCAAAAATAAAAACATGTACTTTGAACATAGGTAATACCTACTTATGGCCATAAACTGGGCACAACAATTCCAAACGCCGAAATGCTACTGAAATTTAAATGTTAATTATAATTGAATCATATTGACTTGACATCGGGTTCAATATGTCGACAAACGCAATGCCGCCATGACAGATTATTTCGCAGCCATTACTGCGGATAATTTAATGCTCTCGTTAGATTTATTGCGATGATCAGCTAGCTAATATGTGTGTGATTGGATCTACAATAATCTATATAATTATATCTATACTAATATTATAAAGAGGAAAGATTTTATTCTTTGTTTGTATTGAATAGGCCCCGAAACTACTGGACCGATTTGAAAAATTATTTCAGTGATAGATAGCCCATTTATCGGGGAAGGCTATAGGCTATATTCCATCACGCTACGACTAATAGGAGCGGAGTCACAATGAAAAATGTTGCAAAAACAGGGGAACATTTATAAGACCACGCGGGCGAAGCCGCTGGCAGAAAGCTAGTATATTACAAAGAGGAATTATTTGGTTATTTGTTGGTTTGTATTGAATAGGCTCCGAAACTACTGGACTGATTTGAAAAATTATTTTACCATTGGAAAGCTACATCTTTATTTTTTAACAAATTGCTATCATTGCTGTCGCAAGATTTTTATTTTGTCATTTTATGGCTTATCATCAATATTTTCTGTGAAGTAAGCTATCATGGCAAACAGCCCAGATTAAGTACATCCTCATTGTCAAACTTAGCCAACTTGTGAATAAAAAACATCAGGAATCTCGGTACAGCTTTAAATAACCCAACTAAACTTGATCACGTACAAAAACTTCCTAGTATCAAGACCATTATTAAATTTTTATGTAACGACACGGATCCGCGGCCGCACCGCAGCCCCTGTTGTACACTGCGCACCCATAAAGAGTTAATATTTCAACGGCGCACACAAAGCGAGCAGTAGTCACGACCTAAGTTTTAATTTGCTTAAAGTTGTTACAAGTTGGAACGGGTCCCTCGTTGGGCGCCAAATTAGGTACAGTCACAGAGTAAAGTATAAAAGTAACGGTCACGTTATTCTACTGATAGTTTAATTCGTTTGGTTTGCTAACATTTTTTGTGCTGTGTACGATTCCACATTTAGTTTGCAATTTAAGTTTAGAAAAGGCATGTTTCAAAGATGTCTTTCTTGTAACTTTCTTGAATAGTTCATGGTCTTGTAAAGGGAAGACTGAAATTTAAATTGTACAAGAAACAGAAGTTGAAATTAGCTGCTTAAACTTTGTAACTTAATTACTCGGGTTGTTGAGCTCCCTAAATTGTGGTCGAGCTACACACTGACTGATACATGCCTGCCGTCAATTGGAACTGGTACCCTCAGAGCCACCATGGCCCTTTTTTAAAAGACCATTTAGGCATTGGCCTATATTGTGGTACACACTCATATTATTTATACGTTTTGTTTAAAAAGAAACATGATTCTCTAACGCGCCTCCTTCGGAATCTTTGTTTTATTACTAACATATTTTTAAATGAATTATTTTTGAATAAAAAACAAACCACTTTCAAAAACGCCCAACAACTAAAAAGCAAAAAAAGAATTGGTATTGGAGTCGGTGCCAAACAAACAATTAAGGAAGATCATTTAAATTGAATGTTTTTTTTTGGGGTTGTATAATATGTGTTTTGCGGTTTAATTATGGATGCCACTGTCAGAATAGAAATAGGACCACACAAGATTCCTTAAAATCGATTCGCTAATCGAATTTCTGAGGTAACAAACAAAAAAATACAGTCGAATTGAGAACCTCCTCATTCTTGAAGTCGGTTGATCATCTTATTTCCTCCAAAACATACAAAAACTAGCATCTTCATACAAATATCAGTAAAAGGGTCATGGGACCAGAATTTTTTATTATTGAATGTGCCCATAAAAGCCATCTGATGGTGAATGGTCATCGTAACTCATCGATAATGCGCGGATTCAGCGCTTTAAAGAGCTCCCTGATGCATTGCAGCGCTGAAACTGATTCCGTTCCTATTGAGTGCTCTTGAATTTAATAAAATATGTGTGTGTGTGTGTGTGTGATAAAGCAGTGAAAGTCTAAGGCTGGGAAACCTGCATTCCTGAGAGATTTTCTCGACGGCTGTGAAGTCTGCCAACCTGCATTAGGCCAGCATGGTGGACTATAACCATTCTGAGAGAGGCCCGTGCCCAGCAGACCATTAATAGATTATAAAAAAAAATATGTTGTATTTTATATGACTGCCTCGCCGAAAGTCTAGTTTGCTAAGCGCTGAACCTGCGCGATTGCTATGCTCGAGGTCAAAGGAACCAAGTGTTATGAAGTTTTTCTTTGACTAGGGGTCTGGATATGCTCGATTGATGGTAATAGGCTCGCTACTTAGTACGTGGGACCTAAAGATGTCAAATGTTAGGGTGAACATTAGTACGCCTCTGCCTAACCCTTCGGGGGATGGCGTGCTGTTATGTATGTATGTGAAATGTTACGTCAACAAAGTACAGGAAATATTAATCAATCTATAACATTCAGCAAACAAACCAATCTTCCAATAAATATAACTTTCTTTCGAAGTTTCACTCGCTCGGTTCAATTTGCCGACACCTGAGCGTTTGAGCAACAATTCATAATAGGTTCCTTGAAAACCTTTACGTGTATTCAAGCAACACGGTAAAACATACTTAATCCAATTAGTTTCTTTCATTTTTTTCTAAACGTTTCTGTGAATCATACTGTTTTAATAAAAAGAAATACAGGGACTTAAAAAAAATCTTAACAAGTCATAAAAAATATGATCATAATATAATCAAGGTGTTTAAAAACACTAAAATAAAGACTAGATGGTTAAATTATCCTTAAAGCCTGAAATGAGAAAGTTGAACATAGACTAATCGACATAATCAAACTAAAATTGGTTCAAAAACAAGGACGTTATAAGCATTTGAGTTTTATGTTAGAAAGAGCCTACTATACTGTGTTGTGACGTAACATCGCAGCACTCGTTTTGCGAGAAAGGGACAGAGCATACCCTCGCAACTCCAGCCAAAAACATTTATAAGTAAAAAAAATTTCGAGATGCCAATATCGCCATCCGCATAATGTTTGATAAACAAGATTTTGGAAACCATTTTCTTTCTTGAATAGATATTATGGTTGAATTTCTAGCACCGGGCAACACTAGGTACAGTTCTCGCCAAACTTATTGTCCGGCTTGAAGTCGGCACGAGCTAACTTTAACCCGGCCGTAAAAATTGGAGAAAGAAAAATATTGTTGTGGTAGTTACCATTATTCCAGGCAGTAGGCACATTCGTCTTATAACAAAATCCATGGGTAGTTAGAAACTGGAATTCGCAATATGAATTTAATGTTGCCTGCTATGAAAAATATCTACTTACCGTATTTTGACTTCCTTGGACTGCCATTCGGTATGTTTGTCGAAACTGATGAGTATTGCCGCGATTTCCTAGAACAAATAAAGACATACTTTAAGTATTTTTTCATAACTAAGGTTATCGCTTATTATAACTACACATGTTTTTCCGGTCTCATCCCTCAGACTGAGAGGGAAGTGGGGGGCAAACCAAGGCGTCTGCCCCGGGTTGTAGTTTCAGGGGGCGCCATAATAAATAATGTTGGAAAAGCGCATATAATAAATAGCATCCAGCGTACGTTGTTCTGTCCATTAAACATTCATTTTAAAACCCCCAATTTGCTTTTAAACACATAAGTTGATTTATGAACTACCCTAAGTCAATTTTAGAAAACGTGTATGTAACCTTTCTTAGCAGATGCCTACGTGATAATAATTATCTTATTCTGATTCTATATGTGCTAAATTTCAGCCCCATCCATTCTGTGGTTTGAGTTGTGCGTTGATCAGTCAGAGAGTGAATAATTCAGCCTGTCAGTTTCTTACTGTACCCATATACTCGCTAAACACAAATCAGCTCGAAAAAATGTTGTAGCGTTTACTTGTTAACAATCAAACTTAAAAGTTGATCAGCACACATGCAGACACAATCACATATAAACAAGGCAACAACGGAGACAGTTGGTACTGACTAACGCAGCCATTTTGAATTTATTAGGACGTGAATCGAAACACAGTTTATTTAGATTCAGTTTTATTTATTTCAACGAAAATCACGGTGATTCCCTTCACCGTTGTAAGCGAGTGATAATGAACACATGATTATGAAAAGTCAGAGGTTTTTTTTTATGCCACAAAGGTGGCAAACAGGCATACGACCCGTCTGATGGTAAGCGGTTACCATAGCCTATGGACGCTTGCAACACAGGGGTATCACTCGCGCGTTGCCAACCCGAAAAACCTCTTAGAGGTTTATGGAGGATGCACTGCGCCGACAGTTTGAGGGAATATTCCTCTTACTGCCAGCGCAGCGCATCCTTAGAATGAGCTCTGGCGACCTTACTCACTGCAGGAACAAAACACACAATAAATTGTGTTATTTGGCTGCAGTTTTCTGTGCCATAAATGGCTGTGCCCTACCTCTCTTAAAAGGTGCATTGGTGCCTGCTTTGGATTCTAAAGCGAGACCTACGACTTGGTAAGCCAGTGGTCATACCCCTAGGCTATCACTACTTACTTTGAGTGAACTTGCAAGCCTAACTCACACTCCCAAATAAAGAAAAGATAAAGATTCAGAGTGTTTCATGTTCCATGTTATTCTAATAAATAAATCAAACGCTTGGACGAGATCAGAATAATAAGATTGTAAAATGTAATCGTAAAGTTGGGATAGCCCCCAGAAGTCATAAACCGAACAGGAATGAGTTATCAAATAAATAGGCTAATCCCGTGACTTCGTGCGTATTTTAATGCAGTTAAATATTCGATAGCTATCTATCGAACATTAATTTACACTTGTTCCTTTTTTAAATGTAGGGTAGCTGTTAGTAATTGAAACGTCAAGACGCCTACCACCTTAGTCACCCGTGACCATGGGCGCTGTAAAGAGTCTAAAACGTTGGGATTGAAAAAATATCAATATAACGCAATAAAATCTGTAAAAAGTAGTTTCATTTCAATGTAATATCATTTCCTTTTTTTTTAATACACTTGCAGTATGTCCGATAGCAGATTTGAATAATACAGCTAAGTTAGAATAAATGTGCAAAAAATATTATTGAACCACTCGCTTGTGTATTCAAAAAGATTTCAAGCTAAATCTCTCTAAACTCGACAAGGATTGATCACAATAGCCGGAACGCTACCGAAATAAGACGAAAGGTATCGACTGGAACGGCGATTATATTTAAAAAGAAATTCCTTCCACAATTTTTCATATCTGGATGTTTAGCAACTACGGTCTCTTAACAAATTTAAAAGTAATAATATACTCTCTTTAATTAATTTTCAGATGAGGAATTTTTCCGCTTTTGAAAAGACTTGAAGACTTACAATTTCGCCTTCCGCAAGTCGTTACTCCAATTGAATGGCGTCCGAAGGAGTGGAGACAGAACCTGAGTAAACGTCGAATGCATGTAGTGTAAGTGTAATCGTAGTTTAAAGGAAATGTAAGCGTTCTGTAAACATAGTGTACGCACTGTGTAAACGTAGTGTACGCATTGTGTAAACGTAGTGTACGCATTGTGTAAACGTAATGTAAACTTTGTGTAGACATGATTTAAGAATTGTTTAAACGTAAACGTAGAGTTAACGTAGAGTTAACGTAGAGTTAACGTAGAGTTAACGTAGAGTTAACGTAGAGTTAACGTAGAGTTAACGTAGAGTTAACGTAGAGTTAACGTAGAGTTAACGTAGAGTTAACGTAGTGTAAACAAAGAGTCAACTTAGTGTAAATAAAACAAAACAGTGTAAGCGTAGTATACTACATTTGCCCAAATACAATCTAGTAGACGTAAGCGCCACTACTACGCTAAAGGTCCTAGATTCAATGCCTGATTGTGTACGGTTGTTAGCTCGTCCCTATCACGTGGAACCTAAACTCTGGGTGTACAGAAGTACTCTGCCAAACCTTTCGGGGAATACAGGCATGATGGTATGTTTATGTCTAATAAGATATACTTAACATTTAAAATGCAAAAATATCACACACTTTCAACCCCGCCAATCAGACCGATCCAAGCAAAATTTACTCAACATGAATGCATTACCCTACCCAACATTTACCCGTTATTTAACGACGGAACCCGAGAATAAGAACATGCACTAAATATATAAACACATTGGGACTTTACAGCCATAGATTTATAGCTTCAAATATAATTCGTGCACGCTACAGCATGCATAAGTGGTGAATTAGTTAGGGAAGTGAATGTTTCCCCGTTTAAAACAGTCGGTGTCCGTTTTCGGTAACAATTGGGGTTTCTTTAGTGTATTTCCTTTTTGATATCCTCAAAAGTTTTTGTCTGCAGTGTATGTTAACTGCGTAAGTCAAGTATCTGTGGAAGTGAAATTGCCAGTGTAAAATTCCAACTTCAACATAAAACACACACCTCTATTATGTTGAAGTTGGAATTTTACACTGGCATATATTACTTAGCATAGTGTTCCTGCGGCTTCTTCTTTTGAGATCTTGGGTTGGGTTTCAGGATAAAGTGTATGCGTCTAAGATCGAGGAAGTTGTTATGATGATGACGATAAAACTCATATCGTTATAAAAATGCCAGTAACTGGGCCCCTATATTGTAGGACCTAATATCACAAGATTGTGAGTAGAAATTTACTAATATACAGCATAAATCTGCCTAGCTCTTAGAAACATAGGCGTAATAATAGTATATATAAATATTTAAAGTGAAGCGGAATAGTTTAGTCAGAGCAAACCCAAAGCGAAAGGACCGCGGTCCTATCAACCGAAAATAATATATACATATTATATAGAACGAATATGTAGGTTAATTTAAGAATATATCTCATGGTCCCAATATTATCTTACACAACGTAAACACCATATATTTGATGGCGGTCAACTAATAAATAATACATACATTTTTCTTCGTTTACATCTGTACATCTTCCCCACAAAATCGAAGGGTAAAATTACGCTCACAAACGTTTTATAGAAAACAAAATAAAATACAGAAACAGGTACAAACATTCGTTTCCTCAATATAATTTGTACCCCAATTTGCCATAAATAGGGGTAAATGTAATACACACAAAAAACATGTTTAAATTACTCAGTGGTGCGTAATGCATACATTTTCTGTCCCACTCGTTGATGATTGGGACGCAATTTCACTGTGGTATAGAAAAGTTATAATTCTATTGTTTTGGGTACTGAGGACAAAGGGCAGAATTGTTTTTTTACGAGCGCTAGTGATGAGTCGATTCGATTATTTCGATAGTACAATTATGCCCAAATAATCGACTGAAAATTTATTATTTTTATTTAAGCACAATCTCATAATAGATGGTTGGATGGTTGGCGCTCTTTGGGGGATGTCTACGTTCAGCAGTGGAAGACAACAGGCTGATATATGAGCATCGATACATGATAATGAGAACACGATGTTGGTAGATTTATTTCCATCACATAATTCGTTTTTTTTTAAATGCAAGTTCGATTTGCTAGTTCACCGCAACCCAATTCTGATCCGTAGGATAAACCTGAATACCTAATATGATTGTGATAGGTGTTCGTATCATAACTGAACCTATACAATGACTGATGCATACATGCAGTTGGGTCTTTAAAGCGTACACTTCAGACATTGCGTAATACCTATATGTGTTCTACTAAAAGGGACCAAGATTCTCTTTGGTGTTTGTTCTCATAGGTCGTTAATTAGGAAAAACTGGCGCTATCTAGAACAAAATAATCTAAAACATTGACTTATAAAAGTGTCTTTAAAAGGTCCATTAACAGAAATAAGTATCATTTATCATTTTGTTACGAAAACAAAACACAAATTCAGAAAAAGTTTCTTTTAAAATTGCTTCATTTAGTTAGTACCTACCTACAAAAACTCGAAACGAATTTGTAAACGTTATCAAAGGCACAAAAAACAATCATTAACATTAGTGGGACATTATAAAAACAAATTTGTTGGCAAAAATTTTAATAAATGAAAATTAGGGTGCGGTGATTAGAATTCTCGCCCCGCGGGAGTCTCTTCTCTCGTCAATAACCGATAAGATCAAGCATTTATTGCTTGAGCGAGCGATTTTTACTTAATAAATAATTATTTTTTATAAGACTCGGATATAAAAAAATCTTGTATCTAATACCTGTATGTACCTAACCTACTTTTGACTCGTTTTATAAGTGAAGCAGAAAGAAAATGAAACAAAGAAAGAAAATAAATCTTTTCTTATAGATTGTCTGCCACCTGGGAAAGCGGCAGGGCAGCGACTCATATCGAAATGAGATCCAATGACCTCTTTAAGAATTCTAGTGCCTCTTCAAATATAAACAAAAGAAAGCACCCAAACCGCTCCCGCTCATCACAGTGCTCTCAGCCTACACTCGAACCCGGGTACCCAAAGAGTTCATTCGGAGTTTTATTGTCATAGCTCTAAAAGCTCCCTGTCAGATGTAACGCTAACGACGTCGTAAAGTGCCGCCGACGTCGACGTCGACGTCAGCCCCGCCCTCTCATAATTACGGTTAATTGTGTAAACATTTATAGGCCACGCTCTTTCTGAAGTTCGATGAGATTTTTTTATGCGATTTTCGAGGTCTTGGATTCGGTCAAGCAAAGTGTTACTTATTGGGTTTTTCTGTGAAATTAGTACTAGCTCTGAGTTTGGATTTGGGACCAGATAACATTTTAATGTTCTTGTTGTGATAGATGAATATTTAAAGCAATAGGCTCGCCCCCTATTAGACCTAAACATACCAGTGAACTCTTCGTGACATACCTACACCTCTGTATAACCTTTCGGAGAATACAGGCGTGATGGTATAAATAATAATAATAAATAATAGAATTATTACTGTTACAATACCAATACTCTTTCTTTATAATAAAAAGTAAACGGTGACTGACTCAGAGAACTTAGCCACGGGCCCCCGTGGCTAGTTAGGGAATTTTTAGTTAGGGAAGTTAGGGAATTCACCACGTATAGGGAAAAACTACGCGAGGAAAAAAGTCAGAATAATGATCAATAACAGATAGCAGGCTCCAACAAAAATACTGCAAATCCTAGCATTTCGAATATATGGCTTATAAACACCATAAAACGGTCAAAAGCAGACCGCCATTGTTTTTTATCGTAGATCATTTTATTCACAACCCTTGCAAAATCATTGTTTTCACAGCGAAAAGGGGTTAATATACTAAGTGAATACATTTATGCGAGTAAATATATATTGCATCATCGCGGTAGACCCAAGGTAACGATCCAATAAAAATACAAGGTGATTTTATGTTCGAAAATAAGATACTAAACGTTTTGAAGGTTCGATCCAACGTAATGATAAAGTATTTGCTTTATACATATACGTATATAACTAACTAGCAATTTCCCGTGGTGTTACCTGCGTTCATTTATTTTTTCCAATCCTCTTTCTTTCTCTATTCTGTATTTTTCTATCTCAAAATGTATATTTTAAAAATAGTTACTATGATACCCTTAAATTAATCTTGCCTTTGCTTATACACACCCCGCATATTTTTACACATTTAACTTTCCACCTTTTCAGCGTGTCATTTATTATCATCATTAACCCATTAATAGTCCCACTGCTAGACACAGGTCTCCTCTCAGAGGGGTTAGAGTACACAAGCTACCGAGAAAATCTCTCAGACGTGCAGGTTTTCTCACGATATTTTTCTTTACCGTTGTAAACGATATGATTATAAAAAGTGACAGATGCATGCCTTGGATTCGAACTCGAGATCTACGACTTGTTAATCCAGTGGTCCCTAGGGTATTACTGAAATGAAAAGCTGAAACGATATTTATTTCTGCAAATAGGGATATTTTAAGGCACTTTTACAAGACAATGTTTTACAGTTTTGTGCTAGATGGCATCGGTCTAAATTGTACGAGTAAACACACACACATACTTACGAAACTACACAAACACAAAGAACGCACACATACAACACTAATGAGGTATAAACACACAAACCCCCTTTAATGGTAGATACACAATTTACTTCACTTACTATCAACTTAAGGCAATTAGCCTCTAAGCCGCCATATATTAATTACAGCTATATTATGCCAAGTGTACACAGTTCCAAACTATTAAAAATGTAATTTGATGCAATTAATTGATATTTGAGTAGTTCGAGGTCGTTTGTGTACTTTGTAAAGCGTTCATATTATTTCTTGATGGAACAAATGTTGGTGAAGTAAATTTGGATTGTATTTAATCATCTGTACTTTGTACTTAATATTATAAAGAGGAAAGATTTGATTGTTTGTTTAAATTGAATAGGCTCCGAAACTACTGAAATACTTACGTAAAACCTCCGTATTTTTGTTTCTAATAAAAAACCTAGGTACGAAAGATAGAATCGATAAAACACGCCCCACTATTAAAGAATTACGCGATATTTGTCGACAATCGGATATTACGGGATCCGAGGCGGGAACGAGAAGCCGATTACATGAATATCGATTGTGCGACCCATTTACGAGCTGCCAACATAATATAACACTGATCAAAAGATTGTTGACTCATAATACCAATGAATTAGAAGCGAGAGTTCATTTCGCTAGCCGCAAAAAAAAGCTTGCAGAATCGAGTCGCAGAACATAAGTACCATTCGATTATTGACCGTAATAATCGATAGTGCTTAATGAACGTTTTTTTAGAGGTTCAGACTTGAAGTATGTGCCTTGTTTAATCGATTTCGTACTGATATTAAACGGGGGTAGTTAAAAAGTCATTATGTACTTAATTTTACACATTATATTTTATGTGAATACATTTTACGCATTACTTTGATATAAAGCAGGGTGCAGATTGATGAGAATAGGGCTTTTCATACATTTTAATTTAAAAGGCCTTGGTAACCTTGTGGTCGTTATCACCACAGTTATGCTGAAGGCCTTGGGTTCGATTCCCAGGTCGAGCAGTGTTATTGGGTTTTTGTATAAAATTTTCAATAGCAGATCGGTTGATGGCAATTATCTCGCCCCTCATTACATGGGACCTCAACATACTGTGTGTCTATTACTAGTAGTATACTACCTCTCTATCCTACCCTTCTTTGGATATAGGCGTAAAGATATAATATGATACATTTTATATACACCTTTAACCAGCACATAATTTTAAGGGCCTTTTTGTGATTAAATGCCATTGCATAGAAAAACCCAATACAAGGTTCCTCGATCTTAAAATCGAACCCAGGTCCTCAGGCGTACCTATTATGAGCACTTTGGATCACTCTGGTAACGAGACAGTTCATATTAGAATTAGGAAACCATTACTAGCTGTTCAAGGCAGACTTCAAAACGGTGTCCGTGTATACTCAGGGAGCCAGTTGGGGGACCTGGTTAGCGTTTCCCCTGTACTAATAATAATAACAATAATAATAATAAATTTTATTTGTGTAAATGTGGTTTACATAGTTGTTAGAAAGAGTATAAGTTCGGCACATTTGTCATCTTAAGTCTATGACATACAAATATAAAGCGGTTACACAATACAAAATTAAATTAAATTTACTAATAATAGTTAGGTGTTAAATTACACCTTGCATTTTAAGTATTCCTCTACAGAGTAAAAACAATTTACACAGTCAGTTTAGAAATGCATTACTATAAGTAAAAGGTATTCTAAATGGCTTGCTGTTGTAGTACTCTGTCTGGGGGGCCAGACAAGTTGCATTTTGACATTCGAATCGACGGACAAAATGTATGTGAATGACATTAGTGACAGCCCGATTTATCGAAAGCTTGTGTCATTTCCATACATTTTGTTTGTCGATTCGAATGTCAAAATGCAACTTGTCTAGCCCCCCTGTCTGAAAGTCTGGCAATATTTATATATGTGCAGACTTCAAAACACTCAGAGTAATTAAATTAACAGAATTTACAAATTACTACTTACACTAATTCGGAAGTCGGCCCTAAGGGCTAAAACTAAACGTACCAAAACTTTCGGCGTTCCAAGGGCGACCACAACGTTACAAGTTAAGTTTACAAGTTTTCGGCACACATAATTAAGTGTCAATGCGCGTTAATGTAAACATTACCCGTTTTATTGCCCTAACTATAAACTGGGGACCGTTTAGATCATAAAGATTACGTTTGTTTAACGCATTTCATTGAATGACTACGTGCAAAAAAAAATTTAAGTAAACAAAACACATACATGTCATATATGTCATACTAGCCTTTGACTAGACTTCGTTCCCGTAGAAGTTTACTTTTTTCTCCTGGTTTTTGCACCATTTTTAAATAATACTCCACTCACCTATAAGAGCGGAGTATTAATTAATAGCGTGATGATATATGATATGATGAGTCTTCCTCGATAAACGGGCTATCTACCTGTTTAAAAAAGCAATAAGTAATAAAAGATGTCGAATTTTTAAGAACTAAAGGTATCTACTTATTTCCAGAAATCATTTTATATTGATATTATCATTAAGGTAATTAAAAGCGGTTCAAAGCGATGCCACAAGAAGTATTATCCCCAGGATCAATTGACAGACGCTGTCTGGGGAGTCACCGTCTCTTGTAAGTAAATGTAACGAACCATTAAAGACGCGTAAAAGAACCTCATTCTTTACTACAAAAGCGGTCAAACTTCCATAAACAAGGGGGTACTCAAGGCAACTTCTAGGAACTAATGGGCAGGGTCGAAGACCATTATGACCCCACAGTGCATGCGACGTTGATGTATTACCGAGGAACAGTGGTGAAAGTTTGATTTACCCCTAGATTGGGTTCATAGTTGTGATGGGAGTTAACGCATGGAGTTGGAGCTATTATTATTGAGCTATATACCATCACGACGCGTTCCCTAAAGGGTAAGGCAGAGGTGTACATTAGTACACCTGGGCCTGCCCGCTATTATATGGCAACTAAATCTTCTATATGGTTTAAGACGTTTATTTCTCATAAAGAATACAATTCATTTATCTGAGAAACACAGGATAACTTAATTTAAACATATACGTAAACTTAAATAACTAAATCATATAAACTATCTAATAAACTAAATCTTCTTCTTCTTTTCGTGTCATGGCACCCATATTTAGCTAGTATATAATACGGGCAGCCCTAAAGCCCTGTGTCTTCAAGCTGCGAGGGGCTACTGAGAATTTAAAAATACTCCACTGAAAATCAATATTTATTATATGTATTATTTATTGTATTATGGGTAAATTTTATTTTTTATAATATTTAATTTATGTGTTTGCTTGTATGTATTAGTATTTATGATATTTTTTCCATATTGTTTTCTTATTATTATTATTATCATCAGCCCGGTTGGTCCCACTGCAGGGAAAAGGCCTCCGTACCATTCAAGAATACCATATTGTTGTCTACATTTCTTTATTTAAATTCTCCTCTCGCAGGTCTGCTGGAAGAGATTTCTATAGAAATAAGCAGTGCCTTTGTGCGAGAACTATAGTCCTAATTATTTTTAACTTTCTGTTTGGTTCAGTGTGTACATAAATAAATAAATAATCAAATCCTGGACTTCACACTCGCCTATCGTTTTGTAACCACTACATAAATAATCAAACTTAACTCGACCCAAATTATCCCAATCATAGCTATCCAATTTCAAAATAAAAGTAATACTCAACGGAAAGCGATGCAATTAAATTGGTTTAAGCAAAAAAGCGGAAACGAGGCTATTGCTCCGTTGCCATAGCAACAGACCGGAAATTAAACCGAGTTGACTTGTTCCAACATGGCCACCTGTTTTGCTTGCAACTTTTTTTATTAATATTCCCGTTGTACAAATTGGAAAAATGTTACAAAACTTGTTTAGCTTGCTTCCGAGTTATATTTTGTGAAGAAAAGCGGTAAGCAATATATTCTATAAAGGGCCTGTTTCACAACTTACTGATAAGTCCCCGTTAAATTAGCTGGCAGATAATTTTACACAAATTATGTTCTATTTTTGAATTTATTCAGCAGTTAATGGTTATCCAGCGGGGGTGAAACATACCCTAGATTTTTTATTATTGAAACAGAGATATGCAGAACGATAACTATTCACGAAAGGCGTTGATATAATGGCGTTCAAACTTGTCAAAAATAAAACACAATTTAATCTAAATATTTCCTCAGACTGCCTCTTTGGTCCCAAGCGGGATTGCTACGCTAGAGGCCCTGGGTTCGACCCCGGGTCGAGCAAAGTGTTGTTTAGTTTTTCTGTGAAATTCTCAGTAGCAGCGTGGAGTCTGGATTGCGCCCGGTTGACGACAATAGGGCCCATACATTATGGGATTGCATGAGACCTACTTGTATACATACCGGCGAACTGTAGGTGTACATTAGCACACCTTTGCCTATCCCTTTGGGGGATATAAGCATCATAACATTTCTTCATTTTCAACCGACGAAAAGAAAAAGAAGGCGATTCTTAGTTCCTAAAAATCTTTCTTAATGAAAAATGCAGATCAACAGTGAATGAAAATGTTCCACTAAAACAGCTGTTCGTATTTGAATGAGTCGCCCACTATCCTTTCACTCTTACAAGAGACAGGTACTGCAGAGTTTTCATTCATTCAATAATTTCTGTGTAATCATGAATGTTCATTCATGGAAATTTCTACATAAGTACTATATTCCTGTCTGCTACCAATGTATGTATTTATTCTGCGAAATCCGCCATCACGGGTTTGAGCTTTTCTACTAAAAAAATATAAGTTAAAATGAAACTACTTTTTAAGAATTTTATCGCGATATATTGTATTATTTAATCCTAACGTATCGATGATACTGAAGTTAGAAAGTGACAAACACAGAGAGATAGATTAACATGAGTAAGGCTGGATTCACACATTCGGAATGGCTCTCTGAATTCATAATCTTAATTCAGATTTTGAAAATTCCGGATGTGTGCGGCCGGCCTAAGTCATTGTACATTTCATTCGGGATAGTTTGCGTTTTTTTAAACTAGCTTTCCGCCAGCGGCTTCGCCCACATGGTCTGGGTATTCCTTATAAATTATTCCCTATGTTACTCGGTTAAGATCTAGCTTTGTAATGGAGAAAGAATTTTTCAAATTGGTCCAGTAGTTTTAGAGCCTATATTAAATAGGCTCCAACAAACGCTCCGCAAACAAAAACAACCAAATCTTTGCTCCTCTTTATTCCTTATTCCTCTTTATAATATTAGAATAGATATCGATAATACTCTAATTATAACAACAGTTATAATCTATAAAAGGATTGTATTTAATATCTAAAATCCATACAATTTATATTATATAACCCAGTACCACCACTTTATAAAACAAAATATAAATTAGAACAGTATCTGCGATCTCTACGTCAAGTATAAACTGTGCCCAACAAAACAAACTTGGCACACTTACCGAAAACTTTCAATCCGACGGTGATTAATGTAAATTTAATGGCGCATTGTTCGTAAGGAGATCATCACATTACTTTATCAACGTTTTAAGCACTCCTGATATTGGCCGATGACTTTCAAATATGCTGTTGGTTGGCGTTAGAGCCAATATAATAAGTGCTTTTTGAAAGGTCACAGAGTAATGAGAGTTATTTACCGTGTGTACGTATGTACAGGCAACAAAAAAAAACAAAAAAAAAATATCTTGGGACATTTTACACAGCACCATCTAGTCCCAAACTAACCATACTATGGGTACTAGACAATGGATATAGGTAATACTTTTAGACTTATTTTTGTAAATACATACTTACAATATATAGGAATCACACAGACAAATACAAACACTTATGTTCATCACATAAATATTTGTGTCCTGTGGCAATCGAACCCACGACCTCATGAGCAGTCCGGTACTCGAACCACTAGACCACATAATGTCGTTTTCACATTGTTTTAATGAAGTGGCGCCGGTATTTCCTAGCTGACGACTTCTGAGAAGAAACGCCGAAACAATCTCACAGAATCATGGTCTCTTTTAAAGTCCAGACATGTTAGTATCAAGTCAAAAATATGTGAGTGTCAATGCAGGGCAATGTCTGTAATGGCCTTTTGGAGCCATAGCGGCTTTGAGCAGACCAGTCCCTGCCGTTGGCACGCATACATCAATTGTGTAGTTCGACCATATTATAGAGAGCTCAACAACTCGACGCACGACGATACCAGATCGACGGGACATTTGTGTAGGCCTCATAAAAATACTCAAAGCCACCAGACAGAATATTATTATCTGTTATTTTTAATGAAGGAAAAAATCGGCTGGCGGGCAGGATTCGAACCTGCGTCTTCTGGTTCAGTACACCAGACGCTTTGACCACTAAGCCACCGTGAGCCCCGCTCGCCAGTCGAAATCTTCCTCCAGATTCTACTTTACGTCTTAAAGGTGACGTAGCGACATCTATAGTCTGCCGATTTTTTCCTTAATTAAAAATAACTTGTAATCTTAGCATGGAAAATGCTTAAAAAAAATACAAAATGATATTATTATCTGTGTTTATACTACTACTCCAAACAGTATAAATACTTCTCTCACTCTTCCTGCCAACCTAGACCGCTTTTTGTCTACCCTCGAAAGTCCACGACAGTTACAAGACAACAAGCCATCAGTCCAGAATGTCCATTTAGTCACGCAAGCTACCATAAAAACTTGTGCCATCTATATCAATCTTCTAATATTATAAAGAGGAAAGATTTGATTGTTTGTATTGAATAGGCTCCGAAACTACTACACCGATTTGAAAAATTCTTTCAGTGTTAGATAGCCCATTTATCGGGGAAGACTATAGGCTATATACCATCACGCTACGACTAATAGGAGCGGAGTAGTAATGAAAAATGTTGCAAAGGGGAAACAAATTATAAGACCACGCGGGCGAAGCCGGTGGCAAAAATCTAGTTATAATTATATATTCATGGATCTCACGTGCACAACCCGGCAAAATTGTTTAACTCGTGCGGAATATATTAAATAGCCTTTTTATATATTATTAAGATACAACTTGGTTTTGTTATTTCATGAAACGTGTATGAGAATACCGTGTTATTGAAGTAATTCAATGTTATTGTATGTTAGAGGTATTGTGAGAATCAATTGAGTGAAAAAAGCTGCTATAGTATTGTTACATAGTTACATAGAAAATAAAAGAAACACGAATCTCTATTCTTCTGAGCAATAGGAGGGACAAAGCCCGAGCTGTCATTGGAGCCCTTACAGGGCACTACACCAGAATTGACATGCTCCATAAAATGAAACTGGCTTTGAAGAACGACTGTAGAGCCTGTGGTGAATTCAAGGAAACAGTGCAGCACATTTTATGTGAATGTGAAATCCTGGCGACGCAACAGATGAGTCTTCTCGCCAACGGGTACCCGAAGCCAGAAGATTTTAGGTTTCTTCCTCTCAGTGGGTTAGCCGCCTTCATGAACCACGTCTTTAAAAAGTAAGGAATATACGGTAATGGGGACAGCGTAAAAGATCCCATTGGGTGGGTGTTGCTGGCTATACTAGCCCCCATAGCAAGATAAGATACATAGAAAGTCCCTATAACAGACCCCAAGACTACTCACAACAGCTGTATACACCATAAACCACTAGACAGTTGACCACCATAACTCCACCAAACCACAGGGGGCCTAGACAAGTTGCATTTTGACATTCGAATCGACAAACAAAATGTATGGAAATGACACAAGCTTTCGACAAATCGAGCTGTCACTAATGTCATTTACATACATTTTGTTTCTATTTGTTTGTCGATTCGAATGTCAAATTGCAACTTGTCTAGCCCCCCAGGATAGTTCGGCAGTCGAAAAAAAACTATAATCCTAATATTATAAATCTGAAAGTTTGGATGTATGGATGTATGGATGTTTGTTATTCTTTCATGCAAAAACGACTGAACGGATCTGGATGAAATTTAGCACAGAGATAAATTTATAGTCTGGAATAGCACATAGGCTACTTTTTATCTCGGTAAAATGTATGGTTCCCGTGGGATATCAGGCGAAGCCGCTGGCGAGAAGCTAGTTATCAATAAATATCTAACGACTTATATAAACTTTCAATGATCATTGATGGTAGCATGTTTAAAACCTAATTTCCTTCCCCCTACTTTAGGGCAGAACCCACGTGACGAAACTTAAACGAATTAAGTTCCAATATCTAAGTACCGAGAGAACGTCTTCAAGGCAAATTGGGTCATACAAAAGATTATCCAAAGTATCAAATCGGAGCAGACAGGAATAAATTGGTTTAACATGAAGCTATTCAAGTATTAGGGCTAAAGCTTACGTCACAGTATGCTATGCTATGCTTTGAATAGTCGGGGATAGTTGGACACTTCGGATAGTAGAGGTCTTTACAGGTTCGTTATAGCTATTAAAAAGCACAAACCTTAAAAATAACCCCTAGGCCTAAAAAGCAAAAAATAACAGGCATATTATGATTTTTTATTAATTTGGAGTATGTGCCAAACAAACAATCAAATTAGTTATAAATTAAATTATTAGTTTGGCACCGTAGGTTTTAATAGTTATTAGGGCTAAATAAAACGTATAAATAATAATAACCAAAATTAAATGGAACAATGTTACAATAAATTTTCTAATATTTACTAACTGTAGTAGAATTATCAATTACACAATTGGTAAAATTACTGGGAAGAGGTTAAATAAATTAGTGTTCAAAATCTAGAATGCAAATGCTAATCTACAAAACTTAAAAAAATAAATAACTACCAGTCGAATTAAAAAATTCTTGTTGTATTGATTTTGAGCCCAATTCTTGAACATAATTCTATTTAACATTACGCTTAGCCTGGCAACAAATCAAATTAAACGGTGAATAAAACCGACTGTGGGTTATAAACGTACACAAACCGACTATGCTTATAGTCGCTTATAATCTTCTAAAAAGCCCAAAATCTCAACACACAATTATTCACCCACTACATATAACTACGTGCCAAAATTCGAATTTTAAATTCCCAACTTTAAAACATCAGAGTAAGACAAATGCGCTATAACGATCGCGTCGCTTTAACTGTGGGGCACCGGCTTTACGCAAATCCCTTCGCCGGGTGCAGTTAAAATGGATTACGGTGAGATATTCACGCTCTCAACTATATAGTATAGTATCTCTTTAGCTTTTAGTTTGCCGCAAACTTTAAGTTGTATCAAAGTGAGCTCTTTGAGAATTATTTTGCGTATTATGCTCAGTTTCCTTAGCGCATGCAGTATTTATGGAGTTTAAAGGAAATATTGAATTCGGCAAGTATTTCTCTGTATAGTTATAGTTGAATGTGAAACGATATTGGAAATTATAATTCACGCAATGGTACGAAAATAATCACTGCTTTACACTATTATCATTTATATAATATTAACAAATATTGACGTATACATCTATTTGTAATTTTTTATGCATTTTCCATGCTATGATTACTGGTTATGTTTTTAGGAAAAAATCGACTGCCAGGCAGGATTCGAACCAGTAGTGTATTTAACCAGTAGGCGCAGGTCAAGCAGCCACTGCAAGTACCACACGCCAGGTCGAAATTTTCCTTTATTAAAGTAACTAGTATTAAATTCTTAGCATGGAAAATGTTAAAATATACAAAAAGACTGAGAGTGTGTATGTTTGTAATAACTATTTCCCGAGTCTATCTAGTTCCCAAATTAAAAAAATAAATTAAAAAATAAACATGTTTTTGATAAAATGTAAAGGAGAAGTCACGGGTCCCTGATACACAGATAATACTATTATGGACCAGGGGATTCACATTGTATTGTACCTTTTTTTATGTCAAATAAATTTCATATCATTTCATATTAACTCAGGAGTTGTTGCCAAACTAGTAAGCTCACAAGAAAAATAATGTATTAAATCATAATACACAACAACACATCGGGACCGCAAGTAACAGATGTGTAGTTTTGTTCTAAACTGACGTAAATCACGAAGTTACTTATACAATATACATAGTACACACTGGTCAAATAGAGGTTTGTTTTGTTTTAGGAAACTATGTGCAAGCACTGTAGCTCAAGAACATGTCACTGTAGTAGTAGAGTAGTTATTGTAATCGTATAGAGTTCAAATTATATTAAATTGATTCATAAAAAAACCCGACTGCGTAAAAAGAACTAACAAAAAAAATCAACAATCTAAATCAAGCTCTGTGATGTTGGAAAATGTATTGCAGGCCGGACAAGCAAAGAAACAATTTAATTTTTAGTTAGTACTATAATAGTTAGTAAGTTAGTAGATAAATGATAATTTAAAATAAAAACTTATACAACTAAAGATGATTTTCAAAATCAGCCCGCACATTAAATTTATGTACCCAACAGCCTGCCATTTTTTTTAAATTTTATGTACCCAGTGACACTGGTGCCATCAAGACGAATCGAATGGGGTATCATTTATCTAAATCGGTTGAACCGTTGAGTAATTACGAGCGGACATAGGAACGGGCATACATACACGTCAAAGACATAAATAACCCTCCTTTGGCAGTCGGGTAAAAAGCTGCCTATATTTTCTTAAATAGGTACCTAGTCAATAATAATGAACATACAAAACATCCTCTAACTTTCCAATTCCAATCAATATTCATTCTGGAGTAAACCAAGTCAACCAACTTTCGTCAACAAACGTCACAAAATTTAATATTGTATGACAACACCGTTTTTTCTAAGAAAAATCGCCTCAGAATCACTCCACTGCATTCGGGCCGTCATTCTTATGTACAAGTGCGAGCATTCCCGCACATTTAACGTGAATATTGAATCGGGGAAACCCGCGGGATTGACAGTATCGACCACACTTTTCGGACAATCTGTGCATAAAATAAAAGGATACTGGTTACCATTGCCAAGTTTTTGCCCGTCCCGGGATGGTAAGTAAATAAGTAAGGATTTTAATCAATATTTACAAGAGTTGGTCTCTGTATTGTCAGGCGACTCTACGCCAGGCATTAGGGGAATTGGATGCTAGTGAAGGGGCCTCTCGATGTTAATAGTATCGATGTTTCGTTATTTATTTATGTGCTGTTAAATTTTGTCACACAGCACTAATTTAACAGCACATACATACATAAATCGGCTATAGATTTATTTTTTATTTTTGAGTAACATTAAGCTATATTACGTTTCTGAAATGCTTGCAAGCAAAAAAAGTACTTCATATAAATTATAGACAAAATTTGAGATGTATACGTAAGAAAAATAATATTAATTTATTCCACAATAACGCGTCAACAAGCATATTTTACATATTAGGTTACAATTTACTAGGTGACATGAATGTGATAAACCCTGGTTCCTAAACTAGGTATTCCAGTGACTTAGGAGTCAGTGTTCTACTGTTACTTCTATGTAATAAATAACCTTAATAAACCGTTCCTAAATTTATTTACATACTAACCTTTGCATGCGACGTCGTTCCCCCGTTTTAGCAACATTTTTAATTGATACTCCCCTCCTTTTAAACGTAGCGTGATGATATAGAGCCTATAGCCTTCCTCGATAAACGGGCTATCTAACGCTGAAATATTTTTTCCAATCGGACTAGTAGTTCCTGAGATTTGCGCGTTCAACCAAACAAACAAACTTTTCAGTTTTATATTATTGAGTATAGATTGTTCTTTACGTATTAATATACATTTAACTATTACGTAGGTATTGGTTTATAAGTAAGATTCTAACAATGGTTGATACTATATTATGTAACATCAATAATTCAATATACATTACATTCAGGTATAATAGTAAATTTCAATAACGTTGCACCACATTAATTCATGCCTACCGCCTATCAATGTCTTCAGGACCATTAAACATTATACAAATATATATTATCTGTCCGCTGAATCTATACCTTCATAATATTCTTTTAAAATGAATGATAGTGTTGTGAATGACTTGCGGCTAAATAATTCACTGTTATCGATAAATCTGAGAATTATGACAGTCTGAAGATTGGTCATAATTTGTAACTATCAGAGACAATTAGTTTAGTTAGTCCCTGGTATTAATTACATTACTTATATACAAATATACCTACGTAGTGTGACATGAGTTTTACTATCACTATTTCGATAAATATCTATTTTCTATCGCTGCATACCTACATAATGATGTGTTTATCTGATTTAAGAATGACCAACATGAAAAGTAATCAGAGGAATAATATCGCAATATTATTATAAATATATATATTTTTTAAAGTAGTCATTTAAATTATTGAAGTCAAATAAAAAAACATACTTAATTTGTTAGTGAATTTTGACAAATGTCTCATAAAAATATCGACAAGACAACACAACACAGTACAACACTATAGAAAAACTTCTTTCTTAGTTATCCTTTGGGCTTTTTTACATCTTAAAAGGTCCCGAACAACACAAAAGAAGTGTAAATCGATTGATATGTGAATAAACTATTAGATACTTTTTCGAACACTTTATTTAGTCCAATGGGACGTCAATGGGTATTTAATGGGTATTGTGTCAAGAGTAATGTGGGACCAAATTGCTGGAATTTGTGTAATCCTGACTTAATATTGCCAGTTTTACTTACTAGTAAGTTTTTAGAATAGACTTCTTCATTGGTCCAGACTTTAGAGGTCCTAAACGCTTGAGGGTCAAGCCAAAATGTTGCGGGGTTTTTCTATGAAAATGTCGGTAGCAGCTCGGAGTTTTAATTTGTGCCCGGTTGATGTCAATAGCCTCGCCCCCAATTACATAGGACCCAAACATACTGAACATGGTAAACTGTGGGTATACATTAGTACACCATTGCCTTACCCTTTGGGGAATACAGGCGTGTTATGTATTATCATCAACCCATCTTATGTAGGGGGATTAGGCTATTGTCCACCGCGCTGGCCTGCATGCGGGTTGGCGTACTTTGCCATCGAGAAAAATCTCTTAGGCATGCAGGATTCCTCATGATGTTAACGTTAGCGAGTGATAATTATGCAAATGATTTCGAAAAGTCAGAAAGTCAGAGGTGCATGCCTTGGATTGCAACTCGAGAGGTTTACCTTGGCAGTCCATTTATCAGATCCCTAGGTTATAATACAACAAGCATTATAAATAATACATTTATAAAGCAACATTCTGAAACCAACTGTATCACAAGTCCACAAGTTTGAAACGTCGTGAAACTAACAATAATATAAAATCAACGGTTACATCTGTTATCTGAGCTAACGCCATACAAAGTTGCGACAAGTTCCCGACTCGGCACTCGAACCGACTTCGAGAACAGTTAACAGGCTTTGAAAGGGACATTATTCGCGATATTGTAGTTGTGTTTGTTTGTAGTTTGATTTTAAATTATGTTGTTGTTTGCAATGAGACCTACGTTCAGCAGTGGACGGCAATAGGCTGATATATATATATATATATATATATATTGCAATGAAATGTTGAATTGTTTTAGATGTGGTTGCGGTGATTTCTTTTACTTTTTTTTTATACCTCAAAGGTGGCAAACAAGCATGAGACCCTTTTGATGGTAACCGGTTACCGTAGCCTATGGACGCTTGCAACACCAGGGGTATCACTCGTGTGTTGCCGATCCTAAAAACCTCTTATTCACTCCGCTGACAGTTTAAGGGAATATTCCTCTTGTTGCCAGCGCAGCGCATCTTTAGGAGCTCTGTCAACCTTACTCACTGCAGGAACATAACACAATAAAGTGGGTTATTTGGCTGCAGTTTTCTTGAGGTGGAGGTACTTCCACAGACAGGCTGCTCCAGATTAGAACGATTTTCTGTGCATTATTTCTCTTCATTGATATTCATAAGGACTTTTTTTTTCATAAGAAATTATATAACAAAACATGTTATAAAACATAGTAATATAACACGTTTTAAACAATGTAACATAATGTGGACGTGTTTATAGCTTAAGTTATACAACATGCCTCAACATGCATCTGTACCCACCATTAAAAAAAAAATTCAGTCCACTGCATGTGGTATTGCTATAATAAACTAGCTTCCCGCCAGCGGCTCCGAACGCGTGGTCTTATAATTTTTTTCCCCGTTTTTGCAACATTTTTCATTACTACTCCGCTCCTATTAGTCGTAGCGTGATGATATATAGCCTATAGCCTTTCCCGATAAATGGGCTGTCTAACATAGAAAGAATGTTTAAAATCGGTCCGGTACTTTTTGAGTTTATTAGTTACATACAAAAATACAAATCTTTCCTCTTGATAATATTAATATAGATATAGATAACCTCTATATTATTTACTTTGGAATTACGCGTAGCACTTCGTAGCACTTACACGTACTTAGCTGATTTAGAATGATCGGCGTAGCACGCTCGTAGCATTCACGTAGCACATTATTATCTATGATACAAAGCACCTTATTGTTTATAGAATATACTTCATACTATCGTACGCTGTGGTTTATCCTGAACGCTATTGTTTTGTGACGACGTCTGTGGTCTAGTGGTTCGAGTATCGGACTGCTGATCGCGAGGTCGTGGGTTCGATTCCCACATGACACAAATATTTGTGTGATGAACATAAGTGTTTGTGTTTGTCTGGGTGTTTCTTATGTATTATGTGTATGTATTTACAAAAAAAAAGTATATAAGTATTATATCCATTGTCTAGTACCCATAGTACAGGCTATGTGCTTAGTTTGGGACTAGATGGTGCTGTTTAAAAATGTCCCAAGATATTTATTATTATTATTATTATATGACTGCTTATACACCCTTTACCGTAATAAAAAGTGTGAAATTTGTTCAAAATTATGAGTACGAGTGATCGTACTCATAATTTTGGACAACTTTTACTCTATAACCAAAACAATCAGCTGGTCCTTACATTTTATAGATACATTATTTTTTTAACCAAAATATGATGCGATTTCAGGGTCGGTCCCCTAGTCTTATCAGCACAGCGTCTGATATCAGGATTAATGGCAATCGCCCTATTACAACATAATCATGTGCCAGAATGGCGTGCGTTTGACATCCCGAAACTGAAACTGACAGCAGATAGCTGTCAAGTTGACAGTTTTATTTCTAAACATGGATAATGTGACTGTGGGTACATTAGTACGCTTCTGCCTAACCCTTTAGAGAATACAGGCGTGATGGTATGTTTTATGCTAAATATATTTGCGTTAGTATCAGAAATTCATACAAAATTAAACCTACATCCTGTTTCAATGACGTCTTCAAGGTCTGAACTAGCATCTCGTGTAGCGTAAGTCATCAGTAGTGGAGGGCGCTCCAAGCCCTCGGGCCGCTACTTAATCACGCGCGCACAAAGAGATTGCCGCCGTTATCTTTGTACAAGCCGCTTCGAGGAGGTGGCGGAACCATTTAAGAAATTACTCAAAAGATTTTTTTGGGATTTTTTTAAGGTTATGTCCGACAAAAGAATTTGGTATACAGAAGGCAACTCGGTCTTGACATTGATTGCGTCATAAATAATTATATCAGCCAAAAAGGTTTACTATGTTCCCATTTCTGGAAAAAATCGTCTTTCTCTATTTTACACCCGAGACGATATTGGGCGCCCAAGCTTTTCCCAAAGAGAAGAAAATTAGGGGGCTTTAAGATGTTACCCTCTCATTCTTAAAGGAGACCCTGCCTAGCCGTGGAACAATATATAGGTTGAAGATAATAACGTAATACCCAATTGAAACCACAATTATATTCGAGTCCTTGGAAGAAAATATCAACAGAGAAGCTGCCTGAAATCTAATCAACTAAAATACATTTTATAAACCCTTATGCAGGCGGGACACATCAATACCGCAGTTAAAATATTAGCACTGCGTCCCTCGAGAGCGTAAACGTTGGAACAACCTTGAAACATGTTGAAAAACAGACGCCAGTCGCCATCAACCCTTATTGGTCTCAAAATTACATTTTAAGTAATGTAATTTGTGAATATTTTAAAGTTTACCGGCTGTGAATGGTTAAAAACAGGAAGCGTCCTTATATTTATAACAAGCTTTTGCCCGCGACTTCGTTCCCGTGACAGATGATTTTTTTCACCTATTTTTGCAAGATTTTTAATTTATACTCAGCTCCTATTGGTTGTAACGTGATGGTATATAGCCTTCCTCGTTAATCAGGCTATCTAACACTGAAAGATTTTTTTAATCGGACCAGTAGTTCCTGAGATTAGCTCGTTAAACCAAACAAACATACAAACTCTTCAGTTTCATAGTATTAGTATAGATTAACTTTTCTTTTTATTATATCTATATTTTATTATATCTATGTCTTTATATGTAACGGAATCTTTGAACATATTTTTTACCCCTTTCAAAACGACGGATTGATTTGAACCTTTGCATACTTATCAAGGACCGATGACAATGCAATAATGTATATAGTATAACCAAACTAAAAAACTAGAAAGTTATTATTATTTATTTCATTTATTCATTTCTTCACATATTTTTTTACATTTTTAAATATTTTACTAAAAATACAAAAAATATATTTATTATTTATTTATTTTATTATTAATATTAATAACATTATAATCACTAAACCTAGAAGACCTTGAGGTTATAATACTAATACAAGGATGGTCCGAGCTTTCAGTTTTGATTCTATTTCCAGGTCGAGCAACGTGTTATTTGATTTTTATACATATAAAAATGTCAGTAGCAACTTAGCTTGTATCTGCCTCTGGCCTAAACATATAGGCAAACTGTGGGCTACTAACAACAATACACGTCTACCTACCCTCTTGTGAATAAAGGCGTGATGGTATAAGTAATTAAAAAAACACTAATGTTGTGAAATTTAACACCATAATCATAAAAATTAAGTTCTATCCCAAATCTACCTCGTAAAACAAATAAGCAATTATAGTAGCAAATAAAACACGATTAGAACTAAACAGGGTACAGTCGGTTGTATCGTAAAACGTAGAAACGACAGGAATATTTCGGCCTGCCTCATTATATGTAAATTTCTGTATATTAATAATGAGTTGGGTCAATAATGGTCGGGTCAGACACGAAGAGTTACTGTCGGCTAGCGCCAGTGTTGTTTGAAGATAGCAGATAGTGCCAGTAAATTGTATTTAGTAAAGGATTTAAAATTTTAATGTTTATGACTTATGAACGTTTCTATTTTATATAAAAATAAGGGTAGCGTATAAAGGTTTTTATTTTATATTCAAATAATATTTTTTTTACATATTTTTAAATATTTTATCAAAAATTACAAAAAATAAACATTTAAAGTGATAAAAAATAGTAGCGCACCATTATCGAGAACAGTGTCCAAGCTATAGGGCGTAGGGACCTCCTAACAATTTGTGCCGTATATAGGAGTACCGTTTTCTGTATCAAGGCCTTGTTCCAGCCACCCAACGAGAGCCGTTGGTCGAGACTCTTGGCTATTAGGCCATTTGCAGACACAACGGTCAGTACAATGATCGCTGAATTACCCATATTATATTTATTATTACTATTTATTTCTTATATACAGATCGTTATGCATTAGGACCGACACAGCTCAAGATGTTGAGCCTAAGTGTCACGGTTATTGAAATATACATACATAATATATTCTTTTTAGTTTTTTATGGATCCAAAATCTCATATAACTTATTGTTCTTATGTACAACACAAACTCACGTAACTTTTAATTATGTTTTATGAAATTCTCAGTAGCAGCTCGGAGTTTGGCCTATGACATGGGGCCTAAAAATATCAGCGTACTGTGGATAAACATTATAGTGCCACTCACTCTGCCTATCTCGTAGAATAGGTATGTATTGCGAAGCGTCTGTCATTTCCGCCATCAATTACCATCTACTTAACCCATATTTACCAAAATATTCTGATGAATGTAATAATTATGGTAAATGAGATTTTAATGGCGTTCATGTGGCATGGGTTCCGCACATCTCATAAAGGAGTGCGGTGATCCGGAGAAATTGTCGAGTGAATGATTAAAATGAATGAGTTTTCATACGCGTTTACGCGTCATTCGAATAAGAATTGGTGATATTTCGGTCTCTAATGTTGAGCAATATTATTTTTGAAAAATGTTTTCATCGAGAGAATAACTTAATCACAGTTCTTAGAATAACTTAATCAGAGTCGAACCTGTGTTCCTCCGATTTCGTGGACTATCGATATACCGTTAAAAATACCAAAAAAACTTATTAAAAAAATTAGTTTGATTAATCTATGTGTCTATGATGTGCCGATCCATTTACTTAAATAATTTTAGTGGCGAATGTACAGAATTTGTTTTCTAGAGTGTATTGATGCTGATACCTAAAAGACTGAAACAGTGGAAGGCAATAAAAAATAATTACATACACATGTAATTTTAAAATCCAAATCCACTAGAATAGGCACTTTTCACGTCTGAATCCACCTTAGCGCGAACAATGATCAAGCGAACATACCTCGGTACGAAACCTTGTTATTATAATAGCGGTATTAAACACTGTTATTTCAAAATTCGCAATTCGTGGCCTGTTTAGTTTTCGGACATGCGATTTTGAGTAAAAAATTAATAGTCCCCCGTCTGTAGGAAATAGAGGCGGGTATTATTATCCATTTTGTGCGGAATGGGGATAAATTATTATATTAAACTTGAAGCATAGTTTGGCTAAGAATTCTGGTAAGTCCTTGGGATTCGGCGAACTATTCCAATGCTTTAAACTTTGTTCTAAGTTTTTAGTTCAATTATTGTTGAACGACGAGACTTAACTTTTGAAGAAAATTAACACGAATTAGTAATATCATTAATCTCTTACTCCATCCTATTTTACTTGGATGTGGTATCAAGTATTACCTTTAAAACATTGTAATATACAATAGGCAACCAAGTCAAAGGTCTCGAAAGCAAGCTTTTAACTCTTATATATCAATAATCGATCATTGATTCCTAAAACTTATTTCTTAAAACAATCTATATTTTTATATCTATACTAATATTATAAAGAGGAAAGATTTGTATTTTTGTATGTAACGAATAAACTCAAAAAGTACTGGACCGATTTGAAAAATTATTTGCATGTTAGATAGCCCATTTATCAGGGAAGGCTATAGGCTATATATCATCACGCTACGACTAATAGGAGCGGAGTAGTAATGAAAAATTTAGAAAAAACGGAGGAAAAAATTATAAGACCACGCGGGCGAAGCCGCTGGCGGGAAGCTAGTCACAAATAAGAAACATTTACAATACGTAGCATACATAGACGATCTCGTATATCGTACTCTTTTATAATTATGGGCATAGAATCATTGGAAATCAAGCTAACTCAGCAAAATTCACGAGAAAATAACACCTGTATATCGCCAAATATTCTCGCAAATCCTGCCGAAAGTATTGCAAACAAAATAAAGCTAACGTTTGAAGCTACCGTTTCCCTAAATCGCGGTACCGCCGCCATTGTGCTGTTACATTATTTATTTATGTAGCACAAACAGGTGTGCTCAATGAAAAAAGGCTTACCTACCTGTGGGTAGGGTGTACTGCGATCAATGTCGCTGATTTAGACGCCTTCGCGTTGGCTTTTTTATAAGATTTGGTGAGAATTTTCAGATAGGTTGTTCGTTACTCTTTTAGGTAATAAATGTATTGTGAAAATGAATTCGGTATTTCTATATCGTTTAAGACTGATCAAACGAATTGGCATGTGTATAAATTCTTAACAATTCATGTTCAAAGTTGCTTATGAGTAGTTCTAATGAATTTGTTTAGTCTTACAATTTTAAAGTTTACAATAAACGCCACGATACTATGTTCCATACAAACTTTTATGCCCTATTTAACCACAATGTAGACAGAAATTTCAAAACACTTAAATAAATGTGTATTTTATTTCTAATCAACTGCCTACATACAAAGTTTCATTAATTTATCTTCAACTAGCTTCCCGCCAACGGCTTCGCCCGCGTAGTCTTATGAATTTTCCCCGTTTTTGCAAATTTTTTTATTGCTACTCTTCTCCTATAAGTCGTAGCGCGATGCTATATAGTCTATAACCTTCCCCGATAAATGGGCTGTCTAACACTGCAAGAATTTCCAAATCAGTTTAGTAGTTTCGGAGCTTATTCCATACATACAAACAAACAAACAATCAAATCTTACCTCTATATTATAATATTAGTATAGAAGTATAGATATATAGATAATGACTCCCGAACTTCTATCCCTTCAAGACTTATTCACAACAAAAGAAATATAAAAAATGCCTTATATCCTTGTCCACTGTCTAATCTAACACTGTACCAAATTTCAGGTTCAGGAGTAAAAGGATAACAGACAAACAAAGTAACTTTCGCATTTATAATAATAGTTATTACTTAAAAGATTCCACGGTACGTAAACTATTCAGCCAATTTCCATTTCGCGTGTGTCTTAGCGATAAATATGATGTAAATGCTTTGCTAAAATCTAGAAATAATTCTTGTATTAATTACTCGACTTAATTAATGCATGTTTTCGCAAAGGAAGTATGTTAGGTCGGACTAAAATATCGTTCCAGTTTGGAATTGTCCTCTATGAATGAATTTTGAATTTGATATTGTTGTTGTTTGGTATGGAAAGGGATTTTTTGTGATAGCGTATTTAAGACCAAGTTTCTTAGTCAATAGTATTTTATACAATACTAGCTTTCCGCACAAGGCTTCACCCGCGTGGTCTTAAAACATATAGCCTACACCTCAACAAATATCATTAATGTATACAAAACTGGTATTAGAAATTAAAAATGTACCTACCTACGATACTCGATTGGAATGTCAAATTGCAACTTGTCTAGGCTGTCAGTACCGCGAATAGACTTCCACGCCTAATAGGAGTCCCATTGTACCCCGGAATGTGTCCAATATTGCCGTGACCTCACCTTAAGGGTCACGGCCCTCCGTCCTTTATTTATATTCGCTGGTACAGGGTTTTATGGGATATCGGCGTTATGGCAATATCCTTGGCCCTTTTTAGTGGTCGGACATTAAAGGTAAAAGAGATGAAATGGTTTTTTGGCCATCTTCGAAAAGCTAAATAAATAATAGGTATCTTATCTTATATATAGATAAAAAATTAATCACTTAATGTGTTGCTAACCTCAAAACTCACCGATTTGACTGATTTCTCTTTTGTTGTGTTAGATGAAGTCTGAGAAAGGTTCTTATGAAGAGATAAAAAGTAAAAAAAAATCAAGGATAAAAGTAAAAACAGGGAAACGCAGGCGAAGCTGCGCATAAGCCGCTAGTAATAAATAAATATTGTGGAACATTTTATACAGCACTATCTAATCCCAAACTAAGCAGAGCATATATATAAATAGACTTTTTGTAAATACATACCAATAATAATCCTATAAGAAACACCCAGACAAACTCAAACACTTATGTCTATCTCATATATTTGTGTCCCGGGAATCGAACACACGACCTCGTGATCAGCAGGCCGGTACACGAATCATTAGACCACATACGTCGTCAAAATACGAAGATACCTAAAAGCCACGTTGGTATGCCGTCTACGTTGACGACGAAATTGTCTAGTCTATTTCACGAAAACTGTACATTTTACCGGGATAAAAAGTAGCTTATATGCTATTCCAGACTATAATCTATCTCTGTGCCAAATTTCATCCAGATCTGTTCAGTAGTTTTTGCGTTAAGTAGTAACAAACATCCATCCATCTAAACTTAGTAGGATAAATGCAAATAAGTAAACATTTTTCTTTCGCAAACGAATAAATCTTTAATCACTTGTTGCAATTTAAATAATTTTTACTTGTTCACAAATTAGCGATAGCGCGCATCAGCGCTTTTTTTAGGCAAAGGCACAAAAACAGCCAGTCATTTAACATTTAACAATGTAACATTTTTCTTGTCATTTTGTTACAAATTTTGTTACAATTATTTGCCAGCATTCTTCTGCTTAACCCATCGGAAAAACAGGCGTTATGTCTAGATTGCCTGTCTTCATAGCTTAGTACTTGCGTGTTACACAAATAAAAATTAACACCAATTATTTAATACTAAGGAAGAACACGCGAATCTTAATTACCGTGTTAATGTCCTTTAAATTGTCCTGAATAGCTTTTTATATTGCCAGGAAAAATAGGGCGTGATAAGTGAATGCGGAGCTCGTGGCTAAGTTATAGCAACGCTGATCAACCGATCTGCAAGGTTAAGCTACGCTTGCCGAGGTCAGTCTGTGGATGGGTGACCACTCTTAGCACATCGAGAACCCTCCGCGCCTCGGAGAGCACGTAAAGCCGTCGGTCCCGGTTGTCATACGAACACCTATGACAATCGTTAATGGTAGTTAGAAGTCCAAAAAGTGTGACAATCAGTCTATCCCGCGAATATCGGTATTGCCCAGTAATTGGGTTGCGGAGGTCGCTTCGTGTAGAATACTGATATTCAGCCGCATCTGGTTAGACTGGAAGCCGACCGCAACATGGTTGGGAAAAGGCTAGCTAACCCTCAGTGGAATACAAGCGTGAGGCGGCGTTTGGTTTTGATAAAGGTGAAACTTATATCAAAATCAAAATCGTTTATTTAAGATGGACTCTTGAACACCATGTTAACGCTTCACTGTATTACACTTCTTTTACTGACTTCCAAAAAGGAGAGCGTTCTCAATTAGACTGTATGTTGTTTTTTTTATGAAATCATTTACTACTCATTGAAATAAAACTACTTTTTACGGATTTTATCGCGTTATATTTATATTATTTTAATCCCGACGTTTCGGACCCTTTACAGCGTCCATGGTCACGGGTGACTAAGGTGGTAGGCGTCTTGACGTTTCAATTACTAACAGCTACCCTACATTTTTGTTAATTGCTGGCAATCCGATTCACGCAGAACGAACTCACTGTATCCTTCGGTCTTGCATTTTTAGGCTTGGATTTAGATTTAATTGAATCTATAATAGGGTTCCAAGCAGGTGGTAAGACCCAGCCATCTTCTCTATTGAAATTTGGATGTTTTTTAATTTCAATGGCCTCACGAATCATCCTGGGTAGGAATCGGTTTTCTTTTGCGAGGACTTGTGGTTCATCACTACTTCCATCGACTACTTCCGAGTTTTTCAGATACACGCATATAATATAAAAGCTGATTTATATATACAAATATTAAGCTTAAACAATATACATTAATTATGTTATGTCTATTGTGTTCGCTAATTCTATGTTTATATATTTTTTTTAACAAACAGAACTGTGCGAAAACTTAAATAACTATTTCATAAAGTCAAGGTAGTAACACCAATTATTTGAACCATAACAATGTTTTAAGATTCTAATCTTTACATAAATGACACGAATATCCAAAGACTAGACAATAATAGGTTATAAGAACTATCGCGACGTAATCTTTCTTTCCTTCTTTCCAATCTAAGTTAGCGGTGAAACTCTATAAGGAAACAATTTGCGGCACGTGGTTAGGGAAAAGTTGTGTTAACATGAATGCTTTTATGAACTCACATAGTAACATGACATCATGCTTCTGACACGGAAGGGTAAGGCAGTGATGTACTTATTTATGTCAATACTTCGACGATGTTTTTAAGTCCTTTATAGAAGGTGAACCTATCGCCGTTAACCGGGCAGGACAATAGGCTGGTGCCTTATCACAGAGTAAGTACATTATACGGGGCTGGTCAGTTCTTACTGCTATGGCTATCTTTTTATTATTAATACTTCTACTCTTTAACCTTACACATTGAGATACCCACAACCTCACAACAAATTGTATTGTCACTACATATTTTTTAAACAGTGTCTATGGAGTTTCTTGCTGGTTCTTCTCCATAAGACCCACTCTTTAAACCGTGCAACTAGTTTTACTTTTCAAAAGTGCCCATTTATATGGTCTAATTGTAATAAAATATTTTGAATTTGAATTGAATAGACCGGTCAGTCAGTGAATTATAGTCAGCAGTCAATTTTTTTCTTTCATTTTTACACGGCACCATCTCGCCCCAAACTAAGCAGAGCTTATACTATGGGTACTAGACGATGTATATACTAACATATTTTTGCTTTTGTAAATACATACTTATACTGATTCTTACTTATTGGGGGGCTCGTGGCCAATCTGTTACTACGCTGATTAACCGATATGCAAGGTTAAGCTACACTTGCCGCAGTCAGTCTGTGGATGGGTGACCATTCTTAACATCTTATCGAAACCCCTCCGTGTCATACGAACACGTTGTCATACGAACACCTATGACAATCGTAAGTGGTAGTCAGAAACCTAAAAAGCCTGACAACCAGTCTTTCCTTCGAATATCGGTATTGCCCAGAAATTGGGTTGCGGAGGTCTGATGGCAGTCGCTCCTTGTAAAATACTGATATTCCGCCGTATACTGGTTAGACTGGAAGCCGATCCCAACATGGTTGGAAAAAAGGCTAGGAAAAAAAAACTTATTCCTACTTATTCTTTGTCGGCTGCTGTGTTTCCCGATTCATATAATTTAGGAACCTTCAAGGTGAGAGTGAATAGATATTATTTGAGTTTCCTTGGCAGCACGGTCACATACCAGCAGGTAAGGGCTGCCAAACGCACTCAAATTAATAATAAAAAAATACATAAGAAACACCCAGACAAAATTTTATAGATGAGGCGTTAAAAGTTCATGTATAACAAAAAATCCAATGTGTGAAGACAGTAATATTAAGATAAAGCACCATTTCCACTCGCAGCAAGTGTAGTCTCGCCTGCGCACAGGACATTAGCGCCCTCATACATCTGGGCGAACGATGCTAATCTGATGACCTACATGCTGAGCTGCCTAATTGGGCTCTGTACTCCCCAATTAGGCGTCTGTTCCTTTTTTATTTCTATTACCTTGCGAGTTAACTGCCAAAAGAAAATATGTTTGTATTTGGTACGAACATTCGTCCGTAGATATTCCCCAATGGGTTGGTAAAGGTGTACAAATGCACACAGACCACCGATATAGGGGCGAGTTGAAATTCTCAGTAGCAGCTCGGAGTTTGGATTTATGCCCGGTTAATGGCAATAGGATCGCCCTATATTAAAATAATGGGAACTAAACATACCTATGATTGTTTTTTTGTTACTTTATTTCAAATCCTGTATACAATTCTGAAGTAATAAAGAAGCGAATTTTTAAGCAAAAAGTAAACAATCTCACAGACGATATCTCTATTTTTGTGTAGGTATATAAATATTTATTAATGATACAGTCTAAGTCTGGTGCTTAGTACTTGTAACACTTGTGTATAACAAGATGTTTAGACATATACAAGTAGCAAATATATATAGCTGGATCTAGCTACAAAATACCTAAGTTGGCATTTCAGTGTTTATGTTTAAGTAGAATAGTTTTTTTTTTGTTGTTGTTGTTGTTAATGCCATGGATTATGGGCTTTACAGTATACGTTTTTTGTTTTTTTTTTGTTTGTGTTTTTGCTCTGTGTGCAGAAATAAATGTTTTTTCTTTCTTTCAAATGGCAGTCTCTAGTTTCTGCCCACCCCTACGGTAAAAATCGTGAGTATGCATATATGTGTTACTAATTGAGGACGTCTGTGGTCTTGTGGTTCGACTGCTGATCACGAGTTCATGGGTTCGATTCCCAAATATTTAGTATATAAGTGTATTTAAAAGTATATAAGTGTATTTAAAAGTATATAAGTGTTATATCCCTTATCTAGTACCTATAGTACAAGTTCTACTTAATTTGGGACTGGATGGTGCTGTGTACAATGTCCCAGAATATGTATAAAAAAAAATTCAAAGCAAGGCTAAAACGCTGTGTAAAGCTACCCACTCCATAAACACAGTAAAGTAAGTTGCAAGTTGTCATATACCGCTGCCAACACATCCTTGAACACTTTTACAACAAACACCATTTAGCTAAGTCGACTTACAAGTTGTTATACGTGCACTAGCAGTTCACGCGGCTCTGTCTTTATATATTCCAAAATAATATTACTATGCGCCTTTTTTTAGCTTTACTAGGTGAAGGGACATCAGGGTTTTAAAGTGGTAAGCTGAATTACTGAAACTTATATCTGTACAAAAATAATTGAGGATACATTCAACAGTCCAAAGAGATGGGTTTACATCTATAGGATACTATAATATCACAAAGCTGAAGAGTTTGTTTGTTTGCTTGGTTGAACGCGCTAAGAACTAGTAATTCGATTTGAAAAAAAACTATCAGTATTAGATAGCGGGTTTATCAAGGAAGGCTATAGGCTATATATCATCACGCTACGACCAATAGGAGCTGTGTATCAATTAAAAATGTTGCAAAAACGGGGAAAAATCAACTACAGAAACGAAGTCGCGGGCAAAGGGCTAGTCATGATACCATGTAATACTTACCTACCCTATACAGACTACTACCTACGAGATTACGGGCTGCGAGCTACATGCTACGGGCTACGAGACCTACAAGATATGGGTTACCCGCCACGAGGTACGAGCAACGACCTACAAAATACTTGTTACGTGCCCTACAAGATACGGGTTACTCTACGAGGAACGAGCTACAGGCTACGGGCTACGAAATACGGGTGCTACGGGCTACTAAATACGGGTGCTACGGGCTACTAAATACGGGTGCTACGGGCTACGAAATACGGGTGCTACGAGCTACTAAATACGGGTGCTACGGGCTACGAAATACGGGTGCTACGAGCTACTAAATACGGGTGCTACGGGCTACTAAATACGGGTGCTACGGGCTACTAAATACGGGTGCTACGGGCTACGAAATACGGGTGCTACGAGCTACTAAATACGGGTGCTACGGGCTACGAAATACGGGTGCTACGAGCTACTAAATACGGGTGCTACGGGCTACGAAATAGGGGTGCTACGGGCTACGAAATGGTTTGTTATTAACATAGCAGTCCTGGATTCGGTGCCCAGCAAGCAGTGTTATTGGGTGTTCTGTGAAATTCCCAGTAGCAGGTCGGAGTCTGGATTTGGGCCCAGTTGATGGCAAAAGGCCCCCTACATGGGACTTAAAATTAGTGGCAAACTGTCGATGTACAGTAGTATACCTCTGCCTAAACTTTACGGGAATACAGGCGTGATGGTAATTTATATTGTAAAATTCTTACAAACAAAGAAACAAAAACTTTTTATGCCATTTGCAAAGTAAGTGAATAGCGATTCCGCTATTTCTATGATACGTAATTAGCGCCTATTATTATGTTAGTTTTGCTAAGTCCGGTACGAACTTTCAATGTAAACTTTGCACTCAGTAACGTTTTCTTTTTGCTTTATGCAGTTTCCGCCATCGCGGCCTTTATTGCTTTTATCTTTAATCTTATCTTTTGTAATGTGAAAACTTTTTTTGCGAATATTTAGATTAGCTTCGGAATATAACTGAGGTGTTTTTTGAGGTTTAGTTAAACTTGTGGGACTTTTTAATGGTTATGCTGTTAACTGAACTGTTTACACCAAGTTATTTTTAATGAAGGAAAAAATCGCTGGCGGGCAGGATTCGAACCTGCGTCTTCTGGTTCGGTACACTAGACGCTCTGCCAACTAAGCTACCGCGAGCCCTGCTCGCCAAAAGCAAATATTGGTATTTACACCAATATTAACTACCGGAAAAATTTAAGGAAATTTTGACGCGCTGTGACTGTCAGTTATGTTAATACTAGTTTTGCGCCAGCGGCTTCGCCCGCTACCCCACGGGAACCATACATTTCGACGGGATAAAAATTAGCCTATGTGCTATTCCAAACTATAATCTATCTCTGTGCCAAATTTCATCCAGATAATCCAAAATAAATCAATTTTATATTTACGATTTCAGAAATCAGTAATTCAAAAATTAAGTACACATAACACAAAAAAGGAGATCTCAAAATTATTATCAATTTAGCAATAAATGATACCTCACTTATTATGATCATAACCTCAATGGTTTATGGTCACAGATGTCGCTGCTAATTGTAGGTTTTTGTTCGATATTGATATAATGATAAATGAGATATAGTGGCCAAGTTGTAACTACGCTGATCAACCAATCTGCAAGGTTAAGCTACACTTGCCGCGGTCAGTCTGTGGATGGGTGACCATTCTTAACATCTATAATCGAAACCCCTCCGTGCCTCGGAGAGCACGTAAAGCCGTCGGTCCCGGTTGTCATACGAACACCTATGACAATCGTTAGTGCTAGTCAGAAGCCTAAAAAAAAGCCTGACAACCAGTCTTTCCTTCGAATATCGGTATTGCCTAGAAATTGGGTTGCGAAGGTCTGATGGCAGTTGCTCCGTGTAAAATACTGATATTCGGCGGCATCCTGGTTAGACTGGAAGCCGACCCCAACATGGTTGAGAAAAAGGCTAGGAGGAAGAAGTGTCTTACGTACTAAAGAGTACTATAATTAAACAGGTATTCAAATAAACCCTAGGATCGTCTCCAAATTCCACACACATTCCTATTACCGTAACTTGTGAGCTAAACCTCAGAATTTCCGGCCAGTCCCCAAGCCACGTTTGTAGAAAGCCTACATTTTTTTAACGCCGCACGACAAACAAAATACTATTACACTTTACCGACGAAAATTCTCGCCCCAATTCGCGAATACAGGGCTAGTGGGCAATAACAAAGGGAATTCCACCTTATTTCCTTATTGCTAAAGTGGGATTTCCTTTGTGTGCTGCTGTCCTTTGACAAAAAGGTTCTGGAGCCATAGTGGCTAATGAGCTGTGGAGAAAAAAGCTGTAGTGTTTTTTTTTTTTTCATTTTCCTCTATTGCTGCCGGCTGTTCCCTAAAGAGGAAAGGTTGATTCAATATAAGCAAGGTTAAGTGCCAACTTATTGATAGGAAATTAGGTTTTTTATACTGATCGAAGAACAATCGGTTAACAAAGATGCTTTGTTTAAATTCAGTACACGTTTTATGGTCATTTCGCCAATACCGTTGGTCCAAATGTCGATGTTGTAGATAATTAATGACTTATTAGTGTAGTTGGTGCAAGTGCGGCTGCTAATCGAGAGGTCCTGGTTTCGGCTCCCAAGTCAAGCAAAGATGTTGGTTTTTATTATTCTTTATTAATAGTAATTAGTAATTTATAATTATATACTCGAAATATACTAAAATACCATTTTGCTACTAAGAATCAATACACTAAGTACTAGTACTATTGAATGCATTATAAGAGTATGAACGACCACCCTATAATATTCTACTTGTATGTTATTAATGTTCTCATGTAAGTGACTGTTTGTTTTTAATGTGAATAAATGTCTTTAAACGTAAACCTAATTTAAACCCTACAATTTCCTTCGATCTCTACCAAAGAAACGGGTATATGGGTCACGCCCACAAACATAATCAAACTACCTATTTTAATCGAATAAAAATCGCTTCATGCCAAAAATGCAGAATGCCAATTCGTGTCACACGCCTACAGACCTATTTCCTTTAAAAAGTTTAAACCGAACGCCCCTCATGTTTTACTTTTATTTCTGTTCGTAAAAAGTAGAAAATTAATCAGTTTTTGGCAAATACTCAAGATCATGCAACGGAAAACATATTTTGCTGTTGATTACAAAATGAAAGATAAAATAAACTGCCTCAGCCGGTTAGTATCTATTTGTTTATATATTAAACACTTTATATTGTACACTTGAAATACAATCTTACTAATATTATAAATGTGAAAGTTTGTGAGGATGGATGGATGGATGGATGTTTGTTACTCTTTCACGCAAAAACTACTGAACGGATCTGGATAAAATTTGGCACAGAGATAGATTATAGTCTGGAATAACACATAGGCTACTTTTTATCCCGGTAAAATGTATGGTTCCCGTGGGATAGCGGGCGAAGCCGCTGGCGGAAAGCTAGTACAAATATAAAAAGAAAACATACAAGTATGTTATCTATTCCCTCAGTAGGTTAAAACTCTGAATTGTGATATTTTATTTAAAAAAGTCCTTATCCTCTCCATGAATTCACTCTGATAGTAATTATTTACGCAAGTTATTCCAAATTAATAATTTAAAATTAGGAACAAACTACCCTATTCCCCGCGCTTCAAAACATTTTTGTAATTTTTCATGTTATAAGCCTTTAATGTTCATGAATTATGCGATTTTTGCTGAAAAGAAAAGTGAAAAATTTACTCAAACGAAAAGTTTACCTAAGCATTTATACCATCAAGCTTAAAACATGGATTAGGCAGCATGAGTTATCCGAACTACGTGCTTCCACTAAAAACTTGATTGACCAAGTAATCGAATCCACGCCCCTCGCTTGCAGCCACTAGACCACTAACAGCAGTTAAGTCAAGACCCTAATTTTCATGCACATTTCTCCCAAATCGAAAATTTAAATTCTCAAGACGGGACCCTAAAGTGTACGAAAATAATAGGACAAGGATTTATAAAAGAACACGGAACAATGCAAGCAAACGAACCGACAAGGCATTTTCTTCGCGAAAAATGATGTCACAGACAAAACAGCCACAACGTAACAACTTGGAAATGTCAATAGGAGAATGGACAATGTATTGTAATGATCAATGACAGCCAATCCATTCCTAATTTTCCCCTACTTCTAGTGATTACTTTCCAGAATGGATTAAAACGTTTATGACGACCTCTGTGGTCTAGTGGTTCGAGTACCGGACTGCTGATCACGAGGTCGTGGGTTCGATTCCCACAGACACAAACATTTATGTGATGAACTTAGGTGTTTGTGTTTGTCTGGGTGTTTCTTATATATTATAAGTATGTATTTACAAAAAAAAAAAGTATATAAGTATTAAATCCATTGTCTAGTACCCATAGTACAAGCTCTGCTTAGTTTGGGACTAGATGGTGCTGTGTAAAAATGTCCCAGGATATTTATTTTATTTATTTATTTACAATAGATACACACATCACGCATGTATTCCCCGGAGGGTAAGGCAGGGATATTCTATTGTACATCCACAGTTCGTCGGTATTTTTAAGTACCTATCATGTTATAGGAGAGCCACAATCAATCGGGCCCAAACCCAGACTTCGAGCTGCTACTGGGAATTTAAGAACCCAACAACACTTGAAAAATGAAAAATCGATTTGAAAAATCGTACCATCGACACGAAGAAGAAGAAGAACAACACTGCTCGTCCGGGATTCAAACCAAGGGCCTCTAGTGTAGCAGTCGCCCTTACGACTACTAAGCCAATGAGGAAGTATTTATATTCAATTTTTTTTTTATGTGAAAGAATCTTTCTATTTGTGTTTTCCATCACACAAAACTAGGGTTGTACTCTGGTTAGTGTTGCCAACCGTTTAGTTTTTATTGACATGGTATTTATACAGTTCTTGCTCCCTCCCTCATTCAGGAAAACCCGCCTAAAAAGCATTGAAAATATTAACATACCCTGCCAAAACGTTATCAAATATTTTGACGGGCAACGCAAGCGACCTATTGTCTCCGAACTATGACCGAAACCAAACAATGACATCGCACATCAATCCGGTTCTAACCGGTTGGCGTGACAGCGGCCATTAATATAGTGCCGGGGATGTCGGGGGGGAGTGGGGGGCGGCAAACATGGCGGATTTGTTTTGGCGCGCTCCAAAATACGATTAATTGATACGAGACACGCTAGCGTTGTGTTATCCCGTTTTCGATATGCGAATTTGTGTGAACTATTACATAAAGTGTGATTGCGTTCGCTGTTTTAGAATGAGGCTTTGTTGTGACTGTTTAACAGGTTTTTTTTAAGTATGGCAACACTGGAATTACGCCTAAAACCTTTATGGTTGAAAAAAGGTTAAAGACGTATAATTTTTTTTTAACTGAGGTATTATGTTTTTTATTCTTACGTAGTTAAGTTTGTGTTAGTTCAAATTTTGTACAAAATTGAAACGGGATTAGAATAATCTTAAACCTTAGTTTTTAAGATTTCGTTACTAATACTTTTGTATAGATTCTTTGTGATCTGAATTATTTTATTATATTATTAAAGTAATGTACCTAAATAAATGAATATGAATCCATATTAATACACTCCAAACCCTACTATTACAGAAAGTGTCACATTGAACTATAAAACATAATTTTAAAAGCTGTTTAACAAAAGTTGTTCCGGTCCTTTCATTTTGCGTGACTGCGTTGTATCCAATGACACCTATTGAAGGGGTAAAGAATTTTACAAATATTAACGGAACGAGGAAACGGGCTCGAAGGTCAGAAGTCAGCCTTTGTAAAGGCTTCCAGTTAATTCTTTATTTCAGCGATATTGGTGAATGTCACACTATGTAGGCGCGTTTTATTTGTTTCGGCTCGAAGGACCAAAAAAATATTTTGAGCAAAAATGTTCTCTATGATTATCGTGAAAAAACTAAGTCACACGAAAAAGTTTTTAAGCATATTCGATTTTAAATAGGTGCGAAATTCCCGTAAAACGCAGACATAGTAATTTTTTTAAATATCTCTTATCACATTATATTTTAGACGTTATTGTAATGGTTAGATTCATGTGTTTATATTTAAACGGATAACATTGAGATACGAGAATAATTGATACTTTCAAACTAAGGTTCACCTAATTATAACTCACAAAAAGACATCCTTATTACATAATGGAAACAATACTTATAATTATTTCGGTATCTGCATGTTTTCCTTATCATAAATATCAAATAAAGATATTATCCAGCGACAGGTTAATTAGTCGGCGTAAATTAGATATTTTTCTCATTATTCATGATATTATGAAGAGGCTGTGCATGAATTGAGGTAAAAATAAAAGTATTTTGTATGAATGAGGTCAAATAAAGTATTGTTATGTTTTATTATTTGGTAGGCAGAACTCTGAACTCTCCCGAGCTGTAAATTAGTTTATAGATACAAATAGATAAGATTAAAACCTAGATCCAAAACAATTGAAAACTCAGCTGAAGTCTTGTCACCTAACTACATAATACCTAATACTATATGCCATTAAATATGAGACCTTACAGTACAAAAAATAGGCAGTATAATCGTAGATCCACCCGATACCCGTACCGAAAAACTATGTCAATGGTATCCTGAAACTTAACGCTTGAAAGACATTTCGGCCTGAAAACCATCTATTCATGCGTACTGACGTTATCGCTCGTTCTTGTCGGACAACTTTAGGAAATTTATGAAAAATTCACGTTACATTACACTCACTTTAGTACTGAAACTTTTTCTTGAAGTTATAAATAGAAATACCCACTGATTCTTTGACTAAGATTTAGGTACTAAATCTAGTATCTAGACTTATAATATTATAAAGCTGAAGAGGTTGTTTGTTTGTTTGAACGCTCTAATCTCAGGAACTACTGGTCCGATTTGAAAAAAAATATTTCAGTATTAGATAGATCGCCCGGGGAAGGCTATAGGCTATATATCATGACGCTACTACGACCAACAGGAACAGAGTATCAATTAAAAATGTTTGGGAAAAATGGGGGGAAAAATCAACTTCTACGGGAACTAATAATAATCTACATCTACACTATCTACACTAATATTATAAAGAGGAAAGATTTGTATTTTCGTATGTAACGAATAAACTCAAAAAGTACTGGACCGATTTGAAAAAATATTTCCATGTTACATAGCCCATTTATCTGGGAAGGCTATAGGCTATATATCATCACGCTACGACTAATAGGAGCGGAGTAGTAATGAAAAATGTTGCAAAAAACGGGGGAAAAACTTATAAGACCACGCGGTTGAAGCTGCTGGCGGGAAGTTAGTAATTAATATATTTATTGAATTGAACACATTTTACAAAGTAAATAAACCCACCAAACTGTGTGACAGTTTGTCGGCGGGAATAGCGCTCAGTATACATTTGGTATGAATTAACAGGGATTTACTTATTATCTAGAATTGTGTTTAACTATGCAGTTTGTTTAATGTGATCTATCACAAACATATAAAAAAGGTAGCAGTGAATACTTACTTATATAATAGGTATTATATTTTTGCGAATTTAAACGAACGAAATATTTGAACGAAGTCGCGTGCAAAGGCTAGTATGTAATATACAAAAATAATCTTTCAATGTAATTTCCTCGAGTTTTGTGTTCTTTTGGGCTACGGATAATCCTTATGAATTATCTACCACGGCAGCGGCATGGTACTGCACGGAAGGCATTGGGCTCGTACAGGCAAAAAAAAAAACAGTTACCTTTCTTGCCCTATAGTCGTTAGATTTCGTATTAGTGGCCGAACAAAAACCTAAACAATATATAAAAACACAATTGTGTTCCCCCTACAAACTCGTACAGGGGGGCTAGACAAGTTGCATTTTGACATTCGAATCGACAAACAAAATGTATGGAAATGACATAAGCTTTCGACAAATCGGGCTGTCACTAATGTCATTTCCATACATTTTGATTGTCGATTCGAATGTCAAAATGCAACTTGTCTAGCCCCCCTGGCAAATCGCACTTACGTTTCCTTGAGTAGTTAGATATCGTATTAGTTAGTGGTCGAACGAAAATCTAAACAATATATAAAAAAAACTATTGTGTTCCCCCTACAGTAAATGACCAAATCTATAGAAGAATCAGAATCTAATACTTCGTTATTGGCAACCTCAATAAGCCTGGCAGCAGTCCTTCAGAAATAATGAACAACAACCTATAATATAATAGATGAGTGTATATAACGGAACAAAACCAATTGTAGGACCAATAACTGGGATAGATGTGGGGATAGCAATAGAATAGGTCACGAAATTGGGTTATATTATACAAGGTGGAAGGGACATCGACGCACATCCGAATACCATGAGTTCAGTACATGATTCTGCGTGGAAATTTTCATTAATTTTTCAATTTTTTGTGCAGTTTTTTTTCTTGAACGTGTAAAGAATCATTATTTCTATGTACCCAATTTAGATTTATAATAAAAAAAAACATTATTTCATTTATTTGGTATCGCGCGGTATAACATTCACCGCGGAGCGTTATAATCGCGTTTTTAGCAATCCACTGCGCGCTCAAAAATTTCAATACCTGTAATAACCGATCATTTTCTACATGAATGTCCTAGATCATTTTATTTATGACCTTGAGTGAAACCTTGTCACGACGTTTGTGCGTCGATGTCCCTTTCACCTTGTATTATAACTATGTAATCTAACACAAAAATGTACAACAAGTATTTAGAACAACTTGGTCTTGTAGTCATGAAAAAACGTATAATTTATTGGTCTTTAGAGCGGCGGGTCCTTTAAGGTCTTTGGTGCCCCATATCTCGGCAAATATAGACTTAACTACATTTTGACGACATGCTTGGCGTAGTGGATAAGCAATCGGCTTGACACCACGGGCCGTAAGTTTCAATCTCGTATGGAATAAATATAATATTATTATGTATACTTTTGCATGCCTAAGCCGCGGAACAGATTTCAATCCAATTTGGCAAGAAGATAGGATCCCGCAGGCTACCTTTATTTTTTAATAACTCTTTCTAGATTTTCAAGGCGAGAATGAATATACATTATTTGAGTTTGTGTGCTATATCTAAGGCAGCATCATCACTTGCCATCAGGTGAGGTGTTGCCAAACGCACTCAAATCTATACAAATATTGTAAAGAGAATTATGTGTAGTCGCAGCAGAAGATGCAAAAAAAATCAATTTATTTTATAATATTTTATTCAATAAACTACACTATTACAATATTAAAACTTATTATAATTACAAGTACTAATTAGTCGACGATTGACCAAAGAGTGTCTTCCGAAATTCCTGCATGTGGCGTCAATGGTGTCGTCTTCGGCACGTTGCGCTGCGTCAGCTTCTAGGTACGCGCAATGTTGTCAAGTGCGATCGAGGGCATCGCTTAACTAGCAATATACTTCGACTATGCCTGCGTAACAAGAGCAAAGATTTGTTTGTTTGTTTGCATTGAATAGGCTCCGAAACTACTGGACCGATATGAAAAATTCTTTCGAAGTGTTAGATAGCCCATTTTTCGGGGAAGGCTATAGGCTATATACCATCACGCTACGACTAATAGGAGCGGAGCAGCAATGAAAAATATTGCAAAAACGGTTTATAATAAAAATGTATGGGAAACTAGGATCAAAGCGAATACAGCGAATATGATTCCATAAAAAAGAGCAATCAACGTCAGAATACAAGTCGGAGAAGCTTTTCTAAAAAAGGAAACATGACTGTAATTACTTCTGAGTGTGAGCGAATCGTACATGACTCAAAGAAAAACATGTTTCCCTATTATCGAAAAAGAAACAGGAAAATATAAATCTGTACACACAATTTTGTGAGGATCATTTAGAATCACAAAGATTGGTCCTTTTAGGGTTCGAGATGCGGGCTCAAAAGGAAATTGTTTTATTGGCTATTCATAGAAACGTAGTTCGTGCCTCGGAGAACACGTTAAGCCGTCGGTCCCGAAAATCTAAGACTGTCGTTAGTGATTATTATCAGATGCCTCAAAAAATTGATAGCAGTATATTTTTAGGAAATTAATAAATACTAATATGACTGCCTCGTTGATCTAGTGGTCCCAAACGCGACTGCTACGCTAGAGGTCCTGGGTTCGATTCCCGGGTCGAGCAAAGTGTTGTTGGGTTTCCTGTGAAATTCCCAATAGCAGCTCGGAGTCTGGATTTGTGCCCGGTTTATGGCAATAGGCTCGCCCCCTATTACATGGGACCTAAACATACTGGCGAAATGTGGGTGTACATTAGTACGCCTCTGCCAACCCCTTCGGGGAACATGGGCGTGAAGGTATGAAGAAGGTAATATGACATTATAAATTATGGTTAAAAAAGAGGACCAAAAAAGGAGGAGAATACTGAACCAGATATCATTTATTCAAATTCAAACAGTAATTAATATTCCAAATTCAAATAGTAATTTATATTCTAAATTCAAACAGTAATAGTTGTTCGCTGTGTATACAATGCGTCAAACCTGTAAGTATACATAACCTATACTCGTATCTGTTTTTTATGTGTTTCAATTTAAACCTTTTAATCAAACCATCATAAATTGTCCTATCTTTTTCCCAACCATGTTGGGGTCATCTTCCAGTCTAACTAGATGCGGCTGAATATCAGAATTGTACATTAAACAACTGCCTTCAGACCTGTACAACCTCTGGGCAATAACGATATTCGATAGATAGTCTAACAGTTGAAACCTACCCTATAAAACATGCGAAATGCTTTATGTTATGTTAAATTGATTCAGATTATACAATAGCAAAGGAAACGTGTGCCTAAAGCCTTATCACGATATGTACCATTAATTTCAGTCGTTTTACATATTATTTTCATTCCTAACCAACATTACTTACTAGCATTTTATACAACCTTAACTAAAGAAGTTACCTAACATATAATATACGAACCGAAGTACAGTTGCCATAAAAACTTCTGTTCCACTGACATGTAGGTAATGGTTGCAAAAAAAGTGTTGAAGGAAGAGACACATAAAGATAACTCACGTTTGCTTTACTTATGCAGTCAGTATTTACCTTCGATGGTGACCAACACGCACTTTGAATGTAACTGTACTCCCCCAAGAGGGTAGGCAGAGATATTGTGCACCTACAATATGATGGTTTATTTTAGGTCCTATGTAGTAAGGTGCGAGCCTATTGCCATCAACTGGAAAAATCACAAATCCAGACTCCGAGCTGCTACTGGGAATTTCACAGAAAAACCCAACAACACTTTTCTCGACCCAGGGATCGAACCCCGGACCTCTAGCGTAGCAATGCGCTTGGGACCGCTAGACCAACAAGGCAGTCATTGTGATTGTCGTTTAACTACTTAATTAAATAATTCAATAATATACTGACTTCTGACACTTACGCGAATACTAGACATTGATATAAAATAACTTTTTACGGATTTTATCGCGTTATATAGTATTTTATTTTATTCCCGACGTTTCGGACCCTATATAGCGCCCATGGTCACGGGTGACTAAGGTGGTAGGCGTCTTGACGTTTTAATTACTAACAGCTACCCTACATTTTTGTTAATTATTGGCAAATTCAATAGGTAATACTTTGCTCGTGTCAGCTAAATCACACATTAACTCCAACGAAGGACCTCTACCTCATTAGTCACTCTTACAATCACTACACTAATAAGCCAATTCCAAAAAAAAAAGCATTCAAATAATATCGTCTAAACGACATTATAGCCAATAAAACGCAAAATAATATAATTTTGGCATTGCGTGCTTTTCCTTTGCCTACAAAAAGCGTTTACAAGTCTAAGCTTACGGCTACATTGTCTGCTTAAGCATTTTATTGCTGTATTCAATTGCTGCTAATAATATAGTAGCAAGTTCAAATATAGTTGGCAATTTCGTAATTCGAGGCTAGGAATTCAACCGTGATCTTTTATGTTTTAATTCGTTCGGTTTCAAGAAATTATTTCTCCAAAGAACTTTACAATGTTCGCTTATAAGAGAAACAATAATTATCCTTAAAGTAAATAATATCGGAGATGAGTTATATACATATTTTTTTAAATATCTAAATTGTACAGGTAAATTTTAATGAAGTATGGTATACAATCATATTATAACAAAGAAGATTCCTGATACTTATTTCTGACACTTACGCGAATACTAGACATTGAAATAAAACTACTTTTTACGGATTTTATCGCGTTATATTGATATTATTTTAATCCCGACGTTTCGGACCCTTTACAGCGTCCATGGTCACGGGTGACTAAGGTGGTATTCTTCAGACACTCTTTCAATGTTTTGCGGTTTTGTGCTAGATGTCGTCGGCATTTCCTAACTGACGACCTCTGAGAAGAAACGCCGAAACAAACTCAGAGAATCATGGTCTCTTTTAAAGTCCAGACATAGTTTTTTTTAGTTTCAAATATGTGAGTGTCACAAAGTAGGAATATGTCTGCAACGGCCTTTTGAAGTAAGGAAAGGAAAATATACGGAAATGATAATACTTTAACATTGCTAAATACGAACGCAGTTTAGTTTTCTAGGGGTTCCGTACCCGAAGGGTGCCAACGGGACACTATTACTAAACCTCCGCAGTCTATCCGGCTCTCTGTCAGCGAGCTGTATCTCAAGAACCGTAATAGATAGATTTGAAATTTTCACACAGTTTCTATTTCTAGTGGTACAAATGGTACGGAACCGTTTATGTGAGGGCCCGACTCACACTTGACCAGTATTTTTAATTTGCCCCTCAATGAAACTCCAATACTTTAATAACGTTTACAATAAAACCGACAAAACAGTAATTTAATCATCCCTATTTAAAACTTAGACAATAAAAATTCAACCCCTGCAATGAACCTCTTTTCTAAACTCAAAACCGTCTTAAGAAAAAAAAGTTATGATATTTCGGCAAGTGATTTAATGGCTGTTTCACATTGGTACAGCCACTGGCGCCAGTATCTGGCAAGTCCATTAGCAGCGCAGTTTGAAATCGCATAAATATTGTTTACACAAGCAAGATGCCAAAAGGAGGGTAATGCTTTACACCTACTGAGGCATTTATGAGCGTGATTTATCATAAGCTACTTAAGTAGTTGAATTTATTTTGACGAATTGGTAGAAAAGTTCTTTATACCTTTGTTTTTATAATAGATATTTAGAAAGGTTTAATAATGTATTATGAATAAGTTTTTTCATTTATTTATTGACACTTGCTTCGTAAAAGCATTGAATTTTTGAGACTACCTGAACAAATAAGGGATTATAATTATTATTTTTATGTGGTAAACTCTACTGCTTAGTTCGTGTAGAGTGCCTGTACTGTCGCTAAGCAATAACGAGCTAACATTACTGTATTCATATTTGAAGGGTAATAAAATTACGAGCCAAATGAAGTTTTGCAACCCTAGGTCTCAAAATGACAGGGAATTCCTATAAATTATTAATCCTGTTATTTGGAACAAACGAAGACTTCCTACTACTTCCTACTCTATACACAATACATAACACTACAATCTGACTGGTGGCATACGTCCGATCCCTGTGGTGGTCAATGGGGGAGGCCTTTGTCCAGCAGTGGACCTCTTTTGGCTCATAATTATAATGGTATGTTCTGATTTTCTACTCATCGCTTTATTATTCTGATAGAAAAACAGTATAAAAATCGTATCATAACTGTATTTACTAAGTTTACTATATCTACAATATTTTACTACACACGTCCGAACCCGGCCTTATCGTCCCGCATCGACTGTATCAACGGCTTAATATTCTCTACCCTAAAATATTCCAATTTCCATTAAAACCGTCGGAAATAAGGCCAGGTTTTTTAGCCATAACACGAGTCACCTGCTCGGTCGATCGTTAAATTTCCATACGTAACCTAAAGGAGCCGGTGTCGGTGTTAACGGAAGGTGTAAACAAGGGGGGTGGGGGGGGTTCGTGGGGCTCCAGTGACAGCCAGCTTAGAGCCCTTAAGTCTAAACTTCTTATCGGATGAGATAATGGCGAAGCTTTGGAAATTAGCGCTAATAGTGTTTGGAGAAGAAACTTGAGAATACTTTGGACAGAAAATAAATATCCGGCTATGTACAACGATAATAGGGGAATTCGGTTCAACGCCAGTAACTTACGGCAACGCCTCAACGGATATCAATGAAATATGGATAAAAACAGGAATTTTAACGTTTCGATATTATACAGGGTTATTTAAACCGAGCGGCTTGTGGTTAAGTTATTACTACACCTCCAGACCCCTCCGTGCCTCGGAGAGGACGTAAAGCCGGTTCCCGCTGTCATACGAACACGTATGACAATCGTTAGTGGTAGTCAGAAGCCCTAAAAGCCTGACAACCAGCCTATCCTTCGAATATCGGTATTGGCCAAGAAAATGGCATGTGGAGGCCTGATGGCAGTCGTTTTGTGTAAAATACTGATATTCAGCCGCATCTGGTTAGACTGGAAGCCGACCCCAACATGGTTGGGAAAAGGCTAAAAGAAGACAGGGTTCTTTGTAAATGTAGTTTGCACACCATGTGTGCAAAAAAATTGGCGATTTTTTATCATGGAAATTCGTAATACTATATTTTTCCTGCTCTAATTTGCAAAAATTGTAGGGAAACGAAAAGGATGGCAATAATAGTCATATATGCACCCGCATACTGCACATTTTCGCTTAGGTTGCATTCTAATCGTGGGAGAGGAAATTTTGTGTAAAGTGCCATCGGAAATTTAATTTTTACAATATTATAAACCAACATTTTCTAACAATAAATCGCTCGTGGTAATTATTAGTTACTTTTAGTTGAGTTTCATTTAGCCGGAAAATGTACCGAAAAACGGCTTATTTTTTCTTCAGATTATGTAACCGCACCCATAAATATAGAAAGAAACACATTTGATATGTACAGAAAGAGATAGATATGTATATAAAGCGGTATATCCGATAAGTTATATCCGAATCTATCCGATATGTAGGTCCTACACATCAAGGTCAGTGTGCTACATTTTATCGGATTTTACCAAAAGACGCCGAATTGAAAGCATAATATTGTCCATGAATATTCATGGCCCCATATAGGGCACACACGGCTTATGACTAACGATGCCTTGTTGGGTTTAATGTGGCACGTTTTAGAAGTCCATTATTGCTCATGTATCAAAAAATAGCTTTAAGGGTCGCACTCAGAAACGTCAAATTAACGTTAATGAATCATTAACAAACAGTAGCTTCTATTATCTTGGCCTGTTTGAGTTTGTTGTCACTGTACTAAGATACTGGACTGGTACTGGACGGACGAACGAGGGTTAACTCTATGATATATGATATGATTGACAGAGATGCTGCGACATAATTTTGTCGATAAATTATATGAATTCTCGTCTCCAGTCATAGTTTAGGCGCAAGATAAGTGTTTATATATGTATGAATTTCTTGTACAACTTCTCTAGCGGTAGGTTGAGGAACTAAAATGTTTAAAACAACCGATAAAAAGAATTCACGTATATTGCAACGTAAAAACATACTACCAATTCATAATAGGGACTGCTTCACTGGTCTAGCTGTCGCAAGCGCGAATGCTATGCTAGAGACTTGAATTCAATTTCCGTGTCATGTAAAGATTTTCTATGAAATTCCCATTAGCAGCTCAGAACCTGGAATTATGGCCAGTTGATGCCAATAGGCTCGCCCTCTATTAAATGGGACATAGACATATGGGCGAACTATGGATGTATAGCAGTAGATACAGTCAGGAGCAGAAACATGTATACACTAACAAAAGTGCTAAATCGATTTTCTTCTAAAGTACTAATAGAACTTTTGTGATTACGAACACGGTATTTACTAACCAATACTATAGTGACATTGGTGTTATCGTTCCTTCATGAAAAAATCGCTTTAGCCCTTTTGTAAGTGTTTATATGTCTGAAGCCTTCGAAATGTGGGCCTACAGACGTATGCTGGCTATTAGCTGGACACACAAAGTGACCAATGAAGAAGTTCTCCGCCGGAGAAACTCAAACAGAGAAAAGTTGGTTATCTGGGACACATTATGCGACATGATAGATACCAACTGCTGCAACTTATAATGATGGGCAAAGTGGCTGGAAAAAGATCAGTAGGCCGAAGGAGAAAGTCGTGGCTACGTAATGTTCGCGAGTGGACCGGCATCAACAGTGCCGCTGAACTGTTCCGTCTCGCGAAGGACAGACTGGAGTTTTCGAAAATGACAGCCAACCTCCAGTAATTGCAGAGGCACTTCGAAGAAGAAGAAGAAGATAATTATGTCTGTGCTCGTGACTGTACACTTCTGCTTAACTCTTCCGGGAGTACGGGCGTGATGGTACGTTGATATGGTCAAAAGTAAATTCACGTAAGTAGACTAAAACATAGCTATATCAATTTAATACGCGGTGTCTGTCTGTTTGCATAATACATGTATTAGTGCGATTTATACCGTGGTATGCGCGATACTGGGCTGGTACTGTGACGTGTATAATTAATGTTAATAAGTTGTGATATGCCGGTCGAGCGTGATACTAAACCCTGGTGTTCTAGTTTATAGTTTTAACATACCATCACACCTGTATTCCCTGAAAGGATAAGCAGTGGTGTACTTCTGTGTGCCTACAGTCTTGACGGTAAGTTTAGGTCCCATATAATAACGAGAGGTCCTGGGTTCCAGGTCGAGAAAAGTGTCCTTGGATTTGAGATTTTGCAGTAAAATTCCAGTAGCAGCTCGGAAACTTTTTGAATAAATAAATAAATGAATATCCTGGGAGATGATACACAGCACCATCGGGTCCCAAACTAAGCAGAGCTTGTACTATGGGTACTTGACAATGGATATAGTACTTATATACTTTTTTTTGTAAATAAATGTTTATAATACATAAGAAACACCCAGACAAACACAAACACTTTAAATATGTTCATCACAACAAATGTTTGTGACCTGTGGGAATCGAACCCACGACCTCGTGATCAGCAGCTCGGTACTCGAACCACTAGACCACAGACGTCATATATATTATCACTTCCTCAGCATTATAAATAAATGCCTAGGTCTGCCCCCAAAAATATGCCTTTGAAATCTGAAAAGATTATCATTTTCGATTTTTATACTTATTTCGTTCAAATCATGCTCTAATTATTTTATTTCAGACTAGCTTCGCCCGCGTGGTCTTATAATTTTTTCGCCCGTTTTTGCAACATTTTTCATTACTACTCCGCTCCTATTAGTCGTAGCGTGATGATATGTAGCCTATAGCATGAATTCCCCGATAAATGGGCTATCTAACATGGAAAGAATTTTTCAAATCGGTCCAGTACTTTTTGAGTTTATTCGTTACATACAAAAATACAAATCTTTCCTCTTTATAATATTAGTGTAGACTACAATGATAAGATTTTAATAGCTGGAGCTGTTAATATTACTGATAAGATAATGATAAGTCGAGATTTCTTTCAGTTTTATATGCCAAGGTTGAACGCGCCAAGTGAGAAACTCATTAGTGTTGTAGAAGTTTAGGCCTAAATAAACAGAGATAAGGAGTGATTTTCAATGACATTTTTTTTGTTTGAAGCGATACTTCTGATTTGTAATCTACAAATACAGTCACGACCAAAAATATATACACTAATAAAAGTTCTAAATCGATTTTCTCCTAAAGTACTAATAGAACCATTGTGATAATATTACGAACCAATACTATAAAAAAAAAGTTAATTTATTCATGAAAAAATGTTACAGTAACTCTGCCGAGTTTTCCCAGTAAGTAATCGTGGATACTTGTGTTGGGAATAACTCGCTTCTTCATTTGACACTATATTTCCATAACAATTAAACCAAGGAAAATGCAACAATAATAAAAATATGAATCTATAATGACATCGGTTATATCACAAAGTTGCAATCGTTCATTTATGAAAACATCGCTTTAGCCCTTTTATAAGTGTTCATATGACTACGCTCGCGACTGTACCTGACCTCTCATGACGAAAAAAAAAAATCCACTAACACATTTTTCACACAGACTTCAGACGCCGTCGAGAAAATCTCTCAGGCATGCAGGTTTGCTCACAATGTTTTCCTTCACCGTTAAAGCGAGTGATAATTACGCACATGATTTCGAAAAGTCAGAGGTGCGTGCCTTGGATTCGAATTTGAGACCTTTGACTTGACAGTCCAGTGGTCATACCCCTAGGCTATCACTGCTTTTTTTTTCAGTCAACCTAAGTCAACGTAAATCTTAAGTTTTGTGATATTTTACAGAGTAGAACAGAGCTCAAGTAGGTAGGTAAAGTATATAGCTATGTACAGTTCTGACAACATAACTATGCGTCTTTACATATGCAAATATGTAAAAATATGACACCTAAAATTATATAAATATTATAAGGCCTGTTTCCCTACCTAACTGCCGAATATATTGAAACATGGAACATTTGTGTGAAATTATCTGCCAATTAATTTAACGGGAAGTTATCAGGAGGTGGTAAAACGGACCTTTAAAAACTTATTCGAGCACTAACCTCATTGGTGTTCCACCTATGCCTCTGAGCTGCAAAGTGTTCAGCTCTGGGCAGACTCTCCAAGTTCTCCGGCAATTTGATTGGCTCGCCATCTGAAACAAGCAATAATTTTTTTGTTAAATAAGCAATAAAAATATTAATCTGTACATCAATTGCAAGGAGCCTGACGAAAGCCACTGACGACGCTGGGGAAGTCGCGAAGTTTTGACCAAACCAATTTGTTTTTTAATCGTGCAATCGTAACGAAGAAGGAACCTGAGGTGAAGATGAGATGATGAATAGGTCTGCTGCGTTTCTTATGGGCATGTACAACACACAAGAACTGCCATGATAAAATTAAGAGCCAGATCCCTGCGCACTTGCGCACGCGCAGTCGCTAGGTGCTTTTAAGAGACGGACACGCAATTTATCGTGCTGTATTAAAAAAACTCAGTAACAGGATCTGTGCCTGGTTAATAGCAATAGGCCATGGGGAGGCTTTTGTTCAGCAATGGACCTCTTTTGCCTGATATGATAATAATAATGAATGGCAATAGGCTCGCCTCTTTAAGATTTAAAAAGATATCTGTGAATTATCTTTTTGTATTTTTTAAGCATTTTCCATGCTAAGATTACAAGTTATTTTTAATGAAGGAAAAAATCGGCGGGCGGGCAGGATTCGCACCTGCGCCTTCTGGTTCGGTACACCAGACGCTCTGACCACTAAGCCACCGCTCGCCCTGCTCGCCAGTCGAAATCTTCCTCCACATTCTAATTTACGTCTTAAGGTGACGTAGCGACATCTATTGTGAAGAATGCTTCACATTATGGTAGCTTAGTGGTCAGAGCGTCTGGTGTACCGAACCAGAACGCGCAGGTTCGAATCCTGCCCGCCCGCCGATTTTTTCCTTCATTAAAAATATCTGTGAATTGTTGCGAATACACAACTAGCTACCCACGAAAGATAAAGTTCTTCTTGAACACATGGATGCTGCTATTCAAACTTCATCCAGTACTTATGTGCTATCTACCTTAGAACTAGGCTGCAGACCTGCCAAGTCCAGCTTCGTATTACAATACGTGTTCCGTGCAAGTATTCCAACAATGCCGGCTAGAGGTGCGAAATTCTCGGCACACGACATAAATTGTTCTCGCGGCCGGCCGGCCGAATTTATTGATGTCTAAATCTTGTTGCGGGACCATCCGTCGACTTTGTCCCGTATAGTGGGGCATTAGTTAAGTGACAGATAAACTGTCAGGCCCGTTTTAGGGGGGCTCTAGCAGCGATCAGTTTGAGTACAGATTTGGCACTGGCATTTTATGCCATGGAGGTAAATTGCTTTAATGGTACATAACAATCACGCCTGTATTCATCAAAGGGATAAGCAGAGTGCAGTACTGTTGCCGGTATGATTTTCCTATAACCGAACACAAGTCCCTGTATAAATAAACAGACTGCTACGCGAGGTCCTGAACTCGGTTCCCAGGTCAAGCAAAGTTTTATTGAGTGCTATAAAATTCTCATTAGCAACCTGGAGTTTATATTTGTATACAATCAATAGCCATAGGCTTACCCCTTATTATGTGGAACCAAAGCATAGCAGCGAATAGTGGGGACAGTACACCCTTGAGGGTAGACAGGCGTAACGCTATGTTTCAATGTTTTTTTTTTTCAATTTTAAAATGCCTAGTTTGCTTATCCAAAAGTCCACATCAAACAAACGCCGCCTACTTCTAAAAGCACGTCTTCATTTTTCACAATGTCCCCGAAACTAAACCACCCCAAAATCCGGGGAACTCAAGCGCAAATAAAACAATAAACTCTACCCTGAACGAGGTGAAAACTGCCCCGTTTTTGGCAGCATTCGTCAAGAATGTCTGCACTGCTAGCGGGGCCACTGCCTTTCAAACAACCACTTTACCCCATCCCCCAAACACCCCAAACGCGACCTTATCTATCCAGCAATAAAGACCCGAATAAGCGCATTTATAATCATGTATTTCGAAGCAATCGTCCAACTTGTTGAAATTCCGCCGCCGTCCGCGTTAGCGACTGCAAATTTAACTTTTACAACCCTGTGCTGTATTTGATATTTACGTTAGGGGGATAAGGTTCATTTTGGCTTGGTTTTTGGTGGATGCTTTGGGATTTTTAAGTTGGTAGGGCGTGTAGGATGTAGGAAATTCGCTAGCCAAGCTTTTGGTCTAGTGCTTACTAATTTCGCACCGAATCGTGGCTAACGGATAACGTGGACGACATTCTCCGCTTTTATTTGGGCGAATTTCTTAGATTTTTCTGGGAGGTCAAAGGTATTTGGCATGTTGTTACCGTCCCGAATTAATTTTGTTTAGGCCCCAGTTGGGATTGCCGGTGGTAACCGTGCAAAGGCCAAATAAGCTGGGCAGTTTACTTCTTATCAAGAACTGTTCTTTAATTTACGTAGAAAGAAAGCAAATACAAATATTACTTATTAATAATATTACAATATTACTTCATGTTGTCTTTGAACCGCGCAACTTGATTTTGACTCTTTGGTACCTGTGTTAATGATCTAATGTTTTTTTTATTTTTTTTTATTATTAATAATATTAACTTATAAGTCTGACATTGTAATGATGATAATTTTACACCGAAATGATTATGTTATTATGATTTGTATGTAATTTTGACATTATTTGATTTGATAAATTATGTCTGGACTTTAAAAGAGGCCAAGATTCTCTGAGTTTGTTTCGGCGTTTCTTCTCAGAGGTCGTCAGTTAGGAAATGCCGGCAACATCTCGAAAAAAAAAGTAAAATGTTGACTTTGAAAAGTGTCTTTAAAAGATCTATTTACAGAAATAAATATCATTTATCCAATTGACGCAATTTGAGCATACACAATAAAAGCTAGTTGAGAAAAGGAAAAAGATATTTACTTTACAACGATAACATAAATTATTATAATAGTCTATGATTTGTTATACATAGGTTTATTGTGTAAAAAACTACTGAAATATTCGACAACGTTTGTGTTTGTGATCTAGTGGTTCGAGTACCGGACTGCTGATCACAAGGTCGTGAGTTCGATTCCCACAAAAATATTTAACTGATGAACTTAAGTTAACTTAACTTAAGTTAAAGTTAACTTAACTTAAGTTATTATAAGTATTTCCAAAATATATTATGTAAAAAAAAAACTAAAAATAATGATATCCATTGTCTAGTACCCATGGTGCTGTGTTATATGTCCCAGAATATTTATTTATTTTATTTAGGTACATCAATATTTCTTTAAACAATGCTTTCTTTATCAAACAATAAAATCAGTGTAGCAATAATAAAACCTAAAGCAAATTGCCCATTAAAATAAGGTTCGTAACTCATATCTAATATATAAAACAAAGTCGGGATTGTTACAACACTTATAACTCGAGAACTGCTGGACCGATTTTCATGATTTTTGATTTGTTGGATTTGTCTCCGCCCCGAATACCAGAAAAACAATTAAAACGGGGTTCAAGGCGTGAGTGAAGCTGCGGGGAAAAGCTAGTCTATACTAATATTATAAAGAGGAAAGATTTGTATTTTTGTATGTAACGAATAAACTCAAAAAGTACTGGACCGATTTGAAAAATTCTTTCCATGTTAGATAACCCACTTATCGGGGAAGGCTATAGGCTATATATCATCACGGTACGACTAATAGGAGCGGAGTAGTAATGAAAAATGTTGCAAAAACGGGAGAAAAATTATAAGACCACGCGGGCGAAGCCGCTGGCGGGAGGCTAGTATCAAATAAAAGCAATAAATTGTATTGAGTGCAACACCGAAAAAACATTTGTACTAGCTGTCTTAGGTTGATAAGGCCTATTTTTCACATTTTCCCTGTCCATCCAAAGTATGTTTGGTAGTCTAATAACGCTATTAGTGATGAGACAGCCATTGTACCCGTAGTTTATTACCTTTATTACTATTACATCTTCCTATAATGATGAGGGGCTCGTGGTTAAGTTATAGCAACGCTGATCAGCCGATCTGCAAGGTCGCTCACTTGTCACTTGCCGCGGTCAGTCTGTAGATGGGTGACCATTCTTAACATATCGAGACTCCGTGCCACGGAAAACACGTAAAGCCGTCGGTCCCGGTTGTCATACGAACACCTATGACAATCGTTAGTGGTAGTCGGAAGCCCAAAAAGCCTGATAGCCAATCCTTCGAATATCGGTATTTCCCAGAAATTGGGTTGCGGAGGTCTGATGGCAGTCGCTTCGTGTAAAATACTGATATTCAGCCGCATCTGGTTAGACTGGAAGCCGACCCCGACATGGTTGGGAAAACGCTATGAGGATAATGACATCTTAAGATGGTATACAATAAATATTATTTTATCTATTCATCTATCTATCTCCTATGCAATAATAGGTTTATACGTACAGTTGGTCAAAGAACTCACAGAAAACTAACATAATAACTACTAGCTGAAAACTAGTATTGTGCCCGCACAGTAATTACTGAGCTGGTTTCCTTGCCACACATAATATTATTATTCAAATTCAAATATTTTATTTCAATTAGACCATATAAGTAGGTACTTTCGAAAAGTCAAACTAGTTGCACGGTTCCAAAAAGTTGGACTTATGGAGAAGAGCCGGCAAGAAACTCCATAGTCACTCTTAAAAAAAATATTATATAAATGGTTACAGTAATAATTTAGTTTTGAGGATAGTGCAGTTCGATATGTAAAATTAAAGAGTACTTGCCTATTAAATAAAAGAATATTATTGTTTTTACTTTTTAACCCCCGACGCAAAAACGACGGGGTGTTATAAGTTTGACGTGTCTGTGTGTGTGTGTGTGTGTGTGTGTGTGTGTCTGTCTGTGGCATCGTAGCTCCCAAACGGATGAACCGATTTTGATTTTGTTTTTTTTATTTGAAAGGTGAATTAGTCGGGAGTGTTCTTAGCTATGTTTGATGAAAATCGGTCTACGAGGGCCGCCGCCACAAAATAGCGAATTACATATTTATTCACAAATCCCTCAATATGGGTATCAAATGAAAGGGCGTAGCTAGGAGAATACTATACACTATGATAAATTTCAAATCCAAGATGGCCGCCACCACAAAATGGCAAATTACATTTCGTGTCGGGGGTTTTCTAAATTTTTAATTTATTCCTAGTGTTTTTTACGATTTTTCTCTCCATAAAAACCTTTCTCGAACAAAAGCAATCAGCCAAATCGGTTTAGCCGTTCTCGAGTTTTGCACTTAGCAACACATTTAGCGATTCATTTTTATTTATGTAGATCGAATTCCTTGGCATGCCAAAGGTCCATTTTTAACCGACTTCAAAATAAGAGGAGGTGGGTCGATTCGAATGTATTTTTTCGTGTGTATGTGATAATTCACATATACTGATTCACACAAAAGGGATATTTGACCAGAATTGTTTAATAAGGATTATTAATTAAAGCACGTTGTTTCATTGTCAAGGTCACAAAAAACAGTTGTTCTAGAAATTTGTTTATTTATTTTACAACAATTAGAACTTATATCTAATCACAATATATTAAAATGGTCTATATGCTTTGCATCACACCCGTTACAGAAAAGATACAATTAGGGCCTGTTACACAAGTTTTATCTGACAAAAATTACAGTAGTAATTACGATTATCCGTAACTATGGCCACACCTGTGACACTCCATACAAACTTTCCGATACCGCTGCACACTACAATACCAAATGTCTAACTTGTCAAAATTACGTTTGTATACGTGCAAATGTTTGCGTGACGGTGCGTAGGGTTTGTTGGCAGTCCGGAAAGAACACTGGCAGGATGCGGGGGACCTGAGGTATCTGACGTTAGGGAGAGGCGGAGAGTGGCCATTCTGTTATTATTTATTCTGTGCTATGGCTTAACCGACTTAATCCAAAAATAGGGTAATTGACTGTTGTTTGAATTTGTTAAAAATAACACGATTACTGTATGTATAAGTAAACATAATTCATATTAGGTTGAAAAAAAATTTAAATTGACTAAGAAATGTATGAGATATCAGCGTTTAAAGTTTTTGGTGGGGATTTAGAGGGGATGCTCTGTCCCTTTCCCGCAAAACAAGTATTAGTATAGAATTTGTATTAAGTACTGAAACATTACGTCATAACCCAATATAATGCTATCTCTTTCTAGAATCAAATTAAAATACTTATAACTTCCTTGCTTATGATCCAATTTTAATTTTGTTTATAGTGTTTAGCTCAATTTTTAGGTCTCATAAAATGAAGCCTAAAAATGATTAGTCACATAGCTAAATAAGAATCAGGCCCTAACATACATTATCATTAAGAATTTACTCTTCTTGGAAGTGCTTCTCCAATTACTGGAGGTTGGCCGTCATTTCGGAAATCTTCAGTATGTCCTTCTAAGAATTTACAATCCTCTTTAAATTGAGCACTTTCATTACAAAATCGTGATATTTCCATTTTTTACGATTACAAATATCAATCATATCAACACAGTGAAGGCAATGAGTGACGTCACGAATATTAATTTCGAACAAGTTCCATAAACCATAAAAATTATTTAATAAACAAGGCATTGTAATATTTTTTCTGCGCGTACGACGGCTGTAGTTACTAAGAAATATTTTTTAAGCATCGCTCATTGCCGTTACCATATTTAAATAAATAAACCTTATTATTATTATACTTATACATATTATCATAAATACATTCAAATAACAAAACAATAAAAAAAAACAAACACTCAACATTTAACAATCCTAGTAATTTCTCTAATTTGTTTCTTTAAAGTGGTACGACTGTGTACAAATTCCAAAAAGTCCCGAGGAGCCGTCGCAGTATTTATGGCTTTGCCAAAGAAAACACCACGCTCAGGACGAGAGTATTTATTGTTTTGACATAAGCGGAAGGTCATGATTCTGCGGAGAATCTTAACACCGCGATTCAGTTTTTCATGAAAATTGCACACCGCCATCTATCGATGTTGTTGGTACTAAATTTAATATACTAACATAAAATTATTTATTATTATTAGTGCAACTAATACGTAGACTTAACATTCCGCCCACCATGGACCAAGTGTCCATAAAAATACAATAAACCATACTAACAAATGCTATACATACTAAAAAACAAAAGAAAATTAACCATATGTTGTTCTTTCTAAAATATTCTAAACAATAATACATAGGGCTTGAGTATGTGTAACATAAAACAATCTAAAACAGTTTATGTCGTAACTGGTAAAATTATAAGCTTTGATACAGGTCTCTTAATAACTGAACCCTTACATTTTAGTGTAACAACACGCGTAAGATTGTCCGCACCAATATGTTTGTCAGTTATTATGCCGTACAACCATCTTGCCGGTGGCAGATCCTCTTCCTTCACCAACACTATATCTCCTACCTTAGGTTCAGGAGTTGTATGTGCCCACTTATACCGGTGCTGGAGTTGTGTGAGATATTCATTCGACCATCTTCGCCAAAAGTCTTGGACAAGACGTTGCGTAAAGTGCCATCTTCTGAGAGTACTTATATTCGCCTTCTCGTAATTAGTATCCGGTACCAACACTAACGGTTCTCCCACAAGAAAATGTCCAGGAGTAAGTGGGTATGGATCTTCTGGATTGGAACTAATTTGAGTAATTGGTCGTGAATTTAGACACGCTTCTATTTGGCATAAAAGAGTCGTCATTTCTTCGAACGTGAGAGTACTATTTGCGATCACTCTCTTTAAATGATGTTTGGTGGACTTCACTCCAGCCTCCCACAGTCCACCGAAGTTTGGAGAGTGGGGTGGAATGAAGTGCCAGTTAGTACCATTTGTCGCAAGCCAACTAGCGATGTCATGTGCTGCTACCGACCCTTCTTCATGGAATACATTTTTTAACTCCCTATTCGCTCCGACAAAGTTAGTGCCGTTATCACTCCACAAGTCTGCACAATGCCCTCTCCGTGCAACAAAACGCTTAAAAGCAGCCAAAAATGCCTCTGAGGTCAAGTCACTCACTACCTCGAGGTGTATTGCACGAGTGGCCATGCAGATGAATAAACAAATGTAGCCTTTAGTGGAGCGATAACCACGGCCCCTAGTCGGTCTGATAGCGATAGGTCCAGCGTAATCAACACCGCTTTGATGAAAAGGACGGCAAGCAGTGACACGTGCAGAAGGCAATTGACCCATCAACTGTTGGTTCGTTTGAGCAGCATGACGAACACAAACGACGCACTTTCGAACATGCTGTCTGATGAGATTTTTCGCATTTACCACCCAATACTGCGTTCTCAGATAGTTCATCATTAACTGAGGACCTCCATGGATTGTACGAACATGCGCATCTGCAATAATTAAATTCGTAAGATGCGTTTTATTAGGAATTATGATTGGATGTTTCATATTGTCTATCACGTCAGCCTGTTGCAATCGTCCGCCCACCCTGAGGATTCCTTCGCCGTCAAGGTATGGATTAAGCGAGGTAAGTTTACTGTTTTTATTTACTTTACCTAACCCTTGTAAACTCTCTATCTCTTTCAGGAAAGCATTCCTTTGGCACAACCGGATACAGGTAAGTAACGATTTATTTATTTCTGTAAATGTTAGCAAACGTGTAGTTTTAGGTTTAGTATTAGCTTTATTAATTATATTTAGAAATCTTCTGCAATATGCAATAACTCTTACTAGTCTTTTTATATTTGAAAACCTAGAAATTATATCTACGCCTTCAATTGTTATGTGACATAAGACCTTAACTTTCTTCTCTTCTAAATTTATCTTCTTAAAATTTCCTTTACTGTAATGGACTGTAGTTTCTTGTAGCCACTTAGGACCCTTTCTCCATATTTCAACTTCAGAAATATCACGTGGATTTATACCCCGTGATGCACCATCTGCTGGGTTATCTTCGGACTTAACATGTGACCACTGGCTGTTATCTATTATGGACAATATTTCAGTGACTCTATTTGCCACGAAAGTCTTCCACTTACTAGGATGATTACTCAACCAAGTGAGGACGACGCTAGAATCCGTCCAAGCATGGACGTTTGTCTTGGGAATAGTCAATACCTCTGAGATTTCTTTGAGTAGTTTTGCCAATAAAACTGCTCCACAGAGCTCCAAACGAGGTATAGACACTTGCTTTACAGGAGCAATCCTTGATTTAGAGGCGACTAGATTCACATGAACTTCACCGTTACAGTCTATCGTCCTAATGTACACAACAGCTGCATATGCTGCGTTAGATGCATCTGAAAACCCTTGTAGTTCCATGTGAACATCGTCTCTACTCGTCCCTATCCACCTTGGAAGCCTATAATTAGTAAGATGAATGAGATCCTTTCTATACGATAGCCAGTCTTTTAATATGTCAGCTGGTATCTCTTCATCCCATCCTACACCAGCCAGCCATATTCTCTGGATGAAGGTTTTGGCAGTTGTTATTACTGGCCCAATCCAACCGAGTGGATCGAATAACCTTGCAATGTCCGAAATTACCCTACGTTTAGTCACCGGTGTTTCAAGCGGAGGAAGTTTAACTGTGTACTGAAATTCATCACACAATCTGTTCCACGATAATCCTAAAATCTTTACAACAGAATCCAACTTCATTTCTAAGTTTTCCTTTTTGTCTTCCCCTATCCCTTGTAGTAAATTATTATTACTACAAGTCCACTTCTGAAGCTCGAAACCACCATGACCAAGAAGTTCGTTCATTTGGCGATATATCTGGATCCCTTCTTCAACGCTTTCGCAGCCTGTCATAAGGTCATCCATATAGAACTCCTTTAAAACCCTGTCTGCTGCTAAAGGGTATTTATCACCTTCATCATACGCAAGCTGTTGTAGAGCTCGTACTGCCAAGTAAGGTGCTGAGGATGTACCAAATGTAACACGTAACAACCTTAGATGTTGAAGTTCTGAATTTAAGTCTCTTCGCCACAGAAGGCGTTGAAAATCAACATCTGCCTCAGACACTTTTATTTGCCTGTACATCTTTACAATGTCTGCAACAAGACATATAGGGTAACAACGCCAGCGTATAATGATATGCCTTAAATCAGGTTGAAGAGTTGGACCAACCATCATGTCCTTATTCAATGATGTCCCATTATTTAGAGAACATGATGCGTCAAATACAACCCTAACTTTGGTTGTAGCTCTATCGTTTTTAACTACCGCGTGGTGTGGTAAATAAATAGCAGTAGGTTTGGCTTTTTCTAATTCCGGAACTACCTCCATATGTCCCAGTGTCAAATATTCTCCAATGACATCTGAATATTGAATCCTAAATTCAGGATTGTTAAGTAACCTTTTCTCTAATAAATAAAACCGTTTGAGAGCAATATCATATGAGTTGCCATATTGACACTCTGGGTTACTTGTTCTAAAAGGCAACCGTACTATATAGCGGCCTGATGAATCTCTTTTGTACGTTTTTATAAAGAAATCTTCGCAGGATTGCTCTTCTTCTGATAAAATCCTTTTTCCATCAGAAGGAGGCTCCTCTATCTCCCAGAACTTCTTTAAGAGATCATCTGTAGACATACAAGTGTGCATGCTAACAACTTTATCTTTTTGCAGATCACCACGGTTTTGTGGTGAGTGTATACAGCCAGAGAGGATCCAACCTAGCTTTGTGTTTTGCGCCACAGGAAGCCCAGGTAGACCCTTGATTACACCCTTCATTAAAATCTGACAGTATACTTCTGCACCTAGCAAAATATCAATTTTGTTAGGTACACCAAACAAAGGATCAGCCAACTGCAAATCAGAAATTTGTGATGACCAAGCCTGAATGACTATCTTCCTTTCCGGAAGAAGGTATGTTAATTTGTTGAGAACATGAGCTTTCACATCAACTGTAAAGTTGGGATCATGGCGTGATTGAACTTTTATAGTTACATACCCTTTAGACTGCAATGTTGCACTCTGATCACTGCCAAGTCCTGAAATAAGCTTTTTGTTCGGAATCTTTTTTAGACCAAGCATCTGTACTGTAGACTCAGTAATAAACGATGCTTGAGATCCTTGGTCCAATAGAGATCTCAATACGAAAGTACCTGTTTTCGATTCTACCTTTATCAAGGCAGTGGCCAATAATACTTGGCTGCTCAAATTAGAAAAACAGGATACAATATTTGACGCCTCGCCCTGTGAAGATGATGGTGGAGTAGCAGATTGCTCCGTACCATCTTCTTTCTTAACACTAGTGGTGTTCTCTCCTGTCGGAACTACTTTTGGATGAAGTAAAGAGTGATGTCTCTTTCTACAAATACGACAATTGGTTGAATGACGACATGAAAATACCGAGTGGTTTGGACCCAGACAGTTGAAGCACAACCTATTGGTTTGGACAAAACCACGACGTTCATCAACATCTTCCTTAGCAAACTTCTTGCAATTGATTAACTTATGATTTTCCGAACAAAAATTGCAAGTGGAAAGTGAAGTAACATGCATAACCTTTGAAATACGAGCACTGTTATATGACTTATTTTGGTTATTATCTAAAAATTCAAGTGACCTGAAACGTTGATTCAGGAATTCTATAAATTCGCTTAGTTTAGGTAAATCATCATTACCCTTACTAATTTGAACTTCCCATAGTTTTCTAGACTCTGTATCAAGCTTTAAACTAACAATATATATTACTATTACATCCCATGAAGAAATATCAATATTTAAGTTTTTAAGGGCATTTAAACATTCATTACTTGTGTCCAACAATTCTTTTATAGCGCTGGAAGATTCAGACTGTATGTTACGTTGACTCAGGAAACGCTTTAAAATGGAATAAGCTAAATGCTTTTTGTTATTATAACGCTGTTCTAATTGTTCCCAACATACTTTATAATTATCGGCAGTGACTGATATATACCGCAAAAGTTGCTCAGCTTCACCTGACAAATAACCCTTAAGATAGTGAAGCCGTTGAACGTCGTCCAATCCTTTGTTGTTATGGATCAACGATGTAAACAGATCCCGAAAACTAGTCCATTCTGTATATTTACCGCTAAAACTAGGAATCGAAATTTTGGGCAACTTGACACTAAAGGATTGAGCAGCGTTTGATACATTAACTTTAGAATCAGACAACACAACAGGAATAGAAACCGACTTAATATTAAGCAGGCATCCTTTTAGTTCAGTTTTATAATCTGTATATAGTTCTTCAGTCACGTCATATGCGTCAGAATAATTAGACTTCATCAATTCCTTGCTGTCAAATTCGGAAACAATCATCTTATGCGTATCACGGTATGAACTCCAATAGTTTTCCAGGGTTTCCAACCGTGTCTCCACGTACGACAGCGTTATCCGTTCCTTGGGCGATTTTTTGAAATTTACTCTAGCCTTTTGTATTTTTAAATTTGTATCTTCTTGAACCTTAATATACGTCTCCATTTTAGCTGCTTCTGATAATTATTGTAGTATGTAATTTAAAACGCCTTTATTTCAGTTGTAAATGTAATGTTTAAATATGTCTTGAACCCAACAACAGAAAAATTACAAGTGTCAGAATGAAAAACATTCAAATTATTCTAAGTCGATGGACTTTTTCTTCAAAATTTTCTAAGTGTTTCGCACATCTGTGGGAAAACCGGCATGGATTCCCCGTCTGAACACTTTTTGCGAAACTATTCTAAGTCCAACCAACACTAATTGTAAATTTTCTAAGTCTAGTCTTCTAATAATTTTTACACGAATTTTTCTAAGTCACAATTTTCTTGAATTTTCTATTTAAAGTTTTAACCAAAGAGTACTTACAGTTTTTCACTTGATATACTTCACTTTTCCTGGGTGCAACTCTATAACCACACAACACTATTTGATCCGTTAATTGCGCTGCTCCGTTACTACGCGCTGTTATTTCAGGCCACCGTTGCTACGTGAAACACTTCCAACAGTCGCCGCCAGGGTCGTAGTCTTCGTTGCTGAACAGCTGATATTGCCGTGCTGTGGTATGAGTAAACCCAACCAATTTGTCAATCCGACTCGTAAAGGACCATGTACAAATTCCAAAAAGTCCCGAGGAGCCGTCGCAGTATTTATGGCTTTGCCAAAGAAAACACCACGCTCAGGACGAGAGTATTTATTGTTTTGACATAAGCGGAAGGTCATGATTCTGCGGAGAATCTTAACACCGCGATTCAGTTTTTCATGAAAATTGCACACCGCCATCTATCGATGTTGTTGGTACTAAATTTAATATACTAACATAAAATTATTTATTATTATTAGTGCAACTAATACGTAGACTTAACAACTGTGTCGCTACTGTTTCATTCAATTGTCATTTTTATTTTTAAAATTTTGTTTTTGTTAAATTGTCATAAATGGTTAAATTAAAAACGCCTGTTTTATATGGCACAATTATTAGAACCCTAAATCAGGTGCAAGTCAAAGAACTTTAAAGTTAGTTTAGATATTGAAATTAATAAAAAAACAAACACATTGATATAAACATTTTCAGTATAAGCTGACCTCTCATTATACTAAAGGCTCATATATTGCAAGGTCTGCTTATACTGGAATGTCTAGCTTGATGTGTGGCTTTGAGTGGGCAACATTTTTTTTAATACAAAGGTCGTGTATCTCAATAATCTTGCAAGATACCATGTATTGAATTGTAAAAAATATATTTATTATGAATATTCTGATGAGAAAACATTCAGCATTTTTTTTTTTATGTAAAAATATTGAATTATAAATACCGCGAGCCTATTGCCATGAACTGCTTCAAAGCGATCAATATGATAAAATCTTTATTTTTCAATTTAGTCCAGTTTCCCATACCCGATTAACCCCTATTTTTCGTTTCCTATGTGTTCTCAAATCTCAAATACCACATACACCTGACACAAATATCTATAACATTAGTTAGCAAATACGTTCGGATGTCTTGACCTTAACCTCAGTTGAACAAAACCTTGACAACATAAGAACAACCAATACTCAACTTATCTGGTGCCTTAAGATCTATTAATAACATAAACACCACTTTTAATTATCAAATTAATTAAGGGTCATGCGCCATATTATAATTTTTAAGTTGTCATTTTTTGTTTTAAAACAGTTACATTTTTAACTACATATACATATACTATTGTGACCACATGTGCCATTTTTATACCTGTACCTATTACAGAAACAGTGTATCATGCTATGTTAATTATTGATATCAATCGGGCCGTCGATAAAAATCGCCAGTTTTACGATGATACTGTGCTAAATATTGTATAATCATGTTAAATAGGATGACGATACACGATTACGACATCACCTATTAGTCTTTGGAGATAAATGATGCGGCAGAAACTACATATTTGAATGATAAAGTTATCAATGATTAATAATGACTTGCACCTTTTTAAGGACATGCTATGATAGTAAGACTTTATATTGTGTCAATAGGCCGTTTAGTTTAAAATTAAAAAAATAAATTAGTTTAAGTTTACACAGTTCAAAGTTAAATTATAAAAAGTTTATCTAACGAAATAACACTCTTTACTTCGAAGATTCTGATCATAGGCAATGGAAAACAAACACTTCTTGATTGATTTAATTCAGTCCGTTTCCATGCCAATTTATTACAATAGCGTCAGGCGTTTCAAACGTTTTAAAAACAGTTTTAACGCTATACATTTTATTACTTGTGTAATATGACGTAAAACTGAACAATAAAATATAACTAGTAGCATTTTACAAGAGTATGGTTGCAACATTTGTTTTCTGTGACATACATCTATTACATAAATGGACAATTATATTAATGATACATATTTTAAGAACTGCGACAGTGGAATACAAGAAGTAGAAATTGAATGCAAATAGTTTTTACTCAGTCAACATGTTCACACACATTTGTTCGATCACCTAAAACTGTTGATGCACTAATTATTTCTTCTTTTTATCGTCTTTAGCGGGAAGGAACAGTCCCACTGTCTTCTGAAGCAGCTCCGTGAATATCATTGTGCCAATGAAGACCAGAAGAGTTCCAATCCAGTGGCCAACTGTGAATGGATTTCTGAAGTACATTATAGAGAAGATTAGCGAAACGAATTTCCTCAAAGTCACGGTCATGGTTACAATCAGTGAGGCGCATTCAGTTGTTAGGACGTAGACGGCGCTGATGCACAGCCCTTGAGTCAGGACGTATAGTATGAGCAGTAGTACTTGTCTTGGTAAAGCAAATCCGAGAAAGTCAACTAGGGGTGTCTCTGTTGCAATTTTGACGTGATCAATCAGATTTGAAGCTGTTGGCAGCCAGAATACCAGTGGCAGTAAATGTGTGTAGTAAAGAGCCTCCCAAGGATGCTTTCCGTGCTTTGAGTATAATGATTCTTGGAATATTCCCATTCTTGCTGAGACAAATAATGCGAAGGTTAAGATGGCAATGCCTAGGCACCACCAGAGCCAGTCAATAAACTTCAGCCTTTCTTCCTCAGCAGCGTCTGCGTGGGTTTCTCTTGGTGCTTTCACATCTCCGCTGGACACTATGGTACAGAGGGCGATTCCTGCTGATATCATGAATACAGCCAAGTATTTTAATGGTGGGTAACTCTTTTTTAATATCCAAACACCCATAGCCATGTTCGCCATCAAGGAACCAGCCCTGAAGATCATGTGTAAAGGCATAGAGATGTTAAAGTCAAATGCATAGTTGTTTGCTACGCTGCTTGTCCAGAAAAACCCTACCAATAGTAAATACTGCTTGAAGGGTATGTTTCTCTTGGCTGTCCCGAATTTGCCGACAGTCACGAAGCCAATGGCAGCAATAAATAGGAACTGTAGGAATGTAGCTAAATTCCCCGCGCCCGGATCTTCTTTCACAACTAATTCTAGGAACACTACGTTGGAACAACATCCCACAAAGACCATAGTAATGGCCAACACCGCCTTGATGTTCATTTTGGATCTGAAAAATAAAAATAAAAATTACAAAAAGTTGCTTCCGATACCGGGAATCGAACCCGAGCCTCCTGGGTGAGAGCCAGGTATCCTAGCCACTAGACCATATCGGATGTTGAATGTTGAAGTGAAAAAGTCGGTCTGATACCATAAGTCAAAAGAATTTTAATGAAATTGATCACAATACAATATTATCTTGGCAAAGTCCATAAAATGTCTACCTCTATTTGTAACAAAGCGATAATAGTACCATTGAAATATTAACACGGACATGCGCACTGCAGTCGAAAACTGAAAGGTTATTTTATCGGGGCTTTCATATAATAAATCAAGGTTAAAGCGACTAGAATTTGTATAAACTGATGGTAATATGAAGTAATACTTACATTTTGTTTCTTCTCAATATCACAAACACTAAATAATCACGCCAATTACAGCAATATTTACTACAAAACGTCAGACACGTTTGACAACGGAGCGAGCCGGGCCGCCAATGTGTGAGTGTGTGAGTGCTGTAATTGTAGTTGTGACCGTGGCCTCGAATACGTCTACGCATGCGCAGAGCACCGCCGTCGGTAAAACTGTTCGAGTTCTGATAATAAATTATGAGTAATAGATGGCGCTATTCTCAATTTATGATGGATGGTATCAGTGTGTGATTTTATTTTAGGGGCCCGGACAGAGTTGTGCCTATGTATTTGTTGGATCGATCAATTTATTCACCTGAGTGCGTTGGTTCAGGACTACTGTCTGGAATAAAACATTCATGGCGGCATCATGGCGGCAATATTTTACCTGCCAACAGAACTGACTAACTTATTTTGTTTCAACAGGTCTTATTCTGATTACAATTATATTATTAGTTTTATCACTACCTCTACTACTTGTTGAATTTCATTTTAGCTCTTAGAAATTGGAATATGAACATTTCATTTATATCTTGTATTATTTATAATAAATGTCATTTAATTAAACACTGTAATTTGTTACTATATAGACACAGAAATCAAAAAGGTTTTATGCAATCCTTATACGGAAAATGTTATTGGAAACTTTCAATTTGATTTGAATATAAATGGGTGCGACGTAGGCTAGCTTATCAGATAGCCATTTCTACGTGTTCTTATCTACTTACTAATCCTTTTATTATTTTAACATATCATCACGCCTGTATTGCAGAAAGGGATAGGTAGACGTTTTACAGCACCACACTTTGATAGTTTATTTAGACCCCACATGATAGGGGGCGAGCCTGTTGCTATTCCAAACTGATAGGTACCTTGAAATATAACTACTTTTTACGGATTTTATCGCGTTATATTGATATTATTTTAATACCGACGTTTTGGATCCGTAAAAAGTAGTTTTATTTCAATGTCTAGTATTCGCGTAAGTGTCAGAAATCAGTATGATAGGTACCTACTAATTTTTTTATAAAAAAAAACTAATAACTGTTTAACCAGGAAATCGAATAAAAGACCTCTATAGCAGTCGTGATTATAGTCTGCGCGGAACTAGTTGGCCACGCCTTAGGTATGTGAGCGGCGGGATGAAGGGGCGGGGGGTCACCTGCGCGCGGTGGGACGGAGGGGCGTGGGGCGCTTGCTTTTGTTCACAGTAACCCGCCGCCTCACCCCCGTCCGTACCTAAGGCGCGACCAACTAGTTCCGCGTCGAATATACTAATAAGCCAGTCACTAGTTTGCATTTATTTTCTCATTATAAAAACCTCTTTTAAAAAGGTCATTCGTCCAAGAAGTCGGTACATAAATTGTTTGAGGCTGTATGTTCAAACATTTGTGTCTCCAATTGGCAAATGGCCAGTAAGATTTAAAAAAGATTTGTAGCTTCAGAATGAACGCCATTGGAAGTGTGCACTCATCTGGTTATATCTAGAACTATGGGCTAAAACTATGTTTCATTTAGGTGATAAGGAGCTTGAGTCAAAATAAATGGCCCTTATCGTAAATATGAAGTGATAATGAGCCCTTGTTAAAGATACTGTTATGCTCGACGTAAAATGACGTAGTTTGTAGTAAAGAGATTATTTATGAAAATAAAAGAGACATAAAAATTACGTGTGTTGCTTCGTAAATCTACTTACAAGCCTATATAAGAAATTATATCGCTTTATGAAAAATATATTTACATGGTGGATACGACGATAAATAAAATTACAGTTTAAATTAGTCTAAAGAAACAGTTTAAACAGGAAAGAACAATTATTGAGAAAAAATAACCATTGCTGTACCGATACTTGTTTAATCTCATGAAGACCAGCGTGATGATCGTTCAATAATAATTACCGTTCTTTAATTAGGATACTCATAATCTTCATTATAAGTTTGTCAGTTAATCGAATATGCGTTAATATATATGTTAATATATATTTTAAGTAATTATTACAATTTTTAAATTTTCAGAAGCGATAGTCAGACGCTAAGCAAATGTATAGGGGCCTCTAGGAATTCTATTAGTTAAAAAAGATATTGGTTCACGAAAGGGGAAGACACACGGCGTACACAGTTACACACGCACGAATAAACATAAAATATACTCACTAACCAACCAACGAATTTTTTTTTACATTCTTTAATTTTCTTATAATTAATTTTATTTTAGTTGCTAAGTGTTAACTTTAAGATTCCCGGTTATTGATTTTTTTTATTTAATTTTTATTATTTAAATATTCGAGTGATCTTTATTTGTCGGGACGGAGGGTAGCCTGGTGATCTGTGCTACAGCTTTTACCAACCTCAGACACCAGTCTCTATATTTATTGCAATATTATCTAACTATATGTAATAATTGATGATGAGAAATAAATAAACATTATTATTGTAATATAACATCTGTTTTTGAAGCCGCTTAAAAATATTCTTCGGTGAACTATGTTTTTTGGCAGTACCTATAAGTATTTTTGCCTTAGTTTCAATGTTCTCCATTGTATTCTTCTTAATCATACTCCTTCAGATGGTATTTCACATTTTTTTCCAAGTTTTTAGGCACGCAAACTTGCACCACTAACCCAACCACACACGCGACTATTTACAAGACGGGAGTGAAGGCCAACCCCTCCCCGAAACCTTGACGAGTCTCCCCTTAAAACGAGCTTAGCTCGAGTGATGAATGGATGCCAAATTATCTCGTGAGATCTTTCACGTTTTCACATCGACATACTGGAAAACAGTGGTGTTGTGACTTATTAATAAATAAATATCAAGCCTACATTATCGGAAAGGTTCAGCAGAGGTGTGAATATAGGAAAAAGTCATATCATATTCTTATCATACAAAATACTATCAATTATTGATGACCAATCAATAAATATCAATAGTTCCTATTTAGAGCAATAGATGTCGCTACTTATATACTACGATATAATAAAGGTGGCTTGGAAGAAACAATCAGCACAGTTTATATATAAGAAATCATGCTTATAATGATTTATAAGGCTCACCATACATCGAGAGCAGAGTAGAGCAGTATTTTTAGACCGCGCGAGCATTTTTTGTCATGTTCAAACGTTTGAACACGGTCGCGCGGTCTCGAGGCCGCGTGAGTTAACATTTATGCACTTTATATCAATAACTTTTAAAGTTTCTTTTCAAATTTTATAAAAATACTGCTCTACTCTGCTCTTGGTGTATGGTGAGCCTTATAAATCATCATCAGCCTGATTTCTTTTATATACAAACGAAAAGAAAAAAATGTTTAGAAATGACATTAGTGACAGCCCGATTTGTCAAAAGCTTGTGTGATTTTCATACATTTTTTATGCCCCTAGCTCTCGGTCTGCGCTAACCCTAAAGGCTGCTACGTTAAAACTTTAAGCTCAAAATCGACCATTTAGCATTTCCTCGTTGTTTTTCTTCTCCAATCAAAGTTTTAAGGTAAGTAACGACTAAGTATTTAAAAATGAAAAAAACAACAATTCCGTATAAACAAAGGAAGCGGATGAAAATACAATAAAGGCGTGTATCGGCTAGACACATATCCTACACTAGACACGCTAAATAATGCAATTTGCTAAACACATAAAGTCTAGATTCGCTTGACATTAACTTAGTTGCATAACCGTGACTGTAATTCAATTATTACGGGCCGACGCGTCCAACTAACGACCTTATGGATATGATCGTACTGACCCAATGATATGTGAAATTTTGTTTGATTATCAGGAGATTAAGCCCAGAACCAATTTCCTGTGAATATTGGAACTAAGTCTGGACTTATTTTGAGAAGAATTTATGTTAAACTTAGCGACCCGCCTTCGTACGGTTTCATAATTTAAATCATGCCCAGGGTTTCACTCGGATCCTAAAATACTTTTTTTATATCCTACGTGTTATTCTGATGTACAAGCTATAATGCTGTAAAGTTTCATCAATATCCGTTCAGTAGTTTTTGCGTGAAAGAGTAAATATCCATCCATCCACCCTAACAAATTTATTATTACATAATAATTATATGTAGTAGGAAGGATTAATAGGATAACCTCTCCTTTTCAATTATTTTAACTGTTTAATTAGTTTAGTGGTGCTATTAAGAGCAACTGCTATGCTGGAGGTCCTGGGTTCAATCCCAGATCTCATGCAATGTCTCATTAGGCAATAAGTTTATTTCAAAATGAATTGATCGCCCTAAAATAATCGCATCGTTTTATATCCAGCCCATTTCTTCCACCAATGATTCCCAAATGATTATACTTAAGTAAAAATCTATCGTCTCTTTCGACTAAACAAAACTGGAACGCCAAATAAAAAACACGACCCATTTCTTTCTTACAAAAATGAAAGAAAAATATTTGGTCACTCGAACATGAGGGTATGAAAATACTTATGAATTGACAAAACAATATTAGCCTTTATATTTCGACAGTTAAGGTGCATTTTTGAGTGGTGGCGTTGTGTGTTTTTCACTGTGGGAAGTTTTAATAATAAGTAGGTTTTGAGTGGTTCCGTCGCGTGGGTAGACCGTAACTGCCTGCTGTTGGTTCTGTACTGATCAAAGTTCTCGAATGTTCTAATAAGAGTAATTTGAAACAAAATGGCTCTTTGAAAACAACTAGCCTGATTAATTCAAGCTATGAGCTAAGTATGGTAATTCCAATGTTACATTGTGCTTCGTTAGTCAAGTGGTCCAAAACGCGACCCCTGGTTGCTGGTTGCTACCCAAGGTTTTGGTTCAACATCAGGCTCAAAAAATAAATATTGCTCTAAAGGCATTATCCACGAAGAGAACAGCGGAATGGGTTTTTATGGAGAAAGGGCCAATAGAGTTCCCTCTTAAGGACAGTGACCCATCCACAGACACACCTCGGCAAGCATCAGTTAGGCTTCTAAATGAACTGTTAAACGTCATTACTGCCGCACTGTAGCACGTGCTAACGCACCCATTCCCCGTGTACTTATGACACTCAACGCTCTCCTTGAAGTAAATCCGGACTGCGATTTGTTTGTGGATGGATGGAAGACAATCTTATCTGAATGTCTGGAGTACTGCGAGAAGTCTGTGTCCTAGTTGTGTCTTTAATTATCTCTTAGTTAGTGTAAGTGGCCTGTGGCCGTTCTAATTAAGGTTGAAGCAAATAAATAAATAAATAAATACATTAAATAAATAAATTACTTAATTAAGAGGCCGAGTGGTCAGGTCATAATAATTTGCAGTGCATATTTCACCGAACTCCAAATTGCTTTATAGATTTATAATAGCTCTACTTTATACGACCTAAGTGAAATGCAACGCGTTTGCTAACTTGAGAATTCAATTTGAAATCTGCAAATGTTTTGAAGAGTTGCAGCCATACGTCACCGTCGTCTTCAAATTGTTTTCAAACTTGTATGTTTAAAGACTTTTCAACTGTGTCGATTTATCTATTTATTGAATCAGAGGTGGTAGAACTCAGTTGCTGAGTATTCAAGACGGAATCAGCAACAATATTGTAATAATTTTGGCTAAATATTCTGCCGCTAAGCAATAACATGCTAGCTAACATTATTGTTTAATGTGATAATATCATTGATTTTCTAACTAACTCTGCCTATATTGGGACATTTTACATAGCACCATCTAGTCCCAAACTAAGCAGAGTTTTTACTATGTGTACTAGACAATGGATACAATATTTATATACTTTTTACTACATAAGAAACACCAAGACAAACAAACACTTATTTTCATCACATAAATATTTGTGTCGTGTGGGAATCGAACCCACGACCTCGTGATCAGCAGTCCGATACTCGAACCACTAGACCACAGAAATTGTTAGCTGTATGAGATACGGAATCATAAGAAAAATACTGCATTAAAATCAGTAACTCAATTTAGGCGTCGCAACGTCATCATACCATCACGCCTGTATTCCCCGAAGGGGTAAGCAGAGGCACCCACATTTCGCCAGTATGTTTAGTTCCCATGTAATAGGGGGCGAGCCGATTGCAATTAGCCGACCTCAAAATTCCGAGCTGCTACTGGGAACCCAACAACACTTTGCTCGACCCAGGGACCGAACCCAGCAAGACAGTACAACGTCGTAGACAGACATAATAAGCTGGGTACTCACTTAGCAGTGCTGCGTGTAACGTATCAGATACTGTATTAACCTGCAAGTGGGTACGGCTCGTCCACGGTCCACCGCGTATCTAGCTACGAGCTGCCGGAGACGCCTTTGTGTTCGCAGTGATACCGCCACTGCGAGCGGTCACTGCGAGCTTACAGCGCTCCACACGCGAGCGGCTCGCAGCGGGCTCGTAGCTACGTACTCACTTGATACCGTATCTGATACATTACATGCTACACTGCTAAGTGAGTACCCAGCTAAAGACAAACTTATTGGTGGTACAACGTGACGGTTAAAACATTAATGATACACATATTAGTTTGATTTACGATCGCCAATATCAATGCCCTAAACATTCTATGTGTGAATAATATTTTTTGTGGCCACAGAGTAGAATGATTGATCGGTCCCGCGATTAGCCGGCTTATTAGGATTATGTACGCCGAATAATTTTTATGCTGTGGCGGAGTGTATTAGATGATTATCGCAAAGGAGGGAGGGAAGTGAGTTGTGTTAGTTAAAAGTTCTTGTTTATTTGGGTTGCTGTTATAAATAGGTATGTAATATATTGGGAAAATCATTAGTCTAGTTGCTGTAAACCCGAATACTGTGCTCGACGTTCTTGGTTTGATTCCTGGGTAGAGAAAATTGATATTAGGTATTTCCATTGACTTATTATATTACTGCATAAGGAGTGAGCGGACCGTATGTCACAATGAAAACCCCGAACTTGGTCCCAAAATGGTCTTCTCTAAACTAAACTAGTCTGCAATCGGCTAAAAAACAAACGCCATGCGATACTAACAAAGATGGCCTTCGTTTTTTCTGTTTATGGCGAACGCGTCTGTCAAATGTTCGGACGACCCATAACAATTTGCTTAACCCAGGAATCAAGCCCAGAGTCTTTTACTCAGCAGTCGTGCTTAAAGCCTTAGTCAGATAAGATAGGATAAAAAAGGTATACAAGCAGTTTTAGCCCCGGCTTCCCTTTTTATATATTTATCTATTTTATTTATAGCCTCTTTCAGCAAAATGTATACATTTTTTTTATAAATTATATTTGTTTTTATGTACAGGTTGGTTTTTATTCTGTGTGCCCTTTGGCAAAGGCCTCCTCCAACTCTTTCCAATCTCTCCTGCGCCAGTCTAGTCCAGGTTTTTCCAGCTGTTTTAACCAGATCATCTTCCCATCTTCTGAATGGTTTCCCCTTTTTCTCTTTCCTTCTCTTGGGTACCTCAATGTTACTACTTTGTTCAATTTCTCTTGTCTAATTACATGACCTGCCTATTTCCACTTTAGTGTTCTTGTGGCTTACCTTTTTACCCTACTTTAATTACCTATGCCACTGATCGTTACTTTGGCTAATCTTTGTACCACAGAATAACAACTCATAAGTAAGACATAGACAGTACAACACGCTCTCCAAAATTAGGGTCAATGACCCTACCCGTTAGTCGTGTAATTATAAATTCAAATGTATTTACTCTGTGGCTCCAGTTATGTCTGTCGCGATGTTTCAAACACTTTTATACTGTGTACAGTTATATCGAAATGCCGACTACAAGAAAATACTTTTGTTGCTCAATTTAGCTTTAGAAAACCTTAAACCTGACAGTATGACCTATAAACTGGGCCTATAATCACGCCTGTATTCCCCGAAGGGTAAGGCAGATCCATCATCATCAAAAAAGAGGTTCATTGCTGACCAAAGGCCTGGTGATCTCGTCCATAGACATTCAAAAAGACCGGTTGTATGCCGCCTGCGTCCAACGACTTCAACCGACCTGAACCTGGTCTTCGGTTCCTCTCGCTGAAGGTCGTCCCACGCTGCGCTTTCCGATGCGTGGTCTCCACTCTAGAACTCTGCCCCAGCGGCTATCTTCTACGAACTATATGCCTCGCCAACTGCCACTTCAGCTTAATAATCCTTTTGACTTTTTCGACAACTACGGATCTTCTACGGATGTCCTTATTTCTGGTTTGGTCCCGTAAAGAAACACCAAGCATAACCTTCTCCATTTATAGTATCCATTACTTTAAAACATTATAAACTAGTTTACACGAATTTACGTACAAAAGGCGTCCAGTGTACCCCAGTGTGGACCAGGTGTTGCATATTAATTCCTCGCAGACTTGTACGGTTTAATCACAAAATATTTACCGTGCATCTATAGTACCAGTTCGATGCAAATTTATGCTAAAACATCAATGGATACCGGTTTCCTTGGCACTAGATGATCAGGGTGAAAAGAATGGATGGTGATAAGAAGGAACTGGAATTGGTTAGTAATATTGTTGTATTGTTCTATACGGTGATTTTTATTTTCTGAATTTCAGAGTGTGAAAACACTCATAATTGTGAACAACTTACTGAAAATTTCAAAATCGAATAACACTGCTTGAATTGAGAATCGAACCCAGAACCTCTAGCGTAGCAGTTATGCTTCGGACCACTTAGCTAGCAAGGCAGTTAAACTTTGCACAGTGGATTAAAAACGCCGTATATATCGACTACCCGGTAGCATTGCCTGCCCTTATCGAAGAAGTTGCAGAAACAGAAGAAGTATCAATATTCACTCCTAGAGTAATCATAATAATAAGGTATTTGACAACATGTAAAATATAAACCTATTGATGGTATCCATATTGAATATGAAATTTAGAAACCAACTATTTAGTCAACTAAGAGAAATACGAGAAGCAAACAAAGTGTTCTTCTGTCTGCTTTGGTCACGTGATCGTAAACGGCTATGATTGGCCGAATGGTTGCTGACGTCAACTACTTGTAAACAATTGCGTGTAAAGTTCGAGATTCGTACTATTTAGCGGCGTGCGGCGAAAACGTTTTCGCGGGATATTTAAAGAATATTTTTTGCTATCGTTTTTTTGCACTATTTGTAATGGAACGTAAGAAATAGATTTTCTCGGTGGTTAACGTAGAACCGTTTTTAAAAACCTGTTAAATACCCTAAACAACTCGAAGCCAGAGAATAGAGAATACGATGCCAAAAAGCGTACTGCCAAAGAGTTGTAATTTACATTTCCTACAGAACTCGCCCTCCAAGTCCCTTGCAGCATTCCCTTCTAGCGAGTGCTCTGAGTAAATACTCTATTCAACAATGGAGGCAATCAGCCATTGTGAGCATTAGAGATTTGTATAAGAAGGTCTTATACAAACAGTCAGAAGAGAACATTTTTTCTCCACTAAACTTAAGTGACTTTTTGAACTACCCAACGTGGTTCATACCAACTTAAATACTTTATACCAAGTTAAAGCCTAGCCAAGTTGTAATCGAACGTTACAATCAACGAACGAATACAAACAAAATATATGAGAATGACATTTATAAATAAATTTTGTTAAAATATATTTTGTTTCTATTCGTTCGTCGATCCGAGCGTTCGATTGCAAATCCAGGATAGAAAATCCTGGGTTGACTTAGGGCAGGTCTTTGCCTAGCAGTTGGTGAGAAAAGCGGATAGGTTTAAAAAAATTGTTGAATGATTCTAGAACATTCCAAACGAATACTGGAACTTAATAAACACTATCCCTAACAGAACAATAAATAAAAAGACATGACGTATTTATAATAACTGGCTGAATAGCTCGCACATACACACGACCATACATCAAGCCGATAATTTGAAATGCCGCAAAAGCCCCCACACAATGCCGTACATTCCTGCTACAATACGACAATGAGCGACCTCCTCCCGCACTAAATACGCAATGCATTGTGATATGTGCGATACGATGCGTTTGCCTGACACACACAACTGATACATTGTAATTAGGTCGGGGGTTTTGCTGATAGGAATTTGTGAAAATGGAAACGGGATACAATAGTCACCAATCTTTTTGACACGAGGAAACTTCACAAAAATAAATATAAATAAAAATAAATAAATATCTTGGTACATTTGTACACAGCACCATCTAGTCCCAAACTAAGCAGAGCTTGTACTATGGGTACTAGACAATCGATATAATACTTATATACTTTTTTTTGTAAACATATACTTATAATATATAAGAAACACCCAGACAAACAAACACCTAATTTCATCACATAAATGTTTGTGGCTTGTGGGAATCGAACCCACGACCTCGTGATCAGCAGTCCGGTACTCGAACCACTAGACCACAGACGTCGTCGACAAATCAAATATAAGAAAATGATTCAATCCAATCTTTTGGTCTCCAATTTTTAAACTCTGGTCTTTTTTAATCAATTTTAACCGGGATCCCCACAGACAAACTCAAAAGCAAAAGTTAGTTGATTATAATAACCCGGTCACACTACATTAAGTTATAAACTGTTAGCATAACAACTTAAAATAATCAGCATAATTACTAGAACCCAATATTTTAACCTTAATTACTAGCTAGTCAAGGTTTGTCATGCTGAACCGAGTCACGTGACGAACTATGACATATATGACGTGACGTATACTGAATATAAGGTTGTGGATATGGGATAGCGGGAAGCGGGTTCAGCGCCAGCCCTCAAGTTTCATTTTGACATTCGAATCGACAAACAAAATGTATGTAAATGACATTAGTGGCAGCCTGATTCGTCGAAAGCTTGTGTCATTTTGTTTGTCGATTCGTATGTCAAAACTTGTCTAGGCCCCCTAGCCCTTGATCAGGGTAGAGCGAGATTGTGTATCACCGCCCTTTGGTTGAGACTTCCCCGTCACGTGAATTGGCTATTTGACTGATTATTTTTTAACGCTTCATAAGTAAGTTGACAATACATCGAGCTGAACACCGGAAAAAATTGGACGTAAATTCTATATTATGTAACGTAAAAACATTATCTCTAGTATCAAAATTACCGATAGATAAATAAAGGGACCGAATAAATCGGATTAATGGCGCCTATCAAATATCAACATCTATGATCTCGAGACACAGAAATAGTGATAAAGTAGGTAAGTACTTACTTATGAACAAATTAATTTTGAGTTCTTGTTTTTCTATAAAATTCTTAAAACAGCGGCTCTGAGCTTGTCTGATAAATGGCAATAGGCGTGGTTCCTTAATATGGGACCTAAACATACCGGCGAACTGTGGGTGTACATTAGTACACCACCACCACATTGTCTAACCATTCTAAAGGAATACAGTCGTGAATGTATGTTAGGTTAGGTTGATGAAACGTCACGTCACCTTCTAGGGGAATGTCACGTCACCTTCTAGGTGAACTCTAAATTTCATCGAGCGGCGATCACAATACACCCATCAGGGTCGATGTGATACGATAGCCGCGAACAAAATAATTAAAAAAAATATTTAGGTTATGTTATAGAATTTTTGAAGATATAATAACTGTTGTATATTTTAGTAGGATCAAGAATTTTTTCAAGAATTTAGGAGTCGGTGTGCCAACTTTGTTCCAAAGACAATAAAATCTTGGGTTTGCACTACCCAACACGACACCGCACCACGCCTTAAAAGAATCCGGGGCTCACCGTCGCGTGCGCGTATCTTATCTTAATAAATAAAAATCGTTTGCTAAATAGTTAAATAAAAATCGAGAGACTAGCACTCTCACGATACACTATAGAACAGAAGCCGTCGACAGAACGCCGATACCGTTCTCGACGGTGAGGCCCATCGCAAATGGTCCAGTGGTAACTCTCCCCGTCTCTTGCTCGGGCCGGCCTGTGACTTAAAATTCGACCTTAAATAATTTAAGCCCAGATCCAGCTGTCCCTGGCGTCAAGCCGGTGTCTGAAATCCGTTAGGGTACGCCCTTAGCTTATAAGTATGTTCCTGGCTGAAGGCATTCGGTGCCTAGCCAAGTCAGGTTAAATTTTTAAGCTTTCCAGTACCTCAACCATGAGTTCTATCGAATTGCTTTCGATAGGTTTTTTACGCATCGAAACCTAATCTAATCTCATAGCCGATTTTAGTTCCTTACGTAACCGCTAGAGGCGTTAGGAAGTTTTCCATATAAATATTTTACGGCGTCGTCGCTAGCAAGTTTAGTGAGAAAAACTCATGGCCGAGGTACTGAACCAAAACTACACCCGATATATTTTTTAAACATGATAAAAAATCATTCACCCATTTTACTAAAGTTTGTGTATAAAAGTTTTTTTTTATCTAAGTACCAGAAATATCAGGCAACTCTGCTTCCCGCGTCGCTCGGCCATAAACACAGCCTAAAACTTTTTTGAACCACATTCTATTTCTTGTAAATTCGACTTTAGAATTCACGAAATAAAATTTCCATATTGATATGAATTGAGGTACAATATAGTGTGCCGTTTATGGTTGCATGTACTGAAGGAGTACCGAGTCGTTGAAATACATAAAATTGGGAGTACGCTGTGAGAGCAATCAGTTGTTTTTTCGGTGCTTTGGAGTAGAGAAAAACGGGCAATAAAATCTATGGATGATCTTTTTTCTTGGTACTAATAAAGGCTTTATCTTCAAAAGGCGTTTCTCAGACATACACTCACATAATTATAATTAATATTATTAATTCGGGAGTTTAAAAGAGACATGATTCTTCGAGTTTGTTTCGGCGTTTCTTCACAGAGGTCGTCGGTTAGGAAATGCCGGCGCCATTTAGTTTAAAAAACTGATTTAAAACATGACTTGTAGTTGTAAAAGTGTCGTTGGAATACCTATTTGGAAAAATAAATATCATGTCATTTCAATGAAAGTTTCTCTGATAAAACTATATACATACATACATCGTCGCTCGCATAATATTGACGCTCCTGTTCTGCTTCGCGTGCTGGCGTGCTTTTTTGTCCCAGACAATTACAGCCGGGGCAAGAAACACAGGCTATTTGCACGTGCTAAGTCGCCAATTCCTCGCACCCTGGCCGCGCTAAACGATCTCTTGGATTTTAATCCAACAGGCGATCTGTTTGCGGATGAGTGGACGAAGATTATATTGGTATATCAGAAGTACTGTGAGAGGAAGGTATGAAAGTGTTTTTTACCTTCTTTTATTTACTTTGCTTTGTTTTGTAGATTTTAATAAATTTAGTGTTCTTTAATTAATTAAATAAATAAACACTAAATAATCGTCAATACCAAGCCATACTTACTGGGGAACTCAGAAACATCACTTAACGTAGGTAGGTAATAGAGACCTAGCATATCTTAGTATACTGACTAAAAACTCAAATATAGAAAAATAGGCCAAGATATAGTAGCCACTATTTGTTAACGATACGTTTCTGAGTCCACTTGCTGGAAAACCGTTACTAATGTTATGTAATCAGAATAAGTTGTTATAATTAAAGTAAATATCAAATAGGTATTAGGTATACTCACTGGCGTTGAGCGGCACGGCGGGCGCACGCGCATGGTACGCCCCCGCGCCGCCCGCGTACCGCCCGTACCCCGCCACGCTGGCCGGCTACCCGCTACGCGCGCATCCCCTCCGAACACTCACGCGCACACACGAACCGCTTGTGCTGCGGTGTTAGCTGGAAAGAAGAAAACGCATATTAATTTTTACCATTAACTGTTCCAAGGATGGGCTCTTCTCAGAATGAGCAGGGTTATATTAGCCTAGTGCTGGTTGATAGGTACACTTCACAGGCGCCGTCGACTCTCAGCCATGCAGGTTTCCTTAAAATGTTTTCCTTCAACGAAGCGTGTGATCATTAATTATAATATTAATATGCACATCATTACGAGAATTCAGAGGAGAGATGGACGGTCGGTCAAGACCGTCTATTTTATTTTTAATTCCCGCCAGCGGCTTCGCCCGCGTGGTCTTATAATTTTTTCCCCCCGTTTTTGCAACATTTTTCATTACTACTCCGCTCCTATTAGTCGTAGCGTGATGATATGTAGCCTATAGCCTTCCCCGATAAATGGGCTATCTAACATGGAAAGAATTTTTCAAATCGGTCCAGTACTTTTTGAGTTTATTCGTTACATACAAAAATACAAATCTTTCCTCTTTATCATATTAGTGTAGATAGTGTAGATTACGATTACGATGAGCCCGGTGTGTCCCACAGCTGGGCAAAGGCCTCCCCCTCATTCCTCCATCTGTCTTGGGCTAACTGAGTCCAGTATGCGGTAAATGTATCGCGGTCGTCACGCCATTCCTTTTTTTAGTCTGCCGCGTCACCGCTGATCCGTCTCAGGTCTCGACTTAGTAGTAATTTTTAATTATTATTTTTGATCTTTGTAGGGTGAAATTGTTTTCTGATATGCAAAGACCGATATTGATTAGACTACCTCATTATTGTAGTGATCGTTAAGACGATGTGCTCAGAAAGTGGTGTGATTGAATTTTTCTACAAAATTGTCAATAGCACCTCTTAGTTTGGATTTGCACCCGATCAATGACAATAGGCTCGCCTCTATTACATGGAACTTATTGGAATTGAATCCAAAACCTCTGGCGAAGCAGTCACGTTTGCGATTAACTAATTGTCAACCCTATTTATAGGGTTGTAACTTTAAACGTTTTCCTGTTATATTTTGTTGGAGTTAGCATAAAAAGTATCGAATGACAAAGACCATATACAAAATCGATTAAGCCGTCGAAGCGTGAAAGAGGGACAAACACTTTCATCTTTATCGGTATTCGATAACCCTGCAATACTGCGGTTGGCCAACGGCTAGGAATTATGGTTACTGCTTCTTAAGGTACTTGAACGAACCTCCGTAGTAGAATGGATATAGTTTTTCTTATAGAACGCTTGAATAAGATCTATTTAGACAAAAGGACAGTTTTTACTATAAAAATACAATGAAACTGATAACAATGAATCAAAATGGCGTGCGTTTTTTCAAATTAAATGATATTTTTTCACATCCCCTAGTCAGCATAAAAAAGTATGACTAGTGTTTTAACCAGCTTAACACAGGGTATTTTTTCCAATTAAAAAATGTACCTTCGGTACATCATTTGGGCTGACTTCGATGACATCCTTTGGCACACAGATAGTTATTATAACGTAAGCAAGCATGCAGGATTGCAGGCATGTACTACCCAAGCAATTTCGTCATCATCATTATATCAGCCTATTGTCGTCCACTGCTGAACGTAGGCCTCCCCCAAAGAGCGCCAACTAGGGATGTTCGATCCGATCCGATACTTGTGTGGATCGATACAAATGAATACGATCCAACGATTTTTGTATCGATACAATGGCATTCGATCCGTTAGTGGATCGATACAAATACCATGAGGATCGGATCGAAAAATTTGTTGTATTAAATCCTAAAATAAACAATCTGTAACCTTAATATTTATTCGTATTATTAATACCGCATTCCTTAGCTCCAAAGTATGGTTTAGAACAACAAACAGGTTCATATTACACTAATAAAAATATTTCTCTGGCAGTGGACTGTTCAATCAGTAGTTATTACATCTTATATTTTTCAATATAACTTCAATTTCGGCATGATTACTTGAGATTATAAATAATTTCATAAAAATATATCAATCAAACCCTACGTTATTTGTCTGTGGCAGAAACAAGTAATATTGTTCTGTGGGTAGGAACGTCTGTGACCGCCGAACGGCTTTTCTTGTTGGCCACCCACTTTAAATAAAATCTACAATCGCCTAGATCCAGAGTGGCTATAAATATTATAATTTTTACGTACCCTACGATTCAAAGATAGACCAATGTAAAAAAAAATACTCTCTATTCTCTACTACTTATACTTTGAAGCTTTAAATTACAACATATTTAATTTCTTTTTAATTTTTGATACGAAACTGGATCGATCCAAAATATCGTATCAAATCAGTCGGATCGATACTTGGATCGATACAATGCATTACGATCCATTACGATCCGAAATATCGATACAAAGCCCCTGGATCGAACATCCCTAGCGCCAACCATCCCGGTCTTAGGCAGCTCGCATCCATCCGCTGTCGGTCCATCGTGTCGCAGGGCAGGCACGCTTGCCTAAACCTGGTCTCCACTCTAGCACTTGTCTGCTCCAATTAGCAATTTAAATTTACTTTAAAAATAAATACGATTCCTAGCAACAACGATGTTTTAATATGGCTAGAATATTAAACTCACTAGTCTAAGACCTAATAAGTAAGCCCGAACTTCAAAGTTGTTAAAAGAATACGTAAATTATATTCAAAGCATTGGGTAAGATGAAAGAGCCTGTAACTGTCAACACGTCAGAATAAGAAACGAGCCGCTAATTCGTAGACAAAATAGCTAGCTTCCATGTAAATCAGCGTTTTCTAACCTTTTACAGTCCACAGAACCCTAGGAAATGACCCCGAATTTCAAGGAACCCCATCAGGCTTAGAAATAAACCAAGAAATAAATAAAATCCATTTCTTTCTTGCAAGACAAGATGAGACTAAACCATATACAAAAATAAGAGTTGAGATTTAAAATTAAACACAATACTTATAGATAAAAAATAATATAGATATGTATTTTTTTGTTATAAATATCTCGGGACATTTTACACAGCACCATCTAGTCCCAAACTAAGCAGTGCTTGTACTAAGGGTACTAGACAATAGATATAATACTTATATACTTCTTTTTTTTACACATAGTGCTCAAACTACTGAACGGATTCAGCTGAAATTTCGTACATAGAAAGTTATTATAATGTAGGCATTCGCTCAGAAAGGATTTTTGGGAAATACCCACGGCATTAAGAAAAATTTATAAATTCCAATTTTCAAATTCAAATTCAAAATGTTTTATTTCAATCAGACAATACAAATGGGCACTTTTGAACTCAAACTAGTTGCACGGTCCCAAAAAACTGGGACTTATGGAGAGGAGCCGGAAAGAAACTCCATAGTCACTCTTTAAAAACAAAATTGGTATATATGGCAACATTCACAATAAAATTTTGTGGTGAATATGAGTATAATGCAGTATGATGTGTGTATGATTCAAAAAACTAAAGAAGATAGCCATTGCAGTAAGAGCTGACCACTCCCGATAGACAGCACCCGTTCATGACATGTGTATCAGCACCGTTTGACTCAACCATGTTGTAAGGAATAAAAAGACCCGACACACAACGCCACTGTCAGCAAGACATTTATGTGAGCAAGACAAGCTCTAACTCGGGCTGGTTATAATATATAAATAATAATAATAATAATAAATATCCTGGGGCATTTTACACAGCACCATCTAGTCCCAAACTAAGCAGAGCTTGTACTATGGGTACTAGACAATGGATATAATACTTATATACTTTTTTTTTGTAAATACATACTTATAATATATAAGATACACCCAGACAAACACAAACATCACATAAATGTTTGTGTCCTGTGGAAATCGAACCCACGACCTCGTGAGTCCGGTATTCGAACCACTAGACCATAGCCGTCGTCTATATATAATAGATAATCTCAAGTAAAACCGCGGAGAACAGCTAGTTACAAAATAATATGACGTAAACACTGAAACTTGGATTTATGCCCGACAGCCATAATATTTATAGATATTATGTTTAGGTATGTACTTAATTCGTAATTATTCTCAGAAGCCCTTTATGAGAGATAACAACTTATTTGAGATGTTTGAATATTAAATTATTACGAGGAATAATAAACATTTCTAAGGTAAATCTTACAAGGCTAAAGTTAATTAAACCTGTTTGATTCCCGGTAAAAATACTGTTTGCTTTAATCTTGTGAGACCTTGTCATATTTATATTAAGGCTTTATTAAAAGTGATCTGAAAGCCTCATAAGTCTAGTGATCCTAAGCGCGACTGGTAAACTTAAGGTCCTGGATTCGATTCCGTCGAGCAGTGTTCTTCTTCCGGTGTCTCTTCGGGGCCATCAACTCCGAATATTTATCTTTACTTAAAATATAATAATATTATAAAAACGAAAGATTTGATTGTTTGTTTAACTGTATTGAATAGGCTCCGAAACTACTGGACCGATTAGAAAAATTCTTTCAGTGTTAGATTTATCCCATTTATCGAGGAAGGCGTAGCGTGATGATATATAGCCTATACTATATATCATCACTAATAGGAGCGGAGTAGCAATAAAAAATGTTTAAAAAAACGGGGGAAAAATTTTATCAAGACCACGCGGGCGAAGCCGCTGGCGGGAAGCTAGTTAATTAATAGGTGTTACTGTTTTTTTTTTAATGAAATTATCAGTAACAGCTCAGGGTTCAGATTTATGTCCAATTAACGGCAATACAAAGCACTAAAAATGGGTGGAAGGAAAGAAATAATGTTTATAAACTATTTTTTTTTACATACACATCCACTCAGGCCCGAAACAACTACTTGTAGATCATACTGATATCCTTGGATTGATCGTTTAGATTGGACACCAAACGCACCGTGTTTAATCAAAAATTAAAACAACGCCCTCTATTTTAAGACAAAGAAAATCACCTTCTATACAGACAAAGCGTCGTCAAAATAGAGATCTCTGTATAACGAACACTCGTCATCGTCACATCTGACCGTCTTTGTCACAATATTCTCAACACAAGAGCGAAACTCTGCTAAGTTCGAAGCGGCCAAGTTGAAAGAACAAATAAGCCGGGTGGCATGTGGCCGCTACGACTCTCATCAAAGTTGCACGCCCGTAGGCCTCTACGCGGCTACGCGACTTGTGGCCTACGCCGCTACGACGCTACGCCACTTGTTGTGTACCGTTTGCATACAAAGCAAATTTTTTGGGACTGATATAAATTACAGCTTACGACAACTACGTTTACTTTAACTAACTATAATATCACTTAAAAAAAACTGCCTCATTAGCTGGGCTCGATTTCCGGTCGATGAGTCCGAGTCGGTCTGGGAGTTTGGAATTGTGCCCGGTGAATGGTAATAGGCTCGCCCCATGGGATCACAAACATGCCAGCGTACTGCGTTTGTATATTAGTTACTAGAATTGGCACACCGTGGTTATTAAATAAATAAATAAACAAGTTAATAACAGTATCATAATTAAATAAAATATTTTTTTAAAGATCTAATTTCATTTACATGACGACTCTAAAATATATAGTTCTAGTATTACACTAATAATGATAAAAAACCTAATTTTGTTGACATAAAAGCTTGTTCTGTAAACGCTACCCAGAAAATTTCATAGCTAGGCGCTTCAGTTTTCGTCGCGCGCCTTGTACAGTCGACAATAAAATGCATATTAGATAACCGTGTTTTGTTGGCCGCACGTGATTGGTTGACGGTACGTGCGCACGAGGCACACAAGTATTAGTTTGGGGTACTTTATGTGGCCTATCATGACTGGAATTATCTTTATGATCATTTATATTACACATATTCTCAAGTAGACTATCTATGTAGGATGAATTATTTTTGTTTAAGTCTTTTAGTTTCCAAACGATTATAAAAATAGATTTCTGGACGCTGTTAGTAATTGAAACGTCAAGACGCCTACCACCTTAGTCACCCGTGACCATGGACGCTGTAAAGGGTCCGAAACGTCGGGATTAAAATAATATCAATATAACGCGATAAAATCCGTATTTGCGTGTCAGAAATCAGTAGGAAAAAGTAAGATGGCGATTTTGCATTGATAAAGGAATTATTGTAAGTTGCGAAAAAAGGCGTAGTAAATAATTATAAGAAGAACCGGCTTTTTCTGGTGATTCCATTACTATATGTATGTATCTAGAATGAGTAAGATTACACGCTCGACCTATATGGGTAAGCTCAAGAGGCGAGGGCAAACGCCAAGGCATAATACAACCCGGTCCAGACAATAATAACATTACAAGGGATTTCAGCACTTAACAGACTAGAAATAGGTTCTATATTACCGTCCAGAGTTTAGTTGTTATACTTCTTACATTTGGAATTAATTTTCTTAGAATAATATAACGTTGTTGTGAAACTAAAACTATAGTCTTTTGCCCAGCGATGGCGTAAATGTTAGGATGACTACGGTTTGGTAAAATACTTAGCAAAAGTAGGTATTACTTTAGAGTAAAATCTCTATTTGTGTTGTATCTTGAAGCGAGATTATGTACCTATTATGTAATCTGAAATATCTATTTGCTATTTTTATATGTGCTAATGTATTACACTCGCAATACCGAGAAAAATGGTCCTAGGTTATATTACCAAGTTAATAATTGGATTTTGGTTTGAAATTCACGGTAGCAACCTCGAATTTGGATTTGTGCCCGGTTACGGTAAAAGAGTCCCCCTTATTACATGGTACCTAACGTAAACTTTGGGTGTCCATTAGTACACCTCTGTCTAACCCTCCGGGAAATACAGGCGTGATGGTATGTTATATTATGTGATGATAAATGTCAGAAATAAACTTTACAAATTATCATTAACTAAACAGTCCGCAATCAATGGAATCGTTCGAATACCAATTTCATTATCGCCCTTCAATAGGGCAACACTACGTCGTAATAATCAATTTGTTTAATGGCAATACTATTCACACTCCCCTTTGAGCGGTGACGTCACACGCTAATGAGTATTAGGTTATGGTTTAATTTGAAAACGTTTCAAGATGGCGCCCGCTTCCGCATACAAAATTGTTTGTATACATACGATACGTCATAACTGTTTTGAAACCGCCAATTATTGTAGGTATCAAATACTATAGCTAAATGTTATTATAACAAAAATATGAAAATCATGAAGCTGTTTATTGCTTTAGCCCTTTTACGCTTTTTAAATACTATCCTTGTCATTTTCATTTAAATAAAATAAGGTGAAGAATAAACTAAACAACATAATAACAAAAACATTATTTTTTAAACAGCACAGGTTGTTGGTTTGGTAACACGTTGATAGATCAGTAGATTTGTCATCTTTACCAAATAAACAGCATAATAACCTAACCTAAATTTTATTTTTTGTGGTGGCGGCCATCTTGGATTTTAAATTTATCATAGTGTGTAGTATTCTCCTAGTTAAGCCCTTTCATTTGATACCCATATTGAGGGAGTTGTGAAAAAATATGTTATTCGCTATTTCGTAGCGGCGGCCATCTTGGACCGATTTTCATCAAACATAGCTAAGAACACTCCCGACTAATTCACCTTTCAAATAAAAAAAACAAAATCAAAATCGGTTCATCCGTTTGGGAGCTACGATGCCACAGACAGACACACACACACACACACACACACAAACAGACACGTCAAACTTATAACACCCCGTCGTTTTGCGTCGGGGGTTAAAAATCGCTATGCTTATAGTAAGGTATGTTTAAATCATTAGTATTTATTTCATAGTCTCATGCACGCCAGCTAAGCTTGAAGTCCCGAAATCAATATCGTGTTTTCCCATTGGGCAAAATGTCAATGGGCCTTATCTGAAATTCTTAGTAGCAATTGATAGTTTAACTGTTATCATTTAAGATTACAAATCAAGTTGATAATTACTTGACTATCAAAAGAGACAAAGATTCCTATCATAACCAAATGGTGCGGTATTTATCTACTTACATATATCAGTGGCACCAATTTTGAAGATAAAGCGACTTGCCCCGGCTTCGCACGAGTTTATAAATAATAGACTATAACCTTCGTAGATAACTCATCTTTCTGTTGTTGAAAACCGTATGAGAATCCGTATAGTCGTTTTTAAGATGCCCAAACGAATACAGACTCTGTGGGGACTTAAATTTATGATAAATATGTAATGATTACCTACAAAACCAAATACCTATTTGCCTTATAGGTATAAATATTTGATCCGTATAGAAATGGAACGCGTTACTTTTAATACACCAACTAAGTCCTCAGTCTATCCTTCACATGGATTCTTACAATTACTTTTTAATCCGTGAACCTCCGGAGGATGTGGAAACGTTTGTATTGTGTAACTGTCCTTTGAAAATTTAAAACTGAACTAAGTACTATTAAATTATGTCTACCTATACTAAATTAATCACACTCAAACACAATAACAATTTTAGTACTCTGTATCGTCTCTGTGCACAGTATAACCTATTTTAAAATTCAACAAAATATTTTCCCGCGTATTTTGACACTCGAAACGTCAAGATGGCGTCAACGCGTTCGGATACTAACACCAGCTGTAAGGGGTCAGCGTTATCAAGTAGATATATGTGATAATTAAACAATAATATGACGAACGTTTTAAAATATGTCAGTGATAAAAAGATTTGGAAACATTTGAGCGCATTTTTAGTTTTATATCGCTTACTAAGATTTAAGTAAATAATGATAACATGTGTGGCCTTGGAAGGTGTTTTATGCACAAATATTTTCATTTCATTTTGTTCTACTAACTGACAACGTATCACAACGTATAGACGTGATCTGCACGGAGGAATATATACGAGTACAATATGTAAAAAAAACATTTATTTGAAATGAACACACACACTAATATGAAAAAAATATTCGTTCGCTAGCGGTTCTGGGTTCAATTCCCGAGTCGAGCAAAGAATTGTTCGGTTTTCCTATGAAATTCTCAGTAAAAACTCGCTGTTTTTAGTATTTCTTCGAAATCTGTTCAGGTATCAAATAGACGAACAGGCAGAGTTACTTTCGCATTTAAAATATTAGTAAATATTTGTGTCCCTAATTGGCCACCCATCCAATAGCTCCCCGCGGCATGCAAAGCTCAAACTTTTAATATGATCAATCGATATGTTTATCCAGGCCCGGCCCCCTTTGACCTAGTAAATGTGCGATATAATTTGGCTAACAGAATCGAATCATGCACGGAGATTGGTTGCTAAATTAAATTTCTGAACACGACTGGACGTTTCAATTTTTGCAAGCATATAGTATGGATAGTCCAGATATTTGCTACGGTGACCATATATTACTTAGGATATCCTGATCCTTAAATTGTCGAATATGACTATGAATTAGATTGTGTGTCATTCTTCACTAAAAAGGTCTATTTCAGCGAAATGTGAGACAGACAGACGCCGTCTGACGCGGGTTTTCTAATGAACCTTTAAGAGGGTGCGTGGTGGTTTATTTGAATTAATACTATACTATACTACTACTACTACTACTAATATAATATTATAAATGTGAAAGTTTGGATGGATGTATGGATGTTTGTTACTCTTTCACGCAAAAACTACTGAACGGATATGGATGAAATTTGGCACAGAGGTAGATTATAGTCTGGAATAGCATATAGGCTACTTTTGATCCCGGTAAAATGTATGGTTCCCGTGGGATGGCGGGCGAAGCCTCTGACGGAAAGCTAGTATTATATAAAGGGAGAAACAATTACACTAAAAATGAAAACAAAGTTAGGGGTCCATATTAGTAACTATGGTAAGCAGAAACTGTTAAAGTTGAATAATAAATAAATGATTTTTGTATAAATATATAATTTCCCTTATATAAATTCTGAAAAAAAAACAATGTTAGGAGTATATTAAAAGAATTTGTGAGTGAATGTTTGATTGAATCTAGGTCCACATACTGAACAATCACTTTTGCTAAAAAGCAAGTAAAAGTGAATATTTTTATCTATTTTTATCTGTTCTGTCGGCGCATGACTCCAGTAAGTAAGTGCTGCGCACATAATTTGTGCGCCGCAATTCAGAGAATAATTAATCATTCGCACACCAACAAAACGCATTCAAAACACATAACGATCGTTATCCAGCACAAAAAGTGTCAGGCATCCAGTCACTCTCCTTTGTCTCTGTGACAAACGCGATATAGACCAATAAAACGCGCTTGCAACGCCGACTCCAACAAATTCCTTCTTCACTGCCGAAATTGCTTGGATTCCGGAAACTTCCGGACTTTTACGGTGTCCCGAATTCCAGCGAGCAACGTGTGGTCGCCTCGCAACGCGCACCACTTTATAAAAACATACGAAACTGTTTTATGTGCGGGCACCATGTTTTTATTGACGCTTTATTTTTCTGTATTCCCAAAGGGTTTCGCAAAGGTTTAGGTACTTAATCTACATTCACAGAAAACCGATATATTTAGGTCCTATTTAATAAGAGTCTATTGCCATTGACCGAAACCGAGTAGAACCCAATAACACTTTGTTCGATTTCAATCGAAAACCTCAAGCATAGCAGCGTAGCATATGAGACTTAGGCTAATATTCAGAGAAGACGCTAAGCGTAAAGTAATGCTTCCGTATGGTATTACAGTCTGACATACGGAATCGTAAGTTTATGCTTAGCATCGTCTCTGAATATAAGCCGACATGCTAGCGAATTGCAGGTGCTCTGCCGAACCTTTCTGGGAATACAGGTGTGATGGTATGGTAATAAATCTATCTTGCGTACACATCAGGAATATTTTTAAGTAATCTAAAATTCAAAGAAAGTTCTCACCAAGCTAGAAACCTTATGAGTTAACGTAGAGTTTAAAAACATCGTTTATTTCTATTGCAGTTATAAAAACACATGCCTTGTTTAATAAAATACAAGAAAAGAAACGTGAATTTTCGTCGGTTTTATCACAACTGAGCATAAAATTTATTTTAGCATAAATAATATATGCATACATGCACTCAGTAAAATGTTTACGAGCATTAAATAAACGAATGAGAAATATGCTCACACGCTTAACTGTTTTAACCATTGACTATTTACTAGGTAACAACCAACCAGGTATACCATAAACCACATTATAATTAAACTTGTTGTTACCCGGAGCGTCACTCGTATCCTAAAAGACTTTTTCATCCCACCATCTCGGAAAGACTATTTTTACTCTTCGATATCTGAGTGCAAAAGTCGTTTTTATCCTCTAGAGAGACAAAGTAAATTGAATTTAGAACATCGGGCTTTTACCCCCCTGGCGCCGAATTTATCATACAACTTTTTTTTAATTTGTTAAAACCTCAGACTTGGAACCTTCCCTAGGTTCCGAGTCTAAACGCAACAAAGTATCGATATATGTCGAATCGATATTTTTTGAAAATATCAGCATCGATACTGATATTTTTATTTAAAAATATCGATATATGGGCGATATATATTAAAAACCAAATTATAAAACAAATCAAGTCGACCAAAAACAAAAAATACATTAAATATAATTTGTTAAAAAGATGTTAGTATAAAAAAAGTATTCCTTTTTGGGATTTTATAATCTTAAAACTTATAAATGTTTATTGGTCTGTAAAAAATATAGATTTTTATACCTTTTCGATACTTTGAATTTTATATCGAAATAATAAAAATATCGCTCAAAAATATCGATACATTAAAAAAATAATATCGATATATCGATGTATCGATATTTTTTCAACAAGCCTACCGGAACTTTCTTGGTGTACTTTTTTAAGTCACTAACACCAACATTACAATACCTAACAAAAATATTACACAAGTAATTGTAGCAACGTTACTTTCAATTTCTCTAGTATTACATACCTACCAACTAATGTACACATTATGAAATGCAATAAAGTATTGAGTATTGAGTATTGAGTATTGAGTATTGAGTATTGAGTATTGAGTATTGAGTATTGAGTATTGAGTATTGAGTATTGAGTATTGAGTATTGAGTATTGAGTATTGAGTATTGAGTATTGAGTATTGAATATTGAATATTAAATATTGAGTATTGAGTATTGAGTATTGAGTATTGAGTATTGAGTATTGAGTATTGAGTATTGAGTATTATTTGTTATAATTTAAAGAATAGGTATTCTGTAAAACATCTCATTTCCTCGCTGTAGTCATTTCCTCGCTGTAGTCATTTCCTCGCTGAGGTGGAATGAAAAGTTACGTGTTGCACTCGAGTGCAAAGATTTTTCACCTTGTGCTCTTTTAATTCCCTCGCTGACGCTCAGGATTCTAATTTTTGAATCACTCGCTCCGCTCGTGATTCAATTTTAGAATCCTTCGCTTGCTCGGTCATCAAAATTGAGCACGCGGTTAAAAAGCAACTTTGCACTCTTGTATAACAAATAACTATTTCATATCCTATTACTACGTATAAAGTAAAAACAACAATTTTCTTTTCCCATAGAAACCACTCTGTCTCCAGCTGTCCAACATTTAACGTCAATCAAAACAAAACAATGTTATCAAGAAATAGAAATGACATGCCTAACGGGGCCTATGTCTTTTCCCAGGCTCTAGACTATCTTTGCACCAAATTTCATTTAAATAGCTTCAGTAGTTCCAGCTTGAAAGCGAGAAAGACGGACAGAGTTACTTTCGCATTTATAATATTACTAAGGAGTATTCAATTAAAGGGTAAATGAACATCAGGGGGATGAATGAGTTGTTTGTTACTCTTTCACGCAAAAACGAACGGATTTTAATGAAATTTAACAGTATTATCCTTACTAATATTATAAATGCGAAAGTAACTCTGTCTTTTTATCTGTCGCGTTTTCACGCCAAAACTAATGAACCGATTTTAATGAAATTTGGTACACGTATAGTCGAGCCTGAGAAAGGACATAGGCATAGACATAATTTTTAATGCGAAAAAAGGGCTGTAAGGGGTTGAAATAGGGGATGAAAGTTATAAGGAATACTCAGACCATGCGGGTGAAGCCGCTAGCGGAAAACTAGTAGCTTATATTAAATGAAACAAAAAACCCGACTGCGTAAAAATTACTAACTAAAAACCTAAAAACAAGCTCTGTGATGTTGAAAAATGTATTGCAGGTGGGACAAGCAAAGAAACAATTTTGTTTATGAACGAAAATCTTGTCCCGCCTGCAATACATTTTTCAACATCACAGAGCTTGTTTTTAGGTTTTTATTTAGTAATTTTTACACAGTCGGGTTTTTTGTTTCATTTAATCATTGATTTTATTTCCTACTTTTTAGTTTATGAATCATCATAGGATCACTAGATAGATCCTAAATGATAATTTAAAATGAAAATTGTTACAACTAAAGATCATTTTCAAAATCAGTTCGCACATTAAAGCATATAAAATCCACTTTTATTTTAATTTCATGTACCCAGTGACACTCGTGCCATCAAGACGAATCTAATGAGGTGTCATTCATCTAAATCGGTTGAGCCCTTAAGTAGTTACGAGCGGACATAGGAACGGATATACATACATACATACATACGCGTCAAACACATAACCCTCCTCCTTCGGCAGTCGGGTAAAAACAGATTAACACAGGACATAAAAAAGTCTTTGACTATGTGAGTGCAGCCGCGTGCAACAGCTAGTTTAAATGTCCAAAACGCAGCACGCCCGCTCCTCAATCCATCTCGTATATTTGCACACGTAGGCGCCGTGACCGGTCCGCTCCATAGCGCGCCGAGTTAAATACACCGTAGAATGTAAAGTATCTTTTATATTTTAGACGACGGCCCGAACGAGCTCGTATTTCCCATAGGAACTACAATGTATTATACACAGAATAAACAGAAGGACAAGCAAGAGTTTGCTCCAAAAACGATTCTTAAAAATCCGCAAAATTACACTATTTCTTTTTTATATACGCCTACAGACCTACACTTTGGTATCTGTATCCATCAGTAAGGGTCACCTAAAACATACTGGCGAGAATTTTGCTGATAAAACGCCTCATAGATTCGTCATCAACCCATTATCATCCACCCATCCACCACGCTGGCCCAGAACCATATACAGATGTTCACATAGACAGATAGATAATCACGTATATACCATATTCAAATCCGGGGGGCTAAAATGGGCGCTTTTGGTGAATCATAATATGAATTACGTGTACGAAGTTGCATACCACACACACACACACATTGCTGGCCCGATATCGCATTGTATAATATAAGCTTTTCATACAATGAAACGTTAAATTCAACTTAAAATGTACGCCACGGCCTGGCGGAAATCGGACCAATATGTAAATGAGACGTGTAGTCAGTTTCGATGTCTAATGTAGAACAACAATTACTATACTGTACGATAGCGATTCATAATAATTATGATTCATCCAAATTGGCCTTAGCTTTGTTTCTTTGTACACTTTGTAAATTTTACATTCTACATTGTATTTTTGTATTGAACCTTCTGTTTCTACCTCTTTAGTGAGGATACATTGTGTATCTTGAGTGAAATTGTTTTCTGTCAGACGTCATAGATAACTCGTTAGGTTCGGGTTATGTTACGGCCCTCCCGGCGACTCTCAGTTAATGTGCCGAAATGTTTCGACGAATAAATTGTTTTATAGTAACTCCACTCTGTCTTGGATGTAATTTAATTTAGTTTGACAGAAGAAAGTAAGAAGATTCTATTTGTTCAAGGCACTTAAAGGTAATACATATTTTATAGCTATCTTCGAGAGCGGATTCAGCGTGGGAAGGGCACAGGGCAGGGGCAAAGTCGAATCATTCGTTACGCGAGATTAAAATTGATTTTGAAAAGATGTTTACGTATTTAATTTATAATGTTAAGGCCCTGGTTCACCGTCTCTGAATATAATAAATATAAGTAAATCGTTGAGCTCCCTAACAATAGTTGAGCTACACGATGTCTGTTGCATGCGTGCCGTCAGTTAGGACTAGTCAACTCAAAACTGTGAAAACTCTTTCCTAAAAAGGCCATTTCAGATTTTGCCCTACATTGTTTAACTCGCATAACCGATATATACTACGATTGTCTGGACTTTAAAAGAGACCAAGATTCTCTGAGTTTGTTTCGGCGTTTCTTCTCAGAGGTCGTCAGTTAGGAAATGCGGCGCCATCTAGTATTTCAAATAATAATAATGGCTTGTAAAAGTTTATTTAAAGGATCTACTTACAGAAATAAATATCATTTTATTTCATTTCAAAAAAAATTTGGTAACAAAATTTGTATGAAATTATTATCTGCCAAGTAATTTATCGGCAACTTATCAGGAGGTGGTGAAACTGGCCCTAAATATAGATCGCCTCATTGGTGTACTGGTGGAAAGTGCTACTCTAGAGTTCCTGGTTTGATTCACGGGTTCAGCAGTTTTTCTGTAACACTCCTAGTAGCACTTTGGTTTTGTGCCGGGTAAATCTCAATAGGCTCGGCCCCTATTACATGGAACCTACACATAACAGCGGATCTGCCGAACCCTTCGGGGAATACATGCGTGATGGTATGTTATGTTAAGTATGTAAATTATTTTGATACCTCTACTAGTTTTATTCTCATTTGTTCAAACGGGATGAAGACAGAAATGGAACGAGGTTTTTTGCGACTGTTTTTTTAACGAGCCGGCCGGCTAATCTAAATTCACGTAACGAAACCATAGCGCGATTCAGCCGACCGGCACAACGCCATCTAGTTACAAACTTGGTACTAAATTGCTTTGCACTTAAATTTATTGGACAAAGTATAAACTGACAAGTCCTTAGCCTCAACAAACAAGTTTATAAACTCTAATATACCAACTAGTTGATATGTTCCTCTCACGCGAACACACTCCTGTATCAGGGTCAAATCGTCACTCCCGCTACAATCACGTTGCTAAGGCGTCATGACGTCACATCCAGTTAGCTCGGCATCTCTGCCAGCCTTTGAACTTTCTTTACTCTGTTGAGCGAATTAAACGCTTACATTCTTACAATGTATGCGACTGAGTACGGAGGTCATGTCAGAATAAGTTAAAGTTTTTGGTAAATGTTCACATAACATACTCGTATCATCACGACTGTATTCCTAAGTAAGGGTTAGACAGAGGTGTCCTAATGGACACTCACAGTTCGTTGGTATGTTTAGGTCCTTAGGGGCGAACCTATTGCCATTAACCGGGCACAAATACAAATCCAAGATGCTGCTAAGATTTTCATAGTAAATCAATCAATAACATTTCATTTTGGTGCCTATGACTTATTCTCACAGAAGTTTAAGGGATTTCGGAGGTGAGTCTTTTTTCTTGACAATAGAATTTTTAAACTATTTTTATTGTTGTAATATATTTTTTAGCTATTTTCCAAAAAGTTAAGCACGGGTACAAATCAATTTCCTGTATTTTGCCAAGTTGAGTGAACATACAAGTATTTAAATTTTTCCTAATCACTAGCTTGACCTATTTCTATTCCAAGCGACCTGATAAAGATTTTGTCCCAAAAGCTAATTAGTTAAGTTCATTTAAGCAAAATGAGCCCTATCAATGAACACAGTCGCTAGGATAAAGAACAATAGAGTCGATACAAACGCCAACCAGCACGGCCATCCACCCCCATCAAAATTAATACGCGCACATAAAGATAACTCTTCAAGGTTTGTATTGGTTCTTGAACGAACGAACAGATAAACATCGTCTTGAATAATGGTGGCCAAGTGACGTCACTCCGTCTCGCCGCGGTCACGCACACTGTGCCTCTCCATAACACCCGACACGCGTTTCTTGCCGTCGCCGCCCGTCGACACGTCACGCGCAATGCGAGATCATTAGTATCTTCTTACGCGATCGCTGTTTAGATACTGGGATTTTCGCTAGCTAGCTTTTTATAAGGAGTAAGAAAGATATGATTTACGATCATCTTGACGTTGTTGAGAAGTTAAATTGTTCTTAGAATTCGTTGGTTTATTATTGTTAGAAGATGTCCTACTTTTTTAGTATCCGAATCAGCTACTATTGTATTTTTAATGTATATATTATAGAAACCAGGCTTCGCACTTCCTCATTTATTACTTTTTCTATTTGTAAAAACCGTATTAATATCCGTTGCGTGGTTTAGAAGAAGTAAGCGAAGAAACAGACTGAGATAGCGTACTATTTAGTGAGGATTCCACATTGAGAATTTAAAGAAAACAATGTCGATTAAACTTAAATCCATTTACACACAGTCATATAAAACTTTTCATTGTTTAAAATAAAAATTGAAACAAAATTCTACAATAGACGCGCTCGCAGCGACCGCTGACCCGTTTCGAATTTATCGTAGTCCAATTTTAGTAGAGTAAAACTTATGAGTTTAATGTCGGCAGCAGTGGAGAGCACGTGATGTTCCCAGCCAAGTGCCTATTTGTCAAGTCTAAGAATATAAAGCGGGTTACACACGGAACAGTAGCATTCAACACTGACTCGGGATTTAAACAATCGTTTTGGTGAGTTGTTATAAAACTGAAAATAAAACTAAGGTAAACACATTTGTTCAGACTACAGGAAGTTTAAGTGACTTTAAGAGATGTTTTAAAAATAAATAAAGAATGCAGTGTTAGTCTAGTGATACTAAGTTCTACGCTAGATGTCTTGGGTTCGATTCCCAACAATTAGACTAGTGATACGACTGCAGTCAGATTTTGTCACTCGAGTAACTCGAGTCATTTCTCAATTTCACACGTTGCTTCCTGAAGAAACAAAAAAAAGTTCGCTCAGATTCGTCAATCAATAATTCCTGGATATAAATGTGAAAAAGTCACTGTTACTGTAATTTAGACTCCAGTCTAAGTCACTCGCGCCGATATATTTTTCACTCGAGTAAAGAGCGACTCGATTCGCCTCAGTACTAGACATTATAATAATTGTAATAGAATAGTAAAAGTTATTTAAATATATTTCCTTTCAATAATACTACTTCAATCGCCTGATCGAATGCGATCCAGGGTTGCCAGCGTTTATATAATTTGTGCGTTATGCACACATACGCCCCGGCGAGATGGGCGCCTTTGTTAAATAGAGTGCCAACCATTGTTGTTCCAAGTAAATAAATGGTTTCCGAGGGCTATTGCACGCAACTTATATTTCTTTGTTCAAGAACTAAGGTTTAAAATACACGCATGACTCGACTTAACCGTTAACACCAAGGCAACTGTTATTTATTCTATAGTCGGCTTTCTTGACAGAAATATTTATCCGAAATGTGTTATGACAAAATATAAATTCAATCGCAGTTTCGATCCCTCGATGTAGCAAATTACGTAGCAAATTGACAGCACGTTACAGGACAAAATCTTAGTACGGACGTACATTTTTTTTAATGGAAAATAAGTTTTAGAAGTCCAAAATCGAGTTTGAGAATTCGGACAGAATATCCACAAAAAATGGAAAATATGCCTATGCCGATAATTCTGCCGAATATCGAAGCGATGAAAAGTTAATGAAAAAATATAGTCAACAAAATAGTCCGTTTATAAAAGACTATATAAAGACAGGAAAGTGTTACAGACGTAATAACGTTAAAAAACAATAAATTTGAGTGTTTCGACTAGTGGTTCGAGTACCGGACTGCTGATTGCGATGTCGTGGGTTCGATTCCCACAAGACACAAACATTTATTGTAATGAACTTAAGTGTTTGTGTTTGTCTGGGTTTTTCTTATGTATTATAAGTATGTATTTACAAAAAAAAGTATATAAGTATTATATCCATTGTCTAGTACCCATAGTACAAGCTCTACTTAGTTTGGGACTAAATGGTGCTGTGTAAAAATGTCCCAGGATATTTATAAATATCATCCAACCAACAAGACAGTCATCCCGCCAGTAAACTCCCTACGTGTGGAGCAATCCTTACTCCATTTTGCAATATATTTTTTAATAATGTTCTTTATATAAGATGGCTTCATCATATCAGCCCGTAAACTTCCACCGTCGAACGTAAGCTTGGGAGACAATGCAATAAGGCATTTATTAGCAAGGCAGAATGTTTCAAAATCTCTTAACTTTTAAGACACCCTCGGGAAGGTAGATATTCTTTGACGACTACCACATAAAGCTGGCGACAGACTGACACAGACATTCCTCATTCTGTACCTTATTTAGATAATATGATGAGCCTAAGTAATTTCTCATCCGTCTCAGAATAGTGGGTAAAAAAGGGGTTTTTGAGCGTGAGTTCAATTCCCGGGTCGAGCAAAGTATACATCATCATCATCATGTCAGCCAAAAAAGGTCCACTACTGAACAAAGGCCTCCCCCATTGACTTCCACAGGGACCGGACGCATGCTAACTGCATCCAGCGAGTTCCAGCGACCTTTACCAGGTCATCGGTCCATCTCGTTGGGGGCCGTCCCACGCTGCACTTTCCAGTGCGTGGTCTCCACTTGAGAACCTTTCTGCCCCAGCGGCCATCAGTTCTACGAGCTATGTGCCCCGCCCACTGCCACCGCTTGCTAATCCTTTCAGCTATGTCGGTCACTTTGGTTCTTCTACGGATCTCCTATATATATATACAAAGTATACATTATAAACTTTAACTACAAAACTATTTTAATAACTATCTCGTTCGTCTAGTGATCCTAAGCGCGACTGTTACCAATTTTTTTGAAGCATTTTTTTAAGCATTTTCCATGCTAAGATTACTAGTTATTTTCGCGGTCATAGCGTCTGGTGTATTGAACCAGAAGCGACGACGATTGACGACGTTTATGTTCTAGTGGTTCAAGTACCGGACTGCTGATCACGAGGTCATGGGTTCGATTCCCACAAGACAAAAACATTTATGTGATTAACTTAAGTGTTTGTGTTTGTCTGGGTGTTTCCTATATATTATAAGTATTTATTTACAACAAAAAAAGTATATAAGTAGTATATCCATTGTCTAGTACCCATAGTACAAGCTCTGCTTAGTTTGGGACTAGATGGTGCTGTGTAAAATCTCCAAAGATATTTATTTATTTAGAAGCCACAGGTTCGAGTCCTGCCAGCGAGTCGATTTTTTCCTTAATTAAAATAACCAATACTTGTCATCTACACACTCCTGGGCACGGGTCTCCTCTCAGTATGAGAGGGATAAGGCTATAGTCCACCACGCTGGCCTAGTGCAGGTTGGCAGACTTCACATGCCGTCGAGAAAATCTCTCAGGCATGCAGGTTTCCTCACAATATTTTCCTTCACCGTTAAAGCGAGTGATAATTACGCACATGATTCCTAAAAGTCAGAGGTCGTGCCTTGGATTCGAACTCGAGACCTTTCGACTTGAGAATAATTTATAAGGACAGATTACGACTTGAGCTTTCGTTTTTATTTATTTTAATCTAATATTTTTGTTTCTCCGATTTTTACGGCCGGGTTAAAGTTAACTAACGCCAACTTCAACCCGGATAAGTTTGGCGCGAACTGTATGTATGAAATATTTTACACACAGCTGCAGATTTACCAAAGAAGACTAACCACACACGTATCTTATTCTTTAGCAAGCCAGTACCTAATCCTGCAAGCGCTCGCCTCGTGTGCGCTGCCGTACAATTTGTAACGTGCGCCGCCCGCCATATCCCGGCTTATCTCCGCTCCGGGTAATAGAACTAAACAGACAAACGTCTCGTCAAGATGTTCTCGAGAATAATTCGAGCCGGTAATTTGTCGGCGCTCCTCATCTTATAGTTTTGGAGATAATGCTCTGGAATTTACCGTAATTCGTTTGCTTTTAGATAGACGAGACTTCTTATTTTTTAATGAGATTGGCAAACAGGGTTGTGTGGATGAAAATGGAAAATTATACTCGTAATTATAAAAAACTTTAAATATACCCCGTGTGAAATTTTTGTAGTTTTTTTTCTTAATCTTTTATAACCAAGAGCTAAGTGGCCGATATACGCTATCTGTGGCATTTTTGTTTATAACATCAATATTATTTGTCGCTTAGATGACATACAAAAAAAATGTTAATCGGAAAGTCCTCGGTCCGATTTCAAAGTAGGGTAAAGTATTATTGAGATTTTTATAGGTTGAGGCACCTGGGGGATTTGATGTACTAAGGATTTACCCATCTAAAGCCTGCCCGTGGCTACCGCAGCTTCAACTTACAGTTCGATCATACGTAGCCATGAGCCACTCATCGCCTTACCGCTAATACTAATATAGTATTGTTACATCGATGCCGTAGACAAAGGGTATTCGATACTCAAAGATTTCACCAAATCGAACTAAAATCTATATTCAATTCAACTACCCACAAAAACCATCAAAAATTTTTACAACTTACCGACACGGGACTGAAACCAATCTAATAAAAACTAGTTTATAGACAGACCTAAACATATATCACCGAACCCTAATTAGAACGTTACACCGTCAACAGTAGCTACCGCGCGCGGTCCTTCGGGACTACCTTGCGAATTACATAAAACAATGGCCTACTAGACAAATTTATGGCTTATAGCACCCATAAACCGTGGCCTATTATAATGTGTCGGCACCTACCTGATATATTTGTTTGTATTCTGATCTCGCGTCAGAAATTGGAGGTTATATACGACCTCCTTTGTGCCATTCAACCATTATGTATATGTTTTATGTATGTGTTTTAGCGAATAACGTTTTGTTTTATTATTAATGGAGTTTGGTTAATTTTGTTTGCGAAATTATGGGCCTGCATGCATTTACGAAATTCGGAATATATTTATTGTTTTGACGACGTCTGTGGTCTAGAGGTTCGAGTACCGGACTGCTGATCACGAGGTCATGGGTTCGATTTCCACAGGACACAAATATTTATGTTTTTTGTAGACAGAATAAGACAGATACAAATATCCATCTCATGGATATTTGTATCTGTCTGGGTGATTCTTATATATTATAATCTGTGTAAAAAAAATGTAAATACGTATTATATCCATTGTCTAGTATCCATAGTAGAAGCTCTGCTTAGTTTGGGAATGGTTACAATCAAGCATTTTTTGACTCCCTTGGTGGTGCCCAGTTCTATCGAACCATAGCTTTTTTGATGCAGAGAGAGAGAGAGTTTCCGCAAACAATATACATGCCGCCGAATCTGCCGAACCCTTTAGGGAATACAAGCGTGATAGTATAATATGTTACGTTTCTTTTTCAACGTATTCAGGAGGAAAAAAACATGTTTTTTAAATTTGCCAGCTTTCATAGCAACACGCGTGAATTCCCTGACTGTTCAAGATAGTGCCTTTGCCTGATGACGTCAATGACAACACGTGACGTCAATGAAGCCAGCCAGCCAGATAAAAAACAATATTTACTGCAACATGCTTAAATCATAGTTCTATTTTTAAATACCTGTCGCAATCTTAAGATCCTTACCCTACTAATATTTTAAATGTTAAATTTTGTGAGGATGGATTGATGGGTGTTTGTTACTCTTTCGTGCAAAAACTGAACGGATTTTGATTTAACTTTGCAGTATTTATAGCTATAAATATATACATCAGAATAACACAAATGATATAAAAGTATCTTTTTGTATTTTTTTAAGCATTTTCCATGCTAAGATTACAAGTTATTTTTAATGAAGGAAAAAATCGGCTGGCGGACATGATCCGAACCTGCGTCTTCTGGTTCGGTACACCAGACGCTCTGCCAACTAAGCTACCGCGAGCCCCGCTCGCCAGTCGAAATCTTCCTTCACATTCTAATTTATGTCTTAAAGGTGACGTAGCGACATCTATTGTGAATGCTTCACAACCGACACTACTAACTTTACAGCTAGTTCGATGTCGTACGATGCCACCTTACCTATTAACTATCTTTTTGTATTTTTTAAGCATTTTCCATGCTAAGATTACAAGTTATTTTTAATGAAGGAAAAAATCGGCTGGCGGGCAGGATTCGAACCTGCGTCTTCTGGTTCTCGGGCTCGCGGTAGCTTAGTTGGCAGAGCGTCAGGTGTCGTTGTCGTGTCGGTTGTGAAGCATTCATTGCTTACGATTTTGCTACGTCACTGTTTACTGGAAAGCGACACTGCTATGTTTGAAGCTCTGAGTTGGATCCCCAAGTCGAGTACTATTATAGGGTGTTTTAATTGGAAAATTATAGTAGCAGCTCGCCTTATCACATACAGGCGAACTGTAAGTGTATCTTATTACACATCTGTCTAACCTAACCAATAAATAACTCTAGCTTTTGTAAATAACCTTTGTTTACATATAAGGTAACTAAGAAAATTTTGTAAGTATGTAAGAAAATGTAAAGAAAGCGGCTCTCGTGGGATTCTATGTCGTACTCCGAGCCGCCACGCGTCGAAAACCTATTTTAGTGTTGTGCAATTTAACTTTACGACATAAACAACGTCCCTTGTGATGGCAGGTAAACACGTGTAACTAATAATAGCGATAGTATGTGTTGAGATTGCAATCGGTAATCGGTAGCATTTTTAGCGCAAGTAAACAAGCTTACTTATTAATAAGCGATGCCTAACCACAGTCCCAAAAAACTTAAAAAAAATCGCTCTTTTTTTGCATGTAACATTCGTTGTATTAATTTTGTTTATGTAATATGTAGCCATTGTTACCGGGACCATAACAACGAATCTATTGACACCTCATTCATCAAAATCAGATGAGTACTTTGGGCGCTGTAGTGGAACATACGTATATAGACTGCCTAATATAAAACCCTTCCTTCGGCTTTTTGCCGTGTCGTCGGGTAAAAAGTTAATTAGCATTCACATACGCCTGTAATCCGCGAAGGGTTAGGCAGAGGTGTACTTATGTACACCCACATTTCGCCTTTGCATTTGTTTAGGTCCCGTGTAATAGAGGGCCGTATTGACATCAACGGGTCACCTTCCTTCGCCCTCGACTTCGAACTGCTACTTGAGCTAATTAATAGTTGAGCAGAGTTCTCTATTAATTAGGATTAATTATAATTATTATTGGGATTAATACCAGGACCTCTAGGGTAGCAGTCGCGCTTGTGATGGTAAGCAACAACCGCGGCCTATTATCATCATCATCAATCCATTAACTGTCCCACTGCTGGGCACGGGTCTCCTCTCAGTATGAGATGGATTAAGCCATAGTCTGCCACGCTGGCCTAATGCGGGTTGGCAGCCTGACACCAGAAAAACCAGTATCACGCACGTTATCATCTTGAGATTTCTTTCATCATCATTATTATCTTCCTGCCTTAATTTACTTGGGGTCGGCGCAGCCTTTCCTTTTCTGCCATTCATCCCTGTTAGCCGCTTGAGATTTCTTTACATCTACATAAACTACAACCGTATCATTGTTATATTTTACGACCCATTAAACCTAACCACGAACTACGCCGGTTATAAAATGGTTATTAGGAAGCGCCATAGTTTAATAATTCAAAACTTCAGCCCGAATAAACTGGGGCGAATTAGTTGCGAAGTAATGTTCTAAATGAGAAATAAACATTAGCTTGGAAGAAACGAGGGTAGTCCCTTTAATTTTGATAGATAAAGTAGTTGTTTGTTAAACTTAGAGTGTTAGGAGAACTCTATCCTCAGTAACTCAAGTCAAAGGTCTCGAGTTCGCATCTAAGGCCTCTGACTTTTCGAAATCATGTGCGTGAATATCACTCGCTTTACGGTGAAGGCAAACATCGTGAGGAAACCTGCATGCCTGAGAGATTTTCTCGACGGCATGTGAAGTCTGGCAACCCGCATTAGCCCAGCGTGGTGGACTATGGCCTAAGGAGAGGGCTGATGAGGGACCAAAAGTTTTTGTTTTCTCTTTATTTTATAAGGGACTTTTATTCTATAAGAACATGTCAGTCCCATTAGGCCTTAACATGTAGAACAACATTATAAATAATTAAATATTACAACGACAAAGTGCTAGATCATAATATCTCATAGCTCGTTTCGATGTCGGCACAGCCAAAATACTTTGAATAATGCCGACATCCAGACGGTTTACATGTAACTGATCAATAATTTCAATTCTTTTAGTTTGATTCTTGACACGTTCCATCAGCAGAACCAAAAGTTAATGGGTTGATCATAAAATTCACTGTCACAAGTCACCGTAGAATTGTAAATACCCTTAAATTCTAAACTATCTCGCTAGAGAGACATACTACTTACTTTAACGCATTATTTTTCGGTTCCGGCATTGTATTGTTTAGTTCACAGTTCTAACTTAACCTAACTGATACAAAGATGATCAATTTAGGTAAGTGTGGGGCTTACGATAGGGCTGACATATTATTTTAATAAAAGTCCGCAAATAAAAATAGAAAAAAAACGTATGGTGCTCTTCAAAATGTATCGACAATTTACAATCTCGCAAGATAGATTATAATGTTCGGACGGCCCTATCTGTAGTATTTCAATCAATGGATTTATTGACTTCATTACTAAAGATTACGGTGTTCACAATCTTACGGTGTCATAAAAGCTGTTCATTTGAATCCGTACCGTACATACACCTATTACACAAATTAGCAAAAAATATTGGTTTAAGTTTCATAGCTTTTGTTTCTTAGCAATTAAGTACGTGAACAGAAATAATTTTGGAACTGCTATGTTATTTTGTAACAACTTGTGATTTTATAAACAAGCCGCATAAACATGACTAGTACAGTTGCCTCAAAACAATTCATTAAACAAATCGCACTTTAAATGCAAATGTTATTTAAAAACTCCCCACAGACATCGAAGTTCAAGATAAAATAAGAACAAAACAAAAATGACAAATACCCAGAACGATTTCTTTAAAAGTAAGCTGTTCTCCAGAGTAAAAATGTACCGAAGGACCACATTTAGTCTAAGGTACCAAAAGACCATTGTACACAATAGTTACAGGATACTCTCGGCATATATTATTGACATAAATGTAAGAAAAAACTTAATCTGTGGACTTTGCTTTTATTACTTTTTTAATTTAAGATTTTTCTAGTAAGTCCGTACTTTATCAACTACTAGCTTCCCGCCAGCGGCTTCGCCCGCGTGGTCTTATAATTTTTTCCCCGTTTTCGCAACATTTTTCATTACTACTCCGCTCCTATTAGTCGTAGCGTAATGATATATAGCCTATGTTACTCGGGGATAATGTAGCTTTCCAAAGGTGAAAGAATTTTTGAAATCGGTCCAGTAGTTTCGGAGCCTATTCATTACAAACAAACAAACAAACAAATCTTTCCTCTTTATAATATTAGTATAGACTAGCTTCCAGCCAGCGGCTTCGCCCGCGTGGTCTTATAATTTTTTCCCCCGTTTTTGCAACATTTTTCATTATTACTCCGCTCCTATTAGTCGTAGCGTAATGATATATAGCCTATATCCTTCCCCGATAAATGGGCTATCTAACATGGAAAGAATTTTTCAAATCAGTCCAGTACTTTTTGAGTTTATTCGTTACATACAAAAATACAAATCTTTCCTCTTTATAATATTAGTATAGATATAGATTTATTACCACCTAGAATGACACACATTTGCAAGTAAAATTCTTAATACTTTATTTGTGTTCTATGTGTGTGTGGTCCTTCGAGGATAGACCTTCTGTGCGTTTTTGATGGTGGTCGCACTCTGAAGCTCACGGCGAATCCCCCGGGAAATCGCGATAACTAGTGAAAGTGGGGTGTTACATCGAAATCTCGAGCGTCGGATCTCGCAACGATTACGGACAGGTGCGCTTGCCGGCCGAATTAATGACCCGAGTTTCCGACTGAGGTATAAAAAATGTTTTCACACAAACAAATGGGAAGAAGAACAGTTTATTTTGTGGATTACGAGTTTTTGAAGACATACCGATTAGTTGGTGCCAAGTTATATTAGTTTCGTTGACGGTTCTGACGAGATAATGGACTTTGTGTCATAAACTGATAAGTTCGACTAAATCTTGAACTGTTTCTCTGTGATTTTATTTATATTTCTGTGTACTTTTCACAGAAGATGATCTTAACCAAACGTTCTGTACCTCAACCATGAGTTCTATCGAATGGTTTCGATAGGTTTTTTAGGCATCGAAACGCTGTAATCTCATAGCAGATTTTAGTTCCTTACGTAACCGCTAGAGGCGCTGCGAGGATTTTCCATACAAATATTTTACGGCGTCGCTAGCGAGTCTAGTAAGAAAAACCTTTGAGTTAAAGGGAACAGTTAAAATGGATAAAAAATTTCGTCTATTTTACCGTAGTCTACGCACTGACTACGGCGTAGCTTTATTGCTACGACTGCTACGCTCGTAGCACTCTCGTAGTAGGCATTCGTCACAATACGCTAATTTCGATGATTATTAATTATTTATATGTTTGAATAGAAGAACACTTTCCTGTAACTAATTAATATTAAAATTTGCTAATAATGTTAATTAATTAATTAATTGAAACTCCGCTCCAA